>CM061260.1:78512500-79755000 GCA_030848825.1 Tadarida brasiliensis
AAATAAAACCAGATAATGTGATAGAGAGTCTGAGTACCTGTTTTTATTGGGCATTAAGGAAAAACCTTAGCGGGAAAGTGACATTTAGGCTGAGGAATACATAAAGTAGGAGCCTCGGATAGAAAAGGAAGAGAGATGCCAAATGTAGAAAACAAAGATAAAGGTTATAAAATGTGGCATACTAAACCAACAACAAGAAATGGAAGAATGATAGTGTGGCTGGAAGAAGTAAATGCAAAGAGAATTGTATGAAACAGTCATAGGGGTATGCAGGATCTGATTAATTTGAGATCCAAAGGTCAGAGTAAAGAATTTGGATTTTGTAATAAATGTAGCAGGAAACAAACAGAGGTGGTTAAGCAGATAAGTGAAAAAATATGATCGTGTTTTATAAAGCAATTCCAATAAGTGGATTATAAGCAGTCAAGTGTGCAAACTAAGCAACCAATGAGGAGAGTCCTGTAGGGAGAGACTAACGTGGTAGTAGAGAGATGAAAATTACATGTACGGTGGTCCTCCTTACCTGTGGTTTTGCTTTCTGCAGCTTCAATTACCCATGGTTTCAGTTTCCCACCGTCAACCAAGATCCAAAAATATGAAATGGGAAATTCCAAAAATAGACAATTCATAAATTTCAAATTGCTCTCAGCTCTAGATAGCTTGATGAAGTCCCATGCCATCCTGCTCTGTCATGCCCGAGACGTAAATTATCCCTTTTTCCAGTGTATCCACACTGTATGTACACTAAGATACTTTGAAAGATATCCAATGTTTATAACTTCTATTACAGTATATTATTATAATTGTTTTACTTCATTATTAGTTATTATCTCTTACTGTGCCTAATTTATAAGTTAAACTTTACTATAAGTATGTATGCACAGGAAAAAAACATAGCATTTGCAGGGTTCAGTACTATCTGTGGTTTCAGGCATCCACTGGGGGTCCTGAATGTGTCCCCCATGGATAAAGGGGGACTGCTGTATTAGGAACATGATGAGTTCAAGATGGCAGATTGGTTGTGGGGATTAAGATAAGAGAAGAGTCAATAGTAACTGGTATTTTTGGCTTAAACAACTGATAGATGGTGGCAACATTACTGAAGTGTGTATAACCAAAAGAGTGCATGGACGGAACATTTAATTTGGAGTATATTAACTTTGAGACAGTTATTAGATATTAAAGGAGAAATGTAAAGTAGCAGCTGGCTATGATTTGGAGTTCAGGAGAGAGATCGAAGCTGAAGATGTAAATTAGCATTTAGGTATTTAAAGGCATGGCAGTGGACAAGACTGTCCTCGAAGAGGCTATAAATAGAGAAGGAAATGGTAAGAAATTTAAGTCCTGAAAAGCAGATCCAGAGGAGGAACCAGCAAAGGAGATTGCGGCAGAGCAGCCAGGGAGTCAGAAAACAATCCAATGGAGTATAATACACAAGAAACCTAGAATAATATTTGTCTTTAGAAAATAGGATTGGTCAAAGTGGTTAAAATGAGTCCAATAATGCAGTAGTTTGAGAGCTGAGAAGGGACCATTTGGTATTTGGCAATATGGTGGGCACTAGTGATTAGGTTAGAAGAGTAAATTCAGTGGTGGTCAGGAGCAGAAGTCTGGCTGAACTTGAAGAAGGGGAAAATGCAGATGAGAAAGAATATAAAGCTACTGGCAACTCATCAACTCATTCAAGAAGCTGTGCTGTAAAGAGGAGGAAAGAAATGGGTTCTCTTTTTTAAAAAGCAGGGTTTTTTTTTTTAATAGATGGCAGAACTTAAAAATGTTTTATGTTGTTGAAGATAATACAATAGAGAGGGTGGAACTGATGGTGCAGAAGAGAGAAATTTTAGGATTAACAACCTTGAAAGATGATAGAGCATGGGATCTGAAGCACAAGCAGAAGGCTGACCTTTGATGAGATTAGGGTGCTTGCTTCCTTCATTATAGCAATGATCAGACAAGAGCAAGGGGGAGGAGAGTACATGGAAAGTTCGAAATAATAAAAGAAAATAGTTAATGCTTTGAAATATGGATTGAACGTTAAAAAAATGAGAACAGAGAAATGAACCATATCATGTAACGTAATGCAGCCATTAAATATGAACCTCTTAACAAGAGAGGGAAGAAACTCACAATGTTAATTTAAAAATGATTAAAACTGTGTGTGTGTGTGTGTGTGTATATATATATATATATATATATATATATATATATATATATAGAGAGAGAGAGAGAGAGAGAGAGAGAGAGTAAGAAATATATAAGAATAGAAGCACCTCTGCTAAAATACAAATAGTGCTTAGTTATGGGTTTTGCTACTATGGATTATTTCATACTTTAGATGTTATGTAATCAGAGAAGTCATTTTAAAAGTAATTTCACAATAACAGATTAATACAACATGAAAAGGGATTCTCCATCCCACTTCATAATCTCCACATATCAGCAGGCTAATTCTAATACGAATTCTAATTTCTTTTTAGAAATTTCAAGTGAAAGGTCAAATAGTAAATAAAAAATGCATAATCAAGGACTGTTTTTAGAAATATTTAAGTGTCCTGCCCTGGCCGATTTGGCTCAGCGGTTAGAGCATCAGCCTGCGGTCCAGAGAGACCCGGGTTCGGTTCCCGCTAAGGGCATGTACCTCGGTTGCAGTTTGTCCCCGGCCCTGGTTGGTTGTGCAGGTGGCAGCCACTCGATGTGGCCCTTTCACGTCGATGTTTCTCTCTCTCTCTCTTCCTCTCTCTCCCTCCTACTCTATCTGAGCAAAAAAAAAAGAAAGAAAAAAATGTCCTCGGGTGAGGATAAAAAAAAAAAAAAAGAAATATTTAAGTGTCCTAAAGAAAAGTATTTTTTTTACCATAAGAAGAGGAAGAAGTGTAAGAATTGATAAAAAGTGTAAAAACGGGGGACCAGAAGACAACAGTATAGAACTAAATATATATCCAAGAACCACTTTAATCTCCATAAGGGAAACTATAGAGGACATCCTGGGAAGGGAACATGATTTGCTTCAGATTCAGTATTCTGCCATGTTGATTATTTTTATATCCTGCAACACAGTCAATTTCTACAGCTTTTCATCTAGAAGAGAGAGATCTTCAGGGTTTAGTGATTTTTTTTTTTTTAAGTATAGGTCTCCTCATTGCACATATGTCTTTAAATAAGTTAGTAAAGCATCTGGTTTTTAATCATAGTAAGAGGTTGCCTTTGCTATATTAAATAGTAAAAATAAAATAAAGTGACCTCCTTCTGTTCAGGATATAAGTATGCTAGAGCCTTCAAAATTTATGATGCAACTTTGGTAGAGCCTTTCAAGTAAGTGTTTTGTTATTACTCATATGTTAATACGAGGTAAAGATCTACCAGCAAGCATGTGATGCTTTGCTGGAAATTATCTTCTTAGTTGTTCATCTCATTAAATAAATGATAAACTCTGAAGGACAGGAACTGCATTTTATTTGTGCTCACATTCTTGGAATGCAGAATGGTACCTGGAATATGGTAAGTGCCCAGTATATTTGTGAATGAATGAATGAATGGAGGGAGAAACGAAGAGTATATATTCTACAGACACCCCATAGTCTCAAAGGGTGCTAAGTATTTTAAAAAACACATTTATTTTCATGGCCTCTGAAGAAATTATTCTCCAGAGTTGTAATTTCATGGAGCAAGCATCCTCCTTGGCAGTGTTTGGGGGATTTGAGAGGCCATCAGTCTTTCAAGCTGTTTGTTGATCTGGAACATTTCATCAAAAACATGTTGTTTTGAAAATTAGAAATGAAAAAAAAAAGTCCTCTATGCTATCCTAAGGGAGACTTATTGCTAATCGATTGAACATGCTTGAATGCATTCTTAAGTCTTTGTAGGAGTATTAAAACAATGACTCATCTTGAGTAACATAACAGACAGCATCAGTTGTGACTGTAGAACAAACAGCCTCTTGTAAACATCATGAATATCTAAACCAGCAACTGGGTCATATTTTACAATGACTTATGCCATAGTAACAACACTCATGTTGTAGAGTTACTCAGATGAAAACAGGAAAAAATGGCTTAAATCAGAATTCAAGCATTTACCTAATAATTTTTCTATCCCTCATGCATGGTGTTGTAATAGGTTTTTATACAGAATGAAAAGCAGATTAATTGGACAATGGGAATTGAGAGGGGATGCTATTTCTGACCATGAATATACATTTATCTTTTGCATGTGAAATCAATACATTGCCTGGACAGGTGTAAGAGCTATTTCTAAAACCCACGATTTGAGGACCTTACCATAACTAAGAAAGCTGAGTAGTATTCTATGGTGTCCCCCAAAAATGTATATACACTTTGAATGATTATAAAGTCAGTATTTATTAACATAGAGTTCATTTTCAAAATTTAAAAGAATCTACAGAAGTGAATAATTTGTTGTTGTTGTTGTTGTCAGTGCCAGTTTTCAAACGGATGCTGTTCTGGTCCAGGCACTGCTGATAACTGGGAGCAATGGAATCGCAAACACCAAGAATCATTTCATTCGGTATTTGTGTGCCTTCAATTCGTCATCTGTTGCCAGTTTTGTACCATAAACTTGAAATTTTATGTATCCCCATTAAAAAAAAAAAGTCTAGTGGCACTTTAGGATAATTTTTCTTTGTTCAAAGCTTAGTCTGACTTCACCCATTATTTCAAATTAATTAAACCTGCAAAGGAGTGAAAATTGAGTTATCCGCTCTTAAAGTGTGTATACACCGTGTGTCCCAAAAACATGTATACACACTTTTAATAACTACAAAGGCAGTGTTTGTACTTCAACTGCATTTTCAAATTTCCAGTAGCATTTTAGGATGAATTTCCTTTTGTTGAAAGCTTAGTCTGGCTGAAAAAAAAAAAGAAACATCAATTGAGCTATCAGTTGTTAAAGTGTGTATATATTTTTTTGGGACACCTTCTCTCTACATAAAATTATGTTTATCCTATGTCCATGTAGAACTAGATCCCTTAGGAAAACCTATTCTAAACAAAATATAGCTTTATAGGCCTTTAGAAAACAAAAAGATGCATAAACTATATAAACTAAAAAAATAGTAATTATAAGTTGCAATTAGTTGTAATCAAATAATACAAAATAATTGTATTATTTGTTATACCATTCTTTTAAGATTACTATATATTTGTACACAAGACATAATTCCCTAACTAAAAGGAATATATAATTGTTTTAATGGTCCATCTGCATATATTTATTGAGCGCTTACCCCATATTAGAATCTGTACAAGACACTAGAGACGCATTGCCCTTTGCTCATGGAGATCCTAATTCCGTATGACTGGAGAGAGAACTGTTAATTACATTATTGGAAATTAATGTAAAATTTTAGCTATGGCAAGTGTAACAATAGACAGGTGGTCAGGCCTGTGCACCTGTAACAGGGAGTTTCATCTATATCTAAGTCTTCAAAGATATATATACAAATCATAAAAAAGTTTAGCATCTTTGCATGAAAAATTGACTAAAAGTTACTTTCCTATTTATTTTTGGTCTGCTTAAAAAATAACTTAAAACATTTTTTCTCATACTGAGAATAAAATCACACACAATTATTTCCAGTTTTGAAATTTTAGTAAATTGAAAATAATAAATGTGCATTTGTGTGTTTAATGTAAAACTGATATTATAAAGAAAACAATAATCATTGCATTTAAGGGCTTAACTTCAATTAGACAAATTTAAAGAGGTAGCTTTGTTACTTTTCCTAAGAAATGTATCTAGCTATGATTGACTTTCTGTTTCCCTAAACATTAGCCTAAAATAGGAAACATGTAACTGTCAACTTTTAATCAGATGTTTGTACAGTGAAACACCTATGTTATTAATTCAGAGTAGTATACTGATGAACACTGCTAGAGGCTCTTGGTGCTCTTTGTAAATACAATGGAAGAGATGAGAAATGACAGAGCCCCATGAACACTGGCAGCTCTAAGCCTGCCTAATGGCTTGCAAATCAAGAATGAGGGCTCTGGAATCAGATTCCCTGGGTTCAAATCCCAGCTCTCTCATTTATTAAGAAATCCTTGAATTTGGGCAAGTCACTTCCTTCTGAACCTCTTCTTGCTTCCTTATCTGCAAAGCAAATTTGTTCTGAAACTACATAAGATAATGAATGTAACTGTTTGGCAGAGTACTTAGCACATAGTAAACAGCACATGTTACATATTTATTACAGGAGGAATAGACATAAGGCAATGACCTAGACATGAATCTTAATCTTTCTTTGTGCTCTTTTTAAGCCACACCCACTTGTTATTGATCCCATAAAATACAGAGCTCTGTCTTCCTGAGTTTTTAAATATCAAAGCATGCTCACTCCACAGAGATATGACAAGTATTTTAATACGCTAATAGTCTAACTTTTCTATATAGACAGGCAATAAAATTACAAGACAAATCATAATTTCCAAGCATTTGCCTCTCTGTGTCATCAACATTAATTCCTCAAAAATCGTTGAGTTGGATAATCTTTTTTTTAAATACTATGATTACTTCACTTTGGACATAAGAAAGAAAAAAATTGCTTTTCCATTGTCATTTCCCTTTTTGTTTTCCCTCTTCAAGCTTCCACATTTCAGTGATCTCTTCCATGCTTGGTATTAAGATGAGAAAATCCTGAAAGCAGTTGAGGATTCTTGGATTTGTTCAAATAGCAAAGTGTGATTCTTCTAGGGTCAGTGGATCATAAGGTCTCACTAAGACATAAAGTAATTTCTTTCAGAACTATCAATTTTCAAAGTAATTTTAATTATTAGGTAATTATTTAGTTTATCATTTTTTGCCAATGAGTGTTGGAAAATGAGTTATCTAAGAATCAGCATAAGAATGAATCATGTTGAGTCTCTCTTCCATCAATCACAAGTTTTCCAAGTGATATTAAACAAATGACTTCTGTTTTTATTTTATTGTTTCCAAAATGGGGGTGCTAAGTATCACTATATTTCACCCAAACAATAACACTTTCTGAAAACTGTTTATAGGGAAAAAATGAGTACTTAAGAATCAATGCAAAACTGACGAGAATTCAGTAAATCTGTTGTTTCAAAGTCAACCAAAAAAATCTTATCCTTTACAAATAAGGGACTGAACAAATGGATAAAGCCAGAATTGGTCCATGAAGAACAAACAAAAAGGAAAGAACTTGACTGAATACCAAGGACCAATGCAATACTTATTTTGAAGAACAAATATATTTTTTTATCATTGTTTTCACTCATGGAGAAGTAGATTATTAAATCTTTGAAGGTTTTTTATTCTATTTCTTGCTATTGTTTCTTTTGAACTATGTTAGTGTGATTGTAAAATCTGTAAGAAGAACACTTTTTACATTATTTTGCCAAACAAATAATAAAATAGTAAAGTCTAAGCATTATTTTCATCTTTTTAAAATATTTGTTTTTTTAAGTAAATATTTTTAAAATTTTAAAATAACAAATTCAAAAGTTCATTATAGTGACATAGAAGACATGAGAAAAGGAGAATTATTATTCTTAAAGGAGAAAGCATTAATGATGCTAATGTCACAGAAGAAAAGGCAAATCACTGTTAGTGGGATTATAAATTGGTGCAGCGACTATGGAAAACAGTATAGAGGTTCCTCAAAAAATTAAAAATAGAACTACCAAATGACTCAGCAATTCCACTTCTAAGTACTTATCTGAAGAAACCCAAAACACTAAATCAAATAAATATATATGCACCCCTATGCTCATTGCAGCATTATTTATAATAGCCAAACTATTGAAGCAACCTAAGTGTCCATCAATAGAGAAACGAAAGAAGAAGAGGTGGTATATACAATGGAATATGACTCAGCCATTAAAAAGAATGAAATCTTGCCATTTGCAACAAAATGGATGGACCTAGAGGGTATTATGCTAATAAGTCAGACAGAAAACAAACAAATGCCATATAATTTCACACTTGTGGAATCTAAAAAAAAATAAGCAAACAAACAAAACAGAAATAAACTCATAGATACAAAGAACAAATTGATGGTCGCCAGATGGGAGGCAGTTAGAGGATGGGTGAAAAAGGTGAACAGATTAAGAAGTACAAATTTACATTTATAAAAAGTCACAGAGATGTAAAGTACAGCATAAGGAAGATAGTCAATAATACTTTAATATCTCTGTATGGTATCAGATGGGCACCAGACTTATTGGAGTGATTACTTTGCAAGTTATATAAATGTCTATTTACTATGCTGTACACTGGAAACTAATATAATATTGTATGTTAACTAAAATTGAAAAATAAAAATATTTTTGAAAGTCCAGTAAAAAAAAAAAGGACAAATTAATAGACAGCGAACCAACTAAAAAACGTTTAAAAGCAAGCACTTGTCTTTCAATAATACTTTTATTCTGAACAATGCCAAAATACTGATCCTTTTTCAATAGAAATCATAGTTCAAGATTTGTAAAAATGCTAAAACTAAGTAATGTGCAAACGGAAATGCCCACCACCTATGCAGCTAGATAATCCTCCCCCAAATAGAGAAACTGCAAAATAATAATAAATGATGGTAGTAACAATAAGGTAGAATAATATAAGGAGGAGAAAGTTTACATGTTCTCAGGGCTATATCTGCTCTAAGGAAATGACTTGGATTTATTAAATTTTACCTTCTGTGGGACCAAGGAGACACTCCGAAATGGGACTAGATTACAGTAAAATTCTGGCTTCCACTGATAGAGTAAACACATCAGTGTCTTCCATTCATTCTCTGTTTTTCATAGATGTTGAGTAAACAATTTTAAGTAGGATAACTTGGAAAACAGTCTATTGTCTCAACACAGAGAGGTATAAAAACCAGGTTTTTGTCTAGTTTGTAATCACATTCCTTGATTCTTATATTTAAATATGCACAACAGTTGCAACTATTCTCACATCTGACTAATAATTTGTCCACTGAGAGCAACTTTCATTGGAGCAACTTTCATCAGGAAGGGATACTGAGAAAACGATGTAGTAGCTTTTGGACATTACATCATGTCTTTAATCAGGCAATAACAGAAATAGACTTTCTAAATCATGAGCAGTGTCCCCTGACATCATCCTGATGCCCCAATGAAAATATTATGTAAAAATCTCATCATTCCAAGGACTATGGAAAAGACTTTTGTCCATCTCATAATTTAGCTACTTCTTCAAATAACAATGACAATTTATAATAACTCTTTGGCCACCTTGAAAATCTTCTTCATCCCTAATTTTTGCTTACTAAAAGGAAAGAAAATGTTTGGACCTAGCATCAATCAAGTCACAATGAAAACTTAGCCCTCAACAGTTAGTTGAAGACTCAAAGTAAACAAAACAAAATTAATATCCTCATTTTTAAATTGAATATGTGAATCAAATAGACAGGCACTTATGAACACAGTTCAAACTGTCTTTGGCTTTAGAACCGATCAATGCATTACTTTTCTGTTTATAATACCTGAAGATTATATTAAGCATAAATTTGGTTTTCTAATGTTCTGTGTATGTTTCACATCTTACCACTTTATAATGTTTGGAGTCACAGCAAATAATTTCTTTTATCAGAAATATGCAACAAATTACCAAAATAGACCTAAAAGAAAATAGAGACCCATATCATCCAGTCCTGCAGTCACTAAAGGTATTAAAAGACTATAAAGACTCTCAAGCATAAAGTTGCCATACCCAAAATGATTTGGGCAACAACAATGATAGACCATTGCACACCTATTAGAATTACTAGAACTCGGAAACAACTAAAATGTCCTTCAGTTGGTGAATGGATAAACTACTTAATCCAGACAGTGGAATATTGTTGAGCCCTAAAAACAAATGAGCTATCATGTCATGAAGAGATGTGGAGGTACCTTAAATGCATATTACTAAGTAAAAGAAACTGAGAAGGCTAAAACTATATGATTCCAACTAGACAACATTCTAGAAAAGACACAACTATGGGAACAGAAAACAAGTTGAGTGGTTACCAGAAGAGGTGGGGGAAGATGAATAGGCAGAGTACAAAGGAATTTTAGGGCAGTGAAAATACTCTTATGACATATAATGATGGATACATGCCATTATATTTTTGTCCAAAATCCATAGAATGTACAATAACAAGAATGGATCCTAAAGTAAACTATGGACTTTGGGTGATTATTTGTCAATGTAAATGCATCCTTGGTTAAAAAAAAAAAAAAAAAAAAAAAAAGAATCATTCAGTCATTCATGTTTACATTGGGGGAGGCTATGCAAGTATGGGAATAGAGAGTATAGAGAAAATCTTTGACCTTTCTCACAATTTTGTTGTAAACTTAAAACTGTTATAAAAAAAATAAAGTCTGTTTAAAAATGTAGTTAAATTTAAGAAAAATGCTTCTGTAAACAATGTATACTCTAAGTATCTAGGAATAAGTTACTCAATATATAATCATGAAATTCATGGGTAAAATTCAAAGAATTACTGACAACCTTCAAGGAAAATGTGTAATATGGAAAGAGAGGAAATATAAATGTGGTTTCAAACTATATTACAAAGCTATAATGATCAAACAGTATGGTATTAGCATAAAAACAGAAACATATATCAATGGAACTGAATAGAGAGCCCAGCAATAAACTCATGCATATATGTTCAATTACTTTATAACAAAGAAGCCAAAAATATACAATGGGTAAAAGACAGTTTCTTCAATAAATGGTGTTGGAAAAATTGGACAGTCACATACAAAAGAATAAAACTGGACCACTATTTGAAATCATACACAGAATTAACTTAAAATGGATTGAAGACTTGAACTTTAAGACCTGCAACCATGAAACTCCTAGAATAAAACATAAGTGAAAAACTCCTTGACATCAGTCTTGGCAATGATTTTTTGGATTTGACATCAAAAGCAAAGGCAGCAAAAAACAAAAATAAACAAGCAGTACTACATAGAACTAAAAAGCTTCTGCACAGCAAAGAAAATCATCAATAAAATGAAAAGGCAACCCACCGAATTAGGCAAAATATCTGTAAACCATATATCTGATAATGGGTTAATATCCAAAATAGATAAAGAACTCATACAACTCAGTAACAAACAAAAATGGATTTAAAAATGGGCAGCAGTTCTAAAAAGACGTTTTTCCAAAGACATATAGATAGCCAACATGAAAAGATGCTTAACATCACTAATCATCAGGAAAATGCAAATCAAAATGAGTTATCACGTCATACCTATTACAATGGCTATCATAAAAAAGACAAAAGATAACAAATGCTGGCAAACAAGTGGAGAAAAGGGAACCCTTGTGCACTGTTGGTGGAAATATAAATTGGTGTGGCAACTGCATTATGGAGGTTCCACAAAATAATTAAAAAGAGAAAACTAGCATATGCTCCAGCAATTCTACTTCTGAGTATTTATTCGAAGAAAACAAAAACATTAATTGAAAAAGATATATGCATTCCCATGTTCACTGTAGCATTATTTACAATAGTCAAGATATAGAAGCAACCTAGGTGTCCAGTTGATTGATGATACTGTTCAGTGTAAATATATTCACTGATTTTCTGCCTTTTGGATCTATCAATTAATAACAGACAGATATTGAAGTCTCCAAGTATAAAATAGGGTTCTCGCCTATTTCTCCTTGCAGCTCCATCAGGATGTGCATAAGCATTTTGACTGTTTATTAAGTACATATATATTACGGATTATATCTTCTTTTATAAATGACCACCATTATTATTATATAACATCCCTCTTTATCCTGATAATGGTCCTTCTTCTAATATTGGCTTTGTTTAAAATTAATGTAGCTATTCCAGCTCTCTTTTGATAAGTGTTAGCATGGTATATCTTTCTCTGTATATTTTTGGACCGAGTCTTTACTTTTTTTTATCCTCACCCGAGGATATTTTCCATTAAATTTTAGGTAACGTGGAAAGGAGAGAGTGAGGGAGAAAGGGGAAGAGAGAGGGAGAGAGAGAGAGAGAGAGATTGATTAAAAAAAAACACATTGATTGGCTGCTTCCCGCATGACACTGACTGCAGCCGGGGATCAACTGGAAACCCAGGTGCATGCCCTTGACCAGAATTGAACTTGCAACCCGTTGGTCCACAGGCTGATGCTCTAACCCCTGAGACAAACCAGCCAGGGCCAAAGTCTTTACATTTAAAATGGATTTCTCATAAACAACCTAGATTTCAGGCGTGTGTGTGTGTTTAATACACTCTGACAATTGTGTCTTTTAACTGGTGTAGTTAGGACTTTCACATTTAAAGTAATTATTGATATCGTTGGACTAATGTTGACCAAGTTGGTAACTGTTTCCTACTTATTGCACTTGTTTTTTTCTTCTCCCCTTTTTCTCTCTTTTCTAGTTTTAACTGATTATTTTACATGATTAAATATTGGTGTTTGCAAATCAACTATACAATCTTTTAAAAAACTATAATTTTTATGATTTCCTTAGGGTTTGCAGTATAGATTTTAAACTAATCTAAGTCCATTTTTGAGTAGCACTATACCACTTCACATGTAGTACTGCTACCTTATAATTGAGCATTTCCAGTTCTTCCTTTCCATTACATATAACATTGCTATTATTTACTTCATTTATCCAAATGCTATAATCACACAATATATAGATATTATTTTTTTAAAGTTATAATTGAATCAATTATGAACAAAAATAAAGGATTTTAACTTTACTCATTTTGAAGTTCATTCTTCCTTATGTATATCTGAGTTTCTGATCTATATTATTTAACTTCTCCCTAAATAACTTCTATTAATATTTCTTGAAGGGCAGCTCTTCTGGTGATAACTTTTTGTTCATTTGAGAAAGTCTTTATTTCTCTTTCACTTTTTAAAAAATCTTCAACTGGGGATAAGTTTATTGATTTTAGAGACAGAAGAAGAGAGAGAGAGAGAGAGAGAGAGAGAGAAAAAGAGAGAGAGAGAGAGAGAGAGAGAAACATCAATTGGTCACCTCTTATACATGCCCCAACTGGGGACCAAACCCACAACCTAGGTATGTGCCCTGACCAGGAATTGAATCAGCAACCTTTAGGTGTATACGACAATGCTCCCATCAACTGAGCCAAATAGGCCAGGGCTCTCACTTTTGAAAGAGAAATTTGCTGGATATAGATTCTAGGTTGTGGCTTTTTCATTAAAAACTTTAATTATTTCATTCCACTTTCTTCTTGCTTGCATGGTTTCTGATAAGAAATTGGCTATATTTCTTACCCTTGTTCCTCTGTAAGTGAAGGGTTTGTTTTCTTTCAAGATTTTCTTTGTCTTTTGTTTCTGCAGTTTGAATATAATGTGGGTAGGTGGGGGTGTTTTGGTTTATCACCTGCTTGGTTTGTGCCCTGCTCTTCATCTGTGGTCAGGATCTCATTAATTTTGGAAAGTCTCAGCCATTCTTACGTCAATTATTTCTTCTACTTTTTTTCCCCAAAATTATCCCACAGTTCTTGGATGCTCTGTTCTGTTTGTTCTGATTCTCTTTTTTTCTTTGCATGTTAATATGAAATATTTCTATTGACCTAACTTTAAGCTAAGTGACTATCTCCTTGACCATCTTATCTGTTAAGCCCATCAAAACATTATTTATTTTTGTTACATTGGTTTTTATTTCTAGAATGTTCTTTAATTCTTATAGTTTGTCTCTCTGCTTGCATATCCATCTGTTCTTGAATGCTGTCTACTTTTTTCATTACAGTTCTAATAATTCTAATATCTAATGTCATATATGAGTCTGGTTCTGATGCTTTCTTTGTCACTCCAGACTGTTTTTTTCTTATCTTTTATCATGACTTATACTTTTAAAATGTAAATTCAGACAAAATATATGGGGTAATAGAAACTGAGGTGAGTATACTTTTAGTATCAGATTTATGTTAATCTGGCTAAGAGTTAAGCTGTGTTGAATCTTTTCTTTTTGTGGCTGTAGGTGCCCGGGATTTCAAATGTGTCTACTGTCTTTGGTTTTTGTTGCCCCTGTTGACTTTGGGTTTCTCTAAGAACTCCTAAGAAATAATCTGTATTGCAATTCTTTCAGCTGTAATCCACTGTTATTATATTGGATATTAATTGGTGTGGTGGTAGGTGTTTTAGATTAAATACTGTGTCCCTCCAAAATTCACATGTTAAAGTCCTAAGCCTCAGTATATCAAAATGTGAGTGTATATGGAGATTGGGCCTTTAAATAAGTACTTAAAGTTAAATGAGGTAATATGGGTGTACCCTAATCCAATATGAAGGTGTTCTAATGATAAAGGTACAGATTCCAGAGATTCATGCACACGTGCACACTAAAAGAACACAACAAGAAAGCAGCCATCTGCAAGCCAAAGAGAGAAACTTCAGGAGAAATCACACCTGTTAATACCTTAATCCTGGACTTCCAGTGTCCAGAACTGTAAGAAAATGTATTTCTGTTTTTATTATTATTATTATTTTCCCTTTATTGATTTTAGAGAGAGAGGAAGGGAGAGGGAGAGAGAGATAGAAACATCGATGAGAGAGAACATCGATTGGCCGCTTCCTGCATGCCCCTCACTGGGGATCAGGCCCACAACCGGGGCATGTGCCCTGACCCAGAATCGAACTGGCGACCTCTTGGTGCATGGTTCAAGGCTCAACCACTGAGCCATACAGGCCAGGCTGTGCTTCTGTTTTTTAAGCAACGCAGTCTGTGGTATTTTGTTATGGCAGCCCTAGAAAACTAACACAGTAGTTGTGGAAGAGAGGAAATGACTGGTAATTTTATGATTAAATCTCAGTTTTTCAATGGGCCCATGTTCCTGGGCTCTGACCTTCACAAATGTCTTTTAGCTTTTTTTTCCCCCCACCTTGCAGATGAAAATGGAGTCTAAAAAGGTCTAAAGTGATTCAAATACCTTCCCGTAAGTGAGATAAGGCTTTGGTAAAGTCTTTCACCCAGAAGAACAGGATTTGTTATGGCTAATGCTCTGGTATTATTTCACACTGGTTAATTTTGCCATTTATCTACAAGATGCACAAAGGGATCTTTCTTGGTTCTTTGGTGAACCTGGCGTGATGCCTGGAAGAAAAACCCCACATAAGTGCAGGACTTCCTTAATGCTGCAATTCCCAAGAGTTTCTTACTCTCATGCTACTCCATACTCAGCCTTCAGCAATTAATCAAATTACCATTGAGTGTTCCTACCGGCTGATAGCTCTAGTGGTTCCTGGTCCAGATAAGCGGGTCTTATTTGTGACTCTCCGGGTTCATCTGTCTCTTCAGTTTTCAGGATGGCAATTTGTCCTGTCATTGATTTTCAGTCTGTTCAGCTTTTTCGTATTGTGAGGAGAGGAGAGATGCCTTCCAAGCTCTGTAAAAATCAGAGCTGAAACCAGAAGTCCCCAGAGCCACTTTTTGGATCCAAGATTTTGTACTCTAGGCCCTATGCTCTTAATTACTCTACTATAGTGACCCAGTATACTTTCAAAATCAAGCCTCTGCTTTTAAGAGCTTCTGTAGTGATAAATACTTAATTTTGTTTGTGAATAAGAAAGTTCTTAATTCATGTTGTAATATGAAGAGTGTGAATTCTAGGCTGTTCTTACTGCATAAACATTGAGGCAATTTTCTGAACTTAAAATGTAAATTTTATGGGGACCAATACCTCAGTCTTTTTTATCACTTTCTTGCCAGAGCCTAACACTATGCTCTATAGTCATTAAGTACCCAATCAGTATCTATTCAGTAAGTAGTTGTTCTAAGGAAATCCAGAAATGATGACTTGAGTATGGGTAAAAGAAAATGACAACAGGAAATCCTTGGAACCCCAACTCTTCCAGGCCAACAATATTAGCATTCAGTACACACACTGACACTTAGAGGCTGCACGCAGAGAAATTTTCTTAGTAATTCATGTGAACTGAACCACGACTCTTTGGATCCAGGAATCCCTTTGAAGTCTGGTGTCATTAGAAAATAACAGGACATATGTAAATAAATATATATATAACAATGAACCATAGCATAAGGTCAAGTTCCAGACAAAGGGTGAAAAATGAATTGAGGATTGCAGGGGAGGGAGAAATCAGTAAGACATGAGATAGGAAAGGGTTCAGGGAAATTGGAACAAAAACTGGGCCCTGAAAATTGTATGAATAGGAAATATTTAAGTAAAAGGAAATGAGGAAAGAGAGGAAGGAAGGGAGCAGCAGGAATGTCAAGCAGAAAAGCAGGATGAACCAAAACACAGAAGGCAGGTGGTTCATGGAATGAAAGGGAACAGCAATTTGTTGGACACAGAGGATTTAGAGTGATATATGGTATTAAGTCAGGTTAGAAAGATAAGTAAGGGCCAAGTGGTAATTTAAACCTTAGTCATAAAACTGAAGAGTAGAATTAAAATGCACTTTCAGTAGAAATTCTACACCTCTTCAGGAGTATTTTTTCTCAAGTGATAGTAAATTATAGGGACACTAGATCATTCGGCATGAGAATGATCCAGTAAGTTTAGACACAATCCAATTAAGTTGCAATCAATACCGTAGGATTTGGGAGCATTTTCTGCAATTTTTTATATGAAACCATCTCATCAAATTTGAGTGCAGTTGCAGTGAAAATCCCAGGTTCCCATCCCTACTGAAAAGTTCTCTGACCTTAAACACATCAGTCTAAAAAGAAGCACTGTGGAAACTGATCTGAGATATGGAATTTTTGAAAATTGAGAGAAAAAATAACTGGAAAAAGGATAACTATATCCAAATATATAGGGATCCATCAAGATAATGTTTTATCAAGTCTTTAAGTTCTAATAAAACCAAACACTCTCAATATGCATTATTACAGAGGTGTCAATTTTGTAGTGAATTAAGCGCACATGATTCATGACTTACTGATCTAATCAAAAACAAAGTTATAGTATTAGGTTATCATTATTTTCTAAGAAAAGTTCACTGCAGCAGCAGGTTTAATTTACCATTGAATATGCTTACCAGAGCTTGACCAAAATCTCAGGAACCATAAAACTATACAAGATCTAACTGTAAGTAAAAGAGTTCTCCTTTCTTATACAGTTGGCCTATTATATGACTAAGCGTTCTAGAATTAACATTTCTCCATTTCTCTCCTCCACAGATTCTGTTTCTCAGGTTGATTTTTGCACGTTTGTTATTAACCTATATTAATACACAGTCATATTCTTAACAATAAAAATGTATGTTCATTTATATCTATTAAACTGTACTGTTATCTGTTATGTTGCAAAAAATACTGACAGATCACTGTATTATGTTCCAGAAATCCTGGATCACTAATCCTTTTTTGACTATGCCATATTATTTTTCCTTTGACTTCTAATAACAATGATATATAAGTGACACATTAGATTTAAGAGCAAATAATGGACTATGTCTACATACATCAAAGTCATGATAGGAGGACCATTTGTGTACCACAGAAATACTGATGTCTAAAAACAATTGATCCTCAAATGATACATTCCCAAAATGTTTGGGTAAGAAATTATTGTCAAGAAAGAACTCAAACCATCATCAGAATTAATTCCTTGATGACTTTTAGTCACATTACTGGTTTTATATTGATGTAACTCTTATTTGCTTTAACATTCTAAGGGTTTTCTGTCTATAAAAATAGATAACAAGTACTAAACTTTCTAATTCAAAGCTCAGCAGACCAGGGAATCTAAACTTCTGTTACTAGAGATTTTATTACTTCAACATAATTCACTTTTCTGTTATTCCATAAAATCCTGTTTCAGATACAGTCATAACAAGTGTCCATATGACCTCTATTGCATGAGTTTTAAAAAGGAGAGATATATGCAAGTTGTGTCTCTTTACAAATCTTTGCAAATCAATTTACTAAGTACAGTCACATCAATATGCATATTGTCTATCATATTATGCACAATTATTCCATATACCTGTGTTATGAAATAACTATTTTTACTATGACTAAGTGACCTTAAATAATCTTGGTAAAATCAAACTTCGAGTTATATGACTACAAAATATCCTAACATAAAATACAGTATGAATTATTTATCTTCTAAGAGAAAAGAGCTTTTAAATGTTCTTGATCATAGAAATGTAGACATTTTCATGTACTTTAAAATGATAACTTAATTCATATTTCATCTTTATACTGACAATTATTTTTCTGTCAAGGATTTGACATCATTTTTAGAATAATTGATCCTAATGATAAGTCCCTTGCAATTTTTTATTTCCAAATAACACTAGCTTCAATTTTCCAATACATCTATAAATAACCTAGAATGCGTTAGTCTTCTCAGAGGATCCATAACACTTTATATCATATTTAGTTGAATTACGGTATTTTAAAAAGCACATTAATCTTATATTTTTTGGATACTGAGTAACTTTCATCCCTTAGTTCTTTAATATGATATAATCTGACATTATTTACCTTATGCTTCCTTATATTGCTATGTTCTAATTTTATCTATGTCCTCAGTTCTTTTATAGGATCTGATGTTTGGTATCTATTATAAACTATTTTAGCCCTGGCCGGTTTGGCTCAGTGGTTAGAGCATTGGCGGGTGGACCAGAGCGTCCCGGTTCGGTTCGGTTCCCGCTAAGGGCACGTACCTCGGTTGCAATTTGTCCCCGGCCTCGGTTGGGGTTGTGTGTGTGGCGACTACTCTATGTGTCTCTCTCACATCTATGTTTCTTTCTCTCTTCCTCCCTCTCTCCCTCCCACTCTATCTGAAGATAAATGAAAAATAAATAAATAAATAAATAAATAAATAAATAAATAAATAAGTCCTTGGGTGAGGATTTAAAAAAAGCTATTTTAGGATATTAAACAAATTGTTCAATAATTTATATAATAATTATATGACCTTTATTTTCAATCAGCTCTCAAAGATTCCAAGCACCATAACCTCAAATCTAGAGTTTGTATTCTTACATTTCTTTGTTGTTGTTTTTTAATTTTTTCTCTTTATTTATATAAGAGAGAGAGAGGAAGGGAGCAGGAGAGAGAGATAGAAAGATCAATGAGAGAGAACATTGACTGGCTGCCTCCTGCATGCCCCCACTGGATATCAGGCCCACAACCTGGGCATGTGCCCTGACCAGGAATAGAACCAGCGACCTCTTGGTGCATGCGTCAATGCTCAACCACTGAGTCACACCAGCCTGGCTATATTCTTCCATTTCTTGCAGCTCTGTCCAGGATTCCGGCTATAACTATACTCATGCTTCTACAAGGCCCACAACCAGGTTTCAGCTCCTAATTAGTTATAGATCACTACACCTGCAGAGCGTTTGCTCCTCTATTCTCTTTCCAGTGCTGTGCTGTGCAATGCATTGTATATTAAGACAGTTCTGTAGGTAACTCAGGCTCCAATTTTAAGATCATAAAAACTTTGGGAGAAATTGTCATTAACTGTATATTTTGTCAAATCAGTAGTTCCCAACTCATTCCATTTTGGAATCTCTTGGTAATTTAAAAGTGATTTTTGATGCCCAATCACACTTCACCACCACTTCGTAGTCTGATGCAGCTCCTGAGCTTCACATGGAAAACCACTGTTCTAAGTTCATATAGCTTTCTCTTAGATAATTTATAAAATCTTCATTATGCTCTGAATTCTCAGGCGATGATTAGAAACAAAGAAGTCTTTAATTTACTCTCTAGGATGACATAACCACATAAAAGGAAAGTTATAACAATGTATTGCACCTAATAAATACTCATTAGGTTTGTTAGTTAAATGACTTGAAAAATCCCTCTATGTAAATGAAGATGATGGACCATTACTTAATTATTAGAAATGACAAAGTTGTAAAACCTTACATATTGTCAAATGACGTGTTAGCTGATAAAATCTCAACTAAAGTTGATTTTAATCCTCTTTTCTTTTTCATATGTCATTATTACTAATATATCATTTTGTAAAAGTGTTTATGATAATGACTTATATTATACAACCCTTGGTATTTAAGCACCATGATATGTTTGATATGTTGAACATTACCTATACAACAAGCAACTGCTAGTGAAAATATTTCCAAATTTTTAAGTTTATTTACTTACTCAAGAAATAGGAGCCAAGTTTGTACTGGTGACCAGCAAATTTGCCAAGTTCTGCAAATACTGTGACACACACACATTAGACATGGATTTTAGCATTAAGTAACTATATAACTAGTTTGAGAGATGAGTCTTTAGACAATTAACTACACTTCCTTTTAATAATTAATATAATACTGAAATATTCAAATTATGTTAAATGTATGGGAGACTAAGTCTTTTTTTAAAAATTTTTTTATTAATTTATTTTTGTTACAGATGTTTCTCCTTTTTTCCCCATTGACACCATCCTCCCCAACCCTCCATCCCTTCCCCAGCTTTGTTGTCCATGTCCATCAGTTATGCATACATGCCTGTAAGTTCTGTGGTTTATCTCTTCCCTCCCCCCCCCATCCCCTCTTCTGAGGGTTGTCAGTCTGTACCCTACTTTCACATCTCTGGGTCTACCCTGTTCCCCACTCTGTTATGTTTATTATATTTCACAAATGAGTGAGATCATGTGATATTTGTCTTTCTCTGCTTGGCTTGTTTCACTTAGGATAATACTCTCAAGGTCCCTCCATGTCATCTCAAAGGATAAGAGATCTTTCTGTCTTACAGCTATATAGTACTCCATTGTGTATATGTACCACTGCTTTTTTATCCATTCATCCACTGATGGGCACTTGGGCTGCTTCCAGATCTTAGCTATTGTAAATAGTGCTGCTATGAACATGGGAGTACATGTATTCTTTCTGATTGGTATTTCAGGTTTCTTAGGGTATGTTCCTAGAAGTGGGATCACTGGGTCAAATGGCAATTCAATTTTTAATTTTTTGAGGTAACACCATAGTGTTTTCCACAGTGGCTGCACCAGTCTGCATTCCTACCAGCAGTGTACTAGAGTCCCCTTTTCTCCACACCCTCGCCAACACTTGTTGTTTGATGATTTGTTGATGGCAGCCATTCTGACAGGTGTGAGGTGATACCTCATTGTTGTTTTAATTTGCATCTCTCTGATGATTAGTGATGTTGAGCATTTATTCATATGTCTCTTAGCCATTTGT
Organism: Tadarida brasiliensis; assembly: GCA_030848825.1. Taxonomy (NCBI): domain Eukaryota; kingdom Metazoa; phylum Chordata; class Mammalia; order Chiroptera; family Molossidae; genus Tadarida; species Tadarida brasiliensis. Next base: position 78,533,627 of record CM061260.1, read on the forward strand.
ATGTCCTGTTTGGAGAGGTGTCTATTTAGTTCCTCTGCCCATTTTTTAATTGGGTTCTTTGTGGGAGACTAAGTCTTAACAGTAGTCCTTATTAATGCTCCACAATGAGATAGATAATAATTTTGTTGAAATTTGTGAATACTATAAATCCTGGTATTTTAGAATTAAAATATTAGAGAAATTCTGAACCAAGAATCAGAAAACTTTAGCCCCCTGACTGTTCTCTGACCTGAGAGTTAAGAATATTTTTACACTTTTAATGCTTGAGGGAAAAAATAATATTTCGTACAATGTAAAAGTTGTATGAAGCTCAAACTTCATTGTCCATAAATACAATGTCATTGGAACACAGCCGCACTCATAGTTTAAATATTGTCTGTGGCTATGTGGCATTGCAATGGCAGTGCTGAGTAGTTGCAAGCAATCAGTCTTGCCTCTTACAGAAAAAGGTTGCCAATGCCTGTTCTAGATCAATGCTGGTGAATCAGATCTTTCTGTGATGATGGAAATGTTCTATTTTTGCACTGTCAAATATAATATCCACTAGTGACATGCCAGCTACTGACATCTTGAACTGTGAGTAATGTGACAGAGAAACTGATTTTCTAAATTTAATTTTGGTTAATTAAAATTTAACTTATTTTTTTTAATTTCAGTTTAATTATTTTAACTTTAGCTCATTTTGAGTGATTTATGTAGTATGAATGGTTAAGAGTGTTTTGCTCTGGAGTTAGGATGTATGGAATTTAATTTCAGCTCTGATACAGACTGCTTCTGAACCTTAGGAAATGTAACTAATCTTATAATACGTATAAGTATTTAATACTTATAAGTATTAAATGAGTTAAAAATCACATAATTCTAATGTGAACTACATATACTAAGTCACCTCTGGCAAACAGATGCTCAAAAAATATAGTGATTGTCATTATTATTATTATTTTATTTCTACCTTAAAATATATTCAACAAATTAATGCACCTATTGTAGGTACCAAAAGTCCACAAATGAAGGAACAGTGAAGGTATGTGTTTTTGTAGAGCTTACATAGTGCAAGCCACAATGCAAAATAAAATATATACAACAAAAACAAAAATTTGGTATAAGTTACAAGTAATTACACATATGAATCAAGGCCATATTGAAATCATGAAAGGGAATAAACCAGAAATTACATGACTGCAAAATACAGTATAAGTCTATTATCATCTATAGCATCTCATTTAAATTTTTGTTGACAATTAATTATCACCAATATTTCTTTCTTTTATTTATTTATTTATTTCTATTAATTTGTTTTTGTTACAGATGTTTCTCCTTTTTCCCCCATTGACACCATCCTCCCCACCCCCCCGCCCCATCCCCAGCATTGTTGTCCATGTCCATCAGTTATGCGTACATGCATATAAGTTCTGTGGTTTATCTCTTCCCTCCCCCCAACCCTCTCTTCTGAGGGTTGTCAGTCTTTAACCTACTTCCATGTCTCTGGGTCTACCCTGTTCCTCAGACTGTTATGTTCATTATATTCCACAAATAAGTGAGATCATGTGATATTTGTCTTTCTCTGCTTGGCTTGTTTCGCTTAGGATAATACTCTCCAGGTCCCTCCATGTCATCGCAAAGGATAAGAGATCTTTCTTTCTTACAGCTGTATAGTACTCCATTGTGTATATGTACCACAGCTTTTTTATCCATTCATTTACTGATGGACACGGGCTGTTTCCAGATCTTAGCTGTTATAATAGTGCTGCTATGAACATAGGGGTACATATATTCTTTCTGATCGGTGATTTGGGCTTCTTAGGGTATATTCCTAGAAGTGGATCACTGGGTCAAATGGCAGTTCAATTTTTAACTTTTTGAGGTAACACCATAGTGTTTTCCACAGTGGCTGCACCAGTCTGCATTTCCACCAGCACTGTACTAGAGTTCCCTTGTCTCCACACCCTCGCCAACACTTGTTTGATGATTTGTTGATGGCGACCATTCTGACAGGTGTAAGGTGATACCTCATTGTTGTTTTAATTTGCATCTCTCTGATGATTAGTGATGTCGAGCATTTTGTCATATGTCTCTTGGCCATTTGTATATCCTGTTTGGAGAGGTGTTTATTTAGGTCCTCTGCCCATTTTTTTTTTTTTTTTATCCTCACCCGAGGACATTTTTTCATTTTCTGTTCAGATAGAGTGGGAGGGAGAGAGAGAGAGAGAAACATCGACGTGAAAGGGACACATTGAGTGGCTGCCACCCGCTCAACCAACCAGGGCCGGGGACAAACTGCAACCAAGGCACATGCCCTTAGCGGGAACCAAACCCGGGTCTCTCTGGACCGCAGGACAATGCTCTAACCACTGAGCAAAACCGGCCAGGGCGTCTCTGCCCATTTTTTAATTAGGTTCTTTGTCTTCCTTTTGTTGACTTGTATGAGCACTCTATATATTTTGGAAATTAACCCCTTATCTGATGCATCATTGGCAATTATGGTCTCCCATATAATGGGATCCCTTTCCGTTTTGATGGTTGTTTCTTTTGCTATGCAAAAGCTTTTGAGTTTGATGTAGTCCCATGTGTTCATTTTTTCCTTTGTTTCTTTTGCCTTAGGTGTTGTATCAGTGAAGATTCTTCTGCGTATGATGTCTGAAATTTTGTTGCCTGCATTTTCTTCTAGAATTTTTATTCATTCATGAGTCACATTTAAGTCTTTTATCCATTTTGAGTTTATTCTGGTGTATGGTGTAAGTTTGTGGTCTAGCTTCATTTTTTGTAAGTAGCTGTCCAATTTTCCCAACACCATTTATTGAAGAGACTGTCTTGACTCCACTGTATGCTCTTGCCACTTTTGTCAAATATTAATTGAGCATATTGTCTTGGGTCAATTTCTGGGTTCTCTGTTCTGTTCCATTTATCTATCGGCCTGTTCTTGTGCCAGTACCAGGCTGTTTTGATTACAGTGGCTTTGTAGTACAACCTGAAATCTGGTAATGTGATCCCTCCTACTTTGTTCTTCTTTTTCAAGATTGCTGTAGCTATTCGGGGTCTTTTTTGGTTCCATATAAACTTTTGGAGTGTTTGTTCTAGTTCTGTGAAATATGTCATTGGTATTTTGATGAATATTGCATTCAATCTATAGATTGGTTTGGGTTGTAAGGATATTTTAATGATGTTAATTCTTCCAATCCATGAACAAGGTATATGTTTCCACTTTTTTATATCTTCCTCTATTTCTTTTTTCAATGACCTGTAGTTTTCTGTGAAGAGTTCCTTTACTTCTTTGGTTAAGTTTATCCCTAGGTATCTTAATTATTTTGCTGCGATGGTAAATGGGATTGTTTTTTTAGTTTCTCTTTCTGTGATTTCATCATTTGTGTATAAGAATGCCGTTGATTTCTTGATGGCATTTTTGGCAATTTTGTATCCTGCTACTTTGCCAAATTCATTTATTAAGTCTAGTAGATTTTTGATGGAGTCTTTAGGGTTTTCTATGTACAATATCATGTCATCTGCAAATAATGACAATTTCACCTCCTCCTTTCCAATTTGGATCCCCTTTATTTTTTCTTCATGTCTAATTGCTGTGGCTAAGACTTCCAGTACTATGTTAAATAAGAGTGGCAAAAGTGGGCATCCCTGTCTTGTTCCCGTTCTTAATGGGAATGCTTTTAGTTTTTGCCCATTGAGTATGATGTTGGCTGTAGGTTTTTCATATATGGCCTTTATTATGTTGAGATATGGTCCCTCTATTTCCACTTTGCTGAGCGTTTTTATCAGAAATAGGTGCTGGATTTTGTTGAATGCTTTTTCAGCATCTATTGATATGATCATATGGTTTTTATCTTTCATTTTGTTTATAGGGTGCATCACATTTATTAATTTGAGAATATTGTACCATCCTTGCATGCCTGGGATGAAACCTACTTGGTCATGATGAATAATTTTTTTGATGTATTGCTGGATCCGATTTACTAATATTTCGTTAAGGATTTTGGCATCTGTGTTCATCAAGGATATTGGCCTGTAGTTTTCTTTCTTTGTAGTGTCTTTATCTGGTTTTGGAATTAGGATTATGCTGGCCTCATAAAATGAGTTTGGAAGTGTTCCGTCTTCTTGGATTTTTTGGAATAGTTTGAGGAGAATGGGTATTAGATCTTCTTTGAATGTTCAGTAAAACTCTCCTGTGAAGCCATCTGGGCCTGGGCTTTTGTTTTCTGGGAGTTTCTTAATTACATCTTCAATTTCCTTTGTTGTTATTGGTCTGTTCAAGTTTTCTATCTCTTCCTGGTTCAGTTTTGGGAGGCTGTGTGTTTCTAGAAATTTGTCCATTTCTCCTAGGTTGTCCATTTTGTTGGCATATAATTGTTCATAGTATGTTTCGATGATCCTTTGAATTTCTGTGGTGTCAGTTGTTACTACTCCACTTTCATTTCTGATTTTGTTTATTTGGTTCCTTTCTTTTTGTTTCTTGGTGGGTCTGGCTAAAGGTCCATCGATCTTGTTTATCTTTTCAAATAACCAGCTTTTTGTTTCATTGATCTTTTGAATTTTTTTTTTTAGTCACCAATATTTCTATTGACTGATTTTGTACAAAGAAAATATAAGCTGATTTCAAAAAAATTGTATGAATGAAAAGCCACTGGTAGCTCTTTAATATACTGAGGCTCCCTAATAGATTTGATTTTTAAAAAGGCTTCTGCTGGTAACAAGTGTGTGCATGTGTGTGTGTGTGCGTGTATGTGTATAAAATATCACTGCTGAGACTAGAAAAACCAATAGGAAGGTTATATAATCTGCCTAAAGCAGGCAGAGCTTTCTATAATTCTTCCAGAACTTGGCTGAGAGCCCAGATGAACAACTGAGCTTTAATGATCAATGGACCTTTAATGGAGAAATGACATATTTAGGAGTTCTTGGAACAGGTAACTAAAATAATCACATGAGGTCGCAGTTGAGATTTGAAAATTTTGTTCTATCTGCTTAGAAGAGCTAGTCAAGTATTTCTTGAGGTGGGCCTGATTATTGTCTATAATTTCTTTTTCAAAGGATCCCTTATTTATAGAGTAAATATCCAACCAATTTACTTTGACTATCATGGCCAGGTGTTCTCTTAGGATATTTTGTTATAATAAAGTAAATGAAGGTATCACCATTGTAATGTGGCCCTTTCCTGCTATTTGTTCTAGCAAGCAAGCCAGAATTGTTCTTATGCGGTCATCAAAGCAGAACCATCACAAGAAGACACCTGGCTCCTATCTCAATTGAAAGGGAACTGCATTGACCAGGTCACTTCTGGCAAATGCAAAAGGGCTTATCACAATCTAACAGTCAAGCACAATAAAAGAGGAATATTCCTTCCTATGATGTAGTCTAGTTAATGAAATCCAATGGTTCCTAAAACTCATCCTGGGTAAACAAAATGTGCCTCCAGAAAAGTGGCTCATTTATCAAATACTGAATGCCAAATATATATATTTTTAAGGCTACAATCCTGAACCATCCTGAGACTTAATTCACAGAAGTTGAGTTCCACTGGAGACCATAATTAAGTTAGATTGTACTTGGTCATTTCTCAGCCAAGGTATACCATAAATTAGGAGTTTTGGGTTCAAGCTAATCAAAAAGTATACATATTAATGAAATTAATATATTTTTAAAATATTAATAAGAGAAATTTGTATACAGCAGACGATGGCAACATTCCACAGTGTTTCTTAGGAAAATATACAACCTAAAATCTCAAACCAATATTGCTGGTAAAACAAGAGAATGTATTATGATATAGAATTTGGCATTTGAGAATAAATTACATCTACAGAGTAAAGCTTAACATCTATTTTTTTTTTCTTTTTGAATAGCACTAGTAAGTCCTTCTAGGAAATGTACATTTTTAGAAATAGAAGAAATTCAATAATTTAAGTGAGGAGATGCCTGCATTCAGAATAAACTGTTCAAATTCTGCTGTTTTAGAGGACCATTATATATAAAAAAAAAATAACATGAGTCATTCTGTGTGAAACTATAGATTCTAACAGGATGGAGTTTACTGTGAATTACTTGTATATCCTAAAATGCTATCAACTGCAAGAACATTATCACAACTAGAGTCCCTTCCCCTCTCAAATTTTTAAATTCTCTTATTAAGATGTTTCTTATATGTATGTTGGTGACAATGGCTATCAACAGAGACAGATATTCCAGAAAGCCAATGTTTTGTGTTATGTATTTTTTTACCACAATAAAAGTCATTTATTTCTACCCTTGACTATAATGTGTTTAAATCCATTGCTTCCCTAAAGGTACTAGATGATGGAAAAGAAACTTGACCCCTGTGCCTACGGACAGAGATAAACTTTGTTCCAGATTCAAGCGAGAAACACAGAAGAAACTTATGATCACCTTGCATTAACTTTCTCACAAAGAATCAGCTATTGAAAGATGTTTTGAAACTGGATATGGAATTCACTGGAAAGAACTCTGATGGGAGAATTTATCTTATCACCCACTTGTAAAACTCAAATGCCACAACAGTACAGGTACTTAAAGAAACCTCTGAAGATAAATGCATAACAGTAGATAGCATGGTCACGGGAGTGGTGGATCCTGTCTGTTTTCTCCTGTGGAAATAGCATGTTCAGTATTTCAGCAGAAAGATTTTGACAGAGACTTTCTTCATGAACTTGAATAAGTCTGAGGAAAGAGACCAAATCATGATGAGAAAATAACAACGGAGGTGGTGTATCCACATAGAGTCTGAGAAGAAAAAGAAACAATCACTTCTACTGGAAGACGGGGTCCAGCATCAGTGTAGGAGGATAAACCAGATGGTGAAACCCACATATACACTTAGATACATGCTAATGATCTCAATTTCAAATTGTCCACAGAACAGACTTGTGGCAAATGAAGACAACTGATATTCAGGAAGCCTCTTCTAAGGAGATGCAGTAATGATATATTATGAGAGGTTTGTATATCAAATCAGATCATTGGAAGGCCACAAATGTGGCTTGTGTAACTTGAGTTCATTATTCAATAGGCTTATCAAACTTATAAAGCATCAGTAAACATTTAGTGGTCACTTAACTATTCTAAGTGGCAGGGATACAACAATTAACAAAAAGACTTTGTTCTTTTCCTTTAGGAGCTACTGTTCAGCTGAAGAAACTGATCCATACATCAATAATTTCAATGTAACAAAGCAAGCACCATGATAAGATATGAGCAGAGTGCCAGGAAAGCAGACTAAAAGGCACTTGGTCTACCTGGACATTTAGGGAAGATGTCTTGGAATTGATGCCTGACCTCAGTCACACAGGATGAATATGACATAGCTAAGAAGATTCAAATGCTTTAGTAATGAATGGCACTGCAGAGAGAATCTTTGGAAGGTGGGAAACCCCATGAGAAATGTGGAAAATGCAAACAGTTTACTGCAAGGGTGAAGAAAGAAGAGATTAAAATATGTCATCGGAGCCACGGTGGGCCTCATTAGGCAGGCTAATGCAGTGTCTTTACCTTCATCTAGGGCTGGTACAAGAAATTTCTCTTCCTTGGGAGGCACCTCCTCCTGTTCTCACACTGCCTCTCTGTCTCACCTGCCAGTTCTCAACTCAAATGGTTCCTCCCCATAGAGGTCCTGACAACTTCCAGCTACAGCAGACATGGGCTCCCTCAATTTCTTTAATGAAATCTCCCCTGACATGCTTGAACAGCCAGTGCCTCTCACTGGCGGCTCTAAAAGAACTGTGTATATTCCACTCTAAAGACTTAAAGTATGGTATTAAAATTAGAGTTATCTGTGCATTTTCTTTTATCTCCTTCTAGATTGTAAACTCTTAAAATAGGGTTGGCAAGCTAGGCCCACAGGCCAAGTTCATCCAACTGCTTTTTTGTATAGCCAGCAAGCTAAAAATGGTCTTCATATTTCCCAGTGGTAGGGAGGAAAAAAACTCAAAAGTACACTATTTCATGACATGTGCAAATTATATAGAATTCAAATTTCCATATCTATAAAGTTTTATTGGAAAACACACACACACTAAACAAGTTTAATGGTCCCCTCACTTTCAAAGCCTAAGAATGGGCACTAGCATTGTGTTGTGTTTTCTGGGGTCATATGTTTTAGTAAAATGTGCAAAAGTGGGTATTTTAGCTATAATCAGTTGAAAGCACTTTCTTTTCCACTCTGACTTCCCCTCCATCACATCTCCTTTCTTTTAGTGGCTGTCTAGTGATGTGAGCATGATCCAAAGAATAAAAGCTGATTTGAAAATGCACGTAGTTTGGCTCTAGTGAAATTAATTGATGTTTTTTGCAGCCATGTTCACATATAGTGAATTTTTTGCTGGCTGTACTCATGTAATAATGCCAAGAATGTGCCTATAGTCCACTGTACTGACTCACCCAGAAACCAAACTCCAAGTTGAAGGGTAAAAGATGATAAGAATTTGTCCTATTGATGCAGGCTACAGAAGTATTGAGAAGTAAATCAAACTAATTTTTGAAATGCATGGAAACAAAAACTAGATTTTGAAAATTCTTCCAGATATCATAGATGTATAACCCTTTAACCTGAAGGTTCAGTTTGCACTGACATAGGTACAAGAAAAAAATCACTTCAGTGAAAAAGTACCCAATAAGTAGCATATAAAATTATAACTGTACCATGCTTTTTTGTGTTTGATATACATAGCATTTGAACTTATGAAAACCCCTGTATTTGGGGGCACAAACCTCTAGCAGTACTATAAACATCAAGTTCATCTGTGTAAAGTAAAATATTTTTCACATAGTAACTATCATTAACAGTAAAAAAAAAAAAAATCAACTTACAATGCTAGGGCAGCGGTTCTCAACCTGTGTGTCGCGACCCCGTTGGGGGTCGAACGACCCTTTCACAGGGGTCGCCTAAGACCATCGAAAAACACATATTTCCAATGGTCTTAGGAACCGAGACACCGCTCCTCTATCTGTTTCCAGGCGGGTCCGCCCACATGCAGATACACCCACATACGAGTACCCAGCGTGATGACATCATCGCGCCAACCCCATCACATACACCTCGTACAAATACAGGTGTATGTGACAGGGTTGGCATCATAATGTACTTATGCAGACCGGTCACACATGTGTAGAAAGCAGCTACTCTGTTAAAAGCAGCTACTGTGTTGGAAGCAGCAGTATTGGAGGTAAAACGACACTTCATGAATTATAGTTACTGAGTAATGTGAAATCATGTACTGTAAAATCATCAACCTCTGCAAAAAAAAAATATCTGTACCATGGGAACTTAATCTGGATGCTGATCAGTCTTTCCATATTCAGCTGTGGTTGATGTGAATACTGCCCCTTTGTGATAGTAACAGGTATGTAAAAAAAACAACACAGAGAATGGTAAATCATAGGAAACTTTAAGGAACTGTATTGACTAAACTATGCCATGTATCATCTTTTGTATTATTAAAGCTATTGTAAACAACAAGTGCTGGCGAGGGTGCGGAGAAAAGGGGACCCTAGCACACTGCTGGTGGGAATGCAGACTGGTGCAGCCACTATGGAAAACACAATGGTGTTACCTCAAAAAATTAAAAATTAAACTGCCATTTGACCCAGTGATCCTACTTCTAGGAATATACCCTAAGAAGCCTGAAACACCAATCAGAAAGAATACATGTACCCCTATGTTCATAGCAGCACTATTTACAATAGCTAAGATCTGGACAGCCCAAGTGTCCATCAGTAGATGAGTGGATAAAAAAGCTGTGGTACATATACACAACTATGCAGCTGTAAGAAAGAAAGATTTCTTATCCTTTGAGATGACATGGAGGGACCTGGAGAGTATTATCCTAAGCGAAACAAGCCAAGCAGAGAAAGACAAATATCACATGATCTCACTTATTTCTGGAATATAATGAACTAAACAAACTGATGAACAAAATAGACCCAGAGTCATAGAAGTAGGGTACAGACTGACAATCTTCAGAAGGAGGGGTTGGGGGGAGGGAAGGGATAAACCACAGAACTTATATGCATGTATGCGTAACCGATGGACATAGACAACAAAGCTGGGGATGGGGTGGGAGGGGATAGGGAGGAGGGAGTCAATGAGGGGAAAAAGGAGAAACATCTGTAACAAAAATAAATTAATAAAAAAAAGCTATTGTTATATATTATTTTCATTAGCAAACCATCCCATGACAATGGGTCGTGCAGAGAAGAATGTTAAGAAAAGAAAATATAGTGAGGATTTTTTACAGTATGGTTTTACCTCAATAATTACAGCAGGAATTGAGAAACTGCAATGTGTTATTTGTTGTGAAGTTCTATCAGCCGAATCTATGAAGCTGAACAAACTAAAACGCCATTTTGATAGCAAGCATCTGAGCTTTGCTGACAAGGATACCAAATATTTTAGAAGCAAAGCTGATGGACTCAAGAAAGCCAGACTTGACACTGGTAGCAAGTACCACAAACAAAACGTAGCAGCCATTGAAGCTTCACATTTGGTGGCACTCAGAATCGCCAGACCTATGAAACCTCACACCATTGCTGAGGATTTACTGTTGCCAGTGGCCAAAGACATTGTTCGAGTTATGATCGGAGACGAATTTGTTACGAAATTGAGTGCAATTTCCTTATCTAATGACACTGTCCGCAGAAGAATAGATGACATGTCTGCTGATATTCTTGATCAGGTAATCCAGGAAATCAAATCTGCTCCACTTCCAATATTTAGCATCCAGCTTGATGAATCTACAGACATTGCAAACTGTTCACAGTTACTGGTTTATGTGAGGTATATTAATGATGGCGACTTTAAAGAGGAGTTTCTTTTTTGCAAACCTCTTGAAACGACAACTACTGCACGTGATGTATTTGACACAGTTGGTTCATTTCTGAAAGAGCATAAGATCTCTTGGCAAAAGGTTTGTGGTGCTTGCATAGATGGTGCTCCAGCTATGTTAGGATGTCGATCTGGATTTCAACATTTGGTACTGAATGAGTCACCAAAAGTCATTGGAACTCACTGTATGATTCATCGGCAAATATTAGCAATGAAGACACTGCCACAAGAGTTACAAGAAGTAATGAAAAGCATCATAAGTTCTGTCAATTTTGTAAAGGCGAGCACTTTAAACAGTCGGCTGTTTTCACAACTGTGCAATGAGTTGGATACGCCAAAGAGTGCTCTGCTATTTCACACTGAAGTGAGATGGTTGTCGACAGGAAAAGTTTTAAAACCTGTTTTTGAGCTTTGTGATGAACTCAAAATGTTTTTTAATCAGAAAAAAAGACCGCAGTTTGAAGCACTTTTCAGTGATAAAAGTGAACTGCAGAAAATAGCTGACTTGGTTGACATCTTTGCCATCTTGAATAAGTTAAATTTATCACTGCAAGGACCAAATGCAACATGCCTCGATTTGTCTGAAAAGAGCCGATCATTCCAAATGAAACTTCAGCTTTGACAAAAAAAAACTGGATGAAAATAAAATTTACATGTTGCCTACCTTATCTGCTTTCTTTGAGGAACATGACATTGAACCGGACAAAAGGATTACGATGATCATTTCTGTGAAAGAACACTTGCATATGTTTGCAGACGAAATTTCATCATACTTTCCAAATCTACCTGACACCCCATTTGCACTTGCCAGAATCCCATTCACAGTCAAAGTTGAAGATGTTCCTGAGACAGCACAAGAGGAGTTCATTGAACTTATTAACAGCGATGCAGCGAGAACTGATTTCTCTACAATGCCAGTTACAAAATTCTGGATCAAGTGTTTGCAGTCATATCCTGTTCTGTCTGAGACTGTGTTGCACCTTCTTCTTCCATTTCCAACAACATATCTTTGTGAAACAGGGTCTTCCAGCTTGTTGGTTATCAAGTCTAAATACAGAAGTAGACTTGCTGTGGAAGATGATCTTCGTTGTGCTCTTGCAAAGACTGACCCAAAAATTTCTGATCTGGTGAGAAAGAAGCAATCTCAACCTTCGCACTGACGTTGTTGGCTTTTTACGCATACTGTCGCAAAATGTAGCAATATAGTTTACTGTTATATTAAGACTGTTACCCATGCTACATCATGCTTCAAGATAAAATGTCATTTATTTGTAATTAGAAATAAATATTTCACAATATATAATTACATATTGTTTTTGTGATTAATCACTATGCTTTAATTCTGTTCAATTTGTAACAATGAAAATACATCCTGCATATCAGATATTTACATTATGATTCATAACAGTAGCAAAATTACAGTTATGAAGTAGCAACGAAAATAATTTTGTGGTTGGGGGTCACCACAACATGAGGAACTGTATTAAAGGGTCATGACATTAGGAAGGTTGAGAACCACTGTGCTAGGGGTAAAATTGAATTTCTTTACTACTCTTTTTGTGGATTATAATATCATAAAATATTTGTAATAACAAGAAGCAACTTGCCCTGTTGATTTTGCTCAGTGGTTAGAGCATCAGCCCACGGACCAAAGGTTCACAGATTCGATTCCTGATCAAGGGCACATACTTGGGTTGCAGGTTCGATCCCTGGCCCTGGTTGAGGTTGTGCAGGAGGCAACTAATCAATGTGTCTCTCTCAAATCGATGTTTCTCTCTCTCTCTGTGCTCCCCACCACTGTATCTAAAATCAATGGACAAATATCCTTAGATAAGAATTAACAAAATAATAATAATAATTAAAAAAGAAGAGGCAACTTAATAGTATGAAGTAAAAATTTCAGGAAATAATACTATATATGTTATATAATTTGATCAAAATGACCCATTTCTGGATTTCATGATGAAATTATAAGTTTTTTCAAATTATAGTTTGTTGTTAATCTTTTCCTCATCCTAAATAAATAGTGACCTCTATATCTAAGCATAATGTTATATCCCTTTCCTTAAGAGAACCCCTTCTCAAACTGAATAAGCTTTAGGATCTGCCTTTGATCATCAGATATTAAAATGGAGACTAGTGGGAAAATACTGTGTAGAACAAACTTTCTGGGCCATATATATTTCATAAAACAAAGAAAACTATGGAAAGTATTAAACTGTATCTCTAGATCTATTTCACAGTAGGAATTATGATTCCTTATAGGTGAGCTTAGAACAGAAAGTCCTTTAAACTTAAGCAGAAGTGCCACATTTAGGTCTATTCTAAGGCAGCCAGAAAAAGGTGAGAAAATACATGACTTTTAATGTGTTACTTGGACTGAAGATTTTTTTTTTCTTTTCAACTGCATTTTAACTAAATATCATCTCTGAGTTATTAAAAATTCATAATTAAATTTCAGATGATATGTGATTATTGAGCTCATAGCCTGATATATAAATATGACTGCTGTCTCTCTGGAATCTTTAAGGCAATAAAATTAAGTGGGATAAATTAATAATCCATATTTCAATTGTTTCTTTGCCCCTTGTCATGATCTAATATTAAAGAATATTATTTCATACCTATTCCTCTCATTTATACGTTTTCTTTTTCCTTGCATAGTTCTCCTCACATTCCTATTCACACCATAAAAAGTAAGCAACTTGTCAAATATTTTCATTAAAAATTGTATTTATAGAGACTTCTGGTCAAGATGGTGGCGTAGGTGGATGCAGAATCGCGTCCTCCCACAACCACATCAAAGTTACAACTAAATCACAGAATAACCATCACTCAAAGACCGCATGAAATCAAGCTGAATGGAAGCCTTGCAACTACGAAATTAAAGAAGCAGAATGGAGATGGCATACTGCCCTCCAGGTCCCTCCATGTCTCCTCAAAGGAAACGAGATCCTGCAGCTGGGGGCGCGCGCCAAAGCTGAGCTACCCCCCCACCACGGAGGAACCCTGTCGGTGTGGGGAACCTGAGCGACCCCCCACCCCCACGGCAGAAGCCGGCAACACGGGAGAACTGAGCAAACTGAACAACGGAATTGACCCAGAGACATGGAGGTGGAGTACGGGATGAGGAGCCTCAGATGAGGGGCAGTAGGTGGGGGGAAGAGATGAATCACAGAGCCTATGTGCATGGGTGCATAACCAATGGACGTGGACAAAAGGGATGGGGACGAGGAGAAGGGGAGGGGGAGGAGGGTGTCAATGGGGGGAAAAAAGGAGAAATATCTGTAACAAAAACAAATTAGTAATAAAACAAACAAAAAATGTATTTATAGCATATATACATACACCTAACTTGTTTACCTATGTCTTTAGTATGTCATTCCATAGTCTTCTTATTGCCTAGTTTCTATTCAAGATGTCTTCTTTTACATGGAACTGTTAATGGATTGGAAGTCCTCATTCCCCCTGGTTGCTAGTGGGGGTAGATTTCTTGTAATATCCAGAAAAAAAAGAATTTTCTGAGACTCGCACAGGAGGATATGATATTGTAGAAAGCTTCATTTCTGTGGAGTCAAATCCCTGAGTTTCCAAGGTTTCATTTCCCTCAGTCTCACCAAGGAAGAAGTCCCATTTTGCCTTTAGCAGGGCTAAAATCAGAGCCAGTGTCCAGAATTTCCTTTCCATGTCTTCACAGTCCAATACAGCATCAGGCCAGCTTAATTTGTGTTTCTCCACTGCAGTCCATCAGTCCATTGCATGTGGGGTCCACAGCTCCACATGGCTATGGAGGGAACACAAGAGAATGCAGGGAAGCCAAGAGCACAAAAGCCATGAGCCACAAATGAGCAACAAGAGAGAGAACACCTTTGTTTAGGAGATAATGTATTCCCAAATTTTCATGGGCTTGCAATGGCCCTGCCCGTTCCAGTCAACCATCTCTATCCCCAGGTTTGACTGACAGGCAAGTACTTTCCCTATGTCACCCCAACTTCACTGGGCATGCATCTGTCTTCCCTTTTTTGGATCCCTTCCCCCAATGTTTTCAAGGGGATAGGCTGGTGGTTCCCCGGAGAGTACAAAGTTGCAGCTTCCTGGTGAAGCTGCCCAAACAATATGCCTATAATGTCTGTCCTTCCCCTTTACTCTTTCCTATTATTAATAACTAGCTAATTATAGCAGTATCAGAACTTAGATTGCTTGATATTATCCCACAGGTCACTGAATCCCTATTTTATTTCTTTCTCTCTTTTTTAATTCTTCGTGCTTCAATTTGGATAGGTCTATTGCTATGTCTTTAGTATCACTGACCTTTTCTTCTGCAGATGTTTATCTAATGTACTCTGTTTATCTCACCTAGAAAAATGTTTATGTCAGCTATTGTACCTCCTTTTAGAAATTCCTTTTTGTTTATTTTTGTATCTTTCACCTCTCTAGCAAAGCAGGAGCTGTTGTTGCATGAAGGTCATTTGTTTATCCTTTTTTTTCATTGATCACAGTCCAGCCCTGCTAGTTATTCAATACATGAAAAGAGCTGCTTCATGTATTTTTACAAGTTTCCTAATGATTTACAGCACTAAGAAAAGTCCAATACTCCATCACAGCTACAAGCAGAAGTATTGGGATTTTCTTTTTACTAGTGTACACGTGACTCAGGCAGACATTAGTTCAAAACCAGAGGGTTCATTAACACAACAAAAAGACATTTCTCTTTACTTATCTTAATGTGTGATTAGGGTAACTTCATCATGGCCTGCAATTACGTGAGTACTTGATATATTTCAAATTACATTTTAGCATCAAAAGTGTGTGTGTGTGTCTTTCTATCTCTCTATCATTGATTTAAGATCAAAACTGAATAGAAGAATATTATTAACCAATGTCACCCCAATAAATTTCATTTAAAAAATTAAAAAGGAAAAAGAATATTTTTAAAAAATAGAAGAAATGGTGCATAAATGGTGATGAAAAAAATAAAATAAAATAAAAATTTTACTTAAGATACTTTGGGGAAAAAATGTAATCTAACTCACACTGTAAGAAACAAATTAATATAGATATAAGAAGAAATTAATAAAAGTAGAAAAGAAAAAATAGGAATAGAAATATAGGATTGGAAAATATGATTTTTAAGCTAGCACAATGTCTGAACTGAAATTTGATAGAAAAGAAAAAATATAGATCATTTATGAAATATAATTGTAAAATTCCTAAATAAAATATGGAATAAAACTGTTAGTACATTAGAAGAATAATATATCATATCCCAGTAGGATTTATTCCAGGATATGGAGATGTTTCTGTGTTAGATCACTCTGTTCAATCAGCAGTAGCGACCATGGGTTAAAATTGACAGTAAAACTCATAAGACACAGTACATTTCACATAACACCAGATTTACCTAGCTTTAATTGAGAATATAAGACAGGTAACAATGTAGCATGTAAAGCAACAGCAAAGTGAAGGTCCTATTACTTTCAAGTGCAGCTTCCTATGTCCCGAAACCATTTCACACTTGAGGCACACATGTTCACCTAAGTGCAGGGAAGCTGTTAAATTCCACAGTCCCGTTATACATTGCTAGTCACGGAGCCCCTCAAGAGTAATGACTAACTCATATCACACAATGCCACTACATCTCATCAATACAGGTTACTATTCAATAAACAATATCAGTGATGAAGTACAGGTTGTTGGTCTGGCACACAGTTCTTGATGTGATTCAATTTATATTGCCTCTATTGTTTGTTATGGATTCCTTAAGTTGATGTTGGAAAGGCAATTTGACCAGGAGCTAAATAAAGCATCAGGCAGTCATGACACCATAGAAAGAGCCACAGAACCAGCTACTAACCCTTTCCTTCCAGTCAGTATGGGGATTTTTTGGTGTACATTACCATGATAACACATGAAAATGAGAAAGGATTTACCAGTGTACACGGATGTACAGAGTTTACAAAAAGCACCTGATAAAGTGGAACACCCAGCCTTGATTTTTAAAACACCCTTAGTAAAATAAGACTAGTTAATATGATTAAAATAGTTAAGACTATAAGTCTCCAAATAATGGTCAATGCCATGTGATACTTAACGGTGAAATACTGCATTCCAATTAAAGTAAGAAACAAGAGAAGCAGATGATGCATCAAGATGGTGGCATAGATGACTCCTGACTTCAGTCGTCCTTACCAGAAGACCAACTAGCAACTATCCACAGACAAGACACCATTGGGAAAATCCCAGAACCCCAAGGTGAGCCTTAAGCACACTCCCTAGACTGAGAAGGATGACATCAGAAAGGTAGGAGGAGCAGCTTCAATTTGATTACATTACTCCTCTCCCAGTTCAGCACAGCACACACTAAGAGGGCTTTCTCCCATGGAAAAAGAGAACCAGAGGTGGACATCCAACTGCCCCAGCATTAATGGGCCTCCTAGGAAACCCACTCAAGTCTTGTCTCATGGGGATCACTGGAGAAACCTGCAGTACTCAACCACTGGGGATCAGATAGACACAGAGAAGGGGAGCAAGCCTAATATCAACCAGCGCTCAGGTATTGGTGGACTACATGCCTATTTGCACTGTTACCATAGTTATCTAATTATGGATGGGAAAGGCAGCAAAGCCGGAGATATTGCTGAGCATGGTCAGGTGGGAAGCACAAGCCTATCTGCTTAACCAGAAAGCTACAGCTTCACACACCTCTCAAGGAACCACCAGTCCATTCCCGGCAGATCACTGGGGGAAGGGATACAACAAAGGGGATTGGTAAACACATGCACAATAAAGTGAAAACGGTGCAGGGGGAGGTACTTGCCATAGAGTCCTGTCAGTCTAACCAGGGAAAAAGATCATTGGCTAGAAGGTGGACCCAATGCAAGTCCGCAAAATCTTTGGAATTAATTGGTTGCTTTATAAAAGCTCCTGGTTAAAACCCCAGGAGAACAAAGCTTGCTCTCTCTCTTGCTTATTACCTGCACTTACCCATTTGTTCCTGTTCTCTCCTGCCTGGAAACACATGACCATGGAGGTCTACAGGCCACCTGGGGCCCACATATCACACTGGCTCCTGAGGACTATGAGGCAGAAACTCTTGACACTGGCTTTTATTTTGGCCCTGCTGAAGACACAGTTGGCCTTTTTCCATGACTGGACAGAGGGAAATGGGACATTGGAAGCCCAGGGGCAGGGGCAGCCATCACCAATAAACCACCTTGCCATCTCCCATGCATGGATCCTTGGAACTCTTTCTCACAGTCCTGTGGAAGAGCCTGTTTCCCTCTGACAACAGCAGGGGCACCGAGCAGAGATCCCAGCCCATGGCTCTGCACATACACAGAACTGGGCAGGTGGCCCTGACTGGACAGGAAGCTCAGTTAGTAGTTCTGCATGATTTGTCACAGCCAACAGTACATATGATCCAGGGAGTCCATTCTAAACCCTGTGAAGTCAGGAAAGCAAATTCATAGCCCCATGTAAATGCTGAGTATGGTCTCCAGTTCTGCCAAACCAGGAAGCCTGGTCAGAAAACCAGGATAGTCAAAGAACCCATCATACAGCCCCCTCAGGTAAGAAGTCAAGCCAGGAGCACTGTTAAGCAGAGCCTCTGGCCTCGCATAATCAGAGAGTCTGAACAGTGACCCTATACAGCCTTTGAGCCCAGCGTATGGGCTGTATCCTAGCCCAGGCAGGGAACCCAGCTAGTGACCCTGCCCACCTACTGAGCAGTGTCTAGCTACACCCAACAGCAGAAAAAAATAGGAGGCTCCAGCCCATAAGACAGCCAGGTCAGCAATTTGCCCAGGAGCAGAGCACAGCCAGAAACATACAAGATCACTAAGCCCAGCGTCCATCCCTGCCCAATTTCAGCACATAGTTTATGTCCCCACTGGATTACAGAGAACAGCTTGAGGCTCTGACCTACCACCCAGTCCTGCCTGTGGCCCTGCCTAAACATGGGGTCTGGCAGCACCATCCAGGTGAAAAGCACAACTTGAGTTCCCACTGAATCAGGATCAACTGGGAAGCCCAGCCCACAGCCCTGCCCAACTGACGATTTCAACCAGGAGCACCACCCTACCAGGAAACACAGCCTATGACCCTGCCCAACCAGAGATTACTGCTGAGCCCAGCTAGTGGCCCTGCCTGGCCATGAACAGGGCACATTTCAGAAGTTATCTAACATAACTTCAGTTGAGTTAGGCAGATATTTATTAGTTCTTATGGATCAGCACCTTGCCTAAGCCTGTGGGACACAAAAGAAAAATAGCATGGCCTCACACTCACAATCCAATAGGATAAATACTTTTGAGTAATTTCAGAACAATCTTAAGTGCTGTCATAACAGTCAACCCAGAGTGATAAGGGAGCATGTGTAAGGGGAGTCAACCCAAGCTTCAGATTGCCTATAAAGGCTTTCAGAAGGATGTAACTATTAAAATGAGCCTTTGAGGACTAGAGAAACTGATAAAGAAGAAGTCCTAGGCAGGTACAAGAGTGTGAGTCAACAGTCACAGAGGCATTGGTAGATTGCATATTAAAACTTCTGGCTGAGAAACAAGGGAACTTAAAAGAAATGGTTGTAAATGTCATAGATATAATGATGAAGATCCTGAATAACTTTGTATTCCACACTTAAATAGGCTGACTTCATTCTAACAGGGGTGGGTTACTTACTGTGAGAATTTAACAAAAGAAAGTAACATGAGCCAATTAAGGTTTTACTGAGATTCTTGCTTCTCAGAGCGTGATTTACAGAACGTTATCAGCATCTTGTGTGAGCTAGTAAATGCAGAAGCTCAGGCTCCATTCCCGATCTACTGATTTATTGGCATTTTAGCAAGATGACCAGGAGATTTCTATACACACTTAATTTTGAAAGTACACACTTAATTAATCATTCAAAAGTATATTTTCTTCACTAATGGAGGCAAGATTCAAGTAAGGAGAACAATTATAAAGGTAACTAATACTGTAGATGCAAGTATACAAGACACTAGATCACCATACACCTGTAAGAATGGCTGTTTTAAAAAAGACAAGAAATAATAAATTTTGATAAGGATGTGGAGAAAGGAATCTTTGTGCACTGTTGACAGGAATGTAAATTGTTGCAGCCAGTATGAAAATCAGTATGGAGGTTCCCCAAAAATTAAAAAGAAAACTACCATAAGATCCAACAATTCCACTTCCGGGTATTTACTTGAAGAATACAAAAACACTAATTCAAAAAAATATATAGCATTATTTTCAATAGCCAAGATATTCAATGAACCTAAATGTTCACTGATGGATGAATGGATAAAGAGGATGTAGTGTATATAGTATACAATGAAATATCATTCAGCCATAAAAAGAATAAAATCTTGCTATTTGTGACAACTTGGATGAACCTTGAAGGCATTATGCTAAGTGAAATAAAACACACAGAGAAAGAAAAATACCATATAATCTCACTTATATGTGGTATTAAAAACAAAAAAACAAGCTTATAGATACAGAGAACAGATTGATAGTTGCCAGAGGTGGTGGGGGTGAGGGAGAAATGGCTGAACAGTTTCAAAAGATACAAGCTTCCAGTTACAAAATAAGTCCTAGGCATGTACTGTACAGCATGATGACTATAGTTAACATTACTGTATTGCATATTTGAAAGTTGCTAAGAGTAAATCTTAAAAGTCCTCATCCCAATAAAAAAAGGAAAAGTATAACTATGTATGGCAACAGTAGTTAACTAGACTTATTGTGGTGATCATTTCACAATATATACAAATATCAAATCATTATGCCGAATACCTGGAATGAGTTATCTATCAATTATATCTTAATAAAAATGGTAACTGTGATACTGCAGATATAAGTTGAAGGGGATGTGCTAAGTCATGGAAAATAAATGAGAGAAAATTTGAGAGATAATTTAAAGAAAAAATAAGATGTATATTTGTTGAATTAAATTTGAGGATTAAGGGAAGGGGAAAAGTAAAAATGTGTGCCCAGCTAATAGCTTGGGTGAAAAGACAGATGTTGAATATGGTAAAAGGATCTGGTATAGAAAATACCTCATCATACAGAGAATAATGCTGAGCAATACTGTGTAAAAATAACCAATAATAATGCAAAAAATGCTTTGAAAATTGTAAATCACTGATTTTATGGTGTTTGCAGTTTACAAAGCTCTTTTTCATTTGTGCATTTTTTTAATCTATTGAATATAGTAGTAACTTGAATTTACCTTTTTAAGGGATATTTAAATTTTGTAAAATAATAATTATTTGAAGTTTAAGACTAGATAACTATCACATCATGAGTTCCGGGTTAGGGTAACACAGTTTATGTTAACAGATTCTTGAATTATGTTCCCTTATGTCCTGTGACTAAGGGAACTTGTGACTACTGCTCAAGAAATATGACAATTTCAAGATTGTTTTTCATTAGTATTAAAACAGTTATAGGAGAAATGACCTAAGTTTCCATTTTTTATAATTCCACTCTCGGGAGCTATTCTGCAAGCTATGCCCATACAAGCTATCCTTCAGCAAGTCTTCATTTCAGCATTGCCTAATGTATCAACATTACTCCTGCTCATAATGACTTTTTTTGTTTTTTAACTGAGGCAGTCTGAAAAATCCAGCAGAAAATGTACAGAACATTGTTGCTATAATGTTGGTACAAACATTATAGAAAGTACAAAATAATCACACATATAGGTTTGCTCAACATATCTGAATTATCAATCTTTTCAACAACATGCAGGTACGTAGGTAGACAGATTGATAGACAGACAGATAACCAACTCCTAGTTATTTCACTCCATAAGAAAAATTAGTGATCTGGCTGTCTTAACTCTGGATACACTGAAAGTTTTATGTACAAAGGAAAAGGAAGGGTCAAATACCTATTGAGACTCAAATAAGTAAGTTACTTCCTGTGAATCTCAAGTCTTTCTCTTTTTTTAGATTTTTATTGATTTTTAGAGAGAGAGGAAGGCAGAGGGGGAGAGAGAAACATCCATGCAAGAGCAGAACATTGATCAGCTTCCTGCACGCCCCCTACTGGGGGGATTGAGTTGGAAACCCAGGCATGTGCCCTGACTGGAAATCAAAGCAGCAACCCCCTGGGTGCAGGTGGCCATGCTCATCTCACCAAGCCACACCAGCCAGGGCTCATGTCTTAATGATTTACCAACGATGAATAACAGAACAGAAATGTCTTGCTAATTCTGAGAGCATGTTAACTTTTTTTTTCCCCAGAAACATTGTCCTGCTAAATTTCTCTTTTAACTGTATAAAATTTCTAGTGTTGCTTTGACTTGATATTGAATTATATTTGATACTACATTATATTATCATCATCATATATTTTATGTTTCCCTTTACACTGTGTCCGTGTTACAAAGAACAGGGTTTTAGTGTTTTGTTTTGTTTTTTCCAACTTGGAAGCTAAAATAAAACTTGATATGTTCAATGATGCTGAAATTCATCTCTTCACAATATACATTGATTGGACACTTCTGGTATATAAGGCATTATATAGGTATGTTATTACTGATGCATGAGACCTGGAATAAAAATATGAACATGATATAAATTGCATTTTAAATAATGCAAAATCTAACACGGCCAAGTGAGTAATAGTAATAGGCAACCATTAATATAATGAAGGAGAATAATCTGAAAACAAAAGAAAAGTTGGATCCCCTAATGGAATATATTTGGAAGTCTCTTACTAAGAATCTGACATTTATACTCAATAACATTTCTGTTCTTATTGGCTTCTGTTTTTCTTCAGTAACAATATATATTATATATATTTTTATTTACTATATATTTATTGAATCCACAGGAATGATGATTAAATATATATATAGAGAGATCTTACAGACAGAAATTTCCTTCCCTTGAAGTCAAAAGATTTCCAATGTTCCCAAGTTTAAATCTGAGAAGGCCTTGCCCACCTCTCCTTCTGATCATCTGGGCATAGTTTTTACATGTCTGTGTGAGTTGAATAAAGCAATAAATTTGAGATAGTTTATAAAGGTAATCCCTAAGCCTAAATACATTCATAAGAAGAGTTAAGGGGAAAAAATCATATAACTTCTGTTTTAGCACTAGGTAGCTTATATGCTATTTCCATGAATATAGACATTAATAGTAGATTTTTACATAAGTGAACTTGCTTGTATGGCATTCTTTCTATAGCAAATGGTACCACTGCAAATTTGTGCACAGTTTAAGTTAGGCCAGTGAAGTGTATTTTTTGTTTTTGTTTTTTTAATTAGCTTTAACATTCACATATAATAATCAAATAAATGGAAGTAAATTTCCAAAAACTTATGCAATCTCATGTAAGCTGCCAATGTTACAGCGTCATCTTTTGGACCATGTATTTTCCTTCTTTGTTGTTCTTGCAAAGGAAATTGTATTGCTGAGATGCCATACAAATTATTTTCATTAAAGTAGAAAGTATAGTCGATTAGGTTACTCAAATACTCACCTAGTTCACATAGACAAAAACGTATTTTTAAATTCTGATAAAGGAGGTATGTCTATTTTTATAAGTCTAGCTGATTTTTAATAATCAGATATTTTAATCATTTGGATTATTTTGTTGTTGTTGTTTGCCTTTTACAACCTAAAAAAAAAAAAAAAATAGGACAGAAAAACAGTTTGCCAATCAAGAAGTCCGAAGAATGAATGAATCAAAGTTATTTTTCTAGGTTTTATTACTTCTTAGAATAGCCTTGTTCATGATTTCTGTTTCTGCTTTACCATAAAGATCAGCATTTTATGCACAGAAACCAAATCAGAGGTGATTTTCCTCTGTGATGCTTTGTATTATTTATTTACCGCTTAAAATGTTTTTCTCTTCCCAAAGCCACAGCCTTAAATTTAAAATTCATGCAGATTCTATTACCAAAGGAAGCACAGAGCCTGTATCTACATGTGGCAAAATTGGTTGAAACATAAAGTCTGTTATGAAGCTACCTGACAACCCTAAGGCAAAACAACAGTAAGTGTTTGTCCAACTGAAATCTCCAGACCCTTTCTTCATATTTTCTCATTTTCTTTTTCATTTTTAGAAAACACAAAGCAGGAATAAATAAAATAAATGATTTAAAATAACAATCTCATTTCAAAATTATATTTTGCTGTAGGTTACCCACATAAATTTTACATTGGCTTTCTTAATGTAGCTTAATGTATATCAGGAGAACATAATCTAACTTAGTTTTCCTAAAACACTAAAATTTTACTAAACAATAAAGAAGAATTTGCACTGTATAAAACAATATGAGTTTCATGCCCTTTTCCTTGCAAGTAGTATGTGCTGAAGCAATAATTTTGAGTTGACTTATCAAAGATTATTTTATAAAGATTTCGGTCTCCATGAAAACCATTATAATCAACTTCTGTAAAAACGAATTCATCAAAGTAGTCAACTACATATCTGTGAAATAAAAAGGTCCAAAATAGCATAAAGTCAGTTAAATGCCAATATCATTAATTAAAGGAAAAAAAATATTAAACCAATAATGTGAATTATGCTATAGAAAAGAAAAACAATAGGTTTAATTCTTCCTTTCATGGATTTTACATTCTAATTGGGCAGTTTTACTTAGCAAAGGTCTTTGTTCTATTTTGGCTTTGTTGTGATTCTTGCAATTGAGTTCAAAACTTAGAAGTAAATCTTGACCCAGTCACTGAGCTAATTATTATACAGGATGAGGCAAAAGTAGGTTTATAGTTGTTTGTATGGAGAATAATTCAATAGTTACTAAATAAAATTACAAGAATACACTGTTTTGCATACTCACAACAGTAAACCTACTTTTACCACACCCTGTATCATGTCAGAAATATGTCTCAAAGATCATGCAGTCCATTCTTAACGAGCACATATTTTGGTGTTTAAAGTCCATATAATTAACTAATTGTTTAGTAATAGGATGCTGTTATGATTAACATAATGCATGCTAATTGAGTAATCCTGTTAATTTGCTAAACTTTGAATTTTTTTGGTAAAATGACGGTATATTTTTGGCTTCACTATTTGAAAAATAAGACTTCTTGTCTAAGTCTAGTATATTTTTAAATGTAACCTCAGTTTTGCCCATGATTTTAAATAATGCTTTCATTTGTACATTGAATAAACATTTTCATTTTCAATTAATTCTTCCCAGCTTATATCACAATCAGTAAAAGACTAAATTGTAAATTTTCATTTCAGTATAAATGTAGATTAAAAGAAGACTTTTGTCTTATTTTTCACAATGTGATTGAAAAACTTTAGAATAACTTTTGGCCTTTTTACTATATCACAGGAAATAGTAAAAAGAACACAAGTTTTCAGATAAGTTAAATCTGAGATCAAATAACAATTTGACATCTTTTCTCACCCTGTAACCTTGAACTTAAGTTCTTAAATTATATTTAGAGTCATCTATAAAATTAGAGCTACAGAGAACAATACTGTAAGAAGTATTAAACTCTATATAAAATGTTTGATATGATGTCTAACCAAGTGAAGGTATAAAACATATGTTTGTTTCTTTCTCCTCCTTTACCAAAGAACATTAGAATTTTACTGAAAAGTATTTTTATTCAGAACACGCTTCTAGGTTATTTCCATGTGTATTGAAAATATGTTTCAAATAGACTAAAACTGTCTCTAGGGCAGATGTGTTTGGTTTCTTTATATGTATGTACTTCCTCTGTCTTTCCATATCTATCCTCCCCAGCCACATTCATGGAGCAGAGTACAGTATCTACTGAACAAATCACTGAATGCTGACAAGTGAATGAAAGACTAGCAGGACCAAGTAAAATTTTGAGGTCAAATTGCACCTCCACTAGCACATTGTTTATTCATATACACGTTGCTTTGCTCAGGAAACAAAAACACCTGTTTTAGCCAATTAAATACAATATTTTTAAACGGTATTTTATAAAATATATTTATTAGCTGACATACAGGATATATTAAGCAAAGTTTGGGTTTTAAATTTTGTAAATAACTTCATTTGTTCCTGAAGATCCTAGATAAGTTATATTACAGAATATATTTCTAGAAAATAAAAAAATGCCTATTTTAATATCTATTAGAAAATACGCAGCTGAGATAAGACACATGCAGAGCTTTAAGTCTCTGAAATCAAAGACAAGCAATATCAGCATTACTCTTTTTTAAAAAGCTTCAAGGAATAAAACATTATATGAGCTGCTCAGAGAAAAGATCAACACAGGGTCTGAACATATACCTTGACAAAGGACATGTGAGAATATGACCCTGAATTTACTTTCTTGCAACTCTGAAATGCAGTGGCACAAGACAAATAAGGATTATTACCTTTATATTATGATATCCCAAGGATCCTAATGGCATATTCTGAGACCCCATAATGTATAAGTTACAGATTCAATGGCTGGAATGAGTCTGGGCCACTTGTAGCAGACTTTATAAACAGGTAAGAAATAAAAGCCTTCACTTCATAGGTTTGATGTTGTACACACCTATTTAAACTCATCTTTTACAACCTAGAAATTCAAATGCAAGAATCAAATGAAATCGCAAAAAGTAACTCAAAATAGATCATAAACTTAAATGTAAATAAAAAAATATAAAACCCCCAGAAGATAACATAAGACAACATCTGGATGACTCTGGGCATGATAACTTTTTAGATACAAAACCAAAGGCATGCTCCATGAAAGAAATAACAAATCTAAGAAAACAATCCCATTCAAATTGCTTCAAAAAAATAAAATACCTAGGAATACATTTAACCAAGGGTGTAAAAGACCTTTATTCAGAAAATTACAAGACACTGAAGAAAGAAATTGAAGAAGATACAAATAACTGGAAGTACATACCATGTTTATGGATAGGAAGAAATGACATCATTAAAATGTCCATACTTCCCAGGTAGAGTGGCTCAGTTGGTTGAGCATCATCCTGTGCACCAAAAGGTTGCCAGTTTGATTCCAAGTCAGGGCAAATACTCAGGTTGAGGGTTCCATCCCCGATTGGGGCACATATGGAAGGCAACCAATTGATGTTTCTTTCTCACACTAATGTTTCTCTCTCTCTCCCTTCCTTTTGCTAAGCATGTCCTTGGGTGAGGATTTTTTTTTTTTTTTATCCTCACCCGAGGACATTTTTCCATTTTTTGTTCGAATAGAGTGGGAGGGAGAGAGAGGAAGAGAGAGAGAGAGAAACATCGACGTGAAAGGGACACATCAAGTGGCTGCCTCCCGCACGACCCAACCAGGGCTGGGGACAAACTGCAAGCGAGGTACATGCCTTTAGCGGGAACTGAACCCTGGTCTCTCTGGACTGTAGGCTAACGCTCTAACTGCTAAGCCAAACCGGCCAGGGCGGGATTTTTTTTTTTTTAATGTCCATATTACCCAATGCAATCTATAGATTCAATGCAATTCCTATCAAGACACCAATGGCATATTTCACAAAATTAGAACAAATATTCCAAAAATTTACATGGAACCACAAAAGATCCCAAACAGCAATAGCAATCTTGAGAAATAAGAACAAAGTATCACAAACCTGATATCAAACTATACTATAAGGCCATTGTAATCAAAACAGCCTGGTACTGGCATAAGAACGGGCATATACATCAATGGAAGAGAGTAGAAATCAACTGACATCTTTATGGTTAATTAATATTCGACAAAGGAGGCAAGAGCATACAACAGAGTAGAGACAATCTCTTTAATAAATGGTGTTGGGAAAACTGGACAGATACATGCTAAAAAATGAAACTAGACCACTTTCTTATATCATACACTAGAATAAACTCGAAATGAATTAAAGACTTAAATGTTAGACTCAAAACCATAAAAATCCTAGAAGAAAACAGAAGCAGTAAAATCTCAGACATTTCTCTTAGCAATATTTTTTCTGATATATCTCCTTGGGCAAGGGAAACAAAAGAAAAAATAAACAAATGAGACTATATCAAACTAAGAAGTTTTGTACAGCAAAGAAAACCATCAACAAAATGAAAGACAACCCATTAAATGGGAGACCATATTTACTGACACATCTGATAAGGGTTTAATATCCAAAATTTATAAAGAAATTATAAAATTCAACACCAAAAACCCAAACAATCCAATTAAAAAATGGATGAAAGCCCTGGCTGATTTGGCTCAGCAGTTGGAGTGTTGGCTCATGGACCAAAGAGTTGTGGGTTTGATTCTGGTCAAGGGCACATGGCCCTGGTCAGGGTCGTGGATACACTTCTCCAAAGAGGACATACAGATGGCCAATAGACATATGAAAAGATGCTCAACATCACCACTCATCAGAGAAATGCAAGGTAAAATCACAGTGAGCTATCACCTCATACTTGTCAGAATGGCTATTATTAATAAATCAACAAACAACATGTGTTTGTGAGGCTGTGGAGTAAAGGGAACCCTCATCACTGTTGGTGGGAATGCAGACTGGTGCAGCCACTGTGGGAAGCAGTATGGAGTTACTCCAAATTATTAAAAATGGAACTGCCTTATGACCCAGCAATTCCACTTCTGGGAATTTATCCAAAGAAACCCAAAATACTAACTTGAAAGAATATATGCACCCTTATATTCATTATAGTGTTACTTATAAGAGCCTAGATTTGGAGGCAATCCAAGTGCTCATCAGTAGATGATGAATACAACAGTTATGGCACATTTACACAATGGAATACTACTTAGCCATAGAAAGAAAGAAAGAAAGAAAGAAAGAAAGAAAGAAAGAAAGAAAGAAAGAAAGAAAGAGAAAGAGAGAAAGAGAGAAAGAGAGAGAAAGAGAGAAAGAGAGAAAGAGAGAGAAAGAGAGAAAGAGAGAAAGAGAGAGAAAGAGAGAAAGAGAGAAAGAGAGAGAAGAGAGAGAAAGAGAGAAAGAGAGAAGAGAGAGAAAGGAGAGGAAGAGGAGAGAAAGAGGAGAAAGAGAGAGAGAGAGAGAGAGAGAGAGAAAGAGAGAAAGAGAGAGAGAGAGAGAGAAAGAGAGAGAGAGAAAGAAAGAAAGAAAGAAAGAAAGAAAGAGAGAGAGAGAGAGAGAGAGAAAGAAAGAAAGAAAGAAAGAAAGAAAGAAAGAAAGAAAGAAAGAAAGAAAGAAAGAAAGAAAGAAAGAAAGAAAAGAAAAGAAAATGTTACATTTGCTGGACAGTATGGATGAACCTGGAAAATATTATGCTAAGTGAAATATCAGAGAAAGACAAGAAGTACCATATAAATTCACTCATATGTGGAATCTAATGAACAAAATGAACTAATAAGCAAAATAGAGACAGACTCATAGAGAGAGAGCAGGCTGACAGCTGTTCAGGGGTAGGGGTGGTGGGAGGGAGGAGTAGAGGGATTGAGAAAAAAAGAGAAAAACAACTCATAGACATGGATAATAGTGTGGTAATTTTGAGAGAAAGGGGGTGGTTGTAGGTACGGGAGGGTATAGTGGTTTAAATTGTGATGGAAAATAAAATATATAAATAAATAACTATTTTTTAAAAAGAATTAATAAGCTAGACTTTGTTAAAATGAAAACTTTGTGTTCTGCAAAAGACACTGTCAAGAGAATGAAAAGATAAGCCACAAATAGGGAGAAATTATTTGTAAAAGACATTTCTGACAAAGGACCATTATCCAAAATATACAAAGAACTCTTAAAACTCAACAATAAGAAAGCAATCAACCCAATTAAAAAAAAAAAAATGAGCAAGAGACCTGAACAGAAACATCATCAAAAGAGATATACAGATGTTAAATATGCATATGAAAAGATGTTCCACATCATATGTCAGGGAAATGCAAATTAAAGCAACAGTGAGCTACCACTACACACCTATTAGAATGGCCAAAATAGAATATTGATAACATCAAATCCTGGTGAGGATGTAGAACAAAACAAACTCTCCTTCATTACTGATGGAAATGAAAACGATACAGCCTCTTCTGAAGACAATTTGGCAATATCTTAAAAAATTAAACAAATAATTAAAATATTATCTAGCAAGTGCACACTTTAGTATTTACCCAAAAAAGTGGAAAATTTATTTCTACAGAAAAACCTGTATATGGACAATTATAGCAGCTTTATTCATCTTGCCAAAATTTGGAAGCAATCAAGATGTTCTTCAATAGGTAAATGGATAAATAAATTTTGGTATATCCAGATAATGGAATATGATTCAGCACTAAAATGAGTTATCAGTCAAAAAAAGACACAGAGGAACCTTAAATGCATACTGGAAAAGGAAAAACTACAGATAAGGTGAAAAGAAAAGAAAAAGTAAGTGGTTGCCAGGGGTTAGGGGAGAAGGAGGGATGAACAGGTGAAACAGAGAGTTTTTAGTGAAACTATTCTGTATAATACTATAATGGTGGATACATGTCATTACACATTTGTCCAACATCAAGAATGAATCTAAATGTAAACCATGAACTTTGGATAATAATGATGTGTCAATGTTAGGTTCATCCATTGTAACAAATGTACCACTCTGGTGAAGGATGTTGGTGATGGAGGAAGTTATGCTTGCGTGCAGAAGGAGGTATACAGGAAATCTCTATCTTCTGTTCAATTTTGCTATAAATCTAAAGCTGCTTTAAAAAATGAAGTCTACTAAAAGAAAAACAAATGAAATCAGATGCAAAAACATATAAATCAATAGTGGGAACACAATATCCTGTGAGTCTTATCATTAGTTACATACATAGGCTGAATTGACACTGAGTCAGAGGTCCTGCAGCAAGCAGATTGGTTTGGAGTGGAGTTAAAATAAACACACTTCACTAAAATAAATAAAATAAAATAAAACCACTGTTTCAGTCCCAACAAAGTATGAAAAAATATGAAATTGATGACCTATCCATGTTTTGGCATATCAAAAGTTTTGTATCATGAAACAGGAGAACACTCTTATCAATAGCTAATGCATGGAAAAGTGAGGAAAACCAAGAGAAAAGTTTTTTGGGAAAAAAATAACCTACTGAAACAGCTTTGGAGATAGTGAAACCATTTACCAAAGAGGAGGGAGATCAGACTAGAGAGTTTGTGGCTTGTATTTATAACAAGGTCTAACCCACATTGTCATCCAGTGTTTTCTGGGGGCTGTGGAGATAATCTCGTTCAGTTGTGATATCACTCAATTGAGTGCTAACCCATAATTAGGAGAAGTCTTTGACATTCGAATCCATTCACAACCTGAATGTAGTATCTTCTTCAAAGGTTCAGTAAAAGCCAATGAAAGATTAAAAAACAGGAGAACCTGTCCCTGCTCTCTCCCACAATAATATGGAATACAGCACTAAAAGAGTGAAAACTGTAAGGCAACAGCTTAGTAGAACTGATTACATGAAAAAACAGAGGCTCTGCCAATGTGCCACTAACCCAAGACACACTACATATAGTAATTCAGGGACTCCTTCAATTTGTATGCCTTTTTTTGCACTCACACTGAGAAGACAAAAGAGTCAGATTCATTTATTACTTCTCATTCAGATTATGGCTGGTAAAAAGAAAAAAATCGGTTCAGAAAAAGTATGCATGGAAAGAAAAGAGAATTTGTCAACCTAATGCTGGTACAAAGAAACAGAGATTAAATTTTTAACAGAGTTCCTACAAAAGACTTTGTAGCCCCATATTGTCATTAAAGTGGAAAATAATATATCTACTCTATTTGGCATCACTCCTAAATAACACTATTCAGACAGTAATCCTAGTGTAAATAAGTCTAAAACATGCAAATCAGAAGCAGCTGTCCTCCTTATCATTTGCATTGTTTCAGTACTGCATTCTAGTGCGGAACTCTAATTAGGTTCATGGATTTAAAAGGTGAAACATTAAGATTGTTGAACTCCTAAAAGAAAAGAAGGCAACGGAATGAATCTTTCTTCCAATCAAAAGAATGAAGTAAGGAGAAAAAAATAACTAAAACCATAATTCTATATCTATAAAATTATAGAAAGAAAAGACACCTTTCAAAAATAA
The DNA here is from genome assembly GCA_030848825.1 of Tadarida brasiliensis. Classification (NCBI taxonomy): domain Eukaryota; kingdom Metazoa; phylum Chordata; class Mammalia; order Chiroptera; family Molossidae; genus Tadarida; species Tadarida brasiliensis. The sequence continues at coordinate 78,565,461 of CM061260.1, forward strand.
GGGTTGAGAAGTGAGCAGACTTCCGGTCAAGATGGCGGCGTAGGTAAACACAGTATCGCGTCCTCCCACAACCACATCAAAGTTACAACTAAACTACAACACAACCATCATTCAAAACTGCCTGAAATCAAGCTGAAAGTTAGTCCTACAACTACGAAATTAAAGAAGAAGCCACATCGAGACTGGTAGGAGGGGCGGAGGCGCGACGGGCTGGTCCCACACCCAGGTGTGGTGGATAAAAATTAAGAGGATACCTCGGCTGGGAAGGTCCTCCCTGAGACTGAGGGGTCCCTGTCCCACACCAGGCACCCTGCTCAGGGTTCTAGTGCCAGGAAGAGAAGTCCCCATAACTTCTGGCTGGAAAAACCAGCAGGAACTGAGCTGTTTGGCATTGGAGCAAGGGCTGGAGAGGCAGCTTTCTCCTGGACAGACGTTCCTTTGGTGAGCCCTTCCCTGGGCCGGCAGACAGCTGCCATATCTGGGACTCCAGCAACCTGGCTCACACTGTTTGCACCGCCCTGGTGATTCCCTAAGGCCCCGCCCCACCCAACTTCCAGGCCCACCCAAGCTGTTGCCAGTTACTTTACCATAGGATTGGCCTGTCTTGGATCCTGCTTCAGCTTTTCCTAAATTCTTTCAAACAAGCAGCATCTGGTCTCAGCTAGCCCTATACCTCTCGCTAAGTAATACATAGAAACAAACAGAGGGAGGCAGCCAAAATGAGGAGACAAAGAAACAGGTCCCAAATGAAAGAACAGAACAAAACTCCAGGAAAAGAACTAAGTGAAATGGAGTTAAGCAACCTAACAGATGCTGAGCTCAAAACACTGTTTATAAGGATGCTCAGTGGACTTAGTGAGAACCTCAGTGAACTTAGTGAGGGCCTCAAGAGCATAAAAAAGGACCAGTCAGAAATGATGGATGCACAGTCAGAAATGAAGGAGGCACTAACTGAAATAAAGAATAATTTACACAGATTCAATAGTAGAGTAGGTAAAGCCAAGAAGCAAACCATCAATTTGGAATATAAGGAAGCAAAAAACACACAATCAGAACAGCAAAAAGAAAAAAGAATCCAAAGAAATGAGGATAGTGTAAGGAGCCTATGGGACAATTTCAAGCATGCCAACATTCGCATCTTGGGGGTGCCAGAAGGAGAAGAGAGAGAACAAGAAATCGAAAACCTATTTGAAACAATAATGGCAGAAAACTTCCCTAACTTGGTGAAGGAAACAGACATACAAGTCCAGGAAGCACAGAGAGTCCCAAACAAAATTAACCCCAAGAGGCCCACACCAAGACACATCATCATCAAAATGCAAAAGGTTCAAGACAAAGAGAGAATCTTAAAAGTAGCAAGAGAAAAGCAGTTAGTTACCTACAAAGGAGTTCCCATAAGACTGTCAGTTCATTTCTCAAAAGAAACTTTGCAGGCCAGAAGGGAGTGGCAAGAAATATTCAGAATGATGAAAAGCAAGAACCTACAACCAAGATTACTCTATCCTGCAAAGCTGTAATTTAGAATCAATGGCCATATAAAGAGTTTCCCAGACAAGGAAAAGCTAAAGGAGTTCATCACCACCAAACCATTATTATATGAAATGTTGAAAGGTCTTCTTGAAGAAAAAGATAAAAAAAAATATGAACAAACAAAATGTCAATAAATACATATCTATCAACAATTGAATCTACAAACAAAATGAACAAGCAGAACACAAACATTCTCATAGATACAGAGAACTTTTGTTGGGTACCAGATGGGTGGGGGCTGGGGGGAGGAGTGAAAAAGGTGAAGGGATTAAGAAGTACAAATTGGTTGTTAGACTGACAAACCTCAAAGGGAAGGGGGGGTGGGGGGTGGGAAGAAATAAACCAAAGAACTTATATGTATATATGCATAACAAATGGACACAGACAACAGTGTGGGGAAAAGCAGGAGGGGGCAGGAATGGGGAGGAGGGGGGCAATGGGGGAAAAATGAGGAACATCTGTAATACATTCAACAATAAAGATAAGTTTAAAAAAATAAATAAATAAGGGTTGACAGTGATCCCACTTCTAGGAATATATCCTAAGAAGCCTGAAACACCAATCAGAAAGAATATTACCCTTATGTTCATAGCAGCACTATTTGCAGTTGCTAAGATCTGGAAACAGCCTAAGTGTCCATCAATAGATGAATGGATAAAAAAGCTGTGGTACATATACAAAATGGAATTCTATGAAGCTGTAAGAAAGAAAGATCTCTTATCCTTTGGGATGACCTGGAAGGACCTGGAGAGTATTATGGTAAGTGAAATAAGCCCAATCAGAGAAAGACAAATATCACATAATCTCACTTATTTGTGGAATATAATGAATAAAATAAGGTCATGAACAAAATAGAGCCAGAGACATAGAAGTAGGGTATAGACTGCCAAACCTCAGAAGAGGGGGACGGGGGTAGAGAAGAGATAAAGCAAAGAACTTATATACATATATACATAACCAATGGACATAGACAACAATGCTGGGGGGGGGGAGGGCGGGATGGGGAGGAGGGTGTCTAGGGGGGGAAAAGGAGAAACATCTGTAACAAAAATAACTTAACTAAAAAAATAAGCATTGAATAAAAACATTTCCAGACCAAGAATTTGAGGGTATCTGTTGCATGCAGGTCTGCACTAAAAAGAAACCTTGAATGGGAGTTATCAGATAGAAAGAAATTACCTTGGATGGAACACAAGAATGAAGAAAGGAATAAAGAATACCAGAAAGGATAACTATATGGGCAGATATACATAAATATTGAATATACAAAATAAGACTAATGTCTTATGGGGTTCTAAATATATGCAGAATTAAAATTCATTGCTTATTTCTGATAAGACCTTTTAACAAAGTAGGAGCAAAAGGAAATGTTCTTACTATAACATGATACATGGCTTCAAACACTCAGTGTTTCAAATGTACCAATTCTCCACAAATTAATCTATAGCAATGCCAAGCAATATTCCAAATAACATTTATTTTCATAAAAACTGTAAAGATGGTTCTAAATCTGTATAGAAATATGAAGAACCAAGAATCCATAAAGCAAAAATGAAGAACAAAGCTGTAAGCCTTATACTACCCATTATGGCATCCTATTAAAAAGTTAAATTAGTAAAACAGTATCAGATTGGCATAAGATTAGACATATGACAGTGGGACAGAAACAAAGCTTGAAATCAAAATCATTTCACTTATAATGAAGAACATACTAGAGGGCAGTGGAGACAATGATCTTTAAAATACAAAATAAACTGATGAACAAATTAGATCCAGAGACATGGAAGCATGGAACAGATTTGCAAATCTCAGAGGGAAGGGGGTGGGGGGTGGGGGAGAGATTAACCAAATTTATATGCATATATGCAAAACCTATGGACACAGACAACAGTGTGGTGAATGACTGGGGGTGAGGGGTGGGAGCAGAGTAGAGGGGGTGAATGGGGGAAAAACAGGGGCACATCTGTAATACTTTCAATAATAAAGATATATTTAAAATAAAAAAGATACATGTTGCTGGATTAATTAGATTTCCATATGGACAAATTATTTTAACCCCTATCTCATGTCATAGACAAAAATCAATTCTAAATGAATTGCAATCTAAACAATAAAATTTTAAAGTACAATAAAATATAAGTTTTAAAATTTACTGAAGAGAGTAAAAAGTAAAACAATATAAGGAGAAAAATATAAAGAAACATCTTTCTGACCCTTGAGTAAACAAAGATTTCTAAAACAAGGGAGTTAATGGTAACAGAAAAAAATAATAGATTAGACGATATGAAAATCAAGAGCTGTTGTTCATTAAAAAATGATCTGGGCTGATCCCCTCTGACCCTCCCCGCAGCGGCTGTGGTTCCGGAGCCGGGGACGGACGACCACCCGGTCATGGCGTCCTCCGTCCAGGGCCCAGCAGACGGGCCTGGTCCCACCTGAGGACTCAGGCCGCTGACTGTGCAGGGTGGGCCGTGGCGAGCCCCGGGGGAGGCTCTCCCGTGTTTGATGCGGGAATATTTTCAGGTAGAAAAACGAGATAAAGTCAGGGCGGTGGGTAACGGGGAAAAAAAAAAGCCAGGCCGGGCGACACACCTGCGTCTGTGACCTCTGGCCCAGAGCCCTGCACGCCCTCGTACGAATTATCCACGGGCCCACCGGCCGGCCGTGGGCTCAAACGTGTCGTCGGCTTCCAGGAAACTGGAACCTCAGAGTAAGTATCAGATGAGTGGCTAATGTTGGAAAAAAAGCGAAAAACATGTTCAAGGTCTCCGTTTTATAGCCGCTCTTGAAGTCAGAGTTTGCCGTTGAAACCCAGTGCGGCCTCGGCCCCATGTTCTCCGTGACGTCGGGTAATTGAAAGTCCAGACGACTCGGCTGTGAGGCCTCGGAGCAGCTGATCCCACGCGGGCCCCCACGGGACGGGCCCTGGGCCACCGCGCCCACCTCGGCTCTCGGGACCAGGGCCGCACGGGTGCAAAGTCGCCTCGATGCCGCGTGGCAATCGCCCGGCTTGGTCACCTGGACCTTTCGAGGGGAAGCTTGGCCTGGCGTCTCGTCTGCATTGCCTCCTTCCTGGGAGGCTGGCATCCCACACTGGGGGCCCTTGTGGCGGGCAGGGCCCTCCGTGGGCTGGTGGCCTCCTTCCGTGGCATCTGTGATAAACTGAACTGTGTCCCCCCCCCCCCCAATTCTTACCTTGAAGTCCTGACCCCCCGGACCTCAGAACGGGACCTCATTTGGACACAGGGTCCTTGCAGACGAAAATAAATTTAAAAAAAAAAAAAAATGATCTGAAAAGAATGAAAAGATAACCCAGCTAGATATAGGACCTGAACAAACACTTATGTCGGTACCGACCAGAGCTGGCTTTACAGGTGGTTCTCCTATTGTATATAGAAGATTGGCTATACTTAAAGATTCGGGCAGAGTTTAGACTGAATCTGTAATAGTGTTTCTCAAACATTTGGCTTCAGGACCCTTGTATATTCTGGAAAGATACTGATGATCCTGAATATTGAGGAGCTTTGTTTTATGCAAGCTATGTCTATAATTACTGTACTAGAAATGAAAACAGGAATTTAAAAATGTTGGGGGGTGGGAAGAAATAAACCAAAGAACTTATATGTATATATGCATAACCAATGGACCCAAACAACAGTGTGGGGAAAAGCAGGAGGGGGGCAGGAATGGGGAGGAGGGGGGCAATGGAGGAAAAATGAGGAACATCTGTAATGCATTCAACAATAAAGATAAGTTAAAAAATAAATAAATAAATAAATAAAAAACAAAAAAATAAATAAAAATATTTATTCCATCACTTCATTTAAAATTGACGTTAACAAAATCATTAAATTTTAACACAAATTACGTTTATAGAAATATCTGGACTTCCTGAAACAACAACAAAAAAGCAGAGTGAAGAATGGCACTGTTTACATTTTACAATTCTCCTTAATATCTCTCTTAACAGAAATAGCAGAACTGTCAGACCTGCTTCTGCAGTCATTCTGTTGCCATAACAAATTAGATAGTGTCTAGAAAACTCCACTCTCCACACATGTGAAAATGAGAGTTAAAAAGGCAATGATAACCTAGTATTGTGAAATTGTTTTGACATTGCAGACTCCTTGAAAGAGTCTCAGAGAACCCCAAGATCCCTGGACGATGCTTTAGGAATCACTGTTCCACTGAATGCCAGTTTGATCTCAGGGCTCAGGATATGATTGATCCTACAGAAGGAAGTTTCCTGAACCTACATTCTGCCAAAAGCACACAGCTTAATATTTTTGGAAGAATATGAAAGTCAACTCTCAGAATAATATATTGGGGAAAAGCACATTCACGAATTGGCTATAAACGGCAGATAAATTTGCCACAGAAATGAGGTAAATCTTTCAAAACAAGGTTCAGCTGTCATCTTTATTGATGCCTCAGAAAATCTTTAGCTAAAATAGAAGAGGACTTATAAGGACACCGATGGGAAATACTTATCATAAGAGAAGAATGTAGAAAATTAAAGGTGAACTTTTATGTAGGCAGAATGGAAATGTAAGTTAACAGATGGAACATGAGAGGAGAGCATTTTGGGGGTACAGTTGATCATAAATTATATTAAATGTTTTAAGCAGAGCTATTATGTGTTTGTGTATACATATACACAAGCTTATAATCCTGTCAGAAGTGATTTGTGCAAAGTTAGTGAACTTGGGACAACGTATTGGACCAGTAGTTTATTCTGGAGAAGTGAGTTAAAGAGAAGGAGGCCATACAATATTTATGATTTGTGTGATCACAGAGATGAGAGGGATCTAAACAAACAAACAATAAAGAAAAAGCTGGAATTCAACCAAACTACATAACACCACTTCCATAAGTCTCAATTTTGATCTTTTAGAAACAGAAAAAGGATAAGATTATAAAGGGGTATATATGAGTTGCCAATACGTCATATTTTTTTTAGTCTTAACATCTTGTTAAAAGACCAACTCACACCAGGGATAGTAAATACATAGACTTCATTCCAGGAATAAAGTCTATTAGAAGCAAGAACATGTGAAAAATGCAGGATGGAAGGGATGAGCAACAGGAGTGAAGGGATTTCAGGCCAGGTTAGAGAGCTAACTTCTCCCCACCCACCTCATGCCTTAGGTGGTGAGGGAGGGACCCTGCATGCTACCATTACATTGGAAGGGATCCTCTGATCCAGAACTCCCATTTCTATCTACTAGGAGCTGGGGTACTAGCTACACTAGAGACTTGGGGGTCAGACTTCAATAGTCAGGAAGACCTTGTTCCTGAGGAAAGGTCATTTAAGAAGGTTAGGAAGAAGGTTGTTCTCTAAAGAAGACACCATCTGCTTTCAATGTCCCCTCAGCGGTAGACCAGCTCCTTGCCTTCCACACTGCCCACCTGGTGGTTGTAGTCCCAAGTAAGTTCTGTCCTAGCCCAAGATGGCTTTTCAAACATATCAGGATTCCAGATAAAAGGTCATTATAAGAATGAGTAAACCAGGTGGTGATAAATGCCTGTCATCTCACTGGCTGTATCAGATGTCATCACTGCATACAGACAGTCTCTGGAAAGCCCATTCTCCTCATGGGTTTGATGTATCAGTTTGGCCTGTGCAACTGCATGAACAACCTGGTTTTTATTGCTGTCACCTTGATCTCTGCTTCTACCAAAAGATTAAGGTGGCATGAAAAAACAGAAAATGAGTGTAAAAGAGGCAAATAACATTTTAGCATTAAGACTCTATATTAATACTAATATAGAGTCAGTAGAGACAACATTGAATTCTCCAGGACTAGAAAATGTGTTTCTCTGAGCTGAAATCAGGAATCATAAGGACTCATCAGTTTCTTAGGCAGAGGTCTGAAAATATTAGAAAATAATGCAGGACCCCTTTGAAATTTAATTCTCATAACATTTTTAAATGATAAATTCCAATATTTTCTTGCTGAAATAATCTGAATAATGCCAAATTGCAAATTTGTGTGTATGTGTACACACACACACACACACACACACACACACACATGTATTTAAAAGAAAAGAAATAATCTAACAGAATCTGACTCAGACCCTTGGAAAGAAAATCAAGAATTCCTTGACCCACGTTGACCCTTGCTTGGCAACTATATGAATTCTGATTTGATGTGTTTCTATGAACCTCTGTGAATCAAATAAAACTTTTATTATTATTTAAATGAAAAGTTAAAAAGCTCATATACGTAAAGATGACATGAGCTTTGCCATGTCAAAGTCAAATCCAAAATACCAACTTCTTATTCAAGTCAAATACCAGCAACCTATTTAAATATGCTTTCAAGCAGAATTAATTTTCCTCTTTTCAGTTTTATTTGCCCAATATGCATTTATGTCTTTTTTAAGCAATTATTTTGTTTTCAAAATGGAATATAAAATATTTTTAATTGACTTTATATTTTTACAAAGGAAATCTATTTCCAATACAAACTAAAGCAAATTGTATGAAAATGTTGTGTGTGTTTATATACATTGTTTTGGAAAGGGGGGAAGTAGAGGGCAGGTCCATAACTTATTATCAGAGTTTCAAAATTATATATAAAACATAAAATATTAAGAAGTTAAACCTGAGTGTTGTTTTTTATTTTATTATAATAAATTAAAAGTTATAGTTGAAAATATTTTACTCAGTTTGTGAGATTTTGAACATGTTATGTTTAAACTTAGTCATCAATTTTCAAGGTTTAATTCAGGATGCTACCTTGCTACTTTATACTTGGAAAAAATGTTAGAATAAGATGTAGTTGATTTCATGTATTCTAATTTATAATTGTGGACACTTATATTGTCTTATGTGCATGCTACTATATTTTAACAAATGTTATTACAGTAATATATCATGTATTATTGCAATATTTGAATGTTACTTAAATATCTATTTGTTTCTTAGTGTTCAACAAGCCTTGGTAGAAAATATAATAATATTCTAAAACAATAACCTATTTCGAAAAACAATAAGCATGAAGCAACTAGAAAACAATGTAAGCTAGAGTCTAGTTTGAGACAATACAATGTAGATGGGTTAGGAATTCAGAGAAGAGTAGAGAAAATCATAACAGGGATAAATCAATGGAGTGAGACTTTATGAAGGTAAGGGATACACTGTTGGACATAAAGGAAAGGCAGCCTTTGGCTGATCTGGGGAACAGCATAGGCAACAGCAACAAAACTGATCAGAACACCCTTGGCTATCCATAGAGAAGTTGGCCTCACTAAAAAGTGCTGTGCAGAGAGCTGTCAATCAAGTGAGGGACAAGGAATTTTAAACAGGGACAGCCAACTGAAAGTGATGGCTTTAAAATATCCACCTGGAAGAAGTTTGAAAGTAGCAAGAGTTTGGTGACAGTAATATAATAATAAGTTTATTGACGTTATATAAATGCAAGTTATCCATGTCTAAATAAGATGATATTATTAATAATGTAAAGGAAGAAACACATAGGACAGATTGTAAGGAGAGAACCTATTAGGTAATATGTTGATAAAGGAAGTAAAACTATCTTCCCAATAGTATGGTTGATTTTGAGCATTGTTATATGAATAGCTTTTTCTCTCTTCTTTTTTACTTGGTTTGCAAATTCAAGATCAGTTGCATGATATGTAAGGAACATGGAATAGAGGCATAAAAGCATTTTTCTCCTTTAATTATTATTCCCCATACCTGTATGATTTCTCAAAGAGTTTTTTACTAATTTAGATTCCTTTGTAACAGAAACATTATTGTGACACCTTGAATTTTGTAACAATTTTCCAGTGAAATTAATACTCATATATTATACTCAGTCCAGTAGGAGAAAATACTTCTGTGTAGAGCAAAACAGACTCTCAGCTGCTACAAAGACTATATGGCAAAGCAAGAAAAAGACTGTGTCTAATTTTATCCAATAAAATCCTTAACTTAAAATGAAATCCTTGACTGAAATGCTGCAACCTATTTCCTCATGGCATTCAGAAACAGATGCTACAGCTGATGGACAGAAAAGTGTTCAAGAAACAGGGCAATGTCCAACTAATTGGTTCATTTCAGCAGTAAAAAACTATCATTGACTTTACAAAAGTTCCAATTTGCTCTTCAGCCACTGCAATTTTAATTAATTTTCCAATACATTTTGGAAAGTGTAACTCCTGGACCAAGAAAGAGAGAAATAGATAAAGTCATCCTTTAACAAGCATATTGGTTTATTTTGACACACATCTGGAAGCATGTATCATCCTGTAGAGAAGTCTTTTCTGTTTCTGATTTAGGAGGCTGGCTTTATGATCTGAAAAGCCTCAAGCCCTGTAGCAATGATTCTAATAAAAATAGGACTGGAAACTATAAGAGCAAAAAATTACATACACTTGTGTTTGACAGTTATGATTATAGCTATAACCAAAAATAGTTACCCTGAAGCATCAATAAATGTAAGCACGAAGGCATGTGTTCAGGGTCTGAAAGAAATCAACAAGTATCTAATGATGGCCTTGTATAGACATAGGATTATTATTTTTCCTCTAAATAGACAGTGTTGCTACTTTATCTTTTAATATGGAGAACATAAAAAGGAGATGAATCTGTGAATGTATTGAAAATGTGGGCCATCAGACATTTATAAATAGATATATTTAGTGCCCAGCACCAAGAGTATAAGTAGTAATTAAAAGAGAATTTGAAGTCAGCTGATTTTCTCTCTGTGGTGTCACAATTTAGTGTATAAATTTAGGCAAGTTATATTACCTGGGTTTCATTTTTCTAATATGTAAATAAGAAAAACAATAATAATAAAATACAGCGTTGCTAGGAGGATTGAATGGGAATATTTCTTTGGGCTTTCAGAACAGAACTCACTTCCTGGCATTTACTGGTAACCGTAGAAATGACTATAATTATTATTATTTACTTATTAATATCATTGATGCAACCAGGCATGGCTTTGTTAATTGGAGCATGACAAGATATATTAAAGAAGGTTCAGATCTGAAACTAGACCTGCCCATCAAAGTCAGAAAAAAAACTGAGGGGATGGACCCAAGACAAATGGAAATAAATTCCAGGCTTGCAGTTAGAAGTTGGCATCAGGTGGGCAAAGTCACAGATAAATAGGGATTTGCTAGTTTCACAGTATTCACTGAGGGAGTGGAATATCCAAAGAGGCAAGTAGAGGTAAACTAAATGAGAATCCAGATACACGCAGTAGTAGTTGGGAAGCTGATCTTACACTGGGGTTTGATCATAAGGTTAGTGGATAATCTTTAAATTCTTTAGAGTCCAAAGTATCTTTCAAATTCTCATACCAAGGCACTACTTTGTAGAACTGCATAGCATCTCTCAGTATAACAAGTTCAACATGTTCAATTTCTTCTTTTCATTTGAGTATGTGATTAAGTAGTTCAATGGAATTTGAGACAAATGCTGCAAAAGATATGGGAAATTAAAATCAAATTCAGTGTGGTTAAGAGTATAAGAAACACATGGGAATTGAAACCTACATAAGAAGCAACAAATTTATCTCTCTACTCTTAAATCTAAATCATATGTATTAATTGATAACTTCTGTTATTGTTTCTCTGTCTCTCTGTCTCTCTCTCTCTCTCTCTGTCTCTCTGTCTCTCTCTCTCTCTCAATATATATATATATATATATATATATATATATATATGCACACACACATATATATGATTTTCTATACTTTTATATTCAGAAACCTACAGAGAAAATTAAGGAATTAAGGATGTTTACCTTAATAAAGAGACATCAGCTTCTTGTTTCCATGGGTATATAGTACCATTGTTTATGCTTCAGTTTGATTATCCCTCTTTCCCTTCCTACTACCACCCTGAAAATTCTCAAATCTACTTAATTATAACATTCCACTTCCTCCTCAAATTAATCAGAGTAGCTAAACATGGCTGAAGTAAAACATACACTCAAATTGAACATGTAAGAAATGGGTATGCACAGCCGAGACTTCCCTTCAAGAGAATCTGTTGCAGTGAGCACAGCAGACAAAACCTTGATCTGCAGCACCTACAGGTTCCCTAGGAAGCTCCAGCCAGAGCTGAGCTTCCCTCAAGCTGTCCCCAGCCAATAACTGGGTACAATAAGACTTCTATCGCTGGCTCTTTCTACCCAACGTGGGACCCTCCTAACAGTCAGCCCTTACTGGGAGACCTCACATTGGCCCGGCCGAAACGTTCTCAGATCTGCACTCAGTCTGAAGCTCTGTTACTCAGTTTTCCTGTCTTTCCTCTCATTTTACAGACCTGCATGACAGTTTTGAAGACTTTTCACCTATGCCTAACCTTTGCCCTTCACAGGCTTTTCCCCCAATAAATATCTTTCATGTCTAATCCGAGCTTGGCATCTGCTTGTTGAAGGACCTGAACTGACTCACTAACTCTAAATTCATCTCAAGCTGGTCCAGCCGGTGTGGCTCAGTGGTTGAGCATCGACTCATGCACCAAGAGGTCATCGGTTCTATTCCCAGTCAGGACACATGCCCAGGTTGTGTGCCTGATGCCCAGGTTGTGTGCCCGATCCCCAGTGAGGGTGCACGCAGGAGGCGGCCAATCAATGTTCTCTCTCATCGATGTTTCTATCTCTCTCTCTCTCTCACTTCCTCTCTCTCTAAAATCAATAAAGGAAAAAAATAAATAAATAAATTCATGTCAAGCTGAATCATTCTTCTTCATTTTAATCCTATTGTATTTTCTTTGTTTTGTTTTTCAATTATAGTTGACATATACAATATTTGTTTCAGATGTACAACATAGTGATTAGACATTTACAGAACTTATGAAGTGATCACCCCAATAAGTCTAGTACCCATCTGACACCATACATAATTATTATAATATTATTAACTGTATTCCCTATGCTGTATTTTGCATCCTCATAACTTTTTATAGCTGGCAATTTGCACATCTTAATCCCTTCCACTTTGTCACCCATCCCCCCAGCCCCCTACCTGGCATTTGTCTTTATCTGTCTGATTTATTTCACTTAGCATAACACCCTCTAGGTCCATCCATGTTGTTGCAGATGGCAAAATTTCATTCTTTTTTTAAGGTTGAGTAATATTCCATTGTATATATGTACCATCACCTCTTTATCCATTCATCTATTGATGAATTCTTAGGCTGCTTCCATACCTTTGCTATTGCAAATAATGCTGCAATGAACATTCGAATTAGTGTTTTGGGTTTCTTCAGGTCAATAACCAGAAGTGGAATTGCTGGGTCCTTCTTTGTCTCTTGTTATAAGCCGTTGATTCAAAGGTTATTTTGTCTGATATAAGTATTGCTACCTCAGCCTTTTTTTCATTTTCATTTGTATGAAATATCTTTTTTCTATCCCTTTACTTTCAATCTGTGAGCGTCTTTGATCGGAAGTGAGTCTCTTGTAGGCAGCATATGCATGGGTCTTATTTTCTTATCCATTCAGCCATCTATGTCTTTTGATTGGAGCATTTAATTAATTTAAAGTAATTGTTGATGGATATGTAGTTACTGCCATTTTATTATTCATATTTTAAAGTTTGTTTTCTTCTTCTTAAAGAAGTTCCTTTAACATTTCTTATAATACTGGTTTGGTGATGATGAACTCCTTTAGCTTTTGCTTGTCTGAGAATTCTATTGAATTTTCTTAACCAATTCATGTCACCCAACCTTCTAATAAACAGTATATCTATTTTTCTCTCTCTTCAAACTAACAAAACCTCTCTTCCCACTGCCCCATCCCTGGGGCATTCCTTATTTACCTTATAAATATTTCACTGACAAAACAAAAGTATTCAAAAACACCCTGCCCCACATCCAATCCATCTACTTTCATTTTCATATACTCTGCTTTCTCTCTCGATGTTGTGGTGTATCAGTGTTGCTACACAAAGCTAATCCCTCCGATTATGCATTGGATTCCATCCTGTCTCACTATTCATGATACTTTTCTTTTTACTTTCAGCATAATAAGCTTTTTCTCTCTTGAACATTTTTCATCATTGTCAAACATGCTATATACTACCTATTAAAAGACTCTCTTGACCCCCAAATCCTATTCCAACTACCATCTGTACTTATAATCCATCTTTCCATTCCTTCTAGTCTCTCTTGAACCCACACTAATTTATATCATTAGCAAAATGCAATTTATATCATTTGCTCTCACCAATATCACCAGGAACAAATTTATTGGTCAGTTCTCAAACTTCACCTAATACAAACGATCAGCCACCTTTAACCATGTTGATGACTTCTTCCTTGTTGAAAAACTTTTTTCATATTGATTCTGGACACTACTTTTTCTTGGTTCTCTCACTTCATTGACTACTTCTTTCAGCCTCCTCTGTGGGTATCTACTGAACATCTACACTTTGCCAGTTAGAATGTCCATGGCTTTGTCTTTGTAACTCTTTTACTGTAACTATACTTTGCGATGTCTTTCATTCCCATAGATTTAAATATTACCTCTAATTTGATAAGTCCCAAGTTTTGAACTCCAGCTCTCACCTCTCCCCATCATCAGACTCATATATCCCCCTGTTTCACTCAACTTCTCTACTAGTCTTCAAATACGGGGTGGGCAAAAGTAGGTTTATAGTTATTTATATGAAAATAATATAATAATTAATAAATAATAATACAAGAATAAACTCTGTGTTTTGACTACTCACAACTGTAAACCTACCTTTGCCCACCTCTGCATGTATCCCAAGTATAGTGCACCCAATATAAACATTTGAGCCCCGAAAGGAGGCTTCTTTCTCAGTTTTCCTCATTTCAATTAATATCAACACATTTCTTCCAATTACTTATACCACAACTCTTAAAGAACTTTGAAAGTATCATCCAAAAAAGAAGACACTATTTGTTCTATACACCATTTGTTCTATCCTTTTCCAATTGGCCCTGATGTCAAAATATATCCAGCCCAAATCTTCTTACCACTTCCACTCATTGCTACTATTCTGACCTCACCACCATTGTTTATATATATTTTTTGGATTATTGCAATATACTCCTAATATTCACTCTGCTTCCACCCTAACCTTTTTATTGAATTTATTGGGGTGACACTGGTTAGCAAACTAATATAGTATGTTTCAGGTGCACAATTATATTTTGGTTTCTCTTCAGACCTTATAAATCCTTCGCCTTTCACCCTAATCTTTTAAACCTATTATTTGCTCTAACTTTTTAAATGTACATAAGATTATATCACTCCTTTTCCCAAAAACTCACCAGGATTCTTTTACATTCAGAGTAAAATTTAAAGATAGAAATATAAACTGCAAGTCCCTAAAATATGTTTGCATTTTCTGCTACCACTCTGATGTCCTCTGTTAGCTAACTCTCTACACAGATTACTCTACATCAGCCACATTGATCTCCTTGCTCTTCTTCCACTAGTTCCTGCCTCTGGAACATGGAATTCTGTTGCAAGTAACTTCCTCTATATATCTTTATAATTTATTTCCTTGAATTCTCTATTCAAATATCCCCCTATCAGAAAGGCTGTCCTTGAAAACACATAAACTAGCTCTAATTCTACTCTGTCACTCTTTGTTCCCCCCAGATATGTTTATAGTATTAACCAAAAGTTGACAATCTCTATATTCCAGTACACACATCCTCACCACACATAAGTATAAGTTCCTTCACAAGTAATTTTGTACTATTCTGTACTATATATCTTAAATTATGTTGATGGTCTATATAGCAGTGAATGTTGAAGGAGTAAATGCATAAAATGAATAATGGGACAAGCACAGAGAAGGAAGCTGGAAGATCTAGTTATCAGAACTGGCGTAGAAAGTGGACAGTTAGATAACCTGGTTAATAAATACGATTATTCTAACCTGATTATCCTAATGTACATATGTAGTTAGAAACTTGGATATTATAACTAGCATATAAGACTTTTACCAGAACAAAGTTAATTGTACAAAAAAGGGTTAACATAGCTGGACTGTGACTGCTATTCTTAGAAGGTCTACTTTCAAGGTTGGCTCTTGGCTGGTGGCTGGGAACTTGGATTTCGAAAGTGTTCCTACCATTCCCTAAATGATAAGAGTGGTATATTATGTCTAGAGTATTTGTGCAAACAATGTGTTTTACACCACATCTGCTTTCCTTGTGAGAATCTGGAATTTTGGTATGTGGTATGTGTGTTATGTGGAGGGTGCCTATGTGATCAGCTTCCAATAAAAACCTTGGCTATGAGTCTCCTCTAATCAGCTTCTCTCAACAAAAACACTACATATATGTTGCTGCATTTTAATAGATGAGTAAGAGTGTGCTCCATGTGACACCTCGTGAGAGGGAAAGAGCACAGGGAAGCCTACAATGGAATAATCCACACTCAACTTATGTCTCTTTCTTTTATGATCCAGCTGTATATCCTTACTACATCTGTGTAATAAATCTTTTTCAGGAATAAAACTGTAGTGTAAGTCCTATGTGTCATTCTAGAAAATCTTTTAATGTGGATATTGTGTTTCAGAAAATACAATAATAAAATGCCTCCATTGTAATACACTACTCTGTCAGATTTTAAGCCACCAATTGTTAAACAACCAGGTCTCAAATCTCCTGAAAATGTAACAATTGGCTCATACAAAGCCAGTAAGATCTGGCTCCAGCACACCACAGGAAAACGAAAAAGCAACACAGTGTAAATGCAACCTTAAGTCTAGACCTGGTCACTAGATTCCTATTCCTCCAATTGCTAAGACTGCTAAAAACCTAGTGCTGTGTCATGCACACAGAGTGCTGAAAAGAGCCACAAAAATATCTTACACCAAAAGGAAAAAAAATCAATGAATGAAACTTTTGAGCAAGTCTTCACTTAAATTTGAACCAAAATAATTAATGTTCTATTCTAGTTCCATATCAATTTTATTGGCAAACTTAGAGAATAAAATACATATACACTTCTCTAATTAATTGTTCAAATACAAAATAAAGTGTTTATAAATGCTAGAGGAATAATAGCAATTGAATCTGCAGTTAAATGCTAAAACTTATGACACACAAACTTAAGCTCTCCCACTTGAGATCTCATCAGAAAAATTAATATAAAAGTATACGTACTTTTAAAAAAAAACCTTTTTTTCTTTATTGATTTTTAGAGGGAAAGGGAGGCAGAGATAGAAACATTGATGAGAGAGAACATCGATTGGCTACCTCCTGCATGCCCCGACTGGGGATTGGGCCCACAACCTGGGCATGTGCCCTGATGGGAATTGAACCGGTGACCTCTTGGTGCATGGGTCGACGCTCAACCACTGAACCACACCAGCCAGGCAAAGTACAAGTACTTTTCATTGATCTTGAAAAAAATGAAGAGCTATACATAAAGCAAGGCTAATTCTCTCCATAACTACTGAATTCATAGTTTTTCAAACAGCACCTGTCCTATAATATCCACTCAATAAACCTTTATTGAATTAATGAACTTCTAGCTCAAAAATAAGGGTCATACTCCTATTTCTTTATCCAATTCTTGACAATGAGAATATAAAAAGATGATGTCAGGGTATAACACATTCATGATAAACTGTTGTTATTTTTATTTTTGAGAATCAGTCTGCTTCTAGCTTTTTTTTTTTTTAATCCTCACCTGAGAATATGCTTATTGATTTTAGAGAGAGGGAAAGGGAAAGAGGGAGAGAGAGAGAGGGGGAGAGAGAGAGAGAGAGAGAGAGAGAAATATCAATTGGTTGCCTCCTGTATGCACCTTGACCAGAGATCAAACCCACAACCTAAGTATGTGCCCTTACCAGGAATCTGGTCACCTTTCAGTATATGGGACGATGCTCCAACCAACTAAGCCACACCAGCCAGGACTCCATTTCTAGCTTTTTGACCCATTGGGTAAATACTGAATACTTCCTGTCTATTACTGATAACAACTTTGAAAAAATATTTTCCTGAGGACAACAGACTATTATTCTATTCACTGGAAGTCAAGAGTGCATTAATATCTTTTATACAAACTGTACTTTCAAGTAGCTTTCACAGTGATAAAGTTAAATATGATAATGATAAGAGTGATGAAATGAAATGTAATGGAAATGATGTAATACATTAGAATAAAGAATTATGATGTGTTAAAATTAATTGTTTGATTGTCTAATAAAGCATTATGCTCACTTTTTACAATGTTCCAAAGAAAAATACAATTTCCAAACTTTGAATGGGAAATAAAATCAGCTTTCCTACTGTGCGATCTTGTTAAAATACCCATTTTTATAGTTTCTGCTATTTCTACATAAGAACATCCATTTATTCTGTCACTCTACTAGTAATAAATAAATGAGTAAACAACCCTAGCCTGTGTGGCTCAGTTGATTGAAGCATCATCCCGTGCACCAAAAGGTGATGGGTTTGATTCCCAGTGAGGGCACATACCCAAGTTGCGGTCTGCCAGGGGGTGTGTGGGAGGCAACCACTTGATGTTTCTCTCGCACATAGATGCGTGTGTGTCTCTCTCTCTGTCTCTTCCTTCCTCTCTCTAAAAATCAATAAAACAAATAAATAGCAACTCAAAGCCTACAGTTTAATAATGATATGCCAGAGGCATCATATTTACAATATGATATTACATACACATTTTGGTCATAGAAAAAGAAATGTGTTCTGGCCTTCTAAAGAAGACCTAACTTTTCAAATGGTGATGCCAACACAACTGCTAATGGAAGAATCTCAATAGCCCAACCCAAGTGTGAGCCACTCTCTCATTATGTGAAGCTGGCACCAGTTTCAATGGTTTGCACCTGAATAAAAACACTTCTCCAGAAGGTTTGGCTTCCAATTCGGCTGTAGAAAGGTAGAAAGAGCATTATTCCCATTCAAACAATTAGAAGAAGCTAATAATCTACAGAGTGATTTGTAATTCGTTCTGAACTTAACAGAATAGCTCAGGTCACAAGGGGGAACAGAAAGGCTGAAATCTAAGGAAAGACAAGCACCTTCAAGAAAATGTGAGTGGTGGCTTATTTTATAAGACATAATAGGAAATCTGAGCTGTCATATAAGCCAATGAGGAGATTTCAGCTAAAATTGTTAAGAAACTGCTAAAGGCCAACTGTGGGATAGACTGAGAGTACAGAACTTCCAGGGGCCACAGACACGAGGCATTTTGCACTCGATCTCGGACTCTTCCATGGATGTCAGCACAATTAGAGCGGAGGGAAAGCCTGGAACAGCCACCACGGCAGGGAAGCCCCAGTTTCACCTGGAACCTTCACACACACACACACACCCCCCCCCCCAGAAGAAAGAAAGAAGGACATTCTTGAGCCAGGAGTAGCGGGAGAGAGAAAGACAGAGCACACGTGGTTGCAGGTAGA
The DNA here is from genome assembly GCA_030848825.1 of Tadarida brasiliensis. Lineage (NCBI taxonomy): Eukaryota > Metazoa > Chordata > Mammalia > Chiroptera > Molossidae > Tadarida > Tadarida brasiliensis. The sequence continues at coordinate 78,584,366 of CM061260.1, forward strand.
GAAAAAAAACTTCCAGATGTGTAACAAGTGAAAATATTTTTCAAAAAGGAAGCTAAAAAACCAACGTTTGCAGACAAATTAAGACTGAAAATCCAATACCGTTTCTTACAACACGTGCTAAAGGACATTGTTCAGGTAAAAGCAACTGATACAGGCCTTACCTGCAGGAACACAGGGTGTGTGTGGCCAAGCGAGCCGCGGTGCTGCCCCCAGCCGCCGGGAGGAGTGACGGCGCTCGGAAGGGGTTTTCAACCTCCCTGGGCTGCGGGCTGCCCTGCTCACACTCCTCTGACACACTGGGGGCTACTCTATTTCAGGGACAGAGGCTCCGAGACTGCTGGCACGACGCTGGTCCAGCCCAGCAGGGCAGACAGCCAGGGCCCTCGGGGCCTCTAGCAAGGACCTGCGCTGAAAGAGGTTGCTGGGTTGCTCCTCCGCACCTTCCAAATGCCTTCCCCTCCTCCCCCACCTGCCCGGGTTTTTTCTGACACCATTCTGCATGGCTTTCTTTTCATAACCCGTTTTCTTCAGCAGTGTTGGCACCCACTGCACCCTTTTCTTCACCACCCACTCCCTCTCTAACCCCGACAGTGTGGCTTCCATTGCTTCGAAGCTACTGTAACTGCCCTCTCGGTGGTCACCCAAAGCCACCATAATCACTTTTCATTCTGGAGCCCTCTCCCTGGGATTTCACTTCTATTATAATTCTCTTTCTGTCGCTAAGACAAACAAGTGTTTAGGAAGCAGTTTATTTTTATGAAAGGTGTAAAGTCTGTACCTAGGTTTTCATTTTGAATGTAGTTGTCAAATTATTTTACCTTTTGTTGAAAAGACTTTATTTTTCTCTATCGTATCGCTTGCAAAAGATGACTTTATTTTTCTATTATGCAGGTCTATTTATGAACTCTCTATTCTATGCTAGTAATCTATTTGTTGTGTGTATTTTTTGTTAGTACCAGACTGCCTTGATTACTGTAACTTGACAGTTATGTTTTGAAGTTCAATAGTGTCGGTTCTCTAACTTCATTCTCCTTTTTCACCACTGAGTTGGCCATCTGGGTCCTCTACCTCTCCATATAAAATTTAAAACCAGTTTGTCAATATCCAAAAAAGTACTTACTGGGATTTTTATTGTAATTGCTGTGAATCTATAGATGAAGTTGGGAAGAACTGACATCTTGACAATATCAAGTCTTCTTATCCATGAATGTGGAATACCTCTTCATTTATTTCAATTTTCTTTCATGTCAATATATATTTTGATAAATAAAGGATATGAACAAATTAAAGGAATTGAGCAGATGTGTATAAGTGTATCAGAAAATCAGATTAAATAATATAAAATAAGGACAAATTTTAGAAAAATCAAAAATTAGGCGAATTAATTAAGAATTTAAATGAGATAGGCTTCGTAAGCCCCAGACTTCTTGTTTTCTAAAATGACCTCAGTGCCAAGTGTTACATACTAATACTTAGTTTTCTAATACTTAGAAATTTTTAAAAAGTCACTTAATCAGGTACACATTATAAAGAATTTTTTTTTTTTCTCTGAACTTGGGCAATACTATGTATGCAAGAGTTATTCTTTGAAGCTTGGACTATTTTGTTTTCATTTCCTCTGTCTTTTAAGAACTTAATATTTTTCACGAAATAGGATACAACAAATTTCTCCTAAAATTAAATCTAAATCTGTCTAGAAGAGAACAATTTATGAGATCCTATTTGGTTTATCATGTGCCCGAACTCACAGAACTGTTGTCAGGACCGATAGCAACTACACTTTCTTCATTTGATTCTTGTATATTGCCTTTCTTGAAAGTTATATAGGGTTGAAATTAAATAATGTGTCCTCAGCCTTCCTAGTATCAAAATAGGTAGGAGACTCCATGAAATCCAGTTTACTTTATCACACTTGATATTAACATATAGAACACCCTATGCTTAGAATGTCAAATTATAGGTCAAAGATGAAGTCATTTGCTGGTATGAAAAGTAAGAAACATTTAAACTCTGAGCAATTTCTCAAAGATGCTCACAGTTGTTCTATTTAACATAATGTCTCAGCCACAGTATAGCAAGCCCTACTTTCAGGGTTGAAAATAGGACATAATTAAAATGTTTTCTGCTTCTTCCAATGTTAGAGTAGGAAATAGTACCTCATCTTTTTTTTTTAACTTTACCACTAAAATATCGATAAAAATGAAATTGAGAAAAGAGCTCTAGAATCCTCATTAGACTCTAGGAATCACAATGTAAAGAAATAATAATTATCCCTGGCCAGTTTGGCTCAGTGGTTATAGCGTCGGCCCGCGGACTGGAGAGTCCGGGTTCGGTTCCCGCTAAGGGCATGTACCTCAGTTGCAGTTTGTCCCCGACCCCAGTTGGGGTTGTGTGGGTGGCAACCAATTGATGTGTCTCTCTCGCACTGATGTTTCTCTCTCTCTCTTCCTCCATCTCTCTCTCCTGCTCTATCTGAAAATAAATGCAAAAGAGTACTTGGGTGAGGATAAAAATAAATAAATAAAAATTTAAAAAAAGAAATAATAATTATAGATAGGGCCAAATTAAGAAACAAGGTAAATAGATAATGCTTAACTAACCTTCTTTATTTTATTTTTAATTAAATTTATTGGGGTGACATTGGTTAATAAGATTATATGGGTTTCAAGTGTACATTTCATGACATCTCATCTGTATATCACATTATGTGCCACCACCCAAAGTTAACTCTTCTTCTGTCACCATATATTTAACCCCCTGTATCCTTTACAGCCCCCCACCCCCTCCTTCTGGTCACCACCATACTGTTATCTGTGTCTATGAGTTTCTATTTGTTTTTCTTATTTGTTCATTTGTTGCTTTCAGTTTTATATCTCACATATGAGTGAAATATGTGGTTCTTAACTTATTCTGACTTATTTCGCTTCACATGATAGACTCAAGATCCTTCCAAGTTGTCACAAATGGCAGTATTTCATCTTTTCTTATGGCTGAATACAACTAAACTTTTGAATCAAAATGAGGCATGTAGAAAGAGGTGTATTAGAACACAGGCTGAGGTTACACTACACAAAATGAGAACTGCTTCATTCTAATGTCAAAATGGAAAACCCTTTATTATTAAAATAAAAAAAATATTTTTATAGCAGTGAAAATCTGTTTTTTCTGGACCTCCATTTTTCTTCAAGAGTTTCTTGCTTCAGAATAAAAAATATTGAGGTTATTCATTCACACACACGTAAAGTAGTTGGGGTGATTTGCAAAGTGTTAATAAAAAATGAATAAATGTTAGATATAAATCAAAAGATTATGATTAAGGGAGGGAACAGAATGTATAAAATGTATTCTCAGGATCCTTTCCTATACTAAACTTAAGTCAAAATTTTGACTCTACTTACCTAGTCACCAAAGTTAAAAGGGATTGAACATTTATTAACATGATTTGTGGAGAATTGGAAAATAGTCAACAGTTTCTCAGTGGGAGTGAATTTCTTCTTCTTTTTTTAAAATTTATTTTGTGTGTGTGTGTAAAGTAAGGAGTTATGTGAGTAACAATATATTATATAGCGAATATTGTCTTCTCCAACGTCCATACAGTAAATTTAGTGGTGAATTTAATGCCAGGTAATCAAGCAAAGTTGGAAGCTATTGTATTACACAACAATGACAGTAATTTACTAGCCAAGATATTCAAAAATTGTTGTCTTTAATTCTTCAAACTTCTTTTGACATCAGCGGGGAAAATGCTTTTTAATTTTTTTTTTTAATCCTCACCCAAGGACATTTTTGCATTTATTTTGAGATAGAGCGGGAGGGAGAGAGGGAGGAAGAGAGAGAAACATCAATGTGAGAGAACCACATTGAGTGGTTGCCACCCACACAACCCCAGCCGGGCGGGGGACATACCGCAACCAAGGTACGTGCCCTTAGTGGGAACTGAACCCGGGCCTCTCTGGTCCGAGGGCCGATGCTCCAACCACTGAGCCAAACCGACCAGGGTGGAAAATGCTTTTTAGAGTAAGACAATTGACAAGAGCCACTTAACTAGTAAGTGACCAAACCAGGATCAGAAGATGGGCAGTCTGACACCAATGCTCATGTTTGTATTATATGAAACACTATCTGTGCCTCACCAAAAGTAATTCTATAAAATGTACAGAGAAAAGGGTCCAGAAAGTTCCAATACAAGTTCTCTGCAATTCTAGACTCATTAATAAAACTAGAATATTTAAAATATTGAAATGGATGAACTGAATGTCTTTCAAGTGGTTCTCCATTAACCTTTGGTCTCTCAGTTTGTTAATCTCCTAATAGTTGGTGATTTTATTTTTCCTTTTATCTCCTCAATCTCTCACTTCTATGTTCACATCTTCGATGTTACAATCATAAGAAAATGAATATCCTATCAACTCTTGATATCAGACAGACATAAAGCAGCATTCCATATTTTTCTCCCTTGTTCAAATACCTTCGCAATCCTTTTATTCATCAGTGTTATAAATATATTGATACTGTCATTGTCCAACTATCAATCAGTATCATTTGTTCTTATCCAACCTTAATTTCATTCTGTCATGATGATTACTTTATTACTTATGCCCAAAACATTTTGTCCCCTTCTAACATTATTTTCTGATAAACCTCAAACCTTCATGAAACTAACAGGCCACATACTCTCTTTCATTTTAAGTGGCTTAAAACAAATAAAGTAAAAATTATTTATTTTTCATATGACAGTCAATATAGCTTTATTTTTTTTTACTTTTTTATTGAATTTATTGAGGTGACATTGATTAATAGAATTATATAGGTTTCAAGTGTTCAATTCTATAATACATCATTTGCATATTGTATTGTGTGTTCACCACCCCAAGTCAAGTCTCCCTCCATCACCATTTATCCCCCCTATACCCTCTTCTACCTTCCCACCCCCTTTTCTTCTGGTAATCACCATACTGTGTCTTTGTCTATGAATTTTTTGTTTGTTTTTTGTCTTAATCCCTTAACCTTTTTCACCCAGTCTTGCAACCCCCTCCCCTCTGACAGCTGGCAGTCTGTTCTTTATGAGTCTTTTTCTATTTTGTTTATTAGTTTATTTTATTCATTAGATTAATGAGGGAAGGAGAAGGAGAGAGGAAAAACATCGATGTGAGAGAGACAAATCGACTGGTTGCCTCCTGCATGACCCGACCAGGGCCAGGAACGAACCGCAACCGAGGTATGTGCCCTTGACAGGAATCGAACCCGCAACTCATTGGTCTAAGGGCCAACACTCTAACCACTGAGCCAAACCGGCCAGGGCGGCAGTACTTTTTTAAAAAAGTTTTCCTTAACCAAACACTTCTAAGGATATTTCATCATCTAATTTCCTGAATTAAACCCTCTCTGTTTAAAATACCTAGAACGTTGCCTGAGAGAGTATTTGGTAACTGGAGAGGTTACAAGACACTGACCCTCACAGAAATGGTTTATCTGACTCGGTTGTTTTGAAAGTTGGAAAATGAGATATCATTAGTCCACAGATGTGTGCCAAATAATTACATATATTATTATCTTGAAATTCCCTGGAATGAAATACACATCGAAGGCAAACTCTGGCGGACCAGCTGGCTGCTGTGACAGATTGTATGATGAGATTGAACAACACAAATAATGAGAGGTAGGCTGACTATTCTGACGGCACCAGAGATTTTTAATTTTAAAAATAGGTAAGTTTAAGGTTTTAAATTATCAGCTGAATTAATAATAAAGAACAAGAAAGCTCCCATGTTTATCCTAAAAGAATCTCTTATCTCTTACAGATGCAGGGTTGGGCTGCTGAAACTGAAAACCAAAGCAGAAACTTCTACTACAAGTTGCTAAATTGTCACATAAATGGATATATCAGCCATACCAGATCTTGTAAAATTTAAGGGGGTGACTAGCACTCTGAAAAGTAGAATAGGGCATTTGTATGATTCGTGATGAATCTAAGGACTTTAACCCACAATTTGCAAAAAGTCTCTCTAAGAGCAGAAAAAGTGCCTCTGCTCCTGTGGTGACAGGAATTTTGCCTTCCCTGATGATTTGCAATGACCTCACCTGATATAGCTCCTTTGCAAGTAGATAGCTATTGTCCTCTTCCTGCGCCCGGTCATCCCACATAGTCTCCAGGGTTGTAAGTAAATTAAGACCCCAGCATCTTCAAAGTAGCAAATTAACTCTCTCTCTCTCTCTCTCTATATATATATATATATATTCTCTCTCTCTCTCTCTCTCTATATATATATATATATAGAGAGAGAGAGAGAGAGAGAAACAGAGAGAGAGAGAGAGAGAGAGAGACAGAGATGAATTATATAATATTACTGATTTATGTGGAGACCTGAGTATTACATGAAGAAATTGATTTAATGGGTTTCATTAATTGAGACAATATAAATATAAAAAATGAAACCCTTCTCCAAATATTGTTTCATAAACAACTCATCTGTGGCTTTTATTTTAGCAAATGTATCTCCTTAATAGTTAAAACTTTCCAGACATACGCTAAATTCTATAAGGAAAGGTTCTAGGGGAAAATCATATAAATTATTTAAAACAATACTTTTAAAAAAAAAATCATAAATACCAACAAAGAGGGGCCCACATTCCTGACATTGTTGACACCAAAAGCAAATCACTGAAATACAAGCAATTAAATAGTAATGAATCATGAAAGGTCATAACTATACATGCTAATTCAGAATTTTAAAAATGCAACAAGCACATGGCATGCAGTGGTTTCCTAAACTTTGTAGGTTATTATTCATTTTGAGAATGCTGTGTAATCCTGTAGGGGAAATGCACAAAGGTACATGTGGTATCTACAACAGTTTAAGGTGGTTAAAAACATCCCTGAATCCCACAACTGAGACCCCAGTGATTATACAGATCTTGGGGCAAGAAACCCTGTTAAGACAGTCTAAATTATTCCTTGGATTAAGAAGTCAGGTTACCAGAGACTGGAGTATCTATTTGTACTAATTAATTTTGCAAACACCCTCTGATAGAATTTCCGTTACTGAATTTTACATATATTATAAATATATATAATACATGTGTAACATATACATGAATTCACACATTTTGTACTATATATACATGAACATATATATACATATTGAAATAGATAGATAGATAGATAGATAGATAGATAGATAGATAGATAGATAGATAGATACACATATACCTACATACACAGTGACATTTATTGTAGGTATAGAGATAGCATAAACTATAATGTCTTATTTTAGAGGTCATAGGGAATTTTCTATCAGATCATGATATCAAGAAAAGCTGTGCAATTAAAGATTATCCTAATTTTAAAATGGTTTTTAATTCGCCCGACTGGTGTGGCTCAGTGGTTGAACATCGATCCATGCACCAAGATGTCACCAAATTCGATTCCCGGTCAGGGCACATGCCCAGATTGTGAGCCAAATCCACAGTGGGGGGCATGCAGGAGGCCAATTGATGATTTTCTTTCTCATCGATGTTTCTATCTCTCTCTCCTTCTCCCTTCCTCTCTCTTTAAAATCAATAAAGAAAAAAAATCTCCAAAAAAATAAAATAAAATGGTTTTTAATTCAATAAAAAACTCACATATTTTCTTCTGTTCTGACAATTAAGCATAGAGTCATTCTGAGATCCATCTGTAACAAGTGTCAAAATGATCTGCGTTTACATCATTTTATTATTTTTTCTTCTCCATTTTACTTTAATCTAAAATTTGGTTTTATCTTTTATTACATACACTTTGCAAGCAATTTCAAACACTTGGTGGAACAAGATAAGGGATATAAATGTATAAATAAATCTAATAATTATTCATTGTGTTTCGAATCACAAAGAAGTGCTTTAAAAAAACCTTTGCTCTGGTTATCTTTTCAGATATGCATTCCAGAATGCAAGATTATATATGGAGTGTTTGTCATTGCATATTATTGAAATACAAATTAAGGATCATAAGCATTTTATTAACAGCATGCTTTCTTAATATTTAATCTAAAGAAGCAAATTAAACTAAATTGATATGCTTCGCTGCATTATATAAATGATAAGAGACTAGGTCTCCCATTTGCTATTTGGCCAAAATAGTGTAGCATAGCCAAATCTGTCCTGTACCTTGAGCTTTGTCACCGGTCAAAAATAAAACATCTTTATAGATGTCATAAATGCTTCTAGTACCATTATTTTTAAAAAATTAGCTACAGTCCCTCTGACACTCACCCTCACCTCACTCATACAGCCTTTTTCTGGCAGTGACTATAAATTATGAGAACAGTACTGCAAGGCTCTCAGCTTTTATGTATTTTTCCTTTATTCCATGACTTCTATTTTAGGGAATACATTGGTTTAAGTTCTATATTTTCAGCAAGATCCTAAACTTTACGTGCGGTAATAGCAAAAATTTTAATTTGAAATTATTTCCAAATATCAAGGCAACCTACATTCTTCATTTTATAATAATACATAAAGTGATGTCTTCTCTCACTTAAAATGATTTTAAATGTTTTCTTTTGTTTTTATATATACCCTATATATCCATATAGTCTATATACCCATACATCCATACATTTATTCATACATTTATTCTTTTATTCAATAAAATAAAATTGTAGCTTGAAAGTACATTGACAGTCTAGTAAAGAAGGCAGTCTGACAGTTCAATAATTAGGTGATTTACAGTTGAATGATAAGCATAATTATGAATCATCAGTCATCTTTGAATTTAAGTTAATATTTGTTCTAAAAATAGAATTATTTTATCTTAGAATATACCCAATACTCCATTTTTTTGATGGATAATATTTACTTGTTCTAGAAAAGACAGTTTCATGTAGCCAGTTTTCAAGCATTGATTGTATTTATTGTCAAGCTCAATCAGTTTTAATTTGCTGAAGAGTCTACATATCAGTTCATGACTAGTCTTAGGTATTATGGAGAGTCATAAATGTTGCTTTCTTAGATAATTCAATCTTAGCTGTTGTTTTTTTTAGCTGTATTAATTTTTTTTCTATATATACTATCCCTGCATGTAATCTTCAACTATTACCAAACATATAAGGTTTTCAAGACAATGTATATATTTTTTTTCTACTGTTTTTCAATCATAAATAAATAAGGTTTGCCTTCATTACAATAAAAATGACTTTTTTCTTTTAATTCACACCTGAGGATATTTTTCCATTGATTTTTTTTTTTTTTTTTTTTTTTTTTTTTTTAGATACAGTGGAAGGGAGGGAGAAACATTGATGTAAGAGAGTAAGAGAGACACATTGATTGGTTGCCTCCCACACGACCCGAACAGGGCTGGGGATAGAACCTGTAACTGAGGTCCGTGCCCTTGAGTAGTAATTGAACCGGGGATTCTTCGCTCCTGGTCCATGAGCCGATACTCTAACTGCGGAGCCAAACCAGCCAGGGTAAAAATAACTTATTTTTAAAAATAAATTCTAAGGTATTAAGATTTGAATATATTAATATTATAATAAAATCGTGATTTGTCTGAGTGCTTTAGAAATATAATTTGATCTATCTTAAGATATGCTTATTAAACTTACATTACTTGCTAAGTTCACCCATTTCCTAATTCAAATTGCAAACTCCATGATCAATAGCAAACACAGTAGAAAAGAAACTAGACAGTAATATTCCATTATTTTATAAAAACAACAACCTGTTTTTAACTGCATATCTGGTACACGGTGAGTACAGTTTAACCTCTAATATATTTAGTGGCCCTAATCTACCCTCTTTCTCAGGTGAAGTATACCATTCCAAATGAACTTAGCATTTTAACATGAGATGATGGTTACTTATCAGAAAGCATGGCACTTGGAGTCACCAAAATGATGGAAAAACTAAATAGATCAATCTTAGTTTAGTATTTTGGAAGACGTTAGTATCTTTGTTAAGCCAGTGGGGCTCATCAGAGACCTGAGAGCCACTCAGGAATAAGCACCAAAGATCCGTGGATAACATTTTTATTTTAGCTCACCACACCTAGTCTATCCACATAAAATGTATGAGGGGAGCCCTGGCTGGTTTGGCTCAGCCGTCAGGGTGTCAGCCTGCGGTCCAGAAAGACCGCGGGTTCGGTTCCCGCTAAGGGCACGTGCCTCGGTTGCAGTTTGTCCCTGGCCCTGGTTGGGTCGTGTGGGTGGCGGCCACTCGATGTGTCTCTCTCACATCGATGTTTCTCTCTCTCACTCTCTTCCTCTCTCTCCCTCCCACTCTATCTGAACAAAAAATGGAAAAATGTCCTTGGGTGAGGATAAAAAAAAAAAAATATGTAAGGGGAGAGGATGGTATTGTGTTCGGATTTTTTGTTTGTTTGCTTCCTTTTTCCCCCCCTTTTTTTTTTGGAACTCATACTCAGAATTGAGTTAATCATTTTCATTCCATAATTGATTTGGATCTGTTTTTCTTTTATGAAATAATTCTCCTTGTTTATTTTCTTGCAAGCCCCTATTCCCACAAAAGCACTTTTTTTTTACAGAGAGAGGAAGGGAGAGAGACATAGAAAGCATCAATGAGAGAGAAACAACTGGCTGCCTCCTGCACGCTCCCTACTGGGGATTAAGTCCGCAACTCGGGCATGTGTCCTGACCAGGAATCGAACTGGGACCTCTCAGTCCATGGGATGACGCTCAATCCACTGAGCCACACTGGCCGGGCCAAAAGCACTTTGTTGGTATATGGAGTACAGGTCCTTTCCATTTAACTCACAAGTTTTTTGTTGTTTTTTTGGATAGTGTGATATCCTTGAATCCAAATTGTAGTATTGCTGGTGAGTGTTTATTTAAATTATATTGGGCTTCTAATATTCTATTTTTTCTTACTGTTGTGTAGTGATAGTCATTGCATGCTGTCACCAAAGTGTGACATAGACATTCCACTACATGTCCTCTTATGAGGTGATACATTTTTTTTTCAATCCTCATCTGAGGATATGTTTTTATTGATTTTTAGACAAATGGGAAGAGAGAGAGAGAGAAACACTGATGTGAGAGAGAAACATTGATTGATTGGCTCCCACACACTCCCTGACCTGAGATCGAACCCACAACCTAGGTATATACCTTAACAGGGAATGGAAACTGCCTCCTTTTGGTGTACCAGACGATGCTCCAACCAACTGAGCCACTAGTCCAGGGCATGAGGTTATATATTTTTGAAGGAATATACCCAGAAATGAGAATGCTAATCATAGGCAACTTAATTTCACTAGATATTGCCAAATCGCTCTCCAGTATTCATACCTCCAAAAACCATGCACTTGGGATCTCGTTTTTCCATATTCTCTCTAGGTTTAGATATTATGTGACTTCTAATATTTGACATTCTGGAGAATGCAAAATGTTACTTAACTTGCATTTCCCTGATGAACAGTGAGAAGAAACGTCTCTTCAAATGCTTACTGGTCTTTCTGATTTCCACCTCTCTGAGTTACTATTCATATTCTATATTCTCTCTTTTCTCAATCTTTTGCTAAAAGAGTTCCTTAGATATTCTTGATATCTATACATTTTAATACTGCAAATATCTTCCTCTCATCTTCCTATGGTTGCCTTTGTTAAACAGAAATTCTTAATTTCGATGCAATTAAAGCTTTCTATATTTTAGTAAGGTCAAATTACAGTCAAGTAGTCTAAGAGGAACCCAGTACCTAAGCCACATTTCTGAAGCCTAAATGGCCCTTGCTTTAAAAATCATCTTTGGCACGTTCTTGAATTTCCTCATATGTTCAGCATCAATAGAGCAGATAAACTCCAGAATATGTACTATCTATTTATCAACTTGAAGAAAAGTGAATATTAACCTAGATAAATAAATTATTATCTCATGGCATTATTAACAGAAAAAGGTATGGATGGCTATATGCATGCTTGATGGAGAGTGACTGGGCGCTAATGTAATACAATAGATAGTATGAAAAACAGAGGAGAAATGTTACTTGACTTTAAAACCCCTGTTTTTGACACATGATGTTTCAGATTATCCCCTAAATTTCAAACCTGTGTGTGTGTGTGTGTGTGTGTGTGTGGTTGCTGTTCTGTTCTTTGTTTTCACTTTTAACCTATGAAAATATCATTTTATATCCTGGGCATAATTAAGAAGATGTTCTCTTTAATATCCTGACAATAAAAATAACAATGTTTTAGGTGTCAAAACTTGATAAAATTATTTTAGGTGAAAATAATTTTGAAGTATATTAGATTCTTCTTTGTCTTAAAGAGTATAACAAAGGGCTCCTTCTGTTTAGTCTGTTTTGGGATTGTCACTATGAACCCCACGGATTCCACCTGCTGCTATAATATGTTGTCTACAGAGATTACTGAGGGATGTCTTGACCTACAATAAATAACTATGAACATCTGCTTTTTAAATTAATACAGCAAATAATTATAACCTTTCTATCTCTCTTTCCACTATCAAACTGGGAACAATAATTTCTTGCTTCTATAGTTTCCTCATCTATAAACTAAACATTTAGAATAGTAGCTACCTCATAACAGTTTGTTAAGCATAGATCAATTTTTGTATAAAACATGTATAGGGCTTGGCCCATAATAAGTATCATGTATGTATCATGCATGTATTTTTATTATTAATGATATCTAGTTGTTGTGTTCAGTGTGCCTCTATATAGCACTATCCCCTTTAATTAAATTTTCTGGGTACTAGTAAAATAAATAGCCAGCATTGGTAGTTTTGTGTGTAAAATTACAATGTAGGTGTGGGTATGGGTACGGGTGTGTATAAAATACTCTTTGTTTTACTCTTAGGTTTTAGATGGGTTCCTGAACCATTGTAAAAGCTAATTGAGCATCTCATGGGTAAGAAAGGTATTAATATAAAGGCTAATTTTGATTTGTGTATGTTTAATACTCAAGCAACTACATAGAAACAATGTTACTGAGATCTCAAGTAGCCAGCCCCAAAAAACTTCAGCTCCAATAACTTCTATCTCATTATTCAATCTATTCCACCACCCAAATATGTGATTACCCGTTTATGACATAATAAATGTCAAACTCTCACTGTCTGATCTATTACAGGTAATGGTTATAAAATATAGTGTTCTGAAATCATTAAGTCCTGCTGTTTCCATTACATTGTCATTACAGTGATGCCCTTTTGGAAAAAGAACATGTCAAAAGCATGGAATTTAGGCAGCTCTACAATGCAACCTTAAGATAATACAGTCAAACTGTATAATAAAACCATAAAATCTGTCATGAGCCAGTGTTTAATAAAGCTTTCACTCTGATCTTATTAGCAAACTTGTTTGAGTCCTGAGAACCTAAAACGAGAGAAGGGCATTCTGAGGGCACTTAATAAAATAGGATTTGGATGTCACAGTCCATGCATTTGTCTGCCCTGCACTGAGTGGCGTATTTCTAGTAATAGAGAGTACATATTTCAGAAACCCTGCGTAAAACTAGCCACTGACACCAGATAATAAGAAAGTAAACCCTGAGCTGAAGGATTCTGTTTATTCCTAAATCAGTTCTTTTGTGTGTGTCCAGATATCACTGTTGAAATGTTCAATAAGATTAAGCACTTTTATGAAATGTCTGGAAAGAAAACTATAGTCTGAGAAAATAAGGTTTTGAAAAATGTGTATGATTGTTATCTCCTTTTAAAGACAGAACAACAAACCTGTGAGCCATTTACCAAGCCAGTTTTCACACAGCTGTTGTGCCAACAGTATTAGGGCATTGAACAAAGTCTAATCTCAGCTCTCACTCTGCTTTGGCATCTTGACTGAAATAAAACATTCAAGTCTTATGAGCCTCTGTTACCTCTAACGATACAGTCAACCGTACTCTCCCTCTAGTTCCTGGGAGATGGGATGATTCTGTGATATGCAGGGTGCATTAAGCATGTGTCTGTTTATTCACTTACAAATGGCAGATGAAGGAATCTCTCTTGCAGACCTGCACACAATCTGATCCAAACAAATAGTTCCATAAATGATTTCCCCATACCTTCACCAAAAGACATGGCGGGGACAGCTAAAATTCTGTTCTACTGCCATGAAAGGAATTCAAATGAAAATTAAAGAGAATGAATGTACAAGAAATAAGAGAACCCAAAGCTAAAAAAAAAAAAAATATATACAGTAGTTCCCCCTTATCCCCAGGGGATGCTTGAAACCGCAGATAGTACTGACCCCTATATATACTATGCTTCTTCCTACACATACATACGATGGTAAAGTTTAATTTATAAATTAGGCACAGTAAGAGATTAACAATAATTAATAATAAAATAGAACAATTTTAACAATATACTGTAAGAAAGTCCCTTTCTCTTTCAAAATAGCTCATTGTACTGTATTCACACTTTTTCCTGTGATGTGTGAGATGATAAAATGCCTACTTGATGAGATGAAGTTAGGGGAATGATGTAGGCAATTGTGATGTAGAACGGGGCTAATTATAAAAGTTACTTGAACACAAGCACTGAGATAACCATGACAGTGGAACTGATAACCGAATCAGCTACTAAGTGACTGACAGGCAGGTAGTGTATATGGTGTAGATATGCTGGACAAAGGGATGATTCGGGTCTTGGGCAGGACACAGCAGGATGGCACGAGTTTTCATCTCACTACTCACAATGGTGCATAATTTAAAATTCATGAATTATTTCTAGAATTTTTCATTTAATATTTTCAGACTGTGGTTGACTGCACATAGCTGAAACTGTGGGATGTGAAACCACGAATAAGAAGGGACCACGTAATAATTCCCAGACTTCCAGTATAGAAATTATTAAAGAAAAGATAGCTGTCCTCCTATCCTGAGAGAATTTAATGTTATGGGTCTTACTGGTCATTCTGGTGTAGGTAGGAAGTCTAAGGACTACCTCATGTAAAACTTTTGTCTAGCTGGTGTCTATTAGCATGATCATTTTTGCCTAGGAGCAAATGTTGTACTTTAAAATGTACAAGAATGAATTTTCCCTTTAGTTTGTATTTAAACTAAAGCAATACTCGTCGAGTTGAACATGAGTATTAATGACTTGGGCAGATTTGGGAAAGAGAAGAGGGTGGACCTATTCTAGCCATACCATTCTAAATAGTGCTGGCCTCATATAACTCCCAGCAACACCACTCTAGCTTCATGGGGTAGACATCTCTGCTGACGCCACGTCCGAGTCTCTCAGTCAACCTCTGACTTCATCTGCGGCTCAGACTCCTCTATGGCTTGCTGGTGACAGTGTTCTACCTGTCAAGAATGCTTAGAGCATCTTTTTCTTTTCCCTTAGTCATCTTCTCCAAGGCTATGGGAACTCCCTTAACCCATGTGTAAATTCAGCCCAGCCATGTGGGTTAAAGACCCTGGACCAATCTTCACCCAGTGTTCCTGGAAGCTCTTCACTCAGCTGCTTGGTCGTGAGAGGGGTTCTCTACACTTCTTAGGAGGTCCTGTGGAATCAGTCTCCTATCCACAGAAACAACCTCAAAAACACGCCTGAATATTGATCTTGCGTTTCTCCCAGTCTCATTCTCCCCGCTCCATAATTCCTGCTTCCTAGGGAAGCCAAGGCCTTGTCTCAGATTCTGCTTCCAATTTCCCTATGTTTTTGTTCTGCTCTGCCTGGGTCATCCCTGCAGCAGCAGAGACTGAGCAGTTCACAGCAATCCAGGCCCTGACACTACTCTTCTCTCTGTGTCCAACGTGATTATCTGTAATCTTGTTGAAACAATTTTCTGGTTATAAGTTATTCTCTAAATAAAATTTAACACCTACCATATGTTATATAAGTTGTTACATGTTTTACACATGTTACTATGTTCAGTTGTCATAACATCCTACGGGTTATATCTTAGTCAAGATGAATGACAAACCTGTGATTCAGGGAGTTGAAGGAACTTATCTGATGCCATCCAAGTCATGAGTAACAGTCTGGATTCAAATCCAATTTTGTGTAGCCCCAAAGCCAATATTCTATCCACTTCATTTGCTCGGTTCTGTGGTAGGCAGTTGGTATGCAGCAATGTGCACCGGTAAGATTGCAGACTTTATGCAGGCAGCTATGTAGGTATTTTAATTACTGTGTGAGCTCAGAAACCTGAAAATTAGGTTCTGTCTCCGTTTTCCAAACTCTAGCTTTGTGACTTTGAACTAATCATGTAACTTGCCTCTTCTCAAAAATTGGAGTAGCATCACATTTGGTGACTCAAATACTCTGGAAGAGTGTGACTATAAAAGAAGAAGGGAAATACGATAACCTCACTCTTTTCTCTCATTATCTTGGTGTCATAATAGTATGAACCCAAATAGTCACTGTTAGTCAAGTACAATAATAATTTGGGCAATTTGTGTGGCATTTTGGATTGGTTGGTTAATATCCTATTTAATCAGAATTAGTTTTTCTTCTCAGAACCTTTAGAGAGGGGAAGCTATCTGAAATAAGTGCCAAACATCACACAAATCAGAAAATTACATTGAGAACATCTGAATCACGCGGTAGCCTGTCCACCGGGAAGTCTTTCCTGTCTCTTTCATGAGGATTAACTCCCTGTTGGTGACTCCGGCAGACCTAAGCACACATGTGCTGAGATAAATCATCACCCTATCTCTAGGCACAGGCAGAACAACTTATCTAAGAGACATATGACAGTTACAAAAAATAATAATGAATCCTTGGTTCCTAGATAAATCCAATGGGTAGTCCATGCCATTTCACTCATTTTGAGTGGTTATCATTACTCCTATGGTGAGCAAAATTCAAAGATTCCCTCTATGATCCTCACCTTGTAACATCCTCTTCCCTCTGAGTGTGGCTAAAATATGTAAATATGATGATATGTCACTGTCATGATTATGTTAGATTATTTGAAAAAAGAGATTTTCCAAGTGGGTTTAATCTAATCACATGAATCTAATCACTTTGCAGCAGGGTTTTCTCCAGATCTTGACAGAGGAGAAGATGAGAGAGACTAGACGCCTGAGATGTGATGTGCGTTGGTTGATTTTAAAGACGGAGGAGGCCACCTGAGAGCAACCTGTAGTTGTTGAGAGTGACTTCCTGCCAACTGCCAGCAGGGATAAGTTTTCAGTTCCACAACCACGAGACAGTGAATGATGCCAATAATTTGAATGAGTTGCAAGTGAATTATTCCCTAGACCTCCAGATCAGAGACCAGAGTAGCTGACACCTTGATTTGGGCCTTTAGTGACTGAGAAATAGAAACTAGTCAAGCTTACCCAAATGTCTGACCTTCAGAACTGTGAGGTGCTACATAAACGTGGTTAAAATTGCTAAATGTGTGGCAATTTGTTACATAGCAATAGAAAACGAATACAACTCATTTAGGAGCTGATGAGTGTTCTTCTTAACTAAGAGTCTGTTAAAAAATGTTATTTGAAATTTACATCCGCTTATATCCATTCTGTAATTCATGTATGTAATGTAATATCCATTAGAGTAACACCAAAAAAAAGCAAGAACCATGAGCAACACCAGGAATTAATATCATAAACATAACAGTAAAAGGAAATAAAAAGCCAGACACAAAAGAATACTTATATAATTCCATTTACAGAACATTAAGAAAACAAGGAAACTTAACTGTGGTATTTATAGAATGCATATAGAAGTGCCAAATGTATACAAAAGAACAATAAAGTGATTGAGAAGAAGCTCGGAAGAGTGGTTACCTTTGAGTGAGAGAAGGGGACAGTGATGGGAGGGGACACTGGGGAGAGGGGTGGGTGCCTCTGTGGTACTGACAATGTGCTATGTGTCCTGACTGGGGCAGCGACTGCATGTGCATTTACCTTTTGATTATTCATTAACAAGTAAAATTTGTTTTATGTGCTTTATTATTATGTTCTATTTCAAAAGATGTTACAAAGCCAATAAAAACCTTCAGAGTGTTATGCTGATCTATTTTATAATACATATAGTTGGAGGCTCATGAAATCATTGTGAAGGAAAATGTGTGAGAAGCACCTTGCAACAACTGCTGAGCCCTGGTACTTCTTCAGTTAAGGATGCATGTCTTCTGTCACATCTAAGAAATGTACTCAAAGGCTCCCCTCACCTGAAAACCCCACGTCTTTCCTTACTTATTCTGGTCTCATGAAGTGGACTATTTTCTGCTCTTTAGTTTATTTACTTTATTATATTTTTTTTTTAGGAAGGAATCTTCATCTTTTGAACATGAATGTAAATTATCTCTGAAGGAGCCCATGACTACTCTGGTTCACTATCTCTGCTATTTTCTTGAATCATCTTATTTGGTTCCTGTTCTTTTACTTCTATCCAGAAGGCAGCTGAGATTTTGCCAGGGATGCTGGTGTTAATAATGCCTCCTTCACTATTCCTTCACCAATGTGCTGGCCCCTTTTATGTTAATGTGACTGGGAGAAGCAGTAATACTGATAAACTGCTGATTTCTTTGTTCCTTCTCCAAAATAATACTTAATACTTAGAATAGTCCCTTAATGCTTAGAATAGTCCTCCTCTACTTCATATGCCTATTATATATAAATATATATATTTTTAAAAATATCTAAAATTGTAACTTTATCACTATTAATGGCATTCGGCATTAGACGGTCAAAGCTATTTGGCCGCAGAGAGGATGGATGTCCATTAACCCTAGTATCCCAACCTGAGAATCAGCTTGGATAGATAAGAGCATAGACCACTCTCTGATGGCTGTAAAAGGAAAAGAAAGAAATGCTTTTTTGTTTAAATTTACAGATGTGCTGGTATGGGTTTCCAAGAAGGTTCAAGAATAAGATGAAATAAGCAGTGCTTTCAACACCTGTAATATTTGACAACATCATGATTCAACCTTAACTCCATCCCCACATTAGCTGTTCCTCTCCCATAAAATCCCTGCTCATTCTTACTCCTCAGTGGGCTCAATGGATTTTTCATTGAACACCCCCCCCCCACACACACACACAAATTTAAAGTCCCCTGCCCCATCCTCTTTCCCTATACAAATTCTACCCATCCTTCAATCACAGCTCAAGGCTCACTTTCTCCCTAAAGCCTTGTCCAAACATATCAATATACAGCTCCTCTCCTTTGAGTTCTTCCTTTTCTTTCATTGTCCTCCATTTAATTGTCATCCAATCATGTCACACTTGTTATAATAGATCATCAGCTCCTTTCAAAACATGCTAGGTGCTGAAGAGGGAAAGCAGTAGAGAGCCGTGGGAACATGAGACTTTCAAAAGGAGCTCTTCTTTGGAGAGAAAAGTAACTTCATCCAACCTTAAAGCCATAAATTATAGAAATTTAAGGGAAATATGATTGAGCCAAGTGATTCCTGGAATGTATAACTGTGGGTAGTTGGTAGATGGTCAGAAAGTCTTGTTAATTGCATTGATTTAATATGAAAATAAGAACATGGTTGGCAGTCCTGGCTGGTGTGGCTCAGTTGGTGGAAGCGTCCTTCCATGCACAGAAGAGTCATGGGTATGATTCCCTCTCAGGGCACATAACTGGGTTGTGGGTTCAATCCCTAGTTGGGGTGTGTGAGGGAGGCAATTAATTGATGTTTCTCTTTCACATGGATGTGTCTCTCTCTTCCTCTCTATTTGAAAATCAATTTAAAAAACATATCCTTGGGTGAAGATTAAAAAAAAAAAGAACAAGGTTGGCTTCTGGAAACACACAAAAGGGAGAGAATGTATTGTCTATGGGGACAGTTGGAAGTAGAAAATGATCTAAAATCAAGTGAGTTAAGAAATACCCTCATTTTTAACAGTGGCTGAGGCTATGCCTAACTAGAAGTGAAGCAGAGCTGCTGGCATCATCTCCAACGTCACCATCTCATCATCTTCATCATCATCATCATCTTATCATCTCCATTGTCATCATCTCATCATCTTCATCAGCTGCATGTATTTAATATGGACCCATATATTTTACATGATGTATCTCATTTGATCTGTTCAAAAATTCTAAAGAGTAGAAATCATTTTTCTCATTTTTTCCTTGAACTGAACACAGTGATGTTCAGAGAGGATCTCTTAGCCACCTATTTCTGCTGTAACATATTACCACAAATGTAATGGCTTAGAACAACATGAATTTATTATCTTACACTTTTGGAGGCTAGAAGTATGAAATTGGTTTCAGTGGCCCAAAATCAAAGTGTTTTGCAGGCCAGTGTTGCTTCCAGAGAGAGGTTCTAGGAAAGAATTTTATGATCCCTTTCTCAATTTTCATGGTTGGCAGCATACCATCTTTATACCTACCTCACCCCCTCACTCTTACCCTTATAATTATATGGGCCCACTCGGACAATCCAGCATAATCTCCCTATCTCAAAACCCTCAATTTAATCACATCTGCAAAGTCTCTCTTGCTCTGAAGGTAGCATATTCACAGTCCCTCAACCACATTATTCTCTGACTTATCTCCAACTGTGTGAAGTAAGCTCACTGCATATATAGGTGGCAAAGAAAGGGATAGCTAAGAGCCTGCAGAATCCACATCTAGGAGGGTGGAAAACCAGTTTGATGCTAAGCAGAAGGAAGATGCTAACCAAAGGAAAATCTAACTTATGTTTCCTGAAATGTGGGTAACCACTTTACTGAAATGATTCAGTTTATTTTCAATGCAATTACTGAGTTCATCCCAGCATACCAAATTAAAATCTCATTATAGGAAGTTTCCAAGATAAGTCTTCACATAAAAGTGTGGGAGTTATGGGATAAGGAAAAGAAGAGCAACAGTGGGGGAGAGGCCAATAGAAACAGAGATTACAAGACTCAATAAAGTTTCATAATTAAGAATGTTCAAAATTTAACACAAGCAGCATTAGTAAGCAGGTAACATGAAAATTAGCTTATACTGTCAGTGTATACTGCCCCATAGGTATGATTTCTGTGACCATTAACATTAACCACAGCCAAAAGGAACCCAGATGATAACCCAACTCTTTTTATCAAAGTGACTTTGTTCACAGAGAAGCCTTCATAGTGTTGCAGGAGAAATCAGTGGGCCAAATTTCTCCATTGCTAGTGGAAGTGGGGCTCTTGTGCTATCTTCAGAAAAGGAATTTTCTAAGACTTTCATGAGAGGGTGAATGGTTTTTATTTACATGAAATTATATTCCTTGTGTTGCAAAGTCTCAGTTCCTTTAACCCAGTCATGAAAAGGGAGCAGCTGTGGGTTTAGCAGAGCTGGAAGCAAGGCCAGTGTCCAGAGTTTTTGTTCCATGGTGTAGCATCAGGCATCAGCTAGATTCAATCCATCAGTCCATTGTGTGTGTGGAGTCCACATGGCCATGGGCCACATGGGCGAATGCAGGGGAATGTTCCCCCTGCACCAGGAGTCCCAAGAGAGGATGAAAGCAAATTTTCTTTGTTTGGGAGTTTAAATATTAAGTCTTCCCGAGTTTGCAGTGGCCATGCCTATTCTGGCCACTGACTCACTCCCAGGTGTGACTGACAGGTAAGCATTTTCTCACATTACTCAGACCTTACTGGGCATGCATCTAAGCTGCCTTTGTTCACTCCCTTCCTCCATCAGTCTTCAGGTAATAGACCTGACGAGTGTTAACTTGCAGCTTCCTGGCAAAGCTGTATAAATGACATACCTACATTATCTAGTCTTCCCTTTATTCCTTTCCTGTTAAATAATAACCACATTATTATAATGGGATCATCAACATGGATAACTGCCGAAGCCATTTAGGAGCTGAACAAAAGCAGAGGCACAATGGTGGCTTGGCAAAACATCATGTAATATTTAAGGGTGTCATGTCACTGTGATAAGCACCACAAAAAAATGTAGTATTTGTTGTAGGAATTTTCTTTCTCCATTAGCGGGGAGAGAGAGAGAGAGAAGGGGTGTGGAGGGGAGGGGAAGGGAGGGGGTGCCAAAGGTGTTTTTCTATTTATTGTGTCTCTAGTAATTTTTCAATGTGTCCAAGAACTCTATAATGATTCTTTGAGGAAGGAAACACAAGAGCATTAGTGTGTTAATGGCTATATTATCTCCTGATAATATGGTAATGTCATTTACTAACTGGGCCCCCATTGCTGATCTCAACAGATATCACACATATCACAGATCCTGCCATTAAATGAGCAATCTATTACTGCTAGAGCTGCTCACCAGTGAAATGGGATTCATATTCTAAATTCTCGTGTAACTTTGTCCGTAGTCCACACCAACAAGTGCAGACTTATCGATAATGTGAAATAAAAAAGATCTGAGCCCAGCTGGTGTGGCTCAGTGGATTGAGCGTCAGTCATCCCATGGACTGAGAGGTCCTGGTTTGATTCCCTCCTGGTTAGGGTACATACCCAGGTTGTGGGCTTGATCCTCAGTAGGGGGGAGGCAGCCAATCAATGCTTCTCTCTCATATTGATGTTTCTATTGTTCTCTCCCTTCCTCTCTCTCTAAAAAAATCAATAAAAATATATTAAAAAAAAAAAAAGACCGGAGACCCACAAGCTAATTATTAAATACCAAATCAGGTGACTCATTTGATTACAAGAGATACAAGAGAGGAGTCATCATTTAGATGATGATCTAGATTCCAAAAAGCAACAAAATAACCCCCACGCCTAGACCTTACAATTGCATAGCTCCATTTATAGACAAGAGGAGGGGACAGCTACCGAGCACTGTGATGTGAGGGCCCAGGAAAAATATATACTCCAGTGACTGAGGTTCTGCTACTCAAGAGCCATTTGAGCATTTGTTTATTCATTCTTATAATATTTATTGAGGCTTACTAGGTGAAGTTTCCTATCTTAGACACTTAGGTTACCATAATAGGCAGAATAGGCACCTGTTCTACTCTTAGATTCTTGGCTTTCCCAAGGCCCTAAATAACAACTATCTCTAGATGCAGTTATGCCTGAAGTCATAACCAGGTGTTGAGGGAAGTAATAATTTCCCAATTTTATATAAAAAACAAAACTTTACCCTTATCAAACAAAAGCTCAAGAGCAAAACATTTTGAGAAAGAGACGTAAACTTACAGGGATCCGGGAGGATAAGGAGCTGGATTGACCATGAGCCATGCTGAAGAAGAGGCCTTGCACATTCCCTGCTAGCATCTTATCAGTAGTCAGACATATACAGGCTGGGGCAAAGTAGGTTTACAGTTGTGAGTACGTGAAACAGAGCTTATTCTTACATTATTATTTATTAATTATTGTATTATTTTCCATACAAACAACTGTAAACCTACTTTATTCCACCTCTGTGTATATATATTCCTTTTAAGTCACCAATAAGGTAGATGACTGTTAATAACAATTTACCAGAAATAAATTTTAGGACTAAAAATATATATACATTTTTTTGCCAAATGTTGAGCAATCAGCAATGGAGCTAAGCCTTCCTAAGTGATGACTAAGTGATGTTAAGGAGAGGGTGCACATACACACAAGACACATTACCCTTAAGAGTGGGAGCTAAGTAATGGTTCCTGCATGAACAAATATCAGACTTGGCATAAACCCCAACACACACCTGTATCTTTTCCCTCCCTAAAATGTTAAGGATTGTATTGCACATAGAATGTATTTGATGGTCCATCACTTATCTCATGAGTAAATGATCATACATGTAAAGTCCTAATAAAGATTATTCCACAACAGCGTGTAGTTCCCAATCAATAAGAGAATCTCTGACGGGCTTAGGGAAGCAACATGAAGGTACAAATAGAGATCATATATATTTGCTCTTAAACATTGTCTACAGACTGAATAAAATATATTTCACACACTTCCATGCTTGTCTGCATATTAAAATGACTTGGTGATTAATAATATGCATCTAACATCTTTACCTACTGTACAGTAAATGTCAGTCATTGTATATTTTTACTGGTCAACAAATATTAAAAGCATAATATCCCAGGATGGGGGAATACATGGTCTGGAAATTTTATTCATTAAGATAAAAGACCTCATCTTGAGAACCTAGGGAATGACTTACAAAGTTGATCTCACGTCAAAACCCAACCACACAGACCTTTACAGCAGTCATCTAATTAAAGAAAACAGAGTCCAGTAAAGTAGAGGAAAAAAAGAAATATTCCAAGAGACCACCATTAAGCTTTTCAAAATTAAAAGACATTCCAGCAGGATTTGTAATTGATTTCATATAACTGTTAAGACAAATCTGAAAGACTTATCACCCCTCACACTTGGCACCTTTGTTATCTTAGATCCATACAGGTCTTGTGATCTTTGCATGGAAGCGCAGTCTGACACTGACCGATAAGAATGCAGCTATCCCCCTTGCGGGCGTCTCCCTTCCGTGCATAAGGGAGAACAATGGAGAGGGGTGTCTGGCACTCGAAATTCACTGATGAGGACTCCATTTTGAGAAAAGTTATAATAATGATAAAAAGGGGGAAAATCACATATATTGTCAACACAGCCACTGAGTAATTAAAATAGTAAGAGACCAATGTCTGAACCTTCTCAACCTTTATCAGGCACCAATATTAACTCCTTTTTAAAGAAGAGTTGATTTGCACAGGCCAGTTTGGCTCAGGGGTTAGAGTGTCGGCCAGTGGACTGAAGGGTTGCAGGTTCCATCCCTAGTCAAGGGCATGTACCTGGGATGGAGGTTCCATCCCTGGCCCCAGTAGGGGCATGTGCGGGAGGCAACCAATCCATGTGTTTCTTTCACATCAGTGTTTCTTTCTCTCTCTCTCTCTCTCTCTCCCTCTCTCCCGCCCTATCACTCTATCTAAAAAAATCAATGGAAAAAATATCCTCAGGTGAGGATTAATAAATAAATAAATAAATAAATAAATAAATAAATAAATAAATAAAAGAAAATAAAGTAAGGAATAGAAGATTTGAGCTGAAGGACGCGGACAAGTAGAAGCAGCAAAGCCTTGTTAGATTCTTTAAGAGAAAGTGTGAGAGAAGAATGCTAGTAGTTTTAGACCAGAAGCCCAGCTTGTTTTTTCCTGAGATTAAATTTTCTCTAAAACAGCATTATTATAAGTGATGCCTAGTGCTCCAATCCACATTCTAGCTATCTTCATTGTCTTCAACCCCTAATCAGAAAGAAGAAAAATAAAACGTTGGAAATGTAAGGGAAAAAAAAATTCAAAAAAAAACCTTTTCTTTTCCACAGGTGGTCTAGAGAAGAATCCATGTGGGTTTTTCAGCAGGTGAGCAGCACACATTAATCTGACAGGAGCCTGCAAGAGACGCAGGTATGAGGTTGTCAGGTGACACCAGGAATCTTACCTCTTCAGAAGTTAGCATGGCAATTATTGCAAATCATTACTTTCAGAAACAACGCTTCTTTTGGCAAGTCACAGTTAATTTTTAAGTTTGAAAGTTCCCATAACCACAGTGCACATTACAAAAAAGTCATGAAGTTGAATGAAAATATAGCATTGTGTCAACTAAAAAACAATTTGAAAAGTTCAGATCCAGGAAATACAGAAGTAATTTGGTACAATATTGCTGTTCTAATTAAATGATGCTCTCAACTTTTCTAATTAAAAGCAGCATAATTTCTAATATGGGATCAAGCTACAAAAAGGAAAGCCCAAAAGATATACATTGAGGATTAGGAAGTCTCATCATAAACAATTTTATCACAACTCATTTCCACATAAGTCTATAACTATATGCTCCCCATGGGTACAGTTCTCCTTTTAACTTTGATTTAGAACAACTGGGGAGTGGCTATCCTGAGACACCCTGTCTGTCATGTAGCTACAGAAATGAATTGAGTAAAAAATTTCCTTAACAGCTCCTATATATAACCCTAACCTACCTCCAATGAAGACCCTGCTTGACTTCGATGCTAGAAATGGCTGCTACTACTGAGATGGGAAGATTTGATCATTAAGAAAGCAATTGCCCCATAGAAATATGGGGCATAGGATAGTTAGATATATCTGAACCAATAACAATATATTTAGGTATCTTGTGTGTTAAAGTGACTTTGCAGTATTGATCAGAAAATATAATAATCATTCATTATGTTATTTGTTTAGGAAAATGCCTTCCAAGATCTAGAGGAGCTCACAAATGATTTTTGGAAGGCTACCCACTCATCATTCAAGAAGAGTCTGGCCTGAATAATAACAGAATGGCTTGGAACAAAGGAAATGACCCAGATGCTTCCCTACTGGCAAAGAATTGCACTAATATATCTTGCTAGCTCATCTTCCTTTGAAACGTCCTAATTCTTCTTGAGGGAAATTTTTGTGTGGTTCCTTCCTTTCCCCTTTCATTCCAAATACATATCAACTGTCTTAAAAAAATGTTTCAGTGATAAGCAAGCAAGATGAGAGACATAGCAAATGGTGTTATTGAGATAATAAAGATGAATCTACATACTGCACTGGCCCTAGTCTAGAGATGTCTCACTGGCAAATTAATGAAGATTTCCCCCTTCATCTATTAGGTGAACTATAAGAAAATTATATTTTAAAATCAAAACTGGTCAAATATTGACTATTTCTTTATTTCTACCTTGATAAATAAGATTTTATTTGATAGACTCTAATTATCTCCTGATATTCTATGGTTGTATGAATCCATTCTTGGTGAGATCTAAGTAATTCTGAGAGCCAAAGAGATTTTCACTTCCTGAAGAATAGGGTTGATCAGTATGCAAGCAACATTTTCAGAAAACATTTTTCCCAACTGCTTTACATACATCAATCTTCATTCATACTCAAGATAAGAAGATGGACCCCAGAAGACAGATGGCTTAGTATGTTTGGCTCATGGAGGATTCACCATGGGCTGGCTCTTTAAAGAAAAATATTTCTGGGCCAGAGTTTCAGTAGATTTAGAAAAATAACAAAAGAAGGATCTAGTAGTAATAGCATCATGAAGCCTCTATAAATAATAATAAAAAAAATATATAAACCATGAACTAAGGATTGAATACCTTAAGGTTATAGACAATAGGATTATAATATATCTAAAATGTTTTTAAAAAACCATTAGGTAACTATTCTTGCAATAATCATTAGCAAATACAGTAAATATCTTCCAGAAGAATGAGGCAAAAGCATTTTCTTTCAACAAGGGCTACATGTACTGAGGTTATCAAATCAAATATTACAGTGGTGAGGTTGGTATTATGTATTTCCCATGGATTATCTAAGCATGAAGTAAAGGATCATTTGCTGTTAAGTAATTTTATGTCATAGTGATCTGGGCCCCAAGGCTAAGGCAACTAGATTCCATTTTATGTAGGCCCCTTGGTTAAGGCGACTAAAAGACTCCATTTTATCACCAATAGACATTCCTCGATATTCTTCCAATAATAGGTTAATTACCCCTAGAAGGAAAGGAATTTTGCCTAAGATTATAGGAATTTGGCCTAAGATTATAGTTGCCCCAGGAGTTGGGAGGCATTTGCAGTTTCCTGAGTATAGGTATTTGCAGGCATTTGCAAGTATTTATGCCGTCAGGTAAATAATGCTAATTTTGACTTCTGTAATCTCTGTCACTCACACTATTGTACTGGTTCCCTGAGGGGAGGGGGCGAAAAAGGAGGAGGGAGTTTTTGTCTTTAAAATGGGACGAGAAAGGAGAATCGGGGCTGTTGATCTGAGGGGAGACTATGCCCTCCGCAGCCCGCCGGTGAAATGAAGTGCTCCTTTACAATTCGGCCGTGCGTCTCTGGTTATCTCGCCATCAGGTTATAACAATAGTAATGGTCAAATTAAGCTAACTATTAAGGCAATAAAATCTATAACTTGGTATTCAGCATTAACAATCTATAATCCAGACACAAGCTCTAGTATAAATAAATAAATAAATAAATAAATAAATAAATAAATAAATAAATGAATAAAAGAGAGTAATTGTTTTTTAAGACATAAATATTGGCCTTTTCATTTGGGAAAATACACCAGAAAAATTACTGGATTGGATGAGCTCTCATTGGGGTAAGAGAGAGTCAAGGAGCAAGGAATATAGGACAAGTTTGTTAATGAGTTAAAAATTAACACGGAATAAAATAATAGTTCTAACACAAATCTCCCTTCTGGAGTCCATGTACTCCTAAATAATAAGAGGTAAGATAACTAGGTAAGTTAGTTTCCTGGATCCAATTCCAACATTTGTTTGTAGAGGGAGAGAGGGGAGACTTCCCACATAACACCAAGCAATTCTCAGACACCAAAAGAGTATCCTATAATTTAACTCAATTCTGACATTATCTAACTAGAGATAACAGCAGATTTAACACGTTAAGGGGCTCAGTCCTACAAGACTGCTCCCCTACCCACCAGCTATAGATTGGAGGTTCCCACACCCAGCTTATCAAACATCAGATGCTAGTCTAAGTCCATGTTCTTACTTGAACTTCTGACTTAATGGCTATAAATTAGAGGTTCCTATGATCTCCTCCTCAGCTTTAATTAATTTCCTAGAACAGCTCACAGAACTCAGAGAAATATTTTACTTACTAGATTACCTATTTACTAGAAACCACCAGGTAGAAGAGGTATGTAGGGCAAGTCATGGGGAAAGTTCCCAGAGCTTCCAAGACTTCTCTCAACTGGTCACTCTCCCCATATCCCCACATGTTCACCAACTCATAAACTCTCCAAACCTTGTCCTTTGGGTCTTTATGGAGGCTTCATTATATAAGCATACTCAATTAAATCATTACCCATTGAAGATTAATTCAACCTTCAGGCCCTCTCCTCTTCAGGCCATGGGGGTGGGACTGGAAGTTCCAACCCTCTAATCACTTGAATGGCTCCACTTGCAACCAGCCCCCATCCTTAGGTGCTTTCTAAACTGCCCCTTATTAACATAGCAAAAGAAACATTATCACTCTATATTCCCAAGGGTTTTGGGAGCCTTAGGCCAGAAACTATGAACTAAGACCAAATATATATGAGATAAGTGTTTTGGTTATGGAATGATCATATATATATATATATATATATATATATATATATATATATATAATATTGCCTGTTTATAATATATATTATAAATCACAATTTTGCAGTAGGAAGCAGAAAACAAATAAATAAAAAACAAAAAATTCAAGTGAACCCAAATACCAGAGAGCAAGTGGGGCCAAAGTCAAAAGTTACGGGTTCAGGAGCTGGTTTTAAGCTGGGAGGAAAAACAGACAAATTGGGGGTATTACCAATAAGATAGACTTTTTATCATTTCAGAGGGAGGTTTTATGCTCCCAATGGACTATGCTGAAGACAGCAGAAAAAAATAATGAGGACAGCACTGGAGAAAGTGATGAATGGACCAAGGATAGGCTCTTCGGACTATCTATACTGAGTCTAGAAAAACCCAGTAAGGAAATGTTGGATGTACAATTTTTAAATAAAAACAAGGCTTAGGCTTTTTAGAAAAACAATAAAAAACATTAACAAAATTTATTTTACCATGAACTTATTTCACATATTTTAGAAATGAAATAACTGTTAGAAATGCCAAGCCAGGAATAACAGTATAAGGGAATAAACACTTAAAATGGAGATTCCAGGCCCATCTCTCAAAAAATATACACTTTTAGTGGTGAATTAAGATAGAGCTCCTCAATAACTATAATCAAAGACATTACAAACATTGATCCAATAGGAAATAGAAAATGCTTTAGGGATTAAGAAAAGAGATATTCTGCTTATTTTCAATAGAAGGAATTAGCACTATTGCTGCATAACAAACCATTCCAAATCTCAATGGTTTCAAAGAGTAATCGTTTATTAAGGCTCATATGTCTTTGTATCTAGGAGCCCTTTGAAAGTGTAACTGCTAGGAGAGCAAAAAAAGTATGAAAAACAAGGCCAGGGGAAATGAATTGTGCTGCATTTATATAATGGAATCTTTACATAGTGAAAATGAACAAATTATACTTACAATTATTAACAGGCAAAAAAATCTTAAAAGCATCATGTAAAGAAAAACTAGTTTTCAAAGAAACAATTATATTATGATAACATTTATATGCTTTATCAACATTAAAATATTAAATATGATTTCAGAGTACACACATTTATAACAAAAGTATAAACATACATTGTTTTGATAAACAACAAAGATATAACTGTGCAAAAACTTCATTTCTTTTTTATTTTTTTTTATTTATTATTTTATTAATTTGTTTTTGTTACAGATGTTTCTCCTTTTTCCCCCATTGACACCCTCCTCCCCAACCCCCCTCCGCATCCCCAGCTTTGTTGGCTATGTCCATTGGTTATGCATACATGCATATAAGTTCTGTGGCTTATCTCTTCCCCCTCAACATCCTCTCTTCTGAGGTTTGTCGGTCTGTAGCCTACCTCTATGTCTCTGGGTCAATTCTGTTCATCAGTTTGTTTAGTTCATTATATTCCACAAATAAGTGAGATCATGTGATCTTTGTCTTTCTCTGCTTGGCTTGTTTCCCTTTGCATAATACTCTCCAGATCCCTCCACGTCATCTCAAATGATAAGAGATCTTTCTTTCTTACAGCTGCATAGTACTGCATTGTGTATATGTACCACAGCTTTTTTATCCATTCATCCACTGATGGACACTAGGGCTGTTTCCAGCTCTTAGCTATTGTAAATAGTGCTGCTATGAACATGAGGGTACGTGTATTCTTTCTGATTGGTGTTTCAGGCTTCTTAGGGTATATTTCTAGAAGTGGGATCACTGGGTCGAGCAGCAATTCAATTTTTAATTTCTTGAAGTAACATCATAGTGTTTTCCACAGTGGCTGCACCAGTCTGCATTCCCACCAGCAGTGTACTAGAGTCCCCCTTTCTCCACACCTTCACCAACACTTGTTGATGAC
This sequence comes from Tadarida brasiliensis, assembly GCA_030848825.1. NCBI lineage: Eukaryota > Metazoa > Chordata > Mammalia > Chiroptera > Molossidae > Tadarida > Tadarida brasiliensis. The sequence continues at coordinate 78,615,153 of CM061260.1, forward strand.
AGCCATTCTGACAAGTGTGAGGTGATACCTCATTGTGAAACTTCACTTCTTTAACATGACCCTTTCTCTTTTCTGTGGGTTCACTTCTTTCCTTTATCTTTAAGCCCTTAGGACATCAGCTTCTGGTCAGAATCAAACTCTCTTAAGAACAAAGCCTGGTCTGTTGACTACAGAAACAGAGTTTCAGTCAAGCTAAAGATAACATCTTGACTTCAATTTTATTTGAGCCCCAGGCCCATGAATGCAGACTGACCCAATGGACCACACCCTCATGAAATCAGACAGAACAATGCCATGGTTGACATGAGGACCTGACACAATGATCAACTAGTCCCTACCGTGGCCCCAATCAATCAGTTAGAGCCCTTACCCCAACTGTTTTAGCCACTATGGTTAATGATCTTTCCCCTAAAAAACCCATCCCCTGGAAGCCATCCGGGAGCCAGGTCTTTGGCACTCACTTATCTGTGACTCTGGGCTTGGTGCCATTTCCTCAACTAATAAACACTTTCTTGGCTGCAAACTCCTGTTCCCATTTGATTGGCCTTGATGTGCATAGGCAAATGGACCCCTTTAGCCAGGTAACAATATCAGTTATTTCTGGAAAGAAAGAGAGGGAAATGGAGGAGAGGATAATTGAGCAGTGGGAGTCAAATGACTATTAATGTTTAATTAAAATGTCAAGAGTGTACATGACAAAATATTAAGTTGATTAAACTGGGTGATGGTAGATATTCATTGTGATTTTTGCTATATTTTTCTCAATGCTTAAAACATTTTATAATAAATAATGTGTTATGCATGGAGATGTTATTTATTCAGAGAGCAGTATTATTGACGGAATAAACAGCTTAATTATCAATGCTAAAGATGCTCTTGGAAAGGCTGGTATATTTTTCATTTGGGCCAGCACCACCCTGGATATAGGCATAGCTATTTTTTGTTCAGTGATACTCAAACATGCCATAGAATTTTTTTTTTTAGAAAATTCTAAGATGTATAGAGGGCTTAAAATCAAGTACTGGAGAAAATATGTTCCAGACTACTGCAGATGTCCTCAGTTCGAATAATATTTTAATGAAAAATTGTGTGTAGGCTAGAGCCCGGGGCAAGAAAGTATGGTTGAATAGATTTGCATCATGACTTTAAAATAAATAAATATATCTCCCCACCCGAACCAGTGAATGTGCTAAAGAAAAAGGCTTTTTACATTTAAATATAACCACAAACTTAACAGGATGTTGCCTGTGTCAAATGAGGTAAAATTCTGTCGTTTGTATAATTTAGTGTGACTATTGTGAAAATACAATGGCTATCAGGCATACTGAAGAAACAAAATAAACTGATAAAGAATTTCTCTAACTCTCTAGCTCTGAGAAAAGAGAGTGTTAAAGCACATTCTGATATATTCTTTATGTCAAGTAGGAACTTTAAGTATAGTACTGAATAGGTAGGTGTTCTTGGACCCAATTCCAACATGGTGTGTGAGGGGGTGCCCCACACCAACAAACAATTGGACACCAGCAGTGTCCAAGAATTCAATTCCAGTTAGATACTGTCTAACTGGAGAGAGCATTAGATTCTACAGGTTAAGGGTTCAGTCCTATAAGAGTGACCTTTCCCCACCTACTTCAGACACCAGTTGCAAGCCCAGGCTGTACCTGTGCTTCTGACCGACAAGCTATAGATTAGAGCTTCCAGTGACCCCCTGCTTGGCAACTCAATTCAGTTGCCAGTTGCAAGTTCAGGTTTTACCCGTACTTCTTGTTGACACTACAAATCAGAAGTTCCCAAGACTCCCTCTCCTTGGGTTAGACAAATTTGCTAGAGTGGTTCACAGAACTCAGAGCAATAAGTTACTAGATTACTGGTTTATTATAAAAGAATATAAGCTCAGGAACAGCCAGATGGAAGAGATACACAGGACAAGGTATGTAGGCAGGGCACAGAGGTTCCATGCCCAAAAGACACCTTTATCACTCTTAACAGTTAGGAAATTCCAAGGATTTGAGGAGCTGTGAGTCAGGAACTGTGAATGAAAAGATATATGAGAAATACATTTTATTCCCTGGCCGACGTGGTTCAGTTGGTTGAGGATCCTTCCACGTACCAAGAGGTTGCTGGTTGATTCCTGGCCAGGGCAAATGCCTGGGTTTCAGGCTAGATGCCCAGTAGGGCACGTGCAGGAGGCAGCTCATCAATGTTTCTCTCCCTCTCCCTTCCTCAATCTCTCTAAATCAATAAAAACATATTTTAAAAATATATTATATAAATTTATTAACCAATAATCGTTGTTAGTTACTGAGACTGATAATGTTATCAATTAAATGTTACATTCATGCTGCGGTGATTTGAATTAAAAGGATTATCAACATAACAAGTTGGGAGTGGACAACAATAAACATATTAAAACTTGTTTTTCTAAAAATTGTTGGAAAAATTAATATTTGAACAAAATTTAGATTTAAAAAAATTGACGTGGGGAAATTTGAATTATTTATGAAACACAAAAGAGACACAAAAGCAAAACAAGGAGCTGTAATTGATGCAATAAAGTAGTTATCAGTAGATAAAAGTACTGATCTCCGAGATAAGTCTTTTTATCAAAAAATCGAACTGAAAAAAAAAAGCCAAGATTTTAAAAATTCAAGAAAATAAGAATAATAATGTCAGTGATTTAACTTTGCTGAATAAAAATTAGATCACTTGTAATTACATTTGACTGATTATTTTCTCCATTTTACTGCAGAAACTACCTAAGTGAAATTCTATTTTTACTGAGATAACCTAATAAAATGTTTTTATTCAAAAGATTATCAGAAACAATGGGGTCAAAATATTCTGTACTCAGTGGAGGCCCTGGAGAAATTTTGTCAATTTGAAATTTCTGGCTGTTGGTGCAAAGGATTAGGTGGTAAAAAAAAATAACTTCAAAGAATAAGGACATTTCAAAGTTTTTACAAGAATCGCCGTGTATCACTGCAGTGCTCCCACTCCCACCCCCTTGACTCCAAATCTTCAGTATCTACAAATAATAATAATAATAATAATGTGCTCTATCTACAAATGCTCTCTGTGAGTGGGATATGGGAGAATTTGAAGACATGGGCAATGTTCCTTATTTGAGTAGATTATGAAGAAAGCAGCTAGGGGAAGTGACAAGTAGGTACCTTAAATTCAGAGTGAACCAGAATTAGAAGTGACTGTGAGAATGTACACTCTGGGGAATTCACAGAAATGTTGGGAAAAGCATTGAATTTCTTATTGGATATAAAATAGGAAATGCAAATCCATTTTTTTTTATTTTTTTATTTTTTATCCTCACCCAAAAACATTTCTCCATTTTTTGTTCAGATAGAGTGGAAGAGAGAGAAACATCAATGTGAGAGAGTGGCCGCCATCCGCACGACCCAACCAGGGCTGGGGACAAACTGCAACCGTGGCACGTGCCCCTAGCGGGAACCAAACCCGGGTCTCTCTGGACCGCAGGCCGACACTCTAACCGCCAAGCCAAACCAGCCAGGGCGCAAATCCATTTAAAATGCATCTCAAAGGAGAGAGTAAATTCTAATGATGTCATGATTATAGTCAGCACCAAGAAACTTCCCAGAGTAGACCTAATGGAGGCCAAATATGTAATTATAAAAATAAATAGTAACCCCATTTTGTAAATGCATATAGCATAGCTCTATATATGTATGTATACATACATGTATAAATTTATATATACATATATATATGTAAATGTTTACAGCATAGCTACTTCTGGGGGGGAAAAATGATAGATTTCTCTATATAACTAAATCTCTTTCCATGTCCAAATAAGAAAACATCATAAATATGTAAAAGTTCTACATTTTATGAAATAATTAAACTCGACCTCTGAGACCACGTCCCAGGTGAGAACCATTAAACAGAGTAATTACATAATCGTCATGTTCAGGAAAAGAACTAAACCCAAAGGGGGGTATTAACATGTTACTATTTCCTCCTAAGAAGAGTGAGTCTCAGGCTTATCAATCCTCAGTGCCCAGTCCTTTAACAGCCTTATAGTAACACAGATGATGGAGAATGTCTCAATTTGAGGTTGGAAGATTGCCATTTTGAGAATTGCAATTCTCACTTCACATTCTAGGATAGAGATATAGCATTTGTTTTTAGGGAAGACTACTCTTCGATTTGCTTCGGTGCTACTTAATTGAACCTTCAGTTTCTACATGGATAAGAAACAAATGTCTCTACTGTTCTTGAGCAAAACTTCAGACAGAGGGGTTTGATCTTTGGTCTATTAACTTAAATAGGTTTCCTTAGCAGAGCAGTACCCATAGAGAGTTAGATTCTTTATCAATTTATTTTGTTTCTTTCTCAAAAACATCTGGATTTTGTAAATCATCTCTACACGGTACATGTATATCTTTTTGAGGAAGAATGTGTGTTCATATTAACATCCAAGAGTACACTTTGCCCTAAGAAAGACAGAGTCCTGACCTTACTTTCACCTCATGTAACAGAAAAAAACAAAAACAAAAACCTATGTAAAGGAAGGGGCATGGACTTGATACAGCTCCAAATTACACTAAGACACAATGAATGGCATAATTTAGGATACAAAAACTCAGTTTGGATAAATATACTATTGAATAGGATGACTGGCTTATCTGGTGAATAAAATTTACTCCACACATTTGTGGTGAAATGCAGTAATGAGGACGAGAAACCTGGGGACATTTCTCAAGAAGAATATGTCAGGCACCTCTGATAGGGTAGGAAATACATTGGAGAAGAAAAGAACTGCATTTCTCAGAGGCACAAAAGGAAAGTATATGGAAGAACTGAGATAGACAAGTCTCAGGAGATTCCCTTTGTGGGGATTGAGTTTATCCAAACCTGTCCCCAGTAGCACAGGGACACCTTGTAGGATCTTGTCAGATATCCTGGCAAAAGGTTTGAGCAAATAGGTTTACAAGTAATTATGTAGAGGACAATTTGAAAGCTATTCTGTGTGTTGTCCAGTCCTGCAAAATTTCAGCAGTCTTGTTAAAATTCCTGTCCTGGTCTAACTTGTGCTCTGGGAAAAGAAAGGGAGTGAAGTTCCCTTCCTCAAGGCCATGCAATGTCTGGGATGGGGAGGCAGGGTTGGAGGAGTCAAAGGACCCGGAAGATAACATCATATATCAAGTTAGAAGGAGCAGGTGAGGATGGATGCAAAGTATAGGCCAGGAGCTGATGAAAGCAGTGCATCAGAGTAGCTGCCAGTGGAGTAGCTTTGCTTCGCCAAGAGCTCACTCACGTGGGTCAGCAGCAGTTGAAACAATTGGGTGGTGACAAGATCAGAGGACATAGAGGGCCTTTTCCAGAGTATGATACAGTTACTACTCTAGGGAACTTCCAAGAATAAAATAAAGGGGTGCAACTTTCCCAGAAGATTATGGATGAATCACCCCCTAACCATTTGGGTGAACAGTGAAGATAATCTCGTTACAGTACCAGGCTGGTGAAACAGAAGCATATGGTAAAACAATGAAACATGAGCATAAGCTGTTCAAGGATGTACAGTTGCTTTAAACTGACACCACTGCCAGTCACAACAGGAGCAGAGTACTTCGAGGAGGAAAGGTCAGATTTTACTCTTGGCTGACAAAGGCAAATCCATCTCCCCTGAGCCTTCCTTTTTTTGAACAACCCAGATTTCAACTCTCCATGCCGCCCACTCCCCTGCTCGGCTACCACATCTGGCGTCTGCCTCCAGGTACCCTCTGCACACAGGGCAGGACTTTGCCTTCAGCAGTCCAGGTTTTCCAATTCTGCTAGCCTTTCCTGGGCCTGCTTCCACTGAATGCCTGAGGATGGCTTTCCTTTGCTTCAGCCGTCCAGGGATCCTCAGAACTCGATAATAAACTCTAAGGGAGGGATCCAGCCTGGAGAGAAGAACCCAAATCTAAACAATTAACCTATACCAACACTTTTCAAAGCAAAAATCTGAATAATTCAGTAAGTAAATATAAATTCCTTATTAAATATACAGCTATAACTAGGATTTGGAGTCCTTAAATTGTTGTTCTTGTTTTTTTAATAGATTGTTGTTGTTGTTTTAATAGAAATCAATTCCAACGACTGCATCTTTAGAAAGACAGAGCTCAGGATAACTAAGGGAAGTGACTTGAGGGGCTACAAAGCCTGTCTCAGCAAACTAACATCTATAGACTAATCTCTGAATAACAAATTCACTCACAAAGAGCAGGTATTTCCATGCTCTTGACAGAAATCTCCTTGCATTCCTGACTGAACGCTCAGATTAATCCTAATGCTTAACTTCAAAATCTTTTTGAAGCAAATTTTCTACTTTATATGTTTGCATTTCATTTTGGAGTCATAAAAGAGTATCTGATATTTTCCTCTCAATACCTTTTACAGTGGATTTGTTTTTTTGTCTTTTCTTTAGTCTGAATGCTCTTGGCTCATTTCCCCTCTCTTAATAGTTATGCTTTTTTAACCTCCAATAATCCTTATGTCTCTCTTTTGCTGTGTTCAAAGACATCCAGCCACTTCTCCAACAGTATTACCCATAATTAGACATATTAGCCTCTTTTAAATCATGATAAATAACCCTTGTCTTAATTATTTATTTAGTTAAGTCCTATGACCTAAAAAAATCCACCATTAAAATGCAATTTAGCTCTGAAATCTACTGATAGCAGTATAAAAGAAATACTTTTCTTTCAGAATGCCACTAGTTTAGCAACAAACACCAAAGCCTTGGCGCTTGGCTTTATTCTAACAAAATCTATGTTAGTTATTGATTGGTTTTCAACACTGTTGGATAATCAGAGATTTTCTGTTCTCTGCAGCCTGAATGGGATCTCAGGAGAGCTTCACGAAGGACAGACTTCTGGGAGGGAGTAAGAGGCATGATGATTGTGAAAATAAGTATTCGTTACGGGAGTGGGAGAAGATATTCTATTAAAGGAAATTTATTGAACAATTTATTGGCAAGTCTTGGCTTAAGAATTCACAAGATTTAGACTTAGGGGATTTACAGACATATGACTTCAATATAAGCCAAAGTCAAATATATATAAGGAAAGTATATAAGGGAAGAAATCTAACTCATTCTTAGGTATTATTAATTTAAAGACAGTGTCATGTTTAGGAAAGTAACAGCCTTAATGACTTCTGTAATAATTAGACCCGACTCATAGTAAGTTGAATTCCAAGTTCTTATGTCATTTTTTTAAGGGTGAGGTAAGATAGGGAAATAATTAAATTTTGTTTACTATCTGCTATGAGCCAGCCACTGGGCTAGACAATTACATAAACTAACATATGGAATGTAATACTTAATTCAAACATTGGCATAGGTATTCCTTTTCTCTTTTGGGCATAAAGAAACTCAAATACATTAAATGACAGAGCTTGTAAATGAACTAAATTCTAATGAAAATCTTGCACTTTTTAGTACTGAAAAATTAAAGCAAACAACATGTATAAAACGAGAAAATGATTAAAACAAGTAGTACAAATGCATGCAGTAGATACATCAATGTATCCCTCTTTTCAAGGATTATCTTCCTTGAATATCTATTATAAAGGAAAAGCATCATGTGATATATCCCGCCCAACCAGTTGACTTGTGTCTTCATGGCTGATCCCAGTGCTGCAACCACTTGTCTTTTGCTAATTAGTCACCACTGTTAATTTCTGGAAGCAGAGTCCTTCCACTCAGTGGGTAATTGCACAGAATAAATGAAAAGCAGGCCCTACAAGACTGATAAGGAGATTCACTCTTCTAATTAAGTATCGGGCTAGTTAAAGAAAATTGTAATGCAAGAGAAAAAGCTTAAACCTATTTTTTAATTACTGCTGTTCCTATATTCCAAAGGAAAAGAACCCAGTAAATTAAACCACCTCCAGAAGATTCTTTTATAAACATCTCCCATGCATCCAAGCACTAGCCATGCTTCCTGGGTGTAGGGTATATGGACAAGAAAACTTAAGTTAAAAGATAAATTAGCCGGGCTAGTGTGGCTCAGTGGTTGAGCGTCCACCTGTGTACCAAGAGGTCACCGGTTTGATTCCCAGTCAGGGCACATGCCCAGGTTGTGGGCCAGATCCCCAGTGGGGGGCATGCAGGAGGTGGCCAGTCGATGTTCTCTCTCATCGATGTTTCTGTCTCTCTCTCCCTCTCCTTTCCTCTTTCTCTACAGTCAATAAAGAAAAAAAAATTTTTTTTTAATGATAAATTAATTTGGCAGTTCAATTGACTGATGCATCTTGGCACAATAGTTTATTATACTTCTACGATATCAATAGTGAAAAAAGTGTGTGATAAAAAGACTTTTAGTGTCCCTGAATATAATGAATAATTCTATTTGAATATTCAAATATTTTGCTGTCAATATTAAAAGGAAAAGCATTTGCAGTGAGATATTTTTATTGAGGGTAGAGAACATTTAAATAATATTTTATATTACTTTTTAAAGTTTTTTTTAAATATACTTTTTCTGAATTTGTATCACTTCTCAATTTTGTAATTTATAAAGACTTGATAACATTTTATGAAATTTCAACATTCTCTGCAATAAATTACTGCTGCTTCTAAATCTAATTATTATTTATCAATTTCTATGGCTCCTATAACCAACTTTGTTTAATAGGGTCTATTTCATCTTTTAATATCTTTTTCTTAACTATTTTAACCACTTCCCTGGCATTTTCTTTTCCCTAGTAGCTATAAGGGATATTAGCTATTTTTAAATTACCTTCCTAACATTTTTATCTTCTTTAATCATCATTGAAGTGACTCCTACACATTTTTTTCAATGAAGATATTTATTTTCTTGTTGATTTTTGATAATTTCATGGTAAAACCTACTGGAAGTTTCTCGTCCTTCACTGGCAGGACTATAATCTGCTTTGCTTTAGTTATGATGTCCTTTAGAATGCTCATGAATTTTAATATTTCTTCTCAGTGAAACATAATAACTAGATACTTTAATTCCTGCAAATTTGATTTATTGGAAGCTAATGGAACTGAAATGCTGTTGTATGTGATCTTATTATTTAATATTCTATATTTTAATATCTTATAGGCTGTAAGTGCAAAGCTTGCCTGATTGTAATAAAAGTATCCTCCTGTGAGAGGCTTTGGCGGTCATCTGTTCTCATTTCTGGCATTGGTACGACTATAATAATGCCCTCTTGAACACGAATAAAGCTACCTTATCTTTCTAGCTCTCCAAAGGACATTAAAATTATAGCTAGGTAGTTTAAAATCTCTGTATGTGTTATTGAATTATCTAGAAATTGACACAATAACCTCTGAAAAATTTTCACACTACAATATCAGATTAATTCACATGGCAGCCTGTTTTATTAATACTGACATTCTGAAAAGAAAAGGGCCATTAAGTCATGCACTTTTTTATTTATATCCACTTGGATTTAATTGTGTCTGTTTTACTCATATCCCTTTTACTCTTTGTAAACATTTCAAATATAGTATGGATCTTTCTACTTTTCATTTGGTACATCTTGAAGTCTTTGTGGGCAACAAGCATCAACATTAAAAATGAGTAAAGTAGGATATTTTCTTTTGTAGTATTGATAAACAGAATTCCCTCTTGACTACATAGCTAAAAGTTAATAGATGTTGTATTTATTAATTAAGGTTCTCCAGAGAAACAGAACCAATATGATTTATGTATATATGTAGAAGATTTATTATAAAAAATGACTCATGTGATTATGTTACCACTGTAATTAGCTAATTATTAATATTAATACTAAGAAGAAAGGAAAGGGAAGGACAGACATTATAAGCATGGCCATCTGGGCAGCTTCACCAGGAAGCTGCAACTTTACACTCCCCAGGGAACCACCGGTCCATTCCCTGCAGATCACTGTGGGAAGAGGTTCAACAGAGGTGATGATAGGTGCATGTGCTGTGAAGTCTGGGTGATGTAGCAAAAGTGTTTGCCTGTCAGTCTAGCCTGGGGATCCATGGACTGGATAGAGTGGCTGGAGCCACTGCAAGTGCTCGAGAAATCTTAGAAAGTTAAAATCCCCAGACAAAGGGGTCTTGTCTCTCCGTTGTTCCTCTTGTAGTTCCACATGCAATGGGCAGCAGCTGGGAAAACAAGCTAAGCTATCCAGATTCTGGACCAGACTGTGTGAATATGTGACGAAAACTCTGGGCAGTGATTTTCATGCTAGCTCTGCTGAAGATGAAGTGGGACTCTTTCCTTGGCAGGGTGGAGAGAGGTGGTACCTTGGAAACTCAGGGATTTAATTCCACAGAAATAAAACTTTCCATGATACCTCATCCTCCCATGGGGAACTTAGGAAATTTTTATTCCTGTGGCACCCCAGGAAGCCCACTGCTACTGGCAACTGGTGGGGACACGGAGGACACCCCAGGGATAACAATTATAGCTCAAAATCTGCAGTGTGGGTTGGAGAATGGGTTCAGAAAAAGCGTTCCAAAAATGTGCCACTTTGGCATGCAGATTATTTTGAGCTGAAAAGAATCAAGGCCCAAAAAACTCAGAAAGAGCTTTGTACCTCTCCCTAAACTGTCTAAAAGAATTTAGATAGAGGGTCTGGTCCAGGAAGAGAGCTGTCACCAGAGATATGCTGGGCTTCCAAAAACTCAGCAGGAAGTTTGTTAAAATTCCTTTCTTTGTTCCATCATCTCTGTATGGCATGGCAAACATTTGTTTACCAAACATTGGCACTTCCCATCTTTCTGTGAATTGTCTTTCTTCCCTTTGAAGTCTCAGTCTCCTACCCCTTCCTTTCTCCTTAGCTCAGAATAGCATTTAAATCTCAATTGCTGACTGTCTTTGGGCCTCCCATGTCTATTGAGGATATGATTAAATTTGTTTTTCTCCTGTTCATCTGTCTTATGTCAATTTAATTATTATTATTATTATTTATTTATTTATTTTTTTATCCTCACCCGAGGACATTTTTGCATTTATTTCCAGAGAGAGCAGGAGGGAGAGAGGAGGGAAGAGAGAGAGAGAGAAACATCGATGTGAGAGATACACATTGACTAGTTGACACCCACACAACGCCGGGGACGAACTGCAACCAAGGTATGTGCCCTTAGCAGGAACCGAACCCCAGACTCTCTGGTCCGTGGGCCGACGCTCTAACCGCTGAGCCAAACCGGCCAGGGCATCAATTTAATGATTAAGCCAGGCAAAAAAAAAAAAAACCTGGAAAAAATAAAAATAGAGAAAAAATTTTGCCTCCCCTATACTGGCAATCTGGAGGAGACCTGGGGGATCCAAATAATTCAAAGAAGTCTAAAGGCAGTCTGCTGGATAGTTCCCTCTTTCTTTGGGAGAACGATATTTTTACTCTTTTTGGGGCTTCAACTGATTGAAGAAGGCCCACTTACATTATGGAGGGCAATCTTCTTACTCAGGGTTTACCAATTTATATCTTTAATCCAGAAACAACCCTCAACTTGACACATAAAATCAACCATCACAAATGCCTTAAGAGATGAACCAAAGAACTTATATGCATGTATGCATAACCAATGGCTATAGACAACAATGCTGGGGGGTTGGGGGGTTGGGGGGTGGGGGTGGGGGCGCAGGATGGGGAGGAAGGTGTCTAGGGGAGAGAAAGGAGAAACATCTGTAACAAAAATAAATTAATAAAAATTGGGGAAAAAATAAATAGACTAAAAAATGAATAAATGCTTATCTAATATAAAAAAAAACATATGTAATGATAGATGTAATATCTGAGATGTTATCTATCTCAATGTTGTCTCAAATGATAGAGACCAAATTGCATATGTGAGCTATAGTCTCCCAATAGTGGCATTCTTTGTAGTAATATGGGAACACAATCCATAAGTCTAGATAATGCTCTGGCACACAATCTAATCACTCTATCACATTAACATCAGTTTAGATATTAGATTGGTATTACCCTCTTACTCTAGAACTCAGTAAAATGCATCAATATAGATGGAAACCTGGGACAAATAGCATTCCTAGTACAGAAGACATTTAAATTAGTCAATAGAAAAGTTTAATCTTTAGTTTGGCAATTATCTCATAACCACACTGTTTAATAGGATTTAGAAAGAATCTAAATCATCTTATTTGTAATTCTAAATTATCTGTAAGGTACTAGTGTGTTAACATAACAGACACATTCCCTCTACCTCTTTCTTACAAGAGTAGCAATGTAGAATGAGGATGCCTACAATGGAGATGGAGGAGAGAGGTTTCCAGCACAATTGGGAAAACTCCCTTAGAAAGTGGGCAAATATAAAAAAGGACTTGGTACACCGTGTGCCAAGGGAGTTTGGAAACTAAAAGCCAGATTTGCCTCTTTTGGGTCTGTGAATGGCAGAGAAATAGAAAGCCACTGGATTGTAAGAGATCCTATGACCTTAGACTAAACCCCAATTGGTCCTATAATGCATAAAGTAGATCACATAGACCATAGGAGTCCTCCTAAATCATTTGCAAAGTTGAGAAAGAAAGGGGACCTAAATAATAACTGAGATTAAATGTAGATCCAGAATCAAATAAAATTAAACAAATAAGGCTATTTTTCGCTCATGTCTGACTGCAAAGGTTGAAATTCATTCTTATTACACAAAGCTGTCTCTAATGTTGCAACTCAGTAGAATGAGAATAAGAAACTGACCCATTTTCTTTCTCTTTAGCTTAGCTGTGGGTAAATCAGAAATGAATATCAATTTCCTGGACTTGTCCTAGGTGTTTTATTCACAATTATCACATTTACTATACGCATAGAGCCTTGGGGCATCTATTAGTGTTTCTGTTTTACAAATGAAGATTTTAAGCTTAGGGTGGATATTATAAATCACACAGCTTGTAAGTGGCTGAAAGTGATGTGAACTGGGACCCAAATGCCTCTGATTCCCTTTGTAAAACTTTGCTGCCTCACCCCAAGGCTTTTGCTGTCTTCTGTTGCATCTGGCCTTGAATGAGGCTAAAATTTCATGTGTGGTTTGACAAGATCTTTTTCAATTCTTGTTAAATATTAAGATTTTCCAAACACTGACAACTCACATACCATGCCCAAGAACGTGATTCCTCATTGTCTGGCTATCTACTTTTCAGGCTCTTTCTGCTTTTTCACTTTTCTCCAAAATTTACATCACACACAATATGTTATGTAAACGGAGAAATCTAAATGTCCATCCACAGAGACAGAAATGGGGACGCTATTGTGGTGAAGCTGGGTTCTATGGCATAGGCACTCTTTTACAATGAGCTATTTGAGATAGAATCTGTATACTGTAAAGCCTTTTACTATTTTCCAGAGTCTTAAAAAGTTAACTTTGACCATTTTTTTCCAGTGTCCTCATTGCTTTTATGGATGAGTATTTTTTTGTAATTCCTTATTTTGCCATTCCAGAAATTTTGTTTCTGAAATGAACTATTTTAGGTATTTTTTTCTACATGCTATTCCTTATTAGATTAAACAAAAGCATTCCTAATTCCAAAGAGCTAACCATAGAACCTACTTTTTAATCATGAAGCAATAAAATATTTAACTGCTCTAAGATTCAGCCCTAGATATAATAGCACAAAATATTGATAATACTATAATTATACTATAATTATTTTGCTAGTCAATATGATTAAGTGCAAGTATCCTATCAAATAAGATATATTAATACAAAATGGCAAATAATGAAAAATTGAAAATCTCTTTGGATAGTTGATCCTTTTGAGCTTAGGTTTCAAAAGTAGTTAAATTATACAACGTGCACATAAAGCAAAATTTCTAATTACCTCATCACCTCATTCTGATGTTTTGAATAGATGGTAAGCATTATATGAAGGCTTCCTCATTTAAACCATAGAGACAGACAACATAACTTATCATGATCAACCAAATGAGAACTGAAAATTTGCAAGCCTAACCAAAACCAATAAAAGTTTTACTTTCATACTCTATCTGTAAATGCTCTGAAGCTAAAGTTCTTAAGATCTGATTTTCCCAAATTAAAATTTTTTTAATGTAGTTGAGTTCACAAAAGATAATGGGATAAAAATGGAAAAGCTTCTTAATTGTTTCTTTTCAATATCAGCAGCCCCAAGACATCAAGCTGATGATATAATCAATAAAATTGTCACACTGTAAATTCTAACATAAAACTGGGTAGTATTAAATCTCCTGATGCAGAAACTCCATAATGCACTCAACAGATTTTGTTTTGGGTCTGAAATATAATGCTTCTTGCTTAACTAAAATTCAAAATACATATAAGAAAATGTAACTTAGCTATTAATATATATTATAGTTCCCCTAGTCAAAGAACCTAAGAAAATCAATAAATATAATTGGACCCTAGAACTCTAATTCGGAATCACTTTGTGAGGGTTATTTTTTCATTTTTAATAAGACAGAAATGGAAAGCTAAGATAATGGAAACAAAATTGCTCTAATGGTAATAAAATATTTGTAAATTAAAGAATATTCATTTTGACTGCAGAAGAGACATTTAAATAATTTAACTGCTGTGAGTAAAATGAAAATAGGGCTGTAATTACTTAGCTTTTCAGCATCCTTTTCTTTACGAAGAGAAAAACCTGCTGCTGGTTTCCCCATCACTGATACTTCTATACTGTGAAATTAAAAGATTAAAAATATGTGCCAGCTGCAGGGAGAATGAACCTGCAGCAAATTAACAAAATACAGGTGACAGACACTTTTTCATATTAGTGTGGTATTATGCAAATATGTATTTTATTAACTCTATAAGGATACATATGAGGGATATATCAGTCTCAGGTAAAAGCTAAAAAACAGCTAATATTTTTTTCAGTTTTGAAATCCATTTTTATTGGCTCTTAAGGAAGTACTAAAAATAAGTGTCTTAAATCAAGACTACAAAAATGTGGCCCAAAAGTCACCTGAGTAGTTTTCCTGTGCTTCACTGGATTACCATCCCCTTCTCCAGATATCTTATGAATATTAAGTCTAGAATCTAGATAAGAAAACAAAGGTGATGAGTTAAAATATCATTGTAATGCTTTTTTTTCTAGAATATTTATAAGTAACATTTTATTATTTAGAATAAATTTTATTATTTATTTTAGAACAAAGTCATTTTTCAAAGTGTGAATCTTTTCACTATGGTCTATTACCACTCCTACTTTTCTCTCCACAAAAAGATTTTCTTAAAATATATCTCCTACTAATGCTGATTATCGTCTAGTTCCTATTGTTTTCCCTTCATCCAGTCAATAGTTTTTTTCTGTTCTTTGTTCCCTATTAATATAGGTCCCTCTCCCAAATCCTGGACATAGGCAAGTAGTCAAGAATCACTATTTAATAGCCACTGGTTTCTATATTGTTCAACTGGATCTCTCTTAAATTTCAGTGGATAAACTAGACCTTATGGAGAAGGATAAGAATGTGTATGTTGGCCCTTATAGATAGAATTACTAGGAGGATCCACGAGAGCTGATCCTGGTCAGGTAAAATGTTTATCATCACTGCCTATCCACAAAGTGGTGGGGAACGGATGTCATTCACACAAATGTGAAACATGTCAGGGATAAATTGTAAGCCCCTTCTACGAACATTTCATAACTTACAATTCCAATATGAACACATATGTCTTAGCGGTACACATAACTAGATTTCTGACTCGTTTTCCAATCCCTCCTGGGAATGGAGGACTGACTCTGATCCGTTTTGCTGATGCCTGACTCCTAGCTCTTGCTATCTCTTTCTCCCAGGTGATTTACTCTCTACTCTCCTTCCTTCCACCAAACACTAGCTGAAGACCTATGGGATGAGATCACTCAGATTAACAGGCCATAGCCCCTTCACTTGTAATAGCACATAAATTATTTTCTCTTCCCAATACCTCCTCCTATTTCTTTCTCTCTATTTTTTTTTTCTTTTTTTTGGAGAAATAAACTCCTTTCTTTGGTAAATGTCTCCTTGTCCTCTAGTCCAACGATGCAACTCTAGTGGTGGCTTCCAATTATTACATTTATCTTGATACAACCATGGAGGTCCTGTATGACCCATGCAGACCCAATCATAATTACACTTTCCTCAAGCCTATAGTATTAGTCCAGTAGGTAAACACTTCCCTAAATTGCTCCAGAGCCATCCCTTAGGGGTTTTGTTAGTTATGATATTTGTGGGTTTTGTTTGTGTGGGTTTTTTTTGTTTGTTTTGTAATCTGACAAAAATTCCATGGGGATCACACTGGTTACAGAGCTGTGAGGAATTAGACCAAAAACAGCCAGCCAACATAGATCTATTTTGTGTAGCTTAGTGTCTAGAAATATTGAAGCCACCATGGAAATAAAGAGAAAGAGAAGAGAGGACACTGGTATGAGTCCCTGAGGTCCTTGGAGATGTGTGGGGCCGACCTATCTGAGATGTGGTTCTTTAACTCTTTCTTCTATTTTGTGAATTGAATGATTTTTATTTTTACCTAAGTTAATTTTTATCTGCATTACTAAATTCTTTGTAAGCCACATGCATAGGACCATTTGATTTGTGTAAATGTATGGGATAGCCACCTGTATTACTCCAGCAGTGATATTCGTATAATATCCAACATAGAGTCAAGTTGATTATTCTCAATGTTCACTAAGCTAACAGCTAGTACTGTTTGCTTTCAAGTATCAAAATTAGTTTATTCAAATCATCTGTATTAGTCTTAGGATAATATCTAAATACTTAAACTCATATTGAAAAATCATTCAAGTTATGTCTCCCCTCAACTAAGGAGTCTCTCCCTCAATCAGATTAAAAATTCATTATCAATTGCCACTCATTACTAAACTTGTTGTATAGAGAAATTTTCTATATGGTCAACTTAAATTATGAGATAGGAACACTAACTTCATACAAATAAGTCCACAACCTTTAAATTTTCTTTACCATTTTATTTTAAAATATACTATCTTGTCATTCATATCTTAGGCATCATCTAGAACTATGTTGAATCTATCACCTTTCACAGTAAAGTATAAAATGAGTAAGATAAAGTATAACCATGTATCTCTATGGGTTTTTGTTTTTTTTTATAACTGTTGCTAAAGTTTTCACAATCATCAAGGATTTTAAAAAATTTCTTTATATAGTGTTTATAATCTAAGGTAAACAACACTACCAACCTATTTGCAAGAAAGTATTTTTATACATAGCCTGATTGCTTTCCCATGAGGGTATATTTTAATAAACAAGTTGTCTCATTTTAATTTTGTCATTTATTTTAATTGTCTACATACAACACTATTACCACAGAAGACTTCATGGATAAGTAGAATTGGATTTGGATTTGACATATGGGTAAACTCTTGTTGGATATGCTTTAGGAATGGCATAAACAAAAGTATAAAAGCTGTGTTCGGAGAATTGTAGATGAGTTTGGTTAGGACAGATCAGTTGGTTATGCATGGAGCTCCTGAAGAGGTAAAGCTGAAAAAGATGGACAGAATTCAAATTTGGAGGGATCTGAATATCAGATGTCAATCATTCTATCAGTCATTCTAAATCAATATTCAAACCATATCTACTGAGTATGTACCCTGTGCCAAGTATTGTGTTTAGCACTATAATTCAAACTTAAATGTGCCCTCATAGCTGTTAGGAGAATGACAAGTAATATGAATAAAGAAGTAATATAGATATTTATTACTTAGCAGAAAAAAAGAATGAAATCTTGTCATTTGCAATGAATATGGACAGCCCTTGAGGGTATTATGTTAAGTGAAATAAGCCAGACAGAAGAATACATACTATATGATTTTACTTATATGTGGAATCTAAAACAAAATCAGACTAATAGACACAGAGACTAGATTGATGGTTAGCAGAGGAAAGGGTAGTTGGGGGGTTTCCTAGAGGGTTAAGGGGATCAAGAATTACAAACTTCTAGCTATAAAATAAATACGTCATAGAGATGTAATGTACAGCATGGGTACTATAGTCAATAATGTTATATTAACTCTGTGGTGACAGACAGTGACTAGACTTATTGTGGTAACTAGTTCACAATGTTTACAAATGTCAAATCATTATTTTGTACACCTGAAAATAATATAACGTTGTATGTCAATTAAAAAATAAAATAAAATAAGGCACAGCCAATTTTAAAGAGCCCATCATTGATTTTCTAAGTTCAGGGATTCATAGGATTGAACTCCATGGAAGAATAATGATGTTTTATTTGTTCTCCAGCAGTTACCTTTTGGAAAAGGATCCCAAGGAGCAAAACTCTTCCCACTCTGATTGTTTCATATTGTCTGGGAAAGCCTTCTCACAGAAACACTGAATAAAAATGTGGATTACATAAGATCTCTGTCAGCTCTCAGCTTTGAGCATATTTAAATTAGTCAAATGCTTACTCTAAAAAGCACTGATGTGGGAGTACTCAACTTCTGATGCATTTTGGATGAGCACTAGTCAGCTGCTAGCCTCCTGCTACTAGTTAGTTTTTGCTTTTCATATGAGTTCAAGCTTAAAATTTATAAAAGTTTGTATTTCAAAGTTCTGCAGATATTTTGACAGTCTCAAACTCAACCTTTTAAAACCCTAAGAGTAGGGGAAATAAAATAACAATCGTTTAGTTTTTATTCCTGAAAAATTAAATCCATCACAACATGTATGAAGGGTAGTACAGCTGTATAATGTGGGCCATTGCCAAACAACTGAAGCCCCTTGGTCCATAGTGTAAACTTTTCTGAAAAATGGAATGAGTATATTCAAGATTAAACTATTCAAAAGACTAAAGAGTCATGCTACAGGAGGTACACTTCATTATAGCAAGTATACATGCTTCACAAGAAAAACCATTTCTGCACTTTTTGTCCTGTTTCCTTAGTTAGTTAAAACACTTGGAGCACTTATTATGGATAGACTACTATTCATTTTCTCTTTCTCAAATACAGAAAAAATTCCTTCCACAAGTAACATATACCAATCAAAGGACACCCTTTTGAAGACTTGTTTTGATAGCTGTTGTTTTCTATTAATTTCCTAAATAAGACAGTAGAGTCTAACCTATCTCTGACTCAGTTTGACCTATGGTTATCATATTATACTGTTTTGGATGTAAAAACTATAGTAACACAACAATGACTTTATAAGTTTTTGGATGCAAGGTTCATATACCTTATCCATGGTGTCTGGACATTCCTTAGGTAAGAAAGTTAACATTCACCAAGTACCTATTATGTGCTCCAAACTGTGAAATGATATTCAATGATTGATGTTGAATTTTATAGGTAAAATAAAATAGGATAAGCTAAGTTAAAATAAGATGGGATGTCAAACAAATATCATCTCCATTTGGATTGAAGGGCCATGTTATGTAGTGGCTGTAGGAGACTATACTTGAATAGTAGCTCTTATACTTATTAGCTTTGTCTTTTGGGGCAAGTTTCTTAAATCTCTTCAAGTCTCAGCATCTCAGTTTCCTCAGCTACAAATTAGTGGTAGTACTAGTAAAGAGAAAATACATTAACCTGCTTAGAACATTGCTAAAGCATAGGGTGGGATTAATAAATATTAGCTATTATTATAAACATCATTCCCATTGAAAAACTCCATGACTCATCATTGCTTTTCATTCATAGTATGTAACAAAAAAATATCTTGTGAAAAAGAAATTCAATCCTGTTTGGATAATATAATTATCAGTTATATAATTCACAATTTAAAATAGATGAATAAACCAATTGCTCAGAAGAACAATTCATTTTGGTGGTAAGATCATACAGTAATTTTTTCTAGGATTCCTGATTTTTAAAAAGCCATTGTGCACGGCCAGTGTGGCTCAGTGGTTAAGCATCGACCCATGCACCAAGAGGTCGCTGGTTCAATTCCCAGTCGGGGCACATGCCCAGGTTGTGGGTCTGAGCCCCAGTGGGGCATGCAGGAGGCAGCCAATCGATGTTCTTCTCTCTCATTGATGTTTCTCTCTCTTTCTCCCTCTCCATTTTTCTCTCTCTAAAATCAATAAAGAAAAAATTTTATTTTAAAAAGCCACTGTATGATAAAATAAACAGCACTCTTCTCAACAGCCATATAATAAGCATAACGACAATTTCAGTTCTCAATACTGTATAGGCTGATGGCATCATACGAGAGCCCAATTCAGAAGGGCAATTTGTGAGAGGCAATTTTGCAAAGGGGTCCCTGTTAGATTGCAAACTTGGGAGGTTCCCAGGTAAAATCTGGAACTGGCCTCCCTTAAACAGAGGGCAAGGAGAGCCCAAAGGAAAAGGCAGTCCACTCCAGATTGGTAGGTGGCAGATTTAATAGGCAAGGGAACTTACACACAAGACTTGTCTCGGATGACTGCAAGATCTCTGCACTTTCTCACCAGCCAGATTCTTAAAAGATTATATAGAGGTCTTAATTGGGTTCAGTTATATATTCAGTCCAAATTGTCTCAACATCGTACTATCTCAGAGCTATATTCTTGAAACAGCTCCTAGTAGGGGAATGGTGGAAAAAATATACATTCTGAGGACAGGGACTGGGTGAGGAGCCTCTGATTGCCCAGATCCGGCTCGTGTGTCAACCAGGAATAATGTCCTCTTGATGACCTCCTCCAACAAATGCTAATGAACTAGATATCCTGTTTTCTGCTATTTTAGCTACTTCTAAGAATATAATCTATATTATTTGTAAAAGGAGATAGACTGCTTGATACATAAATACTCCTCCTTGAATATTCATTGCATCAAATAATGTTTTGAAAAATGAGTGACAGAGCTTGAGATTGTACTCTTGGGAAAAGAAGCCTGAAGAGCAACTAGTCCATGATGCCATTTGAGCATAAATATCTTCCTTATCAAACAAAATTGTGAGTTAAAATCATTTTGTGGAAGCTGAGGTGTCTAATAGAGACAGTTACATAAATATAAGGCCATATCATCTTTACTCTGTATTGTTGTTATCAAGTATTTTCTACAAATGATTGTATTAAATATAGTCCAGTGCATAGGCAAATTAGAGGTCAAGTGTCCAAGATTTTACTCAGGAAATAGAGAACCACCTCAGGCAAAATAAACTCAGTACGGTATCTATAAAATATCTACTTTTGAGCAAAATAATTTCTAGATAGACTGCTTATGAAAGATAACCAAGGTGACCACATGAGGTAATTTATTTTATAGCTTTGTCTTCTATAAACCCTTTTTAAAAAGGGAAATGTCTATCAAAGGTAATTGGCTCTGTTTTAGAATCTGTACTGTGGTTTTCTTGGAAAAACATTGGGGAGCAGAGTAAATTGTTTCAGAACAAATTGAATTCAAGCTGATAAAGTTATAATAGTGGTAACAGATCATTAAATATGCATTTGAAAGAAAGTAAAAGAAAATATACCTTCTTACCCCTTTGGAAACTTAACTCTACATCAGAAGATTATTTCTACCAGTTGTAATTATTGTGTGACCACTGAGGTGTGGCTTTCCATAAGCAGCAAATGGTTCTGCAACCATAACTGCCCACCTATCACTAACTGGTGGTCACAAAGGTAGAAGCTTAGAAAACTATCTATCTATCTATCTATCTATCTATCTATCTATCTATCTATCTATCTCCCCCCCACCTCCACCCAGTGGGTGTTTCCATGAAGTGATAAAGAATGCAACAAGAGTAAAAGTTGTCCCGAAAGCCTGCTTGATCCTTGGGTAAATATCCTGAATATTCAAGATTAGACTAGTGCCAAGCAAGCAGTACAATTAGTTTGGGATAGCCAACCAACTGACTGCTCCATACCTTACTTGGAACAGACAATTTTCCTTTTCGAAATGAAATAACCCTACACTTATATGGTCAATTACACCATGTCTGTTGAGTTAATAAATATAAAATAATTAATGATAACATAAAGATTCTTGAGCAGCCTTGGAGAGGAGGAGGAAGGAGAGAATAGATCTTCCCTAGATGCTTTATTAAGATAAATATGATAAAAATGAACAGGACTGTTAATGGAATTTACAAAATTTAGGACCCCTTTATTGACTTTTGTAGAACTAGAATGTAACTAGAAACATAGGATTCCACATCATCAACCCCAAGCTCTCCCTTAACACCATATTAAAAACATTTAACCATATTACTCAATGAGATTTTTGTACTAGCTAAAAAATTTTGAAGCACTCTGCTATATTCAATAAGCTCTAAATATTATAAGGTCTCATATTTTAAAGTTTTATTTTTTGCATGACACTTCTAAGCTCGCTAAAATATTTTGACCTTCTGATGATCCTTGTCCAGCCAAGGACACAAAGGAGTCTTGAAGGGAAGACTGTGTCTTGCTTATTGTTTCATCTCCAGAACATTGGGTAGCAATTATAGGTTCTTCTTCCATATATCTTTTGTTTTGGAACCATGAGCTAGTACAGTGGCTTACATTTATTCTGACCTTTTGAAATTAAAAATTATTTTAGTTTATCTGATAATCAGAGAGAAAATAAATGTTATTCTCAAGACATCCAAGGAGAATTTTACATAATCTTTTGCCAAAAAGTAATCATGAATAGAGATTGAATATTAATTCATTTTAATCATTTTTTCCCCTATATTTTCTAGTTCATTCAATTTGTTCTGATAATACACTGACATGAAAATAATCAGGCTTAAATGAGGGGGAAAATAATATTTTCTTTTTTAACTCAATCCAGAGCATGCATTTTAAAACTGGCAAGGAGCAATAATGCATTGAATTTGCCCTGGCCGGTTTGGCTCAGCAGTTAGAGCGTCAGCCTGTGGACCAGAGAGCCCTTGGTTCGGTTCCTGCTAAGGGCACGTACCTCGATTGCAGTTTGTCCCCGGCCCCGGTTGGGGTTGTATGGGTTGCAACCAGTCGATGTGTCTCTCTCACATCGATGTTTCTCTCTCTCTTCCTACCTTTCTCCCTCCCGCTCTATCTGAAGATGAATGCAAAAATGTCCTCAGGTGAGGATTAAAAGAATAAATAAATAATGCATTGAATGGTTAACTATATATAATCTCTAACGTTGTCTCTCTAAATCAATATATGGGTAACATTTCACTTATATCTATCCTATATAACATTGTACACCACCACCAAGTACTAATAAAAAATGAACTTGCTGAGTTTACTATTAATAATAATATACATGTTTCTCCGAATGTATGTCTTTCAATGAAGTAATACTTCCATTTCTGCCCGAAGCAGAACACTTTCAACCTGACACCAGTCCTGGTATTCAGAAACTTATAAATGACTATCTCAGCCATAGGCTACATAAAATAAATTAAGTTTTAAAGAAAATAAAAATTAAAGCATGTGTCTAAACACATGGTATGTTCATTGGCAGTGTGAAAGCACATCATAGGAGAAATCTCATCTAGTTGGTCAGGAAATGGAACCAAATACTTCCTCTCATGTACTCCAGAGAGCTCAATAGCAGTTTCCCTAAGGTTTATGGTGAATACACCTACTGAAATGCTTACTATCACTGACAGTACAGAGGTAAAAACCTAAAACCATAAACGTGGAAAATAAAAATTTTTGAATCAATATTTAGAGGAAATCCAAACCTCAAATGGATGCTCTTACCCTACCAGGAAAAAATTGAACCATTCTGGTTATCAGTAGGCTGGATAAAGACCAGAATAACAATGATGCCAGGCATTTAGCCACAAAACATCTGTACATCATTCTATTAATTTTTCTTGAAAGTTTTAAAATTGTCTGGTTCCACAACTAAGTCAACACAGGAGGGAAGAAACTTGGAGTTCCACCTGCCACTTCTTAAAACATGTCCACCCTTGAAGTGTTACACAATATTTTTTATTTATATGCTATTAATAAGAACAATTCAAATGTGATTACTACCTTCCCACATCCATGAAAACAGAGTGAAACTGGATATTGGCATAAGGCTTGATGCTTTGACTAGATAGGACTTTGGAACTGTGAAAATAGATAAATCCACCTTTTCTTCCCCAAAGTTCTTAGCTACATCCTTGACTTGCATGCAAGTAGAGTAGCCTCTTTGGGAAAGTATTCAAGTAATATTCACAGTTATTTGTGGACCCAATGTACTTAAAATAAGTTGTGTATGTTGGAAATAACTCAAATTGTGATAAGGAAAAATGAAAGGAAAGGAGGCATCTGGCATGTTTTTAATTAAAAATTTTTAATGTTGACATTATTTCAGGTGTGCCCTCCCCCCCTTTGCCCACCTCCCCATCTCTTGGTCTTCACCATGTTATTGTCTGTGTTCATAGGGTATACATATATGTTCTTTAGCTAATCCTTTCACTTTATTTATCCAATCACCCCTAACTCCTCCCCTCAGGCACTGGCCAGTCTGTCCCATGTATCCATGCTTCTGGTTCCATTTTGTTTGTCAGTTTATCCTGTTCATTAGATATTCAGTCTCAACTGTGAGGATTGAGGGAAAATGATAATTCCACAAATGCTTTAATGATTGTTCCATAACAAGCATGATATCTTCTATAAGAAAAAAAGCTTTAAAAAAAAAAAAAAAAAAAAAAAAAAAGATGTTTCACCATGGTTAGGTAGCTCAGTTGGTTAGAGTGTCATTCCAATATGTCAAGGTGCAGGTTTGATCCCCAGTCAGGGCACATACAGGGAGTAACCAATGAAAGTATAAATAAGTGGAACAACAAGTTGATGTTTCTTTCTCTCTCTCTCTTTCTCAAAATAACAAATAATTTTTTAAATTTCTAGTGTATCATAAATTTCCATGGAGTCAAATGCTAGTGTTTCCCATTTCTCTTGTAATAAGTCTTTAAAGATCTTGTCTTCAGAGCAGCTGATGAGTATTTGACCTTCCTTATCAAGAATTCAACAGCAATTGCTTATCAGTACTGACCCAGCATGCTTTCAAATATAAAAACTTATGTTAAAATTGCTTTCATCTCAGGTTCTTCAAAATAGAAACCCAATTATTTTTTCTTTTCCTCTTATTTATTTATAGCTTTTAAAAAATATATTGAAAACTACTGGAATACAATCCTGATAATAAAACAGAATATTATTTTTCTAAGTGAAGATTATAAGACATAGTAGAAAGTATTTCCTTAAACTGGTATAATGTTTCAATTACAACTTTTCTCTTAAAAAAAAAAAAAAAAAGCAATAGAAGAATCTTAAATAAATTGTAAGTGAAAATAATCAAATATTTAATAAATATTTAAATCCTCATAGTAAAATTTTTATGACTAATCTTCTCTAAAATACAATTTATTGGAAAAACAGTCCAAATTCTAACTTATCACAGGCAAGTTGTAGCCCAATCTTGTAAATCAAAACACAAGAAATCAACTTAGTCTCAAAAGATAATAATTATAACTCTTAGATTCTCTTTCAAAATATGTGAATGCTGCCTGGCTGGTGTGGCTCAGTGGTTGAGCATTGACCCATGCACCAAGAGGTCACTGGTTCAGTTCCTGATCAGGGCATAAGCCCAAGTTGTGGGCTTGATCCCCAATTGGGGGGCATGCAGGAGGCGAGCAATTGATGTTCTCTCTCATCATCGATGTTTCTATCTCTCTCTCTCTCTAATTATTTAAAAAAAAAAAACAAAAAAAAAAAACATGTGATGTTTAGCCCTGGCCAGTATGGCTCAGTGATTAGAGCATCCTCTGTGGACCAGAGTCGTGGGTTCGGTTCCAATCAGGGGCATGTACCTCAGTTGCAGTTTGGTCCCCAGCCCTGGTCAGGTTGTGCAGGAGGCAACCAATCAATGTGTCTCTCTCACGTCAATATCCCCCCACACACACACACTCTATCTGCAGATAAATAGAAAAATATCCTCTGGTGAGGATTATTAAAAAAAAAAAAATGTGATACTTCAAGTGCTACACTGGATAGCTAGCTTCCCACGTGAATTTTACCAAACATTCAGAGAAGAACTAATACCCATTCTTCTCAAACTATTAAAAAAGTTCAAGATGAGGAAAGACTCCCAAGCTTATTTTACAAGGCAACAATTACCTTAATTCTAAAACCAGATAAATGTACTACAAAGAAAGAAAATTATAGGCCAATATCCCTGGTGAACATAGAAGCAAAATTCCTCAACAAAATATTAACAAACCTAATTTAGCAATACTGTACACTAAAAAGATCATACACCATTATCAAGTAGGGTTCATTCCTGGGATGCAAGGATGGCTCAATATCTACAAATCAATTAACATAATACAACACATAAACAGAATGAAGGATAAAAGTCATATCATATCAATAGATGCAGCAAAAGCATTTGACAAAATCCAGTACCCATTTATGATAAAAACTCAGTAAAGTAGGAATAAAGGCAACATACTTCAACAAAACAAAGGCCATATATATATATATATATATATATATATATATATATATATATACAAACGCACACCTAACATCATACTTAACAAGGAATAAATGAAAAGCATTTCCCTTAAAATGAAGAAGATGGGATGTCCACTTTCACCACTCTTATTCAACATAGTACTGGAAGTTTTAGCCATAGCAACCAGATAAGAAGAAGAAATAAAGGGCGTCCACATTGAAAAAGAAGAAGTGAAATTGCCATTATTTGAAAATGACATGATCTATATAAAGAGAACTATTAAGATTTCACATAAAAATTACTGGAACTGATAAATGAATTTAATATAGTAGCAAAATACAAAATAAATATTCAGAAATTGGTTACATTTTTATATAGAAATAATGAACTATCAGAAAGAAACTAAGAAAACTATCTCATTTACAAATGCATCAAAAAATAGAATACCTAGGAATAAATTTAACCAAGGAGGTAAAAGACCTGAACTCAGAAAATTTAAACACACTGAAGAAAGAAATTGAAGAAAATACAAATAAGTAGAAGCATATACTGTGCTCATGGATAGGAAGATTTAACATCATTAAAATGCCCATACTACCCAAAGCAATCTATAGATTCAATGCAATTCCTATCAAAATGCCAATGGCATGTTTCAAAGAACTAGAACAAATATTCCAAAAGTTTATATGGAACCACAGCAGACCCTGAATAGCCACAGAAATCTTGAGAAAAAGGAACAAAGTTGAAAGTATCATGCTAATGATATCAAACTATACTACAAGGCTATAATAATCAAAGTAGAATAGTACTAGAATAAAAACAGACTCATAGTTCAATGGAACAGAATAGAGAGCCCAGAAATACTTTTTGACAAAGGAGGCAAGAACATATGGCATAAGGACAGTCTCTTCAATAAATGGTTTGGAGAAAATTGGGCATAAATATGCAAAAAAAATGAAACTAGACTACTTTCTTACACCGTATAAAAGAATAAACTCAAAATGGATTAAAGACTTAAACGAAAGATTCAAAACTACAAAACTCCTAGAAGAAAACATAGGCACTACAATCTCTGACATTTCTCTTAGCAATATTTTTTCTGATATATCTCCTTAGACAAGTGAAACATAAGAAACAAAAACAAAAACAAATGACACTACATCAAACTAAAATGTTTTTGGACAGCAAAGGAAACCATCAACAGAGCAAAATGAAAATCTACTAAATGGGAGACTATATTTGCCAGTGATATATCCAATAAGGGGTTAATATCCAAAATGTGTAAAGAACTCAGACAAATCAACACCAAAACAAAACAAAACAAAACAAAACAAAACAGTCCAATGAGAAAATGAGGACTTGAACAGATACTGCTCCAAAGAGGACATACTGATGGCCAACAGACATATGAAAAAATGCTCAACATCATTATCATCAGAGAAATGCAAGTTAAAACCACCATGAGATATCACTTCAAAATTATCAGAATGGCTACCATCAATAAATCAACAAACAAGTGTTGATGAGGATGTGGAAAAAAAGGAACCCTCATGCACTGTTGGTAGGAATGCAGATTGGTGCAGCCACTATGGAAAACAGTATGGAGTTTCCTCAAAAAATTAAACATG
Organism: Tadarida brasiliensis; assembly: GCA_030848825.1. Taxonomy (NCBI): domain Eukaryota; kingdom Metazoa; phylum Chordata; class Mammalia; order Chiroptera; family Molossidae; genus Tadarida; species Tadarida brasiliensis. Next base: position 78,643,108 of record CM061260.1, read on the forward strand.
GAACTGCCTTTTGATCCAGCGATCCCACTTCTGGGTATATATCTGAAGAAACCCAAAACACTAATTTGAAAGAATATATGCACCCCTATGTTCATTGCAACATTATTTACAATGGCCAAGATTTGGAAGCAGCCCAAGTGTCTGTCCATCAATAGATGAGTGGGTAAAAAAGTGATATACAATGGAATGTTTCTTAGCCATAAAAAATAATAAATTTTACCATTTTCGACAGCATGGATGGACCTAGAGAGTATTGTGAAATAAGTCAGACAGAGAAAGACAAAAATCATATGATTTCACTTCTATGTGGAATCTGGAGAACAAAATAAAAGAATAAACAAAATAGAAACAGACTCATAGGTACAAAGGATGGATTGGTGGTTGCCAGAGGGGTGAAAGTTTGGACGGCTGGGTAAAACAGGTGAAGGGATTGAGAAGTACTAATTGGTATTTACAAAATAGTCATGGGATGTGGAATACAGTAAAGTAGTATGGTTAATAATATTGTAATAACTATGCATGGTGCCAGGTGAGCACTTGAAATGTCAGGGGGATCACTGTGTAAAGTATATGATTGTCTGGCCACTGTGCTGTACAGCTGAAACTAATACAAAATAGTGTTGAATGTAAACTGTGATTGCAAAATAAAATTAGTAATAATCTGTGATGTTCCGGTGACCTTAAGTTTACAAATGCAAAAGATAAAATGAAACTGTTTGAAATTTCACAAAAATAAGTAAGTAAATACAAAATGAATAATAAGTGCTAAATTTCTGCTAAGTGTTGCAAAATTTAGGGATGAATCTAAACTCCCTCTCCATAACACTTAAGTAATGCCAGCAGCATTAAAATGATCTGTCCCGTGCAATCATAAGTAGCATGATAAATATGTTAGTCAATTCTGTTTTCTTCTTTTAAAGATGTAATGTTTCAGAAAACAATTAGAAACTAAAGCTAAATGATGGTGTCTGAGAAAGAAATAGAGGGAGGGAGAAAGGAAGGAAGACTTTAAGAGCTAACTGTTCAGTATAATGAGTCTCAAATGGCTCAATTTATAATTCACTCAAGAAGATCATTTTGACTTGCACACTGTTCTGGGATATGTGTATTTGTTCTCTTTATAATAATGCTATCATCTCAAAAATTTTTATTGCAGTCTTTTAAATCGTGTCTTTTTAAAAATATGCTGGAGTTCCATATGATGCTTTTACCAAAAAAGTTAAAGATTGAACAAAAAATTATATATGAATTAAGATAAAAAAGTAAGTTTTATTCTGTGACTATTACTTATTATTTGATATTTCCTGGAATTTTACTAAAGTTTCTTATTACAGATTATTATAACAAGTTATTTTCTCTGTTTTCTAACCGGAACAAATAGACTTAAATTAAAGCTTATGGGATTTCGGTTAGATACCCGGAAGGATCTGCTGACAAAGGGGTTTGTTAAACTCTGAATGTAAGCTTGGAAAATCTTTAACTGCTAGCCTTTAAAACACGTAGAGGATGTTTTTCGTTTGTTTGTTTGTTTTAACTAAGTTTGCCTAAAGACAGAGAAGATAGACCAGCTGACATTTCTCAAAACTCTTGTAGCACTATTTTTTTGATTTGGTTATTATATAATTAGGTTCTTGTCCTAATATTTTTTTTACTGCTTTTTCTATATTCTTACCCATCATCACCATTCTTCATTATCCCCACACATTCTTATACTTATTTTTTCAAAAACAGCTTCAGTGCAAAAAAATGCAATTATTTTTAAAAAGTGAATTTATTCTATAGGGGTATATATGTTTCTCAGTAAGGGAAATTAATAAGAATTTCTGTGATTATTAATATTTAGAGATACATATGAATTCACACTCACCCGTAGTTAAAATAATTGAAAAGCATCATTCATTTTATATATAACACTGGATTTTTTTATTATTCTGCCCCACTTGGCCATCTAACCAATAATTTTCAAATAATATATGTATGAGTTGAGAGATTTAGCTTCGCAGTTCACAGTAACTGATTTCCAGAGGCACTTGAGTGATTTTGTATACAAACAAAGTTCCCGCCCCTGTATTTCACTGGAGAAGCATTTTGGCAAATCTTTTATAACGTTGAGTAGAGTTGGGCCTGTTTAATTTGGTTTGGTCTCAGCTTTCATGAATTTTCTATTTGAGTCAGTGATTTTCAAAGCCCTTTTAGGATTTTTGTAATCTTCCCATCAACCCTGGAAAGGAATCTTGTTTGCTAAAGCCTTGTAAATTACTTTATTTTACACTCTGAGTACTAAAGATTTTTACCAGGCAGTAAGACGAAACTTGTCATTCGGACAACATTTGATCTCAACAATTCAACTATTATTTTGTATGTGATTGACTGTTAAGTAAAAACCATCTTTCCAGAGAGTTCTTGAGTGGCCAATGGCAATGCAGTTTGTGGTGGAAAGTTGTACTATTTCAAATATCCTGTGTAATCCTTTACTCTGATTAAATGCTTATTCCTCATCTAGGTAAATAAATCTATTCCAAAAGTTTCTGCCTGTAATCTAGACCCTCGTGACAAGTGTCTCGTTCTGCTTCTGAAATTTTATACAGCTGCCACTTACATCACATTTAAAGTTAGATTCTCCTATCTTTTCTCTTACTCCTGGTGAAATTGTCATGCCCTCAGTTGATTTTTTTTTTTTTTTTTTTTGCTTTCCCTCTCATAAAAGCACAATGACTCTTCTAATCTTTTTGTATACAGTAGTCCCACCATTATCCATGGTTGCAATGACCCATGGTCAACAGTGGTCTGAAAATAATAAGTGAACATTTCCAGAATGAAAGAATGCATAAGTTTTAAATGTGTGCTGTACCAAGTAGAGTGATGAATCACCCCTTTGTCCAATGTATCCACACTGTATACGCTACTGCCCGTTAGTCACCTAGGTATCTGTCTCAGATATCAGATCAACTGTCATGGTATCACAACACTTATGCTCAAACAACCCTTATTTTTCTTAATAATGGCCCCAAAGCCATTCACATAACTTTTATTACAGTATATTATTATAATTGTTCCACAATATTATTAATTATTGTCGTTAATCTCTTACTGTGCTTAATTTATAAATTAAATTTTATGATAGGTATAGAAAAAAACATAGTATATATAGGGTTTGGTACTATCCTCAGTTTCAGGCATTCACAGGGGTTCTTGGTACACATCTCTCACAGATAAGGGTGACTACTGTACTTCCTATGTAATAAAACCTTCAGCAATCAAATAGGTTCAATTTTGTCATTATTTCAATTTGGCGAGCTGCATGTACTGTTGATCTGGACATAACACACCTGCCCTGAATATTCCCAGCCTGAATTCTACATTCGTTTTTAATTCAGTTTCAAACATACAATTTGTGTGCTTTTGTTCCTAAGTCTAAAACTGGATGCTAGATTTTAGTGTTTTGTTTACATTTATTTAGGTTTATGCAATTGTCTGTCATTCTATATAATCATTTGTAAATTTTAATCCAAGTAAATCACAAAGTGTGTCACTTATAGATCTATATGGTCCCCAAGTAGAAGGAGACAAGAATGTCATATTCCTTTCTCCTGCCCTGAAACCCACATACTTTGTCATCCAATACAGCTCTTCAGTCCAGAATGTTAGTCCTAGACCCATAAAGCCATGATAGTGATGGAGATAAATTGGGGAAAGCCTAGAAAGGGAAGGGGGAAAGCTAAAGTCTTTGAATCTGCCATAATATGTCTTCTTGGTCTATTTTTTCACCACAGTCTTTAATTAGTATTTCAATTCATAAGTATACAGGGGGAAATGCAGACCTGGGCTTGATGCACAGCAAAAATGCAATTGTGGGAATTGAGCAATTCCCCTCATGCTACACAAAGTAGACAGCAGAGGAGGGTGCTAAGGTAAATTTCCCAAAACAACTCCCCTAAATGTCACGCAGGGCATCCAGTGCTTGGGTGGAGTCTGCTACCACACAGCACCAGTTACATTACGTATACTTCCATATTACTTAGAACGGCATAAAAATCTTGGCTCACTTAACCCCAATTTCTAGTTTGTTATAATAATTATTTTATGGATTTATATCAAACACACTCTGTTAATGTCAAAATTAAGAATAAATAAATTTAATTTAATTATTGAATGGTTAGTAAAAATCTGAAACATATTTTATAATAAATATTTTGTCTATTTGTTTGACCAGGTACTTCCTCATGTTTGCAATTATATCAAACAAATTGCATACCTACAGACACTATCAAAAACCAGAAGGCCTAAAGTGTTTTTCCATATCCTATTAAATACCAAAATATAATGTCTTTGAACATAGGGGGTGCATATATTCTTCCTGATTGGTGTTTCAGGCTTCTAAGGATATATTCCAAAAATATTTACAATAGCTAAGATCTGGAAACAGCCCAAGTGCCCATCAGTAGATGAGTGGGTAAAAAAAGCTGTGGTACATATACACAATGGAGTACTATGCAGCTGTAAGAAAGAAAGATTGCATACCCTTTGAGATGACATGGAGGGACCTGGAGAGTATTATGCTAAGCGAAATAAGCCAGTCAGAGAAAGACAAACACCACATAATCTCACGTATTTGTGAAACAATGAACAAGATAAGCTGTGGACAAAAAGAGATCCAGAATCATGGAAGTAGGGAATAAACTGACAAATCTCAGAGGAATAGGGGGTCAGAGGGGAGGGGAGAGATAGACCAAAGAATTTATATGCATATATGCACAACCAATAGATATGGACACTAGGCTGAGGAAGGCAGGAGGGTGAGTGGGAGCAGGAAGGAGGGGGTCAGTGGGGGAAAAGGAGGACATCTATAATACTTTCAACAATAAAATAAATAAATAAATAAATAAATAAATAAATAAATAAATAAATAAATAAAATGACTTTGTGACTTTTGTTCAGTATGAAAAAAACTAGTATATTTTGGATATACCTGATATCTGATAGGAAATATTATGAATTTAATTACTTGATGCAGCTGAGAGGCAGATACATATGTATCTTAAGTTTACAATTTTGATTTGAGCTGTGATTGAAATAAATGTATTGCCAATCTGGTTTGACGCTGCTGAACTTGGCCAACTTCAAGAAACTGTTCCTTTCCCTCCCTTCTCTCCTTCCTTCCTCTCCCTCTTCTCCACCTTCTTCTTCTAATTTTTGTTTTTTAAACATCCCTTTAAAAACGTAAAATCCATTCCTAGCTTGCTAACTACACAGATATAAGCCATGGGCCACATTTTCCTGCCGGCATCAGCTGTAGTTTGCTGACCCCTATGTTAGACCACAATTGTTTGATTCAACCTCTTTTCCTTCCTCCATAAGAAGTTCACTGATACTTAAATGGAGAAGCTAATACCATTTATTATCATAGAATAAATAATGTATCATATTTCAGTGAGCAAGAAAATATTTTCAACAATTATAAGTCATGTATATGTCCAGATAAATTTAATTGAAATGTTCCCTTATCATTTACCACATGTAACATTCTTATGTTAGTTCTCTGTTATTTAAGAGTTCTATGGCCCAGCCAGTGTGGCTCAGTGGTTGAGCATCCACCCATGCACCAAGAGGTCACTGGTTTGATTCCCGGTCAGGGCACATGCCCAGGTTGTGGGCCTGATCCCCAGTGGGGGGCATGCAGGAGGTGGCCAATCGATGTTCTCTCTCATCGATGTTTCTATCTCTCCCTCTTTCTCTCTTCCTCTTTCTCTAAAAATCAATAAAGAAAAAAAAAAGAGTTCTATGGAGAGTTTTTGCATTAATTTGACCATTCTATACCATATTCACAGACAAGATGATTATGAACTATATTAGTTTCTAATATTTGATCCTTTGCTACACACAGTGCAAGGTACTAAAAATGTTAGGATAAATATAACCTAGTTTCTCCTTTTAATGAGTTCACAGACCAATAGGAAAGATAGACAGGTAAATAATTAAAATATTTAAGCTAAAGAATTTAAAGTTTGAGCAGGACTTGGATGCATTATAAGGTGCCAGGTGCATGAAGCAGAAACATATACTTATCTAGGACCCAGGAAAGGGATGTGGCCTGGGGAGACATATTTGAGACTTGTCAGTGTATAAGTGGGCTGAAAGTTTATTCATACCCAAGACCCTCAAGGAGGTCTTAGAAAAAGGGAAGAGTGGCTGGAGAAACAGCAGTATGAGTGGTAAATGGAAAGGAAGGAAGGGGTACAAAGGAAGCCAAGGTCAGAAAGCCAAGGTCAGGTACCAAGGTCAGAAAGGATTACCAAGAAGGCATGATCAACAACTTCAAAGACTTTAGGGAGCTCAACTAAGATAAGGCTGAAAAATAGCATCAGAGTGTGCCACTTGAGAGGCATATAGTGAGAAGACTCTGGGGAATAGTGAGTGTTAACTCTGAGGAATTGCATTAAGATAGTGATTTTTACAAGAAAATCAGCTAGGGAGCATTTTTCAAATTTGAAGTACCACTTTCCCAAAGGAAATGTCAAAATGCAACATGGCAGAGGAAATGCATGTTTTAAAGTAAATTTTCTAATGTTTTGATACCTGCCTTCCTTCCAAGTTGAAAATTTATGGAAAGTGAAAAAATTGAGATAGCAAGTAGATGTTATTTTCAAAGAACCATGGCTTTGTTAGGAAAAAAAAAAAAAACAAAAACAGAGATAAAACCATAATGACAGGGAAAGCTGAGATTATGAAGGGCTTGCTTTGTTGTTTAGGATGAGAAAGACTGGAGAATGTTATAGACCAAGACCTAGTAAAAGAAGATAAGGAGCCTGGCTGGTGTGGCTCAGTGGTTGAGCATCGACCCATGCTCCAAGAGGTCACCAGTTCAATTCCCAGTCAGGGCACGTGCCCAGGTTGTGGGCCCGATACCCAGTGGGGGGCATGCAGGAGCCGGCCAATCTATGTTCTCTCTCATCGATGTTTCCATCTCTCTCTTCCTCCCTCTCTCTCTCTAATATCAATCAAGAAAAAAAATTTAAATAAATAAATAAAAGATAAGGATTAGTGATCAAGAGTATGTCTCAGTGTCTTGCATGTCTCTGATACAGTGAGAAATGATAGAATCCAGAGTAGAGGCAGAAGAGCAAGTACCGAGGTTTTCACACATGACCAAACAGTTTGTTAGGCAAGCAAATTTGCACAAAAAGCTTCTGTACAGCTTCAATATAGGCATACCTCAGAGATACGGTGGGTTTGGTTTCAGACCACCCCAGTAAAACAAGTCAAAATCTTTATGCTGGTGGAGGATTTTGTCTTCAGTTTGTAAAATACATAACACCTGTGAAGCCCAATGATGCAAAATGCAATAAAACGAGGCATGCCTGCAGTGATTTCCTCCACTTGATGTTATATCTGTATTTGAGGAGGGAAAATAAAGGATAGGGTGAAGGGGACAAAAAGCTCCTTACAGGGTGGTCTGTGTAGTGGATTTCTACCAATTATTTCTCACTAGATTACAGCATCTTAAGATCACAAGGGGAAAGAGACACTATTGGATTCATTTGAAAGATGATGCATAGAAGAAGCAGAGATGATTTGCACAGCCTGGATACCAATGACAACATTAACAGGAACAGCTTACATGCATAATCTAAGTATTTTTTAGCTAAGTGGAAGCAAAGCTGTGATCCTGCTGCAGTGGGCTTGGGGACCAGTGTGGCACTGTGGGGTGTCACTGAGGACGTGTCTACAGAAGGGTGAGGACAGATCTTTTCCAACCAAAGGAAATACTTAGAATAAAAGTGATTGTGTTTTGTTTGTTTTGTAGCTATCTGAGAGACAGCAGAAAATTTATAGAAGAGGTAGAAAGGCAAGTGTTAAAATGTAATATTTTCCCAATTAATGAAAAATGTTTATCCTAAGGGGGAAAATGCCAAAACTCCAAGATCTAAAATATATTTAAAACATGTGAATTTTGTCTATCCAGTGTTAATTCACTTGAGAAAATGAGACATATGGCTTTGTGTTATCTATGGGCTTATTCTTCAGGAAAACAAACCACTAATAGAATTTCCAGATCCCTAGTCCACTAGCATAGTTTAAGCCTCACTATCTCACTCCTAGTCTTTAACAATAATCCGTTTGCTTATGTCCCCACTATTCTATTTTTGTCAAAGAATGAAAGAGACATTTTAAAGTTCAGGAATTCCAAAATGGTGGCGGAGTGAATGAAAGCTACACAGACCATCTCCCAGGACCAAACTGGAAATACAACTAAAATAAAGACAAATCATCAGGAAAAAGCAACGGAAAAGCAGCTTGAGAGGACCATACAACCAGGGACACTGAATCGATCCTGGTAGGATTGCGGAGGCGCAAGAGGGGGGCTGGGAGCCCACAGACAGCAGCGGTCTTACCTGTGAGCACCGCCCTCAGGGTGAAAGCCCAAGCCAGATCCACAGCTCAGAGGGCCGGGACAGAGCGCTAAAATAGCCACAGCCACTCACCTTGGGCTCTGGCAGAGGGAGAGCGGACTGGACTGGAACTGTGTGGGGAAACTCGGGATTTGGAGGGTGCTCAGAGCTTTTGCTGAGTTGTGGCCATGCAGGACGGTGGCCATCTTACTCCTTCCCAGGGCTCTGGGGAGAGGCGGCAGCCACTCCCTTGGAGATTCAGCCACACTCAGATGGGCCATTGAAATGCAAATTGAAGCTCATTAACTACCAGCATCTGCCCCACCCTCTAGAAATCCTCTCATGTTGAACACCTGAGGGAGGTTTTCATTCAACTGAGAACCCAAGGCTCTTCAAGTAACCTCAAGGCAAAATAGCCTCTAGGCAAAAAGCTAGAGGATAACTTAACCTTTTCTGGGCTTGCAAATCTACCCAGGAAAGTAAGACTCCACAGTGGTGTATAACATGGGTGCTCCCATGCTCATCCAAACCCATTAGAGGGAGCCACAAACAGCAGAACACCAACATTTACAGGGAAAATTTGGCAGGCTCCAAAACCACAGAGATAGCCAAAATGGTGAAACAAAGAAACAGATGCCAAATGAAAGAACAAGAGACCTCCACCGAAGATGAGATAAATGAAATGGAGTTAAGCAAGTTAACAGAACTAGAATTCAGAGCCATGATCTTGAGGAAGCTCAACAGCATGTGTAAGGACATCAACACCATGAGCAAAGACATAGAAATATTGAAAATCAACCAATTGGAAATGAAGAATGACATAGCAGAAATGAAGAACACATTGGAAGGACTAAACAGCAGAGTAGAAGAAGCTGAGGACCAGATCAGTGAATTAGAAGAGAGGGTAGAAAAAAATCAACCAATCAGAAAACCAAAAGGAAAAAACAATGAAAAAACAGGAAGACAGCTTAAGAGAACTGTGGGACAACTGGAAACGTAATAATATTCGCATCATAGGAGTCCCCGAAGAAGAAGAAAATGAGCAAGGGTTAGAGAATATATTTGAAGAAATAGTGATAGAAAATTTCCCTAATTTGGTGAAGGAAGAAGGCATTCAAGTTCAAGAAGCACAGAGAGTCCCAAGTAAGAAGAACCCAAACAGGCCCACACCAAGACACATAGTAATTAAAATGCCAAAAATTAAAGACAAAGAGAGAATCCTAAAGGCAGCAAGAGATAAGCAACAGTTTACCTACAAAGGAACCCCCATAAGGCTATCATCTGACTTCTCAACAGAAACACTACAGGCCAGAAGGGAATGGCATGAAGTAATCAAGGTCATGAAAAACAAGGATCAGAACCCAAGACTACTCTACCCAGCAAGGCTATCATTCAAAATAGAAGGTCAAATAAAGAGCTTCCCAGACAAAAAAAAGGCTAAGGGAATACATTAGCACCAAACCAGCACTGCAAGAAATATTAAAAGGACTGCTGTAATTAGTAGAAAAAATAGAAAGGAAAATAGAACCACACTAAACAAAAATGGCAATAAATAAGTACATATCAATAATCACCTTAAATGTAAATGGATTGAATGCTCCAATAAAAAAACACAGAGTATCGGATTGGATAAGAAAGCATGACCTATATATATGTTGTTTACAAGAGACCCACCTCACAACAAAAGACTCACATAGGCTGAAAGTGAAGGGATGGAAAAAAATCTTCCAAGCAAACAGAAAAGGAAAAAAAAAGCTGGGGTAGCAATACTCATATCTGATAAAATAGATTTCAAAATGAAGGCCATAACTAGAGACAAAGAAGGCCACTGCATAATATTGAAAGGATCTATCCAACAGGAAGATATAACCTTGGTAAACATATATACACCCAATATAGGAGCACCAAAATACATTAAAAATCTTCTGGAGGACTTCAAAGGGGAAATCGACAACAATACAATCATAGCAGGGGACTTCAACACCCTGCTGAAATCACTGGATAGATCATCTAGACAAAAAATTAACAAGGAAAGAGACACTCTAAATGAAGCACTAGACCAAATGGATTTAATAGATATTTACAGAGAATTACACCCCAAAACTACAGAACTCACATTCTTCTCAAGTGCACATGGGGCATTCTCAAAGATAGACCACATATTAGGACACAAATGAAGTCTCTACAAGTTCAAGAAGATTGAAATCATATCAAGCATCTTCTCAGATCACAATGGCATGAAACTAGAAATCAGTTGCAACAAGAACATGCAAAGCATTTGAACACTTGGAGGCTAAATAGCATGTTATTAAACAATGAATGGGTTACTGAAGAGATCAAGGAAGAAATTAAAAACTTCCTGGAAACCAATGAAAATGAACACACAACAACACAAAATCTATGGGATGCAGCGAAAGCTGTTCTGAGAGGGAGGTTCATAGTACTACAGGCCTACCTCAAGACACAAGAAAAATTTCTAATAGACTATCTAACCTCACAACTTAAAGAACTAGAAAGCAAACAAAAAGAAAACCCCAGAGCAAGTAGAAGGAAGGAAATAGTAAAGATCAGAGCAGAAATAAATGACATAGAGACCAGAAAAACAATTTAAAGGATCAATGAAACAAAGAGCTGGTTTTTTGAAAAGATAAACAAGATTGATGGACCCTTAGCTAGACTCACCAAGAAACAAAGAGAGAAACCCAAATACACAAAATCAGAAATGAAAGAGGAGAAGCAACAACTGACACCACAGAAATACAAAGGATCATTAACAAATACTATGAACATTTATATGGCAACAAATTCAACAATCTAAGTGAAATGGACAAATTTCTAGAAACATATAGTCGGACAAAATTGGACCGGGAAGAGATAGAAAATTTGAACAGACCAATAACAACTAAGGAAATTGAAGATGTAATCAAGACTCTCCCAGCAAAAAAAAGCCCAGGCCCGGACGGCTTCACAGGGGAGTTTTACCGAACATTCAAAGAAGAACTAACACCCATTCTCCTCAAACTATTTCAAAAAATTCAAGAAGAAGGAAGACTTCCAAACTCGTTTTATGAGGCCAGCATAATTCTAATTCCAAAACCAGAAAAAGACACTACAAAGAAAGAAAGCAACAGGCCAATATCCCTGAGGAACATAGATGCCAAAATCCTAAACAAAATACTAGCAAATCGGATCCAGCAATACATCAAAAAAATTATTCATCATGACCAATTGGGATTCATCTGAGGGATGCAAGGCTGGTTCAATATTCGCAAATCAATAAATGTGATACACCACATAAACAAAATGAAAGATAAAAACCACATGATCATATCAATAGACGATGAAAAAGCATTCGACAAAATCCAGCACCCATTTCTGATAAAAACACTCAGCAATTTGGGAATAGAGGGATCATATCTTGATATAATAAAGGCCATATATGAAAGACCCACAACTAACATCGTACTCAATGGGCAAAAACTAAAAACATTTCCCTTAAGAACAGGAACAAGACAGGGATTCCCACTTTCCCCACTCTTATTTAACATATTACTGGAAGTCTTAGCCACAGCAATTAGACATGAAGAAAAAATAAAAGGAATCCAAATTGGAAAGGAGGAGGTGAAACTGTCATTATTCGCAGATGACATGATATTATACATAGAAAACCCTAAAAACTCCATCAAAAATCTACTAGACCTAATAAATGAATTTGGCAAAGTAGCAGGTTACAAAATTAACGTCAAGAAATCGACGGCATTCTTATACACCAATGACGAACTCACAGAAAGAGAAACTAAAAAAACAACCCCATTTACCATCGCGGCAAAAAAATTAAGATACCTAGGAATAAACTTAACCAAAGAAGTAAAGGATCTATTTGTAGAAAACTACAGGACATTGAAAAAAGAAACAGAGGAAGATATAAAAAAGTGGAAGAACATACCTTGTTCATGGATTGGAAGAATTAACGTCATTAAAATGTCCATATTACCCAAAGCAATCTATAGATTCAATGCAATCCCAATCAAAATACCAGTGACATATTTCACAGAACTAGAACAAATACTCCAAAAGTTCATATGGAACCAAAAAAGACCCCGAATAGCCACAGCAATCTTAAAAATAAGGACAAAGTAGGTGGAATCACAATACCGTATATCAGGTTATACTATAAAGCTACTATAATCAAAACAGCCTGGTACTGGCACAAGAACAGGCATATAGACCAGTGGAACAGAACAGAGAGTCCAGAAATTGACCCAAGACATTATGCTCAATTAATATTTGACAAAAGTGGCAAGAGCATACAATGGAGCAAAGACAGCCTCTTTAATAAATGGTGTTGGGAAAATTGGACAGCTACATGCAAAAAAATGAAACTAGACCATCAACTTACACCATACACAAGAATAAACTCAAAATGGGTAAAAGACCTAAATGTGACATGTGAATCCATAAAAATCCTAGAAGAAAATATAGGCAACAAAATTTCAGACATCTACGCAGCAGAATCTTCACTGATACATCACCTAAGGCAACAGAAACAAAGGAAAAAATGAACACATGGGACTACATCAAACTCAAAAGCTTCTGCACAGCAAAAGAAACAACCATCAAAATGGAAAGGGAACCCACTGTATGGGAGAGCATAATTGCCAATGATACATCAGATAAGGGGTTAATCTCCAAAATATATAGAGTGCTCATACAACTCAACAAAAGGAAGACAAAGAACCCAATTAAAAAATGGGCAGAGGAACTAAATAGACACCTCTCTAAACAGGACATACAAATGGCTAAGAAACATATGAAGAAATGTTCAACATCACTAATCATCAGAGAGATGCAAATTAAAACAACAATGAGGTATCACCTCACAGCTGTCAGAATGGTCGCCATCAACAAATCATCAAACAACAAGTGCTGGCCAGGGTGTGGAGAAAAGGGGACTCTAGTACACTGCTGGTGGGAATGCAGACTGGTGCAGACACTGTGGAAAACACTATGGTGTTACCTCAAAAAATTAAAAATTGAATTGCCATTTGACCCAGTGATCCCACTTCAAGGAATATACCCTAAGAAACTGAAACACCAATCAGAAAGAATACATGTACCCCCATGTTCATAGCAGCACTATTTACAATAGCTAAGATCTGGAAACAGCCCAAGTGTCCATCTGTGGATGAATGGATAAAAAAGATGTGGCACATATACACAATGGAGTACTATGCAGCTGTAAGAAAGAAAGATCTCTTATCCTTTGAGACGACATGGAGGGACCTCAAGAGCATTATCCTAAGCGAAACAAGCCAAGCAGAGAAAGACAAATATCACATGATCTCACTCATTTGTGGAATATAATAAACATAACAGTCTGGGGAACAGGGTAAACCCAGAGATGTGAAAGTAGGGTACAGACTGACAACCCTCAGAAGGGGGGGGGGAGGGAAGAGATAAACCACAGAACTTATACACATGTATGCATAACTGATGGACATGGACAACAAAGCTGGGGACGGGGTGGGAGGTTGGGGAGGAGGATGTCAATGGGGGAAAAAGGAGAAACATCTGTAACAAAAATAAATTATTAAAAGAAATAAAAAAATAAATTAAAAAAAAAAAAGAATTTCCAAGAATGTAAAAGTGCCCTCTAGAGGCTGATCAAGCATCTTACAGGTATACGATCCTTTGAATTCATACAGGGTGAGTTATTGGGAAGAACACAAGAAGGGGCTCCAGAGCTGATATAAGTCATGTAACACACTGACTGTTCAGAGCTCCCGCACTGCAGTCTAACAGACTACTTCAAGGGAGAGATGTTCTTCATACTTAAAAACATTAGCTCATATTCCAGCCAAGTGGCAGCACTGAATTGGCTTGTGATTATGGCATTCAGCATCCTGTGTGCCGTTTAAGTACCTTCAGCATCAATTTGCAGCTGGCAAAACTATTGCTATTTATGTTTTGACTGCATTTGAAATAATCTAGAACTTATTTTACTTCCATTAGACATTAAGAAAAGGACCAAATGTAAAATCATTACTTTGCCAATTTACTGTGAAACCCAAAAGAAATCTCTCAAATGTGTCATTTATTGAATGTAAAAGTGAAAAATAAAAGCAGTTCTTGAAACTAGTTAACAACATTTTGGTCAGGTAGATTTATCAAAGGCATATTAAGGATTTGGAGACTTTTTCCATTTTTAGTGCTATAAAAATAGCTGATTAAATATGTCCTTTATGTCAAGTATTATTAGTAATGTTATATTCCCTTTAATCCTAAAAACCCAACAAGTTAAGTATGATCTTTATTTTACACATCAGGAAACTAAGGATTCATTAAGTTACATAATTAATGAGTGACAGCCAAAATTCCAATACAGGTACTTCTGAAATCGAAGTCAAAGCTCTTATGTTCTCAAGTGAGTCCCTTTAGGGATTCAGTTATACATTTTAAAACTCTTGAGATAATAGAGATCTGTTATATATGTAATATATAATATATAATATTTTCTATTATAAAATAGCATTATAATATTAGAGCTTTGATTCATTGATTAAATTCCTAAATTTTCTTACCTCCTAATGTGTGAGCTATGACAAAGTACATGTGAAACTTTAGTGCTCTGGTGATCAATATAATCCTAAAGTTCTTAGGCCACTCACTGAAGTACTGCAAATTAGTTTTGTGTTTCTCTTTTCTGCTTGGGCTAATCATTGTTGGAGGAATATTTAGTACCATAAAGATTTGACCCACTACACACTTCCACTACTAAGCATTATCAGGATCCCAAATGTTACTTGTGATCCTTCTATGCATCCTTTTTAGATTTCTTCAAGGCCCAAAAACACTTTTTTAAGACTGATTTTTACCTGAAGCTTTCCATCCTGCACCTTTCCATTTACATTGGCTCCTTCGTTGATTATATAGTCTAAGCTTCATCTTCTACCTTTTTCTCTCTGTTTCTGTAACTCTTTCTATATACCTGTAGGTCTATCGATAGAGCTATCTATATCTACACATATATGGATATGTATCTGTATCTATCTCCATACCTGTATCTGCATGAGCTGTCTCTTCCTTCTTTCCATTGGTAGACAAGATGACCCACCCCTCATGATAAGTTAACTTGTCCTTGACTGCTGAAGCAACTTTGTGCCATACAGTGTTTATATTTTCCCTTGTCATCAACTCAGTCTGTTTCTGTTCAATGAATTCTTCTATCTCAGTTTACACATGGCTGTAGGCATTGTAGCAGGCAGAATAATGGCCTCCTGAAAAGGTCCACATCCTAATCCTGTAGCTGTGAGAGTTACCTGACATGGCAAAAGAACTTTATAGATGTGATTAAGGACCTTGAGATAGGAAATTTATCCTGGATTGTCCAGGTGAGGCCAATTTAATCACAAGGTCCATAAAGGTGGAAGAGAGAGGCAGAAGAAGGTTGGAGAAGGACATGACAACAGAAGCAAGGTCAGAATGATGCCACGTGAGGAGGATCTGACTTTGTTAGCTTTGAAGATGGTGAAAAGGGGTCATAAGCCCAAGAATGCTGGGGGCCTTAGAAGGTGGAACAGGCAAGGAAGTCAGTTCTTTACTAAGCCTACAGTAAAGAGTGCAGCCCTACTGACACCTTATTTTAGGTTAGACTTCTGACCCACAGAACTATATTATTTTAAGTCACTATGTTTGTGAAAAATTGTTATAGCTAGCATTAGAAAACTAATACAAACTTCATCTATCTTAAGAGAATATTTATTAATGCTAACTCCTATAGCTACTATCTTATTTCTCTAATTCCTTCTACATTTAAAAGCCTCAAATTTGTAATCCATGTCTATATCTCTATTAATTTTTTACCTACTCCAAACCTTCTTAATAACGTGAACTTTTTATTCTTACCAATCTTACTAAAATTGTTCTCCTAGAGGCTCTTAAAAGGTATTTTCTTATCAAATCCGATGGAAATTTCTCTCTACTTCTTTGCCATCTTCTATGTATTTGATCCTTCCTCTTACATCTGGAAACTACTTCCATTCTCTGGTTTCTCTGATCTTTAACCGGCTCCTGGTTTTTCCCTAACCTACGAGGCAAAGTCTATTTAGACAGGGTGACCACCTTGGCTATGCCTCAAAAAAAGTCAATATCCTCTGGGAAATATTGAGACCAGCAGTTTCCTTTTTCTCTTTCTAAGCACCACTTCACTCTTCAGCAGGTTGAGAAAGGCTTTAACCTCTGTCCCCAAGTGCTTTTCTCTCCTGGCATCTAACCTTCTCAGGTGCTTCCCATTCACGTTCAGACTTTGGACCTGGGGAGACTCCAGTGAGTGACTGAGAATTTAAAGGTAGTTCCTAAATTAGTTTTGCCTTTCCTCCAAAAGAGCTGAATCAACTAGATTACATGAGAAGGAAATTTGACTGATTTCGGTTCATCTTATGTGTATTATTAGACTACTTCTGAAGATTGCAACAAGCAGGGGAATTTCAAACATTAAGAGTTCTGAGTAATCTACAGACGGGAGACTGATTTCTGAGTCTTTGAGTCCGTCATTCAGTCATAGTGGATTTTGCTGAAAGTTTATAGTCAGTAAGAAAATAGTATTTCTAAATATTATAAAGCAATGGAAAACATGTTAGTCATTTAATGCCAAGCAAAACATTAAGTATTGAAAATGTATGATTCAGATATGTAAAATAAACCTAAAGACTACTTAAAAGAAATTAAGCAAAATATTAGCAAAAGTTGTGTTTTAATCTACTTTTCTTTAATATTTATATATTATTATGGTATTAAAAAGAAGAAAAGGCCCAGCTGGTGTGGTTCAGTGGTTGCACGTCGACCCATGCACCAAGAGGTCACTGGTTCGATTCCCGGTTTCGCGAGGCACATGCCTAAATTGTGGGCCCAATCCCCAGTGGGGGGCATGCAGGAGGTGGCCAATCGATGTTCTTTCTCTTCGATGTTTCTATCTCTCTCTCCCTCTCTCTCTCAAATCAATAAAGAAAAAAAGAAGAAGAAAAGACTGGTTTTAAAACATAAGCAAAATTCAAATGGAATCTCCCATCAGGTAACACGCTTTCTGCTGGGTAACTATGGCCCTCCTTCTCTATGGCTCTGGATGCTTAACATTTGTCCCTCACTTTATTCCACAAGCTATGCTAAGAAGGAATTTTGAATACATTGCATGACTACCCTTGGCTACTTATTCATTAGAAAGCAAGGTACATGTTAAATTTTTTGAAAACATTTTTCCTTTATTGATTTTAGAGAGAGAGGAAGTGAGAAGGAGAGATAGAAACATTGATGAGAGAGAACATCGATTGGCCTCCTCCTGCATGCTCCCCACTGGAGATCAGACCCACAACCTGGGCATGTGTCTTGACCAGGAATCAAACCGGCGACCTCTTGGTGCATGGGTCGATGCTCAATCACTGAGCCACACTGGCTGGTCGATTTTTTTTTTTTAATCTCATCCAGACCATTTTTATGTGCTTTTTAGGATATGCTGTGTGCACTTGAATAAATAAGTAGCTAATTAATAAGATTTTTTTTTAAACCTCACCCGGGGATATTTTTCCATTTATTTTCAGATAACGTGGGAGGAAGAGAGAGAAACATCAATGTGAGAGAGACACATCGATTGGTTACCTCCTGCAGGACCCTGACCAGGGCCAGGGACCAAACTGCAACTGACGTACGTGCCATTGACCGGAATCGAACCAGAGATTCTTTGGTCCGAGGCCGATGCTCTAACCCCTGAGCCAAACCGGCCAGGGCAATGAGATGTTTTTTAATGCTTAATGATTCAAACAACAATAAAATATTACCAATATGTAATAACTAAACAAAACCTGTCTTTTTCTCCTCTGCAGAAAGAAATGCATGCTGAAACATTAATCTTTTTAAAGACCAGCATTTAAAATATCTAAAAAAATCACGAGATTCTCTCTACACAGTGAAATTAAGTTGCAAGAAGTGAATGTGAAAGAAATTTATCTTCTAGACAAAAAGCCCACCATCACCATTGAAATGACATGATAAATATGTGCTAAATAGCAATGACAGATGCAGGCACTTTCTAAAATAATACAAAATGAGAATTTCAGAGAAGCATAATTTAATTTGCATCCTGGGGATATATTTTTATTTTCTTGTCAAAGAATTTACATTCATAACCTGCCATGCATGATTACAATAAAGAGAGGTTTGCGATGTTTTGTTTGTATTGCTGTTTGTTTGTTTGTTTAACCAGAAAGCATAGGCAATAACTTCAGAGTGCTGACCATAGAAGCAAATCAGGTGAAATGTTTCCCTTGTCATGCTAGCAAAGCAAATAGTCCGATTTGCAAATTCTGGGGGTGTTCTGGATTACAGTGGTACTAATGTTTTGGACCATAGGTCCCTGTTGGCTCATACCTTTTCAAATCAATGTTTTATAGTCACTACCAACGTCTCCCTTGCCACATAAATACTTGCACACATTGAAACAATGAGACTCTGGGCTTTACCCATAGTCCTTCTTAATCTCTCTCTTTTGTTCTGCTTCTGTTCTCTAGCTGAATGAGAAAATGGGAGATGTTTTACTGTGAATTTTTGGCTCCTTTGCCTTTGAAAGAATCTTTTTTCCCTTCTATCTCCATTTTAGTATAGTCTTTTTTAACTGAACATTACTTACATTTCCTTTGAAATTGCCTTTTCAATTTGTTACATTGCTGTGTGTTGATTTCCTTCTCAAGTTGGCATGCAGCTTAACATGGTCTACAAATTTTCTGCTGGAGTAGATTGCAATATTGTCCAAGCTTGATCCTTCATCATTTATTATAAATGATGTATTGACATCTTCAATTAAACCCTCCCAAGTGGAACATATTATTCATAATCCTCTATAGCTGCATTGTCCAATATTGTAGCCATTAGCCACGTGTGGCTATTTACATTTAAATTTAAAGTAATTACATTTAAATAGAATTTAAAATATAGTTTCTCAGCACACTAGCCACATTTCAAGAGTTTAATCACCACATGTGGCTAGTGGCTATCACATTGACATCACAGATATTACGGAACATTTCCATCACCTCATAAAGTCCTATTGAACAATACTACTTTAGAGACTAAGGAACTAGAAATCTAACCTGGCCTTCTTGAAGTGTAAGAAGCCAGAGGTTTATTTATTCCTTATTCAATGCAGTGAATACAAAATACATCAGGTAGAATGTGTTGGTTATGCCTGGAGATGGAAAACTAAATTAACCTCTTTATATTTATTTACCAAAAAGGCCACATTACACAAAAGGGAAAACAAAATATCTAAGCTACGATCTACTTATACTCTCTGTTCTTGATTAAAACTCTACCTGACTTTTTAAACCATCCTTGGTGCAACTGAGGTTTGTCAAGTCCTAACTCAAGTACCACCAGAGGCTCTGACTATCAGGCAGCCAGCAGACAGAGGCAGGCGAAGATGGATCTCAGGGTGACGGGACATTAGCTGAACTGACCCTGGGCCTGGTGCTAGTAAAGGCTGGTCTTGGTGCACAGCTTTGTTGTTCCTATGCACACCCAAGCCTAGCAGAGGCAGCCACAAACTGTGGATTGCTTTGTAGCTCCATCAGGTTGACCAAAGCAAGTCACAGACAGCATCTGACATTGGCCTGCACCAGTGTCCCTCCCAGAAGCCCAGAATCAACATACCCAGCGGCTAGCTTCAGATAACTTCAGAGCAGGATCCAATGAACTTCACAAGCAGTATATCCAAAGGGAGAGCTCAGCAGGCACCAGAATTAGCACCTGTGCAGCAGCTCATGTGACATGGTCAGGGTTGAGCCTCACAGTCAGCAAGCCTGAGGATCGATCCCAAGCATGAAGTGGCCAGTAGCAATAAAGACTCAATTACAATAGGAGGGTCCACATAACCCAAACAATGGACATTCCTGAAGCACCCAAATTAGCTGATCACGGAGACTGCACCACTGAGTCCCACAGAACACCTACTACTTAAGGCCACCCTATCAAGACTGGAAGTCAAAGCAGATCTACCCAATATGTAGAAACAAACACAAAGAGGCAGCCAAAATGGGGAGACAAAGAATCATGCCCCAAATGAAAGAACAGGAGAAATCTTTAGAAAAGGAACTAAATGAAATGGAGGTAAGCAATTAACCAGATATAGAGTTCAAAAAATGGTTATAAGGATGTTCAAGCAACTTAGTGAGAACTTCAATGAAGAGATAGCAAGCATAAAAAGGAGATAAAAACCATTAAAAAAAAACAGTCAGAAATAAAGAATACAATATCTAAAGTGAAGAAATACACTAGAAGGAATAAAAAGTAGGGTGGATGAATCAAAGGACTGAATTAGCCATTTGGAAGACAAGGTAGCAAAAAACACCCAGTCAGAGCTGCAAAATGAAAAAAACAAATTTAAATGAGGATAGTTTAAGGGACCTTTGGGACAATATGACGTATAACAATATCCACATCATAGATGTACCATGAGGAGAAGAGAGAGAGCAAGGGATTGAGAACCTATTTGGAAAAGAAAAAAAAAAAATGACTGAAACTGTCCCCACCTGCTGAACAAAAAAACACACAAGTCCAGGAAATGCAGAGTCCCAAACAAGATGAACCCAAAGAGGTCCACACCAAGAAACATCATAGTTAAAATGGCAAAGGTTAAATATAAAGAGAGAATCTTTAAATTAGCAAAAGAAAGACAGTTACCAACAAGATAGTTCCTATAAGACTTTCTACTGATTTCTAAATAAACATTTAAGTCCAGAAGGGATTGGTATAAAATATTTAAAGTGATGAAAAGCAAGGACCTACAACCAAGACTACTTTAGCTATGTCTGGGCAAGATGGTGGTGTAAGTAAATGCAGGATTTACCTCCTCCCACAACCACATCAAAATTACAACCAAACTACAGAACAATCATCATTTAAAGCTGCTTGAAATCTGTCTGAATGGAATTTCTACAGCTAGGGAATTAAAGAAAAAGCCACACTGAGACTGGTAAGAGGGGCAGAGATGCAGATCAAGATGGTTCTACACCCACATTTGCCAGATAAATATTGGGAGGAATATCTTGACTGCAGAGGACCCCCTGAGGAGTATGGGGTCCCAGCCCCTTACCAGGTCTCCAAGCCCACGGTTCCAGTTCCAAGAAAAGAAATCCCCATAACTTCTGGCTATAAAAACCAGCAGGGATTGAGGCTGAAGGAGGCAGAGGACTTCTGGAGTCCCACACAGTTTGCCTTAAAGGGCCCACACATGGACTTACCAGCATTCATGCCCTCTGAGCTCCAGTGCTGGGGCAATAGCCTCTAAAGCACCAGAGACATATGAGGAAGAACCGAATTATTTGGCATCAGTGTGAGAGCTGGGGGGACAACTTTCTCTCAGACAGCAGTTCTGGCAGAGGTCATGTTCCTTTGATGAGCCCTCCCCTCACAGAATAAGCAGGCAGGTGCCATATCTGGAACTCCATCAATCTGGCTCACACTGTTTGCCCAACCTTAGTGATTTCCTGTGGTACCACCCTACTCAAATTTCAGGCCCATCTAAGCTGTTTCCAGCAGCTTTCTGATACAATGCTTAAAATATTTCAAATATTTAAAAATCTCTCAAACAGTAGCATCTGGCTTAGTGCGCCGCATACCTTTTGCTAAGTGGCTCCAGCCTCAACACTAGCAGTGGTCAGCCATGGTTCACAGTTTGGCCTCAGCTGGGCACCTCCAAGCCCAACCCAAGTAGCAGGCATATGAAGGTTGGTCTGTGGCTCATGCTGGGTAGCCCCAGGCAGAACACAGGCAGCGGCTGATCTTAGCCTGCATCTCCTGAGAGGCCCCAGAGACAGTACACCCAGTAGACAGCTTCAGACCATGTCGAAAAATTACCACCCAATCACCTCCACAAGCGACTCACTCAAGGGGCAGACTCAGTGGGCATTGGAGCCCTACTGAAGCAAGTCCTGCTCTGTGGAGTAGGCCTTGATACAGCTGATCCTCCACTGTGGTAAGAGGTCAGTAGTTGGTGATCACAGCCAGTCCTTGCAGTTGATCTGCCTGGGGGTAAATTTCTCCCATTCACAAGCCAACAGCAATCAAGGCTCAACTATAAGAGGAAGATGTACACAGCCAACACAGGGGGCATACCTTGAATGTCCAGTTTATGTAATCAGGGAGGCAGTGCCACTGGACCCTACAGAACACCTACTATATTAGGACATTCTACCAAGCCTGAGAGACATAGAAACTCTAGCTATTACAGAAAATAAACACAGGGAGACTGCCAAAATGAGGAGACAAAGAAACATGTCCCAAATGAAAGAACAAAAAACTCCAGAAAAAATAAACTAAACAAAATGGAGATAAGCAATCTACTACATGCAGAGTTCAAAACACTTGTTATAAGGATGCTCAATGAACTTAGTGAGAACCTCAACAGCTTAACAAAGGACTAGTCAGAAATCAATGATACCCTAACTGAAATAAAGAATAATTTACAGGAAATCAACAGTAGAGCAGATGAAGCAGAGAATCAAATCAGTGAGTTGGAATATGAGGAAGCAAAAATCACCCAATCAGAACAGCAAAAAGAAAAAAGAATCCAGAAAAATGAAGATAGCATAAGGAGCCTCTGGACAACTTCAAGCATACCAACTTTTGCATTATGGGTGCCAGAAGGAGAAGAGAGAGAGCAAGAAATTGAAAACCTATTTGAAAAAGTAAGGATAGACAACTTCCATAACTTGGTGAAGGAAATAAACATATAAGACCAGGAATCACAGAGAATTCCAAACAACATGAACCCAAAGAGGACCACACCATGACACATCATAATTAAAATGCAAAAGGTTAAAAACAAAGAAGGAATCTAAAAACAGCAAGAGAAAAGCAGTTTGGTTAACTACAAGAGAGCTCCCATAAGACTGTCAGCTGATTGTTCAACAGAAACTGTGTAGGCCAGAAGGGAGTGGCAATACATACTCAAAGTGATGAAAAGCAAGAACCTACAAAAAAGATTACTACCCAGAAAAGCTATCATTTAGAATCAAAGGACAGATAAATAGCTTCTTAGACAAGAAAACACTAAAGAAGTTCATGACCACAGAAACGGTATTATATGAAATGTTAAAGCGTCTTCTTTAAGAAAAAGAAGAAAATAAAAAAAATATAAACAGTAAAATGGCAATAAATATATATCTATAAAAATGAATCTGAAATACAAAATAAACAGGCAGAACAGAAACAGACTCATAGATACACCGAACATTTTGATGGCTGCCAGCTGGGAGGGGTTTGAGGGGGTTGGGTGAAAATGATGAAAGGATTTAGAAGTACAAATTTGTTGTTACAAAATAGTAATAGGATTGTAAATTACAGCATAGAGAATATAGTCAATAATATTCTAATAATTATGTATGATGTGAGATGGGTGTTAGATTTATGGGGGTGATCACTTATTAAGTTATATAATGTCTAATCACTGGGATGTACACCTGAAACTAATTATCATAATGTATGTCAACTGCGAAATAAAAATGATTTTAAAATAGGAAAAAAAATAAAACTACTTTACCTAGCAAGGCTATCATTTAAAAGTGAAGGAGAAATAAAGAGCTTCCCAGACAAAAAAATAAAAAATCTGAAGAAACTTGTTACCAGCAAACCAGTATTACAAGAAATATTAAAGGGACTGACTACTCAAAGGAGAATGAGGAGGAGGAGGAGAACCAAAAACAAACAAACAAAAACACAGGAACATAGTTAAAAGAATAAAATGATAATAAATATGTACCTATCAATAATCATTTTAGAGTGGAACTTGGAATAATTTGAGGGACTTTTATATACTTTTAAAAATCAGAATTCAATTAGAATGCCAGATTTATAGCAATTTGCATCTTTAATTTTCCAGATAATCTGAAGATTAGTGTTTGATACATGATTTTTTAAAGCAAATATAAGATTTTGTTAATTTATAATTTATTAATGTGTTATTGTAATTGAAAATGTTATAGAACTTTTAAATTCAGTCTTGTGTAGAAAGAAATGTATTAAGCAAAATTATGTGAATAAATATTCCCACAAAAAAATAATAATCACTTTAAATGTAAATGGCCTAAATATTTCCATCAAAAGACATAAAGTAGCTGAATGCATAAGAAAATAAGATCCATATATATGCTCTCTATAAAAGACCCACCTCAGAATGAAAGATACACATAGAACAAAGAAAGCAATGAAAAAGATATTTCATGCAAATAGAAATGAAAAAAAAAGGAAAGAACCCTGAGGTATCAATACTTATAAAAGACAAAATAAACTTAAAACATAGGCTATAATAAAAGAGAAAGGACACTACATAAAGTTAAAGAGATCAATCCAACAAGAGGATATAATGCTTGTAAACATTTATTTACCCAACATAGGAGTACCTAAATATATAAAGCAAATCTTGATGGACATAAAGAAAAAGATTCACAGTAATACAGTCACAGTAGGGGATTTTAATACTCCTTTGACCTCAATGGATTGATATTCCAGAATGAAAATGAACAAGGAAAAGCGGCCTTAAATGATACTAGATTAGATAGATTTAATTGATATCTTCAGAGCATTTTACCCCAAAGTAACAGAATACACAATCTTTTCAAGTACACCTGGGACATTTTTCAGGATAGATCACATTTTAGGCCATAGAACAAGTCTCAATAAATTTAAGATTAAAATAATATCAAACATCTACTCTGACTATGATGGTATAAACCTAGAAATCAATCACAAGAAAACAACTGAAAGATACACAAAAACATGAACCAAATAACATGCTACTAAACAATGAATGGGTTAAAAATGAGATCAAGGAAGAAATCAAAAGATACCTTGAAACAAATAAAAATGAGAGCACACTAAACCAAAATCTATGGGACACAGCAAAAACAGTCTTAAGAGGGAAATCCATATCATTACAGCCTACCTCGAGAAACAAGAAAAATCTGACATAAACAATCTAACTTTACACCTAAAGGAGCTTGAAAAAGAACAACAAAGCCCAAAGTGAGTAGAAAAAAAGAAATAATAAAGATCAGAGCAGAAATAGAGTAAAATATATATATATAAAAGGTCAATGAAACTAAGAGCTGTTTCTTTGAAAAGATAAATAAGATTGACAAAGTTTTAACTCATCAAAAAAAAAAAAAGAGAGAGAGAACCCAAATAAATAAATTCAAAATGAAAAAGGAGTAACAACCTTTTCTACAAAAATACAAGTAATTGTAAGAAAATATTATGAATAACTATATGCCAACAAATTGGACACTCAGGACAAAATGGAAATTTCTAGAAACATACAATCTTCCAAAACTGAATCAGGAAGAATAAGAAAATCTGAATATACCAATTGCAACTAATGAAATTGAAGCAGCAATAGAAAAAAACTCCCAACTGCCTTGGTTGGAGCATAATCCCCTGCACTGGAAGGTCATGGGTTTGATTTTCAGCCAGTTGTGGGTTCAATCTCTGGTCAGGGAACTAATTGATGTGTCTCTCTCATATCAATGTTCCCCTCTCTCTCTCTTTCTCCTGTCCTCCCTCTCTAAAATCAATTTAAAAAAATTTGTATGATATTTCATATATATATAAAAACAACACACACACAACAAAAAACTTCCAACAAATAAGTCCTGGACTGGATGGCTTCACAGTCTTCACAGGTAAATTTTACCAAACATTCAAAGAAGAACTAACATCTATCCTTCTCAAAGTATTCCAAAAAATTCAAGAGGTGGGAAGACTCTCAAGCTCATTTTACAAGACAAGCATTATCCTAATTCCAAAAGCAGATAAGAACACTATACAAAAAGAAAATTATAGGCCAATATGACTGATGAACATAGATGCTAAAATTCTCAACAAAATATTAGCAAACTGATCTGCATTACATTGAAAAGATCATATGCCATGATCAAGTGGGCTTTATGCTGGGGAGGCAAATTTGGCACAATATCCACAAATCAATAAATGTGATAAATCCACATAAACAAAATGAAGAATAAAAATCACATGATCATATCAATAGATGCAGAAAAAGCATTTGATAAAATCTAGCACCCATTTATAAAAAAAAAAAAAAAAAAAAAAAAAAGAACTCTCAGCAAAGTGGGAATATAGGGAATATACCTCAATATAATAAAGGCCATACACGACAAAACCCACAGTCAACATCATACCAGTGGACCAAAACAAAGAGCATTTCCTCAAAGATCAGGACCAAGATGGATATCTGCTTTCACCACTCATGTTCAACGTAATACTGGAAGTCTGAGCTACAGTAATCAGACAAGAAGAATAATAAAAGGCATCCAAATTGGAAGGAAAGAATTAAAACCATCTTTACTTGCAGATGACATGATACTGCATGTAGAGAACCCTAAACATTCCACCAAAAAACTACAACTGATAAATTAATTTAGTAAAGTAGCATGAGAGAAAATAAACATCCAGAGATCAGCTGTATTTTTATACACCAATAATGAACTATCAGAAAAGGAAACAAAAAAAATCTCATTTACAATTGCTTAAAAAATGTACCTATGGATAAATTTAACCAGGAATGTGAAAGACCTGTAATGAGAAAATGATAAGATGATAAAGAAAAAAAAAATTGAGGAAGATACAAATAAGTGGATAGGAAGAATTAACATCATTAAAATATCCATACTACCCAAAGCAATCTAAACTACCCAAAACAGATTCAACATGGTTCCTCTCAAGAGACCAATGGCATATTTCACAGAATTAGAACAAATATTCCAAAAATGTATATGGTACCACAAAAGAACCTGAATAGCTACAGCAATCTTGAGAAAGAAAACCAACATTGGAGGAATGATACTACCTGACATCAAACTATACTACAAGGCCATAGTAATGAAGACAGTATGGTACTGGCATAAATACAGACATAAAGATGAATGGAACAGAATAGAGAGCCCAAAAATAAACCCATGCCTTTATGGTCAATTAATATTTGACAAAGGAGGCAAAAATATACAATGGAATAAAGATAGTCTATTCAGTATATTGTGTTGGGAAAATTGGACAAATATGCTCAAAAAAAAATTGAAACTAGACCATCTTCTTACACAAGAATAAACTCAAAGTGGATTAAAGACTTAAATGTAACACTTGAAACCATGAATATCCTTGAAGAAAACATAGGCAGTAAAATCTCTGATATTTCTCTTAGCAATATTTTTTCTATGTCTTTTATGGCAAGGGAAACAAAAAATATAAACAAATGGGACTATATCAAATTTAAAAGTTTTTACACAGCAGAAGAAACCATCAACCAAATGAAAAGACAACCAAATGATACATCTGATAAGGGGTTAATATCCAAACTATATAAAGAACTTACACAATTCAACACCAAAAAGCTAATCCATTTAAAATGGGCACAGGACCTGAATAGACACTTCTCCAAAGAGGACATACAGATGGCTAATAGATATGTGAAAAACCTTCAACATCACTAATTATCAGAGAAATGCAAATGAAAACGTAATGAGATATCACCTCACACCTGTCAGAATGGCTATCATCAATAAATCAACAAGTGTTGGTGAGGATGTTGGCTCTGCTGGTGGGAATGCAGATTGCTGCAGCCACTGTGGAAAACAGTATGAGTTTCCAGAAAAATTAAAAATTGAATTGCCTTATGACCCAGCGATTCCAGCTCTGTGAATATATCAGAAGAAACCAAAATCTTAATTTGAAAGAATATGTGCACCCTTATGTTCATTGCAACATTATTTACAATAGCCAACATCTGGAAACAGACCATGTACTCAAGTAGATGAGTGGATAAAAAACCTGTGGTACATTTATACGATAAAATACTACTCAGCCATAAAAAGGAAGAAAATCTTACTTTTGGAACAGCTTGGATAAACCTGGAGATTATTATGCTAAGTGAAATAAGTCAGTCAGAGAAAGAAAAATACCGTATGATTTCACTTATATGTAGAACCCAATGCACACAAGAAACAAAATAGAAACAGATTCATTGATACAGAAAACAGACTGACAGCTTTTAGAGGAAGGGGCGTTGAGGGGCTGGGTGAAAAAGGTGATGGGATTAAGTAAAAACAACAACAAAACTCATAGACCCAGACAACAGTATGGGATTACCAGAGGAAAGGGGGTGGGGGAGGTAGAAGAGGATAAAAGGGCAATAAATGGTGATGAAGTAGACTTGACTTTGAGCGGTGAACACACAATACAATATACAGATGATATTTTATAGAATTGTACACTGGAAATCTATATAATTTTAATAACCAATGTCACCCCAGTAAATTTAATTTAAAAAGTTTTAAAAAAAGATTTCAATCACTGGTCCAGAAAAAATAAAGAATTTTCACTAGAGTAAGCAATAGTAGCTGCCACAACAAATGCCCCATCTCTTAAGGCAATAAAAGTAAGTTTTGGCTCACAAGAGTCTAAGTGGTTTCCTTATACCTTGGAGCTATGCCCTCTAGGACATGTGGCCTCTATGGCCACTCCAGGGAAGATAAAGAGAGCTGTAGAATTATTCTGAGTGTTCGAAGCACCAGGCCCGCGAAGGAACTCAGTCAATTCCCCAAACGCTCCATTAGTCAGAACTGAATAATAGGTCCAAAAGTGAACCACAGCAGAGACTGGGAAATCTAGTCTTCTGTGTCTGAGATGAGGGAATGGTGTATTGTAAACATACACAGCCTGTCATTGAATCTGCGAGGGCCAGAATGACACTTAGACTAAAACATTTCTCATGAATGGTTTCCATGCTGAACATATTGCCATTGCTACGAAGCACCAGCGATGCTAGGATTACTGCATTCCAAGGAACTGGTTGTCAGTACTGCCATACCTCCAAGAAGATAAAATGCCACCCCTTCTCTGCCCCTTACATTGCTCTCCTTCAAATCTAGATCCTGTCCAGATGTGACAAAGGGACCAAAGCTAGTTTCCATGACTAGATCATAGCTGCCAGAGAATCTGTGGACGTGACTGGTATGGCTATACCTTAAGAAGGTTGAAATTACGATGTGTAAAATTGTTATACATAGCAAGGATGCTCAAAGATTTAAGTAGTTGCAAATAACAAATCTCTACTAAAAATTGTTAAAGAAAATATTTTCTTACCTCTAAATGATTCAGTGTTCATTTACTAAAAACAGGAGGGGTGATTTTCTGTTACCTATGCACAGTACAATTACCAAAATGAGTAATTCACATTGATGCAATAGCATGATCCAATCTAAAGACCTTATTTTGGTCTCTTCCAGTTCCCCAAGAATGTTCTTTTATAGCAAAAAGAAATCTAATGACATGTGTTTTTAAGTTTCAATAGTCTTCCTTAATCTGGAACGATTCCTCAGCCTTTCTTTGTGTTCATGACAATGATGTTTTGAAGAGTAAAGACCAGGTATTTTGTAAAATGTCCCTCAATTTGGGCTTATCTGATGTTTCCTCATGATTAGAAATAGATTATGCATTTTTGGCAGGAATATTATTGATGATATTGTGTTCTTCTCAGTGAATCATATCAAGAGGCACACGGTATTTATTTGTTCCACTACTCATAACGTGATTTGCCAGGTCTCATCACTGTAGTCACCATTTTTCATCTTTGTCATTAGTAAGTATCTTGTGAGGAGATACTCTGAAACTATGTTAGTATACTGTTATTCCTCAGATTTTCACCTGTTAATTTCAGCATCCTTGGTAACTCTGGTGTGAATCAAATTTTATTATGATGGTTGTGAAGCGGTAATTTTCTAAAACAATCAATCCAAAATACGAAAACACTTCAGTAATTTGTGTGCCATTCCTGTGCATGGGTCATGTCAATCTTTTCTGTATTGTTCTAGTTTGGTGTATGGACTTGTCACCAAAGTAAGTTCACTAAGAAACAGATTTCAACAAGAGAGGGAGTGGAATTCATAATCTCAGTCCTTACACAACACCATTTCCTCATATGTTCCTCCAGTCTCTGTGTGCATATAGGCATAACAATAGTCTGTGAAAATTAAAATGTATAAACTTTTTCCTTAAGAATATATCATATTTTTATAGAATTTTAAATATAATTCTTATATAATACTCTTAACATGTTAACATTCATCATTTACTCTATCTCACAAACAGTTCCTCTTTTAGAGTCTTCAAAAAGCCTCTTTTCTCGCCTCTGTCACATGGGCTAGTCCTTGACCATGGCATGAACATCTCCCAACCCTAGTCTATATTTTAATGTACATGAGAATTTAATGAAGCTTAGATTAAACCATTTCTTCAGTTATCCTTCTCTGTACTTCTTCTTTAAATAAATACAACAATTTATAAGTATATATTTCTTTAAATTATCAAAGAAAATACCTGTCTTCCTGACTAGACTATGAGTTCGCTGAGGCCGAGAACCCTGGCACTGAGGACAATACCAAAATGGTCACAGATCTCGCTGAACACAGGGGAATTGACTGAGAGCCTGTTGCATTGAATTCAGTAATCCTCACTTTTATCTTGGATGCAAGCTTTTCTAATAGATTGATAAAAATAAACTCTCCTTTTGTTTAACTAATTAAAGATCCTGCCTCCCTAAATTCCTGTTCTTTCTCATCTTAATTGCCAATTTATCAGAAACAATCACTTAGTTTACCAGAAATATTCCATCTCTTATCAAACTGTCATTTGATTCTAGATTCGAGAACCTTGTTATGTTACATCCTCAAACTGAAAGAGACCTAGAGATATCTCCTCAGGAAATCTCTTTACGGTTAAACATCTTCACAGCTATTTACATCTTACAGATGTGGTGACAACTGTGACCCAGACACATTAAGGAACCCTGGGAAATCTGACTAGGAAACCCCACCTTCTTATCCTCTATTTCTCTTTAGAGGCCCCATAAATAACTTAGCTTTCCAAAACAACTGCTCATTGAAATTGACCTTCAGTGCTTTGCCCTTCAGTACTTTTACTCCATATATATGTTTTCTTTTTTAACAAAGCCTCTTAGTGAATACTATTTCTTTTATGGCACCTCCTAAACTGTGTGCCATAACCAGCATTCTTAAAGCCCAAAACCTTAGCGGACAAGGCACCTAGGTTTTGCATTTGCAGGCTGAACCTCATAACCAAGGATTTTTCTACAAGGATCTTCTCTGCTAGTATTTTTCATGTGCAACATCATTTGTAATCAAGAGGACATATGTAACTAGTGCTTGTTCCTTCTCTGATCTCTTATGCATAAACAATAAAGAATTTACTCAGCTTCAAGCTTTATACTTCAACTATTTTCTTCCCATTGCTATTCAGGGCAATGAAAATATAGGCTTATTTTATTTTATTTTTAATGACCACAACCTATTTCCTTGACTTGTTATGATCACTGCAACTGTGTTCGATGGAGGGCAAGTTACCTTGAAGAGAAGCTATTTTCTACTTAATCTCTGTGTGGTTACACTAATCAATGCAAGAAGCATTAACATAAACTTTTCCTACTTAGTGAATATAAATTTACTTAAGTCATAATTACATGACTTAAAAATCCTGTGAACCTTTTCACACACCATTCTACTGTCTCCATACTACAGCTCCTAAAATGCTTGAGTTTGATATTCACTGATTATGTAAAAAAACACTCCAAAGAATTAGTATTAATTTGATTGTTTCATTTAGTCCTATTGATTAGGATTTTCTCAATTAATATTTCTTCAAATCCATATCACTGAAAATCCAGTTCACCAATATGGAAATGCATGCCCTACCTCATTTTTATTACATCAGTGGGTTTGGTTCTTACATATAGTTATCATGAATGTTTAAATAATCTTAATTTATATGATTGATGCAAATAGCAATATTTTCAGATTACCTTATGTGATTAATTTGCATTTTAATATTTGCTTCAAGCTAAGAATATGATGTGATATTTCTTTTCACAATTACTCATTTGTTAAAATGTCTTTAAATATTTTATTGTGAGCTAACAACTGACTCCAAACATGGTAATAAATAAATCTGAAACTATGCCCCCCCAAAAGAAAACATCTCCCTTCTAAATGGCAAGATAATCCTGTACTTACACATGGTATAAGTAGGGGCATAGCCAGGCTTTGTGGGGCCTTGAAACTTATGCAATTTTCAAATCACTTAAAAACACAAGAACCCCTCAATATTGCAAATATATAAAACTATGGTCATGTGAATATATTGCCAAGGATACTCCCAGGGTTTTGGAAGGAGCATGTGTGAAGCTGGGATTCCTGAATTTGAGCTTCATGAACTTACTGTAAAATCATTTCCGGGTATGAAACCGGATGTAACAAGGGCTATGCAAACAGCAGGAGAAAACAGCAATAACTGAAAGGAGTGGAGATGACATTTTCATAGAAAAGGGACTGAAAGGCAATATTTCAAATTGTCAAAATGACAGTGTTTACCCTCCGCATGAGGAATACGTGAAGAAAGAAAGGGTTGGTTCCATATTTGACTTTTTATAGTTCTCATAACTTTCACAGTGAAAATACATTCTTCTGCAACCTGTATGTTGTCTGCCCATTTTTTTAACACACACACACACACACACACACACACACACACACACACACAGATGACACTTGAACTAGAAATTGAAGACAGGTTTCATAAGACAAGATTGGAGTGTCTTAGCTAAGGTTGCTATAGCAAAACAGCATAGACTGGATGGTTAAAGCAACAGACATTTCTCACAGTTCTGGAGGGTGGCAGGTCCCAGGTCATGGTGCAGCATGGTGGGGTTCTGGAGAGAGTCCTCTTCCAAGCTTGCAGGTAGCTGCCTTCTTGCTGTGTCCTCACAGGGCAAGGAGTGGGAGGTGGCAGAAAGACTGGTTCTCCTCTTATGAAGGCACTAATTCCATCATGAGGATCCCACCCTCATGACTTCATCTAAATAGAATTAACTCCAAAGGACCCTCTTCCTAACACTATCATATTAGGGCTAAAGTTTCAACATATGAATTCTGGGGGAGCACAAAACATTTAGTCAGTGACAGAGAGGATCAATCCTGAAGGAAGGAATACATTTTGCAAGGATACGAAATGAAAGGCAAAGAGAATGTTCGAGCATCTGTTATAAGGCAGGCTGTTTTCATGCCTCCATGGTGCCATACCAGAGGTTCTCATAATATCACAACCCCCGTCCACAATCTCATCTCGATACCTTAGGGAGAAAAGAAATGGTAAATATATAAAATATATTAGAACTTAAAATAGAATATTATAGTTAACTTAGCTGACTAAAATGAGAAACACAGGCTGTCATGCCAGAAACAAATGAAAATAAACTACATATTCTTGTAAATATATTTTTCAGTCCGCATATCAAGGTGGGTCCTTTTCAGGTGTTTGTATTCTCCTTTTTTTTTAAATATTTTTTTTTCCTTTATTGATTTTAGAGAGAGGAAGTGAGAGGGAGAGATAGAAACATCGATGAGAGAGAACATTGATTGGCCGCCTCCTGCATGCCCCCACTGGGGATCTGGCCCACAACCTGGGCATGTGTCCTGACTGGGAATCGAACTGGCGACCTCTTGGTGTATGGGTCGATGCTCAACCACTGAGCCACACCATCTGGACGTGTTCTCCTTTTGGGCATAAAGTAAAGAGATGAAATTTAAAAAAATACTGTAATTCCTAAAGTTTAGCTGAATGGATATATTGAGTACATAGTATTACAATACTTTTCTCTGGGGATTTTTGTTAAATTTCAGAACCCTTTATATAGGCCATGTGAGTCTTATGTTTTTTTTCCTCTGGAGAGTCTCGTTTTGTAGTATGCTTGGTTCCAAGAGCCTAGAACCTAAATAAGCGTTATAAATCAAAACAGAGTATTCGAGCTTAGTGGGTATTCTAGAGAATTCCTGCTGGAAAAGCCTAACAAAGAATAAATCTGTATGTCACTGTAACCATAGGAACTGCCTACCACAGTCTCTTACTTCAAGGTATAAGTCAACAACTTCAATCATTTTTCTTCTGGAACACTGATGTTTCGCAAGCAGGATCAAAATTTTGACTATTAAAAGCCATTCTACCAATATTTGTGAAGCACTTACTTTATGCAAGGTACTCTCCTACACTAAGAATACAAAACAGCAAAACATAATCCTGCTCTCTAAGAAGTCACTCTTCGCTGGAGAGCAGACTGAACAGGCAATTATGGGATACAGTGCGAAATTCTGTCACAGAGGTTGGCATTCCCTTTTTCTATGAAAGGTGTACTTGTGAGTTCCATCGGGCAATAAAATAATTAAACTGAGGGCAAAGAAATATTAATGGGAAAATTATATTTAATATAAGATGTTGAAGGCATTTTTCTTTTTAAACTTATCTTTATTGTTGAATATATTACAGATGTTCCTCCTTTTTCCCCTATTGACCCCCTCCTCTCCGCTCCCACCCCCGCTCTCCTCCTGCCTTTCCCCACACTGTTGTCTGTGTCCATTGGTCATGCATATGCATATAAATTCTTTGGTTTATTTCTTTCCACCCCCCCACCCTCTTTCCCTTTGAGGTTTGTCAATCTAACAACCAATTTGTACTTATTAATCCCTTCACCCTTTTCACCCATTCCCCCATCCCCCTCGCATCTGGCAACCAACAGAATGTTCGCTGTATCTATGGATGGTTTCTTGACTATAAATCCTGATAATCATAATTTTACACAACACTTTGTATATCCATAATTTTATTAAAAATTGGCCTTAGTTCATAATTGGGATTAACTTTTTTGACAAATTTCAGTGTTTATTAAGAAACA
Organism: Tadarida brasiliensis; assembly: GCA_030848825.1. Taxonomy (NCBI): domain Eukaryota; kingdom Metazoa; phylum Chordata; class Mammalia; order Chiroptera; family Molossidae; genus Tadarida; species Tadarida brasiliensis. The sequence goes on from CM061260.1 coordinate 78,678,349, forward strand.
TGGTGTCCCAGTGAAAATAATTCTAGCTGCTTGCACCAATTCTATCAAGAAATAGAATGCAAAATACTTTCTCTGATTGACAGATTTTCAAAAAATGTATGTGTAACCAAAATGGCACGTTTTGCCTTAGGGTCAGCCCTTACCCTTCTTTCATTGGAAATCCAACATCACCAATTAAATTATGACTTTTTAAAATGTTATTGAAAATATTTGTGGCAAAGGAGAAGAACTCCTCTTGAGTGCCAATCATCGTGTCTCCCCTTTCTTCTGACCTAGCATGCAGCAGAGTATAACCCAAACTTACTCTTCTCTTTCTCTTTTTCCATGCAAAATATTTTCCTTCTCATCCTGAAATAGAGGAGGCCAGAACATAGAATCCTTACTTATGAACCTTAGAGAAGGCTTATCAAATATCTTCCCAATTATTATCTGCTAGGATGATAACTTCTCCGTATAAAATTATACAAAGGTAAAGCCCAATTTAATTAAACTCCCTAAATATATAGGACTATATAACCCTATAACTATAACATTATTAGAAAAAAGAAATAATAATAGCTAATATTTACTATGTGCCAGGTACTATTCTAAGTTGACATAAGTTAAACTAAGTAAGTGATCCTTGAACAACAAGGAGGCAAGGGGTCCCAACCCCCAAGCAGCCAAAAGTCTGCCTATAACTATAGTTGGCCCTCTGCTTCTGCAGAATTTCCAACTACAGTTCAAAAATATATAGTTTTAGCCCTGGCTGGTGTGGCTCAGTTGGTTGGCATCATCCGTGCACTGAAAGGTTGCCAGTTTGATTCCCATTCAGGACACATGCCTGGGTTGCAGTCTTGATCCCCAGTACTGGGCATGCAGGAGGCAGGCAATTGATGTTCTGCTCTCACATTAATGTTTCTCTCTCTCCCTCTCCCTTGCCCTCTCTCTGAAAACCAATTAAAAAGCACAGAGGCTAAGCAATTTGCCAAAGTTACTCTACTAGAGTAGTAGAACTAGACTTTAATCAGAAGCTCGGGTTCCAAATAACAATGAATCACTTTATCAGAGTGCCTCAGCCAGTAACTGAATCTTCTGCTATATTCTAGTTTACTAGGGGCTACTAGTAAATTAGTAAGAAGAGAGACCTGAAAAGGTGGTTCTGAATCCTTGCACAGAGAAATTAAATGTTGACTAGATGAGCAGCCTGGTTAGAGAAGAACCAGAAAAAAATCCACAAGATTTCCTGTAACCTATAATATTTATCATTAAAGATATGTGCATTTTCATTGTCCTTATGCCATTTAAGTAATGTGTAATAGCTCCCAATTTAAGCAAAAATGGTACTTTTAAATTATTTTCTCTCTTCCAAAATTTCTCAAACATAATTTTTCACAATTGAAAAAATCCATAACTATTAAAGAAAGGAAAGACTGATGAAAACAACAGTGAAGTTATAAGAACAGAAAGCAGACATAAACATAGTTGGCATTGTTCAGCCACTTTGTTTAAACCATCCCTCTCGAAAACCTTTACAATTTACTCAGTGTTTAGAGGAATGCGATTAAAAAAATGTTTTTTTCTTTATTGATTTTAGAGAGAGAGGAAGATAGAAACATTGATGAGACCATCGATTGGCCACTTCCTACATGTCCCCCAACCTGGGCACATGCCCTGACTGGGAATCAAACCAGAGACCTCTTGGTGCAGTGGTCAAGAGGTCGATGCTCAACCACTGAGCCACACCAGCTGGGCTAAAGGAATGTGATTTTTGAAGATACTTGTATTTCTTACTTTATCCTTTCAGAAAGAATGTTTACTTGATATAATTCACTATTCATAAGTTTTTTATTATGATATGGGTTAGAAAAATAAAATGGGATGAATAACATTGAACAATTTTCTATTTAGGCAAGGAGTTGATTAAAGGTTCAATGAGGACAAAGGGAAATATAATTAGATAAACTCAGATTTTGCTAATTTTCCTGTATATTGCAGTTATACACAGTTCCTTTAAAGATACAATGCTTAATATACATAGCTGATTTGATTTTATAAAGTATATTCACATACATTTCTGATTTTTTCCTTAGGAGAAACTTATCAAAATGCTCTTTGAGGAAATCGAGTAATAACTAAATTCAGTGGGAACCACAAATATCATAAAGTTGTATAGTTTCTCCAAAGTAATCTAAATACTACATGATTTTTCAGACAACTTTCCAACAGGGTTTCCTTTGGACATGTACAAACTGATCTTTGGATACACGTGGAAGAGTTACAGATACTGTACTGCCAGGGCAGATCAGGATATGAAAGAGAAGAAAATGTCCCACCAGATAGCAAGTTTTTTAGAAAACTACTGTGATTTGGGAGGAGGGGCAAGGTGATATTGATGAGAGAAGTAAAAGGAGCAGACTGGTGAGCAAGAGCAAAGATCTGTGCATTTATGAAACATGTTATATAACAGGTGGCATTACACATCAGTGAGATTGATTCAAAAAATCATTTGGGAATAATGATTATTTACTATGGGAAAACAAATGTAGATCCCTATGTAATGCAAAGCAGAATTCATAATTCACAAAAGAAGGCATCATAATGTCCAAAAGATATTTGAAAATATGTTTGTCTTCACAAATAATCAAATAAATTAATAATAACAAAAAATAAGACATTTCATATGAATCGGATTGGCAAAATTTGAGACGTGGTAATACTGAATTAGGCAAGGATATAAAGAAAATGAAAATTCTTCAACAGTGGTAGGAACACACATGAGCACAATCACTATGGAAGAAAACTAGACATTATCTAATAAGATTGGAAGCACATAAACCCGATAAGCCAACAACTCCACATATAATATACTACTGAGGAACACGTCCACAAGTGAACAGGGATCCAGTATGAGACATCCTTTGGAACATTGCTAATGATGGTAAAAAATGGCAAACAAATAAAATGTTTATCAGTTGTTGGCTTTTATTTAGAAAACACATATATTGTTCATCCTCTGTGCTGACACTATTCTAAGAGGTTTATAACTTATTTAATCCTTATAACAACTCCATGGCATAGGTACTACTATAATTCCCGTTATGTAGATGAGAAAAGTCAAGTACAGAGAGGTTAAGTAACTTCCCCAAGTTCCCACAGCAATAAATGGTATAGCTGGTATGGCTCCAGAGTCTATGCTTTCTTTTAAGCACTATGCTATGTTACTTCTCATTCATTGGAAAATTAAATAACATATAAGATAATATACATTATCAAGAATAAATTTTAAAGGCTATAATGAGAAGAAAAAGCAAATGTCAGGATAGTATATACACTTTGATAGCATTTGTGTGAGTTTTAAAAAGTTGCAGGCAGCCCAGCTGGTGTGGCTCAGTGGTTGAGCATCGACCTGTGCACCAAGAGGTTGCCAGTTCAATTCCTGGTCAGGACACATGCCCAGGTTGTGGTCCCAATTCCCAGTAGAGGGCATGCAGGAGGCAGCCAATCGATGTTCTCTCTCATCGATGTTTCTATCTCTCTCTCCCTCTCCATTCCTCTCTCTCTAAAATCAATAAAGAAAAAAAGAAAAAATAAATAAAATAAAAAGTTGCAAGTTGCAGGCCTACAATATTTTTTTCATTGACATATGTGTACATTCATGCATGCAAATGAAATAACTTATATTAAATTTATAAAGCTGTTGATTCTGGGTAGATGAGAAGAGACATAAGACTGGGAACAAGAAACTAAGAAGAATTTTCAAGTTTATATTCAGTGTTGCATTAAAGAAAACCTTTAATAAAAGGTGTGTGTGTGAACACCGATGCACTGGAGAAGACTGACTCGAAGAGGTTGTGGCTTGCCCAAGGTCAGAATTAGAAAGTAACAGAACTAGAAATCAAACTCAAGGTATAGTTTTATATTCCAAGTCTAGTGTTTCTTCTTTCTAAACTTTGCTTCACCAGATATTTGCTGCATAGACATAAGCTGTCCAAAGCAGTTAAAAAAGGAGTTTATTTATAAATAAATATAATCTATCTCCACCTCAAATTTTTTTCCTATTATTAATGTGTCTATTAACTCATGCAATACTATTTATAAAATAATTGTTTTGCACCAGCCATTATGTCCAGATACTAAACATAAGTTGAGACTCTAGTGACCTATGAACTCAAGATCCCTGCTTTGCAAAACTAGGGCTCTCACTACTATCAGCAAAAGGAGGTGGGACAGCTGATAATTATTCATTGCCTGACTTCTGGAAGAAAATTTTTATAAATCTGACAAAGAGTTATCTTTACACATTTCATTCTTCTTAATGGAGCAATAATAATTTCAAGCATTATTATTGTTATTAGTCCCTGTAATTATGTCATAATCATGACACTTTATTTCTAACTCTCCAGAGAGAAGAGGAAAAATCCACTGGGAAGATGATGAGAGAGATTAGACCAAATGGTCTTGATAAATTTTCTATTGTAATTTTAAACAAAGCCCTAGACACCATCTGACTAATTGCAGATATTTCTGGAAAGCTTGAAGGTCTCCAAATAATGAGGCTAGGAAGAGGGAGGAAATCAGTCAGGAAGCTGATACCTCCCTGGACACTGCTACGAACTCTGGCAACTGGCCTGCGGGCGGTGGGGTGCTGGCAGTGTGAACACCGGGCCGCCCATCTTAGCGGCTAATGCGGTCTCACAAGTGATGGTGTGTCTATTCAATTTGGAAAAGCATTTTGGCCATGAGAAGCATTTCAAAGCAAGGTTCACGGAGAGAAGAAAGAAGAAACTTGAGATCAAATTTAAAACGTCTTTGTTATAAGCTGAACAAACAACAATTTTCTATGCACTAACCAAAATGCTCTGTCATTCTTCATCAGCGACTGTTACATTCAAATTCCTTTGCTGGAAAATAAAAAAGTGTCCAAGGGACTGGTAAATCTTTCTTTGCTTCATTAAGTCTGCTGAAAACAAAACAAAACCAGTGTTGATAAAGGCATCCTAGGAAGATCTAGCTATCATTAGCTTTCTCATCCAGCAAAACAAATCTGATACAGTATAAGGAACACTAATGGAAGAGTTTTTAAATTTAAGAAAGAGATAATGATAAATATCAATATTGGCAGCAGACAGGACATGTTTTAGCTATAAGATCTAAAGGGAGGAAAGTAGTTCTTTCTAGCCAACAGTCTTTATTTCGTTACTTGAAATACTGAATTTCTTGCAAAGATCCATTTCTTCCCAATGAGAATATTGATATTGGCTTTTGAAACAGCCACAATAGAATGATATAGAAATGTGGCTTTTATATTCAATAGTTTAAATACATGCTATTATAGCCTATATTCTAGAGTCTTTGCATATTTCAACATAGGTGCATTAGTTTCCAAGAGGTGACAACAAACTACCACAGCCTTAGGCTTGAAACATCAGAAATTTATTCTCTCAGAATTCTGGAGCCTAAAAGTTCAAAACCAAGGTTTGACAGGGCTATGCTCCCTTTGCAGGCTCTGGGGAAGGATCTTTCCTTACCTCTTTTTAGCTTCTGGTGGTTGCCAGCAATCCTTGGGGTTCCCTGGCTTATAGCTATATATAATAACTTCAATCTCTGCCTCTGTCACACATGGCTGCCTCCCTTCTGTGTATAGCTGTATGTCCCCAAATCTCCCTCTCTTGTAAGAACCCTAGTCATTGTATTTAGGGCCCACCCTAATCCATATAACTTGATTATATCTGCAAAACCCCTATTTCCAAATAAGAACACATCTACAAGTATCAGGGGTTAGGACTTGAGTATATCTTTTTAGGAGACTCAAGTCAACCCATTACAATAGGTTAAATGCATGTCTGGATTTTCTGAACCTGGAAAGCAGAAACAGATGAGGGAAATGGCTTTCAGAACAATAGCTATCTATTCAATTAAAAATGTAATCATGCCCTGGCTGGTTTGGATCAGCAGTTAGAGCGTCGGCCTGCAGATCAATGGGTCGCCGGTTCGATTTCCAGTCAAGGGCACATACCTGGGTTGCAGGTTTGATCCCTGGCCCTGGTAGGGTTTGTCTGGGAGGCAACCAATCGATGTTTCTTTCTCACATCGATGTTTTTTTCTCTCTCTCTCCCTCTATCTCTATCCCTTCCACCCTATCTAAAAAAAAAGCAATGGAGCCCTGGCCGGTTTGGCTCAGCGGTTGGAGCTTCGGCCTGCGGTCCAGAGAGACCCAGGTTCGGTTCCCACTAGGGGCATGTGCTTCAATTGCAGTTTGTCCTCGGCCCTGGTTGGTCGTGTGGGTGGCAGCCACTCGATGTGTCCCTTTCACGTCGATGTTTCTCTCTCTCTTCCTCTCTCTCCCTCCCACTCTACCTGAACAAAAGATGAAAGAATGTCCTCAAGTGAGGATAAAAAAAAAAAAAAAAAGCAATGGAAAAATATGCTCGGGTGAGGATTAAAAAAACAAAACAATAGAAGCATAATCATGAGTTTATAAGGAAGGCAATCTTTCCATATGGTTATGCAAAACAAGAATAGACATGCAACCCCACGAATCCTGCATCCCACATATAAGAAAAGATAAAGAGGAATAAATACATCCAGGTCAAGCAACAAGGCCCTACCTAGAAGGTGATGAAATATCAAATTTAGACTTTGGAAATAAGTTCAAGAGATGACAGTAGAAAACAGGAAGGAGGTCTGTTATGCCCATTTCACAGAAAAGGAAACTGAGGAACAGAGAGGTTACATAAACTGTCCAGACACGAGCAGTTAACAAGTAGAAAGGTGGGAATTCAAATTCTTTCAGTCTGGTTCCAGAGTGCTTATGTTCTTCAAAATTACATTTCTTTTTAAATGGTTTAAATGAAATTTTTGTAGTCCTACTTACAATACAATATCATCTATTCATTATGAGCTAACATAAACAAGTTGCCTCTGCCAGACCTTCTCTGGGTGTCTAATTCCCAAGGAAATCTCTTAGGATATTCTATGGTAGCTGAAGTTCAATATTCCTGTTCTTGTATTTCTCATCCTCTCTGTACCAGACACACAGCTAATGAATGCCTTCAGATCACACTGTAAATATCTGGGCAAAATTCTACTGCAGACCCGCCAACTTACTTGCATTTACCCCAAAGTCCCATGATCCACAGACCACAATGCCTTGCCCAAGCTGTCCACTTCTTTTATAAGGATTCATCACTCTTTTCCTTTTGCATATCTCTTTCTTAAAAATATGTTTTTATTGATTTTTTTTTTTTTAGAGAGACAAAGGGAGAGAGAGATAGAAACATGGATGGGCCACCTCCTGCACACCCCCTACTGGGGATCAAGCCCACAGCCCGGGCATGTGCCCTGACAGGGAATCGAACTGGGACCTCTCAGTCCACGGGATGACGCTCAATCCACTGAGCCACACCAGCCAGGCTGCTTACCTCTTTTAAATTCCTTTTCAAGTTGTTGACCAATCAACCATGAGCTCCTTGGGGTCAAGAACTATGTCTTTGTCCTCTCCAAATTCCCTGGATCCTAATTCAGACCTGGCATATGTTTAGAGTTTAATAAATAATAAATGAGTGGTTAAATAAATGAAACTACCACTAAACATTAAATAAAAAAAGAATCATTATACTCTACTCTATAGGAGGATCAGAGTCATATTGAAAGAGGTGGTATCCAAATTAAATAACTTTGAAGAGAGAGGTTTAAAAAGTAGGCCCTATTCTACCTGGAAAATGAGATTTGCATGTCAGAGAGCTGCTCTAGCAGGATGATAAAAGGCACCTATTTGAGTTGTAATTTCAGGTGTAACTGATAAGACAACTGATAAAATAATAGGTGCCACATTCTAAGGTGCAAAACTAATATTCAGGATTTACAAAAGTAGACTATTAAAAAAAATTTGCTATTTTAGATGATGATCATCCCCCTGTAGCCCAGAGATTGGAGAGCAAACAAAAGAGCTTGAAATTTCAGGAAGATTTTTCAAAAGAGTTGTTGGTGCCTTATGAATCTCATTGTCCTCTAAAGGTAAAGATGATTGTGGGAGGTACTTTAGCCCACTGCCTAAATTCTAGAGAGAAGACTTTAGGGGGGTGGCTAGTAAACCTTATTATGCTTTACTTCAAGGTTCTTCCTTTGGAGGACACTGAAGACTGGAGGCTAGCTCATTCTTTAGACATCTGAAAAGTGAGGTACCACTTGGGTAGCTGCCTGTCTGAGGGAGGAGTGTGGAAGAGCTGGCTGTTGCAACTGGAATGAGTCTGTACCCCCAGGGTGTATCAGGTGGAGGAAGGACCATACAAGAGAAAAAAAGGCATGAGGCTGACTAGAGGGGTAACTAAAAATCAAGGGTGAAATTCCTCATTTCACTCAGAGAAAAAGCCAGATTATTTACAAGAATCTACCTAATCTAAGCTGTCCCTCCCAAAATCCTTCCCCTTATCTCTACAACCTTCTTCTACTCCCCTCCTTTTGCTCACTCCCCTCCACCTCATAGTGGCTGCATCTTCCTTCCTCTTCTGCTTGTAGGCATTTTCATAGGGTGTTCTCCCAGCCATTCACAGGACACATTCCTTGACTTCCTTCAGGTCTTTGCTAAAATTTCAGTGTGTCCATCCGCTATTGCCAACCACAAATTTAGTAGTTTAAAACAACCACAGTTTGCTATTGACCATGATTATGTGGGTTGGCTAGTCTAATCTTCTCGTCTGTGCCAGCTCAGCTGGAGCTGGATGGTCTGGAATGACCTCAGTTGGATGGCCTGCAGCCTCAGCTGGGACCTTGGCTAAAATGGTTCAGAAAACAGAAAGAAAACTCTAACTCAACTTGGGCTCTTACACTCCAGCAGGCAAAACAAGGCTTCTTCACTTGGTGGTAGAAGGTTCCTTAGCAGCAAGAGAGAGCAAATCCCAATGCCCAAGCATTTTTAAGCCTTTGCTTTGTTCACAATTTTTAGTGCCTGTTAGCTAAAGCAAATTGCATGGCCAAGCCTATACTCAAGAGATGAGGAGACAGAATATACTTCTTGAGCAGCAAAGTCACATTGCAAAGAACTGAGCAAACAGGAATGGGAAGCATTGCAACTTACTCTGTCAATAAGAAACACAGTAATCACTCTATTTAAAATTGCAATTTAGCCCCACCCAAGCAATCCTGATCCCGGGTAACCTGCTCTGCTTTTTCTTGTTTTCATAGTATATACTACATTCTAAAATACTATATTACTTACTTAGTAGGCCCATTATTTATTGTTCCGCCTCCTCCTTTAAATTATATATTAGAAATCTGTGTTTGTTCACTAAATAATACATCTAGAAGAGTTTCTGACACACAATAGGGACTCAATAAATGTTATTTGAATAAATAAGTGAAAGGCCCATCAACAATCTGAGGCCAATGGGAATCTCATAGTCACCCAGAGAAACTATCTCATTCACATCAAAAGTAATGCAGATAGAAAATTCCCAGCAATGAGGAGGGGTTAGGTTGGAGTGATTTCTGAAGAATCCATTAAACTATCCTAAGAGATAAAGTCCCATTTTAAAACAAACCAACCAAACAAAACAACAACAATAATCTGAGAGTCTGGCACAAATTCATGACAGTATTACTCAAATTATAACTTTCCTGCCTCTTTGGAGTTGGAAGCATAAATCAGTGGAAAAGAGATCAACCAGCTCCTCCCTCACCACCTCATTAGGCAACGACCAACCCGCAACAGAACTGAGCTTAAACTGGGAAAGTAGGTGGAACTCAGACGGAATTGCAAGTTTTAATTATCACATGAAATGAGACCTATAAATTGCTAACCAGAGATCTTTGATTGTCTGAAAGTGATCAGAAAAGTCAGAAGCTTCCCATAAATGCATCTAGGAGAAGGGGAAATACTAGCCCCAGACCCACTGGGTAAATTAAAAGAGCAGCATGTGTGTGTGTGTGTGGGGGGGGGGGGTGCTGGGAGAAGAAGAAAAGTGCTTTATGATTACATCCCATAAGCCATGCTTGCCAAACAATGGTTATATTGCTAAGCAGCGAGAGATCCAGTTGCAAAATGACTGACTCATTCTTTATTCATCGAATGCCTTTCACGTGAAGGAATGGAGAGAAAGAATGCTTATCAGAGACATGAGAGGAGAGCGCTAACATTATTGACTATATGCAGGGAATAGATATAAGGCAGGAATTACTTTATAACATCTTCCCCAGATGCTATAAGCTAAGCATTATAACTTTATAAATGAAGAAATCGAAGCACAAAAAAATTAATGCCTAGTTCAGACAGTTAGGATGTGGCAGAGCCTGGCTTGAAACTGGGTTCTGGCTGATCTAAAGGCCATACTCTTCTATTATAAGCCACTACCTTCCACACTGAAGCAAAAGCAGGTCTAAATCCTCTTCTCAAATAGTTTATAATCTTGCAATAGCACAAGACCCTGGAGAGTGTCCATAAATTACCACCAAACAAGGTCCTAAGTGCTTCAGGAGAGGCACTTGGAAGTCGGAAGAGAAAGAAATTACTTCCAGCTGAGGATCAGGGAAAAGTTCCCAGAGGAAATGAAATTTTAATTTCACCTCGTAATTATGACAGAAACAAAGCTCTGGTTGGTTTTCTCTCCCTTCTTTCCTTTCTTTAAGAATATTATGAGTCATATTTACATTTTTCAAGTGTTTAAATAATCAACTGAAGTCTCACTTTCCCTTCTTAAATTTATCTTTCTTTCTTTCACACACACACAAAATTCTAAGTGAAAAAAATGGCTCGTATACTCCCCACTCCCAATTTCTTTGTATATATGACGCATGCACTCTTAAGGCAGTTTGGTCTCCATTCATTATTGCAATGATCTAAAAATGAACATAAGTATATAAATCATTATCAATTTTATTAATTAATGTTTACATATGCTTTGACAAATTTAATTACTATTTCTAGCATTTTTCTCATTCTAAATTTCTAAGTTGTTTGTCATGCTAAATTGGCAATATCAATTATATCTTTTCAAGCTGGAGGAAAGAACAAACATGTAATAAATATCACTGTACATATCACAGATTATGATATTCAAGTCCAAATGTCAAAAAGTGTATATTTAAACATAAAACTTAAAGTGATGGAAAATTATAGAGTAGAACAGTCACTTTATTTGGCCTAAAATACATATTTAAAAGATATAAATGACAATAATCATTTTCATAATTACATTCTCTAGGATTATAAATTAATATAGAAAATAATGGCAAATTTATGTTGTGTTATAAATGGCTGTTTGTAATTTGCATAGCTTTTAATTAACCAAGAACTCTAGAGCTCACTATGAAATAATAGACCAAATCTGTTTATGTAAGTTGATCAAACATAGAATCCAAAATTCCCTTTAGCCTACCTAATTATTCTCAATAAACTAATGTATCTGTCTTAAATTGAGCCCAAACTAAGCAATGAGAATCAGATGAATCCAACACTTTAGCTTTGCCCAAAATGTGATTTATGAATCACATAAGAAGATTTATCTCATCAATCAGATTAATAATGAAATAGAAGAAAATTAGAAAAACATTTGTTTGGAAGTTACTCTGTACCAAGCTCTTTACATATATTATTTCTTTAAAATAGTGCATGAGGTCCTGGCCAGTTTGTCTCAGCGGCAGAGCGTCGGCCATGGACCAGATGAGTCTCGGGTTCGATTCCGGCCAAGGGCACGTGCCTTGGTTGCTGTTCATCCCTGGTCCTAGTCGGGTTGTGCAGGAGGCAACCATTCGATGTGTCCCTCTCACGTCGATGTTTCTCTCTCTCTCCCTCCCACTCTATCTGGAGATAAATAGAAAAATATCCTCAGGTGAGGATTAAAAAATAATAATAAAAATAAAATAAAATAGTACATGAGTTCTGAGTTTTGAACACACATAGTCTATGCCCAGAGCCAGGCACTTAACCACCACACTATGGGTCTGATAGCTAAGCTGTTGTACTGATCCAAAAAATTATTGATTCCACAGTATTGCACGATTTTGGGATTGTTATTTTAACACGTGTAACATGATTAGAAAATGTTCAGAAAATGACAGAGGAGTTTGAACCAAAGGTGGTGTTTCATCCTGGAAACCTAACCCCAATACATATTCACGAGCTTTCCAACAGTTCAAGTTGGAACATGTTGCCTTCATGCATCTAATGATGAAACAGGTTTTTTTCCCCTTTAGTTTCCCCTTCCTTGCTCTTTTGTGGATTCACAATTAGAAATGCAAGACTGAGAAGCATTGTGACGCTAAGTCCATAAAAACACATCGTCCCACTGCAGCCATATGGCTCCAACTTAAGCAAAGGTTGACCTTCCAGTCTTGTCAGTATCCCATTCGCAGCCCATGGTAACTTCTCTCCATCTCTGCTGCCACTTCTAGAGGTTCAACTGTTATCTCATAGGGCACCCACAAAAGGCCCTGCCCTGGGTTACGTATGCTGCAATGGCAGTCAATAAACATTGCCCTGGCTGTGTGCTGGTTTCACCCCAACTACATCCTGATACTTGTCCCTGTATGGACTTTTGTATTAATAAACCTGAAATGCAGGCCCAGAATGGAGTTGCTGGGCCATAGTGTACAAGTGTATATAATTTGACCAATAGCCACCAGGATGCTTGCCAGAATAGATGCATTGTTCCTGCCAGAAATGCATGAAAATTTTTACTGGCTGTGTTTATTCTTAGGGTGGTTGCCCTAACTTAAGAGCTATACTTACAGGTTTTCCCTTTATTTTCTTTTTTTGGGTTCCTAAATATAGCAATATTTGTATCTTGCAGGTTTTATATTATGGATTTTGGTCTTCTTTCCTGTCTCTTGCCTCCAACACAATGCTGATGTGATTTAGACTTTATTTTCCTCAACATTTAAAAATAATGATAATATCCTCTAGTTTTTTTGGCCACTATTATTTCATATACCTCTAGTAGCACCCTTGGGCTTTTATGTATCTTCTTATTTCAGTACATTCTCCAAGAGTTTTTCAAAGTGGGTTTCCATGTGGTAAATATTTTGAGGCCTGATTGGACATAATGCCCTTGGTTCTACCACATAACTATGGCGTTAAAAAGGCTGATATCAACCTAAATATTTTTCCTTGGTAGGTGATATGCTATTCTTTGGAAAGCATTTTCCATTTGTCTTTGACATTCTAGAATTTAATTGCAATATGTTTATATATCTAGGCAATAATAATTAATACTAAATAATGATTATTTATAGGCACTATTTTCAGGGCTTTACATATATTAACTCATTTACTACTCACATTATTTTTTTTTAAGGTAAGATAAACATTTTAGTATGCCCATGTTGTTGGTGGGTAAACAGAGATACAGAAAATTTACCTCAGAAGCTATTTTATTTATTTATTAAAAAATTTTTTTTTCTTTATTGATTTTAGAGAGAGAAGAAGGGAGAGGGAGAGAGAGATAGAAACATCAACGAGAGAACATCGATTGGCTGCTTCTTGCATGCCCCCCACTGGGAATTTGGCCCACAACCTGGGCATGTGCCCTGACCAGGAATCGAACTGGTGACCTCTTGGTGCATGGGTTGACACCCAACCACTGAGCCACACCGGCTGGGGATCTTACGAGCTGTTTTAAATAAGACGTCTGTCATCTATTTCTAACTCTGGAATATTAATATTCTTTATTTTTTCAAATATGTTTGTGTTCCCTTCCCCCACCACCAGCACCTCACCTTGCCTTTCTTCTTAGAAGATTATTAACTGAATAGTAGCACTTTTATTTCTATTCTCCTAATCTCTCCATTTATTGTTATAGTTTCTCTTTCTCTGTTATCTTCTAAGAGTGTTCAATCTGATCTTTTAGCAAACAACTCTTTTCTTCAGCTGAATTCCTTAGATTATTTATCTTATTTCTCCTGTTCTTTATTTAAACTATTATATTTTTCATATTTACTATTTCCACTTAGTTCTTTTTTATGACTTCTCCCACATATTATTAACACCTTTTTTTATCTCTAAGTATTTCAATTACACTTGTTGTAAATTATTAGCCCATCTGTTCTAAGAATTCTATTGCATATGATATCAGTTTGTTGCCTTTCTTTTAGAGACTATTCTCCCCAATATCTAGATTTTTTTCCCCTGTGAACTTATAATGCTGTGTTATAATATGAATTAGGGCAGGATCTAAGTTATATTCCTCCTGATCAATTTAAATAAAAGAGAAAGGGTGAACCTAAGTGGGTGCTTCGAAGTACCAAAGGACCTCTCTCAGTCACTTCTGTCTGCTGTCACTTCCCCACACAAGTCATCCGAATCATTTTTCAAGATGACACAGTCTCCTTAAAACAGAATCCACCAGCCATAACGTTCGAAAGAACTAAGGCAGAGAAGTAAGATCGCTGGCAGCTGACATCTGTTCCATTCGCGTCGCACCAGCAGGAATTCTGCAGACCCTAGCATTACACCCTTGTCACTGTGAGGCCCAGGCTGTGGCCCCGGATTTCAGTGCAGATGATGAGGCAAACACAGTCCCTGAGTCACGTACAGAAAAGCCAGCTCCAGGGAACTGAAAACCCTCCGCAACTTCCCTCCCGCAGCAGCAGCTCATCCAGGCTGCCCGCCACCCTCTGCGGCCGCTTCTCCCGGTCTTGACATCGCTTCCAGATCCAGGCTTCGCTCTGCTCCGCCAGGCTCTCCAGGTACAGCTGGGGGAGAAAGTAGCACACTGTACTCGTTCACCGTCCAGAAACCAAATGCCACCCTTCTGATTTTTCGTCTTTTTTATTTGGGAATGGAAGAAAATTTAGTCAATCTCACCTAGACTTCGAGAAATGGCCGATCAGGGGGTTTGCACAGCAGAGCACAGGCTCCTTCTGTTTGCACGTCTCAGCCTTCCAGCTTCCCGACTCTGCAGTCCGCCAGAATGACCTTTCAGCTACCACAGGGGATGCTCCCAGGACGTCCCCAGTTCTTCTCGTCGTGGGAGCTTCTGGAGCTTTCACACTAACATATGCACGGAGTCCATAAATTGTTGTAAATAGGCAGAGGACACATTACCGTCAGGAACTTCGATCCGCAACTTCCCATTTTCCCAGTTATTTTAGGAACTACTTTGGATCCCACATTTTTAACTGGTTCTTCCACTACAAGACTCCATAGTTTAACGTACACTAAACACTTCTTGGCTATCTTCCAAATGAAAACAAACAAACAAAAGCACCTGACGAAAGCTTTCAAAGTCTTAGCTTGTTTCTGATGGGCACAGAAGGAAATTCTCACATTTTACATTTGTTTGGGGAGACTACAAAAGTCTCACCACAACCCTGGCTATTATACGTTGACGTTCAAGATCATCAAATTCAGAATGTCTTCCTTCAAAACATTCTCACTGTTCGTGAATTACACAGGTATTGCACCTTCTGTGCCTTTTCTGTTCAAAAGGAGAAAAGCTGTTCTCTTCCTTTGGAGCTGAGTCTGTGATTATGGACCAACTAATTAACTTGTCTGATATGGAACGGATGATGTAATTTTCACTTTTAGCTTTTTTTCTCTTCCATATGGACAGGGTTGCTGCTTATAAACACTATGACTGCTATTGGGCAAAAGCGTGTTCTAAGAACTTGCTTTAAGCTCATTTCTATACCTACCATTAAGCTCCCTTAGCAACAGAGAAAATTCTAAAAAGCCAGCCAAACTAAGTTACATGTTAATTTCCACATATTCTCATTTATAAAAGGCAGGATTTTTCTTCAGTGTTTTCTGAGCTTCCTTCCAGTCTTTAATCTTTTAATAAAATAGCACTGTTACTTAATAAAGCAAACCAGAGCGTGGGAAAGAGACACTCCTTATGCTTGCTTACTAAAGCTGTGCATGGCAAAACCACAGGATAAAACCAAGACTGCAGAAAATTCCAGCTTCTGTAAGGGGAATTGAGGGGGTGTTTTCTTACTCTGCCATTTTAGTTGGAAGCTTATTTCGCTTTTGTAAAAGGACAACTCTTGCTGTTTTATTGATTAGACATCACTCTTTGTCAAAGTATAGAATCAAATTAAAACGAAAACTACTTAGTGACACTTGGTTAAAAAAAACAAAACAAAACTCTTAGCAATAACATTTGAACAATTTGCGGGGAAAGAGAAAGCCAGAAGCATGCTTCTCATTGATCCAAAAGAAATTTGTCCAACCCAGATATGTTTAGACATATATATTTCATCTTTTAAAAAAAATAGCAATTACATTAATATTGATAAAAATAATAAATTGCCTTCCAAAGAGGAAAGCATAGACTGTAAAAACACATCTGTGATGTACAGCTCAAGAACTCAAAATTTAGCTCCAGGACTCGGGGATATTGGATGATTTATAAAATGCCTTACTGCCTTGGGTTCGAGTGCCAGTAAGTATTTTAGATCATCAATACCATCATTCTTAATATATGCTTTTAGAACATTTAAGTAGCTGATGCAGTATTTCATTATGACCATCCTGAGTAGAGTTGCTTTATGCAGTCTTATAGACTGGAAGAAGGGAAGAAGTCTGGTCAGGTGGTTAAATGCACATCGGAAATCAGCAGTATTTCTGACACTGCCTATACCTATAGGGTGACCTTGAGGAACTGCCATGAAATCTCAGGACCTAGAATAGACCTCGGAGATGTCTAATCTGGCCCTCCAGTGCCATGCTCTCTCGGCTGAGAATAGATCTAGGGCTTTGCTCACACCTCTATATCGCTCTGCAGATTGTACTAATAGCCAGCATAAGTAAGGCTTAAATACGTCAAGCACTGTTCTAAATGCTTTGTGTGAATCGGTGCATTTCATCCTCAATAGGGGCCACTGAAAAATGCACCATTTCTGTTCTCATTTTTCAAGATGATAAAATTGATTCCTAAATGATTTAAGTTATTTGTACAAATTTACGCTGTAATTCCCCAGCCTGAACTTTAACATTTAGAGTTTAACATTTTAACCTACATAGGTATCACATCAAACTCTGTTTCTAAAAATTAAGCTCCTTGAGGGCACAGATGTTGTCATTTACATTTGAAACACTCAATAGCACTTAACACAGTGTTTACTAGGCATACAAAGATACTGGTTAATGAATTCATTTTATAGAAGGTGAATGAATGTTCTAGAGATTCTCAGCATCACCTGATCTTTCTACCATTTTCCACTCTACTCTGGGCCTCCAGGAGGCTGACCTGTGTAGACTTTCACCCAGGTCCCTTTGCCCTCAGCAGCTCGTTGGGTCTGGCTAACAAAGAGGGCAGTAGGAGACTGAAGTGTGGGAGGAGGAAGAGGTCTGAGTTATTTTCTTGGCTCCATCAGTTCAGCTCAGAGTGTTTTCAGTGGCTGCTGCGTTGTTTAAAGAAAAGACTTAGCATCTGTCAGGCAGCCATAACTACAGCTACAGCAGCTCTTTTGGGGTCCCATTAGCTACTCCCCATCCTGGCCTTTCAGACCTGGTGGTGATAATCCAGAACTTGTTAGCTCTGAGGTGAAGCATCATCTTTTTCTTGGTTTCCTTGAAACTTCCCCACAACTTTCTGAGTGCCTGTGTTAAATTCTCTTTAATTACTCTGTGCAAGCCATCTGTTTTCTGCCAGGGAACTGACTGATAAATCGCTTAGAAATAGTAAGCAATTTGCCAGTGATCACCATTTGTATCTCCCTTAGCAGATAATAATAGTCCGAATTACTGAGCGCTTACTATATGATGGACACTATTCTGAATGCAAACATCTACCTGGCAATAAAATTTAATATGCTTTTTAAGAAATGTATTCTATTCTATATTCATATATTTCCTGTTTTCATTGTAATTGGTGTGAACGTTGGCAAGTTATTTAATTAGCCTATGCCTTGACTCTCATCTGCAGAAGAGGGATGATAATACCTACTTCAGAGATTTGTTACCAAGTACCTGGCATGTGGTAAGTGCTCATCAATTCCTCTTAGAATCTGGTGCTCTGAGCTTGGACGCATTGCCAGTTTTCAATGAAATTGAGCCCTACAGAAACAAAGAAATAAGCAAATAAAACAGTATTAGTCAGTCTACTCTCAATTTAAATCAGACTTTACAGCAATAGACTGACTTGTCTCTTCTACATGAATGTTGCTCCAATGTTTTAGGGAATGCTCAGGCATTTTAATGTTGACCCCCATGAAAACATGCAGACATCCTTTCTCCACCAGTCTGAGGTCAAGGCCTTTCCCCACACAGCACGGCCTTTCCTGCCAGAGACCGCTCCAAGGTTCTCACTGTCACACACTCTCTCACTGCCTGTGGCCCTTACACTCTGGAACACACGTCCAGCTTTCTGATGGGTCTGGGAAGCACCAACACTTACTTGAGAAATTGGAGGAACCCTTTTCCTGCCAAGTGAAAAGGAGCGGATGTGCCTCAGTAATCTAATTTTAAAAATCTCCCTTTCTCAATATTTAAGTCTTCTTTTATGCAGCTTGGAAGTGGGTGACGAGCTAAAGGTGGCAAGGACTCTAAAGATGATTCTTCACTTCTCTGTTTATTGGTACTTGGCTTATCCTTTTCTCAGCTGTAAGACCTCAGCTATAACTAACAACAGGATATAAATTCCCTGAAATTTCACCCCTGAAGTAACCACAGCAAAATATTTGTGAACATTTGTATAGTCGAGATCATAGCAAACATATTCTTTTTATCAATAACTTTTTCCCTTTTCTTGTATAACTCTGCCTTCCCTTCTCTTCCCCCCACCTGTATAACCAGTATTAACAATCTGGTGCATTTACTTCTACAACCTATGATCATATTAGATAATAATAAGAGTTTTTTCTTATTTGTTTTATGAACAGTGATCATAATCTATGGCCCGGCTGGTGTGGCTCAGTGGTTGAACATCGATCCATGCACCAAGAGGTCACCAGTTCAATTCCTGGCCAGGGCACATGCCCAGATTGTGGGCCAAATCCCCGGGGGGGGGGGGGGGCATGCAGGAGGTGGCCAATGTTCTCTCTTATCAATGTTTCTATCTCTCTCTCTTCTTCTCCTGTCCTCTCTCTCTAAAAGCAATAAAGAAAAAAAGAAAAGTGATCATGATCTATATGCTTGTCTTCTGCTTTTATCATTTAATACTATGTCTTAGAAATCTCTGCCAAGTCAACTTTCCCAGAGAAAATGTTATATTTTCCTTAGCTGCCTTATTCTATGTTGTGAATTTATAATTATTTATCCAACCATTCTCTTTTGATGGACATAGACTTTGTTTTCAGTTTTTATATATCATAGTGGTTTATTTTTCTGTAGAATAGATTTCCAGCTGAGGCAGTGCTGAGCTGAAGAGTCTGTGGGTTTTAAATTTTAACAGCTGTTGCCAGATTTGTTTATAAGAAAGCTATAATAGAAAAAAAAATTTTTTTTTTACTTGCAAAGTATGCTCCTATAATGCTACAAAGAGTATTACCTCTTCTTACAATTTTTATCAACCTTATAGGTGTAGGTATGTCAATTTTTTAAATAAGCTTTTTCTGACTACCGGTGAGGCTGAGCCTCTGTCAATATATTTATTGACTCTCAGGATTTACTCTTTTGTAAACCACCTATTCATGCAATTTGTTCATTTTTCTATTGTTGTTGTTTTTTGTTTGTTGTTGTTGCTGTTGTCATTTTCTTATCAATTTGTAAGGGCTCTTTTTATTCTAAAGTTGTTGATCTCTCATGTGTATGGTGAATATTTCCCTCAATCAGTCATTTATTATAGACTTTGTTTATGGTATATTTTGCCATAGAAATATTTTTCTAAATATTTATGGAGTTAAATATGTCTATAGTTTTTTTGTTTTGGGGTTGTTGGTTTTTTTGTTTGTTTGTTTTTGCTTTTTCCAGCAGAGATTTTTGTCTTTGTTACATAAACTTTTCAAACTCCTAGGTGATACATAAATTTACGTAATTTTAAAATGTTTACATTTAAATGTATAATTTATTTATTACTTTTTACATGAAGTAAAATCCAGATTTATTTTCTTCCTGAAAGATTGACATGTGTGCTAGAACTATTGATTAAGTAAAACCATTACTTAACAAATAAAAAATTTATTATATCTTATATTTCTAGGGCTCTATCCTAACTCACATTTTTATTCCAATGCCAACATCTCATTGTTTTCATCCTATGTCTTTAGAGTGTATTTTAATAATTAATAAGGCATACCTCTCCTCAATGTGTTTCTTTTCCATAATTTTCTTAGCTATTTTCAGACAATTTATTCTTTTATGTCTTAGTTTTTTTAATTATCCAGTTTCAAAGCATCATGTTATTTAGAAAAAAAAAAGTCACCAAAAATATTTGAACAGTCACTCCAGGTGAATGGGGGAGTTATGATTTTATAAAAATAAGTCAAAGGTTTCTACCCTAGTTCTGATGACCCGTGAGCAGAAAGGATTCTTCAGAAGGACTGTTGAATTCCCTCATGATAACTTAAGGAAAACGTAAATCCTTGGGTTTCATCAGTAATTCCACAAGTACTTGCTCATTCTCATGCTCACTTTATCTGCTTAGAATCATCTTCAGAAATTTAAGATGTTTTGGAATCATTGATCACTACTGAGAATGAGGACTGGGAAAGTAACTCGGAACCTGATTTCTATTCAATTCTAGTCCAAAGATTTAT
The DNA here is from genome assembly GCA_030848825.1 of Tadarida brasiliensis. Taxonomy (NCBI): domain Eukaryota; kingdom Metazoa; phylum Chordata; class Mammalia; order Chiroptera; family Molossidae; genus Tadarida; species Tadarida brasiliensis. The sequence continues at coordinate 78,698,962 of CM061260.1, forward strand.
TAACTGTGTGTGTGGGGGGGGGAGGGGGACTGTAAGGGGCAAACTGAGGAGTCGGTGAATCATAAGGGAAATCAAAGACCAAAGCAGAAGAAAGAATGGTAGAACTTGATTTGAACGTTGCCTTATTTTCTTCCTCTATTTGCTTGCATTAAACAACTTTATAGACTTCATTTCAGTAAATACAATTGACATTCCACGTTTACTTCTTCCCTTGTTCATAAACATGTCCCTAAGCACTCCAGAAGTTATCTATGAAGAAAAGCACTAAGCGCCTGACACTTCGTTGTTGTAGGAGTCTAATTCCTTGGAAACAACATCAAGACAAATAAAGCCATTCAGCTTTTAATCACGGATGATATAAATCATCATGTCAGTTACATCTAGGGTCCATAAATCTCAAAAAATGCGGATTTATGACACAGGGATACAATTTATCAGTATTGGCGTTTCAAACTTGATTAGAATGATGGGCTACGGTTGAACATATTTTTGCAATTCTGCTTGCAACACACCAACATGGAGGCTCTCCAGCTCACAGCCTGTCGGTATATTAAGCATAGGCTTCACGTTTTCCCTGTTCAGACTAATTGCTTCTTTAATCTGTGATTGCTGACACACATGTGCAGTTGTGCAAGTTAATGGGAAGGAAGATGATTCTGATACTCTTCAGTTTCATTCCATTGTTTGTAATTTTCCTCACTGCTAAGCCACCATTACTTTATTTGATGGTTTAATAAGCAGGAAATCCAACAATAAAAGGGAAGTGTTTAAGATAAACATTCAAAGTGTAACACACCCAAACAGACCCAAGGCCAAATGGATTAATTTAAAATACAGATAATGTTGTGAAGGGTGGTAGAGATTTACTGCATTCGAAGTTGCTCCGGTTTGCCTTGCCTAGCTTGTTCAGATCACCTATCTTTTAGTAAACTTTCCAAATCTATGCTCCCAAGTTTTCGATCCATCCTCTTTCCCTAATCTCATAGCAGGCACGCATGCTGAGTCAAGTACCCTGCAGCTGACTGATATGCGGGTGCATTTTTAGAACGGAACAGAGTAAAGCTGAACCAATGCAGTGGCTAAAATAAGCAACCAATTAAACTCCATTGTAAAGACAGCCACCCAAATCAGTCCCCAAATAATTCAAAATGTTGGGCTGCAATACCGAAAACACATATTTGTTCTTTTTTGCCATGCATTTTTATATACATCGCAGTCTTTCCCCCCTACTCACTAAGGATCTCATCGCCCTCTTGTTCTCTAGGTTTTGGAGCTGTTATTATATCCACGCTCTCACGTGATGCCTCTGTTAAGTTTGGTTCAGCATTTCCATTATAAAACTCATAAGCTTCCAGAACAAACTTATTATAACTGTCTACGAGGAAAAAATTGCTCCCAGCTGAACTTAGTATATAGTACATGCATTTTCTGTCCAGAAGGCACTCGTGTTCTTTAACATATTATCAAATAAATTTTCATACCGTTGCTTTTACTGTTTTAGTTGCTTCTGTCAATGTGACAACACGAAAGAACAACACAGGGAAGCAAATGACTGATCATCCCACATTTTGCCCATTTTCTCCAAGGTGCTATTCCTTTTCCATTTCTAGCCGAAATTCAAAGTCGCGGGTCTTTGCACAGCACCCTGATGGTCCCTTTCATCAGGACTTGTCCTAGTCACTCCTAGAGCTGGCCAATCAGGGGACCGCAGAGGAGGGTTTTTATCCCCTGCACACTCGGGAGCAATCGTGGATTAAAATACATAAAATATAAAACACTAGAAACTTTCTAAAAACTATTTCAGAATAGACCATCAAAAGACATATGCCAATTAAAGCAACCCCATTTTTGGACTAAGTATTTAAAATTATACAGGATATTTCCTCAAATTGTTTTACTATTTGCTGTTAATGGAAAAATAAAAGGGAAAGCACAAGCAAGCTTGTAAAATGGAAATTCAACTACTGAATATCGCTATGATTTTATTCCTTAGTAATATAAAATGAGAAGTTAAGTAAACAGTATTTTTTAACATATTTTGTACCTGAGAACATTTTTTCACTGGTTAAATAGACATTTAGATTTCTAGTCTGTCTTCATAATTAATATACACCAATGAAATCAATGATAATTAAACTCCCACTCCTCTGTCTGGGCCTGAGGTGGCAATACATCACCTCTGGGAGATATCCTTAAGAAAGGAGGTACCAGGGAAGACCTGCTCAGAAAAGAAGTTAATAGGGAGCCAAAGACTGGTTGGAAAAACTCTACACTGATCCCTGATTGCAGACCTAAATCGCTGTGCTTGAAACCCATCTTCTTCTGGCTTCACCCTGAGACCTATTCCTAGGTCTGAGGCTCCCCACTGAACAGAGGGTTTGTAGAGAGCTAGTGCTCCGTGGGTCAGAGACCACTTGTAACTGCATCCGCTTGGAGCCTCCCTCATCCTGAGGCAGCATGCGCTGTGTCTATTGACATTCCCTTTATTGTTCTTATCACTTGGACTGAGTGAAGGAGGCTTATATCTGTACCCAAGCTCAATTCAGAAGCTGCTGCGTAAGAAGAGCCAGTAGATAAAATGTATTAGCATTCTGCTGGGACAGGCAAATTGATTCAAAGGCAAGCCTAAACACAAAATGCAGGCATCTTCGGCATCGGACAGTGAAATAAAGTGGACAGATCTGGTACTCCACTGTAGATACAAAAGAAGCTATATAAACATCTCTTTTCTTTCTTTCTTTCTTTTCTTGTTAATCCTCCCTCGAGGATATTTTTCCATTGAATTTTAGATAGAGTGGAAGGGAGGAGGGAGAGAGAGAGAGAGACAGACAGACAGAGAGACACATCGATTGGTTGCCTCCCGAACCGCCCTGTGATCAAACCTGCAACCCAGGTACGTGCCTTTGATTGGAGTCGAACCCATGACCCTTCAGTCCAAGGGCCTATGCTCTAACCACTGAGCCAAACCAGCCAGGACTAAACATCTACTTCTTTGTGCAGGCTGTCAGAGAACCTTTCTTTGAGAACCTATTTCAAGATCAGCAGTGTGCGAGGAGCTGAGGAGTGTTACATAGAAAAAATAGAAGACAATGATTGTGCCCTGAAGCATTAGCATCCATCTATAAACCAACAAAAGTGTCATGAGTCAAATTAGACAATGTTTTTGAAGCCACTTTGTAAACACCTAAGTGCTATGCATTTGTTGGGAGATACTAATAAATAACTGCTGAGATAAAAATAAACATATTTTAGTTTTCAGAAAATTTGCAAATCATAAAAATAACCTATCAGGTTGACACTTTCTATATCGCATGGTGTATAATTTGCTTTCATAGGAACAGAATGGGCTTTGGAGCCAGAAAGACCTGTCTCTGGAAATGGACTAGTTATGTGAACTTGGCAGGCAACTTTGATCTCTTAAAGCTTCAGCCTCCTCATCTACATAAGTGGACAGTAATTTCTTCTTCAGATAGATATGGTGTGGCTAGTTAAATGAATTAACATACCCAAAATGCCCAGGATGATAATAGGCACTTTATCTACTTGCTTCTGTAAACAGAACGTAATCAAAGTTTCTCCATTCAGTTCGTATCTGCATTGTGGTGATGAATGAGAATGACAGGTAGGACAAGCAAGTGTGTCTTTTCTATGTTTGTTTGCTGACCAGAAAAGGAAGCACATTCCTTTTTTTTTTTTAATTTTTTTTCTTTATTGATTTTTAGAGAAAGAGTAAGGGAGGAGAGAGAGAGAGAGAAACATCGAACCGGCAACCTCTTGATGCATGGGTCGATGCTCAACCACTGAGCCACACCGGCTGGGTAAGGAAGCACATTCTTAAATGTAACTTCTAAAACACCAAAGTGTTGTGATTTAAGGCATTTGTTGGAAAAGAAAACTTTTTGATGAGTCCCTAACAACTGAATAAAAGATTATACTGTGCTTTTAAAAGTCAGCACTTAATAGAAACCACACACTCCGGTAAATTTACATTTCACATTTTTATTTTGCTCAATCATAATTGTATTATATTAAGTTCCCTGAAAATACAAGTCATGGTCCTTCTTTTCATTTCTCGACAGTAAATTACCTTCAGATTTCAATCCAGAGCAAACCAGAAACTGGGTGATTGCATCTGTGGAATGACCAACCCGCGCTCCAGTTTACCTCTTGGTCCCTTCTCCTCGGGCTTTACCAATCATTTGGTCCTTAATGGTTCTCTTTTGCTGTTTATCACTCTCTATCCCATCAATTTTCATTGCTCTCTACAGCTTCTTTATCACTTTTTGTCAAGAACGTAACTACTTTTGGATCAGTTGTTTGCCATAAATTCCTGAAACAGACATCTAGCCCATAAAGAATAGAAATGAATAGGCTAGTTTTAAATGTCACTGGTAGATAGTTCATCTCAGTAGGCGTGCTTGTTAATACTTTCACATCTCTAGTTCAAAATTGAAATTTTTCCAGTGCCCTAGGCATAATTATTTTCATCCAAATGACTTGGAAGCCAGCATTACAGCCTCCACCTACACATTATATTTGACCAAAACACTGACATAAAGCAGAATCACAAAAATCTATTTATGTTTGCTCCTTAGTGTTGGCGGCCCTGATATTTTAGGAAACATCTTATTCACATGGAATAAAATTTGATAGCTTTGGCAGTTGCTGACTTCTGCTTTAGATTAATGTCCACATGCGGATAAAAGTGGGCTTTCTTGATTCCAAATATTGAAAAAAAAAAAATGACAATGACACTGAAACTTTATATACCATATTTCAGCTGACAGCACAATTTAGGGTTGAGTTACACACTCTTCAAATGAAAGCTTCCAATAGAAACGCTGGCAGGCCCTTTACTTATGGGGAAGTATTTGCCTCTAAAATAATAGCAATATATTATACTTAAATGGACCCTTTCATAAAGTACTTTAAAAGCTGTCAACCTGTATTTGCTATAGACATGTACCTGTCATGAAAGTCAATAGCAAAGCTATATAGCTATTATTTATTTATTTAGTTATTATGCATTTATTACATTTATGAGATTCACTCATCATTTATTAGCCTCTAGGTACCTTTGCAAGTTTTAGAGCTAAAAATATAAGAAGATAGTCCGAGTCATTATGATGTGCAAGTTTTTGTAGACGTTATGAAAACAAGACATATTGCTTCCAGCTTTATCATCCTAGAAGTTCAACACACCTTCAAAAATATATATTCATGAGAAGAGAAACAGAGTGATGTAACTCAGAATTACTCCACACATTAGAGAAAGAAAGCAGAAGCAATAATATCGAATCAAAGGTATTTGATAGCTTTTTTTTTATATTTATGTGTGGTGAAATGTTGTTACACAGTAAAGTTGGTATAAATGGATATTATGGAGAAGTTTGCATTAATAATTTATTTGATTTTCTATACCATTTTCTCAAATAAATGTATATTGCATCACCATTTTATACTTAGCATTGTGCACAGGTATAAAACTTTAATCTTAAATTGAATATTGAGCTGAACTCTCTGGTAGGGCTAATAGCCAGAAAGAGCAGTCCAGCTCCAAGGCATTTAATAACACAATTAAATTCAAATTTTGTCATCTAGGAGTGCTTTCTCCATATCAAATATTTGATCCTAATAATATCAACATACTACACGGCTTAAAATTAATTAAAAAGAAGGAGAAATGACCCCAAATATTTCCTGTCACTCCCAGCTCTCAAGTCTCTGTGCCCTCCCAGGAAAGACCTCAGATCTGAGTGCACTTCAGTCTCTTCCTGGTTCTCTCATTGAGAAAATACAAGGTTCAGGGTGTGGAGAGATTGGAATGGCATGATTTTAGCCAATTTGACCTGAAGAGACAAAAATATTATAATTCCATGCTCTGGACCTTTATACTAGTGTAGTGAGTGACCTTGGGTGAGTTATGAACCCAGTGGTTCAGCATTCTGATGTCTTTAGCAGGAAGGTAACCTCCTTACAACTGAGAAGTATGTTTAAAACTGTTTTTGAGCCTGGCTGGTGTGACTCAGTGGACTGAGCAGCGCTCCATGGACTTAGAGGTCCTGGTTCAATTCCCACTCAGGGCACATACCCGAGTTATGAGCTCGATCCCAGTAGGGGGCGTGCAGGAGGCAGCTGATCGATGCTTCTCTCTCATCTCAATGTTTTTATCTCTTCCTTCCTCTCTCTCTAAAAAAAATAATAATAACTCCATAAAAACATATTTTTAAAAAATCACAAAACCGTTTTTGAGATGTTGGAATGAAAAACGCTCTAAAATACAAAGTGCACACAGAGTATACAATTCCACTCTATGCGTCCCTCTGTCCTTACTGGCACAGCTCATCCTCAGGACCCATAGCAGCTTTGCTCTCCTATTGCTATCCTTTGACTTGGTCAAGAAGAGCGTGTGTATACCTCGAATTGCCTAATGCTAAACCAACAAGTACATACTAAACTGAACCTGGTAAAATTTCCTGCACTCAGACCACTAGCAATCAAGATTCAAATGTAACTCCACAGGGGCAGAGAGCCAAAGTATTAATTTAGTATATTCTGGAAAGTTCTTCTCAATTCCCTGGTTCCCTGTTTTTCGGCTTCAGTACAAAGGAACTCCTCCAGTGCAAGATTATGAAATGCATTTGCAACTAAACCCAGCCCAGAACATTTGTAGAAAAATATTATACATTTGGCGTTCAGATGGCAGAAAGACAGGTAAGTGGGGCAAATGTAATGTGAAATAAAATAACCTTTAAGAAACCAATATTCATTTCTTTTCCCAGATTTTTTCCACAGGATTATGCTTCTAACTAGGCACAAATGCAAAGGCATATTTAACGTTAATATCTAAAGGTATATTACAAGGTATTTTTATTACTTGCTGGTGATTTGTTTCGATGATGCTCCAAGGACCATACAATAATTTGTATTTATCTCTAAAATTCTATTACTTTCAGAATAATTTTATAAATAGTAACATTAAGCGCTTTCAGAACTTTGAAAATATACCGAACACAAAGAGATAGGTGTGATCCTTGCACCCCTTCCCCTATCCAGACTTAAAATTAGTTCCTGATTAACGCAGGAATCTTCTGTTTATGATCAGAACACTTAAGTTCTCAGACATGAATTTCACACTTCCTTCTCACATAGCCTGTGCCTTCCACCCTCATTACCAAATCTGATTTATGAAGTCTGCAAGCACGGTGAAGGGTGTTGATGTTAGAGGAGAGATTTACATTTCTTCTTCCTTCCCTTCTAGATGCTCTTTCACTTTGTCGGTTTCAGTCCTTCAGGCACCCCTTTGACAGGGACTTGAAGGAGGATGACAGTACCAGAGTAGACGATGCGGATCAAAAAAAAAGACTGGAGTTTTATGAATACTTCCTGCAATGGCAGATGTTCAATTAAAAATAGAAGCACATTAATTATTGCAAGACTATTTAAAGCATTTGCATTTTACTTCTGGGGAAAAAAAAAAATACATGACGCCAAAAGTCAAGGTGGGGAGGAGGGCACGTTTGTTGTGGAATTTTATCCCTTAAGGGACTTTATTTTACACAACAGGTGTTCGAGGGGAATTTCATCTATCTTACAAGCGGAGGAAGCTTTGTAGTTCAGCCCTCTAGGTGCACTCAGCAGGTCTCCTGCTCTTCCCCTGCTCGTTTTGCAAGCAGTTCTGCCAAAGATGCTGTCACTCTGGTTTACAATAGTTGATCACTGCTGTGAAATTCAGGCTGTAGACAAAATGGATTCTTTGGGGGGAAAAAATGGTAAGGGGATCCCCGGCAACTCTCACACCTACTTGCATTAGGACAAGCTTTGCCAAATGCTGCATTTTAGAAGTCTATCAAGTCTCTCTGAATTTCCATTTCTATTGTGGCTGATGGGTGATTACAGAACTCCTGCTGTCCAAACTGAGAATCTGTTTCCTGTCCTTCCTTCTGGGGATGCTAACTATTCCTGAGGGGTGTAGGGCTCTTTCACCTGCCCTTTGAGACTGATTCCAAACAAAATGCTTACTCGGGAATGTTGATTGATTGTAAAAGTTTGGCAGTTCAGAGCCAAAGAAGTGTTGTATGAGAAAGAATGCCAGTTTTTCAATCTGAGGTGGGCAGAGGTGCCTCTCACTTCCTTTCCCTGTGTGTCGTCACAGTCATTTTACTGAAGCATTCCTGAATCCCTCCACTGCCAGAGCCCACTTGACCCACCAGCCTGGGCTCACACGTGCTATCACTTTCCTTAGTGTTTTATTGGAAGTGTTTATTTACCTGTCTGTCTTCCCTGTGGGAATATGAGATCACAGCAGGGAAGATATATAGCAATCTTGCTCATCATTTTATTGTCATTGCTGAAAGAAGACCTGGCACAGGGTGGCTTTCAGTTAATTTTTACTGTACACATGAATAATGGAATTGTCTTTGTTAACACGGTTGTCCTTGTTATGCACTGTTGTAATGGAGCAATGGCGTCTACAAGAAAAACGAGTTCTCTACGATGCACAACCAAACAGTGGTTCAAAGGTAGATCAAACGCCACACTTGTGAATCTGAAATTGCACTTGTCGGGTTAAAATTCTATATCCTTCATTCAATGGCAAATGCAATTGCAAAGCTATCAGACAGAATCGGAAGACGATTTTATTAATCAAGACGTTCGGTTAGAGGAAGCCTATGCTGAAACCAAAGCAAATAAATTATAGGCATAGCTAATAAGGTCAGGAAGCCGCTAGGACCCAAATCCTGGGAATATACTCTAAATCTCCTAATTACTTTTAACCAGCTTAAGTAACTGCTTTATAAATGGATAGTCACCTATGATTAGTTATTTCAGAAAAGATGTTTCCCTTTCCCTTCTGGGAACGCAAACTGCGATTTTCTCTTGCCATTCCATACCATCCCCTGTGGAACTCAAGGGCACTCCATCCCTTACACGAGAGTGTATGTGAAATGGTTAAAGGGTGAAAGCCCAAGCTTTTGCAGCCAGCAAGGAGTGTTACATACCACTGCACTGCAAGGTCAATAGATTGCCTGTTATTTTAAATGTTATTTAAATGATCTCCCTCGGGAGGTAATTTTCAGCTAACTCTCCATCTTCCCAAAGAAGCAGAATTTGACACACCTCACTGACCCTGAAGCAGTGGTCAAAAAGGACATAAATAAAAACAGATTCATAAGGACTATACAAGCACAGTTAGTCTAAGGCAGTTGTTCTCTGTGTGGGAGCCCCAGACCAGCACCATTAATCTCACCAGGGGATTGGATAGAAATTCAAATCCTTGGGCCTCACTCCAAGTCTACTGAATCAGAAAATCTCTGTGTGGGGCCCATCAATCTTTAATTGAACAAGCCACCCAGGTGATTTTAATGCATGCTGAACTTGAAAACCTATTGTCTAAGGTGATAACTAAGTAGAACCATGTGTTTTAGAAAACAACATAGGAGACATCAACTGACCTACTCATATAGTTCATGAGGATTCTGGTAAAATCACAGTTTAATGGGACTACAAATGCATTAATGACCCAGATATCAGAAATATCCATGTTAGTGCAGCTGTGGCTAGAAAACACATAAACACGCACACAGCAGAAAGAGAATGCCAAATGAACATAACACAAGTATCAATAGGTATCAACTGGAAATTATATTATAGTTGCATTATATGTTGCAAATTATTATAATCTATAACAATATCCATAATAATAAAGACAGTGCAGTTTGGCACTGGAATAGTCTGATTAACCAGTAGAAGAGAAGTTAGAGAGCCTATAAGCCAACCCTGTGTTTATGGAAGTACAAGGTCATAATGAAAGGAGTGGGAGAGAGTGATGGGGTGCTAGCCATGGTTATAAGAAATGTTGAACATCCTTGGTCTGTTAATCATGATTGCTTTGTTCTGATTAAAGAAAGCCCGTTCTGACCTGGTTGGAGCTGTACACCCTGGGAATTTACCCTGGGAATGCTGTCCATTCTCCTTACCGGAGAACTACCCCCCTCACGCCCTCCACTCCTGCTCCATCATGGAAAGGCTAACTTCCTTGGAGTCTTGGAGGCGGTGCACTGGAGACAGCCCACATCCCCAGACCACATTACTTCCCCATGCCTATAATCTGTAACTGTTTGACCCATTATTTCTCCTTTTGCCTACTTCCCTAACCATTTTACCCATTCATATTCCCTTTGCCTACTTTCCCGTGTAATACCCAATGTAAGTGACTAGCTATGGAGGGAGCACAGAGCAGATTTTTGCAGGATGACCTGGCTGCTCTCCCATACTGCCGGCAATATTGGAATAAATGCTCATATAAGATTCAACCTTGTCTCCGCTTAGTTGGCTCAAGTGGTGACAGGCAGCCTGGACCCACTTGTTGTCCGGTTTCAATACAAGTCATTGGAAAGGGCAGGGGGAAAAGTGATTAAATAAATAGAACTTGAAAATATAGATTTACATACAGCAGTGAGGGGAAATTAAAAGCCTATTTTGTACCAGCAACAAAAATTAATGCCAAGTTGATTGAGACTTTAAAATGTAAAAAGCGAAACTTAAAAACAATTTTTAATTGCTCAATCTCTGTTCTCAAAAAGAAAAGAACATAAAAAAAAAGAGAGAGAGAGAGAGAGAGACCTCATGGACATGGACATCAGTGTGGTGACTGCCGGGGGAGTGGGGGTAGGGTGAGGAGGAGGAAGGTATAAGGGGGATAAATGGTGATGGATGGAGACTTGACTTGGGTGGTGAACACACAACATAGTGTACAGATGCTGTGTTGTGGAATTGTGCACCTGAAACCTGTATAATTTTGTTAACCAGTGTCACCCCAATAAATCCAATTTAAGAAAAAACACAATTTTGGGATAAATATTTTTTATTGACTTTGACGTAAGAAAATTTTATGTACAAGATACAAAAGTCACTACCCAGAAGAAAAATTTGAAAATTAGATGTATATTAATTGTCAAGTTCCATTAATTATAAGGTATATTTTAAAAAGAAATAAACCCAAACCACACTCAGAGGAGATATTTATAATACATATAACTGACAAATAATTAGTATAAAGAACATAAAAAGAACTTTTACTAGTCCTTGGGGGAAAAAAAGACAACTCAATAAAAACATGAGCAAACAAAGTCCATTTGGCCAATAAGTACATGAAGAGATAATCTCACTTGCAATTAGGAAAGTGTAAATCAAATCAAGATCTCAATGAGATACCATTTCCCCGCTATTCATTTAGCTAAATTAAGAATTTTAACAATATTGTGTGTTGAAGGGCAAATAGATTAAAAGGATCTCTTTATACGTGGCAGATATGAACATGATAGTTATGAGGTGTCTTGAAACAAGTTGAGATTATCTTTACAAGCTAAAACAATGACAAACTATAACTCCATCATTTCACTCCTGGGAAAATACTCAAGAATATCTTACCTATGACCATCAGGGGACAACGTCAAGAATATTCACTGTAGCACTAACTGTAATTACTAAAATCTGGAAACAATATAAATTCCCATCAAGAAAAGATTAATGACTACCTTGCAGCAATTTAACACAATTAACTATTGTAGCATGGAGTAATTTTAGTAATATAAGAATGAATGAAAAAAAAAATATCCCAAAAGACTAATAGCATGACATCATTTTTATGAAGTTCAAAAACAAGTAAAACTAACAATATAGTCATTAGGCATATACAACTATTCAAGAGAATGATGAATACAAAATTTCAGATGGAAGTGATCTCTATGGTGAAGTTGGGAGAAAGTGGAAGAACACAGAGTTGATTTGTTTTAGATATTCAGTTGAATGTTCATTATGTTATATTATCTAAAAATCAAGAAAAAGTACTTAATATGAAAAGAATATAATGCCCACAAGAAAGATAACTGCATAATGAACTAAAAATTATGATTAAACTAATTCAATATTCCTGAGGTTCTCATATTTAAAAATAAATAAGAAAGAAGGAAAGAAAGAGGAAGGAAGAGGGGAAGGAAAGGAGAGAGGGAGGGAGAGAGGAAAGAGAAAATAAATCAAGTGTCAAAATGAGAAAGCAGTCTGTCCTGAATTTTCTTAACCACCTAGGGTTAAATTTTTTCTAATTCCTTAAAGGCAACTAGAAGTTGAACATATACAGGGCAGGGGATACATGGGAAAGCTCTGTATCATCCACTCAAATGCGTTGTGTACCCAAGACTTTGCTTAAAAAGATTGTCTTTAAAAATAAAAGTACTCTGCTGAACATGGCTTAACAGTCCGTGTTAAATCTAGCCTCTAGAAGTTGCCCTGCCTGATGTTTATAAGTAGAGGATTCAGTTCCCATTAATACCTAATCAAAATGGAAGTTCTATCCATCAGAAATATGTTTAATAATGCATATCATATGCAAATAAAAAGAATAACACATTTTAAAAAATATCACATGAAATACAATGTATGGAATACTGTGTTTGAGGTCACAAACCTGTAACTGATGCCGTTACACTAATCTGGTTATTATTTAACAGGAAAGGAGCAAAGGGGAGACTAACAGTTTTATACTCAAAGTCTGTTCCCTGCTGATCCATAGGGGAAGGGACTGAACAAAGGCAGTTTAGACACATGTCCAGTCAAGTGTGAGTGACGTGGGAGGTGCCTACCTGTCTGTCAAACCTGAGAGCAAGTCAATGGGCAGAATAGGTGTGGCCACTGCAAGTGCAGCAAAACCTGAACATTTCATCCAAAGGAAAGCTCTCTCTCTCTCTCTCTCTCTCTCTCTCTCTCTCTCTCTCTCTCTCTCTCTCTGTGCTGTGCCCTGACTCCCAGCTTTCAGGGCTCCCAGGTCCTGCATCCCCCCACATGGCCTATAGCCATGTGGACTTCATACAGTGGACTGATGGACTAAATTCAGCCTGATCCTGATCTGGACCCAGTTTATCATGGAGAGAAGGCCCTATTTCTAACTCTACTGAATCCATGTCTTGCAGGACTGGGTTGAGGGACCTGGGAGGCTGCAACCCCAGGAACATAACTCCATGCCCATAAAAACTATTCATTCTCCCACGGGGCTTCTGAAAATGCTTCTTCCAGAGGTACCCCAAGAACCTTACACCCATGAGTGTCGAGGGATTCTGGCCCACTCATCCCTCCAGCAACATAAGTTATAAACTACAAGCATATCTATATATAAAATTATGTTTGTTCCCCTGACGTCAATAAAAACTTTTAATCAATCATGATAGAGGAGAGATTAAATTATTCGTCTATTTTTCATATAGAAGTGATATTATAAACTCATTGCCATATAAAGTGCCAAAGAGAATGTCGCCAAATAGTTTCAAAGGAGTATCATAAAGTTGTGCCAGAGAGTTAATTAATAAAAATGTTACAGATTTTTATTATTATTATCATTTTGTGATGTTGGTGACATTTCTCAGCTTTTGAAAATCTTTACTTGGGTGTATTTCTGTTCTTGTCTTACATATTTACGTTTTTTAAGCCTAATTTTATATTCGTAGATTCAATTTTTTAAAAGAGATCCCACCGAAATGTAGAAGTTTTAACACTTTCAAAATCTAAGTAAACCCCTGCCTGATCTGTAAGCCACAAATGGCAAAATCTCTTCCTACTCATCCCAACCTGAGACCCCCATTCCGTCCCCTGCTCTCCCTGGCTCTGAATGTGTTGGAGGCAGGGCCAAACCAAAACACTTACTAAAGGCCAAAATTTGTTCGCTGACAAAAGTTTAGGGAAAAGATGTAAAAAGGAATGGTTTGGGAGCAAAAAGCCAACATACCTTAATATGTGCCAAATATTATATCAATGGCTATGTTGTTCCTCATTTCAGCCCTGTAAACATTATTATGTGCATCCCAGTATCCAATGATGAAATCCATTTCCCCACAGAAGTGTCCTTAAAGATGCCGTGAACACATTCACATTGATGTCCACTCAGAGCTACATTTCGGTTGGAAAATATATTAAATAGGAGTTCTGGATGTTTTCCTGTAGAAACTCAACTATGATGCATAACTTGATTTTTTTATGGGAAATGAATTCTGAGCTGCAAACAACAGATTTCAAAAGACCCTTGAAACAAAACCCTTTTTCTCAGTCAGAAGTTGAAGTGTCTCATTGTGCTTCTTACCTCTTTTCTTTGTACTTCAATTTCTTGGTCAGTAATACAGAAATAATAATCCATCATATCTTCCAGGGAAAAGATAAGAAATGAATGGGACAATTAAGACCTAAGCTCTATGACTGAGTTCTATTTTTCTGAGTCTCAAGGCCACAAATGCATGTGTGAGTAAAATCTTAGGAAGAAGAAATATCTTAAAAACTACGAAGACAATTTTTTTGTTTCTTTTTAAATGTGAAAAGATCACTCACTCTTCCCTGAAACTTGGGGTTCGGGTTCTAGCTCTGGCTCTTTCTCTCACTTTCTTTGGACTCCTAGAGGCTGGGAAAATCCCCCAACTTCTCCAGTCCATAACAATAGCACCATCATAATGAAGATTTGAGCCCTGTGGTCTCCAACATCAATTCTGGTTTTCCCAATCTCTCATTTTATAAACAAGATGACCAAAAAACACTCATTTTAAAAGGGTTGCTTGCCCTGGCTGGTGTGGCTCAGTTGGTTGGAGCGTCCTCCCGTGCACCAGAAGGTCGAGGGTTTGTCTCCACTCGGGGTGCATGCGAGAGGTTGCCGATTGATGTGTCTCTCCACATCAGTGTCCCCCCCTTTCCTCCTTCTCTAAAATAATAATAATAATAATAATAATAATAATGAAAAAAGAAAAGTTGTTTGCACCAATCCCAAAGTTAGAGAGAGTAAAACCTTGTGACCTATCAGACTGCTGAAAACCAATTGTCCCTAAGAACAAGACTTTCATATTTATGAGGACATCACTCAAAGATCCACCTGGCCGGTGTGGCTGTTAGTTGAGTGTCATCCTGTGCACTGAAGGGTCATCTGTTAGATTCCTGGTCAGGGCACATGCCCAGGTTGCAGGCTCAATCCCTGGTCAGGGTGCATGAGGGAGGCAATGATTGATGTTTCTCTCTCACATTGATGTTTGTCTCTCTCTCTCCCTTTCTCTCTCTCTAAAAGTAATTTGAAATTTTTTTCAGGGTTTTTGAAAAATCAAAATTCCACTTCAGAAGTCAGCTGTTATATGACTCATGACATCAGTGGCTGATAAAAATAAGAGGTAGATAATTATAATCACAAAGTAAATATTTAGCGATAATTTTTCATTGACATCTACTTTATAAAAGTCAAGAGTAAGGAACAGCTTACAATTTGCTGTAAACTTGCTGTAATTTAAAAATTTAAATAATATTGTAACATTTACTGGAAAATTAAGCCTCATGCAATGAAGAAAGACAAATAAAATTTTTAAAAAGGTCTTAAGAAGGCTCATACTTCTGAGGCATGAACTCTTGAATTTGGAATGTAGTTATTTTACTGCTATCTGAATGACTGTTTCATTTTTAGCCAAGGCAAGGAAAATTAAAAATATCCAGGCAGTATGTATGTCATAAATGTAACTACTGTTTATTTTAAATCCTTTCATTCCCTTTTATGCTTTTTTTAAAGCAGCTGTTGCCATTGCTACATGTTTATACCAACCAATCAACCCCGTGCTCCAACATTTGCAACAAAATCCAGAAACCACAAGCTGCAATGTATCAATCTACTCATCTTGGCAGTAATGAAGAGAAATCAAATGAAAAGCATTTTATGTTAAAGGATAAAAGCTCCACCTACATTTACATTTATATTTAGCTGTTTTGAGTTTGCAAGTTCAAGTTTCGGGATGAAATGGGGCAGCGTTTCTGAAGTGTTGCCTGAGAGACAGCTGACATCCATATGATGTCAGAAAGGCAGAAGAGTTGCAGTCCCACTGTGCTTTGTCTGTAAAGAAAATTCTCCATTGGCATTTTAGCTGAACTCGGAAAGGAAGATTTATGTGAATATTCTTGTGAGAACTTTTCTTTACCACCTATAGCTAATCAAGACACAGTATATGATGTGCAGTTGCTTCTCTGGATCCCAGAAGAAGTTTTTTGTTTGTTTTTTAAATTTTTTCTTTATTGATTTTTTAGAGAGAGGAAAGGAGAGGGAAAGAGAGATAAAAACATCGATGAGAGAGAACATCGATTGGCTGCCTCCTGCATGCCCCCCACTGGGGATCGGGCCCACAACCTGGGCATGTGCCCTGACCAGGAATTGAACCGGCGACCTCTTGGTGCATGGGTCGACGCTTAACCACTGAGCCACACCGGCTGGGCAGAAGTTTTTTTTAATATTCTTAGTGATAAACCTCCAGCATTTATAGATAGATAACAAGAGAGAGGGAGGGAATGGGGGAGAGGGGGAGAGACTTAATGGAAGCAAATAGATATATAATAGTCTACCAAATATTATTTTGAATGTCAAAATAATAATTCTCTAAACAAAATATTTTAACAAACAATATTTTTCAACACTTTAGAGAAGGGAGTGGGCAAGTATCTATTTATTTATATAAATTCTGTCTTCTGATTTGATGTTGCACTTATTATGAAACGGGGTGGAGGAGTAGGGAAGACCCATAGTCTGCACTTATGCTGGGAGACCTGTGCGTGGGTGGAGATTGCTGTCTCCATTCACCCTGCACACTAATACTCCAGATACTGCAGAACAGGCCTCACCGATTCAGGGAATATAGATACAAGAATCCTGTATTCACATAACAAACGATTTCTCTTCTTCACAAAAAAGAGCAATTAGTTCTAATTAATTCTAACATGGTAAAATGTATAGTTCTTATTTATAATCGTTTCAACCACTCAAATATACAGCTCATCTTTAAACATCATGGAGGTGAGGAGCACACCGACCCTCATACAGTCAAAAATCCACGTGAAAGTTTCACTCCCCCCGAAGTGCAACTATTAAACCCTACTGTTGCAGCCCTACCGATAACATAAACAGTTGATTAACACATTTTATATAATTTTTTTTATCCTCACCCGAGGACATTTTTGCATTTCTCTTCAGATAGAGCAGGAGGGAGAGAGGGAGGAAGAGAGAGAGAGAAACATTTATGTGAGAGAGACACATCGAGTGGTTGCCACCCACACGACCCCAACTGGTGCCGGGGACAAACCACAACCAAGGTATGTGCCTTTAGTGGGAACCGAACCTGGGACTCTCTGGTCTGCGGGCCGACGCTCTAACCACTGATTTAAACCAGCCAGGGCTGATTAACACATTTTATATGTTATATGTATTATATACTGTATTTTTACAATAAAGTAAGCTAAAGAAAAGAAAACATTATTTAGAACATCATAGAATGAGAAAATGTTTACAGTATTCATTGAAAAATATCCACATATTAGGAAAAAACCCATGCAGTTTAAACCTGTGTTGTTCAAGGGTCAACTGTAATCTCCAGGAACGTTGCCTGTCTCTCTTACTGCTCCAGCCACTCCATCTAGAACACCTCTGGAACTAAATAGTCTCTCAATAAATGTTGTTGAATAAGTGTATGGATAGAGTTTTACTTAGGAGATAACACTGACATTTTCCTACTAGGTGAATTTATAAATAATTGTCTAAAGCAGTGGTTCTCTATCTTCCTAATGCCACGACCCTTTAATACAGTTCCTCATGTTGTGGTGACCCCCAACTATAAAATTATTTTTGTTGCTATTTCATAACTGTAATTTTGCTACTGTTATGAATCGCCATTGGAAATATGTGTTTTCCGATGGTCTTAGGCGACCCCTGTGAAAGGGTCGTTCTACCCCCAAAGGGGTCGCGACCCACAGGTTGAGAACTGCTGGTCTAAAGTGATAAACATGTTTGTATCTATGCATTCATGACACAAGAAGGCAAAATAGAGGGAAAGTTGAGAAACGAGGTGACATGTACATTATTCATTACGTTGGTTCATTTCACTCTTTCTACAACATTACACTGCCTTTGACTTTACAACCGTTAAGAGCATAGACAGCTCCCATTAAAATAAACCATCTCATGGGCTTTAAGTTAGCTGCAGCAATATCCATTTCGATCTTTTTGTTTTGTTTGTTTGTTTCCTGAACTCTCAGCACAGTGCAAATGTGCAGTAAACCCTGGCCGGTTTGGCTCAGCGGTTAGAGCATCGGCCTGCAGACCAAAGAGTCTGGGGTTCGATTCCGGTCAAGGGCACGTACCTCGGTTGCCATTTGTCCGCGGCCCTGGTCAGTGCTGGAGGCGACCAGTCAATGTGTCCCTCTCAGATCGATGTTTCTCTCTCTCCCTCCCTCCCACTCTATCTGATGATATGTAGAAAAATATATCCTCATGTGAGGATTAAAATAATGATAATAATCATAATAATGATGTGCAGTAAATATTTGTCAAATACATTAATAAAATATAAATGAATGAATGAGTGAACATCCCAAATTATACACCCGTCAATGAAAAATGTTATCAAAAAGTCATTTGTATTTGTTTACTTGACAATCTCCTGATATATGGCTGTACAAACTCTTCTAAGGTAAACCCTGTACTTCTAATCACAGAATAAAACAAGTAATTTACAAATAATACAAAGTAGAAGTTTATATACAGAATTCCCCCCCCTTCCAAATGTTCCACGGCAAGAAGAAACAACCGACTGACATATACCTAGATCAAGGAGCAATGGAGTTGAATATTCTCATGACAGCAAGACACCCCTGAACGCTCCACCCTCCTCCAGAAGAGTCAGGGCACATCCACAGCAAATGGGAGTTGGGCCACTACAGTGAGTTACAGGGCTGTGTACTAGGTGCTCCCCTTGACTCCATCCCGTTCATTGCTAAGCAGCTGTTACCCGTGGTGGCAAAGACAGAGTCCATTGTGCCTAGAGAAGACCCTCTTGGCAAGGAGCTATTATTTCCAGGTCCCCAAAGAATCATGGAGATATGTGTTAGAGGATGCCGCCTTCGATTTTCTCCACTAAATCAGAGAAGAAGGACGAAGGAAAATATCCAGCTAAAAAAATATCTCACACCTAGTTTTAGGTTGGCAAACATAAAGAACAATGACGTGTTGCAACGAGGATCCAAACTATGCTCATACTTCATCTGCTAGGAAATACTCAAATGAAAGAAGCTCTATTCCTGCAAAGAACCGGATGTGGTTTCTGGGAGAGGGGGGCGTTAGTCAATGTCAATAGCAGAAGCTTCTGCAGGGACATCTCACACAGATCTCCCTGGGTCCCACAGGGGCTGGGGACCAGCACGGGGGAAGGGACACCGACATGGGAGGGAAAAGAACATCAGTGTGGGGAGCGGCTTCCCACACAGGTAATGTGTCTGAGTGAGGATGAGAATGTACGCAAATCCATTGAACTGACTGTCTTCACAGTATTCTCCACCCCTCCCTTTCCTGGAAGCAAGAATTTTAGGGGATTTTGTCTTGAACAAAATGGAAAACTTCTCCTTTCCCTCGACTTTCAATATCTCGTAGGAGTACTTACTCTACAAACTCAAGATCAATTCCTGACACCTCCGTGTGTGCAGTTTTGCAATTCAACAGTTTTACCTCTGTAGAAAGAAACTCCATGTCCTGAAAAAGAACACGTCACAGCCACTAAAATTCCAACTCCAGTCGTCGGGAAGTCTCACGTGAGGCCCTGGCCCCACCTGCTGGCACCTGGCTGTCTTTGCCAGCAGCCCAGACAGATTCCCGCGGGCAGGAGGACCGGCCTTGTGCCCGGCGCCTAATCAAACCCCATGTCCCCATCCGCCCAGCCACCGCTTTCAGTGCAGCATCCCTTGGCCCTCCTGCCTGATAATCAGCCCCCGCAGCCTGGACAATTAGTTAAGCTTTTCAGTCACAGCACCCCTGTAACAAACGTGTGGAGCATCGCATAACTTCTTCAACCAGCTGGTTTCCTGGCATTTGAATAAAAGCAAGAATAGCAAACAAAAAGGGAGACGAAAAATGACAAGCCGAAACTTGCGAAGAGGACGAGGTACAGAAAATTGGCTCCAGGATGCCAGGGAGGGGGTGGGGTACGATGAGCTGATACTGCCATCTAGTGGCTGCATAATACTCGGGGAAAAATACGAACTCTCCAAGAGAAGCGATGCATTTGTTTGTTTTTAGTTCTAGGGGAAAAGAAAGTGCTTTGCAAAATGAGTTGGGACCCCCGTGACGAGGACAAACGTTTTTGCCGTAGTAAATGACTTTCACCTGTTTGTTAAACTAGGGACGGGTACAGAGAAAACCTTACCAGAGCTGCCTGCTGCCTTAACAAGTGAGCTTAGAGGTCAATAGAAATCCTCTCTTCAATCATTGGCTTCCCCTCATCCTAGGGGTGCCAGATTTAGAAAAAAAAAAAAAAAAAAAAAAAAAAAGACCCTAGTTAAATTTGAATTTTAGACAGACAATTTATTTTTTAAGTGTATGTCCTATCCAATATTTAGAACATACCTATACTAAAAATAATTTTTAAAAATCATCCTTTATCTGCCATTAAAATTTAACCAGTCATTTTGTATTTTATATGACAACCCTACATCACCCCCAAGTAAAGGCAATATTTAACCAAAATTTTAGATGACAAGTTTCTATTCGGACTCAACTGAAATGTCTATAAGAAAAATATATTACTTGCATCATCTTTGTTACCACGACTATTATTACATGGTATGATAAATTCTAGAGAAAGAATAATTCATAATAAATGTAATATCTTAGGCATCAAATTAAATTAAGTCTGTATTGATCTTTAATACTGAATTTCCATTTATTCTGTTAAATGCTGGTGAGAAGCAAAGTTTGAAGATCTAGTCGTTAAAATACACCCCAAACTAATAACCACACAGTGATTAGAAACCTATATAAATGTGTTAACATGACCTTAATGTTGTTAGTTCAGAGCTTTGTGTAGCTGGACAACGAATTATGAAACATGAGTGACAAGGAGTCCTGCCTCTGAAAGACTTTCCACTTACCAGGAAAACAAGAGTATATCCTAAAAGACCTAAGTGTATCACCAGCTTAATTTTTCACCTTTACCACCCTTGACCACTTAACAGATCAAATTTTGCTTTTTAGATTTTGACTTTTGATGAGAACATTCATCTCATTTCACTTTGCTGAAGGACAAGGTTTAAACGTTGCACTGAACAAGGATAGCTTGTCACCTGCTACAAAGATGCTGTGGGTTGAATGAGCTTGTATATTTAGGACAATCTACTCAACTGATGAACGAGGTCAAATCTTCCAGAATTTACTGCAAGTACATTGTGGGTGTTAGGCAATTGTGGCCATTTTTCAGCTTGTGTCGGTCACCAGTAATAACAGATGGGCTCCTTAAAATGAGGAATAATAATCTTATTTGGTATTGAAATAGCCACAAACCCAAAGAATACTACTGAGTAAATGATCAACACTATTCATTGCCCTTCGGCTGCCTGTGTTAATTTACCTCAAGCTGCCAGGAACTTCCACTTGCTTCCTTGCTTTATTTATTTATTTATCTATTTATTTATTTATTTATTTATTTATTTATTATTTTGTGTAGAAGCTGGGATTAAAACAAAAAAATGTTAGCTGCTCTGCCCCCAATCCTCACTCACCCCCTACACAATGACACCATATCAATGTCTCTTCTTTGCTCATTAACACTAGACAAATAACCAACTTTCTATGATTTAATTTTGTTTATCCAAGTGGGATGAAATCTAGCCTCCCTTAGCTAAATAAAAGAGCCTAGTTATAGTAAGCAAATAACTTTGAAATTCCTGGAGTAGAACATGTTCATTAGAATTTACATTCTTTCAATTATTGAAGGACACTTTGGTCCCAAATTGAGCAAACTTATAAGTGCCATACCTTGGAAATTGGGAAGGTAACACATTACGCATATAATGATGTTCTAGCACAAGTTTACATAATTGTTTAACATAACAGGTATAGTCCTTCATAGGGTATCAATTTAGATCACTTTTTAAAAATTTATCTTTATTGTTGAAAGTATTGCAGATATCCCTCCTCTTTTCTCCCATTGACACCCAGTTTATAATATAAATTAGGAAGTATATCATCTTTACTTTTATTCCTTTCTCACTTTCCAGTGATCGCCAACACATACCCTTATACTTAGCACCTTTACCCCTGGTAGAGTAGCTGGAAAAAAACAAGCAAACAGCCCTGGCCAGTTCAGCTAAGTGGTTAGAGTGTCAGCCCTGGCACTAAAGGTTCTCGGGTTCAATTCCCATTCAAGGGCATATACCTGGGTTGCAGGTTCAATTCCTGGTCCCAGTCTGGTCAGGGCACACTCAGGAGGCAACCAATCAATGTGTCTCTCTCACTTTGATGTTTCTCTCTCCCCTTCTATACCTCCTCCCTTGCTTATACTCTTTCTAAAAAGTAAAAATAAATCAATATCCTCAGGTGAGGATTAACAAAAACTAAGCGAAGAATAAGTACAAGAGACAAATCCTTTTATATTAATCTGTTCTTTTATAAGAATTATTCTCTTTAAGCATCAATTTGTGTATTTGGGATTTTTCTCAAACAACTATGTATTTCATAAACTAAATTGTTTTCAGGTTCTGGAAACTATATTAGTCTTATCTAGCCAACAGATTATTTTGTAAATAGAAAAATTCAAAAAATAAAAAATATATAAGATTAACTCTATTAATCTCAAAGGATTTGTGTCAAATAAGATAGCATAGGTTATAGGAAATAATATACTGTTGGAAGATAGTTATTATGGGTCCCTTATGTGTATACACATGTCTTGTGAACAGAGTTACTGATAACTTTTATTCCAGACTATCTTTTCAAAAATATCTTTTCAAGAAATTCTTTCCATGAGCTGCAACACAGCCTTGGAGTACAGAAATAGTATTGCCCTCTTGGGAAGAGAGCAGAGTTTTTTGCTGCCCACTATAATAAAGATAATAAAACATAGTGAGCTCTCCTTCTGGGCAAGGTGGGACAGGTGTGCTGGAAACTTCTTTAAAGATTGGCATTTCTCAGGTGTGACACAAGCACTCCCTGGGTCCATCTCCAAGTGACTCCCATGGGACCAGGGGTGGGGCAGGGAACCAATGCGAATGTGAAGCCTACTGTCTGTTTTGCCATAAATAATCAAGTCTTTTGCCTCTGTCCTAGGAATCTCATGCATTTTTTCTAGCATTCATAAATCTATGGCAACCTCTGTAGCTCATAGGTAGGGTAATATCTCATACCCTCAGGGTTCTTGACGTAAAGACATTAATGTGAACTTTTTTGACTTACCTCTAGGTCTTCACAATTCTGAGATAGTATTATTACACTGGAGAATTACCTTAAAACTGATAATGTGTCCGTGTGTGTATTTGGGTCTGGGTGTATTGTGGGTAGGGGAAAATAGCTGAGTCAGCATCTGCCCAAGGTTATCCAGCTAATGTGAACAACACTGTAGCATAACTATGCAGCTCGTGCTTTGACACACCAGTGCCCCTGCTTCTGCTACATTCATAAAACTCCTGGAGAGGAAAAAAATACGGTGCAGAGGCTGGGAGTGCAGACTGTGGTCTCAGGTTGGGCTGTCCCAACTCCGATACTCACTGGCCGTGTGATCTCTGACAAGTTACTCATGGTAGTCTGAATATTATTGTTTTTATCTTCACTGTCAAGCAAATCAAATAATTTAGATTTATCTGATTTAACTGAGTCACAAAGATTTGAGGCATACTACATATTGGACAAATCTGACTTAATGCTTTAATGTTATGAAATTCAATGATTTTTAAAAAAATAATTGCTCTCTTTACTATCTCTTTCATGAGTTAACACCCACCTTTACCAACATCAACAAATGCATCAATATTTCCTCAAATACCTCTATAATCAACATGGTGAAATCAACATTAAAATATCTTAATAATCATTAGCAAGTCTCTCCTTACTTATATGTCATTTCTTATACAATATTTATGTTTTTTGCTACCTGTGTTAAGTGTTGTATGTACACATAATTTTTCAAATGAAGATTTGTTGCCATTTACTACCTATTTCCTCATCTGCCAAAATCTGAAAGCCACAGTCTTAAGACACTCATATTTACCAAAATCCTTATAAAAGCAATGATTATAATGGGAGGAATATTGTTGCAGACACTATTGAGTTTTCAATTCACAATATCAAACTTACTTTTCCTGTGGGAATGTTAATATTAAAAGTAGTTTTTGTGGTTAAAAGTTATTTTCAATGTATCATAAATCTTTTTTGACTCAAGTTGGACATAAGTGACTAACCAATTTTTTGTTTGCCTTTCAACACCCATATGTGAGAATCTCAAACTTTAGTATATAGACTCATACTATAAGAATAAGAAATTTGAAATAAGATGTTTTTTAAAAAAAGAAATCAGAAAATGCAATAAATCATAGTATAATGTATAACCACCATCAGTAAAGAAAAAATATATAATGGTAACCTAGTAGCCATAACTCAGAAACTCAAAAAAATCTCTGAGTGCATTTATGTTGCCCATATAATCTTATTTTTTCCTTTAAGATCACTGATATTTTCCCAGTACCCTTCAATGTCATTTCAGTTGCCCTGTACTGAAGCCATTACACTATTTAAGTAGTTGCTAATTATTATCTTTCTAAAGATGGTTAAATGAGGATCTGAGTCAGTGACACTCTCCATATACCCGAAGAAAAGCCCAACACATTTTGATAAATGGTAAGAAGTTATCAGGAAAGAACTTCATTGAATTTTTTTTAGTCTATTAATCAAGAAAACTAAGCATATTTTATATACTGACATTCTCTTATCCTCTCTTTTTCTTCTTTGTATCTCCCATCTCAGACCTACCAGTTTCCTAAAGAACTTACATATGACAGGTGGTGAATGAATTACTCCATGTCTGCCTAGTTTTGTCAGGAATACAGCAGCCTCTGTAGCCATTCCGCGAACTTAGAGTGAAGAAAAGTGGTCAGAATTCAAGATAGGGTCCTACAACATCTTAAATGCCACCTGTCCCAACTACAAGCCACCCTCATTCAACGGGCTCGCCAGCCTGAAAGAGACAGAGATAAGGACCCTCTATTGTCCCCTGCTCTCCTTCAGCAACAATCAGCAGAAGCTTTAAGTTTGGAGTTTTGTTTGTTATTTTGCCAAAGCACATGAACAAGTTACTAACAAATTTGAAATCCAGGCTGTTTTTATCACCATGGATTCAGGAAAGCGCTCTTTTGTTTTGTTCAAAATCTATTAAAAAATAAAAAATAATAACAACAATAACAAAAAACAGTGGGGACAAAGTGATGAGAATGCTGCACGAACAAGTGGACAAGTGTGGAACCGAAGAGCCTGGAGTCAGTGATTTTTGGGCGGGGGCTGTTCTGAAATACAGGATCTTGCGTCCATGCCTGCTCTGAGCACTCCCTTTTTGTGTTCTGGCTAAGGGCATATTAATATGCTCTGCCTTCCTACAGCCAACTGTGCAGCTGGGAGAAAAACAAATCAGCCATTACTGCAAAAAATTTATTGACAAACGAAGCATTTCAAAGTTTTGCTCTTAAAATGTCCCTTCAGCACAGAATCTTGAAAAGCTTTGCCCTTCTCAATTCCTAGGGAGGGAGACTAGGCATGGGGAGGTTAAGTGACTTGCCCAAGGTCACCCAGGAAGTCAGTGAATGAACCAGAAATAGTACCCAGGACTCCTGCCTCCTGCACCACAGCTCCAACCACTGGACCATGTTTCCTGACAGCAGCAAAGCATTAGACCACAGCGGTTTGCCAGCAACATCAAATAGCATTTGCCAGTGTAATTTACCTCTTTCGGAATTAAATAATAATATCATTTTACCTTAATCTATCACCTTTCGTCCCAGAGGAGCCTAAAGTGCTAAGTGCTTTAGTTATGAGTTTTAGCAGCTTACATATAAATCACTTCACACACCATTAAAATGCAGCTGTCCTTGGAGTCAATGTTGCAGCTGTTAAACATAAGTATCCCTACTGCGAAACATTTATTGAGCACCAACGATGTGCTAAATGTTAGAGAGGATGCAAAATTTGAATTTAGGGACTTCACAGGGACTGAGAAATAGAGGAAAATTACTTAAAATGTTGATAACATATAAATTGAAATCAGACTATTACTGGAACACACTTCCGTTTCTAGTGAATATAGTCATCAAGGGGTCTGAAAAATTGCCTTTGGTTGTAAAAAGGACCCTCAGACAGACGCTCTGAAAATGTGAAAGCAATAGTGTAGACCACGGCTAATGCTGTCTCAGATTCATTCCCAGGCAGCCCACTAGTCTTCACATGTTTCCTCGCTTTCTTTTCTTATCCTTTCTTGTGTTCTCGGGCACTTACAATGACCCATTTAAAATAACCAAGTCCGATAACCTGACCTGATTTTTTGATGGACATCCATTATAACTAGAAGCATGTCTTCCAGGGGTGTGAGGGGCTGGATCCAGAAGAGAAGCAAAATACACTTGGGCGCACAGTAAATAATGACCTGGGTAATGGGAAAATAATAATTTCATGATAAATGACTAATACAGAATTATAAGTTGTTGTTTTTTTCTTTTCTTTATTGACTTTAGAAAGAGAGGAAGGGAGAGGGAGAGAGAGAGAGAAACATCGATGAGAGAGAACATCGATTGACTGCCTCCTGCATGCCCCTCACTGGGCATCTGGCCCACAACCTGGGCATGTGCCCTGACCAGGAATTGAACTGGCGACCTCTTGGTGCATGGGTCGACGCTCAACCACTGAGCCACACCAGCCGGGCTATAAGTTATTTTTTGACAATATCTCCCACACCATATACTTTAAAATATGATGTTCCATAAACTCCATGCACTTAGTAAATATGCAAAAGAAATTGTGACTGGAATTAATCCAGATTATATTAATTTTATTTTTTCACAATAAAGTTAAGGGGAGATAATGAAGAGTTCAAAGGAACTTGAGAAAGTGAGTTTCCACCATATCTGTCCCCTATTCGATGGCTTGAGAACATACTTTGTTTGCTTAGACGTCATTTTGTAGCACTTTGTGCCAAATGATTACTTTAGAACAATGAGCAGGCTGATCCAGTCTTCAGAGAGGAAAAGACACGAAACATGGTAAAAGGAACCAACAAATGGATGACATTGTCCAAAACATAGGGCTTGGGAATTAGGGTGAGAAGATCTTTCTTCCACCACCACACCTTGTGATGTCAACACGGAACAAAAGCAAAGCAAAAAGTCTGCTTTGCCTTATTGCCTATTCAGTGTCGGATTCTTGATGGTTTCATTTCAGGAAGTTTTATATAAACAGCTAATAAAATCTCCCTGGAGGAGCAAAGGACTAGATAAAAGGAGTCAAGTGTCATTGTTTTCAATGACCTGTTGTATCATGAGTTGATATAAGGTCTACTCTGGATTAATAAGTAGCATTAAATAATTTGGAAACATTTTAAATTACAATATACTTTTCAGATCTTAGCTTTTTAAATACATACATAGGGTTAAAAAAAAATATATATATATATATGTTTAATGGAGAAAACCTGAGCACGTAAATTGACAAGGTTCTCAACACGATTCCACCACATGCCACACCTGCTAAATAGGCTGAAGGAGTCTTAGTTTGCAGTCACTTAGCCACTTACTCAACATTGTTTACCAAGCCTCTAGATTGTGCCAGACATAGCGGAAGCCAGTGACGAATAACACATTGTCCTTGTTTCAAGGAGCTCAGCCTTTAGTGGGGAACACAGGTGTAAAATAATAAAGAATAAATAAATACAATTGCCATTCAATGTGATATATGCCAAAATAAAGTTATGTATATAAAGTGATATTTAAAAACAGAGGAAGGGGAAAGGAGAGACATAAAGAAAAATATCTAAATTCTAAAGAACAAAGAGGATTCCACCAGGAAAAAAGAGTCTCAGGGGTGGAAAGGGTAGATTTTAGAAGCAGAGTATCCAAAAATAAGAGTGAAGCCCTGGCCAGTTTGGCTCAGCGGTTGGAGCGTCGGCCTGCGGTCCAGAGAGACC
The DNA here is from genome assembly GCA_030848825.1 of Tadarida brasiliensis. Lineage (NCBI taxonomy): Eukaryota > Metazoa > Chordata > Mammalia > Chiroptera > Molossidae > Tadarida > Tadarida brasiliensis. The sequence continues at coordinate 78,726,993 of CM061260.1, forward strand.
CGGGTTCGGTTCCCGCTAAGGGCATGTACCTGGTTGCAGTTCGTCCCTGGCCCTGGCTGGGTCGTGTGGGAGGCAGCTACTCGATGTGTCCCTTTCACGTCGATGTTTCTCTCTCTCTCTCTCTCTTCCTCTCTCTCCCTCCCACTCTATCTGAATAAAAAATGAAAAATGTCCTCGAGTGAGGATTAAAAAAAAAAAAAAAAAGTGAAAATGCTCCTGTTCTACTTGGTATAAGTCAACCTCCACCTGGATGAGTGAATTATGTGGAGACCTCTGTAGCAACAGGATCTGAAAGCTTCTCTTTCTGGAACAATTGAAATCAATGGTAATGCTGAGTCTCCAAAGAAGGAAAGAAAAGCATCTGTGTTCTCTTTAGATAAAGACTCTCTAGTGAAAAAAAGAGAACAGCTTGTCCTGTTTAGCTTCAAAGAACAGAATAAAGAGGAATGTTGGGGAGAAATTAGAACAAAGCAGACTTTGGGTTGATACATGGACAGACTTATAACTAGAACTGTTCCCAAATACGAATTGTCACCGTGACTGGAGGTGTTGGGGTTGAATGAGCTATTGACAGGGATCTTGCAGGGGAAGTTTAACCATTTTGTGGGTGAACTGACTGACATCTAATTCCTTCTCTCTCCTGGGAGTTTATAGAAATAATGTAAAACCAGCCTGAATGGTGCTGGGCTTGGCTTGCTCTACACAGACACTGTTATCTTAGTCAGTTCAGGCTGCTCTAGCAAAATTACCATGGACCAGCTGGTTTACGAGCAATAGAAATTCATTTCTCACAGTTTTTGGAGCTGCAAGTCCAAGATCAAAGTGCAGTTATGGCTGGGTTTTGGTGAGAACCTTCTTCTGGGTTGCAGACTGCTGATTTTTCCTGGTAGCCTTACATGGTAGAGCACAAAGAGAGGAAGAAACCTGTCTCATGATTCTTATAAGGACACCAATCCCGTTCGTGAGGGCTTCATGACCTCATCTAATCCTACTACCTCCCAAAGGTCCCACTTCCTAACACTGGGGGATAGGATTTCAACATATAAATTTTGGGGAAGGGGGACATATTCAGTCCATAATAATTGTGCATGTTATGTTAAGTTTCTGGTTTTCTGGTGAGGTCCAGGAGCTGAGGGTAAATGATCACACATGCAAATGGAATCTCCATTGGAGAGGTGGACAAAATCATCCCTGCAACCACCAGGCTACCTCTGCCCTATGGAAGGAAAGGAGAAATTCAAGACTAATTGATCAGAAAGGAAAGGGTAATGGAAGGGAATTAATAGAAATAGAGTACTGTGGCATTTTTCTTCCCTTTCTACAAGGAAGGGAGGATAATATTTATTCTCTCCACTTCCAAGCTAAGTGAGAGGAGACAGCAAGCCAGCCTCTAAAAAAGGAAAACTAAGGGTCAATCACAAGGAAAGGATATTAACCTCCAGAATTAATATTTTTGGAACTTTGGGACTGTGGGTTGGATGCCACCTGTTAAAGACTGAATGTATCTCCCCAAAATTCATATGTAGAAATCCTAATCCTCAGTGTGATGGTGTTAGGAGGTGGGGCCTTTGGGAGGTGATTAGGTCATTAGAGTGGAGCCCTTATAAATGAGATTAGTGTCCTTATAAAAGAGACCCCAGAGAGCTCCCTCGCCCCTCTGCCATGTGAAGACACAGCAAGAAGACACGCTGTCTGTGAACCAAGAAGTGGGCCCTCACCAGACACCACATTTGCCAGCACCTTGATCCCTGTCTCCAGAACGGAGAGAAATAAGTATCTTTTGTTTAAATGCCACTCAGTCAATGGTATTTTGTTACAAAAGCCTGAATGGACTAAGATATCTCCGTAGGACCATGGCTATATGCAGTGAAAGAGGTCTTTGGAAATTCTGACACATGTCCCTTGGAATTTGGGGAGAATGAAGACCCGTGTCTGGCCCTTGTCTAAAAGCGAGGAGAGAGGAGAACTGTATGAACTGCACACATTTCCAGGCTTTGGTTGAACAGGATACAGGAGTTTATACCTGTTTCCCTATAAGCCAAGTGCACACTACAGAAGATAACTGGACCGGACCATTTTTGAAAGGAGCTGGCCTTCAAAGGCTTCTTGGTGCCTGAGAGGACCCCAGAGGAAATCCCTGGGCAGGAGCTGAGGGAGAATTGTAAGTTTCATGATAGAGGTCTTCAGTATGGACACAAGAGCCTGAGAGTTGGGCGTGTTTCTTAAGAGTCTACAAAAGTCTTCCTCGAATGAGCACTGCATGGTAGAGACCATGAAACGAACAATCAAAAAGTATACTCAGCCCTGGCCAGGTGGCTCAGTTGGTTGGAATGTCATCCCGTACACCAAAAGGGTTGTGGGTTCAATTCCCGGTTAGAGCACATACCTAGGTTGTGTGTTCAACTGATTCATGTTTCTCTCTCTCATAGACCTCTCTTTCTCTAAAAATCAATAAAAATATATCATCAGGTGAGGATTAAAAAAAAATTATACACAGAGCCAGGAAAGCAATATTTTGTCTTTTCCTCTTAATATCCCTTCTCCTGGTACCCAGAGGAACTTCAAACAGAAAAGCCTAAATAGAGGAGATGTTGATGCAAGAAATAAGAAAGGAACCAAGGTGTTCCATCACTGATCTTGGAAAGCTTTGGTCAGGCCTGACCTGGGGAGAGGCAACACTTTCAACGACATGGAGAACAGAATTTTAATTTTTTTTCCAAATTAAACTGAGCTACTTAAATCTGAGAAAGGGTAGTATCCTAATACCAGAATAGTTATGTCATCTGCCAAAGAGATCTTCAAAAGGTGGGAGGTGGAGATTTAATACAATTTGTAAAAGGCAACAGAGGAAGAAAGAAAACTCTCTCCTTAATGTATTCCTTCAATCCAAGCCTTTTTTTAATACTAGCAAAATAAACATATCCCATCATACCCTCTCTCGGCATTTCATTAATTCAAAGCATTCCTTATTCATTTACTTAGAAAAGTCCTGCAAATTTCAGTATTGTCCAGCATATTATATAGCAAATTTTGAGTAAACTCGAAATTAGAGTTTATAGGATATAAAAAGAAATACATTAATGTTTGCATTTAGAGCTTTCTTATAAATGAAGATACTATGTAGCACTTGAGGAAATCACGTTTGGGGGAGAGAAATAAGAGAGAACAAATAAACCATGGTAATTAAGTTTTTCTCTGATCTAACTTCACTCTTCTTTGCAATGAAAATCAGCAGGATGAGCTTCCACTCTCGAAAATGTTGACTGGTGGTATTAGCTATTGTGAGCACACTCCCCGCATACTGTGAAGGTTGCCTAATCACAGGAGGAGCCAGTGCAAGTTTATGCCATAATCCTATATTACATGGGCTGACTTGGTAATATACAGCCCATTCAGGACTACTTCCTAGAAGGTTTTTATTGAGCATCACAAAATCCACACTGTGCATACAATTTAAAGTCTATCAGTGCAGACGAGAACATATTACGCTTACTGTTGGGGGACCAGTTTCAATCAGTGTTGCCTCTCCAACCCGTTATCAGTGGCCTCTGGCACTGCGCTGAGACTGATTCTATCCTCGCGTCAGGGGGCAGCAGCAGTACCACGAGCAATTAGCAATATGTGCCATGAACAGGAGAAGGCAGGGTGGCAAGTGGATGGGCTACATATTTGTCATCTCTGAATTAAAGCCTATTTTCCTTTCACGATAGCAACGGATATTGAGATCAAAGCAGGCTGTCAATTCATGTTGAAATGGAGGGAAAAGTGCGGTTTGACAACAGACAGGTAGCATCAAGTCATTTCACCGTATTCAAACGGCACGCTACTTTGGATCTCAGTTGTTTGTCTGTCACCCCATGGTCAGCAGCGTGTCTCTAGAGGGGGGCAGGAGGCATAGCATGGAAAAAAAAAAGAGCAATGAAGACTTGGGCATTGCATGTTCGTGGGTCCATAGGGTGGACAGACAAATGCCTAAGAAGCCACCACTCACCCCAGCTTATTTGGGAATTAAATACACACACACACACACACACACACACACACACACACACTTATCGGTTCTTCTTATTTACAATAGTTATGTTTGATAAGGTCACTATAAACGCTGAGTTAATAAATACTAAACAATTGCTACTCTGGGAAATATAGGATTGGGTTCCTGAGAGCCTCTGGTCACATTTTCATAACTGGTTGAAACATAAATTTATTTTATGTGTTTGTTTTTGTTTAAAGACATATGTAATATATATTGTGATTCATTAACATCGAACTCACGCCCAACAGCCCTGTAAGTCACACCTGAACGAAGCTTTTCTATCATATTTTCTCCATAAGGAACATCATAGCCTCTTACACTGGGAAACACTGGACGGCACATCTGCACTACGCCTGGGGCATTTAAAACAATGGAATCACCAACAAAATATACTCCAAAGGGCAGCAATTAGACCATGAACAGGATACTTGTTTACAGTATGAGAGCAGAACATACACATTGGGCGATTCTAATCTTTTGGGGACTTTCTGCATGCCCACAAAGGAACAAGAGGTGTCATGAGCATTGATTCTGGAATTACAATAAATTTTAGCAAATAAGTTTATTTGCAAGTACAAAATCTGCAAGTAATGAGGATAAGCTGAGTGTGCATGTCAGTGTGTGTGGGTATCTGTAAATGCTAGAATGCTAGAACTTTTCAATTAGAACTATAGATGCAACCTTTAGTTGACCTTGAGAGTTTACATTTCATTAAAGAATTAGAACTAGCACAATTAAAATATTTTTTAAAAGTATAAGCTGGATATATAAGGAGACTATTCTCGATCACTAAAATGCTAATAAGAAATTGGAAGAGGAGTCTTTGGAAGACTCGAAGGAGACATATTTTTTTTAAGTGGGAATTTTTCTGAGTTCTTGAGTCTTGCACAGAACTTGTGTAAAGGTGTAGCAGATAAGGTCTTCCTCGTAAAGGTCCAGAGTGAACAAGGGGTTGCAGGCAAGACTGATGCTCCGAGGGCCCCCCCCCACCCGGTGCTCCGGATCCATAGACACAGAAGCACAGACGCAGGAAAGAGAACAAAGCCAACAGGACCACACAGGGCAGCAGGCCTGAGGGCTTCGCTGTGGAGTCAGAAATACTCACCAGTCTGACCTTCGTATGCTGATTTCAGGCTCAGGCTCCCACAGAATAATGGCCCGGCCTTTTTTGTGTATGTGTATTTAGCTAGATTAAGCATGGGCACTCTGCACAGAGGGCACCTGATACATTTGATTCTTGGTTTTGCCTTCTCTCCGGCTTCGTCCATAAGAAGTGAGTGATTACAGTTGGCGCCCCCTCTCCCAGCAGGCTCACAGTGTGGGAGCAGAGTTCCTTCTCATTGCCATTCCCTCTCCCGGGTACAAAGGAGAGAAAACGACTTGAGCCATAACAATATTAGCCCAGGTACATTACTAAGCATTCTCAAGGGAGTAGAGACTAAATAAATCTCCTGTGCGGCTTGCAGAATTTGTGATATAGTCAGGAGCAACGTCCATGAGGACTTGATTTCTGGATGCTTTCTGGGAACGGGCCATGATTAAACTGTGCTGTTGTTCAAGATGAGGGGATTCAACACTCAGCAGCTACTGTCACACTGGAGTGCTACTGTCATATCTTCAAGGTATTTAAATACCCTTTGTAAAATGTACTACTTAAAGCATATACACGTTGTGGAGCTGCTGCTGTTGCTACAAAAGGTCTTATTTACGAAAAGAGGGTAAGCAGATGGATGTTGCCAGGGTAAAGTAGCAGATTTCGGCAATCCTCTTGGGCAGAGGTCAGCAACATGTTTTTGCAAAAGCCCAAATAATAAAATATCTTAGGCTTTGCCTGACTGTCTCTTTCAGTTACTCAACTCTGCCCCGAGAAGGCAATCATAGATAATATGTAAATGAGTGAGTAGCTGTGTTGCAATAAACTTTATTTATGGGCATAAGTATTTGCATATTAAATACTTTTGACATGTTATGAAATATTGTTCTTTTGATTTTTTTTTCAACTGGTTAAAAATGTACCTGCCATTGTTACCTTGCAGGACACACAAACTTGACTTGGCACAAGGACTGTGTTTACTGATCTCTGTTTTTAGGTAAAAGAGGGTTAATACATTTCAGAGGCTCAGACAGAGAACCCTGGGGCAGGCTAGTGGTGTAATCATGAACACAGGTGAGGATGGGTTCTTAGTTTCAAAAAGACTTAAACACTACCCCAAAAGGTATATTCACAGGCCGAAGCAGCCTGTAAAGATACTTCAAAGCAGCATCAAAGTGATTGTTCAGTCAACCGAAGAGCTAATGCTGCCTTTTAAACCAGCACCACTCAGGCTTACAGTCTTAATTCTGGCCTGCCAGTACGGCCTCCCAGATTTAATTAAATTATTCTCATTGTCCTTTGATAGGCTTTCTTACTGAAATTGTCTTTTGGAAAAGGCACATTACTTGCAGAGAACAAGAGGTTTTTCTGGGTTCTTGGCCATCTGATCATCACTGAAGTAATGATCTAAAGAGCAGACATAGATTTCCATTTTCAGAATTCTAACAGCAAAGATAGTTAAACCTAAAAAAGGGTGACTCTTACCCATGGCGTCGCCTCTGGTGAACAATGAGATTTGGTTTTGCAGAGATAAACTCTGAACCACCTCTATCTCTCCCGGGGTGCTTTATGCCATCTTTTTCTTCAAGATACGTGGGGCAACCGGGTTTTGGCCTACGTGAGAGTGGTCAGTCTCCCGCTGGCCATTCAAGTAGCTGACAAGTTTAAGCCACTAGTGTGCACCAGGAATTTCACATACAGCATTTGATGTACAGCCCACATTTGATGTAAGACCCTTACATTTGATGTAAGACCCTTGACTCTGATCCTCATGACTATGACCGCTCTGCAGATGACTAAACTGAGCCCCGTGTGACTGGTTCCAGCTGGCATGGGACAGAAACAAGACTCAAACCCACGTCTGCTGACCCCATTCCAATATGCTGACTCCGTGCTGATTTATAATATGAAAACGTTAGTAAGTTATACCACTTTCTGAGGTTTGGGGACTTACGTTTTCCAGAATTCAGCTAAGAAACAAAAGGTAAATTTAAAAGGCTTCTAAACAGTCCCAATAAAAGTCAATTGTTGAGAAATTTGATATTTTGCATTTTCCCCAAAGATAAGTCCATCAGCCATTGCTCAGAGACCACCTACTTTTATGAGAAACATCATTTTAATCAGTTTGATTAGCAGGTTTTTTGATTCCAAACAACATCTCAGAAAAGAACGGAGGGAGATCTAGGAGAATAGCTTATTTGATAGCTTAACAACTGGAAAAGCAACAGAAAATAATTATGACATGAGGATGCAAAATACATAGCTGTCCAGGACCATTTAGTGCAGTAGCTTTACTCTCTTTTATATTGTGGTGTCGTAGTTAATTGTCAAAATTAAAATGAATCATCCAGAAATGCTTAAATTTGGCTCATCACATTCTGCTTATAAAAGCAAGAAAGTTTGTGAAACATTTTAGCATTTTTTTTAAAAAAATCAAAACTAGTTTAAAATGTTAAAGAAAGTTTGAGAGCTTAAAAGGATATACATATCAGTTATAGAAAAATCTTATTCTCTTGCCTACCAACACGAGATATTCTTTGCATAAGGGCAAGTCCAGGCCAGAAGACCTCGGTAAATATCTCAACAGGTGTCCAGGGCACCTATGGAGCTGTCTGCAAGGAAGGGCAATGCACATGCATAGGAATCCCAAGAGCTGAGCCAAATCAGTCTTCACTGCCTGGCCAATGTGGCTCAGTGGTTGAGCATCGATCCATGCACCAAGAGGTCACCAGTTCGATTCCCAGTCAGGGCACATGCCCAGGTTGCGGGCCAAATCCCCAGTGGGGGGCATGCAGGAGGCGGCCAGTCGATGTTCTCTCTCATCGATGTTTCTGTTTCTTTCTCCCTCTCCCTTCCTCTCTCTCTAAAATCAATAAAGAAAAAAACAAACAAACAAAAAAACACAAATCAGTCCTCACCAAAGGATTAATCCATAGAGGCACCTTGCCAATAGAAGATATAAAATCAGGAAGCAGGAAACAGTTCAAGTTCAATTTCCAGGAAAAGTCATCAGTCATTTTTTTAAAGTTGAAGAGTTGAGGCAAGAGAATAATGAACCAGACAATGTGGAAAATTAAAAAAAATCCAAAAGACACAGTGGTTAATAAAAATCAGGTTGTGCAGCCTTGGTCGGTTTGTCTCAGCTGTTAGAGCGCTGGCCTGCAGACCAAAGAGTCACAGGTTCGATTCCGGTCAAGGGCACGTACCTTGGTTGCGGTTCAATCCCTGGCCCTGGTCAGGGTTATGTGGGAGGCACCCAGTCGATGTGTGGCTCTCAAGTCGATGTTTCTCTCTCCCCCTCTCCCCCCATCCACTCTATCTGACAATAAATGGAGGATTAAAAAAAAATCAGATGAAAATATTATTCCTTTAGATGGAAGCCAGAACGGTGCCTCATCCTGGCCGGGGACCTCGCTGGCCCTCCTGTCTGCTCAAGCCAGTCTGCACACCCACAGGGGCAGCTCTTCCCATCATCCGGCTCTCCGTTTTGCAGATTCCCGGTTTAAGTCCTTCCTTTCACTTTCTTATCTCAAATTTAATATATCCTTAGTACTTAACACATACTTCCTGGTATTGTACTTTAAAAAAAAAAATTGCAATTCAAATCCATGACTTCTCTTCTTTAAAGATTGTTGGCCCCTTGGGGAAAGAGCTCTTTCTTGTAAAAGGGTGTGTGCTCTCCTAAGAAACATAAAGGTGTCCTTAAGTGCAACATTATATGCTAAAATGGCACAGTAAGATGTCCACGTTTATAGAGGATGGCACTAAGGGGAGGAAGCATCAATTTGAGTACAAAGGAAGTATTAAATTTGAGTACACCATACTATTTAGTTTTGTTTTAACCAAACCATAGTGAGATCAATGCTTATAAATTATTTGGAATTCCTTGTGTAAAAGAGATTTTATGAATGTAGAATACAAGGAAATATTTCCAGTTAGAAAGAAAAGAATCATGAGGTAAGAATGTATTAATTGTTTGAATAATATAAAGAATTATAGTTTTATTTTTAAAGTAAAACAACGGAAAGTTAAAAAATAATAATTTTTTTTTTTTAACTAGAGGCTACAGTAAAATGATTTGTTTATGTGGAAAAAAATTTATTGGTGAGGTCCAGATTTTGTGTCAAGATTTTTTTTTTTAAGCATTTGGGATATTTCAGTAGTTTCAGCCAAAATTAGTAGACAAAAAACTGCAGATTTCTCTTTCTATAAAAAAAGGATTTGCTGAACAAGATGAAGCACAGTTAAGCCTCTATCTAAATTATTTAAAATCCCTGTCTTAAGTAATAATTTGTTTTTCTGATGTGAACATGTTCAAGAAATAAAAGAAATCGTTCCATTCAGAGAATCTGGTTACATGTACATTTTTAGTTGTGGCCCTGTAACTAACCAGTTTTATTATGGTTTTCTGCTTATCTCTATGACCATCTGAAAATTAGATTTTTAAATATATGATTTTTGTGTTTCTTTTCATCAGAAATAAGAGAAGTGTTTTTGAAATGGAAATCTCTTTAAGATGATTGTTGAACTAGACCAAGAGGCAATTTGACATTTCCCCAGTAGTTTTTTCACTAAGTCAAACCTTGCAAACTTTTAAAGGTGATAGAAAGAAAATGACTCCAGCTAACAATTTCAAAATCTGCCTGGCTGCTGGCATGTTTGGCAGAATAATTTTAACCCTAACCCTATCAGAACTCTCTTTTCAACAAAGTATATTTCTTTGCAATCCAATCTGCCCTTATAAACTCTTTGTAAGCCATATACCTCTCAAAAATACCTTTTGACCTTGACTTCAATGTGGAAAACATTTCATGCTGTGATCCATTTCAGGTTGGGCCTGTGATCATGGAAGCTACTGCATAGTTAATTTCTGGCTAGTGCTTCATAAATTACTTAGGCTACCCCTTTCCTAGGAATGAAAGAGAGAAAGATGTGTTCATTAAAGTTTCTCAGAGATTGCACTAGGAATCCACCTGTGGCAGTGTGTTTCCTTTCTCCTTAGATAGGTTTTTTAATGCTTCTTTTACTATGAATATTCCTCCAGTCTTTGGGAATTATAGGATCCATAACATTATTAAATCAGAGGATAAGAGTTTCATTAAAATGTGAATAATCCCATGAGAATATTACAGAGGATAAGGGTAATAGAGTATCTTTTGTTTGGCCCTTCCTCGTGGCAGGGATGCGAGTGAATACCAGCAGATGGTATGCTGGCCAAATAATTAAGAGAATTAAAGCCGATGGCCATCCTGTCACTGATTGCACACAAGGTCCATGCTTTCCACATGCTTATTTGTGTGTGTTGCTTATTTTGTTTGTTCTTAATATCAGGAATTATGTATCGTAAGCATGACTTTGAGCCACATTGCACCAAAATTATGATTACCAAAGTATGTAAGTGAACTCTTAATAATAACAGTTGTTATTATTATAGAGAGAGGCAGGAGCTGTAGAATTTGCCCTTGGACCCACTGCATTTCCAGAAGTATATTTGTAAAGATATGCAAAGGAGTTTAACAGAGTTGTTGACTTTCTGGCATATCTCTGTCCTAAGAGTGGGCAATAAAAATTGCATCAAGAACAACATTTAGTCATAGATGACAGACTGATGACATCTCAGCCTATAGATTCCTCCTGTGTCACTAACTTTAACTGAAAGAATTGTCTTTTGCCAAAAGTGTGCTAGATAAACAACTATAATATATTTTATCTCTAACTCTATCACAGCTGTTAAAGCAATCTGCTCTGTATTTTCAATTATTTTATTGAGTTAAAAAAATAGATGCTAATGTTAAAAAACAAAACAAAATTCAACTAAGTATGTTTTAAAGATTTTATTAGCTTTATTTAATGATTCACGAATCAGGCAGCAACCAATCCAACAGATAGCAAGAGGCTCCGAGTTGCTGTACAAAATGAAAGGCTTTTACGGGCAGAAGGGAGCAGAAACCAAGAAATTATACCAGGCAAAAATGTGAATTGGTCATTACAAGGTTACTTTTCTTTGGGAGATGATGGAAGTCTGTTAAGCAAATGACCTAACTAGCATTGATCAGGCGATTCCGGAGTGACCAGTTTAAGATTCCATTTCTGAGAGACCCAAAACAGTAATTAAGTGTTGGTTTTTAACTCTACAAATGAAATAATGGTCCAGTAGGAGTGAAGAAAAGCTATATGAATATCTGAAATAGCAGGAGCAAAGCTCTTTAATAGAGACATGTGCGATTCACACTGGTGGCAAAAAGGAGGAAAAGACGAACTTCCCTTAGCACTGGGGGAGGGTGTCAGAATGAGAGAACATCACTGAGAAACTTCTTTGAGATGAGTAGACATTTCCCAAACAGACAGCTGAGTCTCTAAAAAAGGGAGGAGGCACAGAAACAGTAAGTTCAGAGAGCTCCAAGGGAAATTAGAGGGTGTATTGTTGTATTTAGTAATTTGGGGATTGATGCCCTAAGCAATGGGAAGCCCCAAATGCTTTCTTAAAGCAATAAAACGATATGATCATGTTCACCTCTTGGTGAGATCCCTCTGGCTGAAATACAGAATGGACTAAGTCATACCAATTGAAGATAAAGTGAGTTGTTTGGAGAGTCTTGTTATAACAGAAGCCTGAACTCATGAAGTGGAAGAGGGTGAAAGAAAAGAACTAACTTGAAAGACTCTCAGGGGGAAAAATGGACACATAACAATGACATTAAGTGAGATGGATTAATGTATTTCTTCTACATTTTACCTAGGCACTTTCCTCACCCCTAGGGATGCAACTAGCTTGAACTGACATAGAACTTATGACTTAACAGGAGAGACAGAACGTTAAACAAACCTTTACAGTGTGATGGAAGGCTGTGATGTGGCAATAGAGGTTGCTATAAGAGCAGAACACAGGGTCTCCGAACCTAGACAGGAGACTGGGGACTGTATTCCAGGGGAAATACAATCTAGACCAAAGAAGAGAAAAGGTGAAGGGAGGTAGAAGGGAGATTTTCAGGAAGTGAGGAGAGCATTTAAAAAGGCCTTGAGCCCAGCCAGTGTGTCTCAGTGGCTGAATGTCGACCCATACACCAAGAGGATGCCAGTTCTATTTCTTGACAGGGCACATGCCCAGGTTGTGGGCCAAATCCCCAGTGTGGGGCATGCAGGAGGCTGCCAATCGATGTTCTCTCTCATCGATGTTTCTATCTCTCTCTCCCTCTCCCTTCCTCTCTCTCTAAAAAAATCAATAAAGAAAAAATAAATAAATAAGTAAGTAAATAAAATACAAAGGCCTTGAGGTGAGAAATGGTGTAATAGAAAGAAACCTAAAATTGATGTGTAGAGAGATGAGAAGAGGCAAGAGAGAGAAGCAGAGAGCAGAACATGGCAGACCGGAGGCAATGTTAAAGGAGTTCTGCATTCATCTGAAGGGTATTGTTGAGCCATTTTAATCACAGGAATAACATGTATATTTTCATTTTAAGGAAATCACCCTGGTTAAGATATATAGAAATCATAGCTAGAAAAGGCCAGCCCTGTTGCTTTCTATTTCACAGTATTCATCACACTTTGCTTGGCATATTTGTTCAAAGTCTTTCCCTTCCTACAAACTACATAATTCATTAAGGCAGAGAAAACATCTTTCTTGTGCAGTGCTGTATTCCCACACAGGTACTCACTAATTTTTCAATGAAATAATAGACACATGAATGAATAAATGAATGAGGAACAATTAGGATGTTATTACAGGTTCCCGCAAAGGTAATGTGGGGGGCCTGAACAAGACTAATGTCGTGGCCATAAATATAATTAGACAGACTCAAGAGAAATTTAGAAGTAAAATTGACGTCATTGAAAATGATGGGAGTAAAGTCACGAAGAGACAAGAATTTGTAGTTTCTTGCCTTACAAAACTAGGATGATGGTGATGCCTTTGTCAACTGTCTTCACTTAGCTAGTGAACTTATTTCCCATCATGCGCCAGCACTCAGCTTCATGCTCTTTAGCATTTCATTCACAAATTATTCCTTAGACTGCCCTGCACAATTAGCTACCATCTTCAGATTGCAACATATTTCCCGTGAGCTCCTTAAAATCAGATGTGAATCTACGCTTTCTATAAGTTTGAGCAAAAAAAAAAAAGTGATGAAAAATAGAAAAAAGTTTTTAAGCTAGTGGTAAGAAGACACATCTGATGCTCAACTATAAAATACAAAGAAATTGAGTGGCCATCATCATTAAAAATTATTATTGAAGATGAATTATGTGTAAGACCCTAGATAGAAACAATTAGGAATTGTATTATTTTATTTTAAAGATAGGACATTTATGTCCCATGATGCATAGGTATATACAGAACAGAAAGCAATGCAAGTGCCAAGTGAGAGGTAAAGAGAATGTCTGCCCACACTCAACTGATGGAAATATTCCTTTATAATGGGACAAGAAAGTTCCAGATGTCCTAAATCTCTTCTCAATAAGACTTTGGATCCTTGTTAATGACTATATCAATCCCTGTCATGAGTTTTCCATCAGAATAATCTGATGCACTTCAAGTTCAAGATTTTTGCTCCAAACTACAGCTAGCAATATTCCTGAGCTGACACAGCTAATACCCAACAGCTGAATGTATTCGGATTGGTATTCAAAAATACTCATGGTGCCAAATGTGAGAAGCACTGATATTCATGCCAATCATCAAATGAACAAATTAGTTATTTAATTTTTCCAGCTCTCAGAATCTCAGTATCCCCATTGCCAAAAAAAAAAAAAAAAAAAAAAAATAGAGAAACGAGATAAAAATCAGAACTTGTCATTAGACCATTGGCATTAATATTTCTCTCTCCCTTTTGTGTGTTCCCCTTAATAAAAATACCAGAACAGCAAGCAGTTTTCTTCCTGGCTCCTGGGGAAATAAAATGCAGCAGAATTCTAATGCTTTTAACATGATCTATCCCCTTTAGATAGTCTAAGGTGTCATGGGAGAAATGAATGAGAGAGATGAAAGCATTACCAAAACAAAACTACATAATGATGGGTGATGTAGTAGCTAAAATGGGAATATGAAAAAAAGAAATAAACCATAGATACTTGTCTGCATATCTCTTTTTCCATATGAAACACTCTGTGTGTGTGTGTGTGTGTGTGTGTGTGTGTGCTTTGCTAGTGTGGTTGGTATTGTTTTTCAGTGTTAATGAGAAATAGCCAGTAGTCTTTTCTTTCTACTAGATATTCTCCATGAGGCAAATTAAATATATAGAGAAAAAAAGAGACCTAAATGTGCCTTTTATAGGAGCAGAAAACCCCAGAAAGAGGAGGAGAGAGAAGGTAGCAAAAATGAACAAATTGAAAACTAACTAACACGGAATTAAGGTGGGACTGAGAAAAGAGGCTACAAATAAATAATTCTGGAGAAATCCCAATGACGTGAAACAGAACAAACAAGTCAAGTGATGTAGAAACACGAGTGTGGAATGAGGGCTCTGCTATCTAGGGGTCTTGGCATATTTTACTGTTACTTTTCATGACAATGATTTTATGAAATTAAAATGAAAAAAGAACCTTAATCAGACCAAATTTTGCTTATTGAAAGACTTTTCAGATCATCTTCCATAAGAGACTGCCAACTAAATCTGGTTACCATTATGAAACGTATGGCGCTTTCCCAACCTGAGAGCCACCTAGCAGCTGGGACTTCCCAGCACGCTGTGGTGGGAAGAGCAACAGGACAGGCTTACTGGAGAAGCAGGGAAAAGGGAGAATTGACTAAGTTTCCAAAGGAAACTTGAAAGTAAACAACTGAGTTAACACATCAACATAAAACTGCCTTAACATATCTAAGTAAATAGAGAAAATCGGCCAGTATCTTACTCTCTGTAATTTTTGAATGGCAAAGAAACCTTGAGCTAGACTCCCTTAAAGGCAATAAAGTTTAGCACTGGCCGGTTTGGCTCAGTGGTTAGAGCATCGGCCCGAGGACCAGAGAGACCTGGGTTCGATTCCCATTAAGGGCACGTACCTCGGTTCCAGTTTGTCCCCGGCCCCAGTTGGGGTCGTGTGGGTGGCAACCACTCGATGTGTCTCTCTCACATCGACGTTTCTCTCTCTCTCTTCCTCCCTCTCAATCTGAAGATAAATGCATAAACGTCCTTGGGTGAGGATTAAATATATAAATACATAAATACATAAATAAAAATAAAGGCCATAAAGTTTGGAATTAACACTGAACCTGTCAGAGAAAAAAAAAGGTTTATTTCTGCGTCAGAGCTATATCTAAGCATTGTGGAGTAGGGTAGGAAGACGGGGGTGAACGAACCTGGGTTTGAGTCCCCACTCTTTCCTTACTCATTCATTGTGTGCCTCTGAGTGTTAACTTACTTAAGCCTTTGTTTCCTCTTTTATAAAATACAGATAGTAATATCTAATTAGGCAAGGGGGTTTTAGCACATGAATACAAATACTTTGTTCACCAAATAAACCCTTTTGTAGTGCTCATGTGACAGTATGGGCCAACTACTGTCACAAGTATTGGTTCAGGAGTCAACAAGCAGAGATGGTTCCTGACCCCATGAAACATTCTAATAGACAACATAATAAATACACGGATGCTCAATAAACTGTAGATAGTGTTTTGTTAAAGAAGTAAGGAATGCCCTCAGAATAAGAGGAAATAAAATTCCCTATACATACCCCAAAAACTACCACCTGCACATAGGTTGGTCTTTGCCAAATGGAACCCAAATGTGGATGATTTGACATAAACTGTACTATTTTAACATATGTACAAACAAATTTAATGGAGTAAGAAAGTTAGCTGATGGAAAAGGTGGATGAGTAAAACATGCTTGGTTTCATACGTATGTCTGAAACATCCCAGCCACCCATTTCATACCGAACAAGATTTCCTCAAATTGAAGAAGCAGATACGTGTTATGTTATTGCTCCCTTGCAGGCTCACTCTGAGTATCCAGAGAGTTTTCAGCATAATAAAAACAAAATTAAATACCTCTCTGGTCTGGTGAACGGGTTGCATTAATTTAGCTCATTGTAGTAATAGAAAACTGACTTATTCAAAAGGGATCTCTTGGTCCATGCTTCTCACAGTGCTAAGTCTAGGGAAAATTTCTTCTCCTACCACACTACTACCAGAGCTGCCGAAAGCAAAGACCTTGAAATTGAAGAGAGTCTTCCTTTAGTTTTCAAAAGTCTCTGGCATTTAACTCCAGCTTCTTGGGATGCTGTTTTGTCGACAGGTAATACCCCACACTAATTACTTCACTCAGAAGAAGAGCCTTTCAGAAACCCTGTGTAAATGCTGCAAAGCTTTCTTTCTTCTTTTGCAAGATTCTGTTTAGGTTCTTATTGTTATAGTGACAGCTCTGTTGAGCTGGCCTCCAGTTCCAGGGGCTATCTCTAAGCTGAGGCATTAGAGGAGCTCCAAAGGAAGTACTGCTCAATGCTGAAGAAATTAAAAACACTATTAGTCTAGCAATCTCCCGGACAGCAGCAGCCCTGTCTCTGTGCAGGATCCAGCAAGAGCCCGAGTGGAATTTCTCACTGAGACTCCAAGGGCATGACTGCATTTCCATGGTGTTGCAGAGAGCTGCAATGAAGAACATTCAGGGAACAAAGGCTAAATAACAGTTCCTTGTGGAAATGAAATAATGAGGTGAAGGAAACAAGGAGAATGAAGAGAGTTCTTTACAGGGAGGCATTTCTATGATCATTGAAAGACTCTCTTCTCTGATATATGTGAAAAAGAAGCTATATGGTGACCAGAGCTATGCCTTCATTCAGTTCAGCAAATGATACACCAAAAACAAAACTGTGGTCAATTCTGTTTTTTTTTTTTTTTTTTTTAAGAATTATAGGCATGTTTTTGTTTTGTTTTATTTTCTTATTTTGCCTTTGGTATTTTCTATTTTTCTACATGGTAATATATATAAATTGGGTCAATAAATAAATCTATTTTAAAATGAAATGAACTGGTAGGCATTACAAATCTCTGTGTCCCATGACCACATATAAAGCTTTCTTCCCAGTGAGTCCTTTGAGGTGTAATTCTTTACAATTGACCCACTAAATCCACATTAAAATCAGGACCTTATTATCGCTACCTAATGGGGAGGCAGGGTGCAAATCACAGAAATCACTAAACTAGGATAATAAAAGAGGAGTGATTTATTTAGTAGCATAATAGGGCTTTGTCTGGAACCCCAAACCAAGAAAAGCAGTTTAGTTGAACTGGGATTGGAACCACTAACTGAAATCAAAGTTACTCTCTCAAATCTCTCTGGGATTGTTGGTCTCCCCTCTCTTCCTCTTTCTTCACATGCTTCATTCATTCTTTCTTCTTTTTATTAAATGTATTGGGGTGACATTGGTTAATAAGATCATATAGATTTTGAGTATGGCTTTCTATGATACATGAGCTGTATATTTTATTGTGTGCCCACCACCCAAAGTCAAATATTCTTCCATTACCATATATTTGTCGCCACTCTTTCTGCAAAGAAGGTACTTCTGTTTTTTTGCTCACATACAGGAAAATTGCCATCCTCTTCCAATTGATTCTATTATGCCTCATACTAGACCCAGGGGATAAATAGAGAGGCGATGGTGACTTGAGTTCAATCCCTGGCCCCTATTCATCATAGTTGGATTTTTTTTTTTTTCCTGTGACAGTAAATTTTGCTCAGAGGTCTTCACTGGTCACAAGCAAATGTTAGAAAACTTATTAGGTTCTACTGCTCCATGACATGCCACCTCTATAAAGCAAAGAGTAAAATTTAGCCAATATTCCTAGGCTTCTGTGGCTAAACAAAAACTTGAACTAGGACATTACCCATTTCCAATGTTCTGGAACTAAAGAACCTAATAGATTCATCTTTTTACTCCACAGAATGGCCATTTACAATCCCTCCTTGTGCTCTTCTCTTAAAATGTCTAACACTTCTTCATACATCATTTAAAAACATATAAAGCCTGATGAGAACTACTTCAAATTCTCATTCCAATCCTATAGCTAGGCTCTATATCTGCACTGTCCAGTACAGTAGTCTTTGGTTTTATGTGACTATTGAGCACTTACTATGTGACTAATCCAAACTGATATGTGCTGTAAGTATAAAATGCACATCAAATTTCAGACTTAATGTCACAAAAAGAATAAAAAATATTTCAATAACTTTATATGAATACATGTTGAAATAATATTTTTATATATGGGTTAAAATTAAATATATTATTTAAATTAATTTTAGTTATTTATTTTTATGCCTTTAATGTGGCTATAGAAAAATTTAAATTATGTATATGACTCACCATTTCTATTGGACAGCGCTGCCCCAGCGCCTATCCCTTCTTGTCTACCCAAGGTCTTTACCTCTGCCATTATTCTCCCTTCTCTCCAAAAACAGCAGTTTCCTCCTCACTCACTCCTAGATCATTTTCACCAGCATACTAATTTACTTTTTTTAAAAATCTATTTTTAAAATAAGAACCTCTTTTGATCTTTCTCCACAGTTTTTTATAACCCTTCAGCAGAGAATTCCTCAAAAGACTTATTTGTCTGTAATTATTATCTCCATTTGTCTCCTCCTTTTCTCTCCTAAAGACCACTCAAGCTGGGCTCAGGTCTCTTTATTCAGTCACTAATGGCATCCATCTTACCAGTCACATGGTCGGTTTAATTTTGTCTTCTTAATCAACTTCTCAGTAACACTTGCCTTGGTTAATCACTCACTCCTTGAAATACACCTTCCTCTACTCTTCTCTGACTGTATGATACCCCCCAGTGTCTTTGCTGGCTTCTCTTTTTCTTCCTGACTAAAAACACTTCAGTGATCAAGAACACAATTTTAGATACCCTCATCCAAATTCACTCACCTAAACTTCACTCACTCACTCATCTAGTCCTGCTCTTGGCTTTCAATATTATCTATATGTCGATAATTCCAAAAGTTATTTCTGTACCCAAAATGCATCCATGAGCTTCAAACTCATAAATCCATTTGGATTGTTAATAGGCATCCTAAGCCTTGCATAACTAAATCCAGTTCTTGATATCCATTCCTCAAATTCGTTCTTCGTCCATCCTTTCAATCCCAGTCATGGCAGCAATATCTACTCAGATGCTCAGGTCATTAGTCACTTCCTTCTACTTCACCCCCACATCCAATGTCACATCCATATCAAGTTTATGCAGCATGAGGTGCCCACAAGAAACACATGGAATAACCTAGTAAAATTAGGGCCCTCCATCGCCTCCAGTTTCTCCCTCATATCATTCAAAAAATAAGAATTCTGTTTTTTGCTGAACAAAAGTAGTTTGGTCATAGATGTACAGAGAGCAGAGAACTTAATAGCTGCAATTCAACGTAATATTAAACAGAGTTTTTGCTCTGGATTTTAGAAATTTCAGAATTGAAGACAGCTTATAGGCAGAGAGAGCTTTCCACAAAAGGTTTTCGTATTTGCAAAGCTACATATACCCTTCTTCTTCAGGCTGGCAAGCCACCTTTCCTGTAAGACCCAGTCTTATTGTATGCCAAGAGAATATGCTAGACAGTTTATTGTGTTTCACATCCATAAGAAAGACCATTTCCCTGCTTTCAATGAAGGAATTTTCACTTAATGTTCCATATTTTTCCCAGAAGTCTCTTACTTACACACCCACTGTCTGATAAATTACTGTCAAGTTATCATTTGATAGCAAGGTACATACACTCACTTAATTTAACCAAATCAGAAAACGTATAAGAAGGATACCAGAAATTTAGCCAAGTCTCCCAAGGAGTGGAATCAGTTGGGAGCAAAAATTACTTTCAATTTTCTATTTCTTTCTGCAAGCCTGTAATAGCCTCCTTTCCTTTTAAACAGTGACTTTTTTTTTTTTTTTATGATTCTTCAGTTAATATAGCAGAAACTAGTTACATAGGTTTTCTGTTTTTTTTATTATCCTGTAATTTAAGTGCCCAGAAAAGACCAAAAAAATTCTGAGTTAAAATATCAAGATCCTGGAAAAGGGAACTCTATTGTTTTAGCTTACATCCTTGACTACATCTCTGGTCCAATGGCCATATTATGGGGTCACCTGGCCCATTGCCTACTTAGCAATTGTTCTGGGTATAAATGTTCTAAAAAGAGGGCACATGCAGGTTCTTTAAGAAGGAGACAGGGAGATGATGAAAAGTAAAAATTGTTGCAGTCTGGGATAATACCAGAAATGGAGGAAAATCTAACTGCTATTGACTGCTCATTGCTTCCCTAGAACATTTCAATTATCAGGGACCAGTTGAATCAGTGCTAAACACTGTAAATTATGTAAAGAAACCCCAATAAATATGGGTTTCATAAATGAATTAATAACAGCTTGTCACACAGGAGATGATGCAGAAATAACTATAAAACAGAAAATAATAAGCCAGAAGTGAAGGGAAGAATCAGGGAGCTGTATCTTGAAGAATGGCTTAAAATTTGATAGATATTGGGCTATGAAAGCAGAATCTTGCAGAGATAATATAGAAAAAAAATTTCAAAGAATACAAATAATCATGGAATTCTTAAATAAGTGAGGCTTTACTCAATAAGAATAGGGAGCCATTGTGGGAGCTAAGGTAAGTTACACTATTACAATCTCTTAATTGTTCTCTAAGACTCAATTCTGCAATCTGCTAAAACATCACTACAATGATGACTGTAGAGATCTTATAAATGGGCAAGATACCCAAATGAGATGTGAAAGATGCTAATGACAAATGTCACATTATTGGTGCTAATTATTTTCAAATACTTTCCATCTACACAGCTTTCAACATTTATCCACACAATACTTGAATATGTTCTCTTTTTTCTTTAAGCATAAGATCACTAATGGAAAGTATATAGACCCTACATAATATGAGAAGAGGTGGTGCTGCCTTTTTAATAACAGGGCAGAGATATTTACAACTGTATTTATAATTGGAGAGCACCAAGGAGCACAGAGATAAGCTATAGGTTTTCTGGGTGTTTATACATATCACAGAAGAAGGTAAAATGAACAGCTTATTGTTTGCTCCTCGAACAAATGAAAGCATGATAAACAAAAACTTACAGACATGCTTGCCTCTTAAAAAGGTGACCCAGATCTGTTTAAAGCTATTTAATATACTAGTAATGTTGTTTGGTTTGAAAAGCCTATTAAAATGAAGTGGATGCCCTTGATTGCTCTATTTACAGTAGTGAATCTATTTAGATTTTGAATAACACAATTTCTTCCATTCAAATCTCTAAGGCTGGGTTTTTTTATTTATAATTGTTAAACACTCTGTATTTAATGTGTTTTCCAGGAAAACTTCATTCATATTTTCCCATTTACCCTTACAATCATTCATTACAGAATGTAAGTTTGGAAAAACATTTATTGTTTCACAAAACATCAGGCATTATAGAAACTACTTTAAAAACACTCTCCCTGCCCTTAAGTTCCTTCTGGGGGAAACAGCCATGTAATCAGAAAATCATCAGAGAATTTAATGAGAATTAAACTAGAAGTCAGTAAGGGTGTTCTAGGGGGCCCTTAATGTACAGTGGGGTGGTAGTGGGGTGCTTAGCCAGTGAAGGGGGTAAAAATCAGCCTGATTCTTCAACGATAACAACTGTAACCAGGCAAAGAGGATAAAGGAGGCCCCTGGGAGAGTGAAACAGAGAGAGCTCTGTGCAAATATTGTACCCATCTTAATAATTTTCGATAGATTCAAGCACATAGTAACTGGAAGTCGTATGTCCTCTGTTTTGGTACATTTACTTTCCACTATCTTACATCATATCCTTTATACAAAGGGATTTTGTGATAACACAAAAAATTGGAAGACTGAAATTATCTGGTGACTGTAGTTTATAGAGTTCATTAAATCTGAACTGGAAATGAATATCTGTGGTCCTTTCAGCATTTTGATATCAGACTTATTCATGTTTAAGGACTGTATATGAATTATCTGATTTCATTTCACAAAAATGCTAAGAAGTTTGCACTATTGCCCTGGCCGGTTTGGCTCAGCAGTTAAAGTGTCGGCCTGTGGACCAGGGAGTCCCAGGTTTGATTCCAGCCAAGGGCATGTATCTCGGTTGTGGTTCATCCCTGGCCCCGGTCGGGGTCATGCGAGTGGCAACCAGTCAATGTGTCTCTCTCACATCGGTGTTTTTCTCTCTCTCTCTCTTTCCCTCCCACTCTGTCTGAAGATATATGTAAAAATATCCTCGGGTGAGGATAAAAAAAAAAAAAGAAGTTTGCACTATTATCTCCATTTTGTAAATGATGCAATTGAAGCTGAGAAAGGTTAAGAAACTTCCTCAGGATTGCACAGCTATAAAGCAGCAGGACTAGTATTTAAATTCAGGCAGTTTAACTCAAGTATCTGTGCACTTTTAAAGTACATTATATTATCAGAGTCATCTAACATTACAATAACAAGCTTTGTAAAATGAGTAGACAAGAGCTGATTTTTTAAAAAAATGGTATGTCATTTGTGGTTTTTCTGTGTGTTTTATATTGTCAGATAATTCTCCATGTGTGTGTTCATATTTGTAAAGAGTTGCTAGATCAATAAATCCTAAAACAAAAGAAGACTACATATAGAAAGAACACATTGTATACCTGTGAAAATAGACCCCATATGAGCAAAATTAAGACCAAACTCAGTGAAATTGTTGGATTTTAAAATAAGAAAAGTAGTTCTATAAATATGCAGAAAAAAATCAAATTACTAATAAGATAAAGAAAATTGAATTTCTATTAGTGTTCTCAACACATTTTTTTAAAGAAACAAAATATGAGTAAAACATCAATAAATGGAAAAAATTATAGGAAAAGTATATGGTATCTAATTGCCCTTAAGTTAATGTACACTAACTTTATTTGATGTAGTGCCATTTGTTTATTTTTTATTTTGTTTTCCTTGCCCAAGGAGATATATCAGAAAAAAATTATTGCTAAGAGAAATGTCAGAGATTTTACTGCCTATGTTTTCTTCTAGGAGTTTTATGGTTTTGAATCTTACATGTAAGTATTTAATTCATTTTAAGTTTATTCTTTTATACGGTGTGAAAAGGTGGTCCAGTTTCATTTTTTGCATATATCTATCTGTCCAATTTTCCCAACACCATTTATTGAATAGACTATGTTTACTCCATTGTATGTTCTTGCCTCTTTTGTCATATATTAATTGATCATATAGGTGTGGGTTTATTTCTGGGCTTTCTATTCTGTTCCATTGATCTATATGCCCATTTTTATGCTAGTACCATGCTGCTTTGATAACTATGGCCTTGTAGTATAGTTTCATATCACGTAGCATGATACCTTCAACTTTGTTCTTCTTTCTCAAGATAGCTGAGGCTGTTAGGGGTCTTTGTGGTTCTGTAAAAATTTTAAATTATTTGTTCTAGTTATGCAAAATATTTCATTGGTATTTTAATAGGTATTGCATTGAATCTATAGATTGCTTTGGGTAGTATAGACATTTTAATGATGTTAATTTTTCCTATCAATGGGCATGGTATATATGCTTTCATTTAATTGTTTCATCAATTTCTTTCTTTGGTGTCTCATAATTTTTTGAATATAGTTCTTTTACCTCCTTGGTTAAATTTATTCTTAGGTATTTTCGTTTTTTGATGCAATTATAACTGGGATTTTTTTTTCTCTAGTTTGCTTTTCTGATAGTTCATTATTGGTGTATTAAAATGCAACTGTTTCTGAATATTTATATTGCATTCTGCTACTTCACTGAATTCGTTCATCAGTTCTAGTAGTTTTTTGGTGGGATCTTTAAGGTTCTCTCTATATAATATCATGACATCTGCAAATATTGACAGTTTTACTTCCTCTTTTCCAATTTGGATGACTTTTATTTCTTCTTGTCTGATCACTGTGGCCAGGAATTGCAGTACTATGTTGAACAAGAGTGGTAAAAATGGACATCCCTGTCTTTTTTCTGATTTTAAGGGAAACATTTTAGTTTTCCCCCCATTTAGTATGATGCTAGCTGTGAGTTTGTCATATATGGCCTATATGTTGAGGTATATTACCTCTATACCCCCTTTACTGACAGTTTTTATCATAAATGGGTGCTGAATTTCTTAAAATGCTTTTTTTGCATCTATTCATAGGATTATATGAGTTTTATCCTTCATTTTGTTTATGTGGTGTGTCAGGTTAATTGATTTGTGGATATTGAACCATCTTTGTACCCCAGAAATGAATCCCACTTTCTCATGGTGTATGATCTTTTAAATGTATTGCTGAATTTGATTTGCTACTATTTTGCATTTTTATTGCCTGATATATGGTTAAAGTAAAATGGTTTCTAACTTACTTAGTTATGAGATGTAGGCTTAAAATAGGAGAAATTATTCATATTGAATGGGAAGGAATATCAGTTTACAAGGACTTTAGAAATAGATCTTTATTTGAGTTAGTGTAAGTCAGCAATTCCAGAACTAATTGTTCAGGCAAGATGGGCGATACTTGGTACTCACAAGTAGAATCATCTGCTAAGATATCATCTGATCTTTCTTGAATGAGAATCCTTTTTTATTAGACCATAAGGACAATATCAATTTAAAAAACAAAACAAAAAACTAAATCCATGTGAAATGTTGTCCTAGCTGTCTAGAGAGCCTTGAATGGTCAAAGGTAAAGGAAACAGATAAAATGATTGCTCTGAGACAATTAGTCAATGTGATTCTCAAACAATATCAAGGCACTTATTAAATGAGAACTATTTTTTCTAAGTTGTCTTCATGAAACAATATAAATAAAAGGGTACTTTCTGAACAAATGTTGCTTCATCCTTCTGGTTGTTCATCCAATAATAGACATATCACAGGTTGTTACTCAAAAATGCAGTGTGGATCCAAGGAAGTATTTAGTATCAAAGTTCTGGCTTTACTTATCATCTCCATCTCCTAATGAGTTCAGGCTAGGAGCAGGTCACTTGACTCTGAGCCTTAGTATCCTCATGAGCAAAATGAGGAGTAAAACACCTTATTCACGTGGTTATTGTAAGAAGATTTAAGTAATAGAAAATATTGAAAAGACTTTGCATATGGTCTAGTACATGAGTTTACAAAACACTATTTTCCTTCCCCCTTTCTTTAATTTGTAACCATTTTTAGAACATTTTGTCAGAGAAATATGTACAGAGGTATATCGTGGAATTAAACATGCAGTTTCAGATTCTTTCCAATTTAAATTTTATCTCTAAATGAGTGCAAGAACAGGAACTAGATGATTATTTTTAAAGTATAATTTCTCAATTAGGATATACTTAATATGTAGACATAATTTGGAAGCATGCAGAAAGCAGATTTTATTGACATCTGATGGATACATTAAATACAAAATTAAAACTACAATAAGGCATTTCCAAGTTCAGTGGGTTTTTTTGTTTTGTTTTTCTTTTTCTTTATTTAGTTTAGCTGGAAACCTCTTCCAATGTCTATTCAAGGAAAACACTTTGAAAGGAATATTTTAATGAGACCATTTGTGTTCCCAGTGCCTTGCTGAGTGACAGGTTATGGAAAGCAGAGATAAATATTGTTTGAATTGGGAGCATAAAAAAGGAAACATTTTATAAGCTTATCAGTGTCTCACCTTCAGCATGAACTAGTGTTTCCAAAGTGTGGCCCAAATATAAAACTTCAAAAGAAGGTAAATTGCTATTGCCACTTTTTTTTTTTTTTTAACAAGAAATTTTGGAGATGTCATCTCATAGTGTTACTTTTCAAGTATCTTTTCTTTTAGGTTTCTTGAAAAGTTTTGAGGTAAGCACACAAATATTTTCCTCTGCTTTACAATACTAACAGTGCTCAATTATTTCAAAGAGTTTTTGCACTTTTATCAAGACTTTCTGAGTCTACTTAAGTATGTACATCTAGTTCAAAGCTGATGTGCCATAATCTCCATAACTGAAAAATTGTTTAATCTACAAGTTTATTTTGCCTTGTAATTTGCTGGTACCTGGAAAAATATTGATAAATGACTACCTCCTATTGTTCTAAATACCAATTATAAAATGCTGTCTGTCCAAGCCTGTATTTAGTATTGATTCTTCAAATGGAAAAATAATCTGTAAAAAAAAAAAAAAAAAAAAAAAAAAACACACAGGGGAATCAAGAAGGCTTTTAGACTTATCAGTAGATTCAAGTAGAGAAGGCAGTCCAGAAGCGGTTTCAAACTGCCTGGAAATTACTGTGTAGTGGAAAGGGCTGGGAATCCACAATCTGTTAGTGAACCCACTTGTTACTGTGACAGCTGTCAAAATGCTGATATAGCATGCTAGTTTTGTGTGGTTAACTTTGAATGGTTTATAATCCATTAGTGTAGAAACCGATAGTACAATAGTTCAAGGCATTTCATGAAGCATTGGCCTCAGATCATCAGCAACCCCTTTCCCTTTCTTGTATCCTTAGATCTGCCCTACAAAAGCTTTCATCTTGAAAAAAACATCTCCACTCCGTGCAGAGTATAGACAAAAGGGGATGGTCTTGGGCTACTGCTGTGGCAAAGGCGTCTCTTTTCTTAAAAAGGGCAGGTGGAAGGTTAGACTAATTGAATCATTTAGTGGCTGCGTGTCTTTAAGTGCTTTCCTGGTTGAGGGGCCAGAATCTATATTAACACCTCTGCCCTTAGCAATGCAGTCTTTCAAGTCAAAGAGCTTTGGCCACTAGTCTTAAAGGACTCAATAGAGCTTACTAAATAAATAACAAGCAAGTGTGAATTATGACAGTCTAATGGATTATGTTGGATCAGACCCAAAAGGGAAAAAAAAGGAGTTGGTACCCATCATGGTCAGTTATAAAATGTCTCTCCGATGCCTCCTCCAAGCCTGAGTCATTCACCTCTATGACATTTGAACTACAATGCCAGTGTGTTTGCTCACATGAGTCAGCTGATCTGTGAATGTTAATTTGTCAAAGGCATTTGGAAAGGAAAAGGTAATAGTGTATTGTGCTACTCAAAATCTCTCCCTTACACCTCTGCAACACCCCACACACCTGTCATATACCTGTGGAACTAAAGGTTTAAGGACCAGGTAAGATCAACAGCACTCAAAAACTGGTCATGCAGAATCTGTAGGTACCCTTTTGAGACTTTCCGGTGTGAGGAAGAATGTAGGTTACAATACTGATTTCTTCAAAAACTGTATTTTCTGAATTTAGTACATTATTTGTCTTAGTTTTTTACATTGTTTATGTCCAATTGAGCTATTTTATAGTGTCTTCTCTTCTTTCTCTTCTTTAGCATGCTTGATTGCAAGATTTACCTTGCTTTGTGTACTGAATCACCAATTAATTTGAATGTGCCAGCAATGAATTTTTTCAAATTTGATCGAATTATTTTAAAATTCACCTAGGAAAACCTTAAAAAATGAAGCAATAGCTATCATTTATTGTGTTCATACTGTGTGCGAAGTCAAGTATTGAATTAAGTACCCTATAAATATTAAAGAAGAAGAAGAAGCAATGAATCAGATAGTAAGACAAATTTTTAAGCT
Source organism: Tadarida brasiliensis (assembly GCA_030848825.1). Classification (NCBI taxonomy): domain Eukaryota; kingdom Metazoa; phylum Chordata; class Mammalia; order Chiroptera; family Molossidae; genus Tadarida; species Tadarida brasiliensis. Next base: position 78,754,639 of record CM061260.1, read on the forward strand.
ACAATAGTTCTAACAGCTTGTCAGAGTCAGTCACATGCACTATGGAGAAGGTCATGATTTAGGTGATGTTGGGAAGCCCCAGGAATACAGATTTTCTCCCCATAAGAAATTTGAAATTTTTCTAATTGAGATCCATTCTTTGGATTCTGTCATTACCCCTTAGGAATATTTTTAGCAGAACAACATTCCCAAATGTTAATTCCCTAAGGTACTCTAAATCTCTTTCTCTTTCCCTTCTTTCTTTTTCTATTCATGATTTTCTCTTTGTCTTTCTATTTTTTTTTTTTTTTGGTCTTCTATAAGTTAATAGCCTGCAAAGACTATATGAAGTCCCCAGACATTCTCCTTATATGAAAAGAAACCCCACCCCACTATGGTATATTGAAATTATTTTCTCAGAATGAAAAAAAATAAAAAGATCTTGCAGGAGAAAATTTCATGTGGCTACAAAATTGTTAACTTTTTTAAACAGGTGAAACTGATTTAGAAGTATAATCCTATTAATTCACTGGAGGAGAATGTCAGAGCCCAGGGGTGGGGTGGGGGGGAATTGATCTTAAAGATCTATAAGGAAACTTAGCCCAGAAAGAGAAGAACAAATGTCAACCAAGTTAAAAATAACTGGGACAGGCTCTGGCTGGCATAGCTCAGTTGGTTGGAGCATCATCCCCCAATATACCAAGGTTGCAGGTTCAGTTTCCAGTCAGGGCACAAATGAGACTTAACCAATGAATGCATACATAAGTGGACCAACAACCTGATGTTTCTGTCTCTCCCTCACCCTTCCCCCCTCTCTCTAAAATCAATAAATAAAAATTAAAAAGAAATAACTGGGACACGTCATTACAGTGCCTGTTTAAGATATTGGCATACATCAGAAGACCTAAAGGGAAGGAGGAATTAGAACGTGGTAATGGAATACTTCTGTGACTGAGTAGGGGATAAGAGGGGGCTGGAAGATTTGAATTTGAAAAGAATTTACAAGTCTCTGATTTGTAACCTTCTGTTTTGTTCTAAGCAACTGGCTTACCAATATAGAAACCATAAAGTAGTCTACTCCAAAATATTCTTAACACAAGAGAGGATGGGAAGAAATTCAAGAATTTGGTGGGAGACTTTATATGAATCATATTCTTCTTTACAGAAAAAGTTTGGAGTCCTTACCCTACTACCAGGTATCTATGAGAATGTGATCTATCATCTCCTTCCTGAAAACAAGTCATGTCTCAATTCCCAGGTCCTGCTTCTATGACAGTACTTTCCTACTGTCAAGAGGACTCCTATGTGACCCTGAGACTTCTATTCAGGCACCAGACTAGTGGGTTTCAGGAATGCTCACAGGCTTGGAGAATCTGACTTCATCCTTTTTTTTTTTCCACCTAAATTTCCTGACATGGTTTATGTTCTGTTTCCTATTTTGTTTTGTCTTGGCAAGCCCATTCCCAGGTGCCTGGGATCCTATTGGCACACCTTGCCTTCCTAAGTGTACTTCTAGAAGATGACCTCTCCCACCCTGGACACTGACCTGTTTAAGACAGTAGTTTCATACCAAAGGTAAAATTTGGCAGACCAACCAACCTAGTAAGGGGCCAAGTTGTTTCAGAGAAGTTTCCATAGAAAGTCAACTGAGAGATCAACCTGCAAGAAATTTAATGGGGAATGTTTTCATAATTGATATTTGTGTGAAATGGAAAGAAGCAGGACTGGGCAGAGGGATATTTAGGGCCCCTATGTAGTCACAGAATGGGTTCAGTCAACACCACAGGAGCTCTAAAGCTGGACTAGCCCTTCAAAGTTGCCCTGAATTGAAGCAAGAGGGCTGAGTTTGGGAGCCTTACTGGACTGCAGACTATCCCTGAGAAGAGGATGACCTTGGCAATATAGGTATCTTCAGCTAAGGTAAATGTCTAGAAAGATTAGACAGCAGATGACTATTTGTGAGGAGTGCTCCTAGCATCTAACATAAGTCTAACAATGTGGAGACTAGGGTTTCAGGAAGGCAAGGAAGAGGACTGAGGGTCCTTGACTGGCAGGGAGTTAGCCCTGCTCCTTGGAAGCACTCTAAGAAGAAAGCAAAAGAACAATCTATGTGGTGTTTCTAATGAGGGACCATGGATGGTGGAGTACACGAGCCTCGTGAAATAACTCTGTCCTGAGAGGAGCTGGATCTGAGTGGGTTGTGCAGATGAGCACAAGGGACATATTTGGAGTCATTTGTGTGGCCGCACAACCATTACCAAAGGGTGCTCCTTCCTCCCCACCAAGAATCAGTGGCACTGCATAAAATCCTGTCATCTATGGGGAAGGAGGGAATCTCAAAATATAACAAAGCTTGAACATCTCACCAGCCTGCAGGACAAGGGCTTAGAATAAAAATAATGATAGGTCATAGACAACGCAAATATACAATATTTCTTGGAAACCTAAGTTTCTGGCCTGAGGTCTATAACTGGTTGAAATCTATGCCAAACTAGCTCAGAAATGGAAAACTGACACAGTGTAACTCCTCTCACCAATGTAGAATGTCCCAAGACACTTTCACACCATATTTTAAAACTGTTGCTAACAGGAATGGATGGACAGTCTCTGTCTACTATAGAAAGTGAAGGATGTGGAGGGAGTTTGATATTGTTAGAGAAATAAGAAAATGATCTGCCAAGTCCAAACAACTTGTAGAAGTCATGAAGATATTAATCCAACCAGAAGGAAAACAGAAACCCAACTGAAGGGACCAAAATTTGAGAATGCATATAAAAGCAATCTTACAGGCAGTATATGCTACCAATATTTCATATTTCTTTTAGAATTTTAATAAAGCATCAGATACAAAATAAACAAAAAATTTTAAATGAATAAGAAAATACCTGGGTACTTTAGTAGGCAACCGCATGTCTATTTTTTGAGGAATAACAGAACTTTTGCTATAAGTTCCAACATATTCTATGTTGGAGATTATGTAATAAAGGTACAATGACTTTAGCCCATTTGTTTCAGTTGTTTGGGGTGTCTATGGGATAGCAGACTTTAGCACTAGGATATTTATAATTTTCCAAAGGAATGTTGAATTCTGTCAACTTCAATTCAACTCAGTGTGTCTATTTTTAAAAATTCAAGCATACGTTATGTATTATACAACAAGTTCTCTGGAAAAATCAATGATATCAGCAGGAGAGAAAACAAGGAATCTTAAAGAAAAGCTGAAATTATAAAATAAAGATAGTTTACTAGTGACACTGTATGTAGAAAAATTTTGAATTTAGTCTCTCAAAGCGTAACTTAAATTATTTAAACATCTGTGTAGAATTTCGAGATGTAACCCAAGAATTGCATCATAAAACTCAAGTGTTTTGCCAGCATTTATGTATGGAAATTTTGTTCACGTTCCATCAGAATTGACCTTTGTGAATTTGAGGCAAAGTTAAAAGAGGTATCAGCTCTCTTGGCCTGAATGGAAAAGAAATGCTGATAGGTTGCTAGTGGAGGTCATTAAGCAGCCGGATATGGAAATCAATAAAACTATGCATTCATGTAAGAGAAGGTTACTGAACAGAAAATTACGAGATTACCAGTAAGGTTCTATTGAGAGGTTTGTGTTCAAGTTAGACTTCTCAGAAGCCTTCTCTCATGGCATGCTCAGAAATAACTATAGCAATATGCAGGAAAGCAGATGGAATTTGGCACCATTTCAGACTACAGACTGGTGTTATGTATTAAATTACATGTAATTGGGAAATTATGAATGAGTCCTTGAGATAGAAAATGTCAACCATTTCCTGTTACACAGCAATTGGTTTGATTTATAATGACTTTATAAATAGTGAAGTAAAAGGAAATGTATGTACTAAAATATTAGAGCAGAATAGGAAAAGATCAGTGAAGTTCTCAATTACAAAGAAGGCCATTTCTTTTCAAATGGCAAATGATTGACATTAAGAGATGAAAGTAATATATAAGTTTGCCCTTGTATTACCAGTCTATCAAAATATGGAAAGCATTGTAACAGTAAGAAGACCAATAGACAAAGATACAAAATAGATGATGCAGGACAAAGTCTAGCTTTGAAAAGGGGGAAGAGAAAGCCTAATTGTAATTTCCTTCCATTGTTCCAAAGCCAGTCTATTTGTTCTCTGATATATCTTCAGAGAGTTTATTTTGCTTCTGACTGTGTGATAATCAAAATCTTGCCCCAGGCATAGCTAGATACTCAACCTCTATTTCTCTGGGGACTCAGTAGGGAGGCCAACTATAAAACCAGCCAAGCACTGGGGCCCAATTTAACTTATTGACTGAAAACTCAAGGACTGAGGCTTGGTGGGAGTGCTGGATTTTCTGGGCAGTAATTGTACAAAACAACACAGAGGATACTTAGTTTATATAGTGATTGAGTCAATGAGCCAACCTTGCACTTTGCATTTATATATCATGTTCTCCTAAGTCTTTTATCTTAGAATTACCCCAAGCCATGACTCCACTCTTGCTGTTTAATGAAAACAGTGCAAATGAGGCCTCATTGCTGTAAATTTTACCAGAACTTGGCATTTGTCTTGGGGAGTATTTTCATGTCAGTTTCTCTCATCAGAATCCCTGTGTCTGAATGACTTGATATAAGTAATACTGTTTTTCTTTCTCTTTCTTTAGGAGTAGAAGGTATGTGATATCCAGCAATATAATCATGAATGTCTCCCAATCTTAAGTAAACCTTGGATGTTCAGAAGATTTAGAAATACATTATCCAGGTCTAGTTAGGCTTTTGTCTGGTGTTCCAAAGCTCTGAAGGGTGCTTCAAGGAGGCATTTAACACATTCTCCTCCTCTGCCTGCCAGTTTACTCCAGAGGCAGTTCCTATTATGGGAAACAGATAAAACTCAGAAAGACCTAAATAGTAGTCTCTTCTTTCAGCCCCAACACAGAATTACTTGATATATAAAAAGGTATTTTTTAAAATATATTTTTATTGATTTATTATTATTTTCTTAGAGAGAGAGAGGAAGAGAGAAAGAGAAAGAGACAGAAACACTGATGTGAGAAAGACCATCGATTGGCCGCTTCCTGCATGCCCCCCACTGGGGATCGAGCTCACAACCCAGGCATGTGCCCTGACCAGGAACCGAACCTGAGACCTATTGGTGCATGGGTCAATGCTCAACCACTGAGCCACATGGGCTAGGCTATAAAAAGGTATTTAAAGTGCCCTTGGAACAGAGAGGAAAGAAGTCCCCCTTACAAACCACATGTAAAAATAAACAAAAATCATTTTGGGGAACAAATCTGTAAGCCATATCAAATAAAAAACATTCTAGATTTAGTAAGGAGAGACCTTATTTGAAAGGATAATTATAAGGGGTAGAAGATGACTATTAGAATAGGAATTGGGGAACTGTTGCAGGGAAAACCCTATAACCATAAAATTTGCAAGAATTTTGTAATAGCACAGGAACTTTATTTCTTTAATATGACTTTTTCCTTAATTCAAGCCTAGCTTTTTCCAGTCTAATAGCACCATGACATTCTGAAGGACCCCAACTCTCTCTCTCTTTTAAATATGTTTTTATTGATTTTTTTAGAGAAAGAAGGAAGAAGGGAGAGAGAGATAGAAACATTGATGTGAGAGAGAAACATTGATCAGCTGCCTCCTGCACGTACCCTACTGGGCATCGAGCCCACAACCTGGGCATGTGCCCTGGCCGAGAATTGAACCGGGACCTCTCAGTCCATGGGACAACGCTCAATCCACTGAGCCACACTGGCTGGGCAGGACCCCTAACTCTCTTTATCATTAAGCCCTTAAGACATCAAGTTCTGGTCAGCATCAAACTGTCTTAGGAAAAAATCCTCAGGTCTGTTAATCAAGGGAACAGAGTGTCAGTCAAACCAAAGATAATATCCTGACCTCGGTTGTGTTTCAGCCCCAGGACTTTAAAAGCTGAAGGACCCTACAACCACACCCACATGAAACTAGCCAGAAAGAGCCATGGCTGACATCAGGACCTGATACAACGATCAACTACTCTCCACCCTATCCTCAACCAATCGGTAGAACCCTCATCACCAGCTCCATTAGTCAACGTGATTAATAATTTTTCCCATACATAATCTACCCCTGTGCAAGCCAGCAGGAAGCCAGGGCTTACAACACTTGCTCACCTATGTCTCCGGGCTTGGTGGCTTCTCCTTAAACAAACCTCTACTTTCTTTGATGCAAACTTCTCTTTATGTTTTATTGGGCTTTGATGTATGCAGGCAAATGGACTCTTTAGTCTGGTAACAAAGAGTCTTAAGAGTTAGACAAAAAAGATTTTCTTTTATAGAGAGGAGTCAACAAGATTAGTTAAAGAATAGATGTGTGGAAGTGGAGGAAAGGTATGTGAAAAGAAAAAGGGGTCCTATGGAAAGTAACCTCACAGGGTGATCTGATCATAAATTCCTAACCGGGCAGGTCATGGTGGGTAGTCACACCCCAGGTATGTAACTTTTCAGTAAAAGATTTGTGTTTGCCTTAAACTAGCTCTGTCCATTGTTTCAATGCATCTAGATTAACACACCTGTGAAATAACCACTCTCTAGAGAGCACTTAATCTTTTTAACTAGCCTATAATCCAATTATTCTTAGATTCTCCCCTGAATTCCAAGTGCATAAAAGAAACGGAAAAACTGTTAATCTCGGGAGCATTTGAGGTCCTGCTCCCCCCATATGCTGTCAATTTGGCTCAAATTAACTCTTATAAAAATTCTCTACAGGTTTAGATGTTTTTTATGCCAAGAGGTGGTAAGACCTAATAGCACATCAGAAAAGTGTTACCCAGAGACCAACATATTCTTCAATTTTCCAGGAGGGGCCCAGAAGGAGGGTTCAGTGCTGTATCAGGCTGAGGGCAGGCCAAAGTTCACGGACTTGGGGGAAAGAGAGAATTATACCAAAAATTGGTTAACAAGCACTTTGTTCTAATTAATTAGTGGAGACGAGCAGTTTTGCTAATTATGAGACAAAAACAAAAACAAAAAAAAACCCCAAAATGTGGAGGGTCTGTGTCCTCCCTGTCACGGGTAAACAAAGGAGGCACCCCAGAGTCTTACCTAAAATTATCTAAGTCATATGGGGAAGGGTGGATCTTTCCGTTGTTTTCAGAACAGTTAAAGGTGAGAGGGATCCTTTCAACTTCATTGTTTACCAAAGCACAGGGCTAAGGGAAAATTCCACATTGGTCTTTAGGGACATATTTACTGATATAAAAATTACTCATCTTGGATTCCCAGTCTCTAGCGTTGGCCTCACACAAAAGAGATTTTCAGGGCTTTACGAGGTCAAAGGTAAGATTTCTTACCTTTTATAAGCAAAGTTATGAACCTTTTGTATGTTTTCAACTCCATTTCAGCCTTGGTCTAGGCATGCTAACAGGCAAAATCTGGTTGTCTGAAAGAAATGAAGTGTTCCCAAGCTGTCTTAACTTTAAAATCCTTAAAGTTAGTACAATCCTATTGTAGACATATTTGACCAGAGGTAGAAGGAGCCCTGTGATGGCTAATCAAGATCACAGACCACCACGAAGGTTGGTTCTTCAGGAGACATGTGGATTGATTTTGTATGAACACAAGCCAGTTTAGATTGACATAGGAAACCACGTCTGCAGACACTCCGACTTTGCACTCAGAGACACCTCCATCATCGTGGCCACACTGCCTCGTGAGATAATTGAGGTTATCTGTTGTGGTCACCGGTGTCACTTGTGTTACTCTTATCCTTTAGTTTCACACTGATCTGATCTTTCCACAGAAAGTAAGGGACATTAAAATGTGCAATTGGCCTAATGGATTCCTTCACTCCTTTCTGCTAAAACAAAGGCCCCTTGTGTACTTCAAGAGTCTCACATAGCTGGAGGTGACTCAGTGACTGGGGATGTCGGGAATGAGACTGAGGCTGTGAACAAAGCATCATGATGTCTGGGTTGGAAAGAGATGCAGTTTGAGTCATTTCTTGTTCCATTTAACCTTCACCACACAACTTCTCTTTAATGACCAAAGTTTTATTGGTGACTTATTTATAAATATCTTTCAAGATAATGTGGAATTAATTTAGCCCTTACCTCTATTCTAAGCATTTTTCAGTGTCTTGTGAATGGTAGTTTCTGCAAAGTCAGAATTTATTCTTCCACATATCTGTCAGCAATGGAATAGCCAAAACACAAACCAAAAAAAGTTTGGTTATGGTAGATGGATCCTTTTTTTCCAGCCCACTGACAAAAATGGTTATGTCTCTGGTAAACAATTCTGATCCTGAAGAGATGTGGCCTGACTTCCTCAGCTCTGCGGAAGGAGAGTCCTGCTGTTTTCAGCAGCTCCCTTTGCTACACCACCTGTTCTGTCCCTTCAAACCTACACCCATGGTGACTGAAGAAATCGACAGATACTGTGGGCTTAAGTGCCCCAGAACCTCCTGAAGTTCTTGGAGGACCACCCAGGCAAAGTAATTATGAAAAACTTTATTGGTGACTCATGGGTGTTGTAGACAAAAGGTGAACTGGCAGCATGGGGCTTGGAAACAGAAACCCAGAACTGCAGCTGGGACTACGTGTTCCCTCAGAAGTTGATCCCTAATCCCCACTGGCATTTCCCCTTCTAAGACATACACACCTTCCTACACACTCAGACTTTAGTGAATGCTGAAATGATTTCATTGTAAATATCCTTGTAACCATTTCAACAGAAAATACTTTCACTACCTTCAAATTTTTGGTATATATATATTTAAAATTTATATACATATATAAATTATTGTATACATATATAAATTATTATATACTATATAAATTATTATATTAAATATATAAAATACATGTTTAAATTATATGCATATAAACAAATAATTTACATACATATATATTTAAAATTTTGTGTTCCCTCTCCTCCTTTTGGCAAGATGTTTGATAATTCCAATATCATTTCACTACTGGATTGATCACTCCTGAAAATGAATACTGGGCTCAGATACACTCTTAAATTCTTGTGACTCCTTCACCTAATTAATGAGAGGTGAGTCTCTTAACCTACTGCCCAGGTCCCATGGCAGATTATTAGCACTATTGCTTTGATGGATCTCCTCAAGTGCTCCTCTTGGGAAAGATATTTGAAAGTCACATTTAAATAAAGATCCCAAAATTACTGAACATTAATTCTCTCCTAGTCTCAAATGCTATTTCTGGCGAAGGTTATGGAGGCAATTTTAATGGGAGAAATACACCATTATTTAGTTACCCTGATTCCCAATACGCAGCAAAGGACTTTTGCTAATCTTTTATTCCCTGACCTTCTCTAATGATATAATGGATTTCGTTCATCTTGGAAACAGAGAATGAACTGAAAGAGAAAAGAACTAGAGCTCATGAAGGTTTATTTTATCTCTTCAACCCAAACACAACCCTCAGGGAGGTAGCATCTTGATCAAAGCGTTCACATGACTTGCAATTTAATGTTGTATCCAAGAAAGTCCTTTCCTTTTTCTCTCCCCTGTTTTACCCTCAGTTGATACATTAGAGTGAAACCAAAGAAGTTTTTTTCTCACATAGAATTATAAAACGGAAAAGAATCACAATCCAATTCACTCAGGGAGAACAACTCAGAGAGTGTCAGTAACTTGCCCAAAGATATAAGCATGTTAGCAGCAAAACCATGACTGAGAGAAAGTCTCCTCACACCAGTGTTCTTCCTCTTGCATGAGGCCACTTAAGTGCAGCTTATGAATTAGTCATTTTTTGTGTTTTTTATACATATATTAAAAAAAAATTTTTTTCCTTTGTTGATTTGAGAGAGAGAGGAAGTGAGAGGGAGAGAGATAGAAACATTGATAAGAGAGAACATCGATTGGCTGCCTCCTGCATGCTCCCCACTGGGGATTTGTCCCACAACCTGGGCATGTGCCCTGACCGGGTATTGAACCTGCGATCTCTTGGTGCATGGGTCAACCCTCAACCACTGAGCCACACCCACCAGACAATTTTTTTTTTTTAATTGATGAGAGACCAAGAGAGAGAGAGAGAGAGACGTCAATCAGTTGTCTCCTGCGTGCACCTTGACTGGGGATTGAACCTGTAACCTGGGTACGTGCCCTGATGGGGAATTGAACCCACCACCTTTTGTTGTATGGGACAATGGTCCAACCAACTGAGCCACACTGGCCAGGGCTGAATTAGTCATTATTTAAAAAAATCAAGCATGTATCCTTTCCTGCCCTGCCTTGACACAAAAATTATAATTAAATAAGTTCAGATGCCAAACGAAAAAAAATTACAATTACATTTAATTTTTCCAATTTTTACAGTAAAAGCTGCTTGTGGAAGAAAAACCAAGGCGAGATGAGTTTGAAACATTTTTTAATTTTACAAAACTGTAAAGAGATATATTCAGAACAATAACCAAAATACTAACTAATGGCAGAGAAAGACATTAAAAATACAAAGTAATGCTAAATACAACTTTGCAAAGTGTTTCTACTCAGGAAGGCAAGAGCCCAGTGAAGGAAGAAATGAGAACATTGGTGGGTGAGACTGGAAATGAAGATGCTCCGGATGGCAAAATTCATCTATTAAAAAGGCAAAGAGGAATATAATTCACATATTAAATGAACACAAAGTATCTGTCATCAAACATTGATTTTGCATTTAAGCATCATAGGGGACCTTAGTCAAAAAGCAAAGATAAGCCGACAGTGCAAAGCCACAGCACTGGAGGGAAATGATCAGAGAATTTTATTTCAGGGAAAAGGAGAGCACGGTTAATATAATAGTTAAATAAAAGGCTGCTTTATCTTCCTGTAGACACATGTAAATCCTATTATCTTCATAGGGAGTTCATGCATGTCCAGAGGAGCCGCTGCTTCCTCCCTTGAGCGAGCAAATAGGACTGTGTGAGCAGCAGCAGGCTGGCAGAGATTACAGGTGGCATTAATGAAGTCAGGGCACAGACGGGACTTCTAAGACACTCATCCTCAATGGAAAAGGTCTTTGAGATATAAGCTATGGATCACCTGTTTAGCACCAATTTACATCCGGTCCTCAATGAGGAGAGCATTGAATTTGCCCTCCAGATCTTAATTTCTATCCCAGATAGCTGCTGCATGGAAATTTCTCAGGTAAGCCCAGATGTCTGCCAAGTCAAATGTGCAGCATTCTCTCTCAGGTTTAAAATTAGTATTGACCTTATTTATAGCAAGTCTTCCAAAGTGTATATTCCACAACCTTTTATAATTACAAACAATACTTAAATTAATTAAAAAATTCTGCTCCCTCCCTGCCACCAAATGTACACGTCTTTAATATACACCTAATAAATAACACACAAATTCATATGAAGATTTTCAGTGGCCACCAGTAAATACAACTAGATAAAAATGTACATAACTATAATTAATTGAAAGAAGCAATTTAAAGTTTCCCAGAGGCATCAGTGTTCATTTTGAGGACAAATGCTAATCACATACTCGGAGTTAACTAGAAAGCACTCAGCTGGTAACAGTTGGCAAGTTCAAGCTTTATTTGGACTCCACGCCAACTGAAAAGAGGCTATGGGTTAAGAGGACACTGGGGCAAAGATAACATCTGCCACTTGTGGTAACAGAGGGTAGGATCTAGTCTAACCCTCTGGCCAAATATTGCTCATATTGCAAAGTAGTTCTTTATAGCTGGGATGCTATGGCGAGCTTTCTCCCTATGCCCATCTTGTGATTCCTACTGAATGAGAATGTGGGGATTTCTTGGAGAAGTTGGGAGGATGATTTGGTCACCAAAAATCAGTCCTAAGACAATAACCTTATAAAGTACAGAGAGATGAAATCACTTTTGTATCTCTCTCTTTTTTTTTTTTTTTTATCCTCACCTGAGGACACTTTTTCATTTTTTGTTCAGATAGATTCGGAGGGAGAGAGAGGAAGAGAGAAAAAGAGAGAAACATCGACGTGAAAGGGACACATCGAGTGGCTGCCACCCGCACGACCAACCAGGGCCGGGGACAAACTGCAACCGAGGTAACTTGCCCTTAGCGGGAACCGAACCCGGGTCTCTCTGTACCGCAGGCCAACGCTCTAACCACTGAGCCAAACCGGCCAGGCTGTATCTCTTATTGGATGTGGGACAGGTGAGATATTCCTGAAAGGGAAAAAAACAAAACAAAACACCTTACTGAAGAGAAGAGTTTCAGGTCCCTGGACTTGCTCCTGGAGGCTAGCTGATTATTAATGAGGATGTCGACTTGAGGACAGTTGTTTTGCTCACTGTTGACTCTATACACTTAGGCAAACAGTTATGAGGTGTGTTTTGTTGTTGTTGTTGTTTTAAACTCTCTCATTCTTGTTCTTCCTGTGGGCTTTCCTATGAAGTAGGAAAAAAAGAATTTATGTCTTGAGTGTTTCGGGTCCATAATCCTTGGGACACTCCTGGGGATATGTCATGCTCATGAGTGTCGTCAGTCACACGCAGTGCATCAGATAGGGTGTAACGCTCAGCTGGTGTCACTGAAAGTCTATTCTTCAGGTTAGGGGTGGGTGGTATTAGGAGTTGAGGGCAAAGGTGAAACACAAAGAACAAGGCAATTTGGGGGGAAGCCAATAAAGAAACAGTAACTGTTAAGTAGAGTATTCTCTCTTCTTCAGGGGAGCAGCTTCTATCACTGGAGCTGCAGACGGTTTGGACATTTAAAAATCAAAAATAGTATCAGGTAAGCAGCAACTACACGTGAGGCAATAGCAGAAAGCAGGACGGGTGGGGGTGGCAGGAGAACATGAAATAGTGCCTGCTAGGGACAGGAACTGGCTGGGTTTAAAGACCCAAGTGTTTGTATCAGTTGAAGACAAGAAATCAAACCCCAAAGCCAGGGAGAGTGAAGAGAGAGCTAAGCACTCCTCCTCAGTGTTCTCAAAACATGTTACAATGCGTAATAAATGAGAATGCTTCGTCTGCTCAACTGTCTCCCTCACTAAATTGTTAGCTTCTGTAAGAGCTGGGACCATGTCTTACTCCTCTCGGCCTGTCCCCAGCACCTCAAGTAGGACTTGGCATAGAGTAGGGTCTTAAAAATGTTTATTGAAAGGCCCTTGGAAGAGGCAGCTGGTTAGGAGAAAGAACACAGTGCTATTTCGGAAGCTGCCATTGTAGTTCTGTCGCTGGCAGTAACCAGCTGTGAGGCCTTGGAAAGCCATTTGCTATTTCTGAGACTTGGCTCCTTTATTGGCAAAACAAATCTATTCCTTCAGATAACTCTCAAATTCTATTACTTTGAAAATAATCTAGGTGAGGAGTGGGGGAGTTTCCTCACAGCAACTAAGTACCAGTTTTTACTAGATATGGCACCTTCAAAAATGGTATAAGTTAAAAACCCAAATTTTTGAGATTTTAACTTTTTAGTAAGTATACTAAACACTTAAAATTGACAAACCTCAGAGGAAAGGGGGGGGGGGAGATAAACCAAAGAATGTATATGTAAATTTGCATAACCAGTGGACACAGACAACAGTCCAGTGAAGGCAGGGAGGGTGGGAGTGGGGAGGAGGGGGGATCAATGGGAGTGGGAAAGTGGGGAAATCTGTCATATTTTTAACAATAAAGATAAATGTAAAAGAATTAATTCAACTACTGCCTCAATGATAATGTCAGTCTCTCCCAAATGAAAATATATTGTTCTTACCATTCCCATGTAAAAGCTCTGAGGTTCTTGTTTTGTGCTGGTTTCATCTCTGATTGGAAAGTGAATTATTAAGGTTGTGTGTTACATTGATGAGTTCTATTAATCTTCCAGGTGAGGCTTTTATAAAAGAAAAGAAAACTTGCATGTATTCTGAATGTCTCCCCCCCCCCCTTCTCCAACAGATTTTTTTTTGGGGGGGGAAAGGAATGGATTTTGAGGAGGGAAAACATGGGTCAGAGAGGTATGGAATAGAAAGCAAATACAAATGTAAGCTGCTTTGCTAACTGTTTTATAACCACAGCAAATGAGCACAGAGAATGCCCTGTAGAAAACAACATAATAAAGGTTCAAGATCAAAGTGTTCCTGTAGGCAGGGCTGAAGATTTCAGTCTCTGACGTTTGGAATTTAGGCTGCAGTCCTTGTTTGGGACGGGCCACCAGGTGTGATTTAACCAGATTGGAACAGAAGGATGGCCACTTGGCTCAGGTAGAAGCAGCGAAGTGTTTGGTTTCATGTGTGACGTAACTACCGAAGCTCCTCCCCACGATGTCAGGTGTGATTGTACATCTTGTCAAACTCCTTCTTAGTATGGGCCCAGTAACCTTCTCTATGTTACATTTCTCCAATGCCTGGGGAGCACGTTCCATGGAGTCCTGTTGCATCTCCTCCAACAAACATTGGCATTTTTGATCACCGCCTTTTGGTGGCACATGGTCACAGTGGAACAGGGGCTGGCTGACCGCAAAGGTCTCCTTGGGGGGGATTGACTCGGCTCAGACCCTGCAGGGGAAACTGTTGCTACCAAAGCCGTGGCACACATCTCTATTCTGCATGTCTTTATTCTTCCAAAATGAGGGAGTTTTATAAAGACTGGGAACATTGAAAATGAATTGTGTAAGAGCATATTTATTTGTTTAATTATCTGTGTAAACCATAGTATAATGAAAATATTGTAATTGTGCCACTTTTCAAAGAAACACTAAGGAGAAAATTGTAAACCTCATGGATGGGGAATTATGCACACAAAGACTAATAGCTACAATAATGCTATTCAGAACTGTGCTGGTATTTTGCCCCTTAGGGGGTAAATTTAGAAAAAAATATGTGTAAGGTTTCATCAAGTGACTAACCGTTAATGGGTATTGTACTGCAAAAGCCACACACACCACGTTGAACATTTAGTAATAATTATTTATTTTAGTTATTCTCCTGGTACTTCTCTAGTATCTGCAATTGCCATGCTCTCAGAAATAGCATCTTTTGTATGGCACCTGCCCAACAAGTAAAATGTACTGGTGATTACAACAGAGAATTAGCAATTAGAGATTTTTTTTTTCTTTCAACACTTCATTGCTGAGGGCTTATTCTAAACAGGACAAAAATAAAATAAAATGAGTCGATGAAGTTCTTTTATCCTGAGACCTACGAGTCTGCACTGGTAGAGTCTTTTTATTAAGTGTTTTACTTGGGGATTATTAGTCAAGTATGTTAGAGAAAATGGCTTGCTTTATGGCTGGAAGAACAATCTACATGTTTGTGAACTGGGCTGATTATTCTGCCTTTGCCAGTTCTTATACATTCTTTGCTCTTCTCCTTCTACCCTTTGCCCCAGGAGACTAACTTGTGTGCATTACATCTCCCATTCTTGTTAGTTGGCTTCCAGTTGGGTAGGTCAATGGCATCAGCATGTAATCAAGGGCTTGGCACAACCTCTCTGTCAATATCTGTACATCTTCAGGACTGCAGCTTCTTCTGGTGCAGGCCTTCCTCCAGGACTCAACTCTCGCTGGAATTTTGCACCGATCTTTATATATCTTGTCCTTTTTACCCCAGAGGGTTAATTACATCCTACCTTAGCCAGTGTCATTCCTATATATTCCCTGACCTCTCTATATCTTTGAACTGCTACTTAAACAGAAATCTCATCATTTGAACCATCTGAGGTCAATTCCGTCTTTTTCCAAGACACTGGCCATGCATCCTAAAGCACTTAATAATAGTTATTGATAGATGATTTTTTAGCATTTTGAGTTGTTTCATTATAGGGCAAATATTGCTGTTACAGTTTATCTGTGCAATGCTTCTTTCTGTAACAACCTAGTGAAGTGGATAATGTGATACTCTACCCAAATTAGTAAATGACTTGATTAAGTGGAGATTAAGAGTCCTTGCTCTTTGTTTCAATTTGGACTAACGTTGAGGGTCTTCCTAAGTCCAGATCTTGCCATAAATTGACTGATGCCTCATTATTACTTCATTCATATGGGTCAGCTTCTCTCTCTGCCAATCTTGCAGATCGATCTCCCTAGAGTAGCCCCCAATAAATCTTCTGCACGAAGTTCTCAGTTTCTAAGACTTTTTCCAGGGAATCCAATCAAAGCCATGCAGTGACTGGGGTCAGCCTGGACCTGAGCTAGTGGAGGAATATGAGCTAAAGCCCCGGATTCAGCAAATACTTAGACCATGACTATAAGAATCAAATCCTCGTATACTCTCTCATAATAGCTGCCACTCATGCAGCTGTTACTGAGAATAGAAAATACACTTTCTCCTTTCCAGTGTTTGAGCTCTTTTTACTAGGCACCCTCAGAGAATGCCTTCAGTCTTAAAGAAATTGTGCTGTGTTTCAGCAGGGACTAGGTGGACAGACATTTGAATTGTACCAACCAGTTATCTCCCAAATCATCTCTCCTGTTTTCTGGACTTATTCTCTCTTATTTCAAGAACCTGGCTGTCATTGCCCTTTTTAATGGGATGGTTCCATGAAACCACATGAGAGCATGGGTTTCTACCTGAGGCAGCCAGATTGTTATGACTCTGAGGAGTAAAGCAAGTCAGTCTTTAAAGAGAACTGATAAAAAGCAATCCCTGCCCTGGCCAGTGGCTCAGATGGTTGGAGCATCATCTCATACACCAAAAGGTTGTAGTTTCAATTTCTAGTCAGGGCATATACCTAGGCTGCAGGTTCGATCACCGGTCAGGGCACGCATGGGAGGCAACTAATGAATATTTCTCTCTCACATCTCTCTTTCTCTCTCCCTCTTTCTCTAAAAACTCAATAAAAACATATCTTTGGTGAAGACAAAAAAAAAAAAAAATCACTGAGTCACAAAAAGTCCAGAAACAGGTTTAAAGTTTGAACTGCAAAAATAAGAATACTGATAGGGATGGATTTGGGCAAAAGCAGGTCAGCAACAAATGAAGAGAATTCTAGGCATCTGCTCAAAAGGTCTTGGGCTTTAGAGACTTGCCTACAAGTGTGTTGATAAGGGTGGATAAGGCAGAAAAATAAAAAGATTATTTCCATTCTTATAATCCCCCTTCTCCCAGTGATTCCTGGGGCAAGAATCAATAGTATGCTGATGATTGGTTTTTACGAGGAGCCAGGGAGGCTGAGAAGCAACATACAACAGGGTCCTCAGTGCAAGCCACTGTAGTCAGCTAGAATGTGTGAGAAAACCAGCCTTGGCAGCAGGAGGATGGGAAAGGAAGAAGCAGAATGAGGGAGGGAGGCACAGAGCCTTTACATCTATAGCAATGAAAAGGGGGAGGGAGGGCGGGAAGAGATAAACCAAAGAACTTATGTGCATATATGCATAACCAATATGCAGAGCTAATAGTGTGGGGATGACAGGCGGGGGGTGGGATTAGGGAGGAGGGGGTCAATGAGGGAAAAAAAGGGAGACATCTGTAATACATTCAACAATAAAGATAAGTTTTAAAAAAAAATCTATAGCAATGTAATTAGCATCAAGAGGGAATGTCAGCATAATATGCATATAAGGTAACTGGATATCTGAAATTACATTTAAATGAATTAAGTCTACTGAAAGTGATCAATAGTAATTGTAAGGCTTCTTTATAAAATCGACCTCACACCACTCTTAGAGGATTCTTTCTACATAGAACAGTATGAAATATAAAAACAGAGAGAAAGATGACCACAGTTAGTGATTGAGAAAATCTTAAATGACCAGTCAATGTTCTTTGAAAATATATGTTTAAATATCATAGTTTAAAAGCTTACATTAGTTTCTGTTTCAGTGCTTGAAAGTTAGCAATAGAACAAGGCAATTTTCTTTGCAATAATGATAGTCTTACTGCGCCTCCTTAATATAAACAAAAGATAAAAATTGCTCAATAACACAACGTGTTTATTTACCTCCCATTCCCCTCACCAAAGTCTAGCTAAATAAAAAAAGGTAATTTGAGGTTAGTCTTTCACGGAAAGACTCTTTTAATGAAAAATAAACCTATTTTAACTAATACTCATTTAAACAGATTTAGAATTAAGAATCCTCTTTAAATTCAAGCTAATAAATTTAGGTCGATTCTAAGTATCTGTAGTGCAATAGATTTTTACCAAAAGATTTGTTACCACAGCAGGCCGATTTAGTGGGGCTGACCCCACAAGTAATGGAGACTCAGAACCTCTAATAGAGTTACTCAGAAAGCAGTCTTAATGAACTGCAACTAACTGCAATAACCATTTTGCTAGGTGGTTTCTGCCCAATTTAATCACAACCACGGAGGTAATACTTTTAGGAAGGGGTGAACTTTAAGTCTTCTTTCATTTTAGAAACTCAATAATCTTCCAGGTATTTTAATCTCATAGTGCTCGATATGGGTGGCCATGTTTTCCCACATCTCCATAGGAATAGCTTTGTGTTTTGCTTTCTTAGGAAGGGCATTGACAAGTCTGAGGCAAAAAGCACACGTGGTACCTCCATGCCATGTTTCCCCACATGAACCCATTCCCATAATGGGTGTGGGGAGGGGTCATGGAAGCCTGAAATCTAAGATGGCACCCAAAATATCCACCTCATCGTGTACATGCCCTGTGAAATGTTTCCATTTGCGTGTGAGTGAGACCTGCGAATATGATGGGATTGTTCCCCTTGAATAAGTTGTGCTGAATGGCAAAAGTGATGGGATAGCCACTCCTGCTGGACTTGAAGAAGCGAGCTGCATGTTGGGAAGAGGGTCGTATGGCACGCAATAGCAGGTGGCTTCTAAGAGCTGAAGGCCGCAGTCCTACAATCGCAAGGAACTGCATTCTGACAACAATCACATGAATTTGGAAGAGAATCTCAACCTCCAGAAAGAGAATTTCAAGGCCAGATGACACCTTGATTTTTAACCTTGTGAGACCCCGAGCAGAGGACTGAAGAGGGACACTTGATTCACTGGAGATAATAAATGGATGTTGCTTTAAGCTGTTTAGTTTGTGTTAATTTGCTACAAAGCAACAGAAACTAATACAGAGGGCAGAGGCAGGAAAGTTTGGGAAGTTGATAGTGTTAATGACTCTCTTGTGCTATGTATATAAATTATTTGGAGTTTCTCAAAGCTGCCTTGGTACAGGCCCTATTAGCAAAGAAGGAGGCAGTATTGCCTAGTGGAGTGAAGTAGCAGAGTTTGAATTCCCATCTGCTACTTAATCACTATCTGAACTCAAATAAGGAGATTAGCTTCTTGGCACCTCTGCTTCCTCATTTATAAAATAGAGATAAGAATAGTTCCGAAGGTTTTTGTAGCTATTAAATGGGCTAATCCATACAAAGTGTCCAGCTGGGTGCATGGAAATCATTCAATAAATTTTAGCTGTTAGAAGACTTATGTTGCAGGAATAGAAACCCTAACACAGTAGCTTAGATTATTATTTTTTCTTTCTTTTTTCTCAGGTAATAGAATAGTCTAGTAAATGGGGATGGTTTCAGATACTGACTGGCTGGGGCACAATGCCATCAGGATATAGCTTTCTACATCTCTTGGTACTGTTTCTTCTGTATGTTGTTTTTAATCTATTTTCTGATGTCCCTAATAATAGTTGGATGACTTTAGTAGACATGAACTTCAAATCCTTAGATCATACCTCATCTCCAAGAGAAAGGAAGGAAGGAAGGAAGGAAGGAAGGAAGGGAGAGAGGGAGGGAGGAAGGAAAGAAGGGAAGGAAGGAATCAGAAAAGAAAGGACGGAAGAAAGAAAGAAAGAAAGAAAGAAAGAAAGAAAGAAAGAAAGAAAGAAAGAAAGAAAGAAGGAAGGAAGGAAGGAAGGAAGGAAGGAAGGAAGGAAGGAAGGAAGGAAGGAAGGAAGGAAGGAAGGAAGGAAGGAAGGAAGGAAGGGAAAGAGCAAGCCTTTTTTTTCCCCCAAGAACTCTAGCGAATGCCTCCTAGTATCTCAATAGTTTAGACTGAAATGCATACAAACCAGAACCAAGCAGAGGAGCCAGGAGATGGGGCAGGATTCTCTGACTAAACCAATCATAATCCTTTCTTGAAATTAAGGCTCTAACCTCCAGTATCTGTGAATATGACCTTAAATAAACACTGGCTCTTTATAGATGTAATCAAGCTAAGATGAGGTCATAGGGTGGACCCTAATTCAAAATGACTCATGTCTCTATAAGAAGAGGGAAATTTAAACACAGACACACAGAGAAGATGGCCATGTGAGGATAGAGGCAGAGATTGGAGAGATGCATCTGCAAGCCAAGGAACTCCAAGGATTGCTGGTAAACACCAGAAGCTGGAAGAGGCAAGAAAAGATTCTCCCCTACAGGTTTCAAAGGAAGCATGGTCCTCTTGACACTTTAATTTCAGATTTCTTGTCTCCAGAACAATAAGATAATCAAGTCCTGTTATTTTAAGCCATTCAGTTTGTGGTACCTTGTACGGTAGCCCTCAGAAACAAATACACCACTGTTGGTGAAGACTGAGAGGAACTGGATGTGAGACAGGCAACAAAATTTTCCTTCGTAATCAAAAGAACAAATGAAGGCCCTTGGAAAATTAAGTCACTGAGTAGATACTATATACCTGGTGGAAATTCACAATTAGTTGTATACTCTGCTTGCCACCTCTTTGTAACACTTCTTGAACTCAGGGTTGCTGGAAACTTAGTAAATAATTTGTCTTCCCTCCTCCTTTAAGAGACTTTCAAGAAAATTAAAGAAGAGATTCTAAAGGAAGAAAGATGAAGGTGTATAAAGTGAAGTCAGAAATAACTCCTCAGCACTGGGTTAAGTGACCATAGGGCCTTCAAAGAATTTATTTTGGAAACCATGGCACATATCCTATGGTCTCTGCAAGCAGTACACACCACCAGTATCACAGAGAAACCTAAACCTGAGGTAGCTAATACATACAAATTCCGCTTCTAGTTCCTCTCAACACAAAATATGTGAGCATGTATATTCCTGTGTTGGAGAAAGAGAAAAGAATGAGGGGAAACAATGCTCAATCTAAAATGAGCCATAATGTGCCCAGCTCTTATCTCATTTGATCACTGCAACAAGACTGTTAGGCAGATATTTGTGCTTATTTTATGAATAAAAAAGGAATAAGGGTCAGAATGTTAAGGAAGGTTAATAATATACTTTTGTAGGCTGAAAATTGGCCCACAGAATAATCAGGTTCTAGTCCCAGGAACCTGTAAGTTTTACGTTTTCTGGAAAAAGCCTCTTTGCATATGTGATTAAGAATCTTGAGACAGTGATATTATCTTGGTTTATCCAGATGGACCCTAAATACAGTCACAAGTGTCCTTATAAGAGAGAGACAAAGTGAGCTTGTACCACATGCAGAAGAGAAGGTGATGTGAAAGTCGAGCAGAGATAGGACTGATGTAGCTACAAGCCAAGAAATTCCAGCAGCCACCAGAAGCTGGAAGAGGCAAGGAACATATTCTCTCTTTGAGTCTCCAGAGGAAGTCCATTCCTGCCCAATAAAATGTTTTCAGACTTCTGGCTTCCAGAACTGTGAGTCAATACATTTCTATTGTTTTAGCCACCAAGTTCTTGATAATTTGTTACAGCTGCCATAGTAAATGTGCACATACATCTAGCCAATAATTATTAATGCTTTGCTACCTGATGAGCTCTGTTAAAAAATATTATGCAACAAACCTAAGAAGTGGGTAGTGTTATAATTCACATTTTATAGAATGGGAAACGGAAGCACAAAAGATTATCTTGTTCAGGTCACACAGCTTGGGTTTATGTTGGAGGCTCATGGGAGGCCAGGAGAGGCTTAAACCCAGTGTCACTGTCTAGGTTCTTATCACAGTGCAAGAAAGATTTCAAGAGTGAAACAGAGAGAGTCAGCAAAGCAGAAAGATTCTATGGAAGTGAAACTATACATTCAGGTAGGGAGTGGAAGCAGGCCCCAGAAGTGTCCCCTGAAGGGTCTCAGGAGCTAGGCTTATATTTTGGGCTAGTGGGGAAGAATTCATGAAGGAGTGTGTCTCTGGATGGAGTGGAGGCCTAGTGAGTGAGACACCGCCTTCCAAATGGCAGGGGATTTTTCTGTCCTTATTTAGTCCTTTCCAGAACTATCATGGCATCAGTGCATGATGGGTATAGGTCTATTTGCAGTACAGATGATATTATAATGGCATTATAACTGGCTACAGGTTATCTTTCAGTCAGGGTGCCTGGCCCAGCTGGGTAGAACTGTCTCTGCAGTTTTCCTTGCAAGCCTGTTTCCATGCAGAGGGGGAGGAAGGAGGGGCCCTGGTACCTCAATCCAGCTATCCTGCCTCAGGATTACCAACTATACCAATTTGCTTAAAATTGTCCCAGTTTTAACACTGAAATTCCTCTACTTTGGGAATTCTTTCCATCCCAAAGAAACCTGGATGGTTGATCCTCCTATACATAGATTTGAATCCAGACAGTCTGATGAACATATAGTATTCTTAACCACTCCAGTCCATGCCTCCCATTTCAATTATTGTCATTTGGATAGTGACGCATGCCATGGTCTGAATCACCTATGACTGGTCCAAACCCCATGCTCTGTTGTCTTGTAGCACACTGCATCTCTGAGCCACAGCCCCAGGCATTTGGCAGAAGCTCCACTTTGCATCCAAAGAAGGGAAGCTACCCTGTTTATGCCTCCTAAGGAATGTGGCAGTAGGATGGCCCTCCACATACCTCATTGTCATAACCACCTCTCAAAGCAAGTCTTCATTTGCCCATAAGGTTCCAGGGAATAAGGGCAAAGTTTATGTTCCCCATGGGCTTCTGTTCTGCAATAAGACTTAGGACATACTAAAGTCTCTGAGTGAAGAGACAGAAGTGACAGGTTAGCTGAGTCACCTGGTCTATGACACTGTGACTCAACCTCAGCACTTTATTTCAGATTGGGCTAGTCTACAACATCTGAATGCTCTTTACACACTATGGATTTTTTCTAAAAAAAGACCTTCTAATTCTATTGCTAGCCATTTTCTGATGGCTATTGCTCTTGTTAAAAGTCCTATGTCACAGCTAAAGCTATCTTTAAGTACATTACCAGTCATATTAGAAGAATAATTTCAGGCATTCTCTTACATTTCCTTAACCTTGCTGAACTAAAAGCACTTTACTTCTTGGAGGTGTGTCAGAAAGAAAGAAAAAGACCACTAAAGGCTAAATTTCCCCTTTTCTAATTTGGTTATTTTAACGCTCCTCTCTGTCCATGCCTTTCCCCTCCCACAAAACTCTCCCTTTTCTTCATAGGTCTACTCAAATCCTGTCTTCTCCAGGAAGTCTTCCCAATCTTATTTATACACAAATAATAGTAAAATAAAAGATCATACAATATTACGTTTTACTATGAGCCAAACACTGTGCTTTTCTAGGTAGATAGATAATCTTAGATTAAATATACATGCAATTTCTTTAATCTTCACAGGCACCCTATGAAGTACATAGTATTCTAATAATCTTAATTCACATATCAGAACATTAAGTCACAAAGAAATGAAATAATTTGCCCAAGGTTACATAGCTAGGCAGAGTCAAGGCTCAAACCCAGATCTGCTAAAGCAAGTCTGTGTTCCTAATCTGTAGCACATCGTGATAATTCCCCAAACACTCACTGAGAGTGCTGCTCCTTTGTGGTTTAGCATATATTCCTGGTCATTGCTAGTTAACTTTTCATATGCCTGTCTTGCTTACTCCAGGTATATCTAGAAACTTTTAGATTACAGGAACTCTGCTCTGTGCCTCTGATCTTCAGCATTTAGCTTACTGCCGTCTTAGTACTAACATTGGTCTTCACCCAAATCTAACATGAGAGCACGTGTCTTGGAAGAAACACAGTATAGGAAGCAGGTGACCCCTAGAAGGTGGAAACAGCCCTGAACTGACAGCCACAAAGAATCAAAGTCTACCAGAACCCCAACTGAGAAAGGAAAACAAATGTTTTCCTAGAGTCTCCAGAGAAGAACATGGCCTGCCAACAGGTAAGAAGTCCTCCTGATTTCTGACAAACAAAGCTGTAAAGTAATACATGTGTGTTATTTTAAGCCATCAAATTTAGGGTAATTTGTTATGGTAGCATAGAAAAATGAATATAATAGATATTCATGAAATATCTGCTTTTGTACGTAAAAGGTTCCACTCAATCTGGTGAGTTGCACAGGAGTTTGAAAGCTAATATGGTACAGCCTCCCATCTTAAAGCAGGAAAATTTCTCATTCAGGTGGCTATTGTTTTCAAGTACATCACGTGTTTAAGGATAAAGACACCATCACTTTCCGCAGTAGGCAATTTCAATGCTTTATCATCCATATGATTAAGAATACCTCCCATGTCTTGCCATTGATTTAAGATGATTCTCTCTTGACCATTTCCTTGTGGACATAGAGTATATCTGGTCAACATCCTCCTACTACATGTCCTACAAATTCTCAGACAGTAACCCTTAGAGTTCTTCTCACCAGAATGTAACTTCTTCTTAAATGACTTTTTGATTTATATAATTATTTTTATTTCCATTATTTGAATTCCTTTGTAAATAATTAAATAAGTGGTAATGTATTTGGTCAGTGCTAAGGCTAGGCTAGAGTTATGAAAAAGATCTCTCACTCACAAACCTTTTGTAGTGACAAAACGATACAAGTCCAACAACTGTAATATGTGGGCTTTCTCAGATTAGGTAATATTTGTTCAGCAATAATTCTTCTTAGTTGTTTTCAATCTATTCAGGCCAAAGCTTACAAAATTTACATTGTTTTGTAAAATTTTTGGCCAGAAGAATTGAAAAGGAGAGAGACAGAAAGCAAAGAGAGGAGATGGGAAATTACATTTTGAATGAAAAGACATTTTTATAAAAGTATATATCTTTTTTAGAAATTTTTGTAAAGATGTTCCTCTATCTGTATAAGGGCCAGCATTCCCCAATCAAAGCTTTGACTTTTCTACTCCCTGTTAAATCGCAGCCAGCATTTCAAAAAATCGATATGCTTCAGTAATAATTCGTAATCCTCTCTATGTTGCCTTTGTTAGCCAGTTGGAGCAGTCATATCTTGCTAGCTGGCTTTTTAGGAAAAGTACTCAACAACAAAACAGGAATCACAAGTCTTAATTCACATATCAGAAAATCCAGAGTTCTCAGAAGCCTGCTTGTTCTGCTGGCTGTTGTCACAGTGTGAACCAGGCATATCCAACAACTTGACACAGGCAAAATCAGAGTTTTCTCTGGAAAAAGCAATTGGCCACTTGCCTAATGTTCTTGTTGTACCCCTAATGTAGAAAGGTCATGGGTCCTAAAGAATCATACCATCTACATTGATCTAAGTCTATGGAATACAATCTATGCTCCTTGACCCCTAGAATGCCAAAGGGCCTCTTCAATTCATATGCATGCCAAAACGCTTTTTTGTAGAATAAATAAATAAATAATCTTTTAGAAATGTGTATTGTGATAGTTTTATGTGTCAACTTGGTTAAGCTATGGTATTCAATTATTTAATTAAACACTAATCTAGGTATTTTTATGAAGCTATTTTGTACCTATGGTTATCATCTACAATAAGCTGACTTTAAGTAAAGATTACCCTCCATAATGTAGATGGGCCTTGTCCAATTAGAGAAAGGCTTTATGAACAAAAGTAAGTTTCCCTGAAAAAGAAATCCTGCCTCAAGACAGCAATATCAGCCTGGCTGGTGTGGCTCAGTGGATTGAGCATCATCCTATGGACTGAGAAGTCCCGGTTCAATTCCTGGTCTGGGCACATGCCCGGCTTGTGGGCTCAGTCCCCAGTGGGGGCGTGCAGGAGGCAGCCGATTGATGTTTCTCTCTCACATCAATGTGTCTATCTCTCTCTGTAAAAAATCAATAAAAATATATATATATATATATATAATTTTATTTTATTTTATTTTATTTTTTTTTTTTTAAAGACTGCAACGTCAGCTCTTTGTCAGATGTTTCTGGCCAGCCAGCCTACCCCACAAATTTTAGACTTGCCAGCCTCACGATCCTGTAAGCCATATATAACTTAAATACTAGTTAAGTTTCTCTGGAAAGCTCAAAATGATACAATACTATTTGTCGATATTTGTAGATACTATTGGGGTTTAAATACATAAATTGATTGTAAATATATTCCTATGTAATAGGTGTCATTATATATTTTTACAATAGATCAAAAAATACTCAATTAAAACTAATACCTAATGACATCTGTCGATTTTTTGACATTAATCAAGGGTTTCTATACTGAGAAAATTTAGAAAATGTAAGATGACAGCTATGTTGGAGACTACATTTCACCCACTCTGTAGAAGAACAGACCCTATGTGTGACTGTGACTATAAAAGGTGAAGATATGTGAGAACCTGAGGCTGAGTTCAAAATCAGGGGCTGCTTTCAGCCAACTGCTAGGCTGCGGCTTTGTGAGCGGCCTTCAGAACCAAAGCCCTCTTCCCCACCCTAGCACTTATCACAGTATTGCCATTGTCTGTATTTCCTCGCAGGCTCCAAGAGGGCAAGGACTACAATCTCCACTCATAACAGTCGTAGTAACAACTACCATATCTTGAATATTACCTGTGTGCCATGGTTCTTTGTAGAGTATTCCATGTACTTTCAAAACCCTGCAAGATAGGAGTTATTTGTAACACCTTGTTTTACATACACACACACACTGGACCTTGGGTAATTAATTGCCCAAAGTATCTTTAGTTTTATGTTAACTACCTAGCACTCATCACAGTACTTTGTACATTGTAGGTGCTCATTAATTACTTGGTGAATGAAGTAAGACAGGTGCTCTAAAGAGAATCTGATACAAATCATGTATTTAACAGATGAGGAAACTGAGGCCAAGACAGGCTAAGTAGCGTGTTCCATAAAGCACAGCATGTTAATGGCATCGCCGCTATCAGAAGCCAGTTATCTTGAAGATTAGGTGAGGATATTATAGATTTCATGTTTCTTTTTCTAACAGCTGTCCCTTTCTAGGCCCCTTACACCATCAAAATATCCCTGCACCAACTAACCAAATATCATGTTTGGTTTCTGTCAGAGAGTAGGCAAAAGTTAATTGCTAATCTCTACCTTTTATCTGCCCAAAGCATCCCTACCCAGAATCAGTGCAGTTCCCAACAGAAGTAGATCATTGATGATTTCAGTCTTCCCTTGATTAAAAACAACAAACAAACATAAAGTTTCTCTCTTAACCCATTCAATTAGTAACTTATTTATTTGAGTTTAGAAATTTTACTTAAACCTTTCTAGTATGTGCAATGTTTGCATAGAACATGTATGACTTTCCCAAAGAAACTAGGGAGACCCTCAAAACTGTGAATGTTCCCCAGCCAGTGATTCTAAAAAACAATGACACAAATATCTCTTAGGCTTTTAAATTTCCAAGTTAGGAAATATTTTTTAGAAGTATTAACTGGGAAAGGTAATTTTTGGTGAGAGAAATATTCTAAATATTAAAAGGGATTTTCAGATTATATAATATCTAATCACTGGGATGTACAGTGTACACCTGAAATACTATATATCAACTGTAATTAAAAATGATTTAATAATAAATAAATACAAATACAAAAAAATTTAAAAGGTACAAGTTATAGGGTCTGGAATTGAATTAAATATTTGTGGTAGTGCTGGCATTTTGCTGAATCCATAGATTTAGAACCAAAATCACATATCTTAAAGGTGTATATTAGAGAGAGTATAATTGAATAAGAGCGCCTCCTCAAATTCAGAGCAAAAATCCCAGGTTAAAAAAAAAAAAGGCGTAGGATTCCAAACTCTCAGAAATCCTACAATTAACAAATCTCCTGGCCATTGGAACTCCTGAGTATCCCAAGTATAAATTATCTATTCATGTCTTAGAGAGGTCTCTAAGCTGTGACCTGGATGGAGCCTTTGGAGCAGCAGTTCTCAACCTGTGGGTCGCGACCCCTTTGGGGGTTGAACGACCCTTTCGCAGGGGACCCTAAGACATAACAGTAGAAAATTACAGTTATGAAGTAGCAACAAAAATAATTTTATGGTTGGGGGTCACCACAACATGAGGAACTGTATTAAAGGGTCGTGGCATTAGGAAGGTAGAGAACCACTGCTTTGGAGGAACCCACCAATCGATAAGCAATTACCTGTAATAAAGATAAATAAGCTTCACTTTTCCAAGAGAAAAAAAGAAGAGAGCTATAAGCTTCTTCCCTTTCAAGCTCTGATTTTTGGCCTATAGAGATTATTTTTGTCTATCCAGAAATGTGAGCCTATAAAATTCCACCTCCTATGATAACCAAATACATTAAGCCTTATATCCTAAAATCCACGAGTATAGGTGGAAATACTTAACTACATTCTTAACCTGCCATTGTGAAAATCAGCTTACTTGTTCACCATAGTCCAGCCCCTGTGATTTTCTTCAAATTCCTCCAGTACTTGAAGCACCCTCCTGCACCAGGTTTATTAGAATTTATTTTTTTCACTTGAATAGTTTCTTCTTAACCTTCAGGTCCACTTAAGTATACTCTTAGGAGTAGGTTTCTCTGATCACACTATCTAAACTAGTTCTTTTCACCTGTTACTCTCTCACAAACACATTTGTTTTCTTTTTTTTGTTAATCCTCAACCAAGGATATTTTTCTATTGATTTTTACATAGAGTGGAAAGGAGGGAAAGAGAGAGAGAAAAAAGCAAAACAAAAAACATCAATGTGAGAAGAGACACATTGATTGGTTGCCTCCCACACGACTCTAACCAAGCCCAGAGATTGAACCTGCAACCCAGGTACATGCCCTTGACCAGTAATCGAACCTGCGACCCTTCGGTCCTCAGGCCGATGCTCTAACTGCTGAGCCAAACCAGTCAGGGCAACACATTTGTTTTCTTTATAGTTCCTATCACAATCTGTAATTTTTTGTTGGTTTCTTTATTTCTAGTTCCTTTTGTAGAAAGTAAACTCATTGAGGTCAGAAGTTTTTATATCCCCAGGACCTAGCAGAGTAACTGGCATAAAATAGATACTCAATAACTACGGATCAAATTAATGTTCTAACAGAAATATAAATGTGTGAAAATAAAAATTGTACATTTATGTTTGGTCTTCGCTCTTGCAGGCCTGGCAGATGTCTGAAGTCTGGAAATCTGTTTTTCCTTGTTCTAAACAGCTAATATGTTTTGGATATTTTACCTAAAATTTTTTACAAGACAGACATGATATATATATTCAGTTTAGCATAAAATTCAGCACCACAGAGAGTTACAATTGTTGAGAGACCTTACAATTTAAAAAGGACCAGGACTTTGGTCCTGATTGTAATCTTATGGTAGTTATTTAACTTACTTAAAATGCTTAAGTTAATTATTTTAGTTTTCTCCTCTGTTAAATAGAGATAATAGTACCTTTCTCATTAAAATGTTTATTTCCAGGAAAAAAATAGGAAGGCTTATAGAATTTTTAGTATAATATGACAGTAAAAACTCACAAAACGGTAGCTATTTTTACTCTGATTATTTCAACTGACAACAGCTGTGGAGTGGGAAGGACCCTGGAAGCATCACATTTATATGCTTCCCTTTCTCTAAACAATATTTAAACAGTCTTTAAAGGACTGAATATAACAAGAGACATAATAGTATTTTTCAATAACAATTTATATGAATTACAACAAGATATCTTATCCCTAGTTTTCCAAATGCATATGGCAACTTTTAATGCCTTGGCCCAGCCTAACCTTGATATCTCTCACATGCATTAGAGATACATGCTCTGTGCTCTAAGAAATACCTTGAGAGCCAGTGATTCTCTAATTGTAAATACAGATTTGCATTCAGTAACCAGTTTGCTAATAACCAGGATCTCAGAACCGCCGGTTACTCCTCTGAATATCCCCTCTGCAGTCTCACACTTCTCCATCGGGTGAGGTGGTGATGCATACAGCTCATTTCTCCTATCTTAGAATTTGTTTCTCTTTGAAAGTCAGTGAAATGTTCTTTTAGATAATGCCATTTCCACGAATACCTCAAGAGTAACCGAAACCTACAGCCTAGCTAGTTATATATCCTCCCAACCTCAACTGCAAACCTTTCCGCATTCTTCTGAGCGCTTTAAACTTCTTTCTTTCAGTGCTTCTTTGTGACTCCCATCAGCGAAGGTTACTGATGTAATCTCAGAACAGTAGGAAATGGGCCATTTGTCAAGAACTAGTGTTCCAACTGTATATCACATTAGCAAACCTTTAAAATTCCATTTGCAAGTAGAAAATCCTGTTGGTGAGATGTTTAGAAGAGGATATTCTTGCTCACGCACATTTAAATTGAAAAACCAGAAGTGAAAAGATTGTTTTTCCATACCTAAAGTATAGAAAAGTAAGGCACTCCTCTCAGTAAAGTCGATATTGGGTAAATTCAGTTTTGTATGTAATATAGCATGTAAGAGTATATAACGAAGTTAGAGTCAAATGATGCCTATTAACAGAACTATCCTTTCAAATATACCTTAAAAGTAAAGAGCAACATAGGAAAACTACAAATAAATTGACATTATCGTCTAGACGATAGCCACAGTGTCCTCTCTTTTCTGGCTTGTTTAATTAATAAAACAATCTGAAAACTGCAGGTTGATTTCTAAAGTCATCTCTACGTCACCATGGATCTCTGGACCCTTCACTTACTCTTCCCTGCCCATCCTAACCCTTAGTGGAGAATGAGAATGAGTATATTGGCATAATAAAGCAAAGTTTTTGAAATGCAAAAAGAGATATATATATATAAAATAAAATAGAGAGAGAGAGGTTTGTGTTGCAGTAAAACAGATTGTGAAATTTTGGAACAAATAGGGTGTTGGAGCCTTGGTCTCAAAGAATAAATGAAACTTGTTGGCCTGGGGTACAAATAGGTGAGGCCAAACCAAACTAGTAACCTAAAGGGAGAAATGGGACTGGAAAGAGGAAACTTTCAGGTACCCTTTGGCAAACTGTACTTTTCCTTGTGCACTGAACTCTGGACACTGTCTTAAATTCACTGTGAAAAATCATTGCCCACAAACCCATCCATTCATTTCAAGGCATAAACTAAAGTTTATAAAATTAATAATTGGTGAATTGTCAGGTGAATGTAACCAAAATGTAGAGCCAGAGTCAGGCTTAAATGTATAACTTATTTGGCTACAGGTGTTGTAGGCTTTGCCTGAATATTCCAGAACATTCATAGAATGGGTCATTGTTAAATGTGTTAAATAACTCTGAAAGTAATATTTCCAGTTACTGAAATAGGACATAGTAGCAACAGAATCTTTTTATTTAATGGTTTTTATTCCTCCCGTTAACCCATCTCCCCTAGAGGTAAATCCACTGACTGACTATCATTACAACAGCATAATTGAATTCTCAGAAAAGATCAACTTCCTTCACGAGGCCTGGGTAGATACTGTCATAATCTAAAACCAAAGACTTTACCAATGTTTATCATTAACTAAATAAATATCTGTATAGAATTATCTATAACTAAATAGAGAAACTAAATATATAGAAAGTAAAGATATATGAGACTTAAGTTGATCAACTTCATTACATAATTCCATTTCCTTTTTATAAACATCAGGCTTAGTGTATAAAAAAAAAATAGCTTGTCTTTTGCTAAAAAAGGTTTTATAACATTGAAGAAAATTTATGAATTACGAGTATTTGGTCCTTCAAACTGTCTTATATTATTTGTCTGTTTTCCTTAGGAAGGCATTTTCCCATTTCTGAACATTACCACTGCTGTAGACCCTTCAATAAAAATATTATTTCCTCCCTATAAGTGTCTGCTCTGATTTACTTTTATATTGTTTCTTTAACCCCTATTTAGTTTTATCCCATGGCGATGTTTTCAGCTGAAAAGGGTAACTTCACTTGGCATTGTACCTGTAAAATGTACTGACGTGGGGCTAGCACAGTTTTATACCAAGTGCAACAATGATTCAAATGAAAGAATAGAAAGAAAAAGTTAATGTTACTGAAAAATATGCCTTTTAAACATTTAACCCTTATTTTCCATGTATGAGAGTATATTGTTTGCTTCAGTATAATAGGCAGCATAGGAATAGCCTTTGAGAATTAAAATATTGCTAAAATAGTGTACTATAATAAATGGAACAGGTCTGTGACCACAATACTTGTGGTTATTTAATTACCAAAGTATGCTGTAAAGTAAGTTGCAGGATTTCTTTCTAGAACCACGGCATTTGCTGAAATGTCTAAGCCAGCAAGAAATGGTAACGTTCAGTTGAGGAATGACCTTCAAACAAGGACTGAGCTTCCAGCACCGGTCAGAGGTCAGCAATGGTTCTCCTGCTGCAGAAGAAGAGCTCAAAACAGGCAAACTGAACTGAATGGAATTCATGGAATAACTGAATCAAAAATGCTTTTTTCTTCTGAGTCTACCCCAACCACGATCATCACGCACACTGCGAGGA
The DNA here is from genome assembly GCA_030848825.1 of Tadarida brasiliensis. Taxonomy (NCBI): domain Eukaryota; kingdom Metazoa; phylum Chordata; class Mammalia; order Chiroptera; family Molossidae; genus Tadarida; species Tadarida brasiliensis. The sequence continues at coordinate 78,787,008 of CM061260.1, forward strand.
AACCCTGGGAATCACACAAATCTTCAACATTTAAAAATGGAAGGAAATATTTTCCTTTCCTTCATTCCCAAGCCACCCCCACCTCAACCTCCCAAAAGTTTACATACTGGTAGAGATCCCAGAACAAAGGGTCACAATCCAAACTTGACCAAAAAGCACGAGTTTACATCACAAAAGTAAATGGTTGTCAGTTTTCCAGCAAACCGAACCTCATAGGTCAGAGATTGTCTAATCTGAGCTAGGTGAGGCCATGTACTAGAAAGGTTGAAATTTTCCCAGGAAATAATGAATATGATTCCTTAAATAGGAAATGAAACATTATTTGGGTGACTATTGGCCTATAGAACAATTTGCCTTCTTTTCCTGACAGGATATGGGAGGAGCTAATGACCACCTGTACGGGGAGGATCATTAGTGTAGGTCCTGCATGCAGACAACCCATAGTTGCTTAGAGGAGTGATCTCCTGCTTAGGAATCTGCAGCCACCTTCCTCCTCCAAAATTTACAAGTCACCCTGCCCCATGTCAGGTTCAAGTTCCTCAAGAAGTATAAAATGTGAAAAGCATAATGGATAGAGAATGAAATTGACATTCTGACTAGAGGGGAATATATAAAGCTCAATAACTATAATCCAACTGTAGCAAATAGAATTTAATATGTTTTAAGTTTAATAACAGAGCAGCTTCTCTGTAAGCCACAGAGTAGGCATCTGTACAATGGCTGATAATGAACCCAGGCTGTAATGAATCTCATCACTAGTATGTACAAATGCTCTTTATTTAATATTTTGCATGGTGTGATGAACTCTGTCTTTTATACTTTTATCTGGTGGCATAATGCTACCTCTGAATTCTCATGGGCTCTAGAATGTGAAAAATGACTTGTAGAATGTTATTCACAGGTATCCATCAAGCCTGTTTTAATATTAAACACCCCCAACTTCAGTTTTGAAAACCTCCAACTGATTTTGCAAAAAGAAGGTACTTTGAAAGTGTGGGACTCTCAGGAAATTATATAGACTTATGTGGAGCTTAGGATAGTATCAGGGAAGTAAGAGGTTAGGAGTTGGACAGGAAAGCACCCCAATATAAGAGATAAATACAATGAAAGGCATGACAGATGCCAAAAACAAACTTTGCCCATTTTCAAATTTTGTTTAAGAATCGTCTTGTACCTAATAAAGTTTTTGTTTAAATATCATTTATTGACCACAAAGTTCATCCTACTGCCTATTATAATTTCTAATCCTCTTTGTCTACTTAATCAATTTAATGGGCCTTGTGAGCTAACCTATAAATAGGCTTTTGTGGACTAGTTTGAGAATTCAATCACCATTTACTATGTTGCATATATAATAAATTGCAGTTCAGATTTTGAAAAAAGCATTTAGAACACATTTTTTAAAAGTCAAGAAACTAGGGAGAGGAGGAAATGAAGAGTTATTGTCTAGTGAGTACAGAGCTTCGTTTTTGCAGGATGTAAAGGGTTCTGGAGATGGATGGTGCTGACGGCTGTACAACAATATAAAACAACTTAATATCACTGAACTATACACTTAAAAATAGTTTAGATAATAAACTTCATATTATATGTTTTTATCACAATAAAAATTTAAAAAGTCAGCAGCTATACTTGGCAGGGGGGAGACCATGATCACGAAGGTGGTTTTCCCAGGGCAAGGTTTATCCAATGCACTCTGGATATGCTGACCCCTGCGATTTTCCAAATGTGAGAATCTTGACAGCATAATTTGTGGTAGGGGGACTACCTTAGCACTCTCTCCTGGGCGGGGGGAGTCAGGGGCTAACTGTTTTCTCATATCTCTATGACTAAAATAATTTGTACCTAATTAGATTCAAAGGAAATTCTCTGATGTTCATTTTACTATATCTGAAACTATGACACCAAAAGTATACTAGATGTGAACTATAAAAAAAATGAACTTACAAAAAAAAAGGATTATTGTACCCATTGCAGATCATATACCAATCTGACAACACCACCCTTTTATCAAGGAGGATTTCCTTTATTTGTGTTGTTTGTTCAAAATAAAAGCACAATCTTCTTCACTCATTGGTTATACCCCAGGATAGTAAGGTTTTATATCTACCACTTACTTAATCTACATCTTAATTAAACCATTAAATGTTATCTCAGTGCATACAGAGATTAGTTGTGCCTTCTCTATCTCCTTTTCATGTAAAAGTTTCAATCTAAAAAAAATTTAAAGAGAAGTCTAATAATTGAACAATAAAAACCAGAGTCTAGCATTTACAGATTAACTTTTTGTAAGATTTGCCTTTTTGTCCTTTGGTTTAAAAAGTTATTTATTCAAGGATTAATCATTCCATTCTCAAAGGAGATTTTATAAATGAGTTTTCAGGGTTTTTTTATTAAAAATAATTATAATTTCTTTATAGCTCCTAGAAGAGGGAACAGTTAATATCTCCATTACATAGAATACTAGAAGAGGCTAGAGCTAAGATGTTTAAAGCAGAATTTGAAGTTCAAGTTCACAGTATGTTGGACTGCAGCTAGAAAAGTTCAAAACCAGCATTGTTTCCCTCTGGCTTTGGATCCTGGCCCAGGTAATTGAAACTCCTCCTCCCCAAAATGATTCATCCTTCTTCATGATGTCACATTTGAGGAAGCCTTCTGCTTTATGTTAGATGTCCTTCTTAAGCATTCCAATAGCATTCTATATATTCCCTTTATGTTAATAAGTGTATCTTTTGTAATTTTCTATTTGTTTGTCCTTCCCTCTAAACTGTGAACAGGTGTTGATTCTATAATTTTCCCTGTTCTAGTTTCAGGTACTATCATATTGTTTAACATGCTGTTGGGGTTAAATACATAAGAATGAAGAAAAACAAAAAGAGTTACTGTGTTTAGGTCATTGTTCTAAGCTTTTCACATTTACTAATTCTCAAATCAACCCTTTGATGTGGGTATTATTATTATTATCCCATTTTATAGGTCAGAAAACTGAGGCACAGACAGGTTTAGGTGACTTGCATACGTTTACAAAGATAGTAAGTACATATGGTGCATGGCCATCATACTAAATTGAATTAACAGAATAACAAGACCTAAAAGGCATCTCACACACAGATCCATGGATGACTTAAAATTCTATGAGATGAAAGGCCATATGGAAAGAAAAAATTTCCTTGCCCCACCTCATGCTTTATGTTAAACAAGTGAAATACCTTCATTGATAAATAAAATTCAAAGGGATCTGGATTATCACCATGCTGCCAGGGATAATCAGTTTACATTCTGATTCCATTTTTTCTGAACTACTTAAAGACATTTTTATACAAAATGGGATCATACTCTATATACTTTGTCATAATATACTTTTGTCTCTTAACATTGTATACATCTTTCTACAGAAATAGGTGTAAATTTTCATCACCATTTTTAATAGTTACAGAATAAAATTTTTAAAAATTTATTGTTGTAGTATCACCTATGTGTACATTCCAATAGGTCAGTGTGGAAATGTGAAAACTTAAAACTTATTCTCTAAAGTAGAGATGTTAGCCCTGGCCAGTGACTCAGTTGGGTGAAGCACCATCTGCATACCAAAATGTTGCAGGTTCAATTCCCAGTCAAGGCACATACCTAGGTTTTGAGTTCGAGCCCCAGTCCAAGCGTGTACAGGAGGCAATCAATTGATGTTTCTCTCTCACATCAATGTTTCTCTCTCTCTCTTAAAAAAATCAGTAAAAAACATATTCTTAGGTAAGGATAAAAAAATAAAAGTAGAGATGTTAGGTGAAAGAGCAAAAGCTGAGGTGTGAGAATGGCACTGACAGGAAATTAGCAAGAAACCAGACAGAAGAAAGTTGAAGTCAATGATTGGCCCCCAACAATCAAGCAAGCTATGGTGAGTCTGGTGGTAGTTGATACGAAGGAGGGAGGTCATGAGAGTGCAGACATAGCACTTTTTTTTCTAGGTTCACAAGCATGATTAACTGGTTTTGCTGAAAATTCCTAGTAGACACAAAAAAGAGTCAAATGGCTTTGAGAATACCTTTGAGAAAACTAGTCACTGGTTAAATATAGTTAGTCATCTATAGTTAGACAAATAAGGCAAAATTTTGGGTACCTTATATTTCTCAAAACAATTGCATTGATTTAGGAAGAGCCTACCTAGGTCAAGGATGCTTAGCTACAACTGAAAATATGAGTAGCAGAGGGGACGATTTCATTGTTGCCAAATTTTAAACAAATTCATAGTGCATGTGTTTATATATTTGTACATCTCAGGCATTAATGGACCAGCAGCTGAAGACCTGTCTTGATAGGGAGTAAGAAGGAAAGATACTGAGAACACTCACAAAGTAATGCACATTTTCCTTGACACTGAAGTAATGGCACTTAAACTGTACATAAAACACTTTTACAAGCAGCTCTCTTTCCAAGAAAATAAAAAGACATGTTTAATTTGTAGGAAAATAAAACTTCTTGGGGTGAGGTCTCAGACAATTGGGTTTAAAGGTTCATTCTTTTTCAATTGTGGTATTTCGTTTTAACGAGGTGCATGAAATGCTTCCATTTACCCCTTTGCCACCATAAAAGCTTGTTTTAATTTCCATATGTCCTTAATAAGAGTTTTAGAGAAAAGATATTCCTCTACTTTCATGAAATTTCGGCCATGTAAAGGAGCTCAAGCTTCATGAAGAAGAGAATTCCTGGATCACTAACTGACTAAGTAACCACAGCAAAGATGGTTGTCATTTAAGCCCCATGGTGAGAAGTGGCCAAGGTCCTAAATTTAAGAGCCACCTGATTCAGGTAATATCCTTTTCAAGATCTGTGGTGGGAAATGAAAGAAATGGGGCCATTATTCTGCACATATTTTACAACATTCCTATCTTGTTAACATTCAACACTAGCCCTCTTTACTTCACTCCTGACTCTTATTACAATCAGAAGAAAAGAAAAACAAAATTAGAAGAGAGCCACCACAAAGATGAATAACTTCCCTTCATTTGCAGTCCATCAAATAGACTGTTCTCATTTCCAAGGACTGAGTCCTTCCATTTACACACTGGTTCCAACCCTCTCTTCTCATTCTTCAGGAATTTGCTCCTGCAATATTCCCCGTCTCTCTCCATTACCTTCTCTCTCCCCAGAGGATTACTCCTATTTTATGAGAGGCAGTGCCCTCCCTATAGAGTGTGGGTTCTGGAAATAGAGTGCTGGGATTAGAATCCTGATCCCACTCTTTAGTAGCTGCATGACAGTGAGCCCCTTACTAACATTTGATGTGAGTCAATTTCATCTGTAAGCTGAAAGGTTCTTATAAAAATTGAGTATTAGATAAATTGATACTTGTAGAACACATGGTAAACTATATAAGTGTGAGCTTTTTAAAATTATTATTATTCACATAGAAATACACTTCAATATTTTCCATATTTATTATTTGGATAACTATTTCCATATTTGATTTATTGAAGTCCTGTCCCAAGATCAGCATATATTCAAATGTATTTATGATCCTTAAGTGTGGACAAGTTATTTGCTAGGAGACTCAATGTTTTTCGCAAATAAATACATAAAACTAGAAGTGCATACCAGGATGTGTTGCCTAACTCCAAATATAAATTGCAATTGAGATTCTCCTCTGAATCAGTAGACTCTCAGATAGAAAAAGACGTTGTGAAGTGTGGGGATTTGTAAATTTCCTTATATTTGCACCTGAACATTATGATCCTGAGGTTAGCTTGAAGAAATGCACAGTGGGAGAAAAGAACATCCCTTGTGGTATCTGATTGAATATCAGTTTATTTTTATTTTCTTGTAAGAGCTCAGAGTTATCCAGAATTCATTTCACATCACTGTGAACAAATATGCTAATACTCTGCATAATTACTTAGTCTCGTTTGTAATGAAGGGATACATATAATAATAATATAATAGATGTTCTGAGTAAAAGATTTAAAGTCAATATGAATTTGAACATCTGAGAACAGAATCAAGTCCAGTAAGTCTTATTATATAATATTCTCTGTTAGATACTTTGCTTATTATTTAATAGCAGAGTGATAAGAACAAAGAGCACTTGAATTCAAGATTTGTTTCCAGGGGAGACCATTATCTCCTGCAAAAGTACTAACATGTAAAGACAATGATTATATATTACATATACAGTCATATATCAAATAACCCCCAATATTTCTGAATATGTATGATTATAATGCATCATTTACTTAAGAAATCAGCAAATTAAAGTATATTGTTATTGACGATATATCTGATGTGATCCCTAAGTTATAACCAGTCTATTCTGAAGACTGACAAAAAAATATGGAAATGAACAGATATGTCACTTATTGCCGATAGTTAAATTATAAAGAATGTTAGGTACGCTAAAAAATATTATGTATTTAGTCAGTGACAGCCTTTAATAAAACGAGTATTGCTAAGATTTATTAACTCTATTCAGCCTGAATAGTCATTCAGCACAACCTTTAAAAGCTTTCCAAATATCTAGTGCCAGTCTAGTTTTAATATGCGTAACAAAGTGATCATATGAAAGACTGAACAGTTGGATTTCAGGAAATTTATCAATCTCAGGTTAATTTTTAATGGTCTAATCGGAGCCATGGGTCAAGTCAATCATCTGGTGAGTGAAGACTGAATTATCCTCTAAAGTTAAGGATATACCTACTGTTGATCATCCCAGGTATGGTTAATCCTAAAATAGATTATAGTGAAAGAATTTGAACTTTTTCATAGGGCATGAAGCCAAAGGGATATGGGGTCTTTATTAGTTGGGTTTTCCAGAGAAACAAAACCAATAGGAGATAGATGATTGATATATGATAGATGATAGATAGATAGATAGATAGATAGATAGATAGATAGATAGATAGATGATAGATAGACAGACAGACAGATAGACAAAGAAGATATTAATCATGCAGTTTTGGAGGCTGAGAAGTCCCATGATTTGCCCTCTGCAAGCTGGAGAACAAGGAAAGCTAGTAGTATAATTTAGTCTGAGTCCAAAGGCCTGAGAACCAGGGGAGCCAATAGTGTAGCATCCAGACTGAGGCCGAAGGTCAGAGAAGAAGGGGAAGGGGGACCACGGGTATAAGTCCCAGCATCCTAAGACCCAAAACAAGAGGTCTGATGTCCAAGGGCAGAAGATGGATGCCTCAGCTCAACAAAAGAGCAAGAAATTTCATGCTCCCGCTACCTTTTTGTTCTGTTCGGATCGGGTGATGTTCTGCCCACATTGGTGAGGGCAGATCTCCTTCTTCAGTCTACTGATTCTAATGCAAATCTTTTCTAGAAACATTCTCACAGACACATTCAGAAATAAAGTTTTACCAGCTATCTGAGCACCTCTTAGCCCAGCCAAGCTGATACATGAAGTCAACCATCACGGACTCCAGAGTGGAAAGGCCTGGAATGAAACCTGGTGTGACGAACATTCTCCTGGCCATGAGGAGAAGTGTGGAAATGAGTGGAGGCAGTGAGCTTTCCCTCTGTGCCCACCCCAGGTCAGCAGTGGGGGGCCTTGGCAGTCACAGCAGAACAGTTAGGGCCTGACTTCTAGGGCAGCCAACATCTAGTCCAGTGGGCAAGTGTAGTCAAGACTGAACTTTGGACCCCCCCCCCACCCTGACACGGGATAGAGGCCAAGTGGCATCAGTAGCACAGCTGACTTTACCCAGCAGAACTCAGAATTCACAACTGTCTTCAGCAGCAAGACTGGTGGCCAGAAAGAGGCCCAAGCCAAAGAATCTGACAATCTTGTCTGGACTCATGTGAAGCAGCACATTGGGAAAATTCTCAGAAACACACGGAGCATATTTTAGTAGTAATTTCTGGCAAGGAAGTGCATAGGGTCTTGTGCCTTTATCATGAGAGTAAATAAAGAGTAACTTTATCTGTATTCATAGGCTGAAGAGAACAAAAATAGGTATAATATATAAGGAAATAATTAAGGTATTTCTTTTGGGGATCATGTTAGTTTTTCTACAGTCTGAGTTAACATTTAGAAATATATTTCTTAAAAATTAGAAAGATAAGCATCTTATTTTTAGTTTCTCAGTGGGGAAGGAAAACTTAAGAATATGATGCCAAAGTTAAGTTTCTAGAAAATCAATTGAACCAAAATTAAACCTAAGGAAAAAAAAAATGAATGATTATAAAACTGACTTTTATTGTCAAGATTTACCAATCATATTTATTAGGACATTCAACTTCTGGTTGAAAGAGTTTCTGTAACTTTAAGTTTCAACATGATTTTCTTATTTTAAACCAAAAAATAATATTTTTCCTGTTTGATCCTTGTGCTTCAAATCATAGGCCTTCAAATAGTTCATGTTTTGATTTAAAGGATAATTTCTAACGTTTTTAAAGTATTGTGCTTTACAATGTGTTCTCTCATAATTTTATTTCAACTTGTAATGGCTCTGTGATATAGTTACTCTGCAATTATTTCATTGTTATTGTCATTATTATTAGAACAATTTTTTTACATATAAAAAGGGTCAAAGAAATTGTGATTTTCCAAAGATTATGGAAGCACTACTACTCAGAGACCAATTATTCACATCATAAAACTCTCCTTTGTTTTTTTTTTTTTTTAAAAAAAACCGTCAGAGTGTTATTTTTACAAATAGGGAGACTTCCCCTAATATCTTAAAATTCCCAAAAATTTATTAGAGGTGATATTTTGGGATGCAAATTGTTTAAATAAAGTGAAGACACTTATATTTGCATAATTCTTTCCATTGAAAAATGTTTTTTCTGTAATGGGATTCTATTTAACTAGACATGTTTAGAAAAGAAGCATGGATATGCCATTGAGCTTTATCTGCCTGATTTTACATAACAAGATAAATTTTTAATCAAATTTGGTAAAGTTTGACTGTCAAAATTGCAAAGAATTCAAAGTAGAATCCATTAAAGCTAGAGCTCTGCATACAAAACAAAATGGAGAATCGAAGCAAAAGAGAGAACATTTCAAACTCTGAATTTTATTTGAAATGGTCTCAAAATTGTGATCGAAGGCATTTAATTTTTTTTGGATATATATATATATATATATATATATATATATAGTCTTTCAACAAATGCATATTAAATATTAATAGTGTACTAAACATTGTACCAGGTCAAAAATACATTATTGGGGAAAACAGACAAAAATAAAATGTTTGATATAATATCCAGAAATGAGCACTTTGGTGAAGGAAAAGAAAGCAGTGAAAGGAAACATAGAATAATGAGGGGCTGGGGGAGTGGATGCTGTTTGGTGTAGTGCAAACCAGGCAGGGCCTTTGCTAAAGAAGTGATACTTGAAAAGTGATGACACCGTGATTTAAAAAAAATACATGTTCGATGGCCATAAAAAAGAAATCTTACCATTTATGACAGCATGGATGAACCTAGAGGGTATAATGCTCAGTGAAATAAGTCAAGAGAAAGACAAATACCATATGATTTCACTTATATGTGGATTCAAAAGAACAATATAAATGAACAAACAAAAATGAAACATACAGACAGGGAGACCAGACTGGTGATTGTCAGAGGGAAGGGGGGGATGGGGGTCTGGGAAGAAGAGGTGAAGGGATTAAGAAATACAAATTGGGCCCGACTGGTGTGGCTCAGTGGTCGAGCATCGACCCATGCACCAAGAGGTTGCCGATTCGATTCTCCATCAGGGCACATGCCCATGTTGTGGGCCAAATCCCCAGTGGAGGGCATGCAGGAGGCAGCCAATCAATGTTCTCTCTCGTCAATGTTTCTATCTCTCTCTCCCTCTCCTTTCTTCTCTCTCTCTCTCTCTCTCTCGAGTATCAATAAAGAAAAATAAAAAAAGAAATACAATTGGTAATTATAGAAGAGTCACAGGGAAATAAATACAGCATAGAAATATGGTCAATAATATTGTAAGAATTGTGTATAGTGGGTACTGAAAACATCATTTGTCAAGTATATGATTGTCTAACCACTGTGTGCTGTACCCTTGATACTAATGCAAAATACTACTGAAGTAAACTATAATTGAAAAATTAAAGAATAAATAAAAATTTTAAAAAAGAAGAGTGTTGGAGGCAGAAGGAAAAGACCCTAGACTAAAACTAACTTGGTGCATTTAGAAAATATTCCGAAGGCCAGTGTGCACAAGGTGGGGTAAGTGACAGAAAGTGACAAATGAGGTTGGCGGGCTGGACGGACATGTAACAGAACTCATAGAGCGTTCAGAGTGTGATATTAGCCACTGAAGAGCTTTGATCTGGGACGAGGAATGAACTGAACCATGTTTGTTTCCTCTAAATTCTTTGAAATGGAATTAAAAATTTACATAAAGCAAAATGAGAAAAACCTAAGTATACAGATCAATGACTTTTTACACATGTATATACATACCATCACCACCACTTGGAATCATGCTTTCAGCCACGGTGGGGAGCTGGGAGAATAAAACACACAAAGGAGCATGGAGAAATGGTTCCAGCACAGGCTGGAACTAGATGGTAGCTCTTTAAAGAGCTGAAAAACTGAAATTAGATCTTACATTTCAACTTAGAGCCCATCGACATGTTTGCTGCATTGGATGCAGATGTGAGGAAATGAGAACTATAAAGGATCACTCCACAGTTTGGGTTCTAAACTACAATAGCAGTTGCTGGGGCTGTTTCTGAGACAGAGGAGGAGCTGATTGACAGGGAAAGATATCAAAGATTCAGTGCTGGCTGTGTTGAGCTTGAGCTGTCCGTTAGCATGCCTGGAGTCTGAAACTCCAGGGGGAGGTTGGGTAAACTTGCCTGTAGAAAGGAAAGAAAAGCAGAGGACCAAAAGCAGAACCAGCAAATGCCTATGCAAGAAAAGCCAGGGAAGAGGCAGGCAAAATAGGAGACTGTGACGTTTGGAAAAGCCACCAGTGTGCACAAGCAGATCTTTGTGGATAAAGGAGAGACAGGGTTAGGGGCTAAATTTACACTAAAAGAAACCATAACGATTTTGTTACTGAATGCCCCAAAATAATATGTTGAAATGCTAAGCCCCTGTACCTCAGAATGTGACTATATTTGAGATAGGGTCATTCAATAGGACATTAAGTTAAAATGAGGTCATTAAGGTGGTCCCTAATCCAAAAGATGGCCATCTACAAGACAAGGAGAGAGGCCTCAGAAGAAATTAAGTCTGCCAACACCTTGATCTCAAACTTCTAGCCTCTAGAATTGTGAGAAAATAAATTTCTGTCATTTCATCCACCCAGTCTGTGACACTTTGTTATGGCAGCCCTACCAAACTAATATAGGCCGCCTGAAGATTGATGGTTCTTTTCTGAAAAACCCAGAGATAAGAAAGGAAAATGTCATTCTCCCAACCAGACACATTCACATATCGCCTGCTTCTCCTTGCATCCTTAATATATTACCATACCCTTGAAACCAAGTTATAAGGTATACCAATCTGGTATTATTTAACATGTATTATTGGGTTTAATGTTAAAAGAAACCATAACAATTATATTACTGAATCCTTAGACTAACAGCTAGCATAGATGAGCAAATCTTAAAAGTACAAGTAGAATATGAAGTGCTGGGAGATGCTTCTTAGCCTTAGTTTTAGAAATAAAGGAAAGGAATATGACCAGAAACCAGTATGGTTAGCAGAGACTGCTATTTTCCCCCCAATATCCATTCTCCCTTCTCCCCCTCCCGAGCACTAAAGTAAGTTTTAGCTATAATATATTGAGCCTCCCTTGTGTCATGTGGTTAAGTTTCAACTAATAAGATAGAGGCCAAAGGGCTTCCAAAATGTGTCCCTAGAGATATGCACGCCCTTTTAACCCTTCCCTCTTTCCTGCAGTCTGGAACTTGGACACACTGTTGGGCGTTCAGCAGCCCTAGGGTACAATGCCACCTGCTGAGCATGGCGGAGAAACAGCAAAGAAGCATGGTCCTCGACACCATGAAGCAACATACCAGTCCCAGAAACAAACTTCTATCTTGTCACAATTATTCTTTTTTCTGTTATTCATAACCAAATAATCTTACCGATGTATCTCCAAAGGCACCTTTTTGGTAGTATAAACTAACGCAATACAATGAAACATTCTGTTTCATTTTTCATCAATGTGTATTTCCATCAAACGCTGAATTCCAGACTTGGAATTTGGGCACAGACAGTGGTACAACTTGTGCATTACACAATGCCATGGGGCCCTATCCTGGAATTGTACCCTGACTCTGAGTCTAATGATTCCTATTTCACTTTAATACAACTTTAACTTTCCATAATGATATAAACTGTACATTTAGAAATTGTTATTATAGACATAATTATTTAACTACATTTGTTTTTTATTAATCACATGGTGACCATTTACTAATGAAATATCATAGTTCATGTATGTGTATAACGTTACCCAGTTTACAAATTTTGCTTTGAACACATGTGTACTGTGAATGACCTATAGTAGCTGTGACCTTCACCCCCAGGGTCCAGGACACAGTAATTAGAGCTACTAACAGAGTGTTTGAACTGGGACAACTCTTAAATTCATATAAACTGGGCCATTTAAGGTAGCATTTTAAGTACAAGGGCTTTGGAATCAGGGAGACATATGTTTTAGCTTCTTTTCCACCACTTAACCCTACTGAGAACTAAGGCCGCTGTGACCCTTGGTGTCCTCACGTTTAAAATGTGGATTCTAATAGTTGGGATGATCAAATGAGATTCATGTACAAGCACTTAATACAGAAGCTGCCAGACAGTACGTGCCAAGTACATGTTAACGATTATTACTGGGTGTTCAACAATGTTGTTAGTGATTCAGTGAATGACAATAGTACTTCTTCATTTTGCAGATAAATAGACTGAGACATTTTGAGTTATGTCCCTGGATGCCTGTTCCACTTTTGCCAACCAACAGCTAAGCCCATGCTCTTTCCCTTACACATCCCAAGAAACAGGCTCGGAAGGCAAGACTTCCCGTCTGAGGCAGCTGTTGTAACAAAATTACTGCCTTTACCATCTCTAAAATTTGCTTTTTCAGTACCTGCTCTATGTAGCAAGAATTCTTACTGCCTATATGCTTTTAAATATATATCATGTCAATAGCAGATGCAAAAATAATGTTTTATGTTGCAAGTCTAATCTTCTAAGACAAATTATCTCAGATAATTATCTCAACAATTATTTTCAACAATTTCCTGAGATTTGAATAGTTTTAAGTGGGGAAACATTCAACATTCTTTTTACAGATATTGCATTGCTACCTCACCAGATGCTTCAGTAGATTTTTTTTCCCAGCAAGTAAAATACTCACAAACTATAATCTCTCAGCCAGGGCCATATGCACCATGCATAGTGGACAAGTATGTTTTCTTAATAGAGGTCAGGATTGAGAGTTTCAGGGGTCAGATTTCTTCAACACTAGATCAAGGGAATGGACAGAGTTGGGAAGGGCTGGATGTTGACTGGCAATCATTATCATGATTTTTAAATGCAAAAATCAAGAATAAAGTTTGGAAGTATAAAAATTATTATTTATGATATTCAAAAATGATATTCAGGACTATCAAATCTTAAACGTATGCCTTGATTATAATTCTACTCATGTCATTTTCCACATTCTCAGACACATATATATTGATTATAGATGTAGATATAGATATAGCTACAGATACAGATTCACAAATATCTAGACCTTAATTTTTAGAACAAAATTTATTTTAGCTAAATATATTCAGTATGAACCAACATCTTCAAAAATCTTATTTTCTTTTCAAAAGAATCTACCCTTGCATGATGTATATGCTTAATGAATGGTTTTCAAGTGAGTGAAAAATCAAAATTCAGGTATTTCTTATTAGGGCTACTACTCACTGTCTTATATAAAACAAAAGAATGCTTTATTTTTAAACAGAAAGTAACCAAATAATACATATGAGTGTGTGGTGACAAAAAGAAAAACCTTTTATATACCTCCCCAATTATTTCCACATTTCAGAAATAGTCATGTTTAACCACCTCTGTGTGTTTTTCCCCCTCCTCAAAAATTGTACTATTATTAATAAATTAAGTTTTGGCTTGTTAGCTTTGGACATTGTCTACTAACCTCTTGCTTTGGTAAGGAGCTCTGAGTCTCACCTGGCCCATCTTCCTCCTCCACCTTAGCAGAGGTGGCCTCTGCAACCTCAAACAACATCCTTAAATTCTCTCTCTTGTTCCATCAACTATAAAAGTTTTTTTGATGCCTTTCTCTGTATAGCCTAATACCTTCTCCCAATGCCCTCCACCTACCAGCTTTTACCAACTGTAACTTTACACTGGCATTTACATTTTCTCCTGTAATCACTTAAAAAATTTTATAGCTTATCTATCTATTTAAAGGTTGAGTACCAGAAAACTATGTTTTCATTGGTATGACTATGTAGCCTTTTTTTTTTTTGGAGAGAGAGAGAGGAAGGGACAGGGAAAGAGAGATAGAAATATTGATAAGAGAGAAACATCAATCAGCTGTCCCCTACTGGGAACCAAGCCTGCAACCTGGGCATTTGCCTGACAGGAAATTGAACTGGTGGCCTCTCGGTGCATGTAATGACACTCAATGAATTGAGCCACACCAGCTGGGCTGTAACTATTTTTTTAAATGTTTTTTATTGATTTTATATAGAGAGAGAAACATAGATCAGCATGTAATCCAGGCATGCGCTCAGACCAGAATCCAACCAGTGACCCTCCATTGCACAGGAGGGTCACACCTTCTAGGACAGACTACAGTTATTTTTTTCTGAAGCACCAAGAAATGTACTAACATTGTATTTCCTTCAGTATAGATCAATATTATGGGCTCCCTGATCTTTCCTGTATGGTTCAAATAAGAATTTTACTGCTCTTGCCTGGCTCATTAATTGAGTGTTGACCCATGCACCAAGAGATCACTGGTTCGATTCCTGGTCAGGGCACATGCCCAGGTTGTGGGCCAAATCCCTGGTGGGGGCCATGCAGAAGGTGGCCAATCGTTCTCTCTCATCGATGTTTCTCTCTCTCTTTCCTTCTCCCTTCCTCTCTCTCTAAAATCAATAAAGAAATATATATACATTTTTTACTGCTCTTGCTTTAATTTTCAGTGGGATTTTCTTTTCATAGTTTACCAATGGTATTTATCAGAACCTTGAGTTACTCCAAGCTCTAACTCATTCTATCACTTACATCAAAGCCCCTTTTATCCAGACACCTGCCTTCCAGAGCCTACTTGAAAGTTTATGGTGAATATTAATGAAAACATGAATATAGAGTGACTGGTAGCAGATCTGGCATTGCTATTAGGGGGACCGGAAAGTAATGTCGTTTCTGCGCGTTTCGATATTCGGTTGTCATTTATTAGCTCATTGTGTACTTCAAAATCGTGCCAAAGACATTTTAAGGTTAGAGTGACTTGTTTACTCGTAAATAATTATATCTTAATATTGTTTTTTTTTCAATTTATAGTGAAATGGCCAGCCAAATACCAGAAGAGGTATATATCCGGCATTGTATGCTTTTTGAGTTTCACAAGGGCAGTAATGCAACAGTTGCTACCAAAAACATTTGCGATGTTCATCCAAGTGCATTAGACGTTCGTAAATGCCAAAGGTGATTTTCTAAGTTCAAATCCGGTAATTTTGATCTTTCTGACTCGTATCGATCAGGAAGACCAACAACTTTAGACAATGACATGTTAAGGGCGGAAGTGGAAGCAAATCCGTGTCAGATAATCGAGGAATTGTCAAACACTCTTAACCAACCTTGGTCGACCATCCAAGAACATTTGCAGCAGATTGGTAAAGTAAGCAGAGCAGGTGTTTGGGTCCCGCATAATCTGTCTGAAGAAAACAAAGCTAACCAGTCTACCACATGCAACTTATTGCTTCAGCGGCACAATACAGAAGCGTTTTTTGATTGCTTGATCACTGGAGATGAAAAATGGATCCTCTATGATAATCCAAAATGCAAAGGCAGTGGCTGTCTCCGAATGAATCTCCACAAAGTACAGCTAAGCCAGGTTTACACCCCAAAAAGGCACTTTTGTGTGTTTGGTGGAGTATTTGTGGGGTCATTCATTTTGAAGTGCTGAAACCTGGACAAACTGAATGTAGACCTTTACTGTGAACAACTGGATTTAGTAAATCAATCTTTAATTGAAAAGTACCCAGCGATTGTCACCAGAAAAGGCGTTATTCTGCAACACGATAATGCAAGATCGCACTGTGCAAGACGAACCCTGGAAAAAATTAATGAATTGGGGTGGGAGGTATTGCCTCACCAACCATACTCGCCTGATATTGCGCCATCAGATTTTCATTTATTCCAATCACTACAACATTTTCTAAGTGGCAAAAAATTTGAAAATTTGGATGATGTCCAAAATGCTATCTCCAGATATTTTGCTCAAAAACCAATTGATTTTTATCGATCCAGCATTGAAAATTTGCACACTAGATGGCAAAAGGTTGGTGATAATGAGGGTGATTACATCATTGATTAAAAATAAAAACTTGTTAAAAATTTATCTGTTTGAATTAATGTCGTAAAAACACGACATTACTTTCAGGTCCCCCTAATATTTAAAAATAAATATTATTACAACATTATTGTTATACATTCTCAGCTGGACAGAAGGCATCTTAAGTTAAAGCCTATTTTTCTTGTTCACTATTATATCTTTGTCATCTATAACAGCGCCTAACTGTAGCTATTAATCAGTAGATGATTAGTAAATAATTGATGCATATTTCATAATAATCTTTAAGAATTAAAAAAAAGTTGTTTAGTTGTGTCAATATTTAACATTGCAATAACCAGCAGGGTCATTTGTTATAGTAAAAAATGTAAATACTTGCTTTTTATTTTTAAAATGTATATTTTTGATAATCATTTGGAAAAATACATTTCAATGTACTCTAAAATTGTTAATGCATCTGCTCAAATGGACTCATCCACAGGCAACATGATAAAAAGCAATGGTTTCCTGTGCACTTGTAGTAAGGGGGTCTTTATACAGAATACATTCCATTCCATGGCTGTGTCCTGTTGGATTAATTTAAATCAAGTTGTATTCGTAACATGCTGGCAATTTTATGAGCACAGTTCATGAGCATAACAATCATTCAGAATTTTTCTTTTGGAACCACGGGTAAATGGCATGTGAGTCAGAATTCCTCCATAATTTTTCAGAGTCATTTCAATGTGTTTGCTTCTATAATGTTTAAATATCAATTTTCAAGGAAGTATTTTATGATATTCAGAATTGTTTTAACTTTTAATTGAGGTAATTGTAGATTCTCACGCAGTTAGAAGTAATACAGGGAACTCTGTTAAGCCCTTTGTCCAGTTTTCCCCGACAGTAACATCTTGCGTAACTACAATACAATGTCTCAATCACGAAACTGATATTGATACAATCCACCAACCTTATTTTGATTTCACTGGTTTTAAAGACATCTGTGTGTGTGTGTGTGTGTGTGTGTGTGACTTGTCTCATGCACAGGTTCATGTACCCATCACTACAGGCAAGATATGGAGTAGTACCATCACAACTGTCATTGTTTTTTAACTTTAGATTTGCTAGAGGAAATGTACTCTAACCACATTTTAATTATGGTTCCATGTTCCAAACTCAGGCATAATTAAGCAAAATACAGTTATTGGTTCAGTTTCAACTCATATAAACTTTTAAAACCCTAAATAATTGCATGAATAAAATCTACACTAAATATAACTAATTACTCTAAAACTATACTTTTTGAAAGGTAAATATTTATCACTGAGTTTTGTTTTTTTAAATTAGTTTCCTAGAAGCATCTTTTACAGATAATATTCTATCAATCCTGAACATGGCCGTCAGTAGCTCTTGGTTTCTCTCAAATGTTGGTAAAATACATATTTCTAATTCAAACAGGATTTGTTGGCCACTCTGAAAACTTCAGTGAGGTTTTTTGGGGAAATCTGACAAGTATATTCCCAGCTATTATTTTTTTCTTTAATGAGATACCTAGTTATATCTTAACCTAAACTGTATTCAGTAGCCGTGCTTGTCCAGGCAACCTTCTGAGCACCAGGTATCCCTTCCATATTCCTCCGGACTCCCCAACCCCAACTCACCCCAAGACAAGCAAAATGAAAGAGAAATTAGAGAAACATCATGATGCTGCTGGTCTGCATGAAAACACCATGATTATCTTTTTCTAATCAGATGGGAGTAATTTTCTTGCTCTCCATCTGACTAATTTTCTCCACTCCTCCCCCTCCCATCAAGTATCTAGCTGCTAAATGTTTACAGATTAATTTGCATGAAATGGTCCCTTAGCAACAATCACTCACATGATCAAATTCCTCTGCAATTTGATACAAATGTTTTTTTTCTGATGATACACCTGCTTTTAAAATAAAGATTTAAAGTTGAAAATAAAACTCAAATCCCAAAATGCCACCTATATAAGGCCATAGCTTTAAAAATCAATTTAAAAGACCATGGTCTTGCCTGGGCCAGAGCATCAGCCCACGGACCACAGAGTCCCAGGTTCGGTTCCCGCTAAGAGCACGTACCTTGGTTGCAATTTGTCCCTGGCCCCGGCTAGGGTTGTGTGGGTGGCAACCAGTCAATGCGTCTCTCTCTCACATCGATGTTTCTCTCTCTCTCTTTCTCCCTCTCTCCCTCCTGCTCTATCTGAAGATATGCAAAAAAAAAAAAAGAGGAAAAAAAAGACCATGGTCTTGCCCAGCTGGTGTGACTCAGTGGACTGAGCATCATCCCATGGACTGAGAGGTCCTGGCTAGATTTCCAATCAGGCCACATGCCCGGGTTTCAGGCTGGATCCCCAGTAGGGGGCGTATAGGAGGAAGCCAATGGATGTATCTCTCTCACATCGATGCTTCTATCTCTCTCTCCCTACCTCTCTCTCTAAAAAAAAATCAATAAAAATATATATTTTTTTAAAAAGGACCATGTTCTTTAGACTGATATATGTATTTTCAAGCCCCAGAATAGTTTATGTGTTTTAGATCACATCTGGGAAACAAAAATATTTATAGAGGTCTGATTAGTTTTAAAATGCAGTTGCAGTCTGCTGTCAAAGTAGAGTCACCAGGTCACCAGACGTTGCTGTCTGCCTCTCGACAGTTCTGATCCTATGCCCTGTAGAACGAAGTAATTGATGCCAGCAGGAGTGACAGGAATGGCCATAATAAAAGGTGTGTGGTGTAACAAGACTGGCCTTTTTCTAGCACAAATTGATTCTATGATTTTGTCAAATCAAAGACAGTTGAAAGCTTTAGTTGCAATTCTGTCAAATAATTATTACCTTGCTAACTTGATTTATCAATTGGTTTTAATCCCAAACTAGAGCCAGCTGAGGGATTTTGGAGGACTTGACTACAAAGGGAAACTCCGCACCTCCCATACACAGAGTAGGGCAAACGGGAGACATTTCCCTTAGTAAAGAAGAGATGCCTGGGTTAGGAGGGTGGCAAAGGTTCCCAAACCAGCCCCTTCTCCAACCAGAGCACCAACAGCTTTTCCGCAATCCGACCCTTGAAATGTGCCAGTTAGTCAGCCACTACCATCTTCGCCAGAGATTTTGTTGTTGTTGTTCAACCTAGTTCCCAGAAAGCTCAAGGTTAAGGGAAAATTCTTATTCAGTTGCAAAAAAATTAGCTTGATGTTTCAAAGTAAGTAACACTGAACATGATTTTTTTGTTGTTGTTTTCATAAGAACAGTTCAGTCCTCATCTGATATTAGAGCCACTAGATTTCCTCTGGGAATTATTTAGTGACGGGACCTTTATGTCCTCACTAACCCAAAGGTCCAGAATCCACCTAGAGAAGCTTAACAGTCTATCCATGTTATCTCAATGTCACAGATTGCTCTGGGAGACGGGGGGAGGGAACACTTAATGGGCTATTGTTCCACATCATCATACCTGCCATTCTGGGCGTTCACAACAAACTTGGGATTTCCCCAGAGTGTTTGTCAGAGAAGCAGAGCAAAGATTACTATCTCCATTTTACAGATCATCAATATAATGTTTGTATTACTCAGGGTGAGAGAGAGAAAAAGATAGGGGAGAGAGAGAGCAGCATAGGGTCTCTTGTGAGCCAACCGTGTAGTTCTAGTCCAAAGGCTGGTAGGCTCTCAAGACCCAGGAACAGTTGTTGTTTTAGTTTGAGTTCAAAGGCAAGAAAAAAATGATACCTCAGTTTAAAGACAGCCACGTGTCAGAAATCCTCACTCACTTTGGGGGTGGGGGGGAAGAGGTAGTCGCCCTTTTTGTTCTATTCAGGCCTTCAACTGATTGGATGGGGCCCACCCGCATCAAGGAGGGCAGTCTGCTTTATTCAGTCTACTGATTTCTATTTTAATCTCCTTCAAAAACAACCTCACAGATACACCCAGAGTAATATTTGACCAAATATCTGGGCACCCATACAAAATTAACCATTACAATGTATTAACTAACCTTATTGTTGCAATCATTTCACAATATATACATATATCATATCATCACCTTGCACACCTTAAAATTACACAATATTGTATATCAATTATGTCTCAATAAAGTGGGAAAAAATTAATCATCACAATATTATCTCAACATATGCATGAAACACATACCATTGAAAACATCTGCATTCCCTGCAGTTCGTTCTGTAAACTTCCTATTTAGTTACAGTAAACCTGGCTTGACAGAGAGGCCAGCAGAGACTATACATGAATATTTTGCCTATTTGTGATATATGGTATTATGTTCCTGGGGGAAATACTGTTTGGCATAATCTTCTGTGCTACCATCTTTCAGATTAATTGTTCTGACCTTGGTCTACAAGCATAAACAGAAATGTATTTCAGATAATGTTAGTTCCCGTCATAATTATATTCTGTGCACATTCAGGTGGAGAGGAGTTAAGGAGCATCTGTTTTTGCCAGCGGGAGCAAGAAACCTTGAACCGAAAACAAATGCATAAATCTAATCTTAGGTAGGACGCTAGCTATTAGATGAACACTGACCATGGACAGGGAGATGGGAAACTGCAAATCTTTATACATCCAGAAGATAACATTAATGATAAATTACCATAATCTTATTCCTATAAAATGAATCTTCTGAATTGGCTTGAAAACCTCTGTGTGATTACATCTACTGGATACCGGGTATGATAAACACATTTTAATATATCCTAAAATTTGCTGCAGGCTTGCCAACGTTAAGAACAAACAACCAACTGTCAAATGACTGTGTATAAGAGTATGCTGAATCAAACTTCATTTATCAAAACTAATTCTATTTTCTGGAATTTAAAAAATTGTTATGACAATGTGGTGATGGATGATAATTGCAAAGAAATTCAGGATCCTAAAAGTAACTTTGCAATTCATAAACATTTGGTTTACAAATCTTTACCTGACTTGCCACATATTAGAAATCAATGTGTATCTGATTTTTAAATAGTGCAGGCATGTGTATTTAAAATGTGTGTCAAAATAATATAAATTGGAAAGGGAATAATCATGTCCCAGCTCCAGAGAAGGAAAGAGTGACTGGGATGCCTGGAGTAATAATCTTTTGTCTAGCAGAGAAAATAGTCACAAGGATTGACACAAACCTAGACAGTCGACCTACATGAAGGGCTAGTTTTCACTTTGCTCACTATGAGGATAAGAAACAGAAGTGCAAGGGGAAGGATTGTTTGTGTCTGTCCAAGACAGGGAGCAGAACAAACCACATGTAGCAAGCAGCCTGGCTTTGCCTGGCAGGGTATATCTACAAGCAGAAGGCAAATTAAAATCATCCCACAGAAGCTAAATGGATAGCTTCAAAGTTTTTATTCTACCCTGAAATCTTAAGCAGCTGCAGCATTTAGAGCAAGACTTATTGCAAAGGATGAGAAGCAAAAGGAAGAGTCAAGTGGCATTTTGTGCAGACATGAAAATTAAATGGGTGGGGAAAGTTAAAATGACTCTCATGAGTAAGAATGAAAGTCAATATTTAGCTAAGCAATTATTGACAACATTTGATTCAGTGAGTGAAAATGCCATCATTGTATTTAGATGTAGTTCTTTAAAATGTACTTTCACCGAATCCTTTTGTCCCTCACTGTAAGAGAATATACAACTTTTCTACTGCTATTTTGCTAGTTATGCTTTTAATTAATGTAACTAAAACGCTTGACTCCACATTTCTCAGTTATACTGAGTAATCTATACATCTAAACCCAAAGTACTACCTTTTACCAAATGTCAGCTTCTGAAAAAGCAGAGAAATTTCTAGAAAAAAAATCAATTTCTATTGAGTCTTTTTCCCTTTGCAAACACACCAAGTTTATTAGTCAGAACACTTTAAGTTACGTGTGAATGAAACCTAGCTGAAACTAGCTTCAGGAAACAGGGCTGAGCTGTGTGATTAGGAAGTTTGAAAGCAGAATGCAGGTGTGTCTCAGTGGCTCTCCTTCCACATGTTGGCTGCATTTTCTGCTGCTCTTTGTGTATTGGCCTCATTCTCTCCTTCAACAAACTGACTCTCTTTATATGGAAAGATGGATGCTGGCTGGTCCAAGCTTGTATTTTTATAGCTTACAATCTGAAAGGAAAAGTGTATCTCTCATCATATCCATATATAAAAACCATATCCCTAGCTGGTGTGGCTCAGTTGATTGAGCATCAACCCATGCACTGAGAAGTTGCAGGCTCGATCCCCAGTAGAGCGTGTGCAGGGGCAGGAGGTAGCCGATTGATGTTTCTCTCTCATCGATGTTTCTCTTTCTCTCTCTCTCTCTCTCTCTCTCTCTCTCTCTCTCTCTCTCTCATTCTCCCTCCCTTCCTCTCTTACTAAAATCAATAAAAACATATTTTAAAAAAAATCATAGAAAGGTTTCAATTGACCCTGTTATAAACAGATGTCTATTCTGCTGGTAATGGAAAAAGAAATTCCATATTTAGGGAGGCCTAGGACATAATTCCTGTTATCAAAACTGGGGGAGACACAATTAATAGACATGTTGTATTACGTATTTTTTAAAAAGGGACCATTTCCCATTGGAATAAAAGTATTAGAAAGGCCAAAAACTACACATTTCCATTGCTTTAAGTGGACCAAAAAATTCCATAATTCCATAAGACATTAAAGTTATATTTCTGTTTCTCACATGACTCCAGAATCCTTTTTGTAGGTCTACTGTTCCAACATAATGCATATATTTATTCATAATGCAACCACCATTTATTCAAAGAGCCATGTAAAGCATTATGAACAGTTGTAAAGAAAGGTAAAATAATCCTTCCAATGACCTTATAACTTATAAAGCTTTTGTGGATAAAATTATGAAAATACAATGTCTTTTATCAAATATTTTACATCATATTCCACAAAACAAGTCAAAGATCTTATACAAATATAAATATTTTCATTTATAAGTAAGCATTTACTTATTTCTTTATTTATTTACTTAATTATTTCTCTTCCCTAGGGTTCCATTTGGCAAATTAACACACCAGGAAACTAAATGGTACTGTGGTAATCTGAAAGAATTTAGATACCTTCTGATGTGCCCAAAACTCAATTTGCCCAAAGGTGACCTAATTAAGTAAGTTTAAAACATTCCCAAGAGAAGGCTCATGTTGCTGAATAGAAATCTGTAATACAATATTTCTATTAAATAGCATTTATTGCCCTGTTCTACATAAATGCTTCAGCAATAGAAAAATCTGTGCAAGTATATCTAAGAACAAGGGCATTAGGGTGAGAATTCAAAAATCATGACTAAACACATACTTTATTCAACATCACACTGACTGTGCCTTCCTTCTTTCATTAGCTGTTGGATTATAGATTATTTTTTAATGTGACCATTGGTCAATAAATCAATACTTTTCTGGAGTACATTACATTTATCTGTCACTCTATATGTTTCTGCAAACCGTTCTTTTCTTTTGGACTTGAAAAGAGAAGAAGGTCATGCCAGAAATAAAAGTATCATCAGGAGAAAATGTTTAGACTATAAGCCGTTCTGCATCATTGAAGAAAATATTGAAGTAAACATATTACCCAGGGAGGAGTCCTGCTAAGCCATCCAGAACAACTTTTACCAAAATATAATTACAGGGGCTGTAAATATATTTGCTTTAATGGCTGGTACTACACCTACAATTATAAGCACTCCATTTACCTGATGCACCTCTGAACAAATAAAGCAATAAAGGGCTTTGAAATACTGGACAGCAGAGAGTGCCTCTCGTTGGTTCTCCGTGAGTTACACCCGTGACGACAATCTCAGTGATGGAGAGGCCATTAGCCTTCATGCACTCTGCGGTGAAGCCACACCTCAAGTACCCCTGAGTTCCCCAGACAGACCTATCACTCTTGCTGTTTTCCCTTTCTGATTGATTGGGCTGTTTTAGTGCTTTTTCAAACTCAAGGTACCAAAGGAAGCCAAAACAACAACCAAAATGGTTCTTTCATTTGTTAGACTTTGTGTTTAGAGTTTTATATGCAGAGGAGATATCAGAAGGAAAAAAACCTTCATTAAGCCTTTTCACTAATCACAGATTTTAGCAGAAAGGAAGAGGTCACATCAGAAATAACACAGTAGGCAGATTCAAAAGTACAAACACAGGGCTTAAAGTGAATTAAGTTAGCAAGAAAATGCAGAAACTCTATGGCAAAATATCACAAGTCCACAACCCCTCCCCTGAAAGCCAAATGCATTTCACAAGTCACACTTTTCCCATTTCAAAGAAGATAGCATGGTGTCCACACCGTGCGTTTTGTGAAACCCCCAGCAGGTTGTGGTGCAACCCTTGTAACAAAACACTCAACAATGAAACTCGGGAATATTCTAAGAGGGTCAAATAAAGTCTCAGAATATATGCATCAATTCACTTCAGATGTTTCCACTAAATGTATTTGCAGAAAACAGGGGGAAAAAAATCTGTTTTCAGAGCTATTTGGATTTGGGATGTAAAAAAAAAGGAATATTGTTCAGTTTCTTACACCTGGCTTCTTCCTCTGCTCGGACCTCTCTCCTCGGACCTCTCTCCTCAGAGCTTTCCCACCCTCTTTGCTAGTAAGCTCTGCTCAGACATGCCTGAACCCCAGCACCCCAGGCTCAAGCTGGGACTCCTTAATATAAGTGTGTATACTTCAGGGGAGGAATCTTTAAGTGCTCAAATCCATAAAGCATATTTGTACTAACTTTCCCCACCACTCTTGCGTTAATTCCATTCAAGGACCGCCTACCACGAGAGTAAGTATGTTTTGTAAAAGGCTGTTGAACATCTGTAATGCCAAGATATTTTTTAAATCAATTGTGATATTTAGTTAAGTCACAGCCACTTCACCAAATTATTGAAATGCCTTTCTTTAAGGATAGATTGTGATAAGAAACAGGCATGCTATAGGCCAACTCAGATGTTTCTGTCTTAGTCCACTTTGGCTGCTATAACAAAATACTACAAGCTGGGTGGCTTATAAACCACAGAAAAATACTTCTCAGAGTTATAGAGGCTGATACCAGCATGCCAGCATGGTTATCTGAAGACTGCCTTCTGGTCACAGACTCTCCTTGTATCCTCACATCACAGAAGGGACTAGGCATCCCTTTGGAACCTCTTTTATAAGGCGCTGACTCCATTCATGAGGGTTTCACTCTCATAACTTAAGAAACTTCCAAAGTCCCTCCTCCTGACACCATCATCTTTGAGGGTTAGGATTTCAACATGTGAATTTTGGGGGGACATAGACATTGAGGCTGTAGCAGTTGCCACCAAATATCATACCCAGTCAGTATTCCTATTTATTTTATACTTAGTACTTGTGGACATCATGAGTGGGGGGGGGGGGGGTACTAAAAAAAACACAACCCACGTGTACAGCAGACTGGTGATATTTACGTGTTTAATTTGGCTGATTCAATTCTGTGGACTTTGAAAAAAAGAGGGAAAAAGAAATAATTAAAAGAACACAGGTGAATCCTATCACCATGTTACCCAATGAGTGTCTAGCCTAGCGTGGTCATGAGATGAGAGGAGGAACCTGCTCTTCCCCACTTGGTCTGGGTAACATGGGCTCACATTGTGCACACATGCTCTGTGCTTATCCTGATCCTAGTGTTTAAAGTTGCTATATGTTTTGTGTTTTGTTCCTTTGTTTTGTATCATATGGCCCCTAAAATTAAGCCAGATGTTTGTCTGGTGCTTATTCCAAGAAACAAGAAGGAAAAGTAGCTGTATAAAACCAATTCAAGTTGCTCTGACACTGTACTTTATGGGACATTTCAAGAACAATTCTGCATAAGATTTTTACTTTATATTCTTATTTATAATCTAATCTCTGAGAAAGGTGCAATTATTCTGCATATGTAAGTCATTCAGGGCATTAATGAACATCTTATCATTAGCAGATGATTTTGTTTAAAGGTGGATTGGGATAAGAAAGAAGGATGCTATAGACCAAACTTAAAAAAGACAGCAGGAGACAGGCATATACATTTTTTAATTCACTGCTGTGCTTTGCACATAGCCTAACAATTCATAGAGAAATGCAGACTCATCTCCAAATCACTGTACTCTTTAAAACTACTAAGTCCTGAAGAAAACACTATGAAAATTAGAAAATCTGCTAACTAGGCAATTTACAGATTATTTCATTGTTTATGGATTAGTCATTCTCAGACCACAGATCATCTGTATCCACACCTCTTACTCCACTGCGTAACATCTAATGAATGTGTCATGATGATACTAATGTTCCTTTATATAAACAATGTTAAAATTCAGTTAATAAAGAAACTACTAATTTCATTCTCAACTCTTGTTAAAGAACATTGGTCAGGACTCTCGAGGCTCCTGTTCTTCATTGGAATTTTTCTTTACAATCAAAACATTTTCACTGGGATTTACCATAATATACATCTAATAAGCATAGGATCAACCTCTTTTGGCCAGTTTTCTCAGGTATAATACAAAGAACTTAGGTTAAATAATATTTAAGATCCTATCTGATCCTATACCCTAACAGTATATGAATCTATGAGCCAATGGATTGAAAGAGAATTTAAAAGTCTATGATCCACTCTACACAAGGGCATTCAAGATATTTATCACTCTCAGATTATATATTGAATTTGTATATATAATAGTTGAAATTGAGGCCTTGATTCTCCAAATTAACAGCCAAAAGCCCTACTCTGCCAGTTTTGAGATTTCTCCTTGGGAAAGAAAATCATTGAGCTTCCTTTGTTACCTCCCTTCCCAACAAACCAGGACTGAGAACCCACTTAAAAAATGGCGGGATCTATATGAAAAATACCAACGTTAGAGTCAGAAGACTGGCATTGGAGATCTACCCCTGCCACTTTCTAGCTTTATGATCTTGAGCAAATCAATGAATTTCTCCAAGTCTCCATTTTCTCCAGTTATAAAATGGGGAAAATCATCTCTCTTCATTCAACAACCCACAGTAGATGTGAGAGCATTTTGTAAGCTCATAAATCCTATTCCAGTGTGAGAAAAAATTAAAACTAGTGTGTACCCCACTCCCAGGAAATTATTTCCCCCAGGAAGTATTCTATACCCAGATTTAAATGAAAAATTTCAGAAAAATGAGTTTCCCTCTGGAAACTGCTCCCAGGTGTGGCTTGTCATCTGGCTACTTCTGCACAGTGCAAGTCTATGAAATTATATTGAAACTGCTTGGCTTGGGCTCGCTTCTAGAATATATACCCCGAGGCTCCCCAGTTTAAAGCAAACAAGGGAGTTACCATCACTGATGGGTGTGTATGTCATTCAAAACCTCACTTTCTTCGAATGGCTGGTGACACATTTAGAACATTTTTTATTCTTTAGTAAAAGGACTAGGTCTACAAACAGATGCAGTTCATCCCCTTGCCTCCCAAATAAAAGTTCTTTAACTTTAGAAGGCTCTATAGAAGAAAATGCCATTATTTACTTCAGAGATTTTTTTTTTTAATGTTAAAACACCTTCTACTACCAGAAAATTCCCTCCTGGATTATCTAACCTAATGAAAATCTTTCCTGTTTCAATGTCTCCCATCTTTATAGGATGTTGGGAACTATTAGCAAAGTTTAATACCTTAAATAAAAGCTGCAAAAATTTGCAGGTAAAATAAAATAAACAAAAATAAGCTTATTTTGAAAATATATTATTTCATTTGTGTTACTGGAAGCCCTGCAATTAATATAGCTCTAACCTGAAAATGTACACAGGACCCATAATAGTGAAAGAAGGTGGGTTAATTTTTTAAGCCTAAAATTTCTTATACATCTCAGTAGATAGCTTTCTAACCAGGAGCCCAATTTTTCATAAAACATTATAGTACTAATTTCCACTTATTACAAAACAGCTTTTTGCCTGTATGACATTGCCTCTTGGACCCCATACATGACTTTAATTAAGATCTAACTTATTCATGACTATAATTCAGATCTAACAACCAGTCTATTCAGATCAGGGTAATTAGTCCCAGAGGGTATTGTAAGAGAGCTCATTTTTCTTTTTATCTTTATATTTTGGCAAACAAGTTGGGATACTAGTTCATTTGGGTAATTCTATAATTCAGAGAACTCAAAAATGTGGGAGTGAATTAGCTAAATAAATTATTTTACAGAGCTTCTTATATAGGGCTTTTGTGCTAGTTAATTTGGTTTGTTTGTCTTTACTGTGGTCCAGAACAGAAACAATCAGGATGATTAACCAACATCAAGTTAATAAATTTTTAACAACCTGTTACCAAATTTACTAGAATATTTAAAGACAAGAACTTAACCCTTACATATCACATGCCCAGCTGAACTGAAGTGGGTTTGAAAGCATTATTCAGTGGATTTGAAAGAATATCCTATTTTTAATTTTATGTAGTTATTGAGTATTCTGTTAAGAACTTATATATCCAGTCAACTGGAAAGATGAAACATCTTATATAGACCAGGGTGGGATAAAGCAAAGCTTTTTTCTCATTTAAAATGTTGCTATTACAGTATTCTGTTTTGTTCTATCACTACCTAATGCTCCGAACATCCAAGCTTATTCTTGCTATTCACTGTACTTCCAGCCACATTCAACATTATAGAAGTCTCCTCCTTCTCCTTTTATCCCATTCCATTACCCTTATTTTATAACACATTAGTGCAGTAATTCTAGATATTATTACCAAAGAACCTAGAGCCTTAAGGGCTTGTAGATTATAGCTTATTAAATTCCTAGACTAACATCTAGTTTAACTATTTCTGTTTATTATTCCAATATACTTTCAAGAGCAAGGTATTTAACCAAGAATAAATTTTAAGATCCAGAATTACCCAGTGGTGTGTAATTCATACTGTTAGGTCTGTACCAGGTAGTAAAAAATAATATAATATTTCCAAGAAAAAAATATGAGTAGTGTCATGTGCCAAAGTAATCCAGTAAATGGTTATTATTGATGGCCACAACCAAAATGTGTAGGACAGTATCTTCCCATCCAAAAGACAATAGTTCAAATGGAATAGAGCTAGAACACGGGGCTATAAATCAGGAGACCAAAATCACCATCTCAATAACATCTTGATCCCATTTACTTTCTAGCTTATCTCTAATAAGGCATTAATCAGAGCTGTTGGTAGTTGTTGAATTGCAATAAGGTAAACTTTGAAGTCTTAAGAACTTGAATTTAAATTCTAGCTTCATTATCTTATTAACTGCATAACCTTAGAAATGATATTTACTTTTCGAGTCTTATATGCTTCAAACTAAAATGGAAACAGTAATTTTAACCTCACAGGATTTATAGCAAGGATTGAATAAGATCATTAATGCTCATTCAGGAAGAAGAGTACCTGGAATAAAGTATATTCTACCTCCTTGCTCCTTTCCTTCCTTCCTTTCTTCCTTTCTTCCTTCCTTCCTTCTTCTCCTTTAGGTGGATCTCAATAAGGGATATTTCTCCCCTAAATTGCTAGCTATGAATGTGAGTTATAGAAGTTATCTCTAAAAAGAGTTGAGGGAAGAATCTCCTTTCTCCTCCCCTCCTCCCCATTCCATTTCCTTTTTTCCAATTTATTTTCCTTCACCAATCAAACTGCAAGATTAATAATAGCTGACCCTATTGGTGGTAAGGAACTAATGTTGAGAATTACTTAAATTGTATCAAAACATTATTGTAACAGCCAAAGGTAAGTCTCTACCTGGATTAGGCAGAGAAAATAGCATTTTCAAAAGTTTAGCATCAAAGGGCAGGAATGTTCAGGGAACAGTAAGAGATCTAGAGTGGGGAGAGAGTAGCTGAGTGGGACAGTGAGGTAAGGAAGGAGTGTGTATAGATGCATGAATGGCATTGGTAGGCTAAGAACAGGTAAAGGAGTGTGTTTTCTGTCTTATAAGTCAAGGTTTCCTTTGCATTAACTACATCTGCTTTAACCAGTGGCCTCCAGCAATAACATCAATTATATTTTATATACAAGTCTTTCTTTTACTCTCATTTCACTCAGAGATGAATTTAGTTTCAAAAGGACCTTGCCATATATAGTAGACTTATCTATAATAGAGCTTATATCATAGGGAAAATTATTATAGAAAGAGGGGAAATTATTTTGACGGAAATAAACACACATCTGGAAATTCATGATATATCCATCATAGAACCATGATGATTGATTATTCTATTAGAACAAAGTTGGAAAATTAATTGTACCCTAACTCCTATTTTAAATTTTTAAATAAAGATGAAGTAAAAAGGCATGGAATCTGATCAGAATGAAGGGAGTTTTATTTTATGTTTAATTGTTGGAAACCCCTGCCTAGATGGATCTAAAACTTGAATCTATGCAGGCAGATGCCGCCTAATACAACACATTGAACAAACTCCATCACCCAGATCCAGCTTATATTTGCATCCATTTCTCCATGTGATCCACCTCCTTTATCAACCCCACACCTACAATCCCATGAACTCACACTGCACCACTCATAGATTACTGAACTACTTCACCCATCCTTCAAGCCTTTGTACATGTAATGTTCTCTGCCATATACACTTGGCCAAGGATCAACTGTCAGTTTGATTGAGTGGTTCCTTCAGAGTTTTGTCAAGGTACTACATGAACAAGATAAATGTAGACTAACTGGTTGGGTGGCCTGGGTCACAAGTCAGAGAAAGATATTGATAGGAAACATAGTGAGATCAGAGGTAACATGGAAATCTGTGACATTTCCAAGTTTTTGAAGTTTAAATGCAGAACTCAAATATTTATGAGGCATTTACCCTATATATCCTATGATACCCATGCTCAAAAGCTTAAAGAACTTTCTCATTAAACAATTTCCCTCACTCTACTTCTGCTCTTTCCACCTAAAACTGGACTTCTTTATGTAATAACTCCATTCTGACCCTCAGTTACTGCACGTACACACCCTGGCAGTTTCTTTTCTGTAAACATAAGGGCCTTGAGACACCCAAAGAAAACTGTAAAGATAAGGGGTTGAGGATGGCCTTGGGAAACTCAGAGAAACCATGAGAAAAAAGAGATTAATAGTTACCCTGCTCTTCTCCCCCCTTCTTTGTATCAGCCCCCCTTAACGGTGCCAAAAGCGGTGCCAAGAGAATGTAGTTTTTTTTTCTGTAGTCTGTGCCTTTAAAAGCGGGCAACAAAGAAGGCTCAGGGCTGAGGATTTGGGGAAGCTGTACCCCCCCAGCCCGCCGGTGTAACAGCCCGCTGGTGTAATAAAGTGCTCCTTTACAATTCGGCCGTGCGTCTCTAGTTATCTCGCTGTCAGGTTATAACATTTGGAGGCCCCAGCGAGATTTTAAAGAGGACTCCCCACTTGGGGTGCACCTCCTCAGGCTCCGGTGGATGGGAATCTGTGGTCCTTGTGAGAGCTGGGGGATGGCCTCGGAGAGATGTTCCTCCACCCCAGCCTCTGGGAGACCTTCTGTCTGTCCCCTCTGCCACCCTAAAAGTACCTATAGTGGAGCCTGAGTGTTTGCTTCTCGCGGGTTATAACACTTTACTTGTTTTTTGTTTTTGTTTTTTTCAGGTTGGTTAAGTTTTATTTCTATAACTTTTTTTTAGTCCATTAATCTAGTCATTTGTTCGAGGGTTGTATACTTGCTTAAATACTGAGAGGAGTACACAAAGGATGAAGATGTGGTTCCTGATCTCTACATCCACAGAGGGAAATGAGACAAGATGGCAAGTGTGAGGATAAAATTTAACCAGTGATCATCCTGAAGTCCTCACATATGCTTATTTTATGTATAAAACATTTGTTGAAACCCCTATGATGTTGACAATGTATCAACATTGATATATGCCTACCAAAAGGTCGAAAGAAGGTGAACTTTAATACATCCTTGCTGGAGAATACTATATAACCATTAAATTTATGACATGATCTGTGAAAGTTGACATAGAAAGATTACTACCAACAATATGGAGTCAGGGGAAACAAGATCATGGAACAATGCACAAAGCAGAGCCACATTTGTGGACAAGTGTTAATAAATCAGAGGTTGCTAACCCATGGGCTGCATCTTATTTGGCCTATGCAGCATTCTAAACATTTAGTCTTTATTGCTTTCATACAAGACTGGTTCTTAAGATGTCATTGGCCATCTCTTCATCAAGTCTAAGGGCACTATTTTACTAGATCAAGAAATTTAAGCCCAGAAATTTGTGGTGACTTGCCCAAAGACACGTGAACAAATAAGTACCAAAATCAGGACCACACTGTGGGCCTCCTGACACCCAGATCAATATATTTTTCTCTCCAGAATTTCAAAAGTATGTTCAGTGAAACATTAGCTTCTTGAGGTGTTAATAGACAGTGCTGAATACCTTAGTTCTGTGATCAAATACACTTGGAAAATTCTGAATTAAGCAGATTTATTTACTTGGAAGCCTTCAATATGCTAATGTGTATTGCTTAATTAAATATGACAACATGTCCAGTTATGTCCTCTTTCTCCAGCTTTTATATAACCAAATTCTACTTGACTAAAAATAATCACTAGCAATGGAGCATTTAGTGAGCATTTTATAAAGACAGTAGAGCACGTTGGTGCAAACAAAATGCTTGAGCTCAAATTCCAAATGTTACTATCATGTACAACTTTTGCCAAGTAATTTCACTTATCTGTGCTTCAGTTTATCCATCTATAAACCAAAATAATAATAATAACACCTGCCTCAGAGAGTTTCTGTAAGAATTACATGTGTTATAGATGTAAAAGCCCTTAAAACCAAGTCTGGCACATAGGAAGTGTTCGATAATGGTCAGCTATTGTTAGAGTAGTTGATAATTACATTGTAATCAAGGTAGCAAATATCTTAATAAGCCCCAATTAACATGTTTTATCTTCTCCTAAAGGTCTTCTTTGGTCTGTGTCATCATGGCCTTTTCCGTGAGTCTCTCTATATTCAGCTCAGATATAGCCCGTCCTGCTTTCCCTCTTTTTTATGTAAGGTTAATTCTTTGTTTGGCATAAAACTTGGGTGCCAGCCAGGCCACCCTTCTGCCCTGAGTTAACTCCTTCACAGCTTCTTTTTAAGAAAGCAGGGCATCCCCCCTCCCTAGCCCCTAGTAGAATTCTCCTAGCAGCTATTAAGAAAAGAATCTTTTTCTTGGCATACATGAAAAGTCTTTTCTGTTTCAACATCATTAAAGGACCAGTCTTTGGGAAGTAACTTGTTGGGTGCATTTTTCATTCTTAAAATCTGCAATTTTACATTTATATTTCTAGGACTTGTTACCCTTAGAGATGTAGAGTTCATTATAATACAGCTTAGACTGTTGTAACAAAGAGGGACTTGGAGAATATTATGCTAAGTTAAATAAGCCAGGCAGGGAAAGACAAGGATCCCATGATCTCACTTGTATGTGGAATCTAGTGAACAAAACAGCTGACGAACATGGAAGCATGGAACAGATGATGAATCTCAGAGGGAAGGGGAGGGGTTAGGAAGAGATTAACTAAAGAATTTGTAAGCATATATGAATAATCCATGGACACAGACAATAATGTGGTAAAGGCCTTGGAGGGTGTGGAAGGGGTCAATGGGGGGGAAATGGAGTGGACATCTGTAATGCTTTCAACAGTAAAGATAAATTAGAATGTAGTATAATAATAATAACAACAACAACAATATATAAGCTAAAGTAAGGTAGGAATTGGCTTCCCTTAACTCCAGGTCTGCATAGGTATTTCAAGGCTCATTAGCAGTGCTAGAAAGCCAGGCTGCTTTTATCTCGTTGCTCTGCTCCTCTTTAATGCGTAGCTTCCAGCCCAGCCAGTGTGGCTCAGTGGATTGAGCATCTTCCCATGGACTGAAAGGCCCCGGTTCCATTCCCGGTCAGGGCACATGCCTGGGTTGTGGGTTTGATCCCCGGGGGCGGGGGCATACAGGAGGCAGCCAATTTATGTATCTCTCTCTCCCTTTCTCTTTCTCTCTCTCTCTAAAAAAATCAATAAAATGCCTTACAAAATAAAATAAAACTTAGCTTCCACCTCTTGGCCCACAATGGATACTCTAGTCCTATCAACATAAATACATTCCAGCCAGCAGAAAGGGAGAAAAAAACAAGGGGAGAAGCACATGAGTGTTCTCCATAAAGGCATGACAGATGTTATACACACATCACACATCCAAAGGCACACTCTTCGGGAGGAAACTGGGACATAATTAGCTGTGTGGTTGTGTGCTCGCCAAAAATTATATTACCTTAAGGGGAAAAAAATGGCTTTGAGAGGACAAAAGGCGGATGCTGCCCTGTCTGGATGAAATATACTTGATAGTTCCATGACTGACAGTCCCCATGGAAAGGCTCCCACCGTGAAAATCTCCCCTCCCCTACTTTCTACCCTAAACTCTTGGTTAATTCCTTCAGTCAAAATATTCTGAGAAGTCCTTAAAATAAAATGGAGATACCATTTGGAGGGCTGAAGTGCAGATAGGTTTCTAAAAGGAAGGAAGAAAGTATAGAAAAAAATAATGGAGATACAATTTCAAGGTTTTTAAGCACTTGAATATAATCAATTTTATAATTATTTAATATTTAAAATTTAGTCACTCAAATTATTTTTAAATGTATGGTTTCTTGGTCTCAGAATAGATGCCTCCTCTCTCTGTACCTGTTTGTTTGAGGCATTTGATCTATTGTGAATGGCAAGGTGGAACTGGTTTCTATTCTTTGTTTCTACCATTTATTGATCAAATATATTTTTATTAATAATAATAGCCAACACTTTTTAGCACTTCTGCTTAATTTATTCCTCCAGTGATATACATAATGTTGTCCCCATCTCACAGATGAAAAATTTGGGACTAGTAAGGGGTATATATAGCCAGGATGCCACCCCTGGTAATCAATTATCTATAGACACCAAACCTTAAAACTCTACAATATTTTGCCAAGCTAATAATCTCTTTATAAAAACAAAATTAGAGTGGGTGATCAAGCATTCAGTACAGAAGAAATAAGAGATTGGCTAAAATAACAGGAAAACTAATATATGTGAGCAAAAAACAAAAGTAGGATTATCTTTTTTAATTGCATATTTTTAATTGCATGATTCCAATGCTTCCTCACAACGACCATGACCAGACCAACTTTTTTACTAGGAAGAAATGAAAGTTGAAAATGCAAAAACATTATCACTAATGAACAGCCTAGAGTTAAATTATTTCAAACAGACAAATGATAATAAGCATAGTTTTAACTAATCATTTTCCAAGGGTAGGTGACACAGATTGAAAGAAATTCTTGACACAGTTTCATATCTAAAATGTGTGCCGTTGGCTTCTTCATCACATTACCCAGGATGAGCAGGAGAATGTGAGCCTTGGGTGAGTGTTAACTGGGGAGGCTGATGTAGGTTGCATGTCTGACTCCTTGCCTGGGCAGATGCTTGGAGATAAAGGTGCTTGAAGGAATTGCTAACCAAAAGAGTAGATCTCAGCACCAGGCTGATGCTGCCTGTAGCTGTGGATGTATTTCTATGCTGATTTACTAGGTGGCGATATAATCTTAAAAATAAGCATTCACATTCTGGTGAAAAAGTTTCAGCTCTTCATTTTTTTTCTTACTGATGTGATTTTTCATTTCCAATGTTACTTTCCTCTTGCTTTCATTTCTGCTGTTTTCTACTGAAATTTGTATCATCTGATCCATTCTTCTAACAGAAAAACTATTAACCCATACAAGCTGGCTTGAGGAAGACAAGATCAAAATCCCTCTGCAGTATGACCAGAATGTAGATCTTCAGTCTTCTGTTATCACCAGTTCCTGTGGGCTGACGACCATCCATATTTATTCCTTATATATATCCTTATTCTTTTTAGCTGAAACATTACAGAAGAAAACATATATATGTAAATATATATATAATTTTTTTTTTAATATTTTTTCTTTATTGATTTTTAGAGAGAGAGGAAAGGAGAGAGAAAGAGATAGAAACATTGATGAGAGAGAACATCGATTGGCTGCCTCCTGCATGCCCTCCACTGGGGATTGCCCCACAACCTGGGCATGTGCCCTCACTGGGAATCGAACTGGCGACCTCTTGGTACATGGGTCAATGCTCAACCAGTGAGCCACACTGGCCGGGCTATATATAATATCTTCACATTCCAAGAGGTAGGTCTCCTTAGGGCCAACAAAAAAAACAACCCACTATCAAATATTTCTGTAAATCCAAATTTCTCACTCCTACCTCTTCCACTTATTCTGTCTTCATACCTCATACCTCTAGTCCCAAAGTTCACAGCAATTTTGGAAGAACTTATAAAATTATGAATAAGTAAATATCAGCACAAGTGCTTCATAAGCAGTTAAAAAGCATAAAAATGCTAGTTTTAATTTTTTATTTCTTAATGTCTACTTCTCATATTCAGGACCAAGGTAGGAATATCTCACTTGGGAATTAGACATTGAGGAGCCTCCCCTGTCCTTGCATCCTTTAGTTGCCCTAAGGAAATACCCATCGGTCCATGGACAATGACCCAGAAATGCCACCACTACGAGTGCATGTAAGTGACCCTGCTACACTAGAGCACCTGCTCCATGGTCAGCAGTGTGCTGGGCACTGACACTGTGAGAACCAGCAAGGATGAGAAGCCGTAGTTTTGAACTTTAAGAAGCACATATGTTGGTAAAGCACAAATGAAGATGATTTGTTAAAAGAGTCAAGTGTGGGGGAGTTAATAGAAAGGAAAACAAGAGAGGATAAAACCTGGACCCATGCTGGAAGACTAGGGAAGACACTGACATGTGAGAAGGGGAACGGGGCAAGGAGAAGCTTCCAGAAGACACACCTTGCATTTGGGATTGAACAAGTGTTCATCGAGGCCAGAATCAGTGAGGAAAGGATTGCATCTGAGATGAGAGTGGGTGCTACTTGGTCGTGTGGAGCAAAGGCAGCTCGGTAGAGTGGGGTTGGATTGGGGAAGGTAGTGAGAACGGGCAGAAGAGTCTCTTTGACTTGACAGCAAACAGGTCACATTTCAGGAAACACCAAACAACACTATAAATGAGTGTTTGGGGGAAATTAGCCAGGCAATGAGAGTGGGAGGGATTAGAAAGGGAACCAGATAAACCCAGGAAACCAGCTAGAAGAGCGAAGTGATCATTCAGGTAGGAGACGAGGAAAGTCTGGGCTAGGAAAGTGGCAGTAAAAATGTATCAACAACAGCAAAATGTATGGTATAAGCTAGTTATTATAATCCCTGCCTCCTCGATAAGAAAACTGAGGCCTAGAAAAAGTGAGTTCCCAAAAGTCACATGTCTAAGAGGGTGGCAGGATAAAGATAAAAAATTAAAGAAAATGAAATAAAAAGAGCAATATCAAAAGAAAATCATGGCTCAAATTAAGATTGACTGATGTGGATGGATGGAAGGGACAAAGGTTAGTCTTGGGAAGTGGGATAATGGTGGTTTCACTGAAAGATATGAGGACATTTACGAATGCCACTTTTGAGGTGACCACAGGACATATACATTCCAGGAGGCCATATGGAATGTGCTAAGGTCCTCAATGTCCAAAGTATGGGATGCACAGCAGTGGTGCAAGATGGGCCCGGGACAGAAAACCGAGGAGAAATCAAGAAAGGACTGTCATGAGTTCAAGTTGGACCCCATGGAGGAGAGACAATGGAAGGTGAAGGAGAGTGACAGGATTGGGCGGTGGGTGTTGCCCATTATTCAGGGGAGAGGCGAAGGAAGCAGGACCAATAAAAGTGAGGGAGACAAGTCAAGTCATGAGATAGAAGTGATGAAGAGAATGCTGAGCGACAGGAATTAAGAGAGAATTAGAACAGGAAGCCAGGAGGAAGACAGCTTTAGAAGAAAGGAACACAGCAGTCTCAGTGCTTAAAATTATGAAAAAGAAACAAAGCTTTTGCTTATTAAAATGCAAGGATCCTATGGCAGCTTATTAGCTAGTCTTAGAGGTCCCTGAGGAACCTGCCTCGGGGTATCCATGACCCTGTGGAGTCCCTCCCACTTTGAGTCTGAGCCACCCTGTGACTTCCATTAATCAATAATATGCAGCAGCCCTGGCCGGTTTTGCTCAGTGGTTAGAACATTGGCCTGCGGACCAGAGAGTCTTGGATTCAATTTTGGTCAAGGGCATGTACCTCGGTTGCAGTTCGTCCCCGGCCCTGGTCAGGGTCATGTGGGAGGCAACCAATCGATGTTTCTCTCTCTCTCCCTCCCTCCCACTCTATCTGAAGAGAAAGAGAAAAATATCCTCAGGTGAGGATTAAAAAAATAAAAAATAATAATATGCAGCAGAAGAGACACTGTTACCATTCTGTATCTAGACTTGAAGAGGACTGGCAGCTTCTGCCTCCCTTTGCTTGCTTTTGGAGCCTTGAGATGCCACACGAATCAGGCCCCTGGTACAGCTACCACAAAAAGAGGCCATGGATAGCGGAGAAGCCCTGAGAAAGTGAGAGTCTGCCATCCCAGTGTCTCAGGTAAGCCTCCACGGGATTCACTAGCCTGCAGACAGTGAGAAGGCCATCCTCTGACTGCAAGTATGTGAGAAGCCTCAAGGAAGACCAGCAGAGCCCTGGCCGGGTAGCTCAGTAAGTTGGAGCTTCATCCCGACACGCCAAGGTTGTGGGTTTGGAACCCTAGTCAGGGTACATACAAGAATCAACCAATGAATGCATCACTAGGTACAACAAATTGATAGT
Organism: Tadarida brasiliensis; assembly: GCA_030848825.1. Taxonomy (NCBI): domain Eukaryota; kingdom Metazoa; phylum Chordata; class Mammalia; order Chiroptera; family Molossidae; genus Tadarida; species Tadarida brasiliensis. The sequence goes on from CM061260.1 coordinate 78,826,226, forward strand.
TCTCTCTCTCTAAAAAAAAATCAATCAATAAAAATTAAAAGAAACTAAAGAAATGAAACCAGCAGAACATTGGGCAGCTGAACACAGTAAACTCCCAGGAATGTGAGAGATGATATTAAGTCCCTGAGTTTTGCAGTGTAACCTGTCTCTAGGTAGAATGGCACCTTAGGTAATTTTAGTTGGGAACATCTCTGTCACTTAGGAAAATAGCAGCTGAAATAGTCTTATTTTGGAGATATTTTCTTTCTTAGGCCACCAGTCATCACATGAACCATTCTTCCTCAGGCTCCTCCTGCTCTTAATATTAATAGACACTTCTGTGGATTATGTTCATTTTTTTCCTTGTGTCAAGAATAAAATGGGGGCAAGGAACATAATGGGAGTTTGGAAAAATTTAAATATTTATACCCAGAAGGCAATTAAGTCAATTCGGTATGGTAATGTTTTAAATGAAATGCTAATAAGTAAATGACTGTGTAATCTCACCCTCTCCTGTGGCAGTCATTTGACAAGGATCGGAGTGGGCTCTGTGATTTGATACTGAGGACCAAACTTTCAAGGGCAGTTTTCCTTCCGTGGATGCTTAATTTGGGACTGCCAAAAAGGGACGCTCGCCGAAAGCAAATCCCCTCTGACAGCTGAGTGATGACTGCCCTGACCGACTGCAGTCCTGCACCCTAAAAGCCCGTGCGGGGTGGCCGAGCCAGGATGAGGCGCTGTTTGTGGGAGGAGAGAAGTCACCGTGGGGAATCGGGCTGCCGAGGACGAGCTGACTTCGGTGCCAGCCTCGAGACTTGTGAGGTCAGGAGACGAGAGTAAAATATGAGGCTGCCTGACTGCAAAGCTGTTTAAAACTGACCTTGCCCACCTTGGACCGTAACCAAGGAACTGATTGTTCCACCGCACTCTCCAGCTGCCAACAACCGAGAAAAACGACAGCGGGTGGCTCACCCAGACCCTACCAGGGAGAGCTTATGTTCACAGCCGTGCGAGTAATACCAGAAAATTCACACACCCACAGCACAGTGCTACCTCACTGTTTCCTTTGCCAAGTACCACAATATTGGTATAAATTTCCTGTGGTTTTTTTGTTTTGTTTGTTTTTTTAGAGAGAGATATAAACATCGATGAAAGAGAGATACATCCATTGGCTGCCTCCTGCATGCCCTCCACTGGGGATAGAACCCACAACCCAGGCATGTGCCCTGATGGGGAACTGAATCGTGACCTCTCAGTTCATCAAATGGCGCTCAATCCACTGAGCCACACCGGCTGGGCAAATTTCCTGTATTTTTTAACATACCTAACATATTGCTAGCCATTCCATTTGAGAGAAAGCCTCTCCTTAGCAAAACAGCTCAGAGAGAGGGTGAGTGTAGTCCATCATGGTTCCCCAACTGAGAAACCGGTTCTGTCCACAGGGTTGCCTAGATTAGTACAGATGGGAATTTTTGTAGAGGGCTCTGATAAATGGGGTGATGAAAGAAAAAAAAAAAGTGTGTTCTGTTTTCTTCCCAGGAATCATGAGACAAAAATATCTCTTCTAGAGCCCAGAAATGTTATAGGAATTAAAATTTTAAGAGTCAGATTGGACCTTGAAGCTACAGTGGACCTTATGTTGTCCAATTCTTTCACTTCACAAATAAGGTAAACTGGGGTTCAGAAAGCTGTGTTGATTTTCTCAAGGTCTCACAGTGTGTTTACTAGTCAGAGTTCTCCAGAGAAATAGAACCAATCGGATATATATATGGAGAAAAAAGTAGAGATAAAGTTAAAGATAGAAAGAAAGGTAGATACATACATACATACATGGATACAAAGATACATAGATACATAGAGTATTTATTATAAGGAATTGGCTCACACAATTATGGAGACTGAGAAGTTCCAAGATCTGCCGTCAATAAGCTGGGAACCCAGGAGAGCCAAGGCTGAATGCTGGCAGGATTGAGACCTAGGAAGAGCTGATATTTCTGTTCGAGTCCAAAGGCAAGTAAAAGAGATGTCTCAGCTCCTGCTCACGCAGGAGTAAATTCCCTTCTACTTGAGTTAGGGTGAGACTTTTTGTTCTATTTAGGCCTTAAACTGATTAATGGGGCCCACTCATCTAATCTGATTTACCCAGTCTACCCATTCCAATGTTGATCTCATTCAGGAATACCCCCACAGACATACCCAGAATAATGAATGTTTAACCAAATTTTGGGGCACCTTCTGGCCCAGTCACATTGATACATAAAATTAAAAATCACACACAGCTTGTTGAAAAAGATTTTAGCCTTGATCAGCTCTCCTGACTTCTAGCTTAGTTCTTTTTGTACTATGCCACATTGCCAATTCAAAATGAAATTATGTGCAGGGCATTTTTATAAGCCTGGGTGATTCATTTTAATCAAGTCAAGATTCCTTTAGATAAATTATGTGGGGCATTATTCACTCTACTGATATTTGGATTAGAAAAGTAATAATTATTGAATTGTATTTGAATCTCTCAGGAACCTTTAGAAGAGGTATCCCTACACAGATAATCTGTTCTGTTTCTATTCGAGCCAACTTGGAAGAGGTATTTCTGTACAGATAACCAGTGATCTATCAACAGAGTCAGGGTTGGGATAGAGTGTGTTTTCTGTATCAGTACCCATAACTTCCTGTAGTAGAGTTTCTAATACCAGTACTGAAGGGAATGGTCTCTGTCAAACACTGTTCACTTCCACCACCACACACCCTTGAGATCTACAAAATCCCCCCAAAGAATATTACATCATGTCCATTTCTCTAAAGATTGCATCAGTTGGCCTTCCCAGAACAGACAGAATCTTTCACTTGATGCTTTTCCTAAAAGACATACAGGTAAATTTCAAATCTGAGTTCCCATAGCCTATTCTCTGACTACAGAACAACAGGAATTTGGGGATGGAAGATACAAGTTATCACCAAGATATGAACAAGAATGTATAGCAGATGTGCCCACAGGCACTTTTTCCCACTAAAAGGGAGGATATGGGCTTAATGTCAAGAAAGCTTTGCAAAACAGTGGTTACAAAAGAGGAGTGAATTCTAATTATTCCCCTGGAAAGATTCAGCACTAACAAAATAAGTTTTTATTTTTTCTAAATCCATGGAAACCATATATTCTGCATTGGGATATATATATATATATATATCCCACTGAAGTAAAGGCCATATATGTAAGGAAGATATATATTCCCCCCAACTGGAGTAAGGGTGGTTGCATCATTGTTCGGAATCCTTCTGTTATTTGCGTATCAGATGGGGCTCATCTAGTCTCATTTTCTGTGTGCTGTGAGAGCTGAGCCTATATGAGTATTTCTCCAAATGAGAAAGCAAAAACAATTATATCATTTCTGTTTCATTTCAGCTTACTTAATAAAGGAGAAACAAGAGAGTTTAAAATTAATTGCAAGAGCCAGACTAGTACTGGGAAAATTAATGAGAAGCTTTTATGAGCCATCATTTTTATTTATTTATTTGTCCAATTAATTATTTATTATATGCATTGGTTATGGTTGGTATATAATAGCCTTCTGGGTGCGTTTAATGCTCTAATTACCCAAAAACAAGCCCTGCCCTTACAACTTGTAACCTAATCAGACTCAGGAAAGCAGAACATTTACATATGGAGTAAATGGAATTTGCAGAGCAATTTCTCAAAATGAGATTTCAAGGAAATTTCTTTGCACCCAGTAAGAGGCCATGGTGATTTCTATGTGTGTCTATTAATCAATGAGTCAATAAGTAAATTATTAATCAACCATCACCCAGCCAGGTGGCACAGTTGGTTGGAGTGTCATCCCGTACACCAAAAAATTTGCAGGTTTGATTCCCAGTGAGGGCACATACCTAGGTTGTGGGTTCAATCCTCGGTGGGGGTGCGCACAGGAGGCAACCGACTGATGTTTCTCTCTCACATCAATTCTTCTCTCTCTCTCTTTCTCCTCTCTAAAAAAATCAATAAACATATCTTTGGTGAAGATTTAAAAGTACTATTAATCAACTACTCTACATATGACATTGTGAGAGGCAAGGTGAGAAGAGGAAAGCATGACATGCTTCACATTTTCAAGCAAATCTGGCAGTGACTACCTACCATGTGCCAGGCACCCTACATGTATCCTCTTTCAACGCTTTATCTCAATCCAACATCAGACACTATCATCTCCATTCTCCCACCTTACAGACCAGAAAGCTGATTTAGTAGCTTGAATGGTATATATCAACAGTTTCCCTCTTAACTGTAACACTAATCAGACATAACATATGGCTCCCTTTCATACGGTCAGCATGGTGACTCTTATAAAGAATATATACTGGACTCTTTCCTTTAAGAGTCTGATTCAGAATGCTGATTTGTTTCCAAAAATATATATTTTTATCACATTTCCCTGATGTTTTTTATTATGATATGAGGGTAGTAAACAATGATGATATTTAAAAAATGAAACTAGTACATTCCAATATTGTCTTTATTAGGTGAAATTCATGTAATATAAAGCTAACCACTTTAAAGTGTAAAAGTTAGTGGCATTTAGAACATTCACAATAAGGACAATTTTATAGTTTAACTTGTTGATGTTTTAGAAAGAACACTCACCGAGCAGCCTAAGTTCTGAGTCTTAGTTCTCGCTCATCCAAACCAGCTCTGTGACCTTGGCTGAACTTCTCTGGAACTGAAGTATTTCTGCAGAATGGTCACTAATTTTCACTGTTTGCATCAAATCACTTCAAGGAGTGATTAAAGATATCTGGCATTGTTCCATCCCCAGAGCCTAAATCAGTCAATTTAGCATATATGATTTTTAACAAGCCAAATTTAAGAACTATTAGACTTGATAATTTTTAAGATTCCTTTATGACCTTGTGTTTCATGATTATGGAAACCATGATATCATAGTACAAAGCCAGAACTACCAGAAAACCTACATTTTTAAAAAAAGGTTGAAATCAAATAGAGGGGCATTTGGTTTAAGACTTGTGTAAAGACTTTTTTTTTTTTTTAATGATTAATATTATTTGGAAATTTATATACAAAGTGGATGTCTTCCAGTAAAAGATAAAGCAAGTAGTAGAAACCAATTCAGGCAGCAAATGGTCCAGAGAAAACTCAAACTCAGTTTATGAAAATGGGCATTTTCTGATAAATATAAACCAACTGCTCCTGCCACTCATCCACGTTCAGTCATCGTCAAGCTGCTTGCTGCTTCCTCATACAGTCAGTATGGTGACCTTACAAAGAATATATACTGGACACTTTCCCTTAAGAGTGTGATTCAGAATATTGGTATAGTTCCAAAAATATGTATTTTTAACACATTTCCCTGACGCTTTCTATTATGACATGAGGGTAGTAAATAATGAGGTAGACAATAGTTCATTTTATTGTGATATGGCCATCCAAAGAACAAAAGGCTCATGTCATTGGTATTTATCAGATATCCATACTAATTCCTTTCTCAGTTATTTCATTCCTTAATCTTGGTTTGCCATTCATAGCTTCAGTTGTCAACAAAATTCAAATTGTTGATTTCCTGCAAATGCAGACCTTAAATTGCCTACTTTCAGCTCTATATCCATCTATTTGTGTGCCTCCCAGGTGTCTGATGCATCAGGCCCACTGGTCTCTACTGAATGAGTATAAAATAGTACAAGTCGATTCTGAATGGTTTATGTTTACTACAGATGCACCAATGTGGAAGAGATTTCTTGGCAAATACAAAATATGACGGTAGAGCTGGACATTATCTGAAATGAATTCAAGTTCTGATGACTTTGTTTTCCTCAGATCTAATGTTATTGGACAAAAATATTTTTGCTATATTATTTTCTACTAAAGCTCATTTTTGGTCTATGTGAGAGTGATTTTTCTTTGCTCCTTCAATGCATTTCCCAGTCTATTTTATAATAGATATCACAGCACATGCATTTCCCATCATTTCATCTTATCTATCAAGAATCACCCACTGAAGATTGTTGTTCTTAGTCTTTCTTTGAAGTATAACGCAATATTTTTAAAAATGCTGCCAAATAGGCCCAAATATGTCTTCCTTGATGATCAGATAATGACCTTTCCTGACCTTATTAGAACCTATTGTTATCAGAGAAAAGTGTGGTTGGTCTTTCTTCATTGCTAGTGGAAGTGGGGTTCTTGGGGCACCATTGGAATAAGCATTTTTGGAGGCCTCCATGAGAGGATGAGATATGGTAGAAAGCTTTATTTATGAGGAATTATATCCGTCCGGTAAAGCTAGAAGCAGAGTCAGAGTCCAGACTTTCCTTTCCATGTTGGAAAAGGGTCTAGTACAGCATTAGCTAGCAGAAGTCCATTAGTCCACTGTGTGGGGGGGTCCACATGGCCATGGTCCATGTGGACAAATACAGGAGAGCATGCCCTGAGCAATAAGAGTCCCAAGAGCATAAGAGGAACCAAGAGCATGAATTCCTTTGTTTAGGGAATTAATTATCCCAAATTTCACACTCTTGCAGTGGTGATGCCCATTCTGGCCAATTACTCCTTCCCAGGTGTGACTGACAGGCAAGTACCTACTCAATATCACCCAACTTCACTGGGCATGTGTCTGTTCTCCTCCCTGTCTAGTCTGTCTAGTCCCTTCCCCTAGCGATGTGCAGGGAATAGACCAGTGGCTCCCTGGGGAGTGTAAAGCTTAGCTTCCTAGTGAAGCTGCTCAAATGACATGCCTATAATATTTGGACTTCCCTTTGCTCCTTTCCTGTTATTAATAACTAGTTAATTACAACAGCATCACTATCACTGCTCACCATTTTAATAACAGATGTCTTGTTTTATGATGTCTTGCAAAAAACAACAATATCCTTGTCTCCCACTTTTAGCCCATGCCTCCAACACACAAGAAAAGCAATAAATTCTTAGAAGTCTTCTTTCTCCTTTGATGAGTTTCTGGTTGGTTTTAATATTTTGTTAGGCCAAGGAGAGGGAGAGGAAGGTGAGAATTTGTGCTTAAGGGCTATGGATCCTAAGTAGCTTTGACTTTGATTCAGCTCTGCCCAGCATGTCCCCCCCACTCCCCAGCAACCAACCTACCCTATAGGATTTTTGGTTTCTGTTTGATTACCTATACCAGCTCACCTGCTCTCACCATCACTGATTCCCAGAGATCAGCCCTGACAAATCTCAAACTCCCACAGAGTCATCAGATAACCACTCACTTTGCCCATCAGATTTGTTCTACTGAAAGTCTCCCATTCTGTGAAATCACCTGCTGTTTCTCTCCCTCTCCCTTTCTCTCTCTCTCTAAAATCAATAAAGAAAAAAATTTTTTAATCATCTCCTTAATCTCCCAATGTTCATCCCAAAATGTGCATCCCAAAATAATAGCCTCTGGTGTTTTCAAGCAAGAGTAAAGAGATAGTACACAACACGTGATAAACAGCCACAGCTAAAATCCTTCTGGACAGCTTAAGAGTTTCCCAGCAGAAAAGGATCTCTAAAATCCAGGCCATCCAGGGAAAGCAGATAGGTAGTGGGAGCTGTATGTTAATTTTGTCATGGTAAATGTGATTCATTCATTGTTGTTTATTTGATAATCTCTAAAATTACACAAAATATGTCAATAGTAACCAGAGATTAGAAATTCAAGGTCTATAACCAGTTCCATTTACAACACTCATAATGTGAGCAAGGAGACTTTCAGATCTAAATAGTCAGAGAGAAGCTAAAACCAAAGCTGATATCCACAACCATAAGCAAACCCACTCTCTAGGTAAACTCAACCTTTTCACTTGCTAATGTTTCTGAGAGAAGCAGGTCTCAGTTGAACAAAGAAAGCTTTAGGAAATAAAACTGCTTACCAAGCTAGGTTATCAGATAAGAATTTCTTGTACTTGATAAACAGAACTTATTTGAAATGACTCCAATCTGGTAATCAGCCTGATGCACAAACTGTACTCTAAGAGTGCACCCATTTCTTAAGGGAGGGTGGGTAGGACTGCTGGACAGAGACACATAAAACTTCCCAGGCTGGAAAGCACCTGATACTTTTGAGACCCCAGAGGCCAAAGTGGTTGTAGTAAAGTGAGTAAATGAAGAGTGATAGGTCAGATCTATATCCTTGTCCACCACTAAAAGGATTTGAGAGTCCCAGTCTAGTGGAAAATCACTGAGGGTTTATACTCTGGGGCTGCCATGTGTAGATAAGTCAGCATGCTATGGTGACCCAGTGGTTGGCCAGCACCACCTTCATGTGTCACCAAGTCAACACTCATCTCATGTATGAAGAGCATCTAGCTACTCTCTCAATGCTCAGATAGACTAAATCACTCTCTCTGTTATGTTACCATTTAATGCTATTTATATCTTTCACTCGGCATAGTATATTTTATATATTTCTGCTACTAAATTATATGAATAATATGTTTGACACATAATAATTGCAAATATTAGTTCCTTCTTTTTCTCCTGAGCTACAAGTAGTCACTCTTCATTTTCTCCTTCCTGCAGGGAAGAGTGCTGCAGATTACTTTAATTAGATCTAGCCAGTAATGTCTCAATCAAGGAAGTTTGCAAAGCAAGGTGAATAGGCAAAAGAGGCAGTTGGCAAATTTAGGTAAACAAATTTGGGGTGCCAGCCATGGATGTGGAAAGCCAAAGAATCCGGGTTTTAGTGAGTCAGAGGGATGAGAGCTTGCAGGAGTGTGAAGGTGGAATGAAGGAAAGAATGGTGCTTTGTAACTACCTGGGACAGGTTGACTCGACTGGTGGGAGAGAAGTTTAAGTGGTTAGAAAAGAAGTGAAGATTCTCTGCGTATTCTTCACTGTTATATCCCATGTTGAAGCCTAGGGCCAGATTCATAGAAGAAGCTCAAAGGTGCTATTACACAATTATAAATAATACATGCTTCAGGAAGCAACAAGCTGTCAAACTGAGGTGCTATCAAAGCCCTCTTGAGGGAGGCCTGTAGTGCGCAGGGAAATGGCTCTCCCTGGCCTGGTGATGTATGGAGAATTGGAGAGTGGCCCACTCTTGTTGGTAACTCTCATATAAACATGAACATGATCAGAGAAGAGTGGACACGGCTTGATTGTTGGAAGGCAGAGAGGAAGAAACAAAGGAAGGAAAATGAATAAGTATATTTTACTAAGAAGGTATTCCTTAATAAAATCATGGTGAAGAATTACAAAGACTGTAGAAGCCTCTTTCTGAAGAGCACTAGCAATATGATTTAGATTTATTGTGGTTTAAACCTTTGGAGCATTTTCCTCTATTTCAGGCCCCCTTCAACTCCTCTGAGGGCAGTATCCTTCTAAGTTTTAACTGTTGGCCTAACGCTGGTATCCACCCCCTCTTTCTGGCAAAAGTCACAGTCTAGCCATCTGAGCTGAGAGCCAATGGCTCATTGGGCCATTTAATGAATAGTTCATTCATTTCTTCCAACTTCTGATAGAGGTGGAAGTCTATCCACTAGTCATTTATAGGAATATTACAAGAAAAAAAAGTCAGTCAAAGTTCCAATGCTTCCAAAAAGCAGGAATTTTCAAAACCCTTTGAGATTTACCATAGAAACTATAGAAGCCAAAAATCCAACGAAGGAGAAAGGCTGGAGATGAAGAGCCTGCCTATATCTGATTTGCACTGTGCAGATCCTAGGTTTAAATCGAAGCCTATCCCCAAAGGTGTTCTCCAAATAGGACAACTATAAGAGGAGGATCTGTAGCCATAGTCCACCCACACCCAGGTAAAAGCTGATGAGGTCTAGGTACCAGTGACTGTGCATGAATGGTGGGAACGTTTCTGGATATGTGAGTATGAGACAGGAAGATCTCAGGAGGAACATTTCCTGGCTTTGGTTAGATATGATGCTATTGGAGTGGGTGCTGGCATCTGTGGAACTACTCTAGGATTCGGCATGATGTAGCTCCTCAATAAAAATGTATTATCCTGTAATCACTCTTCTCTTCAACTTGACACTCCCCCAAACTCCAGCACACACACATGCGCGTGCACACGTGTACACACACGAAGATTTGCATAAGACAACCGAAACTCTAGCACCTAGGCTTACAGCAAGTCAAGACAGATCATCAAAACAAAGTAGAAAAAAATGTCTTGGGAGCAAATAACACACTATGCGTGGATGAACTTGCCATTTGTAAACTTTTCTGAAATACATTTTTTCAGACAGATGTTGTTGTTCTCATTGTTCAATAATGCGGGGAAAAATAGGAAGAGATAAAAGTGGCTTACACAGTGAGAACATCGTGCTGGGAAATGTGGGTGGATCAGTTGCAACATTGTACACAACCCCCAAACCTCAACAGAAACCATACTTGTTTTCCACATGACATAGTTGCCAATTCCCTGCATACCCACCAAACTAAGACATAAATTAGATGCCAGAATCCACAATGTATACGGATTTTCTGATTAAAGTCATGAGTAATAAATGATTTGGATCTGCTAGTTTTTCACCATGATGTATAAAATTATTTATTTCCCTTTGGTGAGTTAAAGGCATTCAGTTACTTAACAGCCTTGCCTGAATCGAGTTCCATAAACATTCATTGTAAGTCTTATTTTAAAAGCTCTAGTGTTTTCCTTCTTCTAACCAAGCTATAAAATTTGGCTCTGTCTTGTTTAATGCATCCCCTCATCTCATTACCATATCCTGTTCATATAAACAGTATAAATAAAAATTTAAAAAGATGGGAGCTTTACATTTATGACCTCAACTTGTGTAAAATTTTACTTAAACAAAGCTAATTAATAAGTATTAAACTTGAATATGCTATGCCTCTTTATGTTAACAAACATAATTCCTTTTACAACTCTGTGCAAGCAGTTACTGTGGTAGCTTCTAACTCAAGTTTTAATTATTCTATATGAAGATAGGTAATGTAATAATTAACCGCCTTCAACTCCTGAACAGGAAATAACAAGTTCTTTGTGCCATTAGCAGGGATGCCTTTGCAACCATTAACCACCTGAACTCCTTTTGCCATAAGTAGTGATAACAGTGGTGTTCTTCTACGAGCTGAGACACAGCACTTTGTCTATGACATTCAGAGTGAAATTATTATTATTATTATTTTTGTTAAAGACATTTTTTTCTTTTAGAGAGACAGGAAGGGAGAGGGAGAGAGAGATAGAAACATCGATGAGAGAGAGCATCAATTGGCTGCCTCCTGCATGCCCCCCACTGGGGGTTTGACCCACAACCTGGGCATGTGCCCTGACTGGGAATCGAACCAGTGACCTCTTGGTGCATGGGTTGATGCTCAACCACTGAGCCACACCGGCTGGAGCAGAGTGAAATTATTTTTAAAATAATCATTTAAAATACGTAGAATGTTTAAAGATTTTAATCAAGCAAAATCCTGGGCCACAGTGCACAAGATATGAAATATCCAATGAAAGCTTATTTGGGAAAGCAGCACATTTAATAATATGTTCTATTCATATTTAGTTGATTAACAAAAATCTGAGAAATTCAGAGTAAACAAAAATGAAACAGTGAGGCCATCTCAGATATAATTTTCCTTTTAGTGGGTGTGGGAGAGAATTAAAAAATAAAACAGGGTCTAAATTTTTTTAAAAGAAAAAATCAACCTAACTAGCAAAACTTAGATTGTTCATTCACATTCAATAAACTCTCTCAAGAGTTTATTCATTTCCCTCAACCTTTTATTGTCGATATTAGTTAGGTCTCTTTTTATAGCCAGTGACAGACCCTGGTTAAACTAACTCAAGGGAAAAGAGGAGAATTATTATTATTATTATTATTATTATTATTATTATTATTTTAACCCTCACCTTAGGGTATTTTTCCATTTTTTTCATTTTCAGGAGGGAGAAAGTGAGAGAGGTAGAGAAAGAGAGGGAAACATTGATGAGAGAGGGACACATGGATTGGTTGCCTCCTGCACGACCCCAACCAGGGCCGGAGATTGAACCACAACCAAGGTACGTGCCCTTGACCGGAATCAAACCGAGACTCTGGTCCACGGGCCAACAATCTAACTGCTGAGCCAAAACGGCCAGGGCAAGAGGAGAATTATTTTTAAGTTTATTTTTTATTGTTGACATTATTACAGATATCTCCTGTTTCCCCCTCACACTTCCCTCCTCCACCCAGCCCCCACCTCATCCACCCCAGGCCTTGGCCTTGTCATCACCAGCAATTACTCTGAACCAACAGTGCACAAGAAATATACAGATGACAGAACAGTTAAAATCAGACTGTTGATCACAATAACCGCCCCCCCCCATGTCTATAAATGCTGGCTAAATTATTCTTTCTCACTACACATGGCAGAAAATGTAGGTACCAACAAGTCCCATGTTTAAATATTTCATAAGTACCATTATAGAGACTGACTTGTTCTCTACAGGACTAAAAAGTTCTAAGGTTCCCCTATGCCCACCCCTTGGTAAATTAACTCTCTTTTGATTATCCTATTTCAACTACAATCACCATACATTTCAGAAATAGAAATGCCATGTAAAAGGAAAAACAAATTAAAAAAAGAAAAAGAATAACTTGTACTTGAGATTAGCACAGTCAATAGAACAAGAAAAACAGGATTTTAAAATATATCCTTGGAGGCTTGTGCAAGAATACTACGATCTTTTAAATAATTAAGTAGAGGAGACTTTTGCTTCCAGGTAACTAATACTAATCAATTCATTTTGACATGAATAATTATAAAATGGAACAAAATATATGAGGCTGCTATTTTGAGGCATTGGATGACAGGCAGTGCAATGCCACAGATACTGAGGAGAGGGAACACCCATGAGATGAACCCTACGATCACCCTAGTTTTTAGCCTGGAAAAAATTTCCCAACCTTGGCACAGTGAACTGTAATTCAGAGAGAAAACAGAGGTTCTACTGAGCTGAGGAGGTAGAAATCATGGTGTAGGGAAGCTGAAGCAGCTGTAATCTGAGGGCCGGGGCACCACATAGGAAGACGCTGTGTAAGGGTGGCGGGCAGAAGCCTACATTGAGAACCAGGATGCACATGCACAAGGTGAGACTTTATCATACTTATGAGAAAACAGCTAGTATAGGGTTCAGAGCTCAACATTAGTGGTTTAACAGTGCTAGACATTGGAGTCTGGTCCAGACAGAGTATAGATGTTGTTTTTTTTTAAAGACTGGGAATCTAGTTGAGACATCACAAGGTTTGGTGCAGACTATTCTAGACCTGCCCAATAAAACCAAAATCAAGCCCTTAAAAAAGCCTCAGGCAATTACAATATGGAAGAATTTGAATTCTGGCAAGTTGGAGTGTCTTTGGAAACACTTTATGCTTTGTCAGATCTGCATTAACCAAATGAAAACCATGCTTATGCAAGTCCAAGGTGTTTAATGAATACTTAAATTTCTTACTACACACAGTAGTGTGGGAAAGGCACAAGGGGGTAGGAGTGGGGAGGAGGGGGTCAAGTGGGGGAAAAGAGGGACAGCTCTTTTTAATACCATCAACAATAAAGGTAAGTTTAAAAAGAAAAAACAACTTTCTTACTATAACAAAAATCAAGACACTTAGAAGATCAAAGAATCCATATTTTCTACAATATGTTATCTAAAATATCCATTATAAAATAAATTATAAGATAGCAAAGAAATAGAAAAATGTGATCCATAGTCACACAAGAAAGCAGTCAATAGAAACCAACCTTGTGATAGTCTTAATGTTGACCATAGCAAACAAAGATATGAAAGGAACTATTATAAACACAATCTAAGAATTCAAAGAGAAGATATGCAAAGAATTAAAGGAAAATATGGTATTAAGGAGTTAAGTGAAAGGAGTCCTGAGGAGAAAAGTTGAAATTTAAATAATAAAAGGACCAAATACAACTTCTAGAACTAAAAAGGAAAATGAAAATTTAAAAAAATCATTTAAAAGGTATATCAGCAAATAGGGAATCATTGAAAATGGTCTCAGCAGTCTGGCTGGTGTGGCTTACTGGCTGAGCATCGACCCATGCACCAAAATGTTGCCAGTTCGATTCTCGGCCAGGACACATGCCCAGGTTGTGGGCCTGATCCCCAGTGTGAGGCATGCAGGAGGCAGCCAATCAATGTTCTCTCTCATCAATGTTTCTATTTCTCCCTCCCTCTCCTTTCCTCTCTCTCTAAAAATCAATAAAGAAAAAAAAATTTTTTAAAGAAAATGGTCTCAGCAAATTTGTTGTTAGATCAAAATAAACTATGCAATCTGAAGAACAGCAAGAACATTAAAGAAAACTGAAGACAGCAATAGTGACCTGCTAAATAATAGAAAAATGGTCTTAATATATATATAAATTGAGTCCTAGAAGTAGAAGAGATTATAAGTGTAGCAAACAAGTGTCTGAGAAAATAATAACTATTTTTCTCAATTATTAATGAAAAACATTGACTTATGGACCCATAAGTTCAGGAAACCCCAAAGAGAATAAACACAAAGAAAACATCTAAGTACATCATAGCCAAACTACCAAAAAGCAAATATAAATAAAAGCTTTTAAAAACAGAGAAAAGAGACACATCATTTCTAAGGTGTAAACAATGAACTGTAGCTGACAATAATACAAATTATAGCTGCTATTTTCATGAGAAATAATGGGAAGCAGAAGATAATGGAAGAACATTTTTTAAAGTGCTAAAAGAAAAAAATTGTCAGCCCAGAATTCTGTATACAGTGAAAATATGCTTCAGAAACAAGAATGAAATAAAGACATGTTTAAATAAATTAACTCTGATAGAAGTTATTACCAGCAGGACTTCACTACAAGAAATGTAAAAGAATAGTCTTCAGAATGAAGGCAAATCATACCAGGTGGAATAGATCTATCAGAAGGTATAAAAAGCACAGGAAATGGTAGAAAAAGAGGTAAATTTAATATACTACCCCTCCCCTCCAGTCATAGGTTTCTTAAAAAGGCAACTGACACTAAGGCAAAAACAATAACATTGTAAGGTAGTGATTTTAATGTGTGTCAAAACAGTATAAAAATAATAGTACAAAAATGGAGATGAGGGTAAATAAAATTGTACTATTATAAGTTTATTACATTTATCAAGTAGGATATGGGAAGTAGATAGTGTCAGGTCTGAAGTGGAAAGTGGGAAGTCATATAATATTAACTTCACATAGACTTTAATACAGTAAGTTGCATAGTGACAGGATTAGAGCAATAACAAATACATAAAAGATATATAGCTAAAACAAGAATAAAAATAGAAATAATAAATTTTAACACTAAAATATTAAATTAATCTCAAGACAGGAAAGGATTAAAGAGTAAAGTAAAAAGCAAAAAGGCCCAGCTGGTGTGGCTCAGTGGCTGAGTGTCAACCCATGCACCAAGAGGTCACTGGTTCGATTCCCAGTCAGGGAACATGCCCAGGTTATGGGCCAAATCTCCATTGGGGGACCACTCAGGAGGTGGCCAATCAATGTTCTCTCTCATCAATGTTTCTATCTCTTTCTCCTTCTTCCTTCCTGTCTCTCTCTAAAATCAATAAAGGAAAAAAAATTTTAATAAAGCAAAAAGAAAAATGGAGAAATAGCAAAATCATATTAAGTCCAACCACATCAATAATTATTACATTAAATGTAAATTGACTAAACACTCCAATTAAGGGGCAGAGATGTCAATCTGGATAAAAAATAAGACCTAACTGAGTGGCATCAAATGGTGCACTTTATATAAAAAAGACGTAAATTGAAAGTTAAAGGAGGGGGGAGTATATTATGAAAACACTAAGCTTAAGAAAGCTGGAATGGCTACATTAATAAAAGTCAATGAGTATTACAAGCGATAAAGAGGGATATTTGATGATAATAAAAGAGAAAATTTATAAGGACAGAAATCCTAAAAGTATATGGATCTAGTAAAATCATTTCTAAGTCAATGAAGCAAAGTACAAAACTAAAGGAAGAAGTAAACAAATCTACAACATTTGGAAATTTTCACATGTCCTCTCAATAATGGATAAAAAAGTAAAAAATAATATTAAATCACAAAGTATATAAACCAGTCTGAACAATACTATCTATCAATCTGTCCTAACATTTATAGTACACTATACAGGTGCTATGTAACATTTACCAATATAGTCAACATGCTGGGCAATAAAATTAGTCTAAAAAATTTCAAAACATTTAAGTCATAAAGTATGTTCTCTGATCATTAAAATAAAATTCTTAATAAAAATAATAAGATATATATAAAAAACTATCCCCAAATTATTCAAAACTTAATACATTTCCAAATAACCTATACATCAAAGCAAAAATCATAAGGAAAAATGGAGAAAATATTAAATTAAAGGGTAATGAAAACACAACATATCAACTAAAAAAGCATTAAGAAGAAAATTTATAGTTTGAAATGCCTCTATTAGAAAAGAAAGATTTAAAATGATCTAAGAAATTCTAAAAATAAGCAAATTGAAATCAAATTACATGAGAGGAAAAAGGTAAAGATAAGAATAAAACTTAAATAAATAGAAACAAAAGATATAAAAAATTTAAAAAGTAAAAAGTTGGGTCTTGGTAAATACTTTAAAAATTGATAAACTTTTTTCCCCATCAACATACATAGTTACAAATTTTTTTCTTATGATGAGAACTTTTAACATATATTCTCTTAGTGATATAGTATTATTAACTATAGTCACCATGCTGTTTATTACAGATAAACTCTTCACAACAATAATTAGAAAAATAAAATAAGAATTACCAATATCAAGACCCTGAATAGCCATAGCAATCTTGAAAAAGAAGAACAAAGTAGGAGGGATCACAATACCAGATATCAGTTATACTACAAAGCCATAGTAATCAAAATAGCCTGGTACTGGCACAAGAACAGGCAATGGAACAGAACAGAAAACCCAGAAATTGACTCAAGTCATTATGCTCAATTCATATTTGACAAAGGTGGCAAGAGCATACAGTGGAGTCAAGACAGCCTCTTTAATAAATGGTGTTGGGAAAATTGGATGGCTACATGCAAAAAAATGAAGCTAGACCACCAACTTACACCATACACAAGAATAAACTCAAAATGGATAAGAGACTTAAATGTGACCAATGAATTCATAAAAATCCTAGAAGAAAATGTAGGCAACAAAATTTCAGACATCACATGCCACAGAATTTTCACTGAAACAATGCCTAAGGCAATAGAAACAAAGGAAAATGAACACATGGGACTACATCAAACTAAAAAGCTTCTGTACAGCAACAGAAACAACCATCAAAATGGAAATGGAACCCACTCTCTGGGAGAACATAATTGCCAACAATACATCAGATAAGGCGCTAATTTCCAAAATATATAGAGTACTCACACAATTCAACAAAAGGAAGACAAAAAACCCAGTTAAAAAATGGGCAGAGGACCCAAATAGACACCTCTCCAAACAGGACATACAAATGGCCAAGAGACATATGAAATAATGCTCAATATCACCAATCATCAGAGAGATGCAAATTAAAACAACAATAAGGTATCACCTCACACCTGTCAGAATGGCCGCCATCAACAAATCATTAAACAACAAATGCTGGTGAAGGTGTGGAGAAAAGGGGACTCTAGTACACTGCTTGTGGGAATGCAGACTGGTGCAGCCACTATGGAAAACAATAAGGTGTTTCCTCAAAAATTAAAAATTGAATTGCCAGCCCAGCTGGTGTGGCTCAGTGGTTGAGTGTCAACCCATGCCCCAAGAGGTTGCTGGTTCAATTCTTAGTCAGGGCACAGGCCCAGATTGTGGGCCAAATCCCCAGTTTGGAGCATGCAGGTGGCCAATCGATATTCTCTCTCATCGATGTTTCTCTCTCTCTCTCCCTCTTCCTTCCTCTCTTTCTAAAATCAATAAAGAAAAAAAAAATTGCATTGTCATTTGACCCAGTGATCCCACTTCTAGGAATATATTCTAAGAAGCCTCAAACACCAATCAGAAAGAATATATATACCCCTATGTTCACTGCAGCACTATTTGCAATTGCTAAGATCTGGAAACAGCCCAAGTGTCCATCAACAGATGAGTGGATAAAAAAGCTACATATACACAATGGAATACTATACAGCTGTAAGAAAGAGAGATCTCTTATCCTTTGAGATGACATAGAGAGACCTGGAGAGTATTATGCTGAGTGAAATAAGCCAATCAGAGAAAGACAAATATCACATGATCTCACTTATTTGTGGAATATAATGAACAAAACAAGCTGATGAACAAAATAGACCCAGAGACATAGAAGCAGGGTACAGACTGAGGAACCTCAGAAGAGAGGGACGGGAGGAAGGGAAGAGATAAACCACAGAACTTATATGCATGTATGCATAGCCAGTGGACATAGACAACAATGCT
This sequence comes from Tadarida brasiliensis, assembly GCA_030848825.1. Lineage (NCBI taxonomy): Eukaryota > Metazoa > Chordata > Mammalia > Chiroptera > Molossidae > Tadarida > Tadarida brasiliensis. The sequence continues at coordinate 78,844,597 of CM061260.1, forward strand.
GGGGGGAGGGGAGAGGATCAGGAGGAGGGTGTCAATGGGGGAAAAAGGAGAAGCACCTGTAACAAAAATAAATTAATAAAGAATGCACACAAAAAAGAATTACCAATATCAAAAATAAAAACAGGGTTACCACTTGAGGTATTACAGGCAGTAAACAGATAAAAGAATAATACGAACAATTTTATGACAATAAATGTGGTAACTTATACTGAATAGAAAATTATTAGATAAACACAATTTACCAAAATTAAAATAAGAAATAGTGCCTGAATGACCCTATATTCCTTTTAAAATTTCTCTAAAAATTGAATTTGTAACAAAATAAATGCTCCACCCTACAAAAAAATTTCAAAAATAGGTTGATTTCACTGGTCAATTTTATCAGACCTTTAAGAAAACAGATATTACAGTCATGTACCACTTAACCACGGGGATATGTTCAGAAGAATACATCGTCAGACATACATCATAGAATGTACTTATGTAAACCTAGATAATATAGGCTACTACACATCTAGGCTATATATGTCTAGCCTATTGCTCCCAGGCTACAAGCTTGATTTAACATGAGATTAAATCAAGCAGAAGAGAAAATGGTGCAATCAGGGCATGAGGTAACATGAGGCTGCTGCCAGCGTGATACTGCGCACTGTTCTACAGCAATGTTTTATAAGTAGAAAGAGTACACGCTAAAATAATGATATAAAAGCACAGCATAATAAATATATAAATCAGTAACATACAAAAAGCATTTTCTTAAAAATTGTTAACTAACATCATACTTAATGGTGGAAGATGAAATGCTTTTCCTTCAGATTAGGATCAAAGAAATGGGCATCACTTTCACTGTGTTGGGGTCCCTAGCTATGTAATAAGGCAAGAAAAAAGACATACATATTAAAAATCAAGAAGTAAAAAAGGTTTCTATTTGTAGGCAACTATCTACATAGAAGAATCTTTTTTTTAAATCTCAAAAACTGCACTAATAAACAAATTTTAGAAAGCTTGCAGTATAAAAGATCAATATAAAACATCAATTGTATTCTATAGGCCAGCAATAAACATATGGAATTTAAAATGTTTTAAATAACAATATCATAAAAGTATAAAATATTTGTGTCAGTTTAATAAAATACATTTAAAACCTCTGCAATGAAAATTTTGTAACATTGCTGAAAGAAAGTAAAGAAGGTATGAATAAAACAAGAGATATAACATGTTCATGGATTAGTCAACTCGATATTGTTAGAATGTCCACTTTCCCTAATTGATCTATAGATTCAACACAATCCCAAATATAATCCTAATAGGCTTTTTTGCAGATGTTGACAAGCTGATTCTAAAATTTATATAGAAATTCAAAGACCGACAATGGGGAAAACAATTTTGAAAAGCAACAAATTTGAATGACTTATTGGACTTACTCTAAAGCTACAGTAATCAAGACTGTGGTATAAGCTCAGCCCATAGATCAATGGGAAAGAATAAAGAACCCGATAATAGATTTACACATATAAATCTATTTCAACACAGGTGCCTACATAATTTAATACAATTAAGATATTATTGGGAAAAGATATTCTTCATTTTCCAAATAGCAGCAGCTGGAAATGGGAGGCAGAGAAATCCCTCTCACAGACAGATTTTGCCATAAGGATCGATGTGCTGCTAAGAGGCCACAGATAACTGGGCAAAGCTGAGATCAGTACTGAAATCGCTCAGCTTTCTGTACTTGTAATCAACTGAGTCACTCTATCCCTATATTTGATTTGAAGTAGCATATTAGTTTTTCTAATTGACTTGTAGATAATTGACAGCTTAATTGTAGTCATATATTTTTTTAAATGCATATATGGGATGAGCAACATTAAAAAAGGAGAAAATTCTTTCCTTTTTTTTTTTTCAATCTTCACCCGAGGATATTTTCTATTTATCTTCTGATAGAGTGGGAGGGAGAGAGAAGGAGAGAAAGGAAGAGAGAGAGAAGCATCTATGTGAGAGAGACACATCAACCGGTTGCTTCCCGCATGACCCCAACCAGGGCCAGGACCAAACCGCAACCGAAGTACCTGCCCTTGACTGGAATCAAACCCATGACTCATTGGTCCACGGGCTGATGCTCTACTGCCCAGCTAAACCCGCCAGGGCTCTTTTTTTTTGTTTAATTACATAGATTTAGGTTTCAATAATCTACTTTCTTGTTTGATGCTAGAACTTCTTGGCAGAAAAAAAATGTTTCCATTAATTAGATTTAACCTGTTTCAGTTATGAGTGAAAGACCCCTAACAGCAAATTGACTTTTGTTTTATACAATAAATAAGTGCAAATAGAATATATACTTATTGTTAAGTAGATTATCTTCAATATAAATTATTCTTAATTGCAGTAACTCATTTTGAAGGAATCACTTCTTAATGAGATTTAGCTTGATATAAATAAGAAAAAAAAAAAGAACAGCATAAATGCCTCATTTGTTCCTGCTCATTTGAATAACAACCCAAGTAATATTGTCTCCTAAAGATCTTTTTCAAATGTGGTTTATGAAGTAATAAGTTATTGATGTTAACATTTCTAGTCATTATTACTACAAAGCTGAATATCACCCAAATTCATTCATTCCTATTTGACGCACAGGATGTGGTGAAGGTCGGAATCCCCACATAGTATTACATTTTCCCTTTATCTCCTCACAAAGTTCATGCAATTTCATTTTCATTGCATCATGTTTTGATAGTGTGTCAATTTTTAAAAGCCCTTCCTCCCTAAGAACTGAAGTACAAAAATAGGACAGAGAAGGAAAGTCATGTTATCACTGACTGCTGTTTAAACACAAAGGTTGTTGTTGGTGACAGATGGATTTTGTTCTGAAGGGCTCCATCTTCCTCTCCTTCCTCTAGCCAACTCTAAATTCAGCATTGCTAATTGAATATTGCAGTGAATTCAGAGTGTGGAAAAAAAGTCAGTATGGACCTTGGACTATTTAGCATTGATTGTCCATGAGAGATAAAAGTGGATGCTTCAGTCTCAACTGTTACCTGACTACAAAGAAATCTCAAGAGACAATTGTTAATCCTCCAATATAACAGAGGAAGTTCCTGCTCTATTTACACTATTTCACCAAAGATGTAAGCATTTTCATTTTTATTCTCCACATTTAGCAACTTAAATTTATAAGGATCAAACTGGATTCACTCTTTTCATTATTTTATTTTTTTTTTATAAACGGGCAGAAAGTCATGAAGTAGAGAAAAAAGTGCAATATATAGAGAGTTCATTGTATATAAAATTATTTACATACTGTTGAAATAGAGATATCTTTGAACTGTGTCCCCTGGCTAGCTCAGCCATTAATATCATCACATAAAGGGGATGAGTCATCATTAATGTAACCATTCAAACACTAAGAGTAGCAGTAAGGACCTTCAGAGAAAAGGACTCAACTTTAGAATAATTGAATTCCAAGTTTCAAATAAGACAAATAGGCATTGGCATACTAAAGGGTACATCACAGAGTAGTTTTTCTCTCTCTGCAATTCGATTTACCAGCCATTACTTTACATGAATGTCCTATAGAAGGAATATATTTTAAGAGAATGGCAGTGGAAATTATCTATGCATTTTGGAAGAAAAAAATCACCCCACAGTTTGCTTTTTAAAATAACAAACTACAGCCTGACAAACTACAGATGTAGCTCAGTGGAAAGAGCATTGTCCCATGGACTGAGAAGTCCTGGTTTAATTTCCAGTCAGGGCATATGCCCGGGTTTCGGGCTCGATCCCCAGTAGGGGGCGTGCAACAGGCAGCACTGATCAATGTTTCTCTCTCACATTGATGTTTCTCTCTCTCTCCCTTCCTCTCTCTAAAAAAAAAATCAATAAAAACATTTTAAAATGACAAACTACAAGAATCTGAAATTCACCCTTTGCCTTCATGATAAAAACCACCACACAGATGCTGAAGGGTTCTGGGCTGTGGAGCCAATCCTTTCAGTTGCCAATCTTTATCAATGTCTCTTCTCTGGTCATCTGTCCCTGGTTCTGTCATCTAGTATAAGTGGAACCACGTGTGGTTTGTGACTGCAGTGGGCTTGCTGTGCACACGTGAGAGCCTCTCCATCCCTAGTCTTCTTACTAACCTGAATATAATATTACCTAATTTTAGATTACTAATAGCAAAGTGATTTTTCCTCCCAATATTTGCCATCAAAGTAATATCGACTTACTATATGATGACAGTTATCAAAACAGTAGAAAAATCCCTTAAAAGACAACTTTGTTCCCAAAAATACAGCTAGTAGACTATAAAATAAATGTTTACCACTTTAGCGAAATATAAACTGATTGGCTTTTATGTGGTTTCTCTTTTGATCCAAAAACCAGAATATTACCAGCAAATCCTTTGCCAGCTTCACAGTGGTGACTTAGTCATCTTGTGTTTTATTATAATTATCTATTTCTATATGAGTATATGTGTGTCTTTTCTTCCTGACAGTTTAAGCAAAGCAGGAAAGAGGAATTATTCTAGATTTGCAGGAATTCTAGGTGAGTATATTATATGCCATTTATTGACACCAGGCAGGTTTGAAGATTGCTGATGTAAATGGTTTTATTTTTCTGAACACTCATGCATAAATCTTATTTTATATATGTCTCTGAAGGAAACTTGAGTCCTACAGGTATTCTCTTTTCCATGAAAATAATTATCCTGGAAAGGAAATAATTATCACCTAGTTCATTTATTTTATGAATTTGAAATTAGGTTGATAATATTTTCTAAGTTGAGTGTATATGTCTCAATGTCATAAAGAAGGCAAACCACCTTTCAAAATGGACACCGCTGGTTTGGAAATAGCAGTTACAGAATCTCTGATATAGGATGAGTGAAAAAGAAGACATCATATTAGCAGAGTTTATGATGGATAGACAGTTACATTAAAATCTATAAATAAAGTATAAATACATTATATCTATTTATGCTTGAACTGCTCCTAAACCAGCATTTTTCTGTGTCAATATACTGCAGCATGAAGCAGTGCTAAGTTGATGTGACTGTATGTTAATGCTCACAGATTATGAGGCATCATATTACTAGAGTGATTAAGTTTGGTATACATAATGCCACGGTGTCAGCAATGTTGATGTTGGCTCAGAAGCCATTCAAATTAGCATTGCTCACGGCATATTTTATATACTAAGATGTTGTTCATAATGCCAATACTGAAGAAAACACTTCTGTAGATGTCACAAAACACCCTCCCAGCGCCCCCCCTCCCCCCCCACGCATTTCCACCCCAAAACTGTCAGAGGATCTGATTAAGCAGAGTTTAAAGGCAGCAATTGGAAAACAAAGGGATGAAGCATTAGGAATTTCAGAGTCACCCAAAAACCTTGTGTTTGTATCTTTATTGCAATTTTAGGCTGTGTTCACATATGAACACATAACTCCTGTGTATGTTGTTGAGTTTTATAGAGGCTTCTTTTAGACATTTGCATTAGGAATTCTGTTTTGCAATGAAAGTCATTCCCAAATTAGGCCAATGTTGTTTATTAACATGAAATTCATACTCAAACCCCCAAATGGCTCTGATGGTAATTAACCAAAATCAAATACTGAAATACTGCAATTTTAAAAAAACCAAGCTGACAATTTTTGAAAAGAAGACAGTCACTTTATATAGATCAAAGTTCAATGCATTTACTCGGTCTGCCACCATTTCAAGAGCTTCCCATCTTCCCAGTAAAAGCAGAGCAGTAGCACATTAAAAGACACCTCTTTACAATGTTATTCCTCTGCTGAAACATGTATTCATTGAGCTTATTTACTTTAGCTCTTCACTTCCAAATGCTCATTGTTCTTTATAATATAATATAATTTTAGTAATTACAATGTCTCTGTAGCACTGCTAGGTAGAAAATTGCATTCCTATTTTCCAGCTGAGTAATTGAAAAAAAAAAAAAAAAAGAGTCACTTTTCCAAGGTCACTCAAATGAGAAAGGGCATAAATACCTAAGCAGAATTCATGGCCAAAACACTGCAATTCCTAGAACACATCTCATAACTCCTCTGAGTTCTTCTTTCTCTAGCTGTGTGTAAACAAAATCCCCCTAGTACATAACACTTAAAGTTTACAGGAAACTTTAACATATATTATTACACATAATTGCCACAACTGTGTGAAGGTGGGTATTTTTATCCCATTTTGCTCGTGAGGAAAATGGAAGCTTGAAAGAGATAAATTGACTTTTCCAAGGTCAAATACATGAAAATTGGCAGAGCTGGGATCGGAGGTCAATTGGACTTCAAAAACAGCCTTCTCTCCTCATCCCTAATACTACAATTACCTTTCCCCGAGTCCTTGCTGTCTCTGCCAGCGAAAGCATATTTTATTTTCAAGATCTGTCTCAATGCCACCTGCTCCACAAAGTCCCCAATGCCCTAATGTTCCCACAAGGAATCTCCATGGATGTCTTGCATATAATTACAATACGTGGCTTTTCTCTTTTTGTAGAATGAAGCAGTAAACAGAAAGGACTGGTTGGCTTTGTACGCAGCACTCATTCAAAGAATATAGATTGAACAAATGGATAAATTAATGAATGGAATCATTAACTAAGGGAAAGAATTATTATTTTTTTATTTTTATATAACAACAGTTATAAGATAATAGTTGACAGTATGTTTAGCATATTATCTGGCCTCCCCTCCAGGAAAAAGAAATGTATGAGGATCTGCTCTGGCCTGAGCATAGGAGAAGGCAGAGCTAATAGTTAGCTGTGGCAAAGAGCAAGGCGGGAACCAAGTCCCAGTCTCAGGTGAGGGTAGTCCAGGAAACATGGAAATTCTGAAAATTCAAGTCTAAGGGAGCAGACAGGGTAAATCCTGGACCCTACAAAACTGTATATACTCTAGTCACAACAAGCTCCTTTTTTTGAACCAAGAGATGTTCTTCTTGTCTGAGCAACTTATCCAAACAGGGTCTCAGACCACCTCATGCATCTAAACTGCTCTCAGTGTTTGCAATCTCAGCCAGGTAACAGTTAGGACAGAAGAGGCATCGCTTGCTTGGGACCTCACTAGACTACAGTTTTTGAGGGCCAGGACTGTGTCTTCATCATCATTCTGTCACCAGGACAAAGCAAATTGCCTGACACTTTACACATACTTAATGCTTAATAAATAAATAAATAAATAAATAAATAAATAAATAAATAAATAAATAAATAAATAAGTTAACAACCAAAACCCAGATTGCTGTAGCACAAGGGGCCCCCTATGGTAGTCTATTTTGTTTTCTTCTCAAATTCCTTTGCAGGACCATATTAGCCTAATAATTTTCCCACAGAACATAATCTGGTCCTTTGTCTGGAAGAAGGTGAAACCTTATTTGTCAGCACACATAGTGTCTTGTCTTTCAGGTGCTGACTCACATTAATGTACCTCACAAAACCAATAAAACCAGAGTGACAACTGATTTATTTTACTATAAAATTGACTTGATTCATTTTCTCAGTTCTAGCTCACACATTGTCTTCCTGAAGACAAAATATATGGGAAGTCCAATAGTAGTCAAAGTGTCCTTGAATGAGAATACAAAGGGAAAATGGGATATTCATATAAAACCATCATCTTATTGCAAGGAAGGTCTTGACGGAAGAGACCAGTATAGTCAAATTCACTGGCCAGACATCCTTTTAACTCACCAGACTGCCAGCATGGGTCTCGTCCCCACCACCTCCCTTTCCTTTTCCTTTGTCCTAAAGGCTGTTAGTGCTCTTCTTTCATAGATTCATTCATTTCTTAAGATCCATGTTAATGTCTCACTGGCTTACTACAAGTCTTGCAGGACTGGGAGCTAGTCTGCCTCTCTGGCAGTTCTGAGCTTTCTCACCTCTATTGACATTAAAATTTTACTCTCAGAGCAGGGAAGACAATTAGGCTTATCTCATTTCAAAATTCCCAGGGGACGCTCCACTGTGTCATGATGTCATAAGAACAACTAGAAAAAAAGGAACACAAGCCACACACTCAAGGAGTGACCTCAGTGGGTACCAGAGCCCTGCTGAAGTAAGTCTTGCTCTGTGTGGTGGGCCCCTACACAGCTGATCCTCCAAGGTAGTCAGAGGTCGGTGGTCAGTGGGCACAGCCAGTCCTTGCAGCTGATCAACCTGAGTACATCCCTCCCATTGATGTGCCAACAGCAATCAAGATTCAATTACAGGGATTCCAAAATGGCAGTGGAGTGAATGGAAGCTACACAGACCATCTCCCAGGACCAAACTGGAATTACAACTAAAATAAAGACAAATCCTCGGGAAAAAGCAACAGAAAAGCAGATTGAGAGGATCATACAACCAGGGACACTGAATCGATCCTGGTAGAATGAGGAGGCGCGAGAAGGGGGCTGGGAGCCCACGGACAGCAGCGGTCTTAGCTGTGAGCAGCGTGCTCTCAGGATTAAAGCCCAAGCCAGCTCCACAGTGCAGAGGGCCGGGACAGAGCGCTAAAATAGCCACAGCCACTCACCTTGGGCTCTGGCGACAGGAGGGCAGACTGGACTGAAACTGTGTGGGGACACTCGGGATTTGGAGGGCTCTCAGAGCTTTTGCTGAGTTGCAGCCATGCAAGATGGTGGCCAGCTTGCTCCTTCCCAGGGCTCTGGGGAGAGGCGGCAGCCCCTCCCTCGGAGATCCAGCCACACCCAGGTGGGCCATTGAAATGTAAATTGAGGCTCATTAACTACCAGTATCTGCTCCACCCTCAGGAAATCCTCTCACGCTGAACACCTGAGGGAGGTTTTCATTCAACTGAAAACCCAAGGCTCTTCAAGTAATCTCGAATAATAGCCTCTAGGCAAAAAGCTAGAGGATAACTTAACCTTTTCTGGGCTTGCAAATCTACCCAGGAAAGTAAGACTTTACAGTGGTGTTTAACGTGGGTTCTCCCATGCTCCTCCAAACCCAGTAGAGGGAGCCACAAACAGCAGTACACCAACATCCACAGGGAAAATTTGGCAGGCTCCAAAACTCACTGAGATAGCAAAAATGGTGAAACAAAGAAACAGATCCCAAATGAAAGAAAAAGAGACCTCTACCGAAGATGAGATAAATGAAATGAAGTTAAGCAAGTTAACAGAGCTAAAATTCAGAGCCATGATCTTGAGGAAGCTCAACAGCATGAGTAAGGACATCAACACCATGAGTAAAGACATCAACACCATGAGCAAAGACATAGAAACATTGAAAACTAACCAAGTGGAAATGAAGAAGCACCAAGAAGAAATGAAGAATGACATAGCAGAAATAAAGAACACATTGGAAGGACTAAACAGCAGAGTAGAGGAAGCTGAGGACCGGATCAGTGAATTAGAAGACAGGGTAGAAAAAATCAACCAATCAGAAAACCAAAAGGAAAAAAAAAAAAAGGAAAAAACAGGAAGACAGCTTAAGAGAATTGTGGGACAACTGGAAACGTAATAATATTCGTGTCATTGGAGTCCCCGAAGAAGAAGAAAATGAGCAAGGGTTAGAGAATATATTTGAAGAAATGTGACAGAAAACTTCCCTAATTTGGTGAAGAAAGAAGGCATTCAAGTTCAAGAAGCACAGAGAGTCCCAAGTAAGAAGAACCCAAACAGGTCCACACCAAGACACACAGTAATTAAAATGCCAAAAATTAAAGACAAAGAGAGAATCCTAAAGGCAGCAAGAGATAAGCAACAGGTTACCTACAAAGGAACCCCCATAAGGTTATCATCTGACTTCTCAACAGAAACACTACAGGCCAGAGGGAATGGCATGAAGTACTCAAGGTCATGAAAAACAAGGATCTGAATCCAAGACTACTCTATCCAGCAAGGCTATCATTCAAATTAGAAGGTCAAATAAAGAGCTTCCCAGACAAAAAAAAGGCTAAGGGAATACATTAGCACCAAACCAGCACTGCAAGAAATGTTAAAAGGACTGCTGTAATTAGTAGAAGAAATAGGAAGGAAAATAGAACCACACTAAACAAAAATGGCAATAAATAAGTACATATCAATAATCACCTTAAATGTAAATGGATTGAATGCTCCCATAAAAAGATACAGAGTAGCGGACTGGATAAGAAAGCATGACCCATATATATGTTGTTTACAAGAGACTCACCTCACAACAAAAGACTCACATAGGCTGAAAGTGAAGGGATGGAAAAAAATCTTCCAAGCAAATGGAAAGAAAAAAAAAGCTGGGGTAGCAATACTCATATCTGATAAAATAGATTTCAAAATGAAGGCCATACTAGAGACAAAGAAAGTCACTACATAATATTGAAAGGATCTATCCAACAGGAAGATATAACCTTGGTAAACATATGTGCACCCAATATAGGAGCACCAAAATATATTAAAAATCTTCTGGAGGACTTCAAAGGAGAAATCGACAGCAATACAATCATAGCAGGGGACTTCAACACCCCGCTGACATCACTGGATAGATCCTCTAGACAAAAAATTAACAAGGAAACAGACACTCTAAATGAAGCACTAGACCAAATGGATTTAATACATATTTACAGAGAATTACATCTCAAAACTACAGAATTCACATTCTTCTCAAACGCACATGGGACATTCTCAAAGATAGATAGACCACATGTTAGGACACAAACGAAGTCTCTACAAGTTCAAGAAGATTAAAATCATATCAAGCATCTTCTCAGATCACAATGGCATGAAACTAGAAATCAATTGCAACAAGAACATGCAAAGACATTTGAAAACTTGGAGGATAAATAGCATGTTATTAAACAACGAATGGGTTACTGAGGAGATCAAGGAAGAAATTAAAAACTTCCTGGAAACCAATAAAAATGAACAGACAACAACACAAAATCTATGAGATGCGGCGAAAGCAGTTCTGAGAGGGAAGTTCATAGCACTACAGGCCTACCTCAAGAAACAAGAAAAATTTCTAATAGACTATCTAACCTCACAACTTAAAGAACTAGAAAGCAAACAAAAAGAAAACTCCAGAGCAAGTAGAAGTAAGGAAATAGTAAAGATCAGAGCAGAAATAAATGACATAGAGACCAGAAAAACAATTCAAAGGATCAATGAAACAAAGAGCTGGTTTTTTGAAAAGATAAACAAGATTGATGGACCCTTAGCTAGACTCACCAAGAAACAAAGAGAGAGAACCCAAATACACAAAATCAGAAATGAAAGAGGAGAAGCAACAACTGACACCACAGAAATACAAAGGATCATTAATAAATACTATGAACATTTATATGGCAACAAATTCGACAATCTAAGTGAAATGGACAAATTTCTAGAAACATATAGTCTGCCAAAACTGGACCGGGAAGAGATAGAAAACTTGAACAGACCAATAACAACCAAGGAAATTGAAGATGTAATCAAGACCCTCCCAGCAAACAAAAGCCCAGGCCTGGACGGCTTTACATGGGAGTTTTACTGAACATTCAAAGAAGAACGAACACCCATTCTCCTCAAACTATTTAATTCAAGAAGAAGGAAGACTTCTAAACTCATTTTATGAGGCCAGCATAATTCTAATTCCAAAACCAGAAAAAGACACTACAAAGAAAGAAAACTACAGGCCAATATCCCTGATGAACATAGATGCCAAAATCCTAAACAAAATACTAGCAAATTGGATCCAGCAATACATCAAAAAAATTATTCACCATGACCAAGTGGGATTCATCCCAGGGATGCAAGTCTGGTTCAATATTCGCAAATCAATAAATGTGATACACCACATAAACAAAATGAAAGATAAAAACCACATGATCATATCAATAGATGCTGAAAAGGCATTCGACAAAATCCAGCACCCATTTCTGATAAAAATGCTCAGCAATTTGGGAATAGAGGGATCATATCTTGATATAATAAAGGCCATATATGAAAGACCTACAGCCAACATCACACTCAATGGGCAAAAACTAAAAACATTTCCCTTAAGAACAGGAACAAGACAGGGATGCCCACTTTCGCCACTCTTATTTAACATAGTACTGGAAGTCTTAGCCACAGCAATCAGACATGAAGAAAAAATAAAAGGAATCCAAATTGGAAAGGAGGAAGTGAAACTGTCATTATTCCCAGATGACATGATATTATACATAGAAAACCCTAAAGACTCCATCAAAAATCTACTAGACTTAATAAATGAATCTGGCAAAGTAGCAGGATACAAAATTAACGTCAAGAAATTGACGGCATTCTTATACACCAATGATGAACTCACAAAAAGAGAAACTAAAAAAACAATTCCATTTACCATCGTGGCAAAAAAATTAAGATACCTAGGAATAAACTTAACCAAAGAAGTAAAGGACCTCTTCACAGAAAACTACAGGACATTGAAAAAAGAAATAGAGGAAGATATAAAAAAGTGGAAGCACATACCTTGTTCATGGATTGGAAGAATTTACATCATTAAAATGCCCATATTCTCCAAAGCAATCTATAGATTCAATGCAATCCCCATCAAAATCCCAGTGACATATTTCACAGAACTAGAACAAATACTTCAAAAGTTCATATGGAACCAAAAAAGACCCCGAATAGCCACAGCAATCTTGAAAAAGAAGGACAAAGTAGGTAGGATCACAATACCAGATATCAGGTTATACTACAAAGCTACTGTAATCAAAACAGCCTGGCACTGGCACAAGAACAGGCATATAGACCAGTGGAACAGAACAGAGAATCCGGAAATTGACCCAAGACATTATGCTCAATTAATATTTGACAAAGGTGGCAAGAGCATACAATGGAGTAAAGACAGCCTCTTTAATAAATGGTGTTGGGAAAATTGGACAGCTACATGCAAAAAAATGAAACTAGACCATCAACTTACACCACACACAAACATAAACTCAAAATGGATAAAAGACTTCAATGTGACTCGTGAATCCATAAAAATCCTAGAAGAAAATGTAGGCAACAAAATTTCAGACATCATACACAGCAGAATCTTCACTGATACATCACCTAAAGCAACAGAAACAAAGGAAAAAATGAACACATGGGACTACATCAAACTCAAAAGCTTCTGCACAGCAGAAGAAACAACCATCAAAATGGAAAGGGAACCCACTGTATGGGAGAGCATAATTGCCAATGATACATCAGATAAGGGTTTAATCTCCAAAATATATAGAGTGCTCATACAACTCAACAAAAGGAAGACAAAGAACCCAATTAAAAAATGGGCAGAGGAACTAAATAGACACCTCTCCAAAAAGGACATACAAATGGCTAAGAGACATATGAAGAAATGCTCAACATCACTAATCATCAGAGAGATGCAAATTAAAACAACAATGAGGTATCACCTCACACCTGTCAGAATGGCCACCATCAACAAATCATCAAACAACAAGTGTTGGCGAGGGTGTGGAGAAAAGGGGACTCTAGTACACTGCTGGTGGGAATGCAGACTGTGGAAAACAGTCTGTACCAGTGCAGCCACTGTGGAAAACACTATGGTGTTACCTCAAAAAATTAAAAATTGAATTGCCATTTGACCCAGTGATCCCACTTCTAGGAATATACCCTAAGAAGCCTGAAACACCAATCAGAAAGAATACATGTACCCCCATGTTCATAGCAGCACTATTTACAATAGCTAAGATCTGGAAACAGCCCAAGTGTCCATCAGTGGATGAATGCATAAAAAAGCAGTGGTACATATACACAGTGGAGTACTATACAGCTGTAAGAAAGAAAGATCTCTTATCCTTTGAGACGACATGGAGGGACCTGGAGAGTATTATCCTAAGCGAAACAAGCCAAGCAGAAAAATATCACATGATCTCACTCATTTGTGGAATATAATGAACATAACAGTCTGAGGAACAGGGTAGACCCAGAGATGTGGAAGTAGGGCACAAACTGACAACCCTCAGAAGAGGGGGTCGCAGGGGAGGGAAGAGATAAACCACAGAACTTATGTTTATGTATGCATAACTTATGGACATGGACAACAAAGCTGGGGACGGGGTAGGGGAATGGGGAGGAGGGTGTCAATGGGGAAAAAAGGAGAAACATCTGTAACAAAAATAAATTAATAAAAAAATAAAATTAAAATAAAAAAATAAAGAAAAAGAACAATTAATCATAAAAAATGATTTTGAGTGGCCTTTATTGCGTAGCACGTCAAACTCTCACATTGTCAAGAAAAGCATAATTGCTAATGACTTGCCTGAGCCCACATGTTCTCCTGGTCTCGCAGATGAGACAGTTGACTCCACCTGCAGGCAGATCCAGAGCACCTGGCTGTGTGATCATAAGCTCTAAGTTCTTGCCTCACATTCTGGGTTTCCCACCGCTTGTTGTTTCATCTCTCTCCCTCTCTCTCTGTGTCTCTGAACTCTTACAAGAGTGTGACAACTGGGCATCTCATATTTCCTAGAGACTGCATCCCCATCAAGTGCTCCAGATACTCAGTGAGACAAGGGACACAGGCATTTTGACATGACCCTCTAGGGAGAGACCTAGGGGAATAAATATTTTGATCTCACCAATATTCCTTTCTCCCTAACCTTCCTCTAACCTCTTCCCATCAGCTCTTAGGGAGAGAGTAAGGTGGAAACAGATCCAAGGGGCAAACAGGGGATATCTGAAACAGTAAAGAAAAAAGCAAACTAGCAGTGGTAATTTGGCCAAGTTTCTTTAGTAGGCCTCAATTTTCTTATTTTTTTAGAATAGGAATAACAATAGCTACAGAACCACTATAATAACTAAATGAGTGGTTCATGGAAGAGTGTTTTACAAAGCATAGTAAGAGCTTATACATAGTAAGAGCTTTAAATATGCCAGCTATCATTGTGGCCGGTGTTACTATTGCCACTGCCACCGCAGTCCACTCACTCTTCTGCCCCCATTCACTGTGAACAATTCTTCCAGCTAAGTCCCATCTTCCTGAGGCTGGATTCCTGTTCATGAACCCTGGTTTGTAAGCAATGCCTTCTTACCTGATGATCCAGATGATTGCTGCTGACTGCTTGCCTTCTTCCTGCCTTTCAGATTCCCCACAATTAGGCTCTGCTGACCATTATCACATCTTTGACTTCCCTGATAAGAACTGCTTTACTGGATTATCTATTGACGAACAGTCTACACCTGCTGAATATTACAGTCTTCTTACCATAACATTAAGAGTAGGGGTAGGGGGAATCCCTAGGTTTGGGACATTCTAATCCCATGTCTTTGTTCTTAACTGACTACAGTTGATATAATCATATTCTAAGATATGATGAGGAGAAGAGTTGTATTTTTTTATTCTTGGTCTTATTCAGAACCATATGCATTATTGTAGCATTTAAGGGTAACAGAGAATGAAAGGATGCGCTATTAGGAATTACGGGTCTGTATACAAATGATACAAATACAAACACAAAATGCCTTGGTCATTTCCTGTTTTCTTCCTGAATCTATGGTTTATGGGTGAAAGCTTCATTGGCCACGAAAGCCATTTTGGAAGGATCATTACCAATTGCATAAAAGTTTGATAGTCAAAACATATTAGGTGATTGTTGGGCATAACTTACTGAAAATATAAGCATAAGTGGAGCAAAGCTAAAACTTGAGGATTGTTCTGAGACTCTGAATACCAACAGTATATTTGAAGCCAATAATTTACTGTTGCCAACTTACTATAGCTTTATGAAGCACTTTAAACTCTGTTGCTGGCTGGAGTAGTCATTTGATGGGTGAGGGGCCTTTGCTTTATTTTCCAGCAGGTTTATATATTTTTTTCCTGGGCAATAAGATTCAATTATTGCTTTTCTACCCTTAAAGTCCTGCTCTCCTCTGCCCACCTTAGGTGTCAGCAAGTGATATGGACAAGGATTTTATCTTTACTCTAGCATTGTGCCCCCTACATGAGGCAGAAAGGCTGGCTTTGTTTTCTCAAGGACCTGGAATCTAATAGAAAGCTGAGCTGCCATAGGGATGAGAAAAGGGTGAACCTGAGTAGGACATCTATCACTTAAGCTAGGCACTTGAAAAGTGCCTAAATGGACATAATTTATACTTCAGGCTTTCTCAGCTTGACTTAATTTCTTGTGCTCTAAATAGTTGGCTTAGTGTGACATATTGCCTACGGAAGGCAAAATTACAAGATTGTACTTGGGACTAGATAAATAACAATGTCTGTAATAAAGGGTAATTGGAAGCTGTGAAATCTTCACCCAATCTGCTGATTCCTGGCCTAAAGCCTTGCATGTATCTGTGGCCATGATATAAACCAGAAACAAACAAACAAACAAAAAATCATGAATTGCATTGATGTTGTGGCAAATGCTAAGATCACATCCTCTGAAAAATGTAAAATGACTCAAATTTTCTTCAGTGTTACATAAACAACATGGAGGAATGAATGAATCTGAGTATTCAAATCTGGAGGAAAACAGCTACTTCAGCCATTTGTCAGTAACTCAAACGAATTCTGTGGCCGTTCTTTGGTCTGTGGGTTGGGGGTTTGAAGGGATGGAGGATTTCCCCAGAGGCATTCAGAAGTGCTGCTCACAGTGTTCCAGTGGAACATGGAATCCAGGGGGAACTTTTTCCCTACATCATTAAACTTGTTCCTTAAAATGTGGTACAGCATGTACACACTAAGTAGATGTGAGATCTTGGACTATTCACTTAGCCTTAATCTTCAACTAGAAAAGAAGATATTTGGGTAAGATCTTATAGTCCCTTACAAAATTAAATTATGGGATTCTGGATTACCTCTAGGATAGCAGGATATCCAAATGAACTGAAGTTTATTGCCAATCGCATGCACTCACAGTTCTCATTTGAACGATTGTATGCTGTATTTTTGGTGGACAACTTGGTTAACAATTTCTTTAACACCTATGTTTCTCCAAGAGATGAAAAAGAGTTCTTAGAAAGTTACACTTCTCACTGTCAGTTTCCAATGAAGCATAAACAATGTGACAAGCATTACTTTTATGTACTTTTTCCAAGCCATTTTCTTCTCCCCTCCACTTAGTCATGATATTTCTTTCATGTCACTTTTCAACAATTTCCTAGAATTATCTACTCAGAATTCAATGCTCAGAGATGAAATAAGTGGCTTCTCCATAACCAAAGGTTCTCAACTCCAATGTATATCTCACCATGCTTTGCACCAAGCCACCCCAACATCTTTGTTATAGTTGAAGAACCCCTGAAAAAAAGCACTCAACCCTAAAATGACTTAGCCTGAGATGTGTGTGTGTCCTAGTGTTAGACATTTATTAATTGTAGGTGCTCTATGGAGGACCATGATTATCTGTCCTGATTAGCCCTTTTTCCTAAGAAACTTGAATACAAGAATAGAAGGGCTCAGGGGATACAGGCACAGAAGAAAACACATGTGGAGAGTTTACATGAAACAGGAACCATAAGACAGGAGTAACCATAAGTAAACGTAAGCCAGAAGGTAGCCGGATCCCAGTCAACATCAGAAGCAGAAGTAGAGAAAGCAAACTCATAGATAGACAACAGAATGGGGGTTACTGGAGGGGAATGGGGTAGGGGTAGGGTAAAATGGGTAAAGGGAGTGAAATATATGGTGACTGATGAAAACCAGTCTTCTGGTGGTGAGCACAAAATAGAGTATACAGGTACTGAATTATAATGTTGTACTCCTGAAATTTATGTAGTTATTAACCAATGTTACCTGAATAAAAAATTAATTACTTACTAAAAAAGCAGTAGAGGAAGTATTACAGAGAGAGTGTGAAACTCAGCTGGGGGCATAATGGGTTGCTAGAATTGTTAGGCCACTAGAGCAGCTTGAATTCTCACTGAGTGCCAGTTCTCCGTGAGGCCGGTTACGCATCTGCTGAGACTTTGCTCAATGCTTGCGGAATCCTCTGTGTGAATCCCGATCAAAACTTTAAAGTATGTAAAGAAACCTGCATACCCTCCTGGTTTTAGCAACCTAAAGGAGCTTGACTTAGGTGAGCGTCAATAAAATTCACCTGTTGTGTCTGGTCCAAAATGGGCTTATTCCTGAATACAGTGGTCCCTCGTTTATCGCGGTTAATCCGTTCCAGACTCTAGCGGTTGCACCTGGCGTTGAAGGCTTCCTGGGGTGCTCAAATACATAGGCCTACAGTCCATACGTACAGTAATTTTAATTTTAATTGTAATACAGGGGTGCATAATTGACTCAGACAACCGAGCGGGTGCTGTATCATTTTCACTGCATCGATCAACTTTTTAATGAATATATTTGAAAAAACCGTGATAGAGTGAAGCCGCGCAAGTCAAAGCGCAGAAGTGTCGAGGGACGACTGTACTGTACGCAAAAGCCTGGTGTACCTCAGCAAGGGAAAGCAGAAGGAGTGATCAAGTTCACACCAGTCTATGTTCAGGCTCAGTAGAGTTTTAGTAAAGGGATAAGAGGCCAAGGAATCTAAAACTGAAAGTTTATCTGAGGTGAGTACTTACAGGTTGCATTTATCCACATGATCCCTGTTCATCATTTGCAGGGATAGGCAAGACTGAGGTGTAATCAGATTATTTTGTAAATAGAGTTAAATGTTATTACTTTCATGAATCCCTGGTATCAGCAGCACGGTTTATCATTCCATACCAGAGAATGTCAGAACTGTATAAATTAGACCACAGAATGCTTTCTCTGTCTGCTGGCTGTTGAAGTATTTATTAGCATGCTAATTAGAGTCCTGTTTATGAGGCTGAAAGAGCTCAGGGCCAATTTCTCACGTAGCCCCTGTTGCTGGGCCTAGTTTCCAGAAAAGCATGGTTACAGCTGGTGTGTACCTTGCAGATCAGCATTAATATTTTATTCATTTTATAGCTAGCAGCAGTTTTGAAGGCAATATCTTTCTGAAACAGTGGATTCGGTACAAATAGTAATGCAGCTATGACATGGTTGCTCTGTTCTATCAAGTGGAAAACTTTAAAAGGAAAACCTGTGTGATTTGAATATCCTTGTAAACCGTGTTTAATGCACCTTTAAATGAAAGCAGAGGAGTTGATCACAGAAACAAAGCATTCAATACATTCCTCGCCCTGATCTGATGCAAAGTAAAACTCATGGGATGTCAGGAGAATGAAAGCCATCATTGAAGGGCCATTTCGGGAACCAGGGAGCCCAGAATAATATTTGACACATGGAAAAAAAGGCAACACTTTCTCCATTCTGATTCAGTTTGTCAGTCAGGCAATCAGCCAACAACAAATGTGTTTGTTTTCCTCAGTATAATTGCTAATTTGAGGATGAACATTTTTTCTTTTTCCTTCAGTCCATTTATTCTTACGTATAAATTGGGATTAAAATTGGGAGGGAGGAAGACTGTGCAGTACTCAGAGTAAAGGATGACTAGTTTTCCATTGTCTATAGGTCTCGGACAGATGCAACTGTAGTTGCTCCCCAATTTTACTCATTTATTTAGAAGGATGGATGGTTCTGGCTGGATTTTAAAACCTGTAAAGGGTTAATTCTACTTAACCATTTAATCACTCCACTAAAGATATGGCAAAACCTGTAACAGTATCTTGCCCATGGCCATCAGTCCTATGTCCCCAAATGACCTTTCCATTACATCTTCCGCACAGTTCACCGAGTGCCCTGTGATTTACAGAAGGATGAAGAAGATCTGAGAAGCCTGAAGCATCCCCACAATGTTACGGGACTGATAGATGTGTAAACATTGCTAATCCTGCACCTCAGTGGTGTTGAAGGCCAAGAAAGTATCGTCTATCTCTGCCTTTTAATCTCCAACATCTCACCCAGAAAGACAATTTAGGGCCAAAGAGAACCATAAAATATTGGGATAGAGATAGGATGCAGAAAGGAAGGAGAATGACCATTGATAAAATGCCTTTTTTTTTTTTTTCTGTGATGAATTTTCACCTTACTCTGAATAACAAACTGACCAGGTCAAGCTAAGACAAGCTGTTACCAAATGGCAAAAAATAAAATAAAAAGTTTAAAATCAGAGTATTCTTGATGTGCTTTTTTGCTGTTGCTCTGTGGCAGCAGGGATTTTTCGTAGGTCTTAGTAACACAGAACAAAGACAGGGTCCACAGTGGCACTTTTGTTTTGGGGAGAAATTTTGTTTCTCCCTCCATCTTTTCATCCATGGCTTTCACTTAATATATTTTTTTAGTAAATTCTGGTTAAAATAAATATCAAAAGAATGTACAACCTAATAGGAGTACACACAAAAAGAGAAGGGAAGCCAAACTGTCTTCTCTAGGTTTGGGAATATTTTTTTAATATATTTTTATTGATTTTAGAGAGAGAGGAAGGGAGGAGAGAGATAAGAACATTGATGTGAGAGAGAAACATTGATCAGCTGCCTCCTGCATGCCCCCACTGGGGATCAAGCCCACAACTCCGGCATGTGCCCTAACCGGGAATTGAACCAGTGACCTCTTGGTGCATGGGCTGACGTTAAACCACTGAGCCACACTTGGCAGGGCTGGAAAACATATATATTTTTTCCAGCTCTATTTTTTGTTCTTCTACTTCTCTCTCTTTTTTTTTTTTTTTTTTTTTTTTTTTTTTTTTTTTTTTTACTACAGCTCAGTATTAGCGAATAGACCCATTAAGAAAAGGACTTACTATTTCTTCTCCTGATTTAGCACCTCCCTTGTGAAAGATGTTCCCTCAGGCACTGTGGAGGGCAGAGAGAAAATGGAGATCGAATCCTTCCCATCCAGATTTCTCAGATTATGTTGTTAATGACAAACTTGGGTAGAAGAGTGATATAGTCTAAAACATGGGGAACAGGTGAGGGAGAGGTTAATTCTCACATGAAAGATTCAAGAAGGCTACATAGAAAAAAAAATTAAGTCGGACCTTGGAAGATAGAATTTCAAGAACGGAAAGAGAAATAGACCAGTTGTTACAGAGGGAAGGCATATAAATAAATTTTTAATCAATATTTGCCCAGTAAAGAGTTAACTATTTATGTAAGGCAACTTTAGAATAAATGTAGAAGAGAACACCTTTCTGAAGTGTTGGAGAACAGGGTGTTGGTGGAATATGAGGGCAAATATTGTAAGTTACGGTTATAAAGAGAGACAATGATCCACTTTTTAGTGTTGTCCATCATGCTGAGGTGTGCTAAAAAGTATTTGAGGAAAGGATTAATCTAAAGACATACTATAAAAAGGCACCTCTGGTAACATTGTTGAGAATGGGCCGTGATGCGTAGTGACTAATGGCAGATGCCAGTTAATTACTAGAGTTCTGGTAAATTTCAATAAAATGTTAAAAATAACTAATAATTCTATGGTGTGTTAGAATTTACAAAGTTCTCTCACACATTTTTGCATTTGAATTCTTCCTGATATAATACGGAAAGGCAGGAATAAAATAAGCACAGATGGGAGGTGTTTTAGAGTTATTTTAGATACTGAGGGATCTGACCACTGCTTGAATATGGACAATGTGAAAACTGTCAAAGGACTTCAGTCTGAGTTGAGAGCTACACACCGTCATCACCATCAATATATGGAGGACATGTGAAGTTTCAGGCCCTGTGCTGAGATTCTATATGAAATGGCCTTATTTAATCCGTTCCACAACTATGTGTAGTCATTCCATTTTATAGATGAGAAAACTGAGGCTATGGAGATATTAAGAAATCTATCCAAGGTCATATAGCTAGCAAGTGACAGAGCCAAGATTTGTTTGAATCTGAAGCTGTCAATCAACATCAGCATGCAGTACCTTCCTCAATACTGGTTACTGACAGGCAGAGAAGCAAATTCTTTGTTTATATCTGCGTGTTTTATGTAAGATATGCAAATCTTATAAAAAATTTAATTTGCCTTTTTTAGGTTAGTCATGATTTGATTCAAGGATACACAATACTTTCTTTTAAAGTATGAACCAGGAGCCTGTCAGATTTGATTATAATGGCAACAGATCCCATTTAAAGAAAGTTGGCAATCTCTTGCTTCACTAGAATTTGATTAAAAGGGTGTACAAATAACGGGAAGCTTTTCTGCCAAGACCCTGTAGCATTGTGATAGAGTCACCTTCACTGTTAGACACCGCTTCCTTCAAAAATCCTCAAGCGCCAGGTGAAAAAATTCATTGTCCTTTTACTGCCTAGTCACATATGACAATATTTGCATTCCCAAAGTTTTCATATGCAGTCATAAAGTTATTTCCAATACGCCTGACGTTTGGCTCACCTGTAGAAGCTGTTGTGGGTTTCTTCTGGAACCTA
Source organism: Tadarida brasiliensis (assembly GCA_030848825.1). Taxonomy (NCBI): domain Eukaryota; kingdom Metazoa; phylum Chordata; class Mammalia; order Chiroptera; family Molossidae; genus Tadarida; species Tadarida brasiliensis. The sequence goes on from CM061260.1 coordinate 78,866,823, forward strand.
GTTTAAACCCTTCTGTCCAGTGGGGCCATTTAGAAAGTTATTGCTTCAATGCTCTAAGTGGGCCCTTGGTGGCATGAACCAATTAATGACTTATCCAGAAATGCCTCTTAATAGCTTACATCAAGAATAAGAATGATGTTTTATAATGCTAAATCTTGTACAGCATATTTTTTTATGTGTAAAGGTGTACACCTCTGATGGATTTTTTATGATTTTTACAGATGCTGTGCTTGAACTCACAGGCCACCTAGTGAGGATTTATTTTTCTCTATGTACTTCATTAATTACATAATTATATTCTCTAGAGAAAGGTTGTATTTGAAATTATCTATGCAAAGAAATGTCTAAAGGCACAGAGTCATACTATTAGGAGCATTTAGTATTTCTAGTTAAAATGATATTCACTCAGTCACAAATATTAAAGAAATACTGAGCATCTTTTTTCACAAAGTAAATATTATTATGCTTCTAATCTCTTTCCCTTGTATTGGTGTGTTACTCATTTTGTTCATAAACGTGTTGCGGAGTAAGAGAGGAAATAAACAACAGTCTGTGTTAAAACTATTTCTTTCCAGAAAAAGTACAAGCAGTGGTGGTGGGGAGCCTATTTAAAGAGTATTGTCTCTTTGGTTAAGCAGGAAATAAATTTGCTACAAAGGGTTGGAACCCAATCTGGTAGAATTGAAGGTAATTAAAATCTAATGGTAGAATCTAACCATTTAAATTGCAATTTAAATTGGTCAAATAGGATTGAAATCAGAACACTTGACAACCTTAAAATGGGACACTAAGAGAGTCACTGTGTGCATGTGAAATATTTGCTTACTCTAAATTGAAATGAACATTGCATGGATGAAATGAAATCGTTTCAAAATTTATATGACTTTTCATTTGTATAAAAAAGATGGTTGTGAGGATTTACATCTTACACTATGTAATGACAAAGAACAACTGGCATAAAATGAAAAGCTTTCAATAACAAACAAAAGATGATTAGGAATTTGCTGTTTATGAGCTCTTATTATTCCAGCATGTATAGTTTACTGTACAGCGTCTGGAGATGGGAATTCTAAATGATCAGATTACATGTACTGCTGACTTACCCTAAGGCTGCATGGGTAAGCTTCCCAGTTATTCTCTCTCCGAGTATGGAAAAGGTGAAGTTGCAAAGCATGTTTTCATATGCAATTATACTGTTTTTATTAAAATATTGACATAGTAGTTTGACGCATGAAGTAGAAGAAATGCTGTTTGCATTTTTTCAAGAAATTAACAAAGTACAGCAATAAGGAATCTAATAGTTTAGAGAGGTTATGACTTGCAGAAGTGAATGAAGGTCTCCCAACGTTTTGCTCAACATTCTTCCCACTGATCAGTAATTCCCATTGCTTTGAGGTACCTAAGGCCCTGGGAATGATGTAATTGATGGCCAACCACCAGATGTCCTGTGTCGTTGACGCACACCGCTGCATCTGTCAGACTGCCTTTTGTTCCAGATGACCAGGGAGAGGATTTCCAGGCCTCACTGGACCAATAAAATCTAAATGTCTGAACAAGGCCATGGATTGTAATACACTGAAAGAATAAAGTACTACTAATAAAAGACAGATAGGGGTAAAATCAATTTTTATTTTCTATTTCAGTAGTGTTCTTTTAAATTGGAGTTGTTTTCTGATTAAGGATTTTTTTCATTGTAATGCATTTATACATACAGCCTTCCCCACCCCACACATACCTGCACTTTTTAAGAACTTGAGCTTCTTGTGCTTCATTTATAATAAAACACTCGACCACTACATGACACAACCATATAATCTCGAGGGAAATCATTATCCCAAAATGGACACACAGGTTAAAAAAAAAAAGTTCCAATAGAAATGAAAAAACTTGGTCTCTTTCCATTAGCTTTATTGAAATCATAGATAAATGTTTAATAAAGATAGTGTATTTATATATTTTCCCATAGAAACAATATTTCCCATAGAAATTGAAGACTTTGTTCTTGAAAAGAGACTTGGCATAAAAGTAAACCTAGATTAGGCCAATGGTGTCATAAAAATAACCATAAAATTTTCCCATATATTTAATAGTAAAATTGTGCTCAGAGTCCAATAAAATGAGTATAAATATCCTGTACACGCTGATTATACAAGAGGGCACTTGATGTTGTAAAGTCCACATTCTACACATAAATAAGATTGTGCTATGCTATAAATTAAAACTATTTAAAATTAATATGCTAGCTATAATAATAATTAAATATTTAATTAACAACATTTTTGCTTGCCTTCTTAGAAATTTTGTGACTTGAATAGCCTGGATCTCAAATTTCTGTGTAGGGAAGTTTGAAATGACTCTTTTTCTCTTTGAGAGATTACATCTTAACCTAATGATCCAAGCTGTAAGATGCTGAGACCGCTCAGCAGAATATAGCATAAGAGAGGTAAGCTGAGAATAAGCATGGATAAGAACCCACATGCACTGGATCCCCTGGGGGTGGCCAACCATCTAAAATGGAAAATGAAACCTCAGACAGACTTAGACATGGTCTGCGCTGGTATAAAACTCCATGGGGGAAAAGTGATGGAAGAGGCCCAAAAGAGGAATCTCCCAGCAGCAGCTTATGATTCTAGTTTATAGTAGAATAGGACCTGTAGAAAATGATAGGAATAGAAACAGAGAAAAGGGCTATGCAGGCTGTCAGAAAAGGGGAGAACAAGTCAGGAATGAAAACAGAAGTCCAGTCATGAGAGGTGACAAACTACAGGCAGGGGTGTAGCCTGATGAACACACCGACATCCAGAGAATTCCCAGAGGCCCAATAGCAATAGGTCTTAGAAGTAGCAAGATAAACTTAAGACCCTATCATCACTGCTGATGGAGAAGGGGCTCCTAACACTGCTGGGTTCATGTTCCATGATTCTGATACCATTGTAATTTAACCTAGTTATAAATAACTAGAAAGGAGCAAAGGGAAGGCCAAATGATACAGGCATGCCATTTGTCCAGCTTTGCTAGGAAGCTGCAGTTTAGACCCAAGCCCAGTAAGGTCTGAGTGAAATGGGAAAAGTGCTTGCCTGTCAGTTACACCTGGGAAGAGGTCATTGGCCAGAGTAGGCATGGCCACTGCAAGTACTGGAAGATGTGAGATGCGTAAGCTCCTAAACAAAGGAGTTTGCTCTCTCGGTTTGCACTCCTGGCTTATGGGACTCACGCTCCTGCACTCCTGCATTTACCCACATAGCTCATGGCCATGTGGACCATACACAATGGACTAATGGACTGTAACTAGCCTAATGCTGTATTGGACCCAGCTCCACCATGGAATGGAAACTTTGGACACTGGCTTTGCTTCCAGCTCTACAAAGTCCCCAGCTGCACATCTTCCAGGACTGGATTAAGGGAAATGGGACTTTGGAAACCAGGGGATATAATTCCATGCAAATAAAGCTTTCTACCACATCTCAACCTCCAGTGGGGGCCTCCGGAAATGCTTATTCCAGCAGCACCCCAAGAATCCCATTCCCACTAGCAACAGAGAAAGACTGATCTGGGCCCCAAGGCTAAGGCAACTAGATTCCATTTTATGTAGGCCTCTTGGTTAAGGCGACTAAAAGACTCCATTTTATCACCAATAGACATTCCTCGATATTCTTCCAATAATAGGTTAATTACCCCTAGACGGGAAGGAATTTTGCCTAAGATTATAGTTGCCCCAAGAGTTGGGAGGCATTTGCAGTTTCCTGAGTATAGGTATTTGCAGGTATTTGCAAGTACTTGTGCCGTCGGTAAATAATGCTAATTTTGACTTCTGTAATCTCTGTCACTCACACTACTGTACTGGTTCCCTGAAGGGAGGGGGGCAAAAGGAGGAGGGAGTTTCTGTCTTTAAAATGGGACGAGCAAGGAGAATCGGGGCTGTTGATCTGAGGGGAGACTATGCCCTCCGCAGCCCGCTGGCGAAATAAAGTGCTCCTTTACAATTCGGCCGTGGTCTCTGGTTATCTGGCTGTCAGGTTATAACAAGACCATCCACACATTTCTCCTATAACAGTTCCAAACTGGATCCTCAGTAACCTGCAGTTCCACAGCATGGAGCAGGTAGGGACCTACACTTCCCCCAATACACAGACATTCTAATGCCATTCAGTGACTTCACCACACAGACACTCAAATGTCATTCAGTGCTCAAAAACCAAGTTCTTTTTCTAGAGTTCAGTCTTGGTGGTAAACATTTTTCTCCAACAAATAATCTTGATAATACACAACATATTTAAAGCAGTATCTAGAGCTTTAATTTAAGCTTTTGCAGAAGAGAAAAACCTTGTGAATTTGGTCTGCTTATTCATTTCTTAGTTGTTAAATCATTTGTTTTTCTCCCTCATCTCATTCTCCTAAGAGCACTGAGGCTGCCAAAGAAAACACAAATGCGAGGCTGGGGGGGTGGTGTGTGTTTGGAAAGGAGGAGCAGTAGCTAGCTGTGCTGCTCTACCTTGAGGCTATGCCATCTGGGAGGTGTTTATGGTCTGATGATATGTATATATGGCCTTGAAGCTTTGCATTTCAGTTTTTGGAATCTCATTCATTATTTCATTGTATTTAAAACATTCTAACATAGATATGGAGGGAATTCTTATCCTTGTTTTAGAAATTAGTAAACTAATGTGGAGAAGTAGTAAGTGGCAAATGCAATTCTTTGCGTTAAAACCTTCAGGCAGGATCTGTGCTCAATTTCACATAGTAGATTCTCAAAACTGTTTGCTCAATGAGTGAATTAAGAGATGGTTTTCTCCACCAAAGTTCTGTGTTTAAGGCACAAGGAAGAAAAGTAGGTCACAACAGGGAAGTTGAAGAATGAGGATAATAGTAATAGCTAACATTAATTGCATGCTTACTATATGTCAGTCATTGAATAAGTAACTCATACTCATTTATTCCTTGGAACAACTTGTGAAAGTAGGTTATGTTACTTTCAACTTAGTACACACAAGGAAACCACAGGATGGGTTTTGGCACTGGGATTCAAACACAGATAGGCTGACACCACAACTCACGCACTTAGTCTCCCACCATCCTATATAAAAACAAGTTAAGAAGACAGAAGGCGTAATAATGGCAAGGAGCAGCTGCAATAGTAAGGGAAATAAGGCAAGGAGGAAGATCTAGTATGTACCGAGTGCCAGGCCTTTACATGGATTATCTCTAGTCCTCAAATTAACCTGAAATGTTGTTATGAGAATCTTCACTTCATAGATGAGGAAATTTAAGCTCAAAGAGGCTAAATGACCTCCCACACGTCATACAGCTAACAAATGACAGAACTGTGGTTCAAATCAGATCTGTCTGATTCCAAAGCACATATTGTCTTTCTATTACACAATATTGCCAGAGACAGGCTCAGTCTCTGTTCCTAAGGAATGTAATACAGAAGAGTGGAGGAATTCTGGTATGTGTATGTCTTGACCAAAGAACAGTCTCCATCTGAAAAGTTCACTCCCTTTAAGTAAGCATATAAATTAGTGCCTCCAGAGAATAGATAAGGAGCCTTGACAGGGAAAGTACACACCTTCCCAGGCAGGTCAGCTGAATCAGCTCTGATGATCAATAAGTGAAAGTGTAATCAATCAGGTTAAAACACTGTACAGATTGATTTCATAATGGAGGTGTATGTCCACTTCTAGACACCAGATAGTCTGGCTCTTCCTTTCTATTTTGGGATAGAGAGATGATGACACGTATCTATGGGGATCTCTTTTCAGCTCTCTGGAATCGTCTTAAACCTTATTCCAGGGCAGTGGTTCTTGAACTTTAATATGCAGCAGAATCAACCATAGGGCTTGCAAAATAGAAAATATGCTCCCTCCCCTAGAGTTTCTGATGGAGTAGGTCTGGATTAGCTTCTGAGAAATTTCATTTCTAACAAATTCCCAGGTAAGACTGGTGGTGCTGGTCAGGGGACCTATACTTTTGTTATTGCCATAATTAGCTAGTTAATATTAAACAGGAAGAGAGAAGAGGGGAGGCCAGACATTAGAAGCATGGTCATCTGGGCAGCTTCACCAGAAAGCTGCAACATTACACTCCCCAGGGAACCACCAATCCATTTCCTGAAAATTGCTGGGGGAAGGGGTCCAACAAAGGGGAAGATGGGTACATGTGCAGTGAAGTTGGAGTGATGTAGGGAAGGAGCTTGCCTGTCAGTCTAACCTGGGAACAAAGATTATTGACTAGGAGGGTGGACCCCAAGGCAAGCCTGCAAAAAATTGGGAATACACAATCCCCAGACAAAGAATTATCTCTTTCTTGCTCACTCTTGTGCTCCCTTGCACTCTCTTGCTCCGTGACTCACACTCACCCATGTGCTAGCCCGCCATGTAGCCTTAACAGCCCCATGGTCCATGGCCATGCAGATACCACCTGCAATGGACTGCAGCTGGGAACACAAGCTAAGCAGCCAGATGCTGGACTGTTCTTTGATATGGAACTCTGGGCAGTGGCTTTAATTCTAGTTTTGCTGAAGACAAGGCTCATTTTTTCCATGGTGAGATGAAAGGAAATGGGACCTTGGAAGGGAACCATCTTAATGTTACATCATCAATAAAGCTTTCCACTATACCTCATCCTCCCATGGCGGCCTCGGGATATTATTTTCCCTGTGGCACCCCAAGAACTCCACTTTCACTGGTAACAGGTGGGGACACAGAGGGCACCCCACTGATAACACTTTGAGAACTATATTTCTAGCGTTACTGCAAGTTTCCAATTCCTTTTCTCTTTACTCCAGACCAATGTTGGCTATAGTATGATTATATTACCAGAGAGTTTAATTTCTCTGTCACTAGTGGGAGTGGGGTTCTTGGGGCGCTATTAGAATAAGCATTTCTAGAGGCCCCCACAGGGGGATGAGATGTGTTTAAAGGCTTTATTTTGTGGAGTTATATCCCTTGGTTTGCAAAGTCCCAGTTCCCTTAGTCCAGTCCTGGAATAGGTGTAGCTGGGGGTTCAGTAGAGCTAGAAGTAGAGCCAGTGTCCAGAGTTTCTGTTCCATGGTGGAATTAGGTCAGGCAAAACATCAGGCTAGATTCAGTTCATTAGTCCATTGTGTGTGTCCCACGTGGCCATGAGCCTCGTGGACAAATGCAGAGTGTGGGAGCCCTGCAAGCTAGGAATCAGACGCCAGCAGCGAGAGAAATTCCTTTGTTCAGGAGTTAAGTATCTCAGATTTCATACCCTTGCAATAGCTATGCCTATTCTGGCTAGTTACTTGTTTCCAGGTGTGATTGACAGGTAAGCATCTTCCCATGTCATCCAAACCTTACTGGGCATGCATCTAACCTGCCTTTGTCCAGTCCCTCCCGCATCGATTTGAGGGGAGTAGAGCTGGAGAGTGTTAACTGCAGCTTCCTGGCAAAGCTGTATAAATGGCATGCCTGTATTATCTGGTCTCCCTTTTACTTCTTTTCTGTTATTTCGTAACTAGGTTATTATAATGGTATCAATTCCAGCTCTCAAGAATGAGCAATATGCTTTACAAGAAAAGTGTTCAATTCCTTGACTTTAAGTAAAGTCCCAGGAAGCCCTAAGTACTGGTTTGCAGAGTTTATGCATTTCATAGTGAGTTCCACATTTTCCCTGAGCCTAGAAAGCATAGACGTAGATGAAAACTAAGATAAAAGTTAAAAACAATCATTCCTATACCTTTGTGATTTATGCACAGGTCCTCAAAACTCAATTTTGTCCTACACAGCTTAGATTCCTTGGGGTAGCCCTGCATAATCAATATAATCTAGAAAGGTTCACCTAATCAATAATGTAGGACTTGTTCAATTTTCTGCCAATAATCAGATAGAAATAAAGTTTTGCAAATGACTTTAAAAAAAAATTCTCATAGCTTCACTGTAAGCCTTAGACTTTCATAGTTGTCAGATCTCAGCTGGGGAAAGCTAAGACCGGCCGTCTCATCTTGACAGTTCCTTCGGAACAATTATTTAATGTGAACATTATTTAAATGTGAGAGCGGAATGAATATATCTTGGTGTGGTTTTTAAAATTTAGTCTCAACATCTTATCTTGCATCTACATTTAAAACAGCACAGTATTCTTTTCTTCTTGACTTCCACTGAGAGTCAGCACAGAGTTTAGATATTGGGTGGTGTCATTTAAACTGAAGAGCAAAAGATACACATTGAAGTGCTATCCTTGGCTTGGTTATTCCCTTAATCCTATGTGAGAAAAGAAAAATGTTGATTTTAAGCTGAGGCAAAACGTGATTTCTTTTGAACTACACAGTTGACAATTTAGGAAATACCACACACCTTTCAAGGCATTATTTCAAACCCTCTTGGTATATATTTATTAATAGTTACTTTCACTGGTTGCCATTTTGAAGAAAGATCCATTTTTGAGGAAACACTTAACTCAAAAGTTAAATGGGTTCATGGAGGAAAGCTGCTGGAGCCTTTTCCCTCAGACCCGCAGGAATTCGGACCTGAGCGTTTCATGTATAATGGAGTCCTAGCTACCCCTTCTAAGGAATACTTAACAGGTAAAGGCAGGAACATGAGGAGTCAACAAAGCAATTGTCATGGTTCTGACGGGGAGATGGGGTGAGCTAAGAATGCCTAGAAAATAGTTACTTATTTACTTCAAAATATGGGAAGTGTTGGACTGAGGGGGTAATCTGGAGAATATCTGAATCTTTTTTACATGCTATTTCTCTCAAGAATAGTCAGGCAATGGCATTATAGTCATTCTGGAAATTGCCTTTATGTACAAATAGCATTAATTACATGCAGCTTTTCTGAGCTCTAAAGGGCAAAAGAAAAACAGAGTATTTGTAAAATAAAAAAATAACACTGGCATGGATGTTTTTTGCCTTGGGGTGAGAAGAAAAATGCCTGGATATTGTTTTCAAACATTCCAGCCATCAACTCCAGAGAGCATGGGCAAACATAATTTCATTGTTGGCATAAGAAGATGCTGATGCTTTTTAACCATTTCCCGGAGCATAAACTCATTTTCCGTGTGAGCCTGGCTGTGTGACCATAACAAAGGCTAGCGATGTGAGAAAAGCAAATGCACAAATGAAAAACAATGAATCAGAGAGCTCATTTATTTGCCACCAATAGAAGCCAGAGTTTCCAAAACTCTGCTTAGTATCTGCCTTGTATAACCCGAAGTGCATTGCCGACCATTTGCATGTTGAGTAAAATGTTAGAATTGTTTCGGAATAAACAAAGCAGTTACATTTTCACTATCTCTCAGAAAAGTTTGGAATTTTATTTTCTCTCTCTCTCTCTTTATGTATATGTTTATTAGATTAGGTACAAAGAAATTTTTTCAGTAGATGAAATTACATAAAGTTGAGAATTGATGCAATTATCTCAATAATACAGATAAAACACTTTTCTCAACTTCTACATTACCAGACAACTAAAATTGCTTTCTGGTTTAAATTATCTGGATATTTTCTTTAAAAAGGAGAATATGCTGGGCAATAGTATAAAAAGACTAATATTAAAACCAATTTTTTTTTCCCTGACCAAAGCTATTATTTCTATCAGTTTTCCTCCTAGTCTTTTTTCTGTATGCCGCTTCCTTCTTTTCATATTATAGCACAAACATTTTCTCATTTAGTAAAGGTTCTTATAACTGATTTGCAGCGTCTAAATATTATTATATCACAGAAAAATACCATAATACCTCTAAGAAGTCTGCATTTGGGAACATTTAAGTGGCATTCAATACTTTTTTATTAGAAAATAATACAAGGATAAGCATCCTTGTACATTAATCAACGTATCTAACATTTTGAGGCTGTGAATAAATGATGACACTACTTGAAATCATCATCTCATCTGATGACTGCTGACCACATGGACACCCACAGTAAAATGATCTTTCCCAGACACCCTTGCTGGTAGCGTGACTATATGACTAAGTTTTTCCCAGTGGAATATGAGACAGAGCATCCTGTGACATCTTCCAGGGAAGTCCTTAGACATTGATGGTCTGCACCCTTTGCTTCTATTTTTGGAACTTTCTCCAGTTGGGACCACAGGACAAGGCTACGGTCCAGGGATGGTGGAGTGTGAAATAAGAGAAATTCTCATTATGTATCTATCGACAAACTGGAAAGAAAGCATTAAAGTTTTAATACATCTTTTTAGGAGACATAGTGAATCACCTTCGTTCCATTTGTATTTCGAGAGTGAGGGCTATGCAAAAAAAAACAACAAAAAAAAACTGATTTATCTTCACTGGATTTAAGAAAGATTCCTGGGTTCAATTTCTCTCTCGATGGGCACTCTGCATCATTCTCTCCCATCTCATTTTAGCACCAAGAAAACATATGTTAGCAAAACAATGGCTTTTAAAAAACAAATCAGTCCAATTCCCAAGTAGTAAATAACTTCTAAAAAGTGCTATATTTCCTCTAGGGTCGTTTTTCATTTTAGTCAATTGTTCACTACTGTAAAAACAAAAGTTACAAACTACAAACAAGAGAAATAGCTTCAGGACCTGTATGACGGTGAGGTGGAGCTGTGTGAAATTGTCCACCCGGCTCCCCCAGGATCGTCCTTCCAGGGTTCGAGGTTCATTCAGGAAGGGTCCCGCTGTGGGCGCTGCTCATACAGCTGTGCTCCCCATGAAAACGAACCTCCAAATTTAAGCCACTTTGCCTTTGAGTAAACCTCCACATAATGATGACACTTCTCTTTTCAACATGGAAAATGAGAGAAAAAACGGAGGTAATCATATTGGCGCTTTTAGTAAAACAGAGAATATCCAGCTATGGAGGCAAAAAGGAATTGGAGGTTTGAATTGAGCAGATAACAATCCGAGCTCTCAATTTCACTTTGCCAAGAATACAGAGCATTTTACAAATGAAGTTTACTGAACAGAGATTGCCAAATATTATGTCTAGTACGCATGAGTAGAAAACCCCCAAACCCATTTTCTCCTTGCTATCTCAGTAAAAAGTGGCATTCACGGAGGCTATTTTAGTTCTCCTGTGTTCTTTAAATTTGCAGAGACTGATGTGTTTACCAATAAGCTATCGGGCAAGATAGTCTCACAAACATGAAAATATAATTGATGTTTATTCAGTTTACACTTCTTTTGAGCCTCTGGAGGAGACAGGCCACCATCATGAGAAGTATGGGTGACAGCTACCAAAGATTCTACTTTTGTCTCCTACCGGTGGACGTGTTCCCATGCCTCTCCTCCCGTGTCCAGCACTTGCCTTTTTGCATTTGCTCCCTATTATCTCTGCTTTGCTGTTCTACCGTCTTTGCTGCTCTGGCCTCTTGTTGCTGCTGATGCCATCACTGGTCTGCTCCAAAGGCTACCCTGCAGAATGCCAGGATGCGGGGCCATCGGCACTTGGATGCCAGTCCTCCTGCTCTGTTTCTCCTGACCATGTGCGATAATTTGGTGTCACTCGGGAGCTCATCACTGCACACAGACTTAGGCCCATCTTTTCTCTACTTGATCCATATTGTCTGCTAATATAAAAGAGGACCTTCTGCTCATAAGCCCCTACCTCCAGACCTTACATATTTCAAAACCATTTTAATTGTAGACTGTCAAACTTCTAAGTTATTCATTCCCTTACTATTATTACAGGTGGATTGGGACTTGGTTTTCAGCAGAGTGATGCATATTGACAGCACATTTACAAGTTTACCAGCTGTGATGATTCCTTTTGTGTCAGTTTGACTGGGCCATGGGTTGCCCAGACATTTGGTCAAACAATACTCTGGGTGTGTCTGTAGGGTGTTTCTGGATGACACTAACATTTGAATAAATGAGTAAAGCCCATCTCCCTCCCTAATGTGGGTGGAGCCCACCCCATTTAATCAGCTGAAAGTCTGAATAGAACAAAAAGGCTGACCCTCCCATGACTGAGAAGAAATTCCTCCTGCCTGACTGCCTCTTGGGCTGGGACCCAGGTTTATTCCTGTGTTGGACTCAGATAGAAACAAGGGCTCTTTTTGGGTCTTGAGCCTGCTGGCTTTCTAATCAGAAATGCACCAGCAGCTCTCCTGGGTCTTGATTACTGCAGAACAGGAGACTTGTCAGCCTCTCTAATCATGTAAGCCAATTCCTTACAATAAATCTCTTTATGTACATCCTATTAGCTCTTTTTCTCTAGAAAATCCTGCCTAATACACCAGCTAACTCCGCTATTTGTTTTGTTTACTACCCAAGTATGTTTGTTTTTCTTCTAAATTACAAATTTGGATTGTTTTATATTAAATGCCTCCTCACTAGTAAATAATTGAGGAATCTCATTCTCAAAAGTAATTGATCTATGAACAGCTTGCCTTTTTTCTTATAAATATGGAATGAAATGTGTGTTGGCCTACCAGCCCCCACTGTTGTGATAGAAGGCTCTCCGTCTGGTTCCAGTGCTTTCTGAGAACCCCTCAAACTATGCCTCATATGTGTTCACAAGCAAGTGTTGCCCCTGGACTTCTTCTCCTGCTCATTTCTCACTTCTAGAAGTTTACTGCCTTACCTTTTCCACAGCTTACAATGCCCCTTCACGAACCATCGTGTCTATGATGTTCCCAAAGCTAACTGCCAATTCTTGAGGACCCAGAGTCGTACTTGCTTCCGTAAGATTGCATTCTCCCTGAGTTAGGAAAAGGATTTCTCCGCAACTCTGTGTCACATCCCAAACAAGGATGACAGCTCAGCCTTGATGAAACTGTCATGAGTGACTATGCAACTCTGGGCGGAAGCTGAGCTCCTTGTCTGTTCAGTTTTGACTTTCCCTTCAAAGTTTCAAAAACTGTAGTCTCAGTTTTAATCAGAGCTGAAACTCAAGGTAAAGCGTGCTATCTTCTCTGCCCTCTGATGATCTCATAGATATGTCTCCCAGCCCAGGGCCCTAACCAGGAAGCTCAACACGGAGAGAATGAGCTTCATCAGCTGCTGCAGAGACCACTGCCTTCCCAGCTGCGGCAGGCAGCTTATTTTCAATTTAATCTTCCTTAATGCTTGTGAAAGAATAGGAAGGATAATTATCTTTTTTTTAAAAAAAGTCACTATTTTAACGATATTCATTTACAGTTATTTTATTAAACAATCATCTTTTACATATCATCATACCTTACCCCTGAAGTGTAAAAAACAGTCTGAGGTATTAAAACTGAAGAAACATTTGCACATATTTTGTAAGGTTTTCACACTATAGTAACCAGAATATTGAATATAACTAAATACTACATAGAACTGCAGGTTTGCAAGAAGAAAGCTATATAAAACAAATCTGCTTTGTCTCATTATAGCTTTGATTCTCCCACTTACGCTGAAAGGGTGGCAAAAATAATGAGATTTAAGTTGCTTGCAAAATGATATACCTGTTATTCATTTTATAATATGGTAGATGTACATTAAAAGGTCAATAGTTGAAACAGTAGCCATCCCAAAAGCACAAAAATCAAACTGACAAATTAGTTTCAATAATATTATGTCCTATTCATAGGATTTAATCCTCGGATCAATGACAATTCACTTGTCTTAAAGTATCTGAAATAGATTTTCCAGAATATTTCAATATAGTCTGCATACATGTAGGGTCACATAGTAGCATGGTCCATATTTTTCTTCTGGTACAATTTTTCCCTTTAAATTAGAAAATGCATTTGTTAACACAGATAAAGTTCAGAATGGTCACATCAAAGTTATTGTTAAGTAACACAGAGATTTGCTTTTTAAGTGGTAGGTCTTTTTCTAGTGAAGAAATTACCCAGAGACTTTCCAGATCCCATGTCACTCTGACTGTGTCTACACTTCGAAAGAGAAAGTTGAGGCAATTATATAGCTAAATATTGTAACATAAACATTTCCTTCTGAACTATTCAGGCAAATTGGAGAAAAGGTGCTTTTTGATTTGATAATTGAACCAAATCTAAAATTGCATAGTGATTTGCATGCAGTATGGTAAATTAAGTACTGAATAATGGGTCACAAATATTAACTAGAAATTAGTTTCTACAACCATTTTTATAGTTACCACAGCACTTCTAGGTCTTGGTGTTTGTCACTGAATTGATTTGTATGTTTAATTGTGTGGATAGCTTGAACAAATAAAGGCGCTGTGTGTGTGTGTGTGTGTGTGTGTGTGTGTGTGTGTGTAAGAACAGAGCTTGCTTAAAACTTGGCTTTTTAAACTTTTTTGCAAAATGGATAAAGGATCAAATGCTTCTTGCAGCTTATTATTAGAGGAAAATACTGTTTACTCTGTGGCAATTATGACAGCTTCAAGAAGACACCTTAAAAAGAAAGCCTCCTCCACACTATTTGTTTTGCCTACAACAGAAATTTGTAGGAAAAGAAACATTTTCTTCATGGAGACTCCAGCAAAGTTCTGCAAAACTCACTTAACCTGTATCCTCTCTGTTCTAGGGGGGAAAAAAGGAACCTAGATTGTTTGAAACCCACATAGAAACACTAAGCTTACATTTGCGGACTATGTCCTCTTCCCACAACTCCAGTTTGCTTTCCCATGTAATGACTCTTGAATTAAGAATAACCTTTGTAGTTGCCTCACTGCTGGAAGGCACAGCTGCTGGAGGAGAGTCAACTGTGCTGATTTGAACCAGAAGGAAAAACTGATCACAGCCCAAAGAAAAATGATCGAGGGTCACTTAGTATCTTTCGGAGGTTAATAACTATTTTTACTGTTTGCTCAGAATGGTTGCTCCAGGACATTTCCTCCCAATTAGGAGGACAAGATGAAGGGATTAAGCAAAGAATAAACAAAAAACAAAAAACTCATAGACATAGACGAGAGTATGATGAGGGAAGGGGTGGGGGATGGAGGTAGAAGAGGAAAAAGGGGGGAATAAATGGTGATGGAAGGACACTTGACTTGGGGTATATTGACATAATATAATATACAGATGATGTATTATAGAATTGTACACCTGAATCCTATATAATTTTTTTAACCAATGTCACCTCAATAAATTCAATTAAAAAATTTTTAAAAAATACAATTCCCAGTAGCTTTTATAAAAAAAAAAAAGAATGTCATCAGACATGGAAATCAGCCCAAAATTCAGGAGGTCATAGAATGAGTAGTTAAATCTCAGGTGTCTAAACTGGCCAATCCAATTAAAGCATATCCTCAGGTGAAATTAGCTGGAATAAAACAAAAAGCAACTTTCATTTTAGGACTGCAACTCTAAATGCATTGCATTGGGTTTTCATGCTTATGGGGGGAAATGTAACAAAGTCCATTTGTTCTATTCTTATCTTTTACATCTATAACCAATAATCAAAAGAAAATTGAAATAAAATAAAACATGACTTATCCTGCAGGATCTAAGTCCTGAATAGTGTTTGCTTATTGTCAGTATAATCATTGGTACCACACAAATATGGCTGACCACATCCATAAGAGACAATAGCAATATTATCAGAATTCTTTCACTAGCATCATGCTGAAGAGCTACACTGTGAAATCTACCAAACCTACACAAATATCAAGGGCTGGCTCACATTCGTTTCAGATGGAACACTGACTGCAGTCACACATGGTAGAGTCAGTGAGCCTTCTCTCCAGAGCAACGACCTGTTGCAGTCAGTCAAAGACCGGGTTTCTTATGCCATTCAACACCAAACTAGTGGGTGTCTTCCTGTGTAGAAGAGCCAGTGAGCATAGGAGGAGGGAAAAGCTCATGACTCCCAGAATGACTGTTCCTGATATCAGTGCACTGGTGACTGCATTTAGCTGGAAAGGAGGTTCATTTGGAGAACCTGCAAGTAATAAAAAAAACAGTGGAAATGTTCAATATCAGACTTATCTTACATTACCCCAATATATATATATACAAAACATCTGTCATCAGTATCTTATAAAATAACAGCATGACACTGGGCCATGCAACAATCTATATGACTATGTTTCAATCCAATAACCAAAGGAGTATATATGGTTTAGAAGCCTGGGAGCTCCGAGGCAGCCACAAAACCAAAACAGCCACCTATAAAATTCTATAAATACTGACCAACAGGTCGCATATGAATTTAGAAATCCTCAGCGAACTGTTATTTAAAATATAACAAACTTGTAAAAGCAGAACTCGATGCATTAAGTTGATTACAGATTTGTAACTGATCACCAAAAATAACTTAAAAATTTAAAAATTTATACTTTTAGTTTCAATATATGTTAATTATCTTACCAAGCTGTGAATTGTTGGTTGGAGTCTCATCTGGAAGGGGGAAAAAGAAAAAAAGAAAAAAAAAAAGAGCAATATTGTGTCTCTAAATATTTATCTCTGTTGATTATAATTCTATAATTACTTTTTACCAACATGTCTCCTCATCTTCACCCACAAGCTCCACCGGGAAAGCAATAATAAAAATCGTCCTAAACCATTCTGTTTTCCCATTTTCCATTCCACATGTGTGAAATTTCATCATCTATCTTTTCCCCAAGCCCAGACCCTGCCACTGCCCTGGGCATACAAATATAATCGCAAAATATACCGAACTGTATTTCCTTCTGCTGGCTTTGCTTCATCATTATCTCTTTAGTCCTGTTAGTGGGGACAGTGATTGTTAACAGCTTTTACATTTTTTATAGCCCTATACTCTGCCATTTGTTATTCTGTTATAGAGAAATATTCATTATTTAGTGCCACTCTATTTTAAGTGTTGCCAATTTGCCCATCGTAATCAGCAAAAATATTCCTTTAAGTTCCAAGAAGATAAATCCACACTTAATAACTAAATGAAAGGGAAACATGATATCAGGAGTTCAAGTTGTAGTTTTATTTGCATCTGAAAAGCAAAAGATTGAAGGTGTTGATTTTTCACTTTTTCCTGGCAAACATA
Organism: Tadarida brasiliensis; assembly: GCA_030848825.1. Taxonomy (NCBI): domain Eukaryota; kingdom Metazoa; phylum Chordata; class Mammalia; order Chiroptera; family Molossidae; genus Tadarida; species Tadarida brasiliensis. The sequence continues at coordinate 78,883,680 of CM061260.1, forward strand.
ATAATCAATGCAATGAACACATTCCCTTGGCTTCATGCTTTTTGTGACCCATTTAATAATTATATAGCAATTAACCCTTGAGCTTGCACAGTGAGTGAACTTCATATTTGTGTTTAAATATGTGGGTGTGTATGCATCTGTGAGTGTTTGCTATTTGAACCATAAAATGAGTGCAGTTGACTGATGTTGGAGTATCAATATTAGGACAATTAATGTGTATTAGTGCCTTACAGTTTACAAAGTGCTATTTCATACGTTATCGCATTTAATCCTCATAATAGCCATATGGTTTAGATATGATTGCTACCCCCGCTTTACAGATGAGGAAACTTCCATCTGTCACAGCCTCTTTGATAATATAAACATGTGTTTAAAGAAAAGCTCAATTTCAGCATCCTTTTTCTAAAATAATATAAACTAGCCAAGTATGAAAAATATTTTTAGTCATAGAGATGAATCTCTCAAACTAAAAAACTCCAGGATAGGCATCTGAAACCGTTGATGGGAGAACTTGGTAAGATATTTATAAAACATCCGATGGCATTTCTTTTTGGACATGTGAGTTTTGGCAGAAATGATGGTTCTGCTGCTTGATCCCTGAAGTGCAATGCCCAGAATTAATGGGGCGTGCATTCACAGGAATCTTTAGAATGGCGTGGTGCATGGCTATAGGACAAAAAGAAAAACAGCTCCAATTTTCCTTTTAAGGCACCCTTAGGAAAATTCTAACCTCCAACCAGCACCATTTTATAGACACTTTCTTCTCATGGAAAGAGATGGGATGAAGGAACTGTGATTAATTCATCTGAAAGATCCGTGTGACCCTTTCCCAAGGCAAGCTGCCTCACTGGAACATGAGGAGAATGTATTATACTCTGGAATTCTTTTCTAACAGTAATTCTTTGTTTAGACATCAAACTCATTGGCTCTGAAATATGTTTCTATTAAAGAGTAGAATGCTCCTTCCTCCTATGTGCCCCAAATTAGGCAAAAGTGCCCTATTTTCTGCATCCTGAGGTTAATAAGAAAAGTCAGAATATCCCCTCCTCTTCCACATTATCTTTAACACTTCTGTAAGAACAATATCCCAGGGGTCACCCATGAGGACTCGGCTGTGAACAAAATCTCTGTGTGGGGACACAATGCCAAACAAGCCATACCAGCTCCAGGTTCCAGGACTCTGAAACTGAAAGCATCCCATCTTTGGCAGATGGCTGAAATCAAAGCATATAATACTCAAATAGTGTTTGAAATTGTATTTGATAGTGGATAAAAGTGGAGAGAATAAGTTTATCTAGTTGCTGTTTCTGGTATCCTATAATATTAGTATCATTACAATTAAAAACAAAAAACAAAAATCAGTGCACTGTTGAGCCCAGAAAGGGGAGACTTTTTCATCACATATTTCTGTTATTCTCTCATGCCCATTTGTTCTTAACATAGATATAATGCCAAAAGAAACCTTCTAGAATTAGATCAGATTAGAATACTAAACTTGGTGGGCCAAAACACCAACCAGAAAGAATATGTGCACCCCTATGCTCATAGCCGCACTATTTACAGTTGCTAAGATCTAGAAACAGCCCAAGTGCCCATCAGTAGATGAACGGATAAAGAAGCTGTGGTACATTTACACAATGGAATACTATGCAGCTGTAAAAAAAGAAGGATCTAATACTCTTTGAGATGGCATGGAGGGAAGAGTTTTATGCTAAGCGAAATAACCCAGTCAGAAAAAGACAAATATCACATTATCTCACTTATATATAGAATCTAATGAACAAAATAAACTGATGAATAAAATAGAACCAGAGGCATGGATGCATGGAACAGACTGAGGAATCTCAGAGGGAAGGGGGGCGGGGTGGGGCAGGAAGAGATTAATAAAAGAACATGGACACAGACAATAGGGTGAAGGCCTGGGGCAGTACGGGAACCTGGAGGAGGAGGCAATGGAATACTCTCAACAATAAAGATATTAAAAAAATCCCCCACAAAGTTAGCTGAGTACCAATAGGAGAAAAGTGGTAGCAACACTACCACAGCTGTTCCAAAGCCAGAAGTGGCAGATAAATTGCCATTCTCTGCTTTTCTCTTATATAAGTAGTTGAAATAAATGGGGAAAAAAGAACATTAGTACAAAGATATATGCAAAATGAGTATTTTTTCTTTTTTAGCACAAACTTTTTAAAAATCTTCAATTACCTATGTGATAAAATGAACCAAATATTTCAAGTTCAGACCCTCTAAACTTTTTACTTTCCACCCTCCTATGTTTGTTCACAGTCTATCTTTACCTTTGAACTCTGAGATCCCTGACGGCAAAGACTGTGACTTATTCTCTCTTGCATTCCAAGTTTCTACCAAGTGCCTGTCCCATGTAGGGGCTAAATAATATGCTCGAATGAATTATTACCTACCCATAAAACTCAATGATACTAGTTGAACAAGAGTTTGGCTTGGACTTCTCCATTGGAATTTATGTGTAAACAAACGGTTAGTTACCATCATTTCTCAGTGATGATATCTTTAAATTTCCAGAATCGTACCCCATGATAAGCAATTCCCTACCAAATAGTTTTAGTATTTAGGAACTCACAAGAAGAATACTTTAGGAATTTTGTGGGTTTTGAATTTTGAGAATGTGAATATTTTCCTAAACCCACAAACAAAATGATTTGAAAAATGTTGGGTAAAAATAACGAGAATGGATTTGATCTCATTAAAACAAAGAACAAAACATTTCTGAGGTTTAACATCTTATTAAACTTGACCTAAGCCAAAATATCTAGGAGAAAGGAATGGTTCAATGAGTAAACAAAGCAAAATTTCCCAGTATCAGAGAGGTCTGAACAGAGCAAATCAAGCCTGAAATTGGACTTCTTTCTATAAAATTAGCCATAGAACCTGGAGAGATAAATTCTAGCTAATCTAAGGTAAAAATAGAGTAAGACTAAGAAAAGAAGGTAGCGTTGGTCATTAAGCAGGACATTAAGTTTATATTGGATTTGCCTGTGGATGGATATGGCTTGATTTCTGAGTTCTGTGTATATGTGGAATTTAAAATATTATTTTGCATGCATATTATAGTAAATATTGTTATATATGGTCCTCTACACAGTGAGGACACCATGATCACCAAAAAATGAGGAGCATCCTACTGCTACTTATCTAAATTATGAAAAATAAATCCACAGAGAGTGAGAGAGGGAGGAAGGGGGCCTGCAAGGTTGAACATGATCCTTTGTGGGCTTTGCCAGTGGAGAGGCCAAGGTGACTAAGTGTGTTGGGGGAATAAATGTCACATTTGAGGTAGAAACAAGTTTAAATTGAAAAGGAAGAAATCCAGGCATGACATCAGTGGCATTGTGATTAAAGGCATTAGCTCATTGAGTTTTTAACATAGATATTTTGGGCGACTGGATATGATGTGGGTGAAATCTACAAACCTGGATAGCTGGTTAGCTATTTAGAAACTTCTATCTTGGTAATCTTTTTAGGATTTGGGAGATCTTAGACATTTTGGTCTTTTTAAAAATTGTCTTACACTAGCAAATTATGTAAAATATATAATATTTAAATTCAAGAAATAAAAAATAAATAAATAAATTCAGTTTGGTCCGGGTAAAGAAGAAAGCAAGGAGGTTAATAGGAGGAAGAGCCATCTACTCAACATGAATAGAGAGATGTCTCTTTCAAGTTTCTTTCTTTTTTTTTTTTTTTACAGCAAACTGACTCTAGACATGCTCCATAGAAATCAAACCTTTCTATTGTGCCTACCCCAAAGCCTTCCTAATAACTGGCAACAAGAGCTGAGTTTCCATGCAGTGTGATTCTATAAGCTATTTCAGACAGCTAGATAGAGATAAGACTCGGGCCTTTTGCAAACCACAAACCAGTCATTTTCAAACCATTCAAAACATACCAAACCCTCAGGGATGTATGGACTAAGTTTGAAATTTTATATTTAATACATTTCTGCATTATTTAAGAGGCCTACTAGTTTGTTTTTAAATAATGCTGTGTCTATACAAACACAGAGGAGTGCATAATTAATTAAAGTAATTGTCTGGATTTTTCAGACCCAAACCACTTAATGCTTAATTATCTACTTCAGGCAAAACTTTCTTTTCACTGTGGGATGGAAGGCATAAAAGAAAAGGTAAAGATAATCTAATTGAAACACAACAATAGACTTATGACTAATATAAATTAGAGAAAAAATTATTAGAATGTAATTCTAATCAGAATTCTGCTTTTAAAGACAAATTTAGAACTATAGAGTTGGAAAGAACCTGTATGTCTTTCTCAAGACCTTTATTTTAAAAATGAGGAAACATTTGCCCAAAAAAGTGAACTAAAATCCCAAGTTACAGAACTCATTAGGACCAAAGCTGGAGCGACCCAGTTTTTTTTTTTTCAATTTAATTTGTTTTGTTTTATTCTGAATGTCTCTGGTTTCACACTGATGTAAAGCAATATCATTTGAGAGAGAGAGAGAGAGAGAGAGAGAGAGAGAGAGAGAGAGAGAGATGGGGGGGCATGCATGCACAAATACTGTATTTGTATACATGAAAATATGTGTGTATGAACAGTTGTGTCCATTAGATTTATGAGTACGAATGAGTCCACTGAATGGTGGTATGTAATATTCAGGATCCTGGGCAGAAACAAATAGTACTCAAATTGGGCAATTTAAGGAGAGTTTAATAGGACTATTAATAAAGATGCAGGAAATTCACAAGAGAAAGTCAAGTTACCTGGGCTACGGGTGAAGGGGAAGGTCTCCAGCACTGAGAGACCAGCTCTATGGAGAGAGGTATCTGGCAGGAGCTATGTAGACTTCACTTTTATTCTCTGACAGCGCCACCTATTGGCCAAGCCCAACCAGAAACTAGATGCCAAGGCTGTCTATGGACCAAGTCCACAACGGCCAGTCTTCAGGGGTAGAGAGCAGGGTGGGGAAAGGTAAAGTGGATCAGGAGGGGCAAATGAAACTGTCTATGATGGTATACTTGGTGCGTGTGCGTGTGTGTGTGCGCGCGCGTGCGTGTGCGTGTGCGTGTGTGTGTGTGTGTGTGTGTGTGTGTTTAAAAAGGGAAATGTGGGAAAGACAAAATTACCCTTTGTGTAAGTTGAGTAAACAGGAAACTACTGTGAAATTAAAGTTGTTTAGCAGTTTATCTTGTCTTACAGTTAATTAGTGCTCTTTAGGAACCACTTTGAGTTCTCCTTAGAAGCCAAGTAACAAGCCATTTTGGAACTGTCTATTACTACACACAAAAGGAGGGGTGCTCTTACCACTCCGCGTAATGATGGGCCCTGCAGAGAGGATGGCATTTCCAGAGGTGCTCTGGGGGCTCCAAGTGGTCCTCCTCCCCGCATCTCTCCTTTCTCTGTGGCTGCAAATCTGAGGAGTTAATGAAAACAAATGAAATTCCACACCGGCACAAAATTGTTTTTTTTATGGCCATTTGGAAAGCAGATTCTTTTGGAAGAGATACCACATGTTTAATTTTATTCATTTACTTCTGTGCATTTATTTAATTACTTTACATATAACTGCTACTGTGTTTCTTATCCTGGCTTGGGCCACATTTCTTATTTCCTCCCATTATAATAGTGCATTGCCTCGTTAATTTACATAGCTCCGTGGCTCTCTTGAAAAAGAGCTGTGTTTATCAAACTTTTCCTCTTTTATTTCTCTCAAGCCTTCAATAAATCTTTCCCTGAAACGTTGGTCAGCACAGAGCCAAGGTAATGTGGACTTTCCCTTTAACCCCATCTGATACAGCCAGTTAGGACTCCACTAATCGATAACAATAAAGAAATGCATGAATTTAAACATAAATATAAACATTCTAAAGTCATTTCAAATTAAAAAAACATGCCTGCATTTTCCTCAGGTTAATATTGATGTGACCCTAGAAGATCTGTCAGCAATATAATTTTTTTATTCACCAGTAAATGGATCTATATTTTATATGATGGCTTTAGGCACTTCAGAGTCACACCTTTTATTGCTTTTCATTTTTAATCCAAGGAGTTCCCAGGCCATCTGGCCCCATTCTTCCTTTCTAGTGCCAGCCCTGCCCCCTCCTCAGATTTCCCCACCATCTTCCACTCTGCTCATGGCCTTAGCAAAGAGTGGAAGTTCCCTGGTTACTCTGCTTAAGTGTCTGTGACTTTGAGCATTCTTTGGCACAGAGTGTCTCTCACAGTCTTGATGTTGTCCCTTTGGGGTCCATCCATCTTCAGGCACAGCTCAAGTTTCATCTTTTCCACCAATCCTCCCAGCATCTCCTGCTTCAACTCTCTCACAATGACGAGCACTGCCTCTTACCACAACCCATACCTATGCCTGCCTTTGTGCCATACCATTTTCGTCGGGTTTCATTCCGTGACTATTTCCTGCTCCTAAAGGATGAGTTAACTGAATTCAGAATTCATGCATGCATGTCTGTATGCCCAGTGTAATGCTTGGCACAAAGTAGGCATTCAATAGATCTCTCCTGGATGAATGAATAAATCCTCCTTCATTGACCTGATGACATCCACTCTCGCAATAGAAATTAGAGCTTAGCACTTGATAACCTTTCAGCTTAGATCAATTTGACAATTTAGAATCAAGTTGCTCAGAAACATACTGGCATCAGGAAGGGGCAGTCATCAGCTCTGCAGAGCTTGGTAACGCAGTGCAGGAAGACGGTGGACATTTTCTGGTTCTTGTGTTTCACAAATCGGAACACTTCGAAGGAGAACCGGCCCTGCTGGCTTCTGCCGTTTTCGATGACGGTGGTCTGAGGGTCTTTGTCACAGCTGCGTTTTAGGGAATGTGAAAACAGGATATTACTGGAAATGACCAGCCTGCTGGGGCTTGTAAATAAATTTCTGTAGCATTAAGAGTACCTCGCTACTTTAAGAGCTAACAAAATCATGCCATGGGACAGACATTTAGTAAGAAAATAACCTAACTCAACAGATATGACAAGAATGACCTAGATCATAAAAACCTAAATAGATCAGTTTCTGATGATAATATTACTGTCAAATTTTACAGGTGATTTCACATGGTAAAAATCCAAAAAGTGTACATGTATAGAGTGAAATATCTCCTCCCCTCTGTGATCCTGTCCACACCTTTCCACATCCACATACGAACCTGCCAGAGGTGACCCTCACTTGCCTTGCATCCTCCCAGGGAACGTGCAAATAGAAGCACAAGCAATATATTCTTATTGCATCCTCCTTCTTAAACTAGCTATAGCATAGTCTATATATTTTTTTGTACCTTGCCTTTTTAAAATTTGGCAATGTGTCATAAGAGATCTTTCCATATCAATACTTCGAGAGCCTCTTCATTCTGTATCCACAGCTGTATGGCATTCCATTGTGCACATATGCCAGGGTTTATTTAGTTCCCTAGTCATGGACCCTTGAATACTTTGCTTTTTACAAACAAAGTACATAATGGGTAGCCTTATAACACAGCATTTTGAACATGCAGGGTATCTATGCACTATATCTGTGAGATCATTTGATAGAGTTTGCCACGTTGCTCTCTATACATATTGTTACATTTTTGTACTTCCTCAGTAATGTATGAAAAAAAATCCTTATTTTCCTCCAGAGCTACATCAACAAAGCTTATGGACAAATGTTTAGATTGTTCTCTATTTGATAGGAAAAACAAACTATCACCATATAATTTTAATTTGCATTGTTTATATACATGATAACCACTTGGTGTTTCTTAATCTGAAAACTGCTTATATCCTTTGCCAGATTTCAATTGCTGGCCTTTCCTTTCTGATGTCTATGAGTTTTTTTTAATTTTAAGAAGAGGAAAGCCTTGCTTGTTATATAAGTTGCATATTGTTTTACTTTGTTGTTTGTCTTTGGACATTCCTCAGTGTGTGTGTGTGTGTGTGTGTGTGTGTGTGTGTGTAATATTTTATTTTATGGTGTCCAGTATTTGGGCTGAAGACAGATTTTCCTTACTCTAAAGTTTTAAAGGTATTTTGTATGTTAATATGTTTCTTCTACACTTTTAAAGCTGTAGTTTTTACACCGAAATTAATAATCTGTGTAAAGTTTATTATGGTGTATTGAGTGGAGTATAGATCCAGTGCTATATTTTCTTATGGTTATCTGTTATCCAGCACTATTTTAAGAATCTGTTTATCCCACTGGTTTATGATATCACCGTCTACCACACAGTAAATTCCCACATGTTTTGGATCTATTTCTCAGCTTTTATTCTAAATTTTTGTCTATGTGTCTAGTCTTGCATAGTACCACATTTATTTAATAATTTTGGAGCTTTTATTAACTGTGGTGTCTAGTAGGCCCATACCTTCCTTATTTCCATATGTTGTTGTTTTTTATGAAGCTGTCCTTTGCCCCTTTTTTCTTGATTTGAATAGCTTGTGTTTCTCTATTTTGTTTTTTCAAAGAACTTACTTGTTTATTTTTTGCAAAATGTTGAGTCATATTTCCATTTCTGATTCAAGTGTTAAGAGTTTTAAACTTCCAGATGGTGGTGATTTTCTGTTTTCTGATATTGTTTTAAATTGCTAGCTATCAATATATGGCTTATTTATTATATCATTTAGATCTTCTATATCCTTACTTAATTCTTGGCCACTAGAACTAAGTTTCCTGAGAGAGGGTAATTAATCTCTCGTTTTTATTATATTTCTGACTGTTTTTTTTTTTTTTAGTTCCCCTAATATCCTCTTTACAAAAGATTTGATATTATCCAAGGCATCCTTTTACTATGTTGATATGTTTCTTTTAATTTATGAACGTATTCCTGGATTATAATTTTAAATATTTGTTCTATTTTATTATTTTGGTTTCTTTTGGGGGATCCTGATCATGCATATCATACATGTAGTAGATTCTTTCTGCCACCTTTTATTTTTATGGGTTCTATTCTAATCCTTTTTATCCTTGCCTTTATATTGGTTTCTTTTTACTTGCGTTTCTTATTTTTATCTTCTCTGCCACACACTGTGCTTTCTGCTGGTCTATTCTCCTTTGCACGCCTTCTAATCATGTTCTCTGTTTCATCTACAATTCTTCTCATTCTCTTTTCACATTCTCATGGCCTTACCTTTTACTGTCCTGTCCTACCTGAGTTCTTATGATTGTATCTTCACAACTATAATTACTTTTTAAATTGTAAAACAAAATTATGGTTGGAATGCTTAATTACACATCTATGTTGTTTCATGGCAACATTTAAAAATATTTTTTACTTTAATCATCACCCAGGATTTGTTGAAAGAGAGAGAGAGATAGGGAGAGAGAGAAATGTGAGAAACACTGATTGGTTGCCTCCGGTATGCGCCTCAGCTGGGGATCCAACCCAAAACCTTTTGGTGTACGGGATGATGCTCCAACCAACTGAGCCACCCGGCCAGGGCCTGGCAACATTTTCCCCAGTGGGTTTAATTCATCTTTAAAATGTTTTCTGCCATTTTTCACATTTTTCTTGTAGTGTATAGGAATACTGCCAGAAATGCCTTCATCTGTTCACTGTTTATATCTGAAAGAGTTGGATTTCCCTAGACTTGTTTTTTTCCAGGGACTCCTAGGGCAATGTGGAATGTTAATGACCTTCCTCAAGGGTTTCCTCAGTTCAAGGGCTCCCTCCTGTTTTACAATGGCAGGCAAGATTTTTGAAATAATGTAATTGTGCAGCCGAGTTTTCTCTGCCACTCTGAGCTTACAGGAGGCGATCAGCCCTGTGTTCCCCAGGTTCATTCACCAGCCTAGCCCACCATTTTTTCTTAGTCTTAACTGCTTTAACAACACTAACACATATTTTGGACTTTCTGTAGGCTTTCTTTCCTCCTAGTTTTACTGAAAATGGCATTTGGGGGACTTCTTTTAGTTACACATTTCACTCTTCTATAGTTTCCAAAAAGAAAACGGAAAAGATTGAGAACTATGCTGGAGCCATAGTCATACCAGATAGAAGTCTGATAACTGTATTCCACATTATCAATTTATGATTCTTATAGACAATTTGGAAAAAGAAGAATGTCCAAATAAAATTATCCACAATTTCATCATGCATAAATTACTATTGTGAACCTTTGTATGTATTTCCTTATTGCCTTTTCTATATGTAACACAAATGAGATCAGGTATACATGCAATTATATATGCTGATTCTTTCACTTCATATTTAACACATTAAAAATTTAAGAACTGTATATTTCCAGTATAGAACATTTGGAAGGGAGGAAATAAAATAGAGCCAATCATTTTTTTTTAATTTTGTAAATAATTACATGACTGCAGTGTCTGTGTGAGCCCCTAGTTTATTGGTTCTCCATAATTCACCTAGCCATTGCCTTATTGCTGAACATCCAGTTTGTCCCCATGTTTTACTATTTTAAATAGCACCGATAGATCAGAACATTCTAAATATTTTAGAATATACTTCCTAATTTATAAATATAGAATCAAAGAACATAAAATCTTTTAAGGCTTTTGATAGATTTTCTAAAAAATGTTGCCCAATTAACACTTCCAATGATACAATATGAGTATCAGTTTGACCATACCCTGTGAACATCCTCTTAACCTTGATTAGACAATAAAACATATTCTTTTGGTTTCCCATCATGTTACTCCCATCACGTGTCAATAAGCAGCAGTGATCTGAGCCAACTGCATTTTATAAGCATGATTAGAAGCCACTGCTGGACTCTCAAGTCTGTTCTACTGTCAGATAAAAATGCTGAAAGGGATCTGAGATGATTGAGTGTTTTTATGATCAATGTCCCCTTTCCCCAAATGTAGATTATATTCACTCTATCACTGTCTATTGGGAAATGAAGTTGAAGTTATTGGCTCTAATAAAAAAGGAGTGGTAGGCTATTTTATACTTTCATATTAAATACTGACAAATGAAGAAAAGCATTTTGGGGTCGAAATTATCTAGACCATTACTTTAGTTTTACTCTCCTTTTGACTTGCGATGAAACGGTCTAGCTGTGGATAAATAGTGCCCTCCCACTGCCTTTCTTGTATTGACAGTAGCCTAGCCATGCTTTTGCTAAGACAGTGAAATATTCCCATATATCCTAAACATGAATAAAACACCTTTGATGAACCTAACTTACTTGCAACTCTCATTCAACAATAGCCTTATCAGCATTTCGTGTTGAAAACTGTTCTCAACTTTTATACCTCCAGCTTTATACAGACTAAAAGTTCAAAATGTAAAACTTTACATTTAAAACTATAAAAGTACCCTATAATTTATTTATCTGACTTATATTTTCCAATTCAGTTTTCTACTATTGAGTCTATGCTATCAATGCAGGACTTAGACACCTACCTAAGGAAGAGATCATACCGAATGTCGTCATTTGGGTTCCCTGACGGTGTCGTGTAGCAATAATCCATTAAGACATTCCATCTGCAGGGAAGAGGCAAGCATAATCAAGAGGCAGAACTCCTTTTGGGTATTAGTTACTAATCTAAGGCAAGTAAATAGTGACAAGTGTCTTACCCCATGGAATATAGTTTTTTATTAATTATTTGCAGAGGATTTTTGTTGATTAAAACATTCTCCTAAACTCAAGGGTGTTTTAAAATCTGCAATAAATTGCCATCCTACATTAAATGGCATTAAGGCTAATATAATACCACACACACACAGATTGTGTACAAGGCAACCAAATGGTCAAAGCATGAAGAACCAAAACCCAAAAGTCAGCCACATAGATGCTTCTAAGTTCACTGAGAAAAATGGCTTTTTGTTTCTAGAAGTTACTGTCTCCACCAGATGACAAAGGATGATATACCACATACAGCAAAGGAGTTTGGTGCATAAATTATACACTCAACATTATGTCATAAATTATACATTCTAAATGAGTCCGTGGGGGTGGGAGTGGGAGTCTATATCGATACTGTGTTGGGTAGAAGAAAGCCATGAGGTAGAGACACAGCCTCCCTCCACAAGGCCAGATCGTGCCTATGTTCATACGTTACTTCATTCCAACTCCGTGTCATAAAAATTACTAGTCCGTGGGAATGAATGCCAATAAAATCGAATAAAAACCTGCATTTAGTAATACTATTTTTAAAAAATCACATATATCCAAGAATAGAAATACCAAAAAGACAGAGAGGGAGAAGCTAAAGTAGAACCAAACTTCTAGGGTATAATAATCTCTTCAGGATACAAAGTTTAAATAACAATATGTAAGAAACCCAAAATAAGCCATTTACACATTACAATTTTTTTAGGTCAGGATTAAGTCTTTAGCTTTTGAATTCCCTTTCAATTTTGATCATTCTGAATTTTCTAAGTGTCATATGAAAATTAAACGATTTTGGTTTTTTGTGTGTTTTTTTTGCACAGATGTTCCTGGGGATTGTTTTATATAAATTTGGCCCAGGTTCTTGAGAGAGTTTTTTGGTTTTTTAAATAAACTCTTCACTGTATAGCAACAGAAAAATAGAAAAGTGCACAAATCATGTGTTCACAAGATGACTGCATCTGATTAATCATCTTTCAGAAGAAAAAGTAGAACATTCTGGCATCCCAGAAGATCTGCCATGCCCTCTTCCAGTCACTACCCCTCCTTCTTTATGAGAAGACTTGTTATTTTCCAATTAATGACATAACATGAGTGTCACCCTTAATCTTTGTAATTTCTTATTTCTGTTTATTAGCATGATTAAATGTGTGGCAAGGACAGTAGTTTTGAAATTAAAAATGAATGAGCTAACTTTCTGATTCATGAGGTTTTAGGCAGCCAAAATGTTCTAACCAACAAAAGATACGAGTTTGAAAGTACCTGCCATCCAGATTAGTGGCTTGTACAGCTGCAAATACTTTGGTTTTTAAAGGTAATCCTATACTTGGGATAATTAACTGCTGACTGTAGGTTGAGTCCTAATGATGAAAAAAATAAACAGTCCATCATTGCCTTTCCAACAACAGCATATTTACCATTTAAAACAGTAATGTCATTAAAAAAAAAAAAACCAGGGGCAAATCAACGTAAATCTACCAAACCAACTCCAAAAAGGACCTAGTTAATCTTCTAGATCTTGACAAAACAGTTCTAAACCATATCCAAGTAACAAATTCATTTCTGTACATAAATCTTTTTTTCCCAGTTTACCTTGTATGGTGGTGAATGTTCAGTGTAGTATTTGAATTATACTGAATTGTTAATAGTCAATGATTACTATTTTGTTTGTTTAATAGTCAATTGTCAATATTCAGTTTACTTAAATTAATATTCCATTTATTTAAAAAGTTTATCTAAAGTATATCTGCTTTATTTGAAGCCCTTTGCCACGAGAGTTGAATGTCTTTATACACTTGAAAATATTTACCCGAAAATCACTTATATGGCAGTTTGAAATGATCAAATTTAATGAAAAACAGAAACCAACATGTTCTCTGAGTTGCCAAAATACATGCCATAGAGTTCCTGAACCAAATTCTTCGGTGGTTACTTATAGAAGGACACCTCAGGACTTCATGCTACTTTGTACCCTCAGTCGAGACCAGTTCTAGAGGGCTATTTATATCACTTCCTAATGTAAAATAAATTAAAGCAGCAGATTAAAAATTTAGAAGTTACCTCTTTAACTTGTTAATAAAGGAAAAGAGGAAAAAAACTTGTGGAATGCAAAAAATAAATAAATAAATAAATAAATAAAAATCTCCTACAAATGTAAGCTGTCAAATCATTTAGTCTGGAGGCAAATTGTTTCCCCCAAATTCAGTAACTCTGAAGATATTGCTATTCGGCAGCAAAGGGACACATTTAATATTCATTATGAAATCTCAAAGTCATCAAGCAAGGCAAAATACAGAGCATATGTTTCAGAAGGCTGGAAAGAAAGCAACTTTGAATTTTAAAAATTACAACACTAATAGTTTGGATGCGTCACTTTGGAAAAAATTGCAGTCATGTAGAATATTTCATTCCCAAATAAGCCAGATAAATGAATAATTATTTGCTGTACTTATTTTCCATATTTCCATAATAAATGATAATAGCCCCTCTAGCCATTTCTGATAGGTAGCATTTTTATTTAATTATCTTTCTGATCCCTTTTCCAACTTCTTCAGGTAATCCACACTTCATTAACTATACAGCACTTTCCTCTCACACTTGCATCAATATTGTCCAGAAGAAACTTACTTCTCTGCAAGTATTATACTTCTAAGTTATTTGCAAATGATGTGACTCAGCTGTGGTTTAAACATGAATCACCAAATTTTTCCTCCTAAAATTGCTCTAAAGGTAATTCTTTGACTTTATTTTAGATAGTTGCCTTTGCTCTTGTTAGTACAATATTGTCCCTAACATAAATTACACTTATTTTAGATTTTTTCTTCAATTTTTTAAAACATTTATAATGACCATAACCTTATTTCAGACTTACTGTTTTTGTATCTGCTCAGAAGACACTGATTTAGGTACAATTCAAATTCACAGCGTCCTTCTCACTTTTCATTTTTGCAGAGAAAACTGATATATTTATATTTCACAGAAATAAGGCCACAGTTCAATCAAAGTAAGCCACATATATGGGAATAGCATAGTCTATACAGTCATTACTTTTTATAAATAAATTTTCCTAAGTACATTTACTGAATCCCAGAACACACAGAAATAAACAATTGCACTGAATCCAAATTGGGTAGGTACAACATTCCTCTCCAAATGACTATCCAGAGAATAAGAGCAGTAGGTACATAACACAACTGTTCATCATTCCTAAGGGTTAGAAGTGAGAAACTGCATGTGAAGTAGGCAGACATGGCCCCTCGTGGTTGTGAAATAATATTCCATCTGAAATGCTACAATAAAATTATACTTGGGTAGCTAAATGTTAGTGATCCAAACAAATAATACATATAATTTTGGGTAAATTAGTGAAAGTGTACCAAAACATTTTTCTTTTATAAATTACTAGCTTTTTGATGCCTTTTAATGTGGCAAAATACTATGATGGTACTGTGTTTGACAAAAAAAATGTAGTTTGGGGCAGTGAAATGCCTTTAGACATTTGTCAAAACCCACAGAACACAGAACATTAAGAATGAACCTAAATGTAAATGATGGACTGCTGTCAATAATATATCAATATTGGTTTATCAGCTGTAACAAGTATACCCCCAAATAATTGAAGAACTTGGGTGCAGGCAGAGGAGGTCTGGGGGAATTCTCTGTACTTTCAGATGGATTTTTCTGTAAACCTAAATCTGCTCTAAAAAAATAAAGTCTATTAATTAAAAAAAACAAAAAAACAAAAAAAAAACACCTAGTTTGTAGGGAAATGGTTGAATTACATTAAATGACTGGTGAGGAAATGACTTTTAAAATTCAATTGAATTTTCATTCTACCTTTAGCAATACTTTTCTTGCACTCGGATTAAAAATGAAAAGTATTTTGACACTACGTATTTCATTGATAGTCTGATGTCCAACAATTTGTTACCTTTTACCATAGAATTAAAATCTTAAGGTTATCATTAAACGATAAGCTTCTGTTTAGCGTCAAGTTTCTAGAACCTCTTTGAAGGATTATGTCTAGTTAGCAACAGGACGATTACATTATTTCTAATGATAAAGGAAAGACCTTAACAGCAAAGTTCTCCTCAAATTCTCACTTCTGAATTTTGATTTTCTGCTTTCCCAGTGAGTGAACAGTTTAACTTCACAGAAAAATAATGATATCATTAAACGTCACGTGGGTATATTTTTCACTTTCTTTAAGGAATTGACGTCTTGTTTCACTCAATTATAGCAAATAACATGGCACCCATACCAGTCACCTTGACTCAGGGAGCTTACACATATAAATCAACAAATAGAAACTTTTCAATGTAAAAATATTGTTCAAAACAATGATAAACATCCAGGCATATTGGGCAAGAATATTGGCACATATTTGCTGAGATTGTAGAACCAAGTAACTTGGCAGCTTCTTACGTAAGAAAGTTTAGAAAAAAGAAATTCATACCAACAAAAGCAGTCTTCATTCCATAACATTTTAATTTGTTGTTTAGAACTCTGTGGTGTCAGACTACAAACATATAAACATGATTTTTTTAAATGCCTTTGGAAAATGTCCTACTACAATATTTATAGCTCATTATTTTCAAAGTATAAAGCACTGACTTTTAAATCAGTTGCGTGAATTATAACTCAGTGCCATGATGACATGAATAATAATGTAAAAATCAGATTCATAATTTACAAAAATGTTGGTTGATAGATTGAAAAATTGATATTTAAATCAGGCATTTAAAATGTATGAATAAAAATTTTTAATCAACACGAAAATATCATTTAGAGGATTAATGTTAGAGCTATAAATAGAAATCCATGTATTTTTTTCACATTTTGCTGCCACTGTTGATATTTACATGACAAAAGTTTAGACAATATTAGGCAGTCAACCCAAATTATTTCAAATGTGAGAGAACTGACATCCATCAAAAACATATTAAAGAGATTAACACATTGATCACCAAGCATGCCTTCAAGAGAATATTATTTAGACTTTTCCCACTTTTTAATCACAAAATTATTATTCCCCAAATCTTGACCCTGGCTATGGCTACACACACACATACACACATAAATAAACACATACATTCAAAAGTAGATAGACACTTGGAATAACTATGCAGAATCACATTTATGAAATAAATTTAAGTCATTTATCAACTTTTAGGAAAAAATAAAGTTTTTATTACACCTTTATCACTAAGACATTTGAAAATGGTAGGAAAGATGGATAAATGATACCCAAGTATAACAAGGTTAACGTGGTTTTCAGTAGATTTTTATATAAAAGCCATTCATATAAATGGTTCCTCAGAATGGTGAAAGAAAATCACATCCTTCACCCATCAACTTACGTTATAAAGAAGCAGGTTCAACGTGCTGACAAATGTACCATTGTTTTCTCTCACAGAAATAGCAGCTGAGGACCTAAAACAGAGTTGGGGGCGTAGGGGGTGGGGGGAAAGCATTGATGAGATTTTAAACTAAAAGTTTCAGCTATACCTTAATGTTAGATTTAAGGTGTTAAAATTCTTGAGTAAGTCTGACATACTTTTTTTTTTAATTTTTTTTTTGATTGATTTTAGAGAGAGAGGAAGGGAGAGGGAGAGAGAGATAGAAACATCGATGAGAGAGAACATCAACTGGCCGCCTCCTGCATGCCCTCCACTGGGGATTTGGCCCACAACCTGAGCACGTGCCCTGACCGGGAACTGAACCAGCGACCTCTTGGTGCATGGGTCGACACTCAACCACTGAGCCACACTGGCTGAGCAAGCCTGACATACTTTTAAGTAGGCCTGGAATGGGCATAGAGTTTAATTCACTACAGATAGATAATCCAATAACAAGAGCAGCTAAGTGAAGACAAACTCTTTTTATAATTTTTTATTTATAAAAACATCTTTTTTCCATTTCTCATTACCTATCTGAGACTTTGTGCAGAAAAACACCATTCCAAAAGAATTTGAATCTGATACAAATAAATTTTCCTCAATTCTATTAAAATAAAAGTTTCATGAGATTAGGGGTTTTGTTTTACTTTGTTCACTGCTAGAACACTGTGTGGTACATATAGGTGCATACTAAATATTTATTAAATAATTCAATGACTGTCCATGCACAGTGGTGTGGATTCACTATTATTTGTTAAAACTGAGTGAAAGAAAAATCACAATTCCTGATCTTAAAGAAAGTGAAAAATATACCCACATGGCATTTAATACTATCATCATTTTCTGTGAAATTAAACTGTTCTCTCACTAGAAAAGCAGAAAATCGAAATTCAGAAGTAAGAATTGGAGGAAAATTTTCCTTTATCATTAGAAATAATGTAATCACCCTTTTGCTAACTAAATATAATTCTTCAAAGAGTTTCTGGAATCTTAATGCTAAACAAAAGCTTATAGTTTAACGATAACCTTGAGATTTTAATTCTACGGTAAATGGTAACAAATTGTTAGATACCAGACTATCAATGAAATAAGTAGTACCAAAGTACTTTTCATTTTTAATCAGTTTGCAATAAAAGTATAACTAATGGTTGAATGAAAATTAAATTGAAGATATTTTGACAACAAGATAAATCAAAGGTATATGTTTAGTGGGGAGATGGAGGGTATGCACAGTAAGAGAATATGACACCCCAATGACCTGCTTTTCTTTCCACCTGTATCCTTTAGACTCAAGGCCTTTCTTTTCTAGTTTTCCATATTGAAAACTTGCTTTTGACCAAAGTGCTTATCATCATTGTATAATTAAAATCAGCTATGAAAATTTTTGATCTGAAGCAAAATATGCTCTTCATGTTCCCTCATAACTAAGATTAAACAACAATTATACCTTTGCGATAGCTAACCCTGGAACTGAAGAGGAAAAGTTTTCACTTGATCACCCCATTTTGTGAAAAATATTTTACAGGTCTAGATGATTATGTCGTGATGTGGATACAACCCTGTCTTGGAATATGTGCTTCGGGAATAATGAATGAATATAACCATAAACAGAGGCAATGACCTCAGTCTATGTCTGGAGCTCTTTGGCTCTGGGTAACACACCTTTCTTTGGGAATCATCAGCACTGGGGCAGGTGACCCCTCAGCAAGAGGCATTGAGACCCCAGATTCTGAGATAGCAGAATACAACAATGAGAGCGCATGGCAGAGATTGAAGCCAAGCAGGACTCAACAATGAAAAGACTGAATGTTCTACACACTAGAAATAGGATGGGCCCCTCTGGATTGTATAAGCACTCAGAGTTTATGGGTTCCTGGGCAATTCTGAAGGGTGGGAAGGAACCCAAGGCAGACACCTAATTAGTTTGAGCCAGTTTAATTTGGGGGGAAATATATATAATAAATATATAAAATATATAATATCTATTATATCTCATGAGCTGTTGATATGGTCATAACAATTTGGATAGATGATGGATAGACAAGACTTTATAGGCTTTCCATTACATTAGTTTGGCTACTCTCAATAAATTCTTCTAAATAAATCCTTGTACATCTTTTATAAGTCCTTAAGGAAAAGAAATGACTCAAACATAAAGACAATACAAGACAGCAAGAATAAAATGAAAACTTACGAAGCAAGCTGTGTATTATTAACCAGGTATTCCAATGGATAACTACAACTAAATTTGTAAAGAAGCCCAGGTAGATAGCTGATGATTGTTGGTGGATCTGGAGTATCAATATATCCTGAAATATTTCCTATTTGCACTGAAGTTGTGTTTCCATAAGCACTGGCTCCAGGAACGGTGGATACCTGTGGAATGGTAGATCGAGTTCATTAAAGAGCTATATATAAATCATGCCATTTCATGTGCAAAATGAAACATTAGACCAGATCATTTCTAGGGCCTGTTTTCACTATGACATGTCATGATTTGGATATTAAACGAATACAATGCTATCTTTCAGTGATTATATGTTTTAACTAAATTAGCTTTTATAGTTACCAAAGACAGTTTATCAATAAAAAAGGAGAGAGATGATATGTTCAGAGCGCTGTAACAAGTAATTGAAAATGTTCATGATAACTCCAAACTCTGTGGTGTGGTTTAAAAGATGCCTATTAACCTTATCTTGTTTTCCATGTCAGCTTCCTCTGTCCAGGCTCCCAGCCTTGGTTAGAAACGTTCCAGCCCTAAGGCCCTAATTGCTCTGGCCTTTGTGCAAAATCCCCTGCCTCCTCTTTCCCAACTTCACCAGGACATAGCCTACTCCTGCCCTGCATCTCATCTTCCCTAGGAAACTTCTGACACCTCCACACGCAGGGCCTGTCTCCATCATAGCACAGTAAGGGTGAGGCCAGCATCTTGGAGCTGCCAAAATAAATCCTGAAGAAATGACTTAAGGTCACAAGTTTTCTGAAAGCCGATCTTCTTAGTCGTTTTTCTCTGTGGTACAGGGAGTTTCCCATCTCCTTCCAGGGCAACAGTTCACACGTGGGTTTCAGAGGGATCATGAACTCCCAGAAGTTATGGAAAAGTATTGCCCATGTGTGTATTTTCTTGAGACTGATGAGCTTTCACTAAATTATATTCTCCAATCCCACTAAAAGTTAAGAACTACCATTATAGGAATAATCAATAATGTTCTTGACCTTCATAATACCATAGAGGAATACAGCTTCTTTCACTATGTCAAATTCCCACATGACACTCAACAAATACTTTCAGCCGATATTATGGAGACCTGTAATACTTAATTTAGAGCAATAGAATAAAATTTATGCATGAACCTAGGAGCACATAGGCAAAGCTGAGGCAATTATCCAGCTAACTCATGAACAGCGCCAGAATCATTATGAATGAAAACATTTTGATTCTAATTCAGTGATTTAGTAGTCTACTTCATTTTTCTCATATAGGATTGTCCTTGGAACAGACTCCAATGCTGGTGACATCTAAGACCAAAACAGAAAACAAGTAGATCTTCCTCTCTTCTCACCACTTACCTGACTGCTAGCTAAACATACCAGTTCTGTCTGTGAAACACACACACACACACACACACACACACACACACACACACAGTTTGCCTGGCAATCCACCTGAACTGTTTTGTAGGCAGCAGAGCAAGACTTAAATCCAGAGAAGAAAGCTCAGTGAGGGAGAGGCCTTGGGGTGTGGTGGGAGGGGAAGAAGGTCTGTTGCCCTCCACATGGGCTCCCTCCCCCACAGGAAACAGACATGGAATAATCAACCTGCATCACTGCTCCCTAGGCCACTTCATAAACTCTCTGCACACAACTCAGAGAGATGACTAAGTGTTAATAAAGAGTCAGCAATACTCAAGCTGCAGCCTTGGAATGGTCATGGGCACAGTATTATAACTGAACTCTGGAAAGAGATAAAGAAATCTTTTTCCTGTAGCCCCTCTCTCACTAAGTCTTAAAATTCTGCCCTTAGAATAAGCAAGTCTTCCTTCCCCTCATTCCCAAACAATGATTTATGAAGAGGAAAAGCCAATTTCCCTTTCTTCACTAGGCTAAATGGCCATACTTATTATAGGTCCTTTTTGTCTTTGCTAGGATTTATCAATGAGATTTTACTTAAACAAGCAAAATGAAAAATAGACCTAAATGAATTTCAGTGTAACACTTCCCAGATCATAACATTTTTACTTCAATTAATTTTAATTCTCAGGAAAGTCAAAGGCTTGTTCAATTCTATTTTTGCTGTTCAGTGCTTAAATAAGTAAATGAATGGCATAGACTGGTAGTTCTCATTCAGGATGGAAATATTTGAAGTGATGTTTTGATATTCTCAATGACTAGAAAGAGTGCTACTGGGATTTCATGGGTAAGATTGGGAATGATAAGCATTTTGAAATTCAAAGGACAGTCCCAGACAATGAAGAATTTCACACTGGATATGCTGACAGCCCTCTTTTACAAAACACTGGTGTGAATTATTCAATGTTAAACATAAAACCTAGACAATTCTAAGTTTCCTCTTCTATATTTCATCTTTCTTTCTGAACGAGGTCACTAAGAGGCAATAGGCCAAGTGATTTATTGCCAAACTCACTGGAACAAACAATTTTTGTATGATAAGATGCTTCCATAAAAAACATGAGGAACGTAGCTAATGACAAACCATAGAGAAATATTCATCAATGTCACTCACACGAAATAATGTTGCTTAGAGCAGCACAGCCCATCTCAGGCCCCTCAACTGCCCAGCTACAATAAAGAAAACCATTTTGGAAGAATAAAATTGTATGTTTGGGAGCAGAAGCCTCAAGCAGGCAAAGGAAAGTGATTTGTTCGGTTTTATTGGAATTTTTTTCTTGAAAGATAGATTGAACTTCTGATTATTTCATGAAATTGGGAGGGTTTTTCTTTTCAGTTATGACCTCAAACCTAGCACACTATTTCACAGGAATCTTACCACTAAGTTATTGCCACAGCCCTCCAAGGTGCTGAGATTGATGATAAAAATAACCACCGCGGGAAAGGTGTTGTTATTGATGAACCCCCTGCAGTGGGAATCCCCATGCCTTCCGTTCAGGGCGAGATCTGTTTCAGAATAACCGGAGAAAAGTACTGTGCAAAAATTAATCTTCATTGTAATGGCCTGCACCCCACAGTAGACACTGATGTCTCTTTCAGCTGAAATAAAAATACATTAAAAAAACAAATATAAGTCACAAAAGCACAAGAGGAAACAAGAATTACTTTAACATCCCTCATGTATTTATTTGCCCCCTCAATCTGTTTAACTCATTCTTGTATTTGAATACACCATAATCCAATGCGAAAGGTATTAAGAAAAGTAACTGGGAAAAAGAGCCTTTGATTTAGTTATTTAGATCTTTAGGTATAGAGATTATAGTTCATCTCTTTTACCTATATAGTAGATATGCATTAAATGTTGATGAAGTATTATCAAATGATTAGAGAATTGAGGAGAAAAAAATCAGGTTACTGAGGAAATTCAGAACTAAAGTAAATGAATTATTCAGATCTCCTGTCTAGAAGAGTGAGGCTCACCACAAATGATGCATGTTCCTAGTGTAAGGAAGAAATAGTTAAAATCCACCTTAAGCCAAAATTGTTGGGCACTTTGCTACTTTGTAACTTATCTTATCCAGGATATAGAAACAAAAGCCATCCGTTAGAATTCCATTTTATTTTACCTATATTAAATCACACTAGAGAAAGAAAATGAAAAACAGTGTGCTGATATGGCACACACACACAAAAAAGAAAAATGCGTAGACTAAGAAAAGTTTGCCAATCACTCTGCCTCAATAAGAGGAACTAGGAATGGAAATGTTAAACACCATTTGCACAGATTTCCATGACTGTGAGTTAACGGTGACGGGATCCATTCTAGGTCTGTAGAGGTAAGCTTACACATGCACACACACACACAAGCAAATTAAAAAATATTTTTGGTAAATGATAGGATGTTCACCTAAGTAAATGTAAATGTTATTCAGGGCTTTTTGGCATAGAATTAATTTTCATAAACACTTCAATTCTAATATGAGGGTAGAGATGTCCAATGGCATAGTTCTTTGGCGTATTCATTCTCTACACTGTTTTCATTTATTTATTTTTTTACTCACTGGCAAAGTGCATCCTATTTGAAGTATCTGATTAAGTCAGTATGGAAACTTCTATATTTGATTATGATTTTAAACTCATTGCAAAAAAAATATATTTTTCATGGCCAAAGGGCAATATTAGGCTAGTTATTATGGGAAATTCCAAGCAATATTCCCCTTTAGGTAGAAAATTAAAATGAATTCATTAAGAAGTACACTTTACTAACAAAGAAAATAATGAATACCACTCTCAGTTGAGACAGCACCTCTATTACCCTTCATCAACATTAACTGTTTAAATGCAGCCACGGCTTTTAAATAATGCTCTTGACTAGAAGAACAGAATTCATTTTAACAAAGGTTTATTGGGTGCCTACCAACTTCAAAATGTGTCTTAAATATATTGTTTTTTTCTCCATCCTCATGCTATTCCTTGGCACATGCTACCACCACCCTTTCCTCTGGAATATTAACTCCCTGACTGGTTCCTTTATTTCCATTCTTGACCCCTCTTGTTAGGACAGCCGTTAATACATGACTCCAATCAAGTCACCTCTCTGTTCAGATGTTTAATAACTACTCACTTGGGCCAAAAGTCCAAGTCTTGCACCAGGTCCTCAAGCCTCTCCGTGATCTGCCCCCTGCGTGCCTCTGCATCCCCACCTCTCTCACTATGCCCCTTGCTCCCTATATTCCAATTGTTTAAAAGCATCACTCTGAGTGATAGGAGCCAGAATAGTGGTTACCTCCTGGGGTGGAACTGTCTAGAACAAAAGAAACAAGAAAAATGTTCTCTATCTTAGTCTGGGTAGCAATTACGTGTGTGTGTGTGTGTGTGTGTGTGTGTGTGTGTGTGTGTGTCAAAATTTCCAGATGTGTCCTGAAAACTGTTGCATTTTATTGTATGTAAAGTATTCCTCAACACTCCATAGTGAGCATTTTTAAAAGCCTAATACAGGTTTTACACACAAGGTCATCAGTCGGTGCTCTTTCGTCTGCTTGGGATTCTCCTCCTGTCCCCAGTCTTTGTCTGAGAAACTTCTATTCTTCCATCAGGCCTCAGATTTCATTGTCCTTTTCCCATAGGCTTCCATGATTTCCAATTTTATTATGCCCTTCTGTTGTAAGCGGTTATATTGCCTTAGAATCATATATGTATTTGTATATTTGTCTGGAATTGCTGGAAAGCAGGAAGCTATGATATTCATCAATGTACTCCAGTCGGTGTTTAATTAATTAATCAGACCGCACTGAGGAATTACAATGTAGTGGTCCTTGCTGTCAAGTAGATCACAGTCCATAAGGGGAGACAGACGTGACACACATCATCAGAAGCACTGGGCAGAGAACTAGGGGTGGCACATAGAGTGAACCTCACCCAGACCCGCTGGTTAGGGAGAGCTTTCCAGAAAAGATGGCACTGAGCTGAATTTTGAAGCATCAATAGAAGTTAGCTACGCAGAGTGAACACTTTATAACATGGAGGGGACAGTACAAATAAACACACACATGTGAAATATGCTCAGGCTGGTTGGGAGCTGGACAGTTCCATTTTCATTAGGATTTAAAATGCAAAAGAAGAAATGGCAGGAAATGAAGGCAAGTGGTAATCACACATGTAAGATCACAGGAAACCTCTGTGTATAAAACGATCTCTGTAAAGTAACAAAATGTCTACCTGAATGTCACGTCAAATTCTCAGCTACTAGAGAGTTCACTAAGAACTCTCTTTATGCCCAGTGAAGTAGAGAACAGTGTTATTATTACATTATTTGGCATATTATAAATGTTTCGAAGTGAATACATTTCAGTGTGTTATGAAAGAGAACTATCATTCTTCTTAGCTTAAACAAGATGAAGACTTTAGCTTCTTCATCTTAGTTTGAGAGGGATTCACTGATGTTTACAAGAGCTTTACAAATGGCAGTGATCACTTTGTCCAGATGTACAGCTCCCTTCTCTTGTCTGGTTTGTAACTGAAGACTTGTAACCCTGCAGTGGAACTGGATTTGCTACAAGCTGATCTCACTCAGAGATATGACAACAAACGAAAGGCTTTTTGCAGTGTAAGAAAAGAGATCTGTTCAAATCCAGCCAAACCCAGTTTTCTAAAGACTTTTTACTGTCCCTTCCAAGGAACACATTTTTTCCTGGTCGTAGATACTACAGACATCCATTCAGCACAATTTTTTCATTTGTGAGGCTCTGAGGGGGAAATAAATGTTACTTCGGGTTGCCAATGGGCAATTTCTGACAAAGGTAGATTTTATATATCTATATCTATATCTATATCTATATATCTATATCTATATATCTCTATCTCTATAGATATAGATATAGATATAGATATAGATATAGATATAGATATAGATATAGAGATACTGAATAACAGTTGCTCTCAATAACTCACTTTTTTGAGACTGCTTGTTATTCACTCCCTGGTCAGAGTTTGTCTCAGATTTCCTGAAATTATCAAATTTTAAATATCCTGTCACACTGCCAACCACCTATCTGTGTATAAAAGTGTGTTCTGATTTAGAGTTCATAGAAGATGGTTACCATTTAAATGGGAGTCAAGAGAGGATGGATCCAATTCTTAAAAATATCACTGTGCTTCTTTATCCACAATAGAGTTCCATTCCTAGAACACCTAATTACACCTTTCCTCCTACACGCAATTACTGACAATATATTTGCAGCCTATCATTCACATATCCAACATGTCTTACTTTGTTCTTTTTCTCAACAATTGCATATTCAACTGGCTGAAAGTTAATGGCATCGAAATGAGGCTGAGTCTGCCCAGCTTGTGACAGACTGAGTGACTTTCACCTCATGTCAAACTGTTACGTTTGAGAACACTTACTTTCACTAGTGTCAGAATATGTATTTTAACATCTTTTCATCATTACCTGGAATAACAAGGGCACAGATCAATGTGATTATTTAAATAATTTGCATACACATATTCTTCAACACAAAGAAACATGGCAACACTTCCAAATTGGGCTGTCGGCTTATACTTAGCCCTGCAATGCGGCGGCTCAAAACATTCCTTCACCAATGATATAATAAAGTAAAAAACTGTATGATAAGCAATTCTGAGGTCAGTGTACAATGTAAAAAAGAAAAAAGGATGGGCTGCACAGGAACAGGAGTTGAACACACAAAATCAGTGCCATCAGTTTTATACAAGCTGAAGGTTATTGGCTCTATTTATTATCAAGATCTAAACTACATGCTACTTCATGTCAACAACAAATCCAAATGAAGTGTGTATCATATACATATTATGCATCAGTCTCTGTGCTAGACTCTGAAGACAAAGACATTAACAAGATTCCTTTACTTCAAGGAGCTTATGGCTGAGTAGAGGAGACAGAAGAAATCCAGACAAGTATAATGCAACCTGATAGTGATATGGCAGAAGTTTGCACACCGTGTTATATAAAACCACGTCTTGATAGGGCAGAGGTGCTTGGAAAGAATTGTTGGGAAAAAATAAAATAGTTCTAACTGGCTAAATTTTGTAAGAAATTAAATAAATGCCGGCATAGAGAGAAAGGGATGTTAAAGTGATATTCACGTTGCTAGCTTTAGTGACTAAGTGGATTATTCCCTGAAATAAGGAATATAGGAAGAAAAAAGATGAGCTCAGTGTTTGAGAGGCTGAGGCACAAATATACAGCAGGTAGTGGGAAATACAAGCCTAATATTTGGAGGATAGAAAAGAGTAAAAAATATAAATTTGAGAATCGCCAAAAACTCAACATGTCAATAACAAGCAATAATAACAGGTGAACTACCCATGACAGCATTCAGATAAGAAGAGAAATAGGCTGAGAACAAAATAATAATATCTACATTGTTCTTTAGTGAGACTTTCCCTCATTTCCTCTACGGAATATATTCATTCTCCCATGCTCGTTCCCTCATCACTTTAGCTGCGAATCTACTATATTGCTTACATTATATCTAGGAATGGATATTTACTTTCTCACTAAATTATGAACTCATTGAAAGCTCTGGGTTTCCCCAGAGTGCCAAAGAAATACTCAGCAAATGTTTATTAAAATATACTCGATTCATTTATTTCCCAAACAGCATGCATGGTTTCTAACTTTTTAATATTAAGTTCCAAGATTCACAATTAATAGGGATTTGTCTGGACTGTTCATCCAGAGCTTGTATTTCCTGTCTGTACTCTGCCAACTGCCTGAGATGGCTCTTGTTTTCAGAGTTTTAGACGAAAATTCAAATCCTTCATGTCAGGTATTTTCTGACTTCTAATTTAAAAAATTCAACCCATTAAATTATATGCATACAATGGATTTTCATTATTTGTTTAGGTACTTAACCTTTTTAAATGTATTAGTCTTAGAGACTAATCATCTTCCCTTATTATTCGTTTTTTAAAAAAGAAAATCATTTCCCTTTAATAGTGATAGATTTGCTAATTCCTATTGTCATTAATGGCAAGCACGTACATGACAGTCGCTGAGGCTCATAAGCACTGCGGCTAGGTAGTAACACAGAGCTAGTGAATCGTCAGGACTAGCATGTCTAACCAGCACTGACTCCACTGTACTGTGCACGTGTACGACCAGAGAGTCTTATTAAAACGCAGATTCTGATTCAGCACATCCGTGTGGGGCCTGGTTTGTGCATTCCTCACAGGCTCCGTGATACCAATGTTGTGAGTCTCTTATTTAACCAGTTGAGTTCCTTAATCACAACTATATATTTTGACTGGGCAGAAGCTAACCCTTAGGTAGATTCTGTCTGGTGGAATGAAACACCCCCACCAAATATCATGCTTACAAGAGGGAGAACTTTGCATGAATAAGGGACAGGAGGGAGAGGGAGAGAGAATGAATGAATCGTGAAGCGGATGGACTTGGGTCATCTGACTTCCTTCCTTGTCTGAGGAACTAACTGGTTTTTGAATCTCAGTGAAAAAAAGAGTCATGTGAAAAAAAAATCTCTGTGAAACTGAGCCCAAATAAGTCTATCCTAGTGCTCAGGTGGCAATGTGTAAAACAAAATTGGGAATAGGATTCGTCTTCTCCCACCCCCACCCTTGCGCCATTCCACAAACCACAGCAGTTTAATAACTGAGGGAACAAGACAGTGGCCTCAGATGGCAGCTGTGCCCTGGGAACTCTCTGCAACTGTGGCGGGAAATCTGGGGAGGGGCCGGTGAATCTATAGTGAGCAGATGAAGGCTCTGTGTTATTCAGGTGTAGGTGTTCCCATTAATATGATTCCATCTGTATCCATGGTTTAGACCTTCAAAGTGGCATTGGTTTAAAACTGACAGTATGAACCCAGATCTCTTCACTATAATAGAAGAAGCCTTTTCTGTATACTGAAGAGTGCATTGCTTTGTATTGCCATAGAAACCTCACCTGGAGATCATTTACTTCCCGGTAGATATCCCAAAACTAATTTATACCATTTATGCAGATTATAAGAGTAATTGATACACCATTTCTGTTTCTATATCTATAAAATGAGAGCAGTAATATTTGGCTCTACATAAACAGAATTGTTTCGAGGACAGATGCTATACATACTGCTTTAACTCGTTTTTTTTTTACAGTTACTATCCTCCTTAAGTTTTTATACAGTATTGAGCTTTTGTTGCTACAAGAGTGAGAAGTCCTGAAGGGGTATTGATATTCCATCTACACGAAATGCCAGCAGCTGATGAAGAATTTAAAGTGGATTAGAAATTCAAGTTTCCTCTCCAGATGGAACAGGTTTCCCGCCACCTCCGTTTTCCACATCTGCTTCTCGTGAGCAATGCAAGCTGTTGTGTTCAGGGCTGCAGGAACAGAGGCGAACTCTGCAGACGTCTAGTCACACTAGCTTCTCCAAGCCTGAGGAGTTTGGCCATCTTTCTCAGGAAGAAACAAGCATATGGGTTTTACTTCTACAAGGAGAGGAAGTGAAAAATTCATCCAATAAAAAACTTTATTATTAAAGTACAGAAGGGTAGAGACTCTGAATTATTCAGTCACTGAACTTGCTGACTAATTGCTCTTCTCTCCACTGCACTTGATCACTGCAGATTAATCAGGATGAGATCAGCAATCGCTGCCTGGATCAGTTCCTCTGCCTCACCGGGCGCAGTAATTGCAGTCACAGCTGCAAAGCGGGAAGCAGGCGTCCTCTTCACAACTTGACAGGTCAAAATACTACCAGGAGGAGGAAGGCAGGAGAACTGGCCTTTCTTATCCACGCAGGGGGCCAGAACATATTCCCTAGGGTAATTATTCCGTTATGGGCTCTGACTTTGTCTTTGGGCACAGAACAATGTGATGGTTAAGCAAACCCTAACACAAAATTAGACGGTTCATTTTGCTTGACCCATTCATGAATTATACTGAATAAATAGGTGATTTTCTATTTTATTTCCTGTGCAACACTAGTGTTCGTTTAAATCTTTTTTCCCCCCTTGTGATCTTGTGATGAGAACTTTTAGGATTTACTCTAAACAGTTTTCAAATATATCATACAGCAGTGTTAGCAACCATCACATCCCCAGTATTTATTTATTTATATTTTTGCTTGCTTGTTTGTTTGATTTTAAGATTCTACACTTCTCTATCCATTCATCTGTTGATGGGCACCTAGGTTGTGTTCATGTCTTGGTTATTTTAAATAATGCTGCAATGAACATGGGGGTGCAGATATCTCTTTGACATAGTGATTCTGTTTCCTTCAAATATATACCCAGAAGTAGAATTGCTATATAATATAGTGGTTCTATTTTTAATTTTTTGAGGAACCTCCATACTGCTTTCCATAGCAGCTGCACCAATTTGCATGCCCAACACTGCACAAGGGTTCTTTTCTCCCATCCTCGCCAGCTTTTGCTATCTTTTGTCTTTTTGATGACAGCCATACTAACAGGTATAAAATGATATCTCATTGTGGTTTTGGTTTGCATGTCCCTGAAGATTAGTGATGTTCAACATATTTTCACGTATCTGTTCACCATCGGTCTGTCCTCTTGGGAAAAAAAAAATGTCTATTTAGGTTTCTGTCTCATTTTTAATTGGATTGTTTGGTTGTTTGAATACATCATTATTTAAACTTAGTACTCAAAGTTCACTTTGAGGCATCATAGTTTGATGGAAAGAGTCCTAGTTTTTGTTTTTGTTTTGTTTTTATTTCTCAATTGCTAACTTTGCAGCATTAGACAAATTCTATTCTTCATTCATAAAATAAGGAATGAAAAATGGTTTTGCTTTCCTGACATTCCCTCAATTTCAAATGCAGAAAAGAAACTGCAAAACTATAATTCTCTGGAGCACTTGAGATCTTGCTCCCTGGCATATGCCATTAGTTTGGCTCAAATAAGCTCTTAAAAAAATTCTCAAAAAAATGGTGTTGAGTGCTTGTTGTAAGAAATAAAAGAGAGAATCATGTAGTGTGCCCAGCATCCAATATGTGTAACATTTTGTTTTCTTTCTTATTAAAGATAAGTCATGCCCTGGCCAGTTTTGCTCAGTGGTTAGAGCATTGGCCCACAAGCCAATGAGTCATGGGTTCGATTCCAGTCAAGGACACATACCTTGGTTGTGGTTCATCCCCAGCCCTGGTCCAGATCGTACAGGGGACAACCAGTCGATGTGTCCCTCTCATGTGGATGTTTCTCTCTCTCTCTCCCTCCCTCCCACTGTATCTGAAGATAAATGGAAAAATATCCTAGGGTGAGGATTAAAAAAAAAAGATAAGTCATGTAACACTGACTTACATTCAGTTTCCCGTAACTGGTTAGTTCACCATAAAACAGTGTCAGGCCACAAAGTTTCTGGTGCCATAAACCTAATCTCTCCTTGATCATGCCTTTATTATTAAAGACTTCTTTAGAGGTCTGAAAGTTTAGGTTAACCCTTATCAACTATCATCTTTCCTCCAAAAGCAGCTAGTTTCAGAAGGTACCCATCACTCACAGAGGTCAAATGCATTGTATGTTTTACTCTGACCAAACAATTCCTTGGTCCCCTAAAAGTCAACTGTGGGAAGAACACAACTATAATGTTAGTGGGGCATGTGTCTATTCCCTGCTATTGGCTTGGAAAGCCTGGAGTTAACTACCTTAAAATGAAATGTTATCCCTTTAAATTTGAAATGAATTAGACCATGGTGTTTCCTTTGGCTCAAGGATAAATGCCATGGAAATGAAAAAAAAATAGTTCTAACATCATGAAACACAAAGGTCAGATAGGGTGAGATGATTCGTCTCATCATTATTAACATTACTTTGCATTTAGATAGCCCCTCTCCTCTGCCAGACTTATTCTCATTCTAGCCCCCTGCTCAGTAGCTGGGCAGCTAGTGAAGCTCCTGGCTGATGTCAAGGGCTATCCTGGCGGGGAAGAGGAGGCGGAGTCAAGAGGGGAGCGAGCAATTTACCTCGAGGCTTTATTTGCTCATCCTGGTCTTCTTTAGTAAACAACCTGTAAAATGGACTTCCTTGAAAATAATATCCATATAAACTTAAAGCCTCTTCTGGAACTTCTGACTTATCTGGATTTCAGCCTTTTTAATGTAAATTTTAAATTGCAACTGTGTGTGTGTGTGTGTGTGTGTGTGTAGGTTTAGCAAGTGTGGATATCCTGTTGTCTGACAGAACTAAAAGTGATAAGCTATATAAAGACAAATACAAATTAAAAATAAGAGGCTTAATTCTCCCTGTTGAAAATAAAGGAAAAGACTCCTTTTTCCCTTTTTTAGATCATTTACATCAGAAAACTTGTAACTGTAAGTACTTTCTCCTTTCCTTGAAATGTATATAAATCCTGTAGAAAATCAGACAGGTCTTCTGTCAGTCTGTGACCTAGAAATATCTTTTCAAGGACATGGGTAGCATCCCTGGGAAATGTAAACATCAAGGAAGAAAGCACTCCAGTGGGTGGGTGGGAGCCTAACTCAGTGGAATCCTTACTCCAAACTGCAAAAGTATCTTTTCACAATGATATGAGAATTTTATTTTTCTTCTGGATAAAGCCAATATGCTAACACAATTACCAAGTAATTTTAGGATAAACTATATGTGACAAATGGTGCTGTCAAGTCCTCTTACTTCAGGACTAGTTATTGTTTATCTTGAAAACATCCGTAATGGGCTGCATCTGCTTGGCTCTATAAAAGAGTGAGATTTCTTTCTGTCTTTGAAACCTCTTAGTGGATTGCCTGTGATGAGCACCACATTCTGGTTTAATGCTTCTTCAATGACAAAAGTGTTTTCATCGCTGCCGTCTTTGTGGAGAGGATTTCTGGATTGAAAGATTTTGTTTTTAATTGTTTCCCCAACGCATGACTGAGCTTTTGACTGGAATAATGGACTCGAATGAATATTTGACTCATCTGCAGGATTTAATATACAGACTCCCAGCACCATACGCAGATTCTGCCACCACATATTTGGGGGTGAAGTCGTGGAATCCACCCTTGAACAACTAGCCCAGGTGATTCTGATGCAGGTGGTCCGTGGGCACCATTGTAAATAGATGTTTTAACATAAGTTTTAAAATTTACCATATGAAAAATTCTTCTCTTTACTGTCCTAATCACTCCTTGGTTCATTTACATATTTTATTTACCTTTACAAACATATAACTACAACATCAACCAGATCCTCTCTGCTAAGCAATCTGTTTACATTTCGGCTTTCTTTTTCATCCATAACCCAGTAAGTCTTGCCCACCCTTCTCAGGCCCCGGCCAAGGCTCCAGCCCCTCACTCTGCCTCTCACCTCATTGCAAAGGTAAGCCCATTAGCATCTCAACTTCTCTGCCTCTGTCTTTTATTTCTCCTTCTCTCCTAAATCAAAGAAACAGCTACCACTTTTTCAAGGTTAACTCCTCCACCTGTACCTTAAATCTCTTCCACACTTTATTTCCTCATGACCTCAGTTATTTCATTATTAGTCTCCCAAATCTCTGAACACTTTACCTTGACTCATGTCTACTCAGGTGTCTCCGGTCCTCCAATCCTGAACGCCTTTCTGCTCATTTAAATGGCTGAGTGGGTACTCCTTCCTTTCCTTCACCACCAAAGTTACCTAGCTAGGAGTCTATTTTCATACCTTTCGTTTTCCTATTTCTTTCTCCCTTACTGCACAGGGATTCAACTCTCATCTAGCTATTTTCAGTTTCAACTTCTCTCCTCAGACCCAGGTCCATATTTCCTATCACTGGACACAGAGGCTGCCACTCTAAGTTCTAAAAGCACCTCAAGCCCAGACAGTGTGGCTCAGTGGCTGAGATTGCTTAGCAGAGAGGATCTGGTTGATATCGACCCGTGCACCAAGAGGTCACTGGTTCAATTCCCGGTTGGGCACATGCCCAGGTTGTGGGCCCAGTCCCCAGTGGGGGGCATACAGGAGGTGGCTAATCGATGTTCTCTCTCATCGATGCTTCTATCTCTCTCCTTCTCCCTTCCTCTCTCTCTAAAACTCAATAAAGAAAAAAAATTAAAAAAATAAAAACACCTCAAGTTCATTATTTTCCAAACCCAAACTTTCTTTCTGAAACATGCAAGTGCCCTATAATTTTGGGGTCAGTTAACAGTATCAGCACCCAGTTATCCAAGTTCAAAACATCCTGTAGCCTTCTCTTTTTCTCTCCTCCCAAATCAAAACAGACCTCCAGGGCTGGTGAGTCCACCACAAAGTATTTCCGAATAGCTGCCCTTCTCATGTCCCACTGCCACTGCCTTCCTCTGCCTCTAGTCCCTCCTAATGTGCTTCTATAGTTTTCCCAAAGTCTGCTTTCTAAAACAAAATGTGACCTCGTCAAACCCTTAAAAAGGCATGTTTAAAAAGACTCAAAGGCTCTTCATTGCCTATAAAATAAAGACAAAACACTTTTATTACACAAATATCACCAAGTATTTTTGTCAAAACAATTAAACTGGAATTTGCTCAAATCTCTAGCCCTAATTAGTTTATAGATAATAAGGAAAAAGAGGAGTGTGTTAAATAACACCTCAGAGTCGCAGTCAACCAGATCCAGAGTGTCAGAGTTGTACAAATGACCAAATTACTTAGAGATAGATAGCATTTTAGAAAAGCAAAGGGCAGAGGAACTGTTTAAATTAAAATAGACTTAAGATTCACATTAACATATGTGGATGTTTTAGAAGCAAAATATCTGAGTATTAGATGATATTAAGGAATTATTGTTGTTTATTTCATGTGCACATTGCCCAGCCAATGTGGCTCAGTGGTTGAGCATTGACCCATGCACCAAGAGGTCGCCGGTTCAATTCCAGGCCAGGGCACATGCCCAGGTTGTGGGCCCAATCCCCGGTGGGGGGCATGCAGGAGGTGGCCATTGTACCCTGGGCATTTACCCTGGCTGGGAATCAAACCAGCAACCTCTTGGTGCATGGGTCAATGCTCAACCACTGAGCCACACCAGCTGGGCAAATGTAGTGATTTTTAAATTATTTTTCATTATGGATATTATATATGTATGCTTATGAATTTCTTTTAAAATATTCTAGAGATGAGGGTAGTAAGAAGGACAGAAAGATAAAACAAAATTTATAAATTCTGATAATTGATGAAGCTGATAATGCATATAAGTACTTTTTTTATTCATCTCTGCTTTTGTAAGTGCTTGAAATTCCCAGAATAAAAAAATGTAAAACACAATCAAACAAAAAAAATCATTTCTGGTTTTCAAAACCATTAGCAACCCTACCTTTGCATACTTTTCTGGATTTACCTTCGGACATTCCCTATCCTGACCTCCATATTTTTTTTTTTTTTTTTTATCCTCGCCTGAGGACTTTTCATTTTTTGTTCAGATAGAGCGGGAGGGAGAAAGAGGAAGAGAGAGAGAGAGAGAAACATCGACGTGAAAGGGACACATCGAGTGGCTGCCACCCACAGGACCAACCAGGGCCGGGGACAAACTGCAACTGAGGTACATGCCCTTAGCGGGAACCGAACCCGGGTCTCTCTGTACCGCAGGCCGACGCTCTAACCACTGAGCCAAACCGGCCAGGGCCTGACCTCCATATTTTACTTAACCTGCCACGCACCTGCATCCCAGGTCTGGGCTCATGAAGACATTCCTACACACTTTGGTCTTTACTCCAGAGCAAGCCACATTACCTTTTTGCAGATCAACTAGAAATCTCACATCAACCACGGAACAACCTACCGACCACTCTGTACATAAATTAGGCAAATTTTGAATGAAATTAGCCTCTCCCAATTTTATCACCCACTAGCCAATATTTTTCACATCTGTGAGCAGCCATTATAATGATATTAACTGCGATGAACACTTTGTATGTTAATGTGGATATAATTTACGACTCCAGAAAATGTCTTTTGTCATTTGCCATTTGTTAATATCCACTTAATATAGAGGGGTACCCACCCCATTTTTCATGTGTATTTAAATGATTTACTTTTCAAACATAATCACTCTTTCCAGATATAATTAGAGAAAAGATTAGGCTGAAACTTACCAGGAAATCTACTGTGGAGGTTGGCATCACAGTTGTAGCCATTGAACTGAGCAGACCCCGGAAGCACTCTAGTTGTTAGAAGCAACAGCAACCATATCCCTTCCATTGCCAAACCTAGAAAAGAGTTACTTATCATGTGGACAGCATCACCTTCAATCCTACTTGTTAGAAAGACTGAGGCGGATCTCAGCTCACTGTAGGATAGACAAGCAGTCTACATTCATGCAGTCAAAGCTCATTAAAGGCCCAAGGATCATCGGAAATAGTTATTAGCAACAAGGCAGAATTTTACTTACAATATTTCAAAATTATTTTCATTCTTTGATTTCAATTTGCAAAGGGTGAAAAAGCCAGGCTTTTGTACTGGAAGAGATAAGGTAGAAGTCATAAAATTTGTAAAAGAAAAATTGTTTGTTATTAATGGGAAGAATTCAAACCCAGTATTTGGCAGATTGGAACAACATAGTTAGGCAGACTGACCAATTTGGAGATAATTCTGCACTTGAAAATACCAATATACATAAAGGCAGAGAAATTTAACACTCTATACTTGATTCTCAGAGAATTCTAATACTCTCAATGACCAAATAATGTCAGGAAAATTTTCCCCTCAACAAAGAAATTCCAGACTACTTCTCCAAATCAATGATTTATTTGTATATCGTTTTGTCAGGAAACCCAGGAATAAAACAAAAGGGAGAACCGAAAAGCGCTAAGTGTGGTACAGCATTGTGGTTCCTCTGATGACTGTTGATTGGTGGGTAAGACTGATGTAGACATATGAAAAACTTGAATTCTTTAGAAAGAAGTAATGGAAGGTAATTTTTTAAGTTGTCAATGTGGGTTGAATAAACAAATATAAATTCACTTTAATACTTAAGCACCAGTCAGATAAGTGTTTAATTTTTTTTTCCTCAATGCTTTTTTATTGGCCTGATAAAGTTAAACATCTTCCAGGAGTACCCAACTTATTCTTAGAATATGGTCTGTCCACACACAAAAAAGAAAGATCTTTTGGTTGGTGGTTTTGGTTTATGCATAAAAAGAAAATATAAAATATAATTGTAAATGGTTGGCTCATATAGTTTAGTGCACTTTAAAAGCTTGAGGTTTGGGGTAGAAAATGATGTTTTAGATGTCCTTAAAGATCTGCCCTTGGATAATTAATCAAGTCTTTAGCAAAGGGAAGGAAATACATTTTGCCTTTGAATCATCATTTTAGTGTAACAGGTTCATGGTGAACGACGTCACTTTGGTGAGGATGTGGGAAAGGCAGCATGAGTTACACTCAAAAATAGTCTAAAAAAATATTCACTCAGCAGGCACTTCCTTCCTTCAGCATTATGATATACTACTCAGACACAAACTTAATGACTTTTGGGAGAACAGCCACTTGTCTGGTTAGTTCTGCTCCCCTAGGGCAGTCCCTAAGCAAAAGGCTCACACAAATGGGCTCTCTTGGCCACACCTACACCTTCATGGTCTAGCTCCTCAAGATACTTCAGATAGATTAAGTCAGCTATGCTATTCTGAAGTTTGGAAGACTACAAGGAAAAGAGCAACTTGTTTCTGATGAGTACAATCCACCTCACACACAACTATCTCAGCCCTGCCATTCCCTTCTCACCATGCATGCTCTTGAGACCCTACCCACCCTGTCGTCTTCACTCTAGAGATGTCTCCCACCCCTAGGAATTTTCAATGGTGAGATATTTTATTATTTTGAAATGCTTTCTAGCTTTTATATTCTCTCATAGGAGAAAAATAACACTTATTGAGTGCATACTGTACACATGGGAGGCACTGTATACCAGACCATTTATCTATAGTCTCTCATTCACATTCCTTATCATAATTGGGTGGTCCTGGAATTATTAGTCCAGGTACAGAGGAAGAAAAATAAGTCTTAGGAAGTTTAAGTGACATGGAAAACAAATAGAGAAACTAAAATTCAACTTCAGGTCTTTCTGATAACAGTGTGCTACACAAATGACCTGAATATCTGTTACTAAATAAATTCAGTGGTTTTTTTGGGGGGTTGCCATTTATCATCAGTTGTTTTCTTTAGATTTTAAAATTATGTACTCTCTAATAGATCTTTTCAACTGAAAATGAATAAACAAATTCTTATGTAGTGAATATAATACGTTTAATAGATATATTTTATAATATGGGAATAAGGGGGAGAAAATTATCTTTTTCATAAGGGAAAGGAAGCCCACATTGTGAAAAGAGCGAGAATTATTACTATAGACTCAACTGGATACAACTGTGTTTACCAAAAATGGACGAGAAACTCAAGTGATTTGAAAGAGCCTACTGACAGCAATAGCAAGTCTTAGCGTTACCACTTTAGATCCGATCTGAGGCTGTCCAAAAGAGGTATGCCTCTCCCCTTCCCATGATGAACAGGACTTTCAGCCCTGTCATGGAGATTAAAACCCTTAATAAATATTTTTAAGGGAAAGAAGGTAGCAGTAGAAGGTAGCTTGCTTTAACAGAAAATACATTGATTTTGAAGTCAGCAGATACGGATTCAAATCCCCCCTCAGTCATTTTCTAAATTTGTCATTTAAAGATCAAGATGATAATCTGAATACAACATAGCATGGAAATACAAGGTATTAAACTTAAGTTTCAATGCCATCACACATTGATGTGCAAGTTGTACCCTGCACAAGGGCATCCAGTGGAGAGGGGTGGTGACAGAGCCTGTGCTCCTTTGGCAAAGCCTCATGCCCTGGAGCTAGACTGCTTGACACAAAGGTGTCCCATGAACTAAGGGCAGTTCTGATTAGTTGAATCACATTATTGCATTTATAATGTTATCTGTACTGGTCTGTATTTTAGTATTAAGATACACTGAGCCCTGGCGGGGTGATTCAGTTTGTTGGAGTGTCATTTCATACACCAGAAAGGTTGCCAGTTTGATCCCCAATCAGGGGGCACATACCACATACCTAAGGTACAGGTTCAGTCCCTGGTCTGGGCACATACGGAAGGCAACCGATCCATGTTCTCTCTCTCTCTCTCTCACATGGATGTTTCTCTCTCTCTCTCTCTCTCTCTCTCTCTCTCTCTCTCTCTCTCTCTCTCTCTCTCTCCCTTCCCCTCTCTTTAAAATCAATAGGCATATCCTTAGGTGAGGAGAAAAAAAAAAGATATGTTGAGCAGGGCATTTTTAAAGGACGCCCATGGGTCTTGTATAGGCAGTACCCACATTTTGGTCCCTTATAACATTGCCATTGCTTATGGCATTTTCAAGACTTTGGGAGGCTCTTTCTATTGCATCTGCAAGTTAGAGCAAAATGATGAACTATTAACTTGCAAAATTCCTGTTCCCAATCCTATCTCCATTGTTTCCCTT
This sequence comes from Tadarida brasiliensis, assembly GCA_030848825.1. Classification (NCBI taxonomy): domain Eukaryota; kingdom Metazoa; phylum Chordata; class Mammalia; order Chiroptera; family Molossidae; genus Tadarida; species Tadarida brasiliensis. The sequence goes on from CM061260.1 coordinate 78,922,684, forward strand.
GCACGTAGAAAATCTTAGCATCAACTCACAGTAGCAGACTTGGAGATACTAACTTGCCACAGTTCCTAAAGTTCTTTTCTGAAATAGGACCACTTGGGAATGGGGGACTATGATGAGACTCTACACTCATCAAAGCATAATGTTCTCTTTGCGTGGACTCCCTAGATCCTGGGTCGGTGTAGTTCCAGACATACGTACTCCAGTCCTGATCTGGCTCAAAAAAATTAGTTGAGCTTTATGTCACAAGTTAGAATCTGATTTCTGTGGTCCACTGTGGGGTGACCTGAGGTGCACACTATCTCACTGTGGCTCCAGCAAACTCTGGTGCAGAATCATTTCCCATCTCCTGCACTGTAACTAAGAGCAGGAACCAACACCTCTACTGTGGTATAAGACTGCCTACCGCAGCCAAATTCCAAAATTTTAATAATAGATAATTGAATAATAATGACCTTAAAGATATGTGTGCACCAAGTTTTTGTACATGTATCTTAACTTAGTATTTTCATCAGTTAAAATTAATGAGGATAGCCCGACCAGTGTGGCTCAGTGGTTGAGTGTCGACCCACGTACCAAGAGGTCAGTTGTTCAATTCCAGGTCAGGGCAAATGCCCAGGTTATGGGCCAAATCCCCATTGTGGGGCATGCAGGAGGCAGCCACTGGATGTTCTCTCTCATCGATGTTTCTATCTCTCTCTCCCTCTCCCTTCCTCTCTAAAAATTAATAAAGGAAAAAAAATTTTTTTTTAATTGATGAGAATAGGGGAGGAGGAAGACTGTATATACCATACTGAGTTTTAAGGAATTCAGAAGTGTGGATTTTAAAAGAGGCATGCACATATCTTGAAGTGGTACTAAGAGTCTCTGTGTTTTATACTCAGCAATACAAAGGAAATACTAAGTAATTTGCTGTCGAATATCTCAATGTTTCTCATATAAAATTTTCTTTTCAAAATAACATCTTCCAAAATATAAATTTCTAATTTATTTTTTTAAGACTGAACTTAGAGTCAGAAAAATATAAATTCGCTCCCAATTCTCACTCAGTTTTACATAAAATGATACAGTTCTGTCACAAAGACAGTTCTCAGGATTTTATATATTTGATCTTTTTTTAATCTCCTTTTTATTGAGATCTTCTATGTGCCAGGCACTGTGCTATATTCAGTATTCAACTGTTAACACAGATTTAATTTTTACCCATGTTACAAATGTGGAAACAGAAGCCTAAAGGTGTTTATTGACTCAAGAAGGGCCACATACCTCAGAAATGGCAGAGCAGTCTTCAAAGCCAAGTCTGACCTTTGGAATTGTTACACTACTGTTTGACTTAATTGGAACTTGTCAGATAAATAAAATTAATGACCTGCTAATTTTCAGAAAGTAAATCGTTTTAATAATGTATGCTTAAATATGCTGTGAACGAAATGATTTAGACGATTGAGGCAAATATTTTTAATTTCTACATAATTGTCATGGCTCTCTTTCACGTAGGCAATGAGTACATCAGGAATATTATTCTTTGCACAAAGTGATTTAATGGCAGTACCAGCGAATGTTAAGGGCTGACAATTTACCAGAATGTCCTTTTGTTTTTTTGCAAAGCACTTTAGACATGAGATAGGTGAATTACTATCCTTATCCTGGGAATGAGAAAGCTAAGACACAGAGATGTGGAGTAACTTGTCCAAGGTTCAACAGACAACTAGTGTTAGAATCAAGATTCAACGCACAATGACTCCAGAAACCACCCTCAACGATTAAGTGGCACTGTCATCCAGAAAATGATTCTTATAACAGGAAGTCAAATGCAATTTGGCAATTACTTAGTAAATTCGATTAATAGCAATTTATCTCTACATTTATTTATCAATTATTATTGAATGCTTACATGTGTCTGGTACTGACCAGGGAAGCTGAGGAATTGCCATTAGAAAAGTTTTATCTGCATAGAACTTACATTCAAGTGGAGAGAGTCAAATGAAAACAAACTCTATAAGCAAAGTATGGAGTATATTTGTGACAAGTACTATGGAGAAAAATAAAATAAAAAGAATGATAGGAAGTTCTGGGGTAAAAGGGAGGAAGAGTGAAATTGTGAATGGGATGGCCAGAGATATAAATCAGTCCATATAAGTGAAGCTTAAGGAGAAAAAAACTTCAGTTACAAACTACTACATCTACTTGCCTTTAACTTGTACTTTACTTTTTTCTATTTAGACATTCAAAAAAAATAGGCTTTTAGTGCATAAATTATTTTCTGGGAATATCTTGGATACTTTAAACAGCTACATTAACCTTTTCAAATGAATAAAGGTGGCTCTTAGTGCCCAAGAAATGTAATTCATTAAATAGCACCCCTGTGACCTGAGAAAAAAGGAGAACATGTTCAAAGTGCCTTTATCTACTCTTGAGAAATAACTTTTGCAAAAACAACTGGGCTCAACAATTTATCAAAATTGCATACTTCTTTAATTTTATTGCCTTCATATAGGCCAGTCTGCATCATACTCTTCCAGATGGGAAGAAAAATAGAACACTCAAACCAAACAGCATTTCGTCAAGTGTCTAATCATCAATCTAAGATTTATGCATTTTCCCACTAAATTAAATCTGCTTGTCTTGTCATACAGATTCACAAAAATGTGGATTGGGCTGTTTGGCGTTGGTGAGGGCCCCAATCCTCTCATTCTCAGCCTTCCTCTGCATTTATTGACCAGTTAGCTACTTGGCACAGCCTTGCCTGCCCTACAGGGGGCGTAACCTCATTTCTGGTGTTTCTGTATCACCCGCCCAAGCCTGCTCCTCAGGAACGATCAGAAACAACTCATTAGGCTTTAAGTGACTAAAAGTAGATTAAAAAGTTCCCAGGAAAGGGGAGGAGAAGAAATGTGTGTATTTTAGCAAAGATCAAAATTCACGTGAAAGGAATAAAGCCCTACTCTAGCCTGCAAGGCAACCAACAGGACCCAGGTAAGGTCTGGGGCAAAAAGGCATTGAAATTATATAGGTAGGCAACTGTCTTGCATAGTTAAGTCTCATGGTACTACACGGTCTTGCCTCTAGAAAAAAAGACATATTAGCTCACCCTCCAAAATCACCAGTTTTAAAGTGCTGCAAACCCATGACTGAACATGTTTAATGAAAAAACATGTTTTCCGAAATGGGGTGTCTACACCGAAGCTCTATATTCTTTATTTCCGTGTTGCACTTGAACATTAGAGGCAACATATATATTCAAAGGAAAATGAAAACATAAAACTTTCATCAGAAATATCCATTATGATGTACATATACATCCTTTAACATAGCATGTCCTTGTCTTGCTAGAATAAAACATGCTTGTACTGTTCAGAATAATGCCTCAAACAAAGAAGGAAATACGTTTAGCCATCAAGAAGACATTCAGAAGTTTTATAACTCTAAAGATGCTGATGTATACCAAAAGGAAATATGAATGCTAAAGGCTGTTCCTAAGAGAAAAACCTACTCCAATTTTCTCTGACACAAAGTGAGTGTTCATTTATTTCCCTTTGCCTGCCTTTCTCATTTGTCTGCCTGTTCAGGGCTTTCTTGAGTAATCTATAGCATTTAAATGATCTACAGTGTTTAGTTTAACATTTATTCTAGCACCTTAGTTTTGGGGGTACTGAGAGATTGAACTAAGTCACTCTAAAAGCTTTTTTATAATAATTCACCAGGTTCATTTTCAAGATATATGTATATTTTACCCTTCTGAAGCAGCTTTGAAGATATTATTATGTTGACTTCCTTCCTCCTTTCATGAAATACAATAACAAATTAATAATAAATTAATGATTTAACTATTTATCTTAAGTGCCCACTTCCTTTTAATTAATTTAACAATTAACTATTGCTATGATTATCTCAGAATTCTTTCTCAATAGAGGTGATATACAAAATATTTATGAGCCACCAGAGCACAGGAATCAGCAATAGAAGGGATGCCATGCTGATGTATTCTGGCTGAAGATCAGCCCACTTCCAAAACATCAAAGGTATTTGTATGGGTACCAATAATGATCATGGAAAGATAAGTTCATATCTTGGTGACTCTTGCTTAAAAATAAAAGAGCGCTTATCTATTAATACTCCACTATTTTATATTCTTCTGTTAATTCATTCAATTATTTATTCATTCCACAATTTTTACTGGGCAGTTTTTAAGTGTCAAACTCGGAGCACTGGCATTCCAGTGATGAGCAAAACAAACACGATCATTACTCTTACAGAGTTTACAAACTAGAGAGAGAAATAGTCATTAAACTAGTAATTACAGACATAAAAATATACTTACAAAATATATTTGCTAAGTGCTATGAAAGAAACGTAAACATTGCTTCAAGGAAGTAAACCGTAGACACCTTATTTAGATAGGAGGTGTCAAGAAAGACCTTCTGAGAAGTGCCACAGTTGACAAGAATGAAAGGATTAATTTGAGTTAGATGAAGTCTGGAGGTTAGTATTCCAGGCAGAGCTCATTGCATAACCACGGGTCCTAAAATGGAAGAACAGTTCATTCGTGTGTGTGTGAAATCTGAAAGAATGTCCATGATGCAAAGCAAGGAGGAGAGGGCCACGAAAAAATCTGAAGGTCCAGATAAGGAGTCTGTTTGTGGTGCACTGTTTTTCCTCAGTGGAATTGAAGGCCTTTAAGTGGAGGACTAGGAGTGTAATATCATGAGTGAGGTAAAGTAAAGAAATTTAGAATGCTATTTTTAACAGAAAATAAGAGAATGTGGTATTGAATTCTAAGTGCAGAGTGAGTAAGAGAAAGGACTCAAGGGTGCCTCTCAAGGTTGTCTTGATCAACTAGGTAAACAGCAATGTATATATTGAGATGGAAAAATTTAGAGAAACTTACTGGCATGGGGTCAGGATGGAGAAGGGACCAAAATATCAGTGGATTAGGGCCAAATTCAAGGGGCTTGATTTTTCTGTACAGAAACTGAAATATAATAAAAGATGAAACATATAGTAAGAGGCAGTATAGCAATCTCATTTTAAGTCACAAAGGCAAGCGTCTGTTGCTTATCACAGAGAGACTTATATAAATGTAATATGTACTGACAGGTGAACATGTCTAACACAGTCAGATGGATCAGATCTTATTGAACAGTTAGGATCTACAGCTACCTCATATAGTCAAAATTAGCCCCCAGATTTATTAAATTTCCTATCTTTATTTGAGATGCACAAGTAATAGAATGATATTTCCAGTAAGTTTCCTCCTGATCATTTCTGTTGCCCCACCCCTTGAGGAAGATGAGAATAGAACCTATGTAAAAAGGAAAATATTGCCTAATTTTGTCTTCCAAATATCCTTATTTTGAACTCCAAGTAGAGAAAATAGCCATAAAAATTCTTGGTTTTTGCCTGCTGGAGACAAAGGAGATCTTTGGCTCTACAACACCTGGGCTTTAACTTGAAGAGCCAGGCTTGGAGATCTGAGCACTGAGTTTGCACTGAAACCCACTGAGAAGATGTGAGACAGGATATGTCAGAAGTGAAATGCTCAGCTCCATGGGAAGGAGCTTGGAGAGGAGTGGGAAAAGCAAGAGTGTTTAGATTTTGATGTGGGGTTTTCTTTCTGCTCCCCACTTTAGATGAAAATATCCAGGTAGATACATGGAGTCTAGAAGCAAAAGGAACACATGCCTGGCTTTTTGTCTGCAATCTGGTGGGCAGTGTCGGTCAGAGTGCCTGTGCCAACATTTGGAAGTCAGAATTGAGTGCCTATGGTGATGGGTCAGATCTTGAAAAAGAGAAGGCTTGAAAGAGTTTCCTTACAGTCGCTTGTCTGGCTTGGAGATACCTTAAAAAGCTTTTGGGATCCTTCAAGAGTGATAGAGAAGATGGTTAAAACTCAGGATGTGTTGTACCTTGCTGGGAAGCCAGTAGGTGGTGGAGAGCTGCAAGGTGGATGGCCCAGAGACAGGGACAGCAGGGGGAGGTATCAGAAGCTCTGGGTTCCACAGCACTAGTAAGAGATTACATGCATAAAGGAGGAGATACCGTCACTGGCAGGAGATAGAATAAATCACTGTACCTTCATCATTTTGAGAAAAGAGATAATAAATTATGCCAGCCGTGGTGGATACAGCAAGGGCAGTGATGCTGCTGAAAGACCGATCAGATAAGAGTTATCTGTGCAGCCCAGTTAGGACCACAAGATGATAAATGAACCAAATACCCTCACCAATGTCAGGACAATCAATTTTTTGAAGTAGTTAATATATAAAATAATTAATACAATTTATTTTATTTACATACATTTTATAATTTATTATTTATGTAATTATTATTGATAACTATTAAAGATAGTTATCAGTGTTACCTTTTAGTTATCACTTCAACTTTATAAAATAGGTACTATAATTGTCCCTGTTTTACATGTGAGGAAATTGAAGCACAGAGAGGTTAAGTAGTTGACTCTATGTCCCTCACCTACAAAGAGGTAGAGGTAACATCTGAACCCCAGTAATCTGGCTCTTAAACCCACGCTATACTATCTCCCTACCCTCCCTTTCCACACAGGGAACATGAAGAGGTGAGAAGAAGGGGGACGGTGAATTTTGACTATGACTGAATATTTAACGCCAAAGAAATTAAATTTCAAACCAGCAGTGACTAAATTCTAAACCAGAATTATCTTAAAATGGCAAGATTGGATGTTTCCTGCATGGGCACAAAGCAGTCTCTTGCATAATTTGAGTTCACTTAAGGAGAAATAACAAAAACTTCATTTGGATGCATCCATGATACAAATGAATTTTATGCACAAAACCCTGTCCTGAGATATACATGATCCATGAGCTCTTCACAGATAGTTTTTTCTCTCACTGTTGAATAGATTGCTATCTTTGGAGATGAGGTCTATATTATCAGGGTTGTATTATCAGAAGCTGAAGCCACTACAGCATCTAACACAGCCTTGAGAAATGGAGATTCCAATCAGAAGTTATTTTTCTCATATTTTTTGTCTTATTTTCTCTATCCATCCATCCATCTGTTGTGGTGATAGTCATTTTCAAATCATTTGATGTTAAGTTTTAGACATTTTGATCCTTAATATTTTAGCACATCTCATAAAAAGGATGTTCTCCACATAACCACAATACCATTACCAAATTCAAGATTATAATCAATTCATAATAACATCTAATATTTTTGCATATTCAGATTTCCTCAATTTACCAAAAAATATATATGATACCTGTTTTTTTCTCACAATCCAGGATCCAAAAAAAGAGACCAAGGAGATAATATGATTAAATACAAAGATTTATTCATTGCATTTAGGAAGTTATATCTCTTCAGTCTTTTATAACATAGGAAATCTCACTGCTCTGATATCATTTACATCCATAAGAGTTACCAAGAATGTGAAAAAAATATTACATTATGTCAAAATAAGAAATATTTAAAGCTGGATAAAATTATTCAAATATCTTAAGAGTCAATAAAATGCAAAATGTAATCAAATATTAAAAGCTGCATGATTGGGGTCATAGAGAGAAGAACTAGGTCATGTGTAACATGAATTGAAAGAACGTTAGAACTGTGGGTTTTATGGGCTGGATGAGTTCTGTGGGATAACAACAGTAGGACCAACCTCTTCTCTAATTCACCCAGTTCTTTTATAGGCGATAAATCAAGTGATATTGCATGATGCTTAAAAACAAGAATCTACCCATTGTCCCAGTCAAAAGGTCTGGCTGAGTAATTGCAGTTAGCTTAGAAGATAACTATTTTCCAAGTGTGTTAGCAACTCTTTACCTCAGGAATATGTAGACATAGAGGCATTTAAGATAATAAAAAATTAGAGAATCATTTGTTTTTAGTGCTAAAGAATCTATGCATATTGGTATTTTCAGTAATTCAGGTATGTTAGAGAATTTGACTAACAGGTTAATTTTTTTATTCTTATTTAAGATGTGTAAAATTTAGACTTTTTATGTGACACTGCCATGCCACCAAGATTACATGTAATATTGAGATATTTATAAAAATATAGATTAAACAAATTTAAAATCTATTTTTTATTTGTAAGCAGTAAGTACTTGAGATGGCTTATTATAACAGATCATTAAATTCATTCAAATATACTAAACTTCCCTTAATAAAATTTTAGTATATTTGATTTTCTTTCAGAACATTAACTACTTTGGCATATAAAATCAAATATTATTCAAAGACCCATTAGAAATAATTGTTAAAGTTTACTAGACTTATAGACAAAAAGTAAGAATTTAAACTTAAAATCTTTAAGAATAGCTAGGATTGGTTACTTACAGCTTTCATTGAATATTAATCCTTAAAAACATTAGAATGAATTTTTCAATTATTCAATATAGAGCATCAAGAAAAGCTCACATTAATCACAGAATGTGCGGTTGTTATGCCTCAGAAGCGATGTTAGTCACGGAATTCGCATCTGTAAACACTAAAATCATCCACCATGTGCTGAGATGCTTACACTCAGAGTTACGGGGGAACCAAGATCATCTGAAGGGTATCCGTTTGATGTGGTCTATCTCACATTTACATGGAGTCATAAATCAATTCATTGACTGGAATAACAGGAACACTACACATAATGCTTAATTAATTGCATTTCTCGCCCCCCCCCCCAAGATTATATAGTTGAATTTGTTGATGATAAATGCCAGTTTGGTATGACTTCACTAAATACATAAAATATGCATTTCTGAATACAAGTTTCTGTCCTTAAAAAGTTGTTCATCAAAAGGGAAACACTTTAGTTTCATAATAGCTACATTAACAACATTAAAACTTCCAGAAGTTAATGTAGGATAGTATCTTTATGACCTCGGGGTAATGAAAGATTTCATAGGAAAAAACACTGCTTTACCATCATAAACTTTAGGCTGGGCCTCCCAACACCTTCCTAGAAGCTCACTGAGATATTTTTGTTTTCATGTGGTCTATTAATCTATACAACATGACATTTATGCAATGTAAACGAGTATATCCTTGAATAAATGAAATCAGAGGCTTGGGCTCGGTCGGTTCTCATTCCATCACGAATTATCTGTGTGGTTCTGGGGAAGTCACATTAGGTGCCTCACTCTCAGTTACCTCATGTGTGAAATGAAGTGTTTGACTAGAAGATGACTAAGATGACTTCCAGCTTTAAAGAGCCAATGAAACCATGACGTTTTAATAACTGCAGGAGAAAATAGTGATAAATTCCCCAAGGTCCTCTTTCTAAAATCACCTCCATCTCAGAATTTAGGCTTTACTATATCAGGAGGCTTTAGAGATCTTCTACCGTTTTCTTGCCCTATCCTTGACAATCGATGAGGTGGCAAATGGTGCACCTGGAACAGCCTCGTATCCGTCTCTCATCATTTAATAAGAAATAAAATCAGTGAGCGGTCCCACAGCCTAACCTCAGTGGTGGTAAAGGAGGGCTGTAACCCTTCCACTTTCGCTTGGCTTTGTCCTTCCACAGACAAAACTGACAAAGTTAAAATTACACGAAAGAAACAAATATAAGTTACTATTGGTTTTATACTTTTATTTTTCCCCCCTTGCATCTACATTTTTGTTTGTTTCTCAAAGGTCTCAAAGGCCTTTAGGAAGCAATAATCACAGAATAAAATAGGCTGCTAGTAATGTAAAACAGCACTTTGTTCTGCCTCAAACACATTTTCACTCCTGTTCTCATTAATGAGCTTGTCTTTATTATTATTATTTGTTGAGCTGTTTGGTGGATATAATGTTAACCTTCATGGTACCACTCTGAGAAACACACGGAAGCCAACAAGGCTGCCTTTGCTTCTAGATGTGTGAATTTACTCCAAGCAGCTAAATATTTTCCCAATTAGTGCCAACTTATTATAAATAATATAAAAAAAATAACTAAAAGAAGGTCCTGAAATAATTTCTAGTATCTCCAACTTAGCTTTTGCTTAACAACAAAATTACATCCACAAAATAGGATACTCTGGGGCATGATGAAATCAGTTCCACAAAAGTCTGAGCCAGTTGGGTCAAGTAGCATATATATAAATGCATTGCCTAAGAACTGATGTTCAAATCAGGGAGAAAATAAAATTTAAGTACTTCTATTTGAAATTTCAATTAGCACCATAATAATTGTTTCTATTTTATGAAATAAAATGACCATTTATAGATCACTGGAAGTGATCATTACATCAAATCTTTACTCTGAAAATCAGTAATTAAAAGGAAAGAATTAAACATTAATCCCGACTTTCAAATAGCAGCGATATTTCTGTTTTAAAATAACACATCAAAAAAGTGTGTGTGTGTGTGTGTGTGTGTATGTGTGTGTGTGTGTGTGTAGGAACTATGACAAAGTATCAAAGCTTATGTTATTATTATAATATCTTGTATATTTGAAATTTACCATAATAAAAACTCTAAATCAAGTGACCCATAGGTGTCTTATTCTAACTGTGGTACCTAAAATAACTCACTTTGCCTCTCTAAGATCCTCTTGTTATCCATAAAATAAGAATCTATATGATCTAAATGACTAAATAACTGTAACAAAGTAGACTTAGTTGTAGAACCTTTTTAAAGGACATTTCATCCTTTATATAGTAGAGTTAGGGGAAAAGAGGCAGAAATCAGGCTTACTTATTTATAGGATCAAAGTCAATGGTTCAAGACATTGGAGAATGAGAGTTATAGAAGGGAGGAAAGTTACCACTTCTTAAAAGATAGCTTATGAGCTTTTATGTCTTGGGTAAGATGAACATAATTCTAACAAAATCATAACCCTGCAATAGCCAGAGTTAGGAATATAAAATGTAACTCTAGACACAATTTTTAGCTCCTGTGTCATAAGCCAAATGATCTCTGGGATCCAAAGCACCAGGCAAGCTCTAGAGAAGGCTGTAGGCCACAGTCCGCAAGGTAAGCTGTCCTCACAGTGGATCTTGGTCAAGGTAAGTGCCCAAGGAAAGAGGCGAGTAGGGAAGGAAGTGAGCAGAAGGACATATTATTGTGGATGAGATTGCAGACAATGCTGTATCATAACCAGTGCATCAGAGCCTTTAGAAAATTTGAACATTGATGCTTATAGGCATTGGGGAATCCCATCTTTTCTAGAGAGTTTATCTTATTTTATTTTGATAAGGGTGTGAGGGTGACTTGTTAAATAAGGTGGAAGAATTAGCTAAAGAACATGTATGCACACCCCATGGACACAGACAAATTTTAGCGAAGGCCAGGGGAGTGGGAGGGGGTGGGTAGAGGTGGGCAAAGGGTTAGAAAAAGGGGGACACCTGCAATAATGTTAACATTAATTTTTTAAATATAAAAAGAACAGTATAGAAACCAAGGCTTATCATGATAAAAATAAAATGTCTCTGACCCACAGATTTATATAAAAGGTGTCAGCCAGCAATACATAATTAACTGCTAAGTGAATTTCAGTGGGTGTTTAGTTTGGTTCATTCATGGGATGACTCCATGAAAAAAATATATATATATAAATGGGACTTGAAGAGTAAGGATTAGGTCTTTGAAATACACAAAACAATCTCATTTTCTCCTATATATTATATTTGAAAATCTAACTAAATTAACTCTCTTTACTAAACACAACTCAAAGCAATGGAATAAAGAACAGCTTTGTTTTCAAATGATCTGCACACCCTTGAGAGTTTTACTGAGCCCCTTGGGAGGATGCTACACCCCATAGGCCCTGCTGAAAATCATGGGTTTAGATTAGAATAATTTCTTTGAAATAATTATTGTGCTAGGATAATAGTGTAGTAGATCAAGAACAGCATCTCTCACGGAATAAAATAGGATGGCATATTATAGGTTGGAATGAATGGAATATTTTTGTAAAATGTAAAAGCGCTGTGTATGCATATTTGGGTATATGTATACTAGATCACAGTGTAAAATATAAGACTCTGAGTTATGGTAAAAAAAAAATATGAAACCACTTGGTTTAGAATATGATGGCAACATGGTACCCATGGGCTTAATGTCCCTACCCACAAACATGTTTTGAGAGGAAGCAAGGAAAAGGAAAATAGCATTCCCAGACCGAACTACCCACAAGCATAATGTTGAGAGAGAAAAATATTTCTAATGTTCTGAGGAATGACTCAAAGTTAGATCACAGAGTCTACTGGATTATTTATTTGTTTGTGTCTTAGGTGGATGTTTGTTATAAATTTATATCAAGGAATTACAAGCAATAGATACTTGTTCAAGGAAGTTTGTGAATTGAAGGAGAAAATTAAGAAGGAAATGTTTGTTTCACAAAGGTAACACTGATGGCAGAAAGAGAGATGCAAAAGAAAATATTCAAGAGGCCAGGAGAAGACAATTGGTAACAATAGTGTATTCTCTTTTGCTCACTGGTACAATGTTATGAACAACCACAGAGAATGAAGACAGAACCTCCTTTTCCTTTCTGCTTCCTGACAGATGAAAAAAAAATGCATCCCTTTGCATAAAATAGAGAGTAACTATTTGTTGAATAAACAAAAGGTTAGAGCTGGTAATTTTAGTTATTTTTTTACAAGAATGAATTAGTATTGATAAAATCACAGTAGCACAGTACAATTTGGTGTGGCACATTAAGAAGAAATCAGCACATTTTGAAGGCAGCTGGCTAGGATGAGGTGTGATCCACAGCTAAAGAGCAGAGAATGGGCTACAGGAAGATCAGCCTCCTAGGCTTTCCTTCATTGCACCAGTCTTACCAGCCACATTAACTAACCAATCACAGAGCTGGGCCATACAAAATAAGATCTTTTAAAAGTATAAATACCACTGTTCAAAACTCCATGTTCAAATCTCTAATGATTTCTCTGCTACCTGAGTGAGACTCACCCAACTTGTAAATTTGTAAGAAATTTACAAGTAAGAAATCATATACTAGTTCCCTCTTGGTCTATAACACTGTCAGAAAGGCCATTTGAAGGTTGGTATATGCTCAAAGAAATGAAAATGCGATTTAACTCTTAACGGAAATAAGATGGTACATTTTCTGGTGAAAATTTTAAAATAGAAATCATTGTAAAGCCGAATAAAAATGTGAGGTTAATATTTTGTATCCATAGCTGAGTTCCTGAGTTAACCTGGGAAGCTTTAAAAAATAGATACCCAAATCTCTCCCCCCCGAGATTCTAATGAGCATTCAGGGCTGAAAGCCACTGAGATAGAGGAACAGGGTTTTGCTATAATTGAGATTCCATTTCTAATTGTCTTTTTTTATTGGTTACAGATTCCTTTTTTCTTTCTTTCTTTCTTTTTTTTTTCTTTTTCTTTTTTTCTTCACCAGGGCTCCACAATAAGAATCTGAAATAGATTCGAGAATAAGGAAACAAGAAAGAGCAATGACACCTGATGCTGCAACATAGCAGCTTAAGCCCATGGGAGTCAGCCAATCAGCAATATAATGCATTTATGAAACTACCAAAAATGCATTCAGGTTAAGTTTTTACTGCTTTGATATGGTTCTGCAAAGTGAAAGCATTGAATCAGAAGCAAAACATTTATGGAAAAAGAAGTAGGGATTCTTAAATAATCATGATACTTCTACTTCACAAAGCCTATAAGTAGACTGCCTGATCTTATGTCCCTTATCAAAATCCTTTATCATTTCCAACACACTCAGGAGGAAACCCACCTCTATGACACAGCAAGAAAAGCTCCCAATATAAGATTCCTACTTACCTGCCCAGCCCACCTACTTTATACTCCCATACTCAGGCTACTCACCCTAGACTTCTTACAGCTCCCAAGATAACAAGTTATTTTACACATACATGCCTTTGCTCAATTTGCTGCCTCAGTTTGAATAGCTCCTCTTCCCAATTCCACTCCTCCACAGGAACATCTCTCCATTCAGGCTTTCAAGAATCAACTCAGACATAGCTTTTCTTTCCAACGATTCCTCTACTAAGACAACCCTGCTTGCATTGTTGAATTGTCACATTGACCACTTACTCTTCTGTGTTCCCATCAGTTTGCACAACATTCTAAAACAGTAATTCCAAAAATATGTTACACTTAGATCAAGCACTCTTGACATTTTAGATTGGATAATTCTTTGTTGCAGAATGTTTTAACATCTTTAAGGATGTTTAATAGCATCCTTGGTTTCAAGATCTCCGCACACTGTCAAATACTCCTAGGGTCAAAATCACCCCAGTTGACCAAGATGTACATCTTTGTTCTCCCCTAATAAACCTGCCAAATAAAGCTTCATGAGGGCAAGAATATTACATTCACCTTTGAATTTAGGATCTAGCAGAGTGATGGGTCCACTGCAGAGTCTCAAGATATGTTTATTATATGAATGGTTATCATGATACAAAGGGATAGTGCCATACTATCACAATGCAGAAAACCAAGTGTATCAATATCTAGTCCTCGTCAGAAAAATGCTTCTCTTTTTAAAAATTATGTTATTAATGAAATTAAAATGTCCAATTTCATCTAAATAATTAAATTAAAATATTCAAATTTACCCAGCCATTACTCGAAATAATTTACATTGATTTTTACATGATTTTAATACAAAATAAAATGAATCTGGGGTCTAGAACTTGATTTGAAATTACAGCTACGTATGTAAAACTTGGATTAAAAAATGCTTAGATTTAGTTGGTTTATTCCATTTTTAAAAAAATGCTCAGCTAGTATTTTTATGTTCTCTAAATAGCTTTAATTAATTGCTTCACTTTAAAAAATGTTCAGTGAGTGCTTTTTATGCCCTGTAAATAATGTTTGCAGTTTCTAAAATGTTTATAAACTAAAAAGGATCAAACTTAAATAATACAATCCTTTGCTAAGTCTCCTTTTCACTCCGCTAACATTGATAGCTCACATTTCTGTGATACAATTGATAAAGCAAGACATTTTAGAAACCAGAAATATATTACTTTAATTTTAAATGCTTATTCAAAATAATTTTCTAAATAGAATTGCTGTGCCAGAATTCAAATACATGAGCACAAATATACACAATACACAAATACACATAAGTTCTTGAAATGTATACATTCTATGGGTAATGATTTAAAATCTCTATAAGACTGGTATTTTTTAAATTATGCAATTATTTTAACTTCTTTAATCCAAATTATGATAAATTACATTTGAAACAGAAAGAAAAAATAGCCATGAATTCCAATTCCACAATATACCTTATCTAAAGAAAAATGGTTTAGTTTGAAAGTACAATTAATGTAATATACAGAAGACTTGTGCAGTGGTTTAATGATGGTGTGTTCAACTGAGAGACAGTGTAGTTCTGTGAACTCTGACTATTTATTAGATAAGCATATTTGAGCAGATATATTTTGGATACTAATATGTGACAATAAGTGGTCTTCCTTGTTTCCTACTATAATGACGCAATTTCATATTGTGGGTTATGCGCCGTTGAGAAAGCTCTGACTCCTGACGGACCTATGAATGAGTGACATCCACAATGTTCTGTCCTCAGCAGCCCTGCTCAGCCCTGTAGACTCATGCCTATGGCTTCTTTTATGGAGTTAACCCATCTCATATTTGGTCTCCCTCTTTTCCTGTGGCCTTCTATTTTTCCCAGCATTATTGTCTTTTCCAAAGAACTTTGCCTTCTCATCATGTGCCTGAAGTAGGACAGCTTCAGTTTGGTCATTTTTGCCTTCAGTGATATTTTAGGCTTAATTTGCTCTAGACCCACTCGTTCATCTTTCTGGCAGTCCAGAGTATCATGGAGCCTCTTCCAACACCACATTAAAAAAAATTTTTTTTTCCTTTATTGATTTTAGAGAGAAAGGGAGTGAGATGGAGAGAGAGATAGAAACATTGATGAGAGCAAACATTGGTTGGCTGCCTCCTACATGCCCTCCACTAGGGATCTGGCCCACAACCCGGGCATGTGTCCTGACCGGGAATCACACCGGTGATTTCTTGGTGCATGGATCAATGCTCAACCACTGAGCTACACCAGCCGGACCCAACACCACATTGTAAATGAATCTATTTTTTTTTCCTATCCATCTTCTTCACTGTCCAAATTTGCATCCATACATAGTAATTGGGAATATGATTACTAACTATAATGTTATTGAATGTTTCAAGTTAATCTCATTTTATAATCTTAACTTTATAAACAAGTAAAGCCATTCAATTTTCATTTGGCCTCAACTACCTTTTAACCAAGCTAAAAATATTTTTTTTGTATTTAGCATTTGGATTTTTCACATTTATAGCAATAGAAGTAACAAAATGGTCATATTAATCTGACTTTAAATTTTGTTGTTTTTGAAGCTTAGCAACTGTTTTTTCAAAGTTTAACTCTATTTTTTCTAAATCTTTTTGTCACTTTAAAAAATAAAAATAGATCCATGTATATAATTTTGGTGTTTTATAGTTCTTGAGGTGTTAGTATATCTTCTTGTGAGTTCTAGAAAATTAATGCTTTAAACAAGGGGTCAGTAACCATGGCTTGCAGGATGAATTCTACCCATCACCTATTTTTGTATAGAGTTGTAGCAACAGCAACTTTCACATTTTTTAAATGGCTGAAAAAGTCAAAAGAAGAATAACACTTCATGAAAAGCAAAAACTATATAAAATTCAAATTTCAATGTCTATAAATAAAATCTGACTGGAACACAGCTGTGCTCACTTGTGGATGTATTTTCCATGGCTGCTTTTGAGCTATAATGACAGATTTGAGTAGTCATCACAGAGATCCACAAAGACTAAAATATTTACTCTTTGGCTCTTTATAGAAAAGTTTCCCAACCCTGTTTTAAACAATTAGTGTATGGCTATACACACACGCAACTTGTACATCTGGGGAACAGGACACAATATATTTCTAAGATTTCTTTCAGCCAATATCATTTTTTATTGTCTCATTAATATATTTTTCTGTAAGCCTCAGTAAAGGCCAATGGCCAGCAGCAATAAAATTCTTTCCATGATGTTCATTCAATATTTGGACAACTATCAGTAAGCTGGTCAGATCAAGTATTTACTTTTTTGAGGTGTAGCTTTCTTCACCTCATCATTAAAGTCTTGAGAGTCTGGAATCCCTATAATTCCCCACTTGAAATCAATGTAGATATCTAATAATCAGCAATGACTCTGAATGTGTGAAACAGCCTAATGTTCACTTTAGCATGTCCTGGAGAAGCTATTAGGCCAGGCTTCCAAGCTATACCATTTTGTAATAAAGACAAAATACGGCAAACCATTCCTGACCCAGTTTACATTCCAGCTTAAATATAGAAAAAAAGGAAAATTTGGTAAATTATCCAAAAACTTGAATTCCTTGCAAGCAAACATTGCTAATAGGTATTTAAATGATACAAAAGATTACCATTCTCTACTAATGAACTTAATGCCATCCAAGCTATTGAAAAAGCTACAAAAATATAAATCTTCAGTAATCACTATATAATGCCATAACTAAATAGATTATAGTGTGAGCATCTGCTCATGCTTCAAAAGTTACCTTTAAAATAAGATTTCCTAGCAGAAAATTTAATCGTTTATTACCTCTGCATCATTATTATAAGCCTTCTTGAAACAGGTGGGGGGAAGCTTTAAATGTCTTGAAAGGAATGTAGAATTTCCCATGATATCTAGCATGATCTTGCTACTATATTACGTGGCTGTTAACAATGATTACTATATTTTATTTTGAGGATGTTTCTAAAAATCTCTAAAATAAAAGTACAGATATTTTATATTTATCTAGGTATTATAATAGTCAGTGAAGAAAACAAAAAATCACTTAGGAACTTTAAAAATGTATAACCAGAAGCAATGGTTCAAATAATAGTTCTTATATGTGTCTCGTACTATAAAGCTAGTGACTATAAAATAAAATAATAGGTATTTTTCTGTTGTGTATTAAAAGAAATACTAGGTTTTAACTAAATTCAAGTCTTTTATGTTGCTACCAATTTTATTTAAACTGACAGTTTAGAACTTTTTCTTTGTCTCCTAAAATGAATTATAAGAGACCAGTTTAGAGTAGCAAAATAAATAATGTCATACTCCTGAGAACCAAAACATTATCATCTCAAATACATGAACCCAAGAAGTAAGGTCTCTTCCTTAGCATCCAGAACAACTGATTTTACCAAGGGCAATCTTGGAATGAAAGGAGCCTTAGCGATCCCCCAAGAGATGGAAATCACAATGTTTCCTCTGAGTCATGGATGGCTTCCCCCAGATTAGGTGAGATTCCATGTCCCTTCTAACAATACCAGGTTAATCATTAAAGTGATTTTCATTTTAAAAAAATCAGACCATTAGTTTCAATGACCATATCATCTTTGTAATTAGAGATGATGCCTCACACATTCAGCCAGCTATTCTGGTATGATGGAACCCCGATAAGAAATCTCAAATATAAACTGTTTGCTTCCATTAATGGAACATCTATGGGCTGTAGCTGACTGGTGGTGGACTGTGGACGGAACTTAAGTCCAAAATATATGGTGTGGCGAATCTTGCATGCCTTTTGACCTCAAGCTCTAACCTCAGAATTGAAGAAGCTTCCCAACGAGTCGTCCTTTCTCCAAATCTAATCAAGACAGTTGGAATGGTGCTGCAGCTTACAAAATCAAATTTTGTTTCTACCATTTTACACCCAAATATGGGAAAATGCCCTTCTCTTCCTTTCACTATATTTCGTTATTTCCCAGCCCAACCCTTACCCATCACTGGAACCATACCAGCAGAAGAGTTTTACCAGAGGTTGCCTTGTGTTGTAAAAACATTATTAAATTAAAATGAGTTTTCTGTGTTTACTGAAAAAAGACAGCATTTGCAGTCACTTTAGGTGGCTTCAGTGCTGGGCACTTACCCAAGTCCCTGGTTCTGTGGAGTCAGCTGTCCTCCATGTGCCTGGTTCTGCCGCATGTGACTGAGTGTTCGAATGCCTGGCTTTACCAAACATTTTCAGAAAAGATTCAACCCTTCCAATGAGAGAATAATTGCTCATTATGAGAAGTCTTTAAAAAAGAAAGAAAAAACTGGATTTTAGACAGGCAAATGCTTCCACAGGTCTCAGAAGGTTTTGCAAGACTAATCATCACCAACATGAAACTTGAGCTCATCTTTTATAGACCTTTGTTTCTTTCCAACTACATTTCTTTCCATTTTCATCTCATTCCCTTACTCTTTTTTTCTTACCTGTTTTTGATCTTCTATTTTATACTGTACAGAAGTCTTGAGTGGTATGTGTGAAGCAAGCCATCGTTAGCCTGATAAGGGAAAGCCTGCTGGTCTAAAAAAAAAAACCATAAAGTAAGAGACAAGGCCTGAGATTGGATCGAGAGTTAATCTGCACAGCTATCAATGTCCTGTTGTGCTTCGTGAAAGATGCCTGGTCCTTTCAACACGACATTTCATGTAGCGATGAAAATGGGATATGGAATATCATCGTGAATACTGGTTTAATTGAGAAAATAATGACTAAGAGGCTGTCAATGCAAAAAAACCAACAGGACCCAATTGTGAAGAATGAGCCAGACACTGGACCTGCTTCATAAGCTCTCCTTTTGTTTTGAGGCCTCCAAACAATGGTCACCCCACCAGCCTTTGGAGCCTTGGACCCTGTTTGGATGTCATCTAAAGACTCCACTCCAATAGCTATTATAATTTCTCATTGGGAAGAAAAGTGGGAAGCTGGGATTCAGGTGCCACAGGGAAAGCTTTCTGAGATACTCTGACCCTGATAAAGCTTTACTTTATGCACTAGAGCACTTAGGGAGGACTGTGGGGAAGATTGAAGCCTGTTGTGTAGGTTTATATTACTCCATCGGCTGTTTAATAAGAATGGCTCTCCTGGAAAGGCACAGTCCTTTATTAGTAATACCACTAGGATATACCTACATAAAATTTTATTTTGTTCAATCAGCTCAGGCTACTTGAACAACATTTACGTTCTCAATTGCTTCTGTCATAGAGGCAAATTGCCTATGGCTACTGTGAATGGGGATTAAAATTACAGGAGTTTTCTGCCTTTTAAGATTTCCAGTCAATCCCCCGAACCAAATTCTTTTCCTAAAGGGTAAGTGAATTTAAAGCTGATATAATGGCGAAAACAATAACAGCCAGAAGCTATTCACATTGCCTTCGACCTCCTGTTTAGTGTTGAGTGATTTTGGTGCTTTCTGCAATTCCAGGCTCATGTTTCTCAGGGGCATGTCAGCTCCATAAACAAGCATAGTATAACACCATGCTACTCATGAGTAAATATGAGACACGTGAATCTACCGATTTTTTGAATACCTTTAATAAAAAATTTTGTATTTTTGTGGTTAAGCGCTCATTAAAAACATAAAAGTGATTCTAGGAAGCCTCTTCCTAATTATGTTGATAGGAACTGCAGCTTTGGGCCTCCTCCAGAGGCTCTCTGACTCTATAATGCAATTTTGAGCTGGATGTTTTCAAGAAATGTTCCAGGTTTTACTTTCAAAGCATGACCACCATGTCCTCTACCATTTTAAAATTCAAATGAAAATGTAACAGGTTCAAGTAGCAATTAATATATTCTTTCATTTATAGGGGGAAAAAAAGCAGTAGCTTCTACCCTGTGAGAAAATGGACATTTCATAAATATTGAATACCACTGCCCACATACTCTACAAGTTGGTTAGCTCAAAAGACAGTAATTCCATTAGAGGCTTTCAGCAAGGCAAAGAGAAAATAGTTGCGATAAAGTAACTGACATTATGTGTTACTATTTCTTTTTTTTTAATGTAGTGAACAGCTATGTGGTACATTCCACAAACTTTCCAGAGAAAATTTAACAGTTTTCTGAAAACACAGAGTCCTTTATTAGTGGATTTCTTGTCTCCCAGGCTGTGTGACTTGGCTGAATGTTTGATTAGTGGTACATGCAGCAAAGGCTTGTATCAGGAAATAATTTTAGCCATATAAAATATTCATCAGTATCTGCTACAACCAGAAGTGGAAATCTAAGCAGTTATCTTGTCCAGAAAAGGACGTAATCTTTCATAATAGGAGGAAAGTGACCAATGACCTTTAGTTCCTAAAAAACTCTGAATTTAGTCTAGGAAGGCACCTTGACTAGTAACCATTTCCTCAAACTAGATGGCTCATTCCCAACTTCCTTTAGAAGTCATATAACTAAATCCTCAATGACTGAATTGTCCCAGCTAGAAAATGAAAGTAAAAAGCCCTCCTGGTCAGATGAAGTCAAAATAAAGCCTAGTTATAGTCAGTACTTTAGGATCTTGCTTTCAGGAAAGTTACATCCTTTCTACTATTCAATGTAAGTATCTTTTCAATACGGGACATGAAGGTGAGATTTGTTTTTAAGGGTCAAACCTGGAATGATGAAATGGACAGTCACTAACAGTTTGAAAAACAGGAGAAGGAATAAAGGTTGATTTCCACCGTAGTCTCACTATGTTACCTCTCAGTGACAGCTCAGAGCTCAGATTTTGCCCTCTTCACCTCGCTATAAACTAGGTATCTGATATTGAATTACTTCCTGGATGATCCTATCTCATCCAATTTTATAGCACTTACCATTTTCTCACATACTACATGATGTACTTATTTATAGGTCTTCTCCCTCCTGACATGTACCTGAATGCAATCCCCCCATGGGCTCTTCTTGCTCCCTAATGCTTTCCTGGTACTCGGAAGGCTGCCTGGCATCTGAGGCACTCAGTAATATTTGAACAAATAAATGAATGAAGAAAGAGAGTAAGGGATTACAGAAATGCATATAATTCTTTATTACAATATGAAAGTGGTGAAATATGTCTCTCTCAAAGTTAAAGGAAAAGGTAGGTTAGACCGGTTTTAGCATAGTTTTCTATTTAAACAAAGTTTTAGCTTCACACTAATAATTGCATTATAAAATAAATATTAAAATGTTGTATCTCTAAACCTTCCGGCTTCATGAAGTTTGTACCATCCAAATGTTTAGCCTCACTCACAGAGTTCCTTTTTGTGTTAAAATGGACCTGAACCCAATTACATAAAGAAACTCAGAAATTATATAGATGCTGATTTTTTATTTAGATTGCTACAATCAATTAATCCAGCAGCCAGAAAATAGTTTGGACCTCATAAATCTTCCCTCACCAACTTGCTTTATTTTTCATTCTCAATAGCATGTGGCCATACTGTGGCTACAGCCTAACGGCTTTCTGACTGCAGAGCTGAACAGTAGAAGACACACAGGTTTCTCAGGTAGTTACGAAATCAGCTGCCCCCCATGTCCTCTTACCCACAAATGAATGAGCTATGTCCTAATGGGATCCCAGGACATACAGCATTGTAGACAAATTATAAAAACAGATTTAGACACACTTGAAAGAGGACCCAAACAAGCTTTACACATAAGTGCAATCAATTTCCCAGCACAACAAGCAATTTCACCAAATATTTCTAATCTCCAGAGCCTAAAAACGGAATAAATTAGCCTTGCTTCTTGATCAGCATAAATTGTTAGTTGGTGAAGTAGCAAGCAGATATAAGGCTAAAGCTTTTTGTACTGAAGGTATTATTGTACCACAAAAGGGGAAAATGTTATTAAAGGGATGTTGAATTTATTATTTTACAAACATCCTTGGAAATACTGATACACTGTTGCTCGTATGTCACATGATACTTAAGGCTTTGTTTTCTCAGGTATTTTTAGAGATTTCCCCTCACATACAAGATTTACGGATGTATGCAAGATGCTTTCAGTGAAGAATTCATGGTTATTACAGTACTTATAGTACATAATTTCTTGGTACTTATTAATTTACAGATGATCAATTCCAGGAACTAACTTTACTAGGTATCTGATATTGAATAACGTTAAGAAAGCTTTTAAATCATCCCTAGATTTATAACGCATTTCCTTGTTTCTTGGATTACATAAGCATGCTCATTTCTGGAAATGCCTAGTCAAAAAGCATTAAATTTCAAATAATTGTAGTTGGAGTGTTGATGGTTATAAAAGTGCAATTACTGTATCAGTTCACCAATAGAGCCCTATTTACCAATAAAAACACTGAAATTGTGGTTTGTGTTTCCAGCAGATCTTTGTTGAAAACCACAAACTGGATAATGGTAGGAAAAACTGTTCTAATCATTTCGCTATTGTCGTAAGATGGACCTATTCCTTTATAAACTAAGGATTCTAAGAAATTTCGAAGACAGAAACTCAGGCTACCACAATAGTTTCAATATACATTCTAGAACGGTGGGATTGGTCCTGAGCTCCTTATTTAAATTGAGCATCACCTCTTTTCTAGAACAGGAAACGAACTTCAAGAGCTGCAAGGGCTGGAAGGCAGTGTGAGTGAGTGAGGTGAACCCCTGGTGAATGGCATGTGGGCACATAGGGTAAGTAGCTGGCCTCATGGCCAGTTACAGAGCACAGAGCTCTCCTGAAGGCGGCAATGGCCACTTCTTTCAGGAGCTGGTTGTCACGCAGAAACACATTACCCAACATTGCCAGAAATTCCAGTTTTTTTAAAAGAGCAGATTAAGGTTTTTATTGGCAACCACCCAAATTTTACATCCTCTTTCATGTTTTAAAATCATTTGCACACATTGGACTGAATTAAAACATTGAGCAACCCGTTTGCCACCTTGTCTAGAAGTCTGAAACGTCAATGGTATTTTATTACTAAAGAAAAATGAGATCATTTCTTGCTAAAATCTTATTGTTTGGGGGCAGTACTGTCCAACTAGTCATTAGCAGCCTTTTCCAGAGTCAGAGTGAATTTCCAATCCCCATTTATTCATTCATTATACTGAATGTCTATGAGGCCCAACATCATAGTTTTATATATATATATGTATATATATATACATATATATATTTGATAAAGCAGGAGGGAGAGAGGGAGGAAGAGAGAGAGAGAAACATTGATGTGAGAGAGACACATTGAGTGGTTGCCACCCACACGACCCCAACCAGGGCTGGGGACAAACTGCAACCAAGGTATATGCCCTTAGTGGGAACCGAACCCGGGTCTCTCTGGTCTGCGGACCAACGCTCTAACCGCTGAGCCAAACCGGCCAGGGCTCATGTATATATTTTTATCATGTTAAAAAGTACAACATCTTGAAGGGAAAAAACAGTAAGTCTAAATGTACCATCTTGAGATTAGTTTTATTATAATTATTTCAAAGTAGATTGACCATACCACATAGCTACTTTTTGACATATTCAAGAAGGTATTTGGTGGCATTATCCTAACAAAACAGAGGATAGTCCCAGAGATGTGGAAGTAGGGTACAGACTGACAATTGCCAGAAGAGGGGGTGGGGGAGGGGAGCGATGAACCACAGAACTTATGCGCATGTACTCATAACCAATGGACATGGACAACAAAACTGGGGACGGGGCAAGGAGGAGGGGTGACAATGGGGGGGAAAGGAGAAATATCTGTAACAAAAATAAATTTAAAAAAAACAGAGGATAGGTAATAAAGAACAAAATGAATCTTTCCTACTTTTTGAAACATATGGCTTTGAACTGTAGAAATGTATTAGTTGAAAAAGTATTCACTTCTTACACTTTTCGTCAAGAATGGAACAGTATTAATCAATTTTTATGTATTATCATGTAAAAATTGTTTCTACCTTGCCCTGGCCAGGTGGCTCGGTTTGTTAGAGCCATATACCAAAAGGCTGTGGGTTTGATTCCCAGTCAGTGCACACACCTAGGTTTTGGTTTTGATCCCTGGTAGGGGCACGTACGGCAGGCAGCTGATTGATGTTTCTCACATCACATCCATGTTTCTCTCTCTCTTTCTCCCCCTTCCTCTCTCTCTAAAAATCAATTAAAAAAAAAAAAAAACACATATCCTCAGGTGGGGATGAAAAAAATATTTCTACCTCCTAACCCTCTCCATAAGATTGAAAGAGAGAGAAAGATCCTATTGATTCTGTTTCTTTGGAGAACCCAGACTAACACAGCAAGCTAATTTTATACATGTTGTTGCTAAACTCCATCTCCCCTGTCTTATAACTTTATACATATTTTTCTTTTTAGTTTTTATTTGTTTGCGCTTGAAATGAAGGGATTTATACGTATTCACAGTAAACTTTATCATATTAGAGTCAACTCATTATTCTGGGATGAATGATTCTTTCGGAGACTTAATTCTGGTTTCCCACCTCCACACTGTCTGCCCGGGTTTATTTCAAATACAGAGGACAGAATCATACTTGCTTCATCCAGGCTAGTTTTTGAAATCAGATCAATGTAAGTTACTTGGCATTCATAAAAAAATGGTCTCCACCGGCCATAGCTAATGTTGAATGTTGGATGTTGTTACTGTTTTTCTCAAGCATAAAAAGCTACCTTAACAACTCTTTTGAATCATACTAGACGATGTATAATGGTCAAATTGACTGGCACAGTTTATTCTTACTTAGCTTATTAAATTCTCAGAAGAGACGAAAACTTTTAAATGAATAATTCCAAATAATTTCAAGTATTGAAAAGAGCCCATGTACCCCAAAGGGGTTTAGACCATCTGCTAATTCTGCTAGGCAAAAGCTTTCACATCACTCAGCTTTGGAGAAGTAGAATCCAGTTTTCCTCCAGCTCCCATCTTTCCATCCCACGGTGAATTAATTTGTCTATGTAAAACAAACTTCTGCAACCACCTTGTGTTATTTGAACCCCATGGATTTCTTCCCCACAATTAACGTAGATGGATATATTAAGAACACTGAAGAGTGTTGTTCAAATAGACACAATTCTTTCATAGAATCTGATGTCCTTTAAAAAGTATTTCCTGAAACATGTTTTAACTTTTATATAAACAATTATTAGGTCAAATAATTCTTTCCATTTTGCCTAATAACTATTTTGGAGGGTGAACATTGTTATATTTTGAAATGTCACAGAGATCTATGGGGTATTCTTATCTGACCACCCTTCCCATTCCCCCCACCCTCTTTCTGGGCACAGGCATGTGTAGCAAGCCTTTCAGGAACAAGGAGTCCATTCAGGACTTAGATGCCTGAGCCAATTTCTACTCAACAGGTTTCCTATGCACTTCTAGGTGCCAAACAGCAATTCTTATGTTTCTCTAAAAGAATTCTTAATAGAGAGGGGATTAAACTCTAAGTGGCTTCCCGATTTCACCATTTCTGAAGTCCAGTGTTAGGTTGCTGAAAGTTCACCTCATTTGTACCATCAGGAGCCTAAGAGGCTTTAGAAATTGAGTGAGTGATGTAATGATTTCTGTGTGTGTATGGATAAAATACTGGAGTAGCCAGCGATCTGTTGTGTTAAAGGCACACACATACTTCTGAGAATCTCTTGTTCTTTTGAAAACAATTCTTATGTGATGTTCTGAATCTCAGGTTTAAAGGAAGAATGTAAGAAAAAATGTATTGTAATTTAAGTAATAATAAGTAGAGTGACAGGAAGACAGAATTAAAGAAATGCATGCATTTGCCCAATATGAATTCTCAACTCCACTCTAAGCAAATATTTACTAATTATCTGAATATAAAAAGTAAAAGGTCCTTAGGGTGGGAATGCACCAATGAATGTTCAATCTATAAATGCCCAAAGCCAGATTGTGGGAATGGTTCCACATATTCACGTTCAATCAGATAAATCTAGTGTCAAGATAAAAAAAAGGAAACATAACTCACATTGAATGGGGGACTCGCCAAATTATCAAATGTGGGAGAGAAAACACTGGAACTATTGCTTTTATGAATATAATCAGTCACTTGGAAAATGAGTTTTATACAGATATAACGAATCCCCAAGAATAATTTGTGGAAAATCCCACCAATGGTGTCAGGCTTGTGCAAGCCTTGACTAGTACCATCTTCACAGTGGTTTCTTTCCCCAAGCATTGCCCGGCATCTCCTGTGCGCTCTGAGATATGGGGCTGCTGAATAGCCACACTTGAGCCACGTGATCATACAAGATTATGAGTAAAAGTTAATTGGACATGGACCCACATTTGAGCTCTCACCTCAACATCAAGAAGGGGCATTGCTGGAACCAACAACTTTGGGAGAGTCAGTTTATAATCACTACTTCAGTAAGATGTGCAAATTCCATAGGCAAGAGTTATTGACTGATATTTATCCTAAGTCATGTTCCTTCTTTTCAAGTTTAAAGAAATGCAAGCTAGAAAGATTAAGATGCACAGAGAAACAAATACTCCATATAATCCCAAATGAATGGATATGATGAATATCTTACATAGTTTAACATGTTTTTAAATTTATTTTATTTTGCATGGTTCCTATATTACAAAGGTTGTATCTTGGGCAATGACATATGTGGGTCTGTTTTTGTTAATAGCCATGTATTCTGTTGATTGAGGACCAACACAAGGTCCATTATTCTAAATATTTGGCTAAGAAAAATTTTTTAAAGTTCAAATGCTTTTTTCCCTCAAGCTCACTATGTTATCATATTTGTTATTTCTTTTCAGTCATGGCTGAAGTAGGTGGTTTTCACCTACTTCTAAACAGATTTAAGGGTTATTATAGGTAACAGGAATAGATATAATAAAGCTATTAAAATTTTAAAGGACAGTAAAAGAGAAATTCAGTTTAACAGTCCAAAAGATCATTGACTAAAATTGAATAGTATCTTCAGTAGCAACTTTACAGAAAATTAAGAACACAGACATTCTTTTATATACTGTTTCTTATCATTGCTCTTTAAAAAAGAGTTGAGAAGAAAAGTTTAAGTGACAGGAATTTTTTCTTTCTTATTAATCTCTCAACGGCCTTCTGAGAGTTTTTCTTCCTTTCAAGTCTTAGCTCTCACTTTCTTCAGAAATCATCCCTATGCCAGTCATTTTTTATTGCCCTGATAATATTGATTCCCTCTGACCCTCTTTCTAATTGCACACAAATTAATTTAGTAGGTAATGCTTCTTCTTAAAAATACTGAGCTTTCCACACTCCCATGAATCTGTAGATGGGCCTGTGACCCAGCTCTGGGCAAAGAGGTGTAAGGGGCAGTTAGGGTTGGGCTTTTCAGAGTGTTATTATCTTACTGAAAAACTGGGCAAACCTACTCTATATATCCTGCACTCTTTCCCTTTTCCATTTCCTCCTTCCTAGAACTGAAAAGTCATGTCTAGAAGGACAATCAGTTTTTTTGTCAATGTGAGAATGGACTTGTACTAAGGAAGACAATGCTGAGAATGAGGGGGAGTCTGGGAACTCACTGTCATCATGTCACCATAACAACTCTGGATTACTGTCTGCCTCTTGACTCTATGTTACATGAAAAATAAGATAAAATAAAATGAAGAACTTTGAGTTTCTGTGACACAGCTGAATACAACTTGAACTCAGACTTCCTCTATGTGTGTCAGCTCCATTCTGGTTCAGGTGCTCCTCCTTGTTTCCATGGCAACTCCTACAACCCCAAACACAAAAGTTCTGTCCCTCACTACCCCATACATTTCAGGAAGACATATGTCATGTCAATCTTTCCATCAATCATGTCCCTAGAACTTTGACCAGGTCTACATAGCACATCGTAGGTTCCCAAAACATTTGTTGAATGAGGTAATAATAAAGGAATTACTGAATAAGTACAATGCTCACTTCTGTCTATAACTATTACTAACAACATAGTCCAAAACTCCTCTCTCTCTTTTTTTTACCTAGACTACTGAAGTAGCTTAAAAACCCTTCCATTTATATGGAATATCATTTTCCATTCCTTTTTTCAGTCTGTGTGTGTCTTTCAATCTGAAGTGGGACTCTTGTAGGCAACATATGTATGGTTCTTGTTTTATTGCATCATTATTTATAACAGTCAATATATGGAAGCAACCTAAGTGTCCTTCAATAGACAAATGAATAAAGAAGAGGTGGTACATATATACAATGGACTATTACTCAACCATAAAAATGAATGAAATCTTGCCATCTGCAACAACATGGATGAAACTAGAGGGTATTATGCTAAGTGAAATGGGTCAGACAGAGAAAGACAAATGCCATGTGATTTCTCTCATATGTGGAATCTAAAAAACAAAAATAAACAAAACAGAAACAAACTTACAGATACAGAGAACATTTTGATAGTTGCCAGATGGGAGGGGTTTGGGGAAATGGGTGAAAAATGGGACATAATTAAGATGTGCAAATTGCCAGTTATAAAAACAGTCATGGGGATATAAAGTACAGCATACAGAATATAGTCAATAATATTGTTATAAATATGTATGGTGTCGGATAGTAGAGTTATCGGGTGATCACTTTGCAAGTGATCACATATATAAATGTCTAACACTATGTTGTACACCTGAAACTAATATAATATTGTATGTCAGCTGTAACTAAAATTTTTTTTTAATCTTTCCATACCTTCCCATTGCACTTAAAATAAAGTCCAATCCTTTTAATGTTCTGGAAAGCTTGACATGATCTGGCTACTCTCTACTTTTTTTAATATACTTCCTGCCCTTCTCTTCATTACACTCCAGTCACATAGGCTTTCTTTCAGTTATTGAAACACTCCAAGTTCATTTTCACCTTATGATCTTTACGCCAGATGTTCCAGTTCCACGGATTTCACATGGCTGGCTCCTTCTTGCCTCAGTCTAAAGGATCTCATCAAACACGCCATCTCATAACCCTCCTGTGGGGCAGAAGAGAAAATAGTTCTGTTTCTGCATAATTAGGGCTTTCTGAGAAATTTTTTCCTAAACCTTGAAACCTGGGCTAAACCACAATCCTTAGGAGGTAATTTATGACTGAATATATAATGTGAACTCCAGATGTGCCTGTTTACATTTCAAGGGGAGAGGAGACCAAGGACCAAGGAGACATTCCGAAAGGTAAGATCCCAGTATCCTTCCCATTACTTTTCCAAAGAAACTCTCTCAAAATGCAAGGGAAAACAGCTGCCTCTCACTCCTGTATAAATGTTCAGATTTATTGTTTAGGGGTTTTTGGGGGGTTGTAGGGTGAAGATTGCTCACTTGTGATACAGACACAGTATATGTGGAGTGACCTCTGGCTCTCCTTGCATTGCCCTGGAAGGAGGGCATTGTAGTGCAAGGAAACAAGCACATTATTTGCTATAAATAAATAATAATAAATGTGCTCTACTCCGGAAACATATTGACATCCAAAATAACATTATTAAATATAACATTAAAAACCTAACACCTTCTTTATATATATATATATATATATATATATATATATATATATATATATATATATTTAATTAGGAAAGGCAGTTTATAAATTTTCCAGGTTCTTTATGCTTTTGGGATGTGGGAAATGCTCATCTTTATGATTTATGCACTAATGGTATAAAAAGCAATAAAAGTTGTGGACAGCCACAAATGTAGAAAGATTTACCTATTCGATGGGCCTCATTTATTTATTTTTCTTGATTTTTATTTTAATTTTTCTTAATTTATCTTTATTGTTGAATGTATCACAGATGTTCCTCATTCTTCCCCTATTGACCCTCTCCTCCCCACTTCCACCCCCCTCCTGCCTTTCCCCACACTGTTGTCTGTGTCCATTGGTTATGCATATATACATATAAGTTCTTTGGTTTACCTCTTCCCACCCCTCACCCCCCCTTCTCTTTGAGGTTTGTCAGTCTAACAACCAATTGGTACTTCTTAATCCCTTCACCCATTCCCCCAACCCCTCTCCCATCTGGCAACCAACAATATGTTCTCTGTATCTATGAGAATGCTTCTGTTCTGCCTGTTCATTTTATTTGTAGATTCAATTGTCGATAGAGATGTATTCATTGACATTTTGTTTGTTCATATTTTTTATCTTTTTCTTCAAGAAGACCCTTCAACATTTCATATAATAATGATTTGGTGGTGATGAACTCCTTTAGCTTTTTCTTGTCTGGGAAACTCTTTATATGGCCATCGATTCTAAATAACAGCTTTGCAGGATAGAGTAATCGTGGTTGTAGGTTCTTGCTTTTCATCACTCTGAATATTTCTTGCCACTCCCTTCTGGCCTGCAAAGTTTCTTTTGAGAAGTCAGCTGACAGTCTTACAGGAACTCCTTTGTAGGTAACTAATTGCTTTTCTCTTGCTGCTTTTAAGATTCTCTCTTTGTCTTGAACCTTTTGCATTTTGATGATGATGTGTCTTGGTGTGGGCCTCTTGGGGTTCACCTTGTTTGGGACTCTCTGTGCTTCCTGGACTTGTATGTCTGTTTCCTTCACCAAGTTAGGGAAGTTTTCTGCCATTATTGTTTCAAATAGGTTTTTGATTTCTTGTTCCCTCTCTTCCCCTTCTGGCACCCCCAAGATGCGAATGTTGGTATGCTTGAAGTTGTCCCAGAGGCTCCTTACACTATCCTCATTTTTTTTGGATTCTTTTTTCTTTTTGCTGTTCTGATTGGGTGTTTTTTGCTTCCTTATATTCCAAATAGATGGTTTGCTTCTCAGCTTTACCTACTCTACTATTGAATCTGTGTAAATTATTCTTTATTTCAGTTAGTGCCTCCTTCATTCCTGACTGTGCATCCTTCATTTCTGACTGCTCCTTCTTTATGCTCTTGAGGCCCTCACTAAGTTCACTGAGGTTCTCACTAAGTTCATTGAGCATCCTTATAAACAGTGTTTTGAACTCTGCATCTGTTAGGTTGCTTATCTCCATTTCACTTAGTTCTTTTCCTGAAGTTTTGTTCTGTTCTTTCATTTGGAACCTGTTTCTTTGTCTCCTCATTTTGGCTGCCTCCCTGTGTTTGTGTCTATGTATTACTTAACAAGAGGTATGGGGCTAGCTAGCTGAGACCAGATGCTGCTTGCTTGAAAGAATTTAGGAAAACCTGAGGCAGGATCCAAGACAGGCCAATCCTATGGTAAAGCAACTGGCAACAGCTTGGGTGGGCCTGAAAGTTGGGTAAGGCAGGGCCTCAGCGAATCACCAGGGTGGGGCAAATAGTGTGAGCCAAGTTGCTGGAGTCCCAGATATGGCAGCTGTCTGCCGCCCCAGGGAAGGGCTCACCAAAGGAACAAAGGCCTCTGATAGCACGTCTGTCCAGGAGAGAGCCGCCTCTCCAGCCCTCGCTCCAATGCCAAACAACTCAGTTCTTCCCCATATGTCTCTGGTGCCTTTCAAGCTGCCTCCCCCACACTGGAGCCTGGAGGGTGCGAGGCCAAGTAAGTCCGTGCACGAGCCCTTTAAGAGGAGCTGCCTGGGTCTCCAGCCGCCTCAGCACCCTCAGCCTCAGTTCCCACTGGTTTTTCCAGCCAGAAGTTATGGGGACTTCTCTTCCTGGCACTGGAACCCTGAACTGGGTGCCTGGTGTGGGATGGGGACCCCTCAGTCCTCAGGAAGGACCTTCCCAGCTGAGGTATCCTCCTGATTTTTATCCAACACACGCTGGTGTGGGACCAGCCCATCCGCACCTCCACCCCTCCTACCAGTCTCAATGTGGCTGCTTCTTTAATTCCGTAGTTGCAGAACTTCCATTCAGCTTGATTTCAGGTAGTTTTGAATGATGGTTGTTCTGTAGTTTAGTTGTAACTTTGATGTGGTTGTGGGAGGATGTGATACCGCGTTTACCTATGCTGCTATCTTGGCCGGAATTCTATTTTTTATAGTTCTTATCATTATCTGATGCTGGGTATTGCACATCACTCTGTGGTGGTCCAGGGGTTCAGAGTCTTTGCTATGTTTAAAACTAGTACAAAAAGAGCTTATATTAGGAAGTGAATGAATAAATGAATCAATCCCTAAAATACTTTTTTTTTTTTGCGAACTGGATTGTATAGCTTTCTACCAATTTGGCTTATAGCGGAGGGGAGATTATTTTTTACAAAAAAAAATATTGTTTATCTCAGCCTCTGAAAAAATAGTATATGCAACATATATTTGAAAATTAAGTTTTTTTAAAATGCCTGAAATGAAGACATTTTGTTTTTTTTAATGCACTGACTTCCTTGACTTAGTTACTAGCTGTATAGTTAATGATATTTATATTTTTATATAAGTATTGAATAATTTATCTGTATTCCTGCCTAGCTGCAGAGAAACTAAATTGAGCAGAAGCAAGAGTTCTCTCAAAAAGCAGTTTTAATTTTTCCCAAAGTTCTGAACTAGAACACAATTAAATCCTCAAAATTCTGCATCATTCATTAACTGGAAAACTTTAAAAGAGGATACTTTAGTAATTCTCAATTTCTATTATGTGAGTACTGACAACAATTTAAATTCGTGGATAACTATACCTTAATGGCATTTCAAAATGAGTTACTCCCAAAATATACTTTGCAGAACCTGCAGAGTGGTCTTGTTAAGCATCATCTACTTGGATATTGAAAAAACATCATCAAAAATGATAATTTTCATCTTTATGGAGTTGATATTGATCACTTACTTCTCATATTATTTGCATAATTTGTTCAAGCTGACCATCACATTGTAGAAATAAAATAAATATGTTGACCCGTAAATATTTGGAAAATGTAATTCTTAAAGATTTTACTCAAAGAGAGAAATAGGCTTTGAATTACGTTGGTCGTTAGGAAATGGCTAGAATTAACTAGTCATTCTCTTTAAACTTTAAACATCTTAAACTAGTTCATATAGGGAAAGTCATTTATTCTTTAAGAATTGCTAAACATAGCAGATTTTTTTAACTTCTCTTATAAAAAGCTCATCAAAATTACCTAGAATTTGAGGAGGTAGCAAGCAAAATGTACATTTCAGAAAATGAAGCTAATCATAACGACCATATTTAACCAACCATTGAGAAAGTTATCCATCCTAAAAAATTATTTACAAATGTGTTGCAACTATGGATAATGGTGTATAGACTAAAATCTCATTGGGAGGATACCCACCAAATATAACTGATAGAAAAACTGTATGGTTGATCGGACATTGTAAAGTTGCAATATCCAATGCCTTCAGAGGGGTAAAATCTGGGTAAACAAGAACTGAGAACGAAATATTGCGTAGTTGTCTCTAGCATACTCCATAGAAAAGGGCACCCAGATTGGCCTCTAACTTTCTCAGCAGTTACATCCCTGTAGTAAAGAAGGGTGCATGCCAATCTATTAATATTGTTTCTAAAGATCAGCTAAATCCTGTTTGTCTGAGTTTTCTTAAAATCATCTGATTTTCCAAACAGATATCTTTTCTGCAAAGAAAAGGTGCTGGTTCCTCAATATCAGTATTTTCAACCATTTATCAATTCAAAATGAATTAATTCATGAGATTCTTGTAGATTGGTAGACATGAATTAGTCTTTCAGAGGCTAATATCTACAGAGAAAGATAAAATCAAGTTCCTGAACTTACAAAACTGAGAAATAAGATTTGGAACCACAGTGATACCATAAATAGCACTACATTATACATTGTACATATAAGTATCCATTATATACTTTATATATTGTACAGTATACAAAACAATATTGAAAGAGTGATGTTCTTGCTAATTCCTAATCCTTGCAAAAATATATATATATATTTATGAAGGCCTGGGGCAAAGGCTGTACACATAATTGGCAGGGCTTAGTGCAAAATTAAAATATGGACTCCTTGTTCAAAAGGTAAGAAAAAAGCATTTTCTATTTATTTAGAGAAATGTACACATTATGAGATGCACTCAGTATCACTTTTAATTTGGGATCATCATAATACCAAATGCTTTTCTCACAAGTCTACTCCAGTTTACGGAATTTGCAATACAGAAAATAAGAATCTATAGTCATCATTATTGTCAGGTAAAGAAATATTAGAGCAGCTGTTGCTGGCTTGAAAGATGTCTTCCTAATATACCTAAAAATATTTTGCTGTTTCAAGGACTAGGAAAAATACATACTACTAAGCTAAGTGGCCCTTGGGTAAAGAACCCTGAGGATATTACAGCTTTAATATGGGATTTTCTGTTATACCAAATGTAACCTCATGTCTCAGAAGACCACTTGGCTGATGGAGTTCTTCCCATTGGCACAGCATTATACTGGGTGCTGTCTCTTGGCAGAAAAGAAGGAAACAGCAACTTTCTTCTATCAAAGCATTTAGAGTTGAACTGGAAATGCAGACCATGTAGGAGATAGCTAAAGTACATCCCGCTTCATCTTGGTTCTGGTCTCTACGTAGAGCTGTGTCACTGCTTAGGTCTAGATCAGTCAAATTTTGTTGATGCTGGCAGGGAGAAATTCTCCATCATATGTTATATTGAATCCTAATAGACACACCTGGAGCACAAAAGCCAAAGCAAGTTTACTATCAACTGACCCTACCCAAAATGTTATCTCAGTTCTAACTTCGGTTAACACATAGTCTCTCAAGTTATTCTCTGGGACAGATCCTACGCTCTCTAGAATTTAGAATTTTTAGATGAATGCCTCAGTGCGGACAGAGTACCCAGGCAGTCTGTGCTTCAAAGACTCAAAATGAAAAAGATACAACAGAATAAATCACTTAGACTTCCTAGTGGTAAATGCCTCATTTTTTATTGTGTTTACCCTTCTGACCCAATGGAACAGCAATGTATATCCTCTCGCTGCATTCTTGATCAGGTTATTTACATTGCATATTCAATGAGTGTGTGCCTCATGCAATAAATCCTCAGCTCTGAAATGTGTGTGAGGGTGTAGACATGGTTATTGGAGGAATTAACCTTGTAAATGAGGAGCACCCTTATTGAAGCTCTGGGTTTTGATTATTCAAGAATGACAGGAATATAGGCAGTTTTCTGCAAAATTATAATGATCAGCCTTGCAAATAGCCACTGACTATGAATAAGTAACAATATCTTGACAACAAGAGAAGAATTCTGACTTCATTTTAACAATATCCCTGTGTTGGTTTGTATTTCAATGCCCACAGAAAATATACTGTGAATATCTCTCATACAGAGAATAAGGGCTTATTTATCAATAGTGATCTATATTTTGAACTGGTTGGGCTGAGCAAAACCAGAAGGAGGAAACATATGCAGAGTAGAACCTTTTCAGGCCACACTGTCTGCTGCTCACAGACCCCCAACATGCCCCAGAGATTCTATGTCCCCACCTCCACTCAACCACAATGATACAACTTCAACAATCACAACTAAGACATACCAGGATAAACTAGAATGTTATCAATTCCTGATTCATTAGGAGGTTTTAGAAATCTAAAGGTATGATCAAGCTACTAAGTTATAGCTCCAAAACAAGTTACTAGGGATCAAAGAAGGAGCAAATATGTTCTCACTTAGGTAAAACCTTAGATCGATCATTTGAGTTTAATTGCAACCATTTTCTAACAAAGGAAAAATCTTGAAAATTAACATAGAACTTGGAGATTTTTCCTCTGCTTCCTCCTTCTCTAATTCACGATAACTACCTCCTCTTCCTTGTACCTTGAAGAGGCACAAGAGATGATATTAAAAAGCTTGAAAGCAAAAGCTCATCCATTGAAAGTCCTTGAAATCTTTTGTAAGACCCAACTGCCAGGCCTGAGCATCAGGGAGTAGATGAAGGGGGAATTTCCCTCTCTTCCGTATGAATACTACAGAATTTATAGCATCATACTAATAAATATAAATCCCACCGCTGATTATGGTATAGGTGGAGCTACAGGGGTGTATTTATTTGCGAAAATTGAACAAATAAGATTTGTGCATTTCAATATCTTTAATTTATATCTCAAAAAAGAAATGTCAACATTAATAATAATAATATCCAGTAGGTGGAAGTGAAGATAAGGCAAGAATAGCTGACTATTGACAATATTTTAAGCTGAGTGATAGCACATAGAAGTTCATTATATTATTCTATTTATTTTGTATATGTTTGAAATTTCCCATAATAAAAGGTTAAAAAATATAATTGTTTCAGTTTTATCACCAACCCACAGCCACAACTTTTATTGATATGAAGATCATGATAAAAATATCCACTCATATGTTTGACATTTAACAATGCAGGCTGAAGATGTCACCTTCATACAACCCAATCTGAAGGAAACAGCTTGACATTTATTAATTTCTGGGTCTTTGCTTGAATAAATATGGGGCATTAAAGAAGCTTGCCCATAATCATCAAATATTATTCTATTGCCCCAAAAAGTCAAGGGCACCAAGTGAACAACCCTGCACAGTTAGGATTTTCTTGATCTGCAGTGTTGTATGTATTTCTTTACACCTTAAATAGACTGAGCACATCTAGATTATCAAAGTCCTTTCACTACTGATTTAGCCTGTATTTATTCTCCAATTTCCAACATTCCCAGATTAGGAATTCTCGAGTTTTGCACCTTACACGGTATCCTATTTAAAGTATCAATATATAGAAACTAAAGTCTTTCTATAAATGTTTACTTGATGTTCAAGTCTTGGTACCATCCCAAGCAAAGATAAAACTGCTTTATAAGCGGGAATATTTTCATATTAAACAAGAAAGGATTAGTGCTCAATAAACGTGTATTGAATGAATGGTAGACAGACATATTTAAATTAATAAAAGTATTTTATAATAAACTTCAGAGACAGAAATAAAGAAAAGCAGTAAAATACACATGCACACACAAATGAGCATTTGAAAAGATTTTTAAATTAAGGTCATTAGAAAACATTTATGGAGACATTTTGGGCAAAGAAATGCCACAATATATTGAGGCTTTAAAAAATTTTGTATAATACTCTTTACAAAGGACTATTGATTTAAGATCTGCTAAGAGAAGCAGTCAAATCTCTAGAAAAAACTTGTTTTTTCTCTACAACACATTTATTATGGGCATAACCTTAGTTTAAGTTTAATTTTTGTTAAAATTAGTTTCAAAAGATCTAAACTTTGAAACCTAAAATGAGACAAAACGGTTTGTGGAGCCTAAATTACCTGAGTAATTACTTTTATCTCTCTTTCACTTTTCATCTCCCCTTTCCTACAGCTCCAGTGTCAAATATTTGAATAGCAGCAGCATGAGAACTCAAATCATCCTATCCACTCACAAAGAAGGGAGGTGTCAAATCTGTGCTAAGCATTCTACATAGTAGTTTTTTTTTTAACTCATTTTTATTGTTGAATGTATTACAGAAGGCCCTGGCCGGTTTGGCTCAGCGGTTAGAGCGTTGGCCTGTGGTACAGAGAATGTATTACAGATGTCCCCCCTTTTTTCCCCATTGACCCTCTCCTCCTCAATCCTGCACCCCTCCTGCCTTCCCCACACTATTGTCAGTGTCCATTGGTTTTGCATACATGCATAGAAGTTCTTTGGTTTATCTCATCCCATCCTGCTTCCCCCCTTCCCTTTGAGGTTCATCAGTCTAACAACAAATTTGTACTTTTTTATTATTATTATTTTTCTTTATTGATTTTAGAGAGAGAAGAAGTGAGAGACAGAGAGAGATAGAAATATCGATGAGAGAGAACATCGATTGGCTGCCTCCTGCATGCCCCCCACTGGAGATTGGGCCTACAACCTGGGCATGTGCCCTGACCAGGAATCAACCAGTGACCTCTTGGTGCCTGGGTCGATGCTCAACCACTGAGCCACACTGGTAGGACCAATTTGTACTTCTTAATTCCTTCATCTTTTTCACCCATCCCCCTTCATCTTTTTCACCTATCCCTCCATCCCCCACCCATCTGGCAAGCAACAAAAAGTTATCTGTATCTATGAGTCTGTTTCTGTTCTGCTTGCTTATTTTGTTTATAGATTCAGCTGTTGATAGATATGTATTAATTGTGGTTTTATTGTTCATATTTTTGTTCTTCTCCTTCAAGAAGACCCTTCAACATTTCATATAATACTGGTTTAGTGGTGATGAACTCCTTTAGCTTTTTCTTATCTGGGAAACTCTCGATATATCAATCGATTCTAAATGATAGCTTTGCAGAATAGAGTAATCTTGGTTGTAGATTGTTGCTTTTTATCACCTTGAATATCTCTTGCCACTCCTTTCTGGCCTGCAAAGTTTCTTTTGAGAAATCAGCTGACAGTCTTATGGGAGCTCCTTTGTAGGTAATGAACTGCTATTCTCTTTCTGCTTTTAAGATTCTCTCTTTGTATTTAACCTTTGGCATTTTGATGATGATGTGTCTTGGTGTGGACCTCTTTGGGTTCATCTTGTTTGGGACTCTGTGTGTTTCCTGGACTTGTATGTCTGTTTCCTTCACCAAGTTATGGAAGTTTTCTGTCATTATTGTTTCAAATAGGCTTTCAATTTCTTGTTCTCTCTCTCTTCTCCTCTGGCACTCCTATGATGCGAATGTTGGCATGCTTGAAGTTGTCCCAGAGGCTCCTTACACTATCCTCATTTTTTTTGGATACTTTTTTCTTTTTGCAATTCCAATTCGGTGTTTTTTGCTTCCATATAGTCTAAATCAATGGTTTGCTTCTTGGCTTTACCTACTCTTTCATAACAAAGAGGAGCAATCCCATAATTATTGGTGTCAACGGCCAACCTTAACAAATTAAAATTTAGGAGAAGTTATCTTGTTTGAGTCCTGTCTTAACTCATGGTGCCTAAGCAGTGCCCAGTCTCTCATTTCAGAGCACTAGATATAGTCAGTGTTCTCTTTCAAGGAACAGGAGAAAGAAATACCCCGCCTTTTAAAGTATATTATGAAGACAACCTGCCAATCAAATGACTGAGTGCCCATAAGATACAAAACATTCAGAAAAGATGAGAACAAAAGCTTCCTTGCATTGTATACACTTCATATGCAACTCTTAAGACACTTAGCTTCACTGCAGCAAAAGCCTAAAATAGTGCAAGCCTGTCAAATGTTACTATGTTACTATTCCAGGACATAAAAACATCAATAATGACTGCATCTGGAAATTCAATTTCACCAGTATATATATATATCTCACTGCACAACTCATTACTGAGGAAGCATCCTATAGCTGACATGGCATGCACACTGACCGTATAACCTCAATTTTCTCTCACTGGCAACTTTTTGATACTTTTTTCCCTCCAGGGTTATAGTTGTTTTTTGTTTTGTTTTTTTCTCTTAGAGTCAGCTTAACAATGAGTTGTAATGGAAATTTTGCCCTAAAAATGTTCCATCTTGAGTTCAGTTGGTTAGAAAGCATCTAATGAAGTCAAGGTCACAGGCTCATATTAGTATGAAATCCATATGAAAGAAAAGTATTCCACACCTGAGATCAGCTCCTGCTCAGGGTCAGTAGCCCTCTGCTGGATATCATAGGCCAAAGGGACACTGGTGGGAAAAGGGGTGAGAGGCCAGACCTATTAGCTGTAGTGGACAGTCAGTGACATGATCATCCTTGCTGTTTGTGTTAGAGTGTGTGAGTGGCTGAATTAGGTCTGGAAAGAAGAGGGGTGCAGCAATAGCTCTGCCTTTGAGCACCACAAAACCCAAGAGAGGGAAGGAAGACATAGATAAATTATAAATGATGAACTATAGCATATTTTTAGGACCAATTAAATAGTGCACTCAGTAAGCATGGAAAGGGTGAAGAAAAAAAGAAAGCAATTTTTGGTGTAGTAAGGGGAAACTTCTGGAAGAGGTGACCTTGGTGCTAGCCCTTTGAGCGTGAAGCGGGCAGAAGGTGGGCCCTCAGTAAAGGCTCATCCCACAGAGAAGCTTGGGACCCTCCATACAGGCAAAACTACAGCTCAGGCTTTCCAGTGTGCATAGCAGGAAGTCAACTCTTGTTTTCACTCCAGCATCACTAAGCCTGTGGCTCAACCTTTAGTTCAGAAAACATTTCCTATCCAAAACCTGCTGAGAAAAGTGCAAATCAAGGAAACTCATTAAAGCCATCAACTCCTGACGGCATTCTAAGCTCTATCTTAAATCAAGTTAGAGCTATATAAACTACATTTCATGACTCCTTAGCTTAGCCTCTAAAATGTCCTTCACTGAATTATGTTTTAAAATTAAGCTCTCTGAGTAGAACAGTGGTTACCAACAACTGAAGAGTGTGGGAAATGTGGAGATGTTAGTCAAAGATACAAACTTTCTTGATAACTCACAAGATAAAGTTCTGAGGATCTAACATACAGCAAGGTGACTATGGTTAATATAATACGGATTGTATACTAGAAATTTGCTAAGAGAATAGATCTTAAGCATTCACAACCCCCCCCCAAATAATAATAACAATGTGAGTTTACATGAGGCGATGGTGGTGTTAATTAACTTAATTGAAGTAATTATTTCACAATGTATACATATTTGGAACCATCATGTAGTATGCCTTAAATACATAGAATTTCTATTTGTTAACTTTACCTCAATAAAGCTAGAAAAAATAAAATTAAACTCTCTGGCTTGGCAAAATCTATCAAAAATAATCATCTTGTACCCTTTGGTCCAATTGTTCCAATTCAGGCAATTATTCCTATAAATAACCTCCTTTAAGTGTGTAAATAGGTGTATGTGATCATTCACATTGCAGCGTTTTTTCTTTCTTGTAATTTCAAAGCACTGGGCAAAACCTAAATGCCAAGTGGCAGAAGACAAGCTGAGTGAATTAAATTGTATCTAAATGAGAAATACCATGCAGCCAATAAGAAAAGGACAGCGCATACCTATGTCATACTGATCTGGAACTAGCCAACTAGGAGCTGAGACCTGAATCCTGAGAAAGAGCTATTCACCTGGTTAGAATGTGCCAGCAAAAGCCAAACGCCCAGGGCGGGGAGTACTATTAAGAAGGCCACAAGGATGAAGTGGGATGGATGAGGAAGGGGAGGAGGTGAAGACAGAGATCTGAGGGTGAAATAGATCACAGACAGCCCTGGAGGTGATGGTGCAGAGTGGCACTGTATCTTAATTATAATGGGAACCAGTAGAATATTTTAAGCAGAAGCCATGGTTTACGCTTTAAAAGAGTCCCTCTACCCTCTGTGTGGAGTGTGACTTGTACAGGGCTGACAGGGGACACAGAAAGGGGGCCACTGCTGCCGTTCATGCAGGACACTAGGAGTGGTAGCAGGGCAAAGCTGGGAAGTGAACGGCTTGGGCAAACATTCTAGAGATAAAATGCTTATTTCCTCTCCTTTCACATAATTTCCTTTTTTAAATTTCTAACCTCACGGTGTCCTTATACACCTGAATTTTATGCTCACCTTTGAAAGCAGGTGGGACAGAAATGTAAAGTTTTAAATAAAAGAGCATGTATGTCTGTGTGTGTGTGTGTGTGTCTGTGTGCCTGTGTGTAAAGGTAAGAGCAAAGTCGCAGCAGTATGAATATGCCTATGGGAGAAGCAAAAGCCAAGAATCCAACAGACCTGCCTTCAATGTGTGCTTTTAAAGATTCTATTTTCTTTATATGTAACAAGGTGTGAGCTTTACTAGCTGCGCTCATGGTGGTATGAAGATAGAGTTAATATTAAAAGTGCACAGTACAATGTCTAGCACCTTGATGATGGTCAGTGACTGCTTGGGATTAAAATGGGGAGGAGGACCTTGGATGATACATATACCTGGAGGAAGATCTAGGGATTTATGAGAAGCGGGCAAGGGTGCCAAGCAGTGTTTTAGGATTGTGGTAGATAGGTAGTTCTGGGAGGTAGTATATAAAGTGGAAAGGCCAGTTACGAGGTTATTACATTCTTCACAACATCTATATTTGAAAGGGAAAGGAGATATCTCATTATCACCAGTGACAGACAAGAAGAGAATGACTCACCTCAGGTCAAACAACAAACCAGGGGCAGAAATGAGAACGGGCTGAGAAAATCACGCTTCCTATTCTAAGCACACTAATGCACTAGACCTCCGCTGCCTACATTATTCAAATACAGTACGTGAATCTGGCTATTCACATTACCTTTTCTAAAGAGTAATGTTCTCCCAAGTTTAAAATTTTTTTTTCTTCTTTGAGAGTTGTCTCTCATTTCTAGCTTTTCTAAAATCAAAGGTTTTCTTTAAATGGCATCAAACTTTCCCTCCTTGCCCTACTGAATCTCTACATCTGTGTGTCTCTGTAGTACGTCTGTGTGTTCACACACACATTTATCTTCAGGGTGGAAGTGATCTGTCACCATTAACTCAACAGCAGAACATGCTTCTAAAGAGAAATTATCATGTAGTTTACCATATCTTTACAACAAGTAAGGTTTTTTACAAATGCCTAAGAGGAAGTAGGGTAACCAATACATGTGAGAATTTAAAAGCCATGGTGATTAGTGAAAGGAACAGTCTATCCTATGGAAACAAAACGTAAGGTGCTTTAGTAAAATATTGCTATAA
This sequence comes from Tadarida brasiliensis, assembly GCA_030848825.1. Taxonomy (NCBI): domain Eukaryota; kingdom Metazoa; phylum Chordata; class Mammalia; order Chiroptera; family Molossidae; genus Tadarida; species Tadarida brasiliensis. Next base: position 78,965,848 of record CM061260.1, read on the forward strand.
TGTCGTTGAACTCCAGCACATATTCAAACAAGGGAAATGCAAGCGAGGTGGTATCTGGAACAGGTGGTGTATTGTCATTCTCCAGATTCACCCAGCAGGAAGGAGCAGTAACTCACATGAACATCCTGCATTTTCACTGCACCAAACCTAGAGATACGCCTTTTGGGACAGAATAGACAGAACCCATATAACAAAGTCGAAATAGCCCTGCTTTTCAAAATTTGAGACTTCAGTCCTTAAAATACCTTATCAGAATTCTCCTACTCACTTTCAACTATGACTGAGGGAGGCACCTAGACCATTTTTTGTTATCACAGCAAAACTGACTGACACATTGATCAGAGAGCCTCCTGTCAACCCTCCTTCAAGCCACATTCACTGACAAAGAAGCAGCCGTACTGAAGTCCACCAGTGAAGGTCTGCCATCAACCACTACAGCAAATAAAGCAGTAAGAGGAAAGAGATGGTGGAAAGGAAAAGAGGACCTTCTCCTTCAGATTCTCTCTGACAAAGACCCTCCCTGAGCAAACTTCAGTTAGGCTCTCTGAGCCTTCTTCTCAACTAGCCTCGACCTTGACCTTCCTTGTCCATCCCTGCTGAACCCAGTTTCACAAAAATTCTGCTACATCACCTCTGTACCCTCAAACATTTGATCACCTTTTATATTTGATCAAGTTCTTCATCTCCCACTTTGATATCTGATCATCTTGCCATCAGCAAAAGTCTCATTAAATTAGTTTAGCAAGAAACCCCCTACCTTGGTATCTCCACTTAGTAATTTTCCACCCACTGACGCCCTCACTCTGCTTCTTGGCTATAAATCCTCACTTGTTCCTGTATTAGGCATTAAGCTCAGTTCCATACTGAAGTCTCTTTTCCCTCCACTGCAATAATACGAAGTAAACTCTGTCTTTACCACCTTTAACTAGTGTCCCTCTCTGTTTTTCTTTCACTCTAGATAGGAGCTCTCCTTACATTTCTTGTGACATTATTAATTCCCCTGCTGATAGTAACACTAGCACTGGGCATGCACAGGGCCAATGGTCAAGAAAGTTTTTCTGCCTGTAATTTAATTGAAGAGTATGAAAAATACACTGTGAGTATGATTGGAAAGAAAGGAAGAAATGTTTCATTCTTATTTTCTTCCTCTCCTCCTCCTTCTCATTAAGTATAATTTCTACACACCTGTCATTGTTGCTAAACACTTGATCTGTATTGTTTCACTCAATCTTCATGAAAACCTACAAGATATGAACTAAGTCATCTGTGTTTTGGAAATTGGGCCACTGGAGCTTAGATAGCCAGTGGCGGGGCCAGGACTCTAGACATTGAGTCCAGAGCATTTTCCCTCAGCCACTCTGCTTAGAAAAGTTGCCAGATGGGAGAAATGGAGACCATGTGCCCACCACGTGGAGGCTGGAAAGAGAACAGTATGTTCGTGGATCAGAGAGAAGATTAGTACAGGTTGTAGGAACAGGAAAGGGGGTAGGGGCTACAGTGGTTAGAAGCCAGGCTTTAAATAATTTTTTAAATTGATTTTAGAGAGAGAGGAAGGGAGAGGAAGAGAGAGATAGAAACATTGATGAGAGAGAACATCGATTGGCTGCCTCCTACATACCCCCCACTGGGGATTTGGCCCACAGCCTGGGCATGTGCCCTGACTGGGAATCGAACAGGCGACCTCTTGGTGCATGGGTCGATGCTCAACCACTGAGCCACACCGGCCAGACTAGAAGCCAGGCTTTAGAGAGATAGCCAGCACCACTCCACCTGAATGCTGCCTCTGCTAACCCTGTGATTTTAGGGAAGTGAAGCATCTCCTTCCAGCCTCAGTTTCCTCATCTGGACGGTGCTGTATTACCTATTATTCATGTTATTTACCGTATCTCTTGGATCCCCAAAGGGCAAGTTTTTTCATTTTGATGTCTCCAAAAGTACAGATGCCATATAATCAATACAAAATAATCTTTTCATCTGAATGGCAGAGGAGTAAGATGCAACCCAGCTGTTTTGGTCCTGAGTAGAGAAAACTCATCTGCCTAAAAAAGTTTTTTTCATTAACTCATGTGAATTCTTTGCATTGGAAGCATCACATGCAACTTAATTTTCACCAAAATATGGCTCTCTAATTGTCATGTAAATGTCTTCAAAAAAGATTACACTTTGAGGGCAATGAGGCAGCTTGAGTATGCAGAAGACTGTCTGTCACATCCAGGTAATGCATTTAGAGAGAAAACATTGCCAGTGTTTCCGAATAAATCATAAGACTTTTAAAGGTAGTGAGGCATGGCATGGCTGATTCATGCATCGTGAAGGACTATCACTGGGCACTAACATCTGCTTGACAAATGCTTCTACTAGGTTTTTAAGAGAAGCAATTCAACTTCCAACAACATGTAATTCAATTAAAGAAAAAAATAGCACTATGAATTAACAAGAAGCAAATGCAAGCAAAACATCTCAAATTGACAATGTTTCTCTGTCAGGAAATTGTGAGCATGGGTTATGAAAAGCAGCATGTCAAAATCAAACAGTTCCCAATAGCCTAAAGAAAATTAGAAGTATCATTGGATTCTGATTATAAGGAAAACTTGAGTTCCAAGTTTGACTGTCTCATTTAAAAAGATGAAAATATGTCATTGCTTTGATTAAGATAAGCTACTGTTAACTCATAAAACAAGCGTTTGTGTTTTGTACTCATTACCAAGTCTTTTATCAAATTAGTTTTGTGTCTTACAATAGATGCATCACCAAGACAAAGTAATATGATGCTATCATTATGAGGGTATAGAGGTGTATTAGTTTCCTTATTGCTGTTGTAACAAATTATCACAAAATTAGTGGCTTAAAACAACACTAATTTATTATCTCATAGTTCTGAAGGTCAGAAGTCCAAAATAGGTCTTATGGAGCTAAAATCAAAGTGTCAGAAGGGCTGCCTTCGCTCCGGAGGCCCTAGGATAGAATCCATCCGTTGCTTTCCCAGTTTCTAGGAGCTGTCTGCATTCCTTGTCCTGTGGCCACTGTCCATATCCAAAGGCAGCAATTGCACAATTCTGACCTCTGCTTCCATCACTGAGTCTCCTCCTCTGACTTTCCTGCCTCCTTCTGTCTCTTGTAAGGACCCATGTGACTACACTGGACCCATTTGGATATTCCAGCATAATCTCCCCATCTCAAAATCCTTAACTTAATCACATTGGCATATACTTTCTTTGTTATGTAAAATAACAATAGGCACAGAATCTGGGGATTAGGACCTGGACATCTTTGGGTGCCCGAGATTCTGCCAATCACAGAAGATGAGCTGGAGAGAACTTGGTTTATTGTGTCAGACATTTGTGTTATCAGTGAGGTAGGTGCCCTCTATGTTTCTGTTATTGGTGGAAGTGGAATTCTTGGGGTGCCACTGGGAAAACAATTTCCCGAGGCCCCCACAGGAGGATGAGGTACCATGGAAAGCTTTGTTGTTGGTGTAAAATCAAGGGGGTTCCCTTCCAAGTTCTCATCTCCTTCCATCTCGCCATGGAAACATTCCAATCTTTTCAGCAGTGCTAGAATTAAAGCCACTGCCCAGAGTTTCTGCTCCATATCAAAGGACAGTCCAGTTCAGCCTCTTCTAGCTTAGCATGTGTTCCCAGCTGCAGTCCATTGTGTGTGAGGTCCACATAGCCCTGGGCCACATGGCTATGGGGGCCCATGGGCGAGTGCGGGCCACAGAGCAAGAGAGTGCAAGGGAGCAGGAGCGCAAGGGAGAGAAAGTTTCTTTGTCTGGGGATTTTAGCATTCCAAGATTTTGCTCACTTGCAGGGGCTCCACCTCCTAGCCAATTATCTTTTTTTCCAGGTTAGAGTGATAGGCAAGCACTTCTCTACGTCACCACAACTTCACTGCCCATCCACCCATCCTCCCCCTTGTTTGATCCCTTTCTGCAGTGATCTACAGGGAATGGGCCCGGCGTTCCCTGGGGCACGTGAAGCTGTAGCTTCCCGGAGAAGCTGCCCAGATGACCCTGCTTATGATGTCTCAATGTCCCTTTGCTATCTTCCTATTATTAATATTAACTAGCTAGTTATGATGGTAACATTTGGACTTCTGACCATAAGCAGTAGAGTATCCACAAAGGCTATCCTCATCTGCCTCCTGAGTCTTTCTTTCTTCTACCCCACTGAAGTCTTTGCCATCATCTATTCTCTGATCTAAATGGATATTCAGTTTCTAATTTCAGAACTCAGGTATTTTTTCTGCTGCTGTGTTCCACCTCTGTAATTCTTCTCTCCCTTTTCATCGTCTGTATTGAGTAATCTTTTGAAAGGGAGACACTACCCTCTTAAAAAGCTTTTCCCAAGTCAAAATCTATCAGACATGGGCATATCACTACTCCCTATTCCCTTTCAAATTGTACTTCATAAAATTTAGAAATCTACATATGTGGCACCAAGTCGATTTGTTTAGGGAAGGCAGATCCATGTTTAAATGAAAGGGTCAAACCACAAAACCAGGTTCATGCTCACAGACATGGATGACCACATCCTGAGGACTGTGGCCATGATTCTGGTTAATTTTACCACTCCAATATTGAAATCACTTCAGTAAGCTCTATGGAGACTGAAGGTAACTCTTAACTCTGTTAACAACATCAATGATCAATGGACAACATTTTTTTTCACTTTCTTCAAAAATAGAGGAAGGAAATGAAAAACAAAAATCTATGTCAATGAAACTTTTAAAGTTTCCAATTTAAACATAAAAGCCAGGAAATGCAAGTTAAGTATCTCAAGAGAACATTAGCTTGTTCATATTTCATGTGCTTCATTTTAAGGTATAACACTTAACAGTATAATTAGCAATCAAAAATATTTTATCTGTGCACTGTGGGTGTTTGATGTTATTATGAGATCCTTGATTTTTGCATTTCCTGACTTTTGTATAACCTTAATGTTGCATTATTGTCATGTCTTACATTAGTTATTGATGGCTTGTAAATGAAATAGATGCCCTAGCAGGTCTTTCTACCTCCAACTTCCGTAGATAATTTCTGCAGACACACATTTTATGAACCAACATTACAGAAGCTCTATAAAAACCATAATGGAAACAACACAATTCTTACTGAAATGTATGAGGGTTCTAAAAGGTTTTTCACTTTGTAACAATTATGTTGAATCTCTTTGAAAGGTTGTTACTTGTTATGCTTCTTTATGTCATCACATCCATTTTACCTTGCACTGAAAACATATTTCAAAAAATTAAAGCTCCACAGCAATTTCTAACCTATCAAGGGCTTGTTAAGTGTAGCCTTATAAAGCCTGCATTATGTTGTTTTCTCTAAAAATCACAAAGACCCTCAGGTAGAGGTCAGTGAGACAGTACTTAAAGATTGCTAATCTTGGAAATCATTTCTTTGATATTCATTTTCCATGGACACATTTCCAGTGCCAAATGGCAAAGGGATAGTAGTTTAAATATCAAAGATGTTTCTAATTAAAAATTTTACTAACTCAAAACTCTAGCTTTCAAACATAATAAGTAGTTTTATAAAAAGTAGAAGAGAAAAAAAAGATCCCACAGAACATATGCAAGGTGTGAGTATAAATCCATCTGCTCACGAGTCAGGTAAGGAAGATTTCTGCCACATCTCTTTGTCCTAGACAGCCCCCCAACTCATAACCCCCAAGTCAACAGAAAAGAGAAAACAGGATCCAAATCGCCAAACTTACATTGTTTCCTGTCTAAATCCAAACACTATCACACTAAAGTACTATTATTTTTCATAGTACACTGAGAAAAGTTTATATATCGGCAATTGCTGAATCTATAGCTAGATAATGAAAATATCTGATCAATGTAGGAGCAACTATGACAAAATGACCTTTTGGCCAGATCCTGTGATTTTGCTGACACACTGAGAACATGAAACAGCACCAGCTGCTTAGCACAATCCTGGTTTTGTAGTTGACTGACATGGTGTCTTAATTGATCAATTCAGTCATCTAAGAAAGAAATGCTGAAGTTTTTGATGTCACGTGTTCATATGTTCTAGTTCATATTTGATCCTAGAAAACTTTAGTTCCAATATATAATCATAATATAAAATAGAAATGCATACAAATATTATTCCTCTTACATTCATACTACTTCAGCCTCAAATAAGAAATTATAAATGTACCGTGTGTGTGTGTGTGTGTGTGTGTGTGTGTGTGTGTGTGTTTAAAGGGAGAGAAAAGAGGCTAGTATGTTTCTTTCCAGATCTCAAGCAAATGTTTTCCAAAATTTTTCTCCTCAATAATTAATAATTCTAAGGTGTATAACAACCCAAATATATTATCTTGAACTATGGTGTATTGTATCCTTTTATTTTTTAATTTTTTAAATTTATTGAATTTATTGGGGTGACATGGATTAATGAAATTATATAGGTTTCAGTGGTACAATTGTATAATACATCATCTGTATATTGTATTGTGTGTTGACTACCTCAAGTCAAGTCTCCTTCCATCACCATTTATCCCCCCTTAACCCTCTTCTACCTGCCCCCACTCCCCTTTCTCTTTGGTAATCACCATACTGTTGGCCTGTGTCTATGAGGGGTTTTTTGTTTTTATTTGCTCACTCCTTTCAAATTTCTTACCCAGTCCTCCAACACACCTCCTCTCTGACAGCTGTCAATCTGTTCTCTGTATCTATGAGTCTGTTTTGTTTTGTTTGTTAGTTTATTTTGTTCATTAGATTCCACATGTAAGTGAAATTATAAGGTTCTTGTCTTTCTTGCACTGCCTTATTTCACTCAGCATAATACTCTTCATCAAGTCAATCCATACTGTCAAAAGGGTAAGAATTCCTTCTTTTTTAGGACTGAATAGTATTTCACTGTGTAAATGTACCACAGCTTTTTTATCTGCTCATCTACTAATGGATACTTGGGCTGCTTCCAAATCTTGGCTATTATGAAAAATGCTGCAATGAACATAGGGGTGCATTATTCTTTCAAATTAGTGTTTCAGGTTTCTTCAGATATATTCCCAGAAGTGGAATCACTGGCTCATGAAGCAGTTTCATTTTAATTTTAAAGGTAATTCCATACTGCTTTCCACAGTGGTTGCACTAATCTGCATTCCCACCAACAGTACATGAGGGTTCATTCTCTTTTTTCGGCATCCTCACCAACACTTGTTTGTTGATTTATTGATGATAGCTATTCTGAGAAGTGTGAGGTGATATCCCATTGTGGTTTTAATTTGCATTTTCCTAATGATTAATGACATTGAGAATCTTTTCATATATATACTAGCCATCTGCACTTCCTCTTCGGAGAAGTGTCTATTCAGGTCCTTTGCCTTGTTTTTATTTGGATTGTTTGTTTTTTTGGTATTGAGTTGTATAAGTTCTTTATAAATTTTGGATATTAACCCCTTATCAGATATATCATTGGTGAATATGTTCTCCCATTCAGTGGGTTGTCTTTTCATTTTGTTATATGGTTTCCTTTGCTGTGCAAAAACCTTTTAGTTTGATGTAGTCCCATTTGTTTATTTGTTCTTTTGTTTCCCTTGCCTGAAGCAATATATCAGAAAAAAATATTGTTACAAGAAATGTTGAAGATGTTATTGGTTATATTTGCTTCTAGGACTTTTATGGTTTCAAGTCTAATATTTAAATCTTTATTCCATTTTGATTTTATTCTTCTATATGGTGTAAGAAGGTAGTCTAGTGTAATTTTTTGCACATATCTGTCCAATTTTTCCAACACCATTTATCAATAGACTATCTTTACCCCATTGTATGTTCTTGCCTACTTTATCAAATATTAATTGACTGGACTATATATGTGTAGGTTTATTTCCAGGTTCTATAGTCTATATGTTCCATTTATCTATATGTCTTTTTTTATGCCAGTACAATGCTGTTTTGTTTACTACATACTTATTGTTTGATATCAGGTAGTGTGATTCCTCCAACTTTGTTGTTCTTTCTCAAGACTGGTATGGTTCTTTCGGGTCTTTTGTTGTTCCATATATATTTTTGGAATATTTGTTCTAGTTCTATGAGATATGCCATTGGTATCCTGATACAAATTGTGTTGAATCTATAGATTGCTTTGGGTAGTATGGACATTTTAATGATGTTAATTCTTCCTGTCCATGAACACTGTATATGCTTCCACTTATTTGTATCTCCTTCAATTTCTTTTTTCAGTGTCTTATAATTTTCTGAGCACAGATCTTTTACATCCTTGGTTCCATTTATTCTCAGGCATTTCTTTTTATACAATTGTAAATGGGATTATTTTCTTTGTTTCCCTTTCTGATAGTTCTTTATTGGTGTGTAAAAATGCAAATGACTTCTGGATATTTATTTTGTGTCCTGCTACTTTACTGAATTCATTTATAAGTTTTTCTTTTTCTTGAAAAAGGCCCTTTAACATTTCTTATAATGCCGGTTTAGTGGTAACAGACTCCTTTAGCTTTTTCATGTATGGGAAGCTCGTTATTTCTCCTTCAATTTTAAATGATAGCCTTGCTGGGTAAAGTAGTCTTGTTTATAGGTCCTTACTTTTCATCACTTTGAATATTTCATACCAATCCTTTTTAACGTGAAATGTTTCTGTTGAGAAATCAGATGTCAGTCTTATGGGAGCTCCTTTGTACGTAACTGTCTTTCTCTTGATGCTATTAAGATCCTCTCTTTATCTTTAAGCTTTGCCATTTTAATTATGATGTGCCTTGGTGGGGCCTCTTTGGGTTCATCTTGTTTGGGACTGTCTGCACTTCTTGGACTTTTGTGTCTTTTTCCTTCTCCAGGTTGGGAAGTTTGGGGTCAATATTTCTTCAAATAGTTCTTGATCCCTTACTCTCTATTTTGCTTCTGGTACTCCCATGATGTGGATATGGTTACACTTCATATTGTCCCAAAGGTCCCTTAAACTATTCTCATTTTTAAAATTATTTTTTTCTTTATGATGCTCTGATTGGGTATCTTCAAAATTACTGATTCGATCCTCTGCTTCATATAACCTATTGTTGATTCCTTCCAGTGTATTCTTCATATCAGATATTGTATTCTTCATTTCTGATTGGTTCTTTTTTATGGTTTCTATGTCCTTTTTCATGCTCTTGTAGTTCTCACTAAGTTCCTTGAGCATTTTCATAACCATTTTTTAAAATCTCTATATCTGATAAATTGCTTGCCTCCATTTCATTTAACTTTTTCTAGAGATTTCTCCTGTTTTTTAATTTGGGGCATGTTTCTTTTTCTCTCTATTTTGACTGCTTCTTTGTGCTTGTTTCTATGTAATAGGTAGATCTGCTATGACTTCTAGTCTTGGTAGTGTCACCTTATATAGCATGTGTTCTGTGGGGCCCACTGGTGCAGTCTTCTAGATTCCCTGAGCTAGGTGCTCTAGAAATGTCCCTTGTGTGGATTATGTGGGCCCTACTGTTGTAACTGAGTCTTGATTACTATTGGCCCATTCATGTGTGGGGTCAATCCCCAGGCTGGCTGACTGTGAGGATCAAACTCAACCACAGTGTACAAGTTGTTGTGCAGGTGCTGACCATACAAAGCAGAATTTGACTCAGCAGGGTCTGGTGCCTGCTGAGATCCCCCTTTGGAAATGCCACTTGGGAAGTTAACTGGATCCTGCTCTGATGTTGTCTGAAGTTGGCCTCTGACTGTGTTGGTTTTGGGACCTCTTGGGAGGGACTCTGATGCAGGCCAATGTCAAATACTGCCTGTGACTGGCCCTGGGCAACCTGTTTAGAACTACAAAGCTATCCACAGTTTGTGGCTGCATCTGCTGGGTCTGACTGTGCACAGGAAGGATCAAGCTGCACACCAAGGCTGGCTTTTACTAGCACCCAGCTAGGTGGCATATTAGTAAAACTTTCAAGGCACTCTGAGATCTGCCTCAACCTGCCTCTGTCTGCCAGCTGCCTGTTAGGTTCAGTCATTGAAAGAGTGGTACTCAAGTTACATGGTAGGTTTTCAGTGAATCACCAGGTAGGGGTACATGGTGTTCACCAGATTGGTACAGGTTCAAACTCAGTCCCAATGGTGGGTCTGAGGCCACTCAGAAAATATCCTGGGGTACACCAAATCTAGCTGCCACCTTCTATGTGCACACACAACTTTGTGGTGTGGGGTGGGGTCTCAGGGAGTTGTCAGGGTAAGGCCAGCAGAGTTTATCAGGCCCAAACAGACCTAGATTTAGCTATGTGAAGGGAGGGCTCTGTACCAGTCAGGCACATGAGGGGAAAATGTCACCTGTCTTAGAGCCACACAGATCAGTTTTTCCTAGATTCTACCAAGCCTGATCTCAGTAAGGAAGGGTAGCTGGGAGTCAGGAGGGTGGGGCTAGTGGATATTCCTGGAGGGGGAGGTGCTGGTCAGGTCTGGTGGAAGATAGACAGAGTGACCCCTGCCCCAGAGCCACACAACTCATTTTGTCTTGGAGTCTGTCCAGACCTCAGCAGGGCAGAGCTACTAGTAGTCAAGAAGGTGGGGCCATGAGTCCAGAGAGTGGGTATAGCTGATTTCCTGTGAGAGGGGTACCAGTCAGGTTCATGGGAGAGTGGGGGAATGGCCCCCACCACTAAGCCACACCATTCAGTCACTGACACCCCGTGAGTCTGCTCAGACCTCTACACCCAGGCCCAGGTAGCTGTAACTAATTCCTCAGCAGGGTGCATGCTCCACAGAGTGGTGTGACAGGAAATCCAGAGGGTGGGGCTATTGAATTCCCCTAGGCTGATGCTGTATAGAGGGGAGTGCTCCACCCCAGAAAAATGGCATCTGTAGTGTGGGTGAATAACTCAGGTCAAGGATCTTGGCATCTGTCCTTTTAGCTCTCTCCCCAGAGTCACAAACCCCAGTCTGTCCTCACAAGACTCTAGTCTGCTCTGTCTTCCCTCTGCAGAGCCCAGGGTGAGTGACCTCAAATGAGATTTTGTGAGTTGGCCCTCTAAGAGGGTGTTTGTGTGTCTAGTGAACTCTCTGGTGGACAGAATCCCACTAATTTTCACATCCAGATGTTATATGGGCACGTCTTCCCGGTTATGGTGCTATGGAGTGGGGAGCCTAGTTTGGGCTTGAAAAGCCACACTGTTCAGGAAGAGCCTTTGTAGCTAAGATATCCCTCCAGAATCTCAGCCACTGTTCATGGGAACAGGGGACAGCCCTTTCTTATCTCACCCTTCCTATCAGTTTTGATGTGGCTTCTTCTGTAAATCCTTGGTTGTAAGTCAACTAAGCTAGTCTTCAGTTGGTTATTCAGGTTGATTGTTCTATAATTTAGTTGTAATTCCAGTTTGGTCCTGAGAGGAGATGAATGTAGCTTCTACCCACTCTACCAACATCTTGGATCCCTCTGATCTATTGTATCTTAATTGGGAAATCAATACATTTGCATGAAGGTACTCAATAAAATGTGCGACTGCTTTTGAAGTTTAGTTGTAAGAATATGGTTATGGTAAGGTCCTTAGAGAAAGATTTCTCACTGTTCCTCTTGTTGTCAAGTTTTTCTTCCAGTACCAAACCAGGACTATTCACAATAAGTACCTGAGAGAAGATGGTTATAGAGCAGAGGTCAGCAAACTTATTCTGTAAAGGTTTAGACAGCAAATATTTTTGTCTTTGCAGGCCACATATAACCTCTGTTACATATTTTTTGTGCTTTCCTTTATCTGCTTGTTAGTTTTAGATTTTTCTTTTCAATAACATTTTAAGAATGTAGAAACCATTCCAAGCTATGGGTCATAATTTTGCCTGCAGACTGTAGTTTGCCAACTCCTATTATGGAGGGAGTACAAGAACTACCCAGTTTAATTCCCTGAAATGTTAAGCATGAGTCCTTGATACAGTGATTCTCTGCTAACAAAGCACTCCAAAATTCAAAAGTACAATGGCAATTGCTTATTTTGCTCACACATTTGCAATGTGTACTGAGCTCCGTGGGGACAGTCCTGCTGTCCCACAGGACTCTGAGCTGGGTCTCAGCTGGGACTGCAGGATCAGTGTCCACAATTGCTCACTCAGGGCTGGTGAGAATGCTTAGGCTGTTGGTTCCTTTCTGGTTGGCTTCTCTGTGGAGTTGCTTATGTTTTCTCCAGCATGATGATTGTTCTAAGAGTGAGTGTCCCCAGAGAGCTAAGCAGAGCTGTATCACCTTTTACAACTAACTTCACTACACCATTTCTGCTGTGGTCACAAGTCCACCTGGAGTAAAGGAACTGTCACATAGACAGCTCAATGGGAGAAACATCAAAGAAGGGAATGTGAGATGGGAGACACTGCTGTGGCCCTTTTTGGAATGTACAACCTCACAGAACCAAAGCAAATTTTTCAAAAAGATATGCTTTTCCCTTGGGACCTGCAGATTACATTTCCTCTCCTTGCTTCTCGTGTGGGGCAGCTTTGAGCAGAGGTAAGCAAATAAAATATACCTATATTTTCTAGTCCTAGAGAAGTCTTTGAAGTATTTTAATTTTTTTCTTTATGGATTTTAGAGAGAGGGGACGGGAGAGGAAGAGAGAGATAGAAACATCGATGAGAGAGAACATCGATTGGCTGCCTCCTGCATGCCCCCCACTGAGGATTGGGCCCACAACCTGGGCATGTGCCCTGACCAGGAATTGAACCAGTGACCTCTTGGTGCATGGGTCGATGCTCAACCACTGAGCCATACTGGCTGGGCTGAAGTACTTTATAAAACTTTCTGCAAGTCTAATGTATTTATTTATCTGCAGGATTTAAGTATGGAGAGTAGACTCCACACAGTTCTTTCACCATAAAAAAAAAAAAAAAAAAAAAAAAAGACAAAGTGTTGGCTCTTCAGCTTGTGTAAAATGAGTTAAGAAAGTCAGATTGGTGCAACCACTGTGGAAAGCAGTATGGAGTTACCTCAAAAGATTAAAAATGGAATTGTCTTATGACCTAGCAATTTCACTTATAGGAATATATCTGAAGAAATCCAAAACACTAATTTGAAAGAATATATGTAGCCCTATGTTTATTGCAGCATTTTTTACAATATCCAAAATTTGGAAGCAGCCCAAGGGCCCATCAGTAGATGAACGAATAAAAAAGCTGTAGTACATTTACACAATGGAATACTACTCAGCTGAAAAAAAGAAGGGAATCTTATCTTTTGAGACAGCATAGGTAGACCTGGAGAGTATTATGTTAAGTAAAATAAGCCAGTCAGAAAAAGACAAATACCATATGATTTCACTTATATGTGGAATATAATAAACGAAATAAACTAAGAAATCTAAAAGAAACAGACTCATAGATACAGAGAACAGACTGACAGCTGTCAGAGAGAACAAAGCTGGGGGATTGGGTGAAAAAGTGAAGAGATTAAGCAGAAAAAAAAATGTCATAGACAACACTGATTACCAGAGGAAAGGGGCATGGGGGGGCGGGTAGAAGAGGGAATGGGGGGATAAATGGTGATGGAAAGAGACTTGACTTGGGATTCTGAACACCCAATGTAATATACATATGGATTATAGAATTGTGCCCCAAAACCTATATAATTTTATTAACCAATATCACCCCAATAAATTCAATTAAAAAAAAAAAAAGAAAGTCAAGAGATCAGCAAACCAAAAGAGAAGCATGTGTGAAATGGAGTTTTTCCCCTTCTAGGTGTCTTCCCAAGGAGATAAAAAATTTACTTGGTCTGTATCTTAAAAAGGACCTGAGATCCCTTTCTAAGATTTTTATTTGAGAGCTTAGAATATCATTGGGCTTACACCTTTATTATTTGAGATGCTTTTCAATTTTAACAGTTTAAACCTGCCTTTAAATTGCTTCACTTTGCAACATTCCAATAAGCTCTTATAGGTTGGGATATTGATCTAGACACATGGCTATGAGTGACGAGTTAAGCAATGTGTGGCAAGGATAAGACAGGCTGTGGCGTGCACCACTGCCCATCTCAGCCATCAATTTAGAACACCACAACTTTATCAATTGTTTAGAGATCTATATCCATCATGAAGACCCATAGCAGCAAACCATGCATTTCATGTTTGTTGAGCTTTGATTTGATTTTCTCCTGCTCAGGGGAGGGAGCTGACAGGCAGCCGTATGGAGACATCTGCCTCATGTTGAATTGCTAGGGTAATGCACACAACTTAAAATCCTGTTGTTTGCTCTAAATATCTAAGCACGCCAGACTTAACTGAATTAAAACTTTCCAGACATGTTTTTATGGATTTCAAAACACATGCGCCCTATTTCTCAGCAGATTGTGAGTACAGATATGATTATAAACTGTGGTTACATGCTGTTATAATATTTCCTTTGATAATATGATAGTGTTAACACATTTTCTAAATAGGAGAGACTTAAAGGTAGAAATCAGGTTTAGGGTGGAAGTTGGGAATGTGCTTTGAAGCTATTTAGAATAGAAAGCACACTGTTCTTACATTGTGTGTTTATTGCTGGGGCTGAAAATTACCTCTGTGGGAAAAGCACATGGTTTTAATACAGATTGTATATTTATTTGGGGTCATTTGGCAATGTCTCAAGGAGACTATTGGCACCTAATTCCCTCCTTCATCAAGTCATGCCTTGTCATTGTGGGGAGGAAAAATAATTTTCCTATTACTCTTCTAAGTTCTCATTGGGGTCCCTATAACTAAACCAGGTTAACAAAAGAAAAACAAGTTTATTAACATGCATAACTCATGTATACATAGAAGATCCCCGGGGGAAAAATGAGTAACTCTTTAAGGTGACTTAGAATTCAGGCTTAAATACTATCTTAATAGAGGAAAGAAAGGGGTGATGTAGGTCTCTGAAGGCACAGGAAATAATTTTTAAGAAAGATGACAATTTGTGACAAAGGCTGCCTGGGTGTGGTGTCAACTTCTAGTCTCCTCTCCTGTGATGAGTCAATCCTCCCTGAATAATGTAATTCTCCCTGGAGGGATTTGCTGAAGACTGCTTTCCTCTCTTTAAGCAGATACGGGGAATTCAAAGAAAGCCTCTCTCTGCATTGCTGTTAGTGCCTTCAGCTCAAGATAATATACTAAAGCGGAACATTTTGGAATGGCATATTCTGCCACCCTTCAGCATTAACTCTGAAAACTGACAAACTTGCCAATATAACAAAGAGGGTATGAAAAATTAGATATCCCTTTTGGCCTCATTTACAAGCAACTCTTCAGAGGCCTTCCTCAAATTCAAAATACATTTACATTTTTTCAATATCCAATATGCTATCAACCCTACCATTTTCATATAATGCAAATAATTCTCAATAATTCTTTCTTCAGTCAGCATCAGAAAACCATGACACTCAAAATTTCATTTTAGGATATAATCGTTAACTTTCTGTTGCACTATCTTAAGGCCTGGCAAGAGAAAAGATATTAAAAGTGACCGTCTAAGAATATGTAATCCATCTAATTCTTGGATTATAAATTAAACTCAGCCCTATCTTTGGATGAAGTTATAGAACCAGAAAGCTGTATAAATGAGCCACATTAACCTAGACCCATGCAAAATCACTTTCCTTGAGTTATGTCTTAATATTCAGCCCTAAATTTATACCTCGGGTCCAAATGAGAAACATGAAGCAAGCTGCCATGGTACCATAAAATCAAGCTAGAATTACTGCCTTTAGATTACTCAGAACTTCCTACATTAAAATTTGTTGAATAGGAAATACAATGTTTTCTTTTTGACGTAGCTTAAAGTTGCTTGGGCATGGCAAGGACATGGTTTAATCTAGAACCTGTGTTCATTTAAGGTAGCCTGGAAGAGTCTGAGGGAAAGCAATAGGACCTAAAGCTCCCCAACCAAGAATAAACTAACAAACAAAATAGAAACAGACTCATAGGTACAGAGAACAGACTGACAGTTCTCAGAGGGGAGGGGAGAGGGGAGCTAGGTGGAGGGACTAAGCAAAAAACAAAAAATAAAACTTACAGACAGGCAAGAGTATAGTAATTACCAGAGGGAAAGGGAGGTGGGGGAAAGTAAGAAAGGATAAAGGGGGGATAAATAGTGATGGAAGAAGACTTGACTTTGGGTGATGAACATAAAATACAATATACAGGTGATGTATTATAGAATTGTACACCTGAAACATATAATTTTATTAACTAATGTCATCTGAATAAATTCAATAATAATAATAATAAAAACTAAGACACACACACATAAGAAATATACATATATTTTAGAGTTTAGTGCCTAGGGGGATCTCTGAGTAAAGATAACAGTCCAACTATATAAATATATGTTTATCATTTTTGCCTCTGGAAAATTCACTAAGTTAATTGTAAAGGAATAAAACATAATCTGAAACTGAGTAGTGGCAATCTCTCCCACACCAAGGCCTATCAGCCCCATTCTTATTTCTTAAGGACTAGACCTCTTTATTCACTTAATTAACCTACCTGAGCCATAGGGGCACTTGAGTGGGCAGCCTGAGTCCACAACAAAGGGAAGTCGTGCAACAGGAATGATGGATGGGGAAACAAAGCCTTTGCCAGGGAAAGTTTGAGAAGAGATGCAGCTGGGGGTGGAGGCTTGGATTTCTAAACCCCAATACAAAGGTAAGACCTGGGGGTAAAAATGGGAACATTAACTAAAAGTCAACCTCTCAGCTCTCTCCATCATCATCTGACGCTAAGGTATCTATTGCTTGGACCCAAAAATCTTGTCTATAAAGGATTTCCCAAGTGTGAAAAAAAAGTCTCAAATTCTGACATTTTCAAACAGTTGTAGCAGTCACGTACCTGCCCAACTGTTTTAAAGTAAACCTATCAAAAGTCCCAACTGTGCACTAAACTATGATGTGCTTTATATTGTTTTGTGTTTAAATATGAATGGGCAGCAAGCAGGAAATATTTGAAGCAAGCCTGCAACATAGAGAAACTGGTATTAAAGAGAAAAATGTCTCCCTGGCTGGTTTTCTCAGTGGTTAGAGCGTCTGCCTGTGTATTGAAGGGTTGCAGGTTTGATCATCACCCTGGTGGGGGGGTCGTGTGGGAAGCAACTGATCGATGTGTCTCTCTCACAATAATGTTTCTCTCTCTCTCTCTCTCTCTCTCTCTCTCTCTCTCTCTCTCT
Source organism: Tadarida brasiliensis (assembly GCA_030848825.1). Lineage (NCBI taxonomy): Eukaryota > Metazoa > Chordata > Mammalia > Chiroptera > Molossidae > Tadarida > Tadarida brasiliensis. The sequence goes on from CM061260.1 coordinate 78,982,936, forward strand.
CCCTCCCTCCCTCCCTCCTACCTTTCCTTCTACTCTCTATGGAAAAAAAGAGAGAGAGAGAAATGTCATTCCAGAGGAAATGGACATAATGTAGGGCTTAGAATACAACATTAAAATAATGGAAAGAACATCCTCAGAAATAAATTAGTATATATGGAAATAAAGGTGATATGTAGGTGGCAGATAGATAGATAGACTGTGGTGGTGGGGGGCACCAATAACATCTATTTAAATTTTTAAAAAAGATGCTTAAAAAAAGTAACTTAAAATCATAGAGAGAGAAAAATTTTTAAACATTTCCAAAATCCTAGAAAAAGTGGACAGAAAATGGGAGAAAATATAGAAGATATAGAAAGCATAGCAATGTATTCTATAAGAAGTCCAACATCTAACCAACTGGAGTTCAGATGATCAAACCAGAGTAGACAGAGATAAGAAAACCATAAAAGGAAAAATGAGCAAGAATGTCACAGAACTACAGGACATGATCTCAAGACTGAAATAGCAGACTTAGTGCTCATCATGATGAATAAAAACATACCCACATCTGGACATTGTATTGAGAAAATCTGGAGTGCCAAAGATAGAGAGAAAATTCAAAATGCTTTGGGAATATTAAAATTTACCTACAAATGAAGGAAAATGACCATAGGAAGATATCATCAATACTGGATGATAGAAAATGATATAGTGATGCCTTCAAAATAAGAGAGGAAATGATTCTTAACCCAGAAGAATGTCCCAGAATTACAGCTTTCAGTCAAGAACCAGTGTAGAGTGTTAAAGCAGGAAAACAAGCTAGTGTTAAGGATAGTGGTCTCTAAGAAAAAGGTCCAAGAAAGAATATCTAATATAAAAAAATTTTAATGATGACAACATACCAAAGAAAATAGTGAAGAAATTGTAGTAGGGCATTTCAATGTCCAAAAGCCTGATCACCGTCTCAATTTACTATCCTTATATAGTCAGGGTAATGTGAAAATGTATATTAGTTATCAAAACTTAAAACAGCTATAGGAAAAAGAGATATGCTATAAAACTGAATATGTTTTCATCCAGCTTGATCATGCAGAAGTAGAAATGACAGCTCAGCCGGTAGAAATGACAGCTCAGCCCGTGTGGCTCAGTGGTTGAGTGTTGACCCATGCACCAAGAGGTCGCCGGTTTGATTCCTGGTCAGGGCACATGCCCAGGTTGTGGGCTAAATCCCCAGTGGGGGGCATGCAGGAGGCGGCCAATCGATGTTCTCTCTTATCGATGCATCAATGTCTCTCTATCTCTCTCTAAAAATCAATAAAGAAAAAAATTGTTTTAAGTAAAAATGACAGAAGCTGGAAGATGCAGGAGAGTGGAAGAGAAGGGCATGGGTGCTAATATACTTGTCTTATAAGTGAGGACTCAAGAGATAAAGCTCTTACGTAATATGTGAGAAAAATGAAACAAATACATAAATTGAAATCAGAAAAGTAACCAGAAGACCACTGAAAAATAATTGCGATTTAATGGAAGGATGGAGAAAATGTTGGGGGAGAGTAGATGGCTAAATCCTTGCTACTGTAGCAGAAAATAAATAGATGTGAAAAAATAATTTATCAAGATAGAACAGCATAATCATATTATTTGAAATGCTAAGAAAATAATTAGGACAAACAGCTGAAAGAATTAAAAATAGATACTTCTGGAGAGGAAAACTGAAGTAAGTCAGTCTTTTTATTATGAATAATTCTGCATTCCTTTAATCAAGTGTATATATTTCTTTGATAACTAAAAAATAAGATCAATGAAATACTTACAACTGCCAAAATGTAATAATAAAAGCACTAACATTTAATATATTAACCTCTTAAGTGTTATGGTTTCCCTGTGTTTCTCATATACCCATTTACTTCTAAAGCCCAGCTTTGGGGCTATGAAACCTACACACTATTTTTCAGATATCATTTTATTCAATTTACTTCTAAAATATGTAGGAAGATGCAAACAACCTCTTAGGTTCTGAAATTGCTGATCAAAAATAAGCTTCCAACAGTAAATATATCTTCCCTGAAGATTTTTACAAACGATTTCAGAGAATACAGAAATAAATTCATGTACAAGGAAAGAATGAAACATACTTAAAAGTATATTCATAGAATTACAAAATGGGAGGTAACCTTATGGGTAGTTGTTGGAGGAGGAGTTCTCAAGCCCGGCTACACAACAGAATTACCTGTATTTGGAAAAAAAAAAAAAATTAACCCCATTAAATCAACTCCCTGGGGTCCACTGCCCAGGCCTGGCTATTTCAAAAATAGCATCCAAGTGAATTTCAAGTGCCGCCAAGGTGGAGAACCATGGTCTTAAAAAGAGGGGCTATATTTTAGTGTTTCTATAAAGAATCCCTTCCTAGCATTTCTGGGTGATATATATGTTTCTTTGGAATCAGGAGGAAAATCAGTTGAGAAATGGAGAAAACAGAAAAAAGTATAATTCTCTCGTAAGAATTAAAATATAACAAACAACATAGAGACAATGCTGGATCAAAGAATTCTACTGGTCAACTGGATGGGAGCAGAAAACCATGACAGGAGGCTCAGAAGTTCTGGAAACTGAATAGGAGCAGGAGGAGAGGAGCTTCTGTATGGTGTGTGGCTATTGCTACATTGTAAGTGTGTGTTCATAGCCCCGTTTGCTACTAACAGTGAGTCATGCTTGCAAATAAAATAAATATTAATAAATTCATATGCATGTGTTATATAAATTTAAACAAATCCTATGGGTAATGTCATAAGAAATAACAAGTTAGGAAACAAAATAAGTCATGTTGGCAATTGTGGTACATGATCACATGTAGTAAGGGATGTTTGATAGGATTCAGAATGTTCCATTACTTGAATATAACCCAGTATTTTCACTGGTGTTTACCAGAGGTTGGAGTATATCTATCAGGTAAAGTTCTTTGTAAACACTACTAACTTAAATATTTCATTTGTATTTGTAATAATTTGTTTACATATCATAAGAACTATGAAGAATGCTGGAAATATTTTAAGGATCATTTATGATCTATAGAATTCTCCAAATTCCCAAGAATTCCAATTTCTCATCAGCAAATCCCAAAGATTAATATCTTTCAGGAATTTGGAAACATTACATCTTTCCCTTATACGAAAAGTCATTTAGTACCACTTGTGGGTAAGTGCTTTGAAAATCAGGTCTTCACACTTCTTTCAAATGAGGAGGACTTCTTGACTGATGAGGGCAGTGGACTTTGTGGAGAGGTAAGTATGTGTGGTGCTAGGGGGGAGGAGGGGAGCAGTGACATTAGACCAAGGGGGAAACAAGTAGGCAATCATGGAGAGAGACTGAAGGGAAAGGTCTATATGGGTGCAGTCACTAATGAAGAAACTGAGGCAAGAATATACGAATTCATCTTCCTGAATTCATAGAAATATAAGAAAAAAAATTATCAGCCATTTATCTCACTAGTCCTTCATTTAGTCAGCTTCCTTTTTCCATAAATTCTACAACAGAATAACCTACATTTCCAACCTGGCAAGAGTGTTCTAACAAGATTCCCCTTATCTGTTAGGAAAGAGATGGCCAAACCTGATCAGAGAAATAGCCACCCCATGTGTTGATAATGCTCCCTCTTCTCTATTGAATTTGTAATTAACTTTTAATTAAAATTGTAATGAAATAGATAAAGGTACTTAATATTTAATATTAGAAACATTAGTACAGAAAATATTGGTGAGTGTTACTTTCTTTTCTCAAATATTGGTAACAATATAACCTACTGTGTTTCTTTGTGCCCTTGCTCATCAGGACAAAGAGAACCTGAGAGCTAAGTACTACCATTAGTTGCAGTATAAACATTAGGCACTTGTTTAGCCTAATTATTTTACCCTCTTCTTTATTATCCATATTTTGATATTTCTGCTTAGATATTACCATATTTCTGTGTTTGATGCTAAGCCACCTCAGTGGAGTACTAAGGAGCAGAAGAGAACACACATTTATTGAAAGCATATAATGTCCCATACCATTTCTCTACTTAATACTCGAAATCACCCTATGAGCTTTGTATTATTATTTCTATTTTACAGATAAGAAAACAGACTCAGGTGGGTTTAATAAACTGACAAAGAAAATTAAAGCTAACTATGAACCCTGAGCTGAAATTTAAACGTAGATGTTTCTTACTAAAAAGTCCATATTCTCTATACTGTCCTACAACACCATTTTCCTTTTCACAGGAACTGCAGTTACTATTAGGGAATAAACGATAGATATTTTACCTGGTTGTGATTATGCTATCATTAGAGTAGATATAAACATTCTCCTTCTCTCTCCTTCTCTCTCTCTCTCTCTCTCTCTCTCTCTCTCTCTCTCTCTCTCTCACACACACACACACACACACACACACACACACACACACACATACACACACCTAAATTCCAAAAGATGCATGAGCAAAGAAGGCACAGGAAAAGCAAAACATTCACAAGCTGGTTCTGAGCCCCTGCTTGACTCCTGCACAAAGATATTTTTGTTCACTCTCAAATCAACCTAGGGCACCATGCAAAGCAACAGAGAGGTGAGGGTTCTCCCCACTAATAACCTCTTAAATCAGAGCTGGAGGACTAGGGTGCAAGGGAAGACCAGAGGTTTCACCAAAGTTCTGGCATATGAGAAACTGAATTTTTAAAACATTTTCTCTACAATGCTGTGGATCTACACCCTCCCCCCCCAAAAAAGGGGGAAAATTTATCTCTCTGGTTCAATACTGCCAAACTGAATAGGATTATTAAAATTTGTGAGGAGGTGATTAGAATGGATGAGTGTATAAAATTAAACTGTTCAATAAATCTGAAATGTTCTAAGTGAGCAAGGTCCCATGAAATAAATTTTCTACAAATATAAAACTTCAGATTTTGAGCATTATGGTCTTATTCTAGGGACAGAAAAGGAAAGCACATTCATAGCTTCAGTTATCCTTCGCATCACTGGAGAGATACTGTAAGGTAGATATTAGAGCCCTTTGCTAACTATGATTATGATACAATAAAAGCAAATGGTATTAAACAAAATGAAACATTATAAACTCTTGTAGTCAGAGAAGCACAATTTAAATAATCCACAAAAGTTTTGCAAAACAATAAAACTATTCTTATAGGATTTATTACTCCATTTGTTCTCCCCCCCTCCCCCCAAGCTGGTAAATGCATCTATCTACTTATTTATTTATTTATTTATTTATTTATTTATTTATTTATTTATTTATTTCAGTGCTTTAATCAAGGGAACTGCCTCACCGTCACTTTTCATTAAAGGGGATGTTGAGCTGAGCACCACAGAAGGAGGTCATGACTGTGCTGCGAGGCTCCCTACTAGATACTCACTAAAATGAAATGACTCCATCACTGATTGAATAGATTTTTATGATTAAATGGGCAAAAAATATGTTCTTCTGCCTTATTCAACATTAGCAAGCCTTTGCTTGCACCCTGGATTTTTTAACTAGCTATTTTTAAACATTTTTTAAAATGGTGATTAGTTTTCCCCTAAATCCAGAACTTATTTATTTTTAAAGTACTTTATAGGGAAGTCTAAAAAAAAAAATCATTTTTATTGGCTCCTTTGAAAAGTGGGTCAAGACTCATTTCATTTGCAAATGGAGAAGAGGGTACACTAAGTGTAAGTGAATTGATCAAGGTCCAATCATAACAATAATTTATGAATGGATGTGTTTCAATTGCAGGATGCTACCAAGGAGTTTAAAAGAAAGCACTGTGTGAAGTGAAGCTGTTTCATTATTCCTTTAATGAAGATGGTCAGCATCTTCTCAGAACCAAGAAATTGAAGATGGCTGAAAGGTTAATTTTAGGATTGATAATCAAATATACTTTTAGCAATTATAAAGACCTAAAGAACTTAAATACAGTTTTCTCCACATGGCCATGGTTTGGTTCATAAGCCACATACTCATGTAACCCCTGTATGTACTATTCAATAAGTAGCTTTGTACGTTAACTTATAGACACATTATGCAGAACTTACTTAGTTCTGTCAGCATTGTCAGCTGTGGCACATGCAACCAGACATTATTTTAAAAATTATTTTACTGTCAGAAAGAATTCACAGAATAGTATACAGTAAAGGATCTCACAGAAGCAGTGAGAGCTGGGCTCACCATCTAGGTATGGACTCTGCATTTCAGTATGCTCCCCAGGCTTCTCCGAGAAGTCTTGTTGATGGTATCCTGCAAGGAAAACATGCTCTTAATTGATTCATCTCCCAAACCAGCCCCGATTCTTCTGTTAGCAATGACAGCCAACAGAAAGCTGTGTAAATTATTCACAAAGAGTGTTGAATTACTTTAATCCAGCCATTGCTCAGCAATTCTTTAGTGGAGATTAAAACAAGCACAGAAATGGGAAAGACAAGAAAGAGAATGAAGAGCACATTAGAAAAAAATGAACTAAAAGTTTTTAGATCATTCATTCATTTGTCCCACCAATATGTATGATCTGTTTTGTACTAGACACAGACGAGGTGCGGGAGATACCATGGAGACAGACAACAGTCATGACTCCTGCTTTGGTGAGAGAAATAGTCTTTAATTCCACTTAATTGCTTTTAAAATTAAGAATAGAGAACAAAATATCACAAAGGCAGAATTTCACTCCGCTTCCTTCCCCTTTCTTTATAGTCGTCAGATGCTGAGGCTGGAATCCAGCAGCCGTGACCTCGGGCAAGTTACTGTCCTCACAGTAAAATGGGAGATATAATAGACCCTACTTAAAGGGTTATTGTGAAGATTAAATGAGTTAATCAATGTAAAACACAATGTAGAACAATCTGTGGCATATAGTAGGACTTAATTAATGTTAGCAACTTGCTGCTATAATAGTTATGATTTTTATTACAATGTTTCCCATTTGAATCTTTTAGTAGTTAAAGCAAAATTCATAAGAGATAGTGACAATCTCAATGTCGCAGTAACAACCTTAGTGTTACAAGTGCTGGTAAGTAAAGAGCTGGCTCATTTACAGAAACTCTGTATCAGGGGTCTTAGGAAGTGCAAATTAAGTTTTACCCATCACAGGATTGAGTTAGTCTGCTCTGGATAACTGGTGGCACATACAAGACCTGGGCGGGCAGTACGGACAATGGACAGGCCCTTAGCACACTGGGCTGGTCCAGATGCTGCTTTTGCTTCCAGAGCCCACACAAGCTCCTCCAGGATAAGCCAGAGCTGAACAGGGTACCTACAGCAGGTACCACAGGATCAAGAGCACTGGTCCCCAGATGTCATACGAGACATCAACTCAATACATTGGGATGAAGAATCTGAGCATTTCTAGACTTCCTGCAGAGCGGGCATTAGTTCATCCACAAAAATACTGATTTGTGTCCATAACTTTGATGCTGTTGTTACCTTTCAATTTTTGTGATTGAGAATATTCCAATTCTACTGCACCTTAATAGACACTTTAGAAATCTTTTAATGGATAGACATTTTTAAAATGTATTATTAAAGTGTTTCAATTCCTACCTATAGTTTGGAAGCAGCAGTGTTTTTCTCATTTATTTTCAACAGAGAATAAACCTTACTTCCTTTCCTGGAAAGTGGAAAGCGCTTAGCATCATTTTTATAAAAGATCAGGTTTACTGTCACGAAGCAGTTCCCCATCCTGCATCATTTTTGGCACACTGATAATACTACTTTTAATTTGAGCTGTGGTTTAGTAACTATGAGCACAAAGAATATTGCTTTCTAATACTTGTCTCCAGGGTAATATAAATCAATCCAGGAAATAGACTCCTTCCTTGAGTAAAAGATGGTTACTTTTGGCTAGGGGAGGTTTGAAAGTTAAAATTAGATACTCTGAGCTCAGTGCCTACCTTTTGGTCTCCCGCTAAACTGACTGATTTTAAATAAGTGAATTTTTAATAATCATACTAAAGTATGATTCCCAGTGAGCACTGTTCTTCAAAAAAGTTCATGTAGGAAGAGATAAACCAAAGAGCTTATATGCATATAATTATAACCAATGGACACAGACAACAATACTATGAAGCGGGTAGGGAATGGGAGCGGGGGAAGGGGGGAGGGGGAAGGAGAAACACCTGTAACAAAAATTAATTAATTAAAAAAATGAAGTGAAGATGATAAAAAAGTTTATATATTTGAAAATTAATTACTTATTTTGATGAAGGTTGCTACTCGAGCCTTGATTATAATTCATTTTGGAAATTTTTTTAGAGCTAGTTTACAAACTGTACAGAAACAGACCTATCAATGTCAATTATATGGTCCCATCCTGATCCTCAATGTAACTGTCAGGTTTAGTTTAGAATCTCCTCTGACCTCTTCGGAACCACAGAACCCACCTAAGTAAGAATACCCTCCTCTGGTGATGGATGTGTTAAATTAACTTGATGTGGGGAATCCTTTCACAGTGCATACAGATATCAAATCATCACGTCACACACTTTAAATATTTTACAATTTTATTTGTCAATTGTACCTCAGTAAAAAAAAAAAAAAAAAAAAAAAAAAAAAATAGCCTCTGCTGAAAGTTTTTCAGGAGGAAATTCCCTAAAAGATGTACCTAATTAGAGTTGCAATAATGTCTGAGCAATAATGGGATAGTTGCAATATGTTTATAATCTCCTGATAAGTTTCAAGAATAAAAACTCTCATTTGTACAAGCTTAAAAATGTGCCTTTCAGAATACATGCAATTTACATATTTCCATTAGAAACATAAGTTTCAGTGAGGCTTAAACAAGAAATTGTTTTTTAGAGTTGGTCATTTTGAATTATGACCAAACAATTCTAAAAATAGGTAATTAGCTTATGCTAGCCCTTTGTAAAATATTCTGGTTAAGATTTATGGTTGGGCCCTGGCCAGTGTGGTTCAGTGGTTAGCGCATCAGCCATAGACCAAAGGGTCACAGGTTCGATTCCTGGTCAAGGGTATGTGCCTGGGTTGCAGATTTGATCCCTGCCCCCAAGGCCATGTGGGAGGCCACCAGTCGATGTGTCTCTCTCTCACATCTGTGTTCCTCCGTTCCACCCTCCCTCCTTCTGTTCCACTCTCTCTAAAAATCAATGGAAAAAATATCCTCAGGTGAGGATTAAACAAAACAATTTAAAGGAAAAAAGAGATTTGTGGTTGGATATTTTCTGTTAAAAGAAAAGCTCAGACCAGTGGCATTCCATTAGATCCACCCTCCTGTCCACAGCCCTTGACTTCAGGTTTGGTATGCTGGATTTGGCAGGGCATTGTCTACACACAGCAGTCTCTGTATAGATAGCGTGAGTTAGTTTTAAGCTTAAAAGTTTTCTTTTATTTCTAAAAATCCTGACATAGACCCAAATAGGCTAAAAATCAAGCTGACTATAGAAGTTATATTTTATCAATGTATTAGATGAACTTGTCATAACTTTTAATAGGAAAGTGATTCCCTCAATTGAGATACAAGTATGTACTGACCTGTGTCCATCAGGAAATTCAGAAAGCCAAATTTTCGATGAAAGGCACATTTTCTTAGACAGAGGTTCATTCACAAAGGACTTGAACAGACATTTTCCCAAAGATGTTATACATGGCCAATAGGTACATGAAAAGGTACTCAAGATCACTAATTATCAGGAAAGTGCAAATCAAAACCACAGTGAGATATCACCTCACACCTGTCAGAATGGCTACTATAAAAAAGGCAAGAGGTAACAAGTGCTGGTGAGGACGTGGAAAAAAGGGGACCCTTGTGAACTGTTGAGGGGAATGTAAATTGGTGCAGCCACTAGGGAAAACAGTATTGAGGGTCCTCAAAAGAACAGAAATAAAAATATCATATGATCCAGCAATCACACTTCCACACTTTATTTCCTATATATCCAAAGGAAATAAAAATGTTCTTATCAAAGAGATTTTTGTATCCCTATGTTCATTATAGCATTATGCATAATAGCCAAGACACAGAAACAACCTACATGTCCATCAGCAGATGAATAGATAAAGAAAATATGGTCTATTTGTATACAATGGAATATTATTCAACCACAAACAAAGAAAACCCTGCCATTTGCAACAGTGTGGATGAGCTTAGAGGGCATTAAGCTAAGTAAAATAAGTCCAACAGAGAAATAAATATATCCTATGATCTCATTTAAGGTGTAATCTAAAAAAAAAAATAAACTCATATAAACAGATTAGATAGATGGTCACCAGTGGTCAGAAGATTGGGGGGTTGGGGTTATGGATAAAGATGGCCAATGGGCACAAACTTCCAGCTAATAGATGAATAAGTTCTGGGGATGTAAAATATATAATGGTGACTACAGTTAACAATGCTGTGTTATATACTTAGAAGTTGCTAAGAAAGTACATCTTAAAGATTCTCACCACGGAAAAACAATTATAACTATGTGAGGTGCTAAATGTGTTAACTAATGTCATTGTAGTAATCATCTTGCAACATGTATGTATAGCAAATAACACCTTAAACTTATACAATGTTATATGTCAGTTATATCTCAATAAGGCTGGGAAAAATATGAAAAAAAGAAAGGGGCCCATTCATATATAATAGGGAAATAATTGTTTGGGTGTCTGTCACAGTCCTTGGATCAGACTGTTTGGCCCAGAGGTCTGAGGCATGATTGCTTTATCACAAATACGTAACTCACCACTGTTTGCCCATGAAAGTCAGTGGATCTGGCTGCACACAAGAAAGCTGACGATGCCTGGCCAGTGTGGCTCAGGGATTGAGCATCAACCCATGGACCAAGAGGTCACTGGCTGGATTCCCGGTCAGGGCACATGCCCAGGTTGTGGGCCCAATCCCCTTGGGGGTGGGGGGCATGCAGGAGACAGTCAGTCGATGTTCTCTCTCATCAGTGTTTCTATCTCTCCCTTCCTCTCTCTCTAAAAATCAATAAAGAAAAAAAGAAAGAAAGCTGACGATAGCCATGTTGGAGCTAATCTACTATAGACATATGGAAGATGTATGAATTCAGCCCCTTGATTATAAAGAAAGAAGCAGGAGCTGGAAGATTACCAAAAGCAAACAGCTTTCCTTCTCTCTGCAGGCATGTATGCAAAATAAATCATTCCTGAGATAGTGATTAATGTTTTATATTTTCCTACTTCTCCTTCCAATAAAATTAAATTAACGTACATCTACTGACTTATGAGACTGACTTCTTACTGCCTTCTCAAAGGCTGGTTTACTATTTATGAATGTGGGTAGCTGCTGTGCTTTTTATATCTCTTTAATGGCCTTGATAATGGTGAAGACATTAGAAGTTATTGTGTTTTCTCCATTTAATGGGCTTTCTGTTAGACTCCCCTGGGCTAGGGGGCGTGGTGATCTGACAAACAAACCCATTCCTGTGTTCCCCACTCTGTTCTCTTCCAAGGTCTGGTAGGGGTGTGGCCCCTGCTGCTTAGAATGCGGCAGCCCCTATGAGCAGTGCTGCCCATCGTGGACACGCTGACCTGGAGAGTCACTGAGATGGGATCCAGTGCAGAGTGCGGCTGGCTGTTCTGCCTCATACCTTTATGTGCCTTCATACACTGTCACTTGAGCTCCTTGATATTGGTATTGAACCATATAAATCACTTTCACTGAATACTTAACCAAGATTGGGCCCTGTTTGCGTGAAATGGTGATATGTAGATGTCCTCAATGATAATAAGTTGTCACTGAGCCTTATTCCTTAGGTCTGTGTTTGAAGCGTTTGAGGTAATGATGTAAAAAACATGGGAGTTGGGTAAAGTCCCAGATCTCCTCTTCATGATCTGAGTGATCTGGTCAAGATCTTTAATCTCTAAATCTCAGTTTCCTCATCTGTAAAATAATTAAAGTAATTAATTATCTGTCTCATCGTGTGACTGTGGGATGAACATTTATATAGTTAAAACACATAACACATGGTCAACACAACAAATGGTAGCCATAATTAAATATTTTAAATTTTACAACTACTAATATATCAATAAATGGACACTTCTACAGAACTAATTTCACAATTACTAAAATATTGGAAAACTAATAAACTCTACTTTAACTTATTACAAATATGACATATAAATGTATTATATATTTCCTCAATAGTCACCTAACTCAAGATTTCATTTTCTTGAATGTGCTTTTAGAAGATTGCTGGTAATTGGTATGATGTAGCAGAGAATAGAAAGTAATACACAGGTTCGGCCAGTGCGGCTCAGTGGTTGAGCATCGACCCATGCACCAAGAGGTCGCCGTTTCGATCCCTGGTCAGGGCACATGCCAGGGTTGTGGGCCCGATCCCCAGTGGGGGGCATGCAGGAGGCGGCCAATCAATGTTCTTTCTCATTGATGTTTTTATCTCTTCGTCTCGTTTCCTCTCTCTCTCTAAAATCAATAAAGGAAAAAAATTTTAAAAAAGAAAGTAATACATAGATATTATCAATACATAAATCTCACAAATGCTCAGTTTTATGAAAACTAGCCATAGCCTAGAACCTATTATAGTGGCAATACATACATAGCATTGTAAACAGGTGATCAAACTTCTAATTCTAGAATATAAATTTGCTTCTACATCATCTTAAGTAAGACATACTTTAATATTTTCAGGTACCAGATTTTAAGGATATTAGGTTTTACTGGTTTTCTAATTTTTAATCTTTCTAAAATACTGAGATTTATATAAACATTATAAGTAAATAATATACCCAAATGTAACTATCATATATAATATAATCATAGTAATTTGAGCTAATGAGAACATATTGCAGACATTGTCAGTCTAATAAACACATCCTGAGTAATTTTCATGGATGCACTTTTCAAAATTATTAAAAATCATATTCCTGTACAAAAAAATAAAGCAGTCAGTAGGTTGATATTCCAATTCCTTCTGCCAGCATATTACCAGGACTTTCTGAGCAGAATACTGCTATATCCTTCTTGAAAAGTTTTCCTTCTGGGGGTAGCTTTCCTCCTACTCCTGCAGCGACTTAGACAGCGAAAAACTTAAGACGGTGGACTTGAATTTCAAAAATGACAGCTGAGTAACAAGCCAGACTGGGACGATGTTCAGGAAGATGGACAGTTCTGTTTTAAATGAAGATGAAATTCCTTCTGAATCAACTTTCATTCCGGGAAGAGTACAAGGCCTTGCCCAACCAAAATTGCACAACTCTGCTGTCAAAGGGGAGCGGCTGGAACTCTAGCACGGGGCGTTATCACACGGAGAAGCGGGGACGCACAGCTACAGATCAGACAGCAGCCGCGTGAAAGAACAAAGTGGGCTTCCTTGACAATTCTATTATTTGATAAGTTTCATAAAAAGAATTTTGTCTCTATCTCAGTAATGTATTCAAACTGCTATGAAATATGATCAGTGTGTCAGCCTCAGCACTGAGATGAATGTTCTCACATCTCAGACCTGATTGGCATGGTTGAGTTGTTTACTCACAGCCAGACAGTCAAGTGGGAGATGATGGCGATGAGGCCTGACATGAAACCTACACAGCTGGGCAGCATGGGACCAGGTCTGAGGACGCACAGTCTGGGAAAGCAAGGCATAGAGCGGCCAAGAGATCATGAAACCTCAGCCACAATTGAGGTAACTTATAAGTACTGAACTCCCAAGGAGTATGAAATATGCCACTAGGTGGTGAAAAAACAGTGGTGAGAGAATCTAGGGGATAGTGATATTTTAAAACTCAGATTGGCAATAGGCATCAGGGAGGGCTACCAGGTGTTAAGAGCTGGCCTCCATCTCCAGGAACAAAACAAGGCTCCAGGCTTTACAGGAATTCTGGGGAGATGTAGGATTTGGCGATCAGTGCAGAAGCTTGGAGGTACACAGAGTAATCCTGGAATCAGGGAATCAGTGCGACACACATAGTCTCTGTTAGAGGAAACTGTGATGTAAGAGCCATGTGAGAGTCCTGGTGGTCAAAAAAAGCACAGATGTTCCAGGTGAGTTTTGCAGCAAGAATGTCTCAATGACAGTATCCTCAGTCAGAACAGAAAGGACGGTGACCCTATGCAAAGACCCAGCCAAAATGGAATGAATGGATTGGAGCTCCTAAAATTCTTTCCTAATGACCATGAATATTTTTATATTGAATTTATTGGGGTGACATGGGTTAATAAAATTATATAGGTTCCAGGTGTATAGTTCTATAATACATTATCTGTATATTGTATTGTGTGTTCACCACCAAAAGTCAAGTCCCCCTCCATCACCATTTATCCCCCATACACTCTTCTACCTTCCCCTACCCTCCTTTTCTTGTAATCACCATGGTGTTGTCTGTTTCTATTAGGGGGTGTGTGAGTGTGTGTGTGTGTGTGTGTGTGTGTTTATTCCTCACCTGAGGATATTTTTCTACTTATCAGATAGAGTGGGAGGGAGGGAGAGAGAGACAGAGAGAAACATCCATGTGATAGAGCCACATTGACTGGTTGCCTCCCCCATGACCCGACCAGGGCCGGGGACAAACTGCAACCGAGGTACGTGCCCGTGACCTGAATCGAACCTGCGACTCATTGGTCCGTGGGCCAACGCTCTAACCGCTGAGCCAAACTGGCCAGGGCTTTGTGTGTGTGTGTTTTGCTTAATCGCTTTGCCTTTTTCACCTGGCTCCACAACCTTCCTCCCCTCTGGCAGCTGCCAGTCTGTTCTCTATCTGTGAATCTGTCTCTATTTTGATTGTTATTTCATTTGCTTAAAAGCTGTGGCATGCAGATCCTGTCCCTCCCCTTCTAGGAGCATCTTACTAACCCTCCAAAGCCTGCTTCTTGGTATACTCAGGTGATCACCTCCCCATCTTATAGTGAACTTGAAGCTTTACCGCATTCCTAGGGTCTCCTTGGTATGAGTGTGCGCGCGCGCGTGCATGTGTGTGTGTGTGTGTGTGTGTGTGTGTTGTAAAGCTGAAGAGAGAAGCAGAGGAAGTAAGTCTGGGTGAACTGAATTGAATGCCATTATATGTAGCATTTTATCTTCCATAATTTTTGACAATGCATTAATCCATTTATAGAAGCAAGCTTGTGTATTGATGGCTGTATGTCAATATTAATGTTCGGAGTAACAAAACCTTGCCTGAGGGTGGAGACTGAGAGACTGCAATGAAATCAAAGTGGACACCACCACAGAAACATTTCGGAAGGAAGAGAACTTTATTGTATTTCAATGGAGTGCTTATTTGCCACTTCTAATTAAAGCACTGAGAAAGAAGGGCCATTTTCTCCCCAATTTTCTGAGCTTCCATAACCAGTAGTGTCATGTTAATCATATGAGAAGGCAATAAAAAGTTCAAAATGTAATTTTTTTTCTAACTGAAATGTGTTTCTTTGTCCAATGGCATCTTTATTTTTATCTACACTTACATTCATCTTTGATATTATATGTCCTTCCTTATAATACAAATATTATGGGTATTATCATTATTATTGTGTTATTTAACATTAAGAAATTATTCAAGTTCATCTACTTATAGAGGCCACTCTGTCTTCAGAATATACAGTGTGTCACCAAAAATTATTTTAAAAAAATAACTGATTTGTACAAACGTAACAAAGAGGAAACCAAGTAAAGTTTAGAAAAGGAAAAGCTCATTTATTTTAAGATGAAATGCGAAAGGAAATGAGAAGAATAATGAATGAAGTGGTCATGTACAGGAACTTGCTATGTTTCTTTAAAGTAAACAAATATGGCCCTGGTGGGGCTCAGTTGGTTGGGTATCATCCCATGGGTTTGATTCCCAGTCAGGGCACATGCCCAGGGTTGTGGGCTTGATCCCCAGTAGGGGGCGTGCAGGAGGCAGCCGATAGATGTTTCTCTTATCAATGTTTCTCTCTCTCCCTCTCCCTTCCTCTCTCTCTACTAATTAATAAAAAATATTTTTAAAATAAATAAATATGCATTTAGCCATAGTGTAATTTGAAATGAGAAGAAGATATGAGAAGCTAATACCATACATTTCTTTTAAAGAAATTAAAGGAAGGTTAAAATTAATACTAAAATATATCCAGTGGAACTATATAACATACTATATCAGGATCTCTATATTTCCTGGAATTGGAGGCAAAATCTCCAATAATACCTTCAGAGAGAAGAATCAAAATGAAAATATACCAGAAAAAGTATATAAGAACTTAATTCACATTAAAGTGTAAAGACAAATAAATGAACAGAGATTAAAGGAATAATTAGGACAGTAGCCCTACTAAGAACAAAAGAAGGAAAAATTCTACTTCAAGGCAAATTTCACCTACTTTATCATTTTGCTCTGGGCTAGACCAGATGACCTGGAACTCAGGGATCTTGAGGAGAAATTTGTAATAAAGGTGGATATTCTTGGCAATAATTTGATTTCTTAAAAGCAAATAAGTAATGTCTGCCCACATATTTATTAGTCATTGTCACTTAATCATGAACAAGTGTAAAATATTCTGACATGAAAATGTATTTTGTTTACTTTGCTCTTTAGTCAATACCTCAAACTATAAAGTTCCCAATAGGAAGTCTAGTATTAGTAATTACTGTGTTAGAACTTGTAGCAATACAGAATTTGAATATACAGAAATCATGATTTTGTAAGCAATTTTAATGTCAAGAGAAGTTTATGAGGGTTTCTTAATACACATTAGAATTGCCCCATAGCACAAAGGTAAATTAGGTTGAACAAAATCAGTGGAAGAAAAAATAGAATGCAAGTGAATATGGAAAATATAACTCATAAAAGTATTTATCTTCTTTTCCAAGATGTATGGCAACTGTTTTACTTATTGGAATATTGGCCAACAATTTTGTAAGATGATAGATTTTATTTTAAACGAACAAGTAGTCAGAATTATATGGAATTTCATAATAGTTCTCTTTTTGTTGGCATATATAAGCAACAAAATCAATGTGGGCCTTTATCTCTTTAGATTACCCTGAGGAATGCATTCTACTTGAGGCTCTTTGCTGCAGAATGCTTCCACAGAATTAACTAACAACAGGTCATGGATTCCACCCAATCATTTTACCAATGGGTATTGACTGGGATGATGCCTGGGTTTCTGTATCCTTAGAGGAAGCTTCTGAGAGGTTACAACATAACAAGCATGTGTGAGGTTCAGAAGATTATTCTGATTTCTGGCTACAAGCACAGTGATCTACACTGTGTATATACTCAATTCCAGCAGACAATCTCTTAGGAGGTACTAAGGATTCTGTGTTCTTTGCTAGGTGTGCGTGCTATAGATCCTGAGGACATGAGGAGAACTTGTTACTCTAGCTTACTGATTCTGGTTTGCTAATGTAAGATATGCCTCTTGATTGAAAAGGGGAAAATATGTTAGGCCACCAAAGAGGAGTGAAATAAAAAGTAGTCCTCCAATGATATCTAAATCACCATTCAGATAAAGTGGTCCACTGTCCCTGAGGAGCTTGGAGGCAATATGGCTGGTGAGTGGATGAACAAGGACAATCACATTGGCAGTGTCAGTTCAGGCAAAATTTTCTGACATACAGAGTATTTGGGAAAGAAAATAATAACTTTTCTTATGAAACTAGATGACTTTCTTTCCAACTTTGATCCCTAAAGTTTATCTGGGAAGTGAAAGTAATGATAGTACTATTGTGAGACTTAGAAAGATTTCAGTCATGATAGTCACATATTCGAGAACCAACACAAATGTAACACAGATAGTGGCAGAAAGGAAAAAAATATTGGGTAAAATTTTACTAGGCAATGAAAAGTATAAATCTAAAGATTTGATAATATCAATAAAATATAGAACTGGTGGTTAAGGAGAACTTTAAAAGTCTTAAAATGCTTGTTTCCATGTTAAAATAGAATTTTCTTTATTTCTATCTCGAGCCAGGTTCACAGGATACTTTAGGTTAGAAGGTACATAGTAATGTAAAACTAAGTGGCATAAATTCATGTGGCAGAGCCAAGGATAAAATCAGGATGATGTATATTACTTGTCTCTTACCCCAGTTGTAAGGATAGAAGTCAATTAATCAAACACTAAACAAATATTTAATGAGTACCCACCGTGTGTTCAGCAGTGCAAATTAGCAGATCAGTAATGGCTCTAACTTTAACTCATATTCTTTTGGGAGACAAATAAGATTATTTTTGTTGACTTTGGATTAATTTATATGGTTATACCTACTAGAAGAATTAAATCAGAAATTTTATTCTTCATCCCACACCTAATGTGATTTCACATATGTGTTGTCTCTTTCATTTGGAATCCCAGTTACACAGCCTGCCTTAACAACATATGGTTGGTGGAAAGAGTGCATTTGTGTTTCAGTAATCTATTCAATAAAGAAAAGTCCATTTATGGCTCAAAGATGAATCTAACACTGGAATGCAGTGTGTTGGCTTTTAGCTTTGCTATGGCAACTACTCTTCATTGTGAAAAGGAAAGAAAAACTCAAAACATTCTCTTGCTGAATAATAAATGAGAATGATTCATTTCCAGTTATTTTCTTTATGAATATAGGGGCTTATGGAAAGAACAAAAAGTATCCACTTGGCTTACATTAGCTTTTGATAAAATTAAATAGATCCATTTCAAAGTAGATTTTCCCACGATACTGGTTAGAGACAATGCATATCTTCCTGCTAAGTGGTCGCCAAGATAGTGAGATTTAAAAAGAAGACAGAAAAATTATCCACAGCATGAAATAATGGTTCTTAAAATGCAAAAGTTGAAACTAATTTCTAAGGATGTTTTGGAGACAAAGCAAAATAGGCGAATATAGTGTTTTTGTTAAACAAAAGCAAAAATTATCAGTTGGTTGTTTGAATGGATGTTTCCACTGGGATACTGTTAATGGAGAGAAATGAAGACAGGTTAGAAGAAAAAAAAATGTTGTGTTTTTTTTGCAGATTTAGAGCAGGCATCGGTTAACTAAAAGACAAATAAAAGGAGGAAAGAAGAATTTCAAATGTGTGGCCATGACAAATGTTTAAATTTAATGTCTCACTCTTCTTTGTGCTTGTTATTTACCCACATTTAAACCAGTGTTCTCCAATTCAAATAAAGCTCCATATTGAGGGAATTCACAGAAAATTCAAACCCCAAACATATTTTTCATTAGAAATATTTGGGAAAAACTAAGGACAAAGTAGGATTTTTGACTACTATAAACAGTACTCAACTTAGTACTGTTAAACTTTGACCCAGCCCCAATCCAGAGAAATATAATAAAGCAGATAAATAAACCAGATATCAAACTTGGCTAACTCCTTCACCATCTCTAAGTCTCCTCAAATATCATCTTCACTACAAGGCCAATGCTGACCACCTAATTTAATACTATAACTTGCTTGCTTCCTGGCATCTCAGTCACTTTATGTTCTCTCTTTTCTCTCTTCCATAGTATTTGAGAATTAAGGACATCTTCATCTACAGAGCTTACCCATAGCACTGAGACCTGAGGCGCCAGTATAAACATGACACAGGACATTTTTGCTCCAGAAGATAAGGCTGTATCTAATCCAATAAATAACTTCACTCTGCTTCAGGAGATGCAAACTGATTAAGGTAGGCAGTTTACTTATTTGGGCAATTATCCCTCCTATCAGGCAATAGATTGTTTACATGTATTAAACAGGAGTTTACTTTTTAAGAATCTCTACTGACCCTAACTCTTGTATTACAAACTCTGTCCAATTCCAGCGGATTCCCCTCCCTGAAAGACACATGTTGAGCCACTTGATCCAAGGCCCCAAACATTATAAACACCTTTCACTGATCTGCTGCTTCTTGAGACACTACCAAAACTCCATCAAGGTGATGTTCCCCATTTTACTACAGTAGGTCAAATAAACTTCACTTCACTTAATCAACAGATTTGCTGGTAGTCTTTTGAAGAGTCAAGAGTCAACACATTTATCACTTTCAGACATACTATACTTTACTTTTCATGTTTATTGCTTATTTTAGGTCTCTTCCAACAAGCAAATTCCATGAAGGCAGGAATCTTTGTTTTGTTCATTGACATCTGAATACCTGTGACAGTGCCTGCAACTTAAAAAATACTTGACATATACAGAACACTCAACCAAATGGCAGCAGAATGCTCATTCTTCTCAAGCACACATAGACTATTCTTTAAGATAGATCACCTGTTAGGTCACAAAACAAGCCTTAACAAATTTAAGAAGATTAAAATCATACCAAGTATGTTTTCCAACCACAAGGGAGTAAAAGTAAAAGTAAATTGCAGAAGGAAAATTGGAAAATTCACATTTACATGGAAATTCAACAACATGCTTTCAAACAACTAATGGATAAAAGAAAAAGAAAAAATTAGAAAATACCTTGAGACAAATGGAAACAAAAACACAATTTAACTAAAACTTATGTGATAAGCAGCAAAAGTAGTACTAAGAGGGAAGTTTATAGTGATAAATCCCTACATTAAACAAGAAGAAAGACCTCAAATAAATAACTTAACTTTACCCATCAAAGCACTATAAAAAGAAACTGTGCAGAAGGAAGGAAATAATAAAAATTAGAACAGAAGTAAATGAAATAGAGAATGCAAAACATAGAAAACATTGGCAAATTAAGAGTTGGATTTTTGAAAAGATAAACAAAATTGACTAGCTAGACTTACTTAAGAAAAGAGAGGATTCAAATAAATAAAATCAGAAAGGAAAGAGGAGACATTACAAACAATGCCACAGAAATAAAAAGGATCATAAGAGACTACTATGATAAATTATACTCCTAAAAGCAGGAAAACCTAGTAGATGGATAAATTCCTAAACATATAATCTACCAAGACTGAATTATGACAAAACAGAAAGTCTAAACAGATCTCTAATTAACATGAGATTAAATCAGTAATTAAAGATCTCCCAACAAAGAAAAGCCCAGGACCAGACAGCTTCACTGGTGAATTATACCAAACATTTAAAGAAGAATTAATATCCATCTTTCTCAAACTCTTACAAAAAAATTGAAGAGGAGGAAACACTTCCCAATTTGTTTTATGAGATGAACATTACCCTGATACCAAAGCCAGATGAAGAAAGATGCCACAAGAAAACTATAGGCCAACATCCCTGATGAACACAGATGAAAAAATCTGCAATAAAATACTAGTAAACCGAATTCAACAGCACATATACCATGACCAAGTGAGATTTATCCCTGCAAAGGATGTTACAACCTTTGAAAATCAATTAATATCATATACCACATTAATAGAATGAAGGATAAAAATCATATAATCCCATCTCAATAGATGCAGAAAAAGCATTTGATAAAATCCAACACCCTTTTGTAATGAAACCTCTCAATAAACTAGGAAAAGAAGAAAACTACCTCAATAAAACAGAGGCCATTTATGGAAAGCCCACATCCAATATCATATTCAACAGTGAAGATTTAAAGCTTTTCCTCCAAGATCAGGAGCAAGGCAAGGGTATCTATTCTTGCCACTTATGTTAAACATAGCACTGGAAGACTTAGCCAAAGCAATTAGGCAAGAAAAAAAAAGGCATCAATATTAGAAAGGAAGATATAAAATTGTTTCTGCAGATGACATGATCTTATATGTATATAATTCTAAAAACTATAAAAACTGTTAGAATAAATAAATTCAATAAAGTTAGAGAATACAAAATCAATATAAAAAATCAGTTGCATTTTTATACATCATCAGTGAATTATCTGAAAAAGAAATTAAGAAAAAAAATCCCATTTACACCAGCCTCAAAAACAAAACATGAAAAAAAAACAACTTAGGAATAAACTTAACTAAGGAGATGAAATACTTATACATTGAAAACTACAAAACATTACTGAAAATTTAAAGACACAAATAAATGGAAACACATCTGTGTTTATGGATTTGAAGACTCAATATTGTTAAAATATCCATACTACCCAAAGCAATCAAAAAATAAAATTCCTATTAAGTTATTAATGGCATTTTTTATAGAAATAGAAAAACAATTCTAAAATTCATATAAAATTCTGAATAGGTTAAACAATCCTGAGAAAGAACAAAGTTGGAGTCATCATACTTTCTGGTTTTAAAATACGTTACAAACTACACTAATTAAAACAGCATGCTACTGTAAAAAAGAAAGACATATAGACCAATGGAACAGAATAGTGATCCCAGAAATAAACCCATGCATGTACAGTAAACTGATTTTCAACATGCGTGCCAAACATACACAGTGTTGGGAAACAATAGTCTCCGACAAATAGTGTTAGGAAAACTGGGTATTTGCATGTAAAAGAATAAAACTGGATCCTTATTTTACACCATACATAAAAATAATCAAAATCAATTAAATTTCAGCAAGACCTGAAATTGTAAAACTCCTAGAAGAAAACATAGAAAAAAAAGCTTCATAACATTATTCTTGGTAATGATTTAATGGATATGATGCTAAAGGTGCTAAAATAGACAAGTGAGACTAAAGAGCTTCTGGACAGAAAAAGAAAGAAAGAAGAAAGAAAGAAAGAAAGAAAGAAAGAAAGAAAGAAAGAAAGAAAGGAAGGAAGGAAGGAAGGAAGGAAGGAAGGAAGGAAGGAAGGAAGGAAGGAAGGAAGGAAGGAAGGAAGGAAGGAAGGAAGGAAGGAAGGAAGGAAGGAAGGAAGGGAGAAAAAGAAACCCGTAAAAACAACCAACAGATGGTAAGAACAATCTATGAAATGGGAGAAAATATTTCTAAATCATGTATCTAATAATGGATTAATTTCCAAAATATATAAAGCACTCCTACAACTCAATAGCAAAAAAATAAATAAAATAACTCATAACCTGAAAGTTTTCTTAATGGGCAAAGGGCTTGAATGGACATTTCTCCAAAGACGACAAATGGGTATATTAAAAGATATATATATCTTTATTATATATAATATATCTTTATTATATATATATAATCTCAGGGAAATAAAAATCAAAACCACAATGAAGTACCACCCCACATCTAGCAGGATAGCTACTATCAAAAAGACAAGTGTTGGCAAAGATGTGGAGAAACTGAAACCTTTACATGTTATTGGTCAGAATGCAAAACGATACAGCCATTGTGGAAAACAGTATGAAGGTTTCTCCAAAAATTAAAAATAGAACTACCATATGATCCAGAAATCCCACCTCTGGGTATTTACCCAAATGTACAGAAATAAGGATCTCAAAGAGATTTAGCACCCTGTGTTTATTACAGCACTATCCAAATAGTCAAGATGTAGAAACAATCTATATGTCCATCAACAGATAAATGGATAAAGAAATGTGGTATATACATACAACTGAAAATTATTCAGCCTTAAAAAAGGAAGTTTTGCAATATGTGACATGACAACCTTGAGGACATTATGCTAGGTGAAATAAACTAGCCAGAGAAGGATAAATACTACATGATTCCACTTACATGAGGTATCTAAAACAGTCAGACTCATAGAAGCAGAAACTAGAAGAGTGGTTACCAAGAATTGGGGGAGGTGAAAATAGGAAGTTGCTGTTTAATGAGTATAAAGTTTCAGTTATGCAAGATGAATAAATTCTAGAGATCTGCAGTACAACATCAGGCCTATAGTTAACAATACTATATTGTACATTTAAACATTTGTTGAGAGGGTAGATCTCATATTAAGTGTTCTTACCACAATAAAATTAAGTTAAACTAAATTTAACTTAACTTAATTTTTAAAAAAGAATGACTGACCAGATTGCTCACCTACTGCACTATGCTTCAGAGGGATATGCAAAATACACGGAAGACTTACCATCTATTTATAATAGCCACTTGGACAGTGCTTAATGGATGTCAGGTACTACTTAAATATCAACATAAATCAACTCATCAAAAACTCTCAATGACTCTAGGAAGAAGATGATCTTAAAAACATGTATTAACAGGAACCACATGGGTACTGACGTCTGAGGTAGATGCTGAACACAGTGCTGAGGTGGGATCCTGCAGGCCCCCTGCTGAGGAAACTGACCCTTGCAGAGTGACTGGGAAGGTCAAAGGTGTATTGAGGCAGGAGGGAGAAGGGGAGTTATTCAGGGGACTTGAAACTGCAGCTATTTACCAATCAGTGTGGAAGCATTGCAGTGTTTTAACAAATGGTACACAGGTATATATCAGCTAAATATCAGCCCTTGAGATAAGTAATATTATTATCCTCATTTCATAGATGAAGAAATGAAGCCCCAAGGAGTTGAGTGATTTATCCAAAATCACACAGCCACTGAGTGAAGGAAGTAATGCTTGAATTTGGACAGTCCAACACCAGTTCCTGTTCTTGTAAGTGCTATGCTATTGTGTCTCATATTTATAAAGAAAATAATGAGCTTTAAAAACAATGAATGGTTATGGAGGGCAAGGTGTAAATGAATTAAAATATCAATTAAGTAGAATTTCAAAAGAGGCAATGCTTCTAGCAAGAAATGCTAAAAGTCAGAAAAAAACTGTAACTAAGCATTGGAGATTTTTCTTCAATAAACTGAAGGTGAAAATGAACTGTTTGCACATATTATCTGAATAATTGCTCCAATTTTCCATTAGGTTGTATCAGAAGACAGTAGTTTGGAAACAGGAATTTGTAAAGTTTCCAGTAACATCCCCAGGGATGCAGCAGAAGGAGTTCCAACTGCACCTTGGCCAACTCTCTTTTCATTTTGGAAGTAGATGATTAGCCATGATTGGTGGCGATTGCTAGTGACAGCAGGAGGAAACTGGATCAGTCATGCCAGGAATTCTAAATGCATAGTGAAGAAAAGCAGATAGAACACATTTCCCCTTGCTTTCTTTACTCCCTAATGCTCACACCCACCAGGTGGCATTCTTCCTGGTGCTGTGTCCTTCCAAACACCTGATGCTGGTTCACCATAGAACGTGGCCCAGGATTTGCATTCAAGGCTCTCGTAAACAATGTTCACCTAAAATGGATCAGTATCACTATTTGGAAATAAAATGTAGTTATTGTTTTCCAAAGCTAGATTAACCTTTCATTATAGTTGAAATAATAATTTGGGTTTACCATACCTCCCTTCAAATTATTGAAGGTGATGATATACTTAAGGTGCTGATGACAGTGCCTTTCTTTCAAAGAGATTAAACAGCCCTGGCCGGTTTGGCTCAGTGTTTAGAGCATTGGCCTACAGACGGAAGGGTCACACATTTAATTCCTGGTCAAGGGCACGTACCTGGGTTGCAGATTCGATCCCCTTACCACAGTTGGGGTTGTGTGGGAGGCAGCTAATCAATGTGTCTCTCTCACATTGATGTTTCTCTCTCTCTCTCTCTCTCTCTCTCTCTCTCTCTCTCTCTCTCTCTTTCTCTCTCTCCCATTCCCCCTTCTACTCCATCTAAAAAAAAAAAAATAATGGAAAAATACCCTCGGGTGAGGACTAACCAAAAAATAAATAAATAAATAAATGAGATTAAACAAAAACTACAGACATAATTTCCTTTTAGTAGTTTCATGATATCTTTAACAGAATACCATTACAACCAAGAGTTTATATTAATATTCATGTTTCTCAAATAGTAAATAACACAACAATCAAATGATAATTTCAATACAAGGAGAAATTTGATCAACATTTAATAAACTAGAAAACAATACCAACTGGAGCTGAGAAACTAAATCCCATAACACCAGCTTTCATTTCAAATGATCTCCAGGTGGCTGCTAGCCAATTTGCCACATGAAAAAAGCCTGACACTTACTGGAAAAGACTCCAACTATTTAAAAAAAAAAAAAAGGACACTCAGTAGAGAATAGACAATGTTGTGCTAAAAGGCTATGTTATTTTGCCAGAAAAAAATTCAATCTGTGCGCAAAATACCTCTTCCCATGTCTTTTGATCTGATGTAGCACTTGTCCAAATGGATGGGCTCCCTAAAGGGAAAACCCATTTCAAGCATTGAGGAGCTCTAACAAACGCGCAGCACTCAACCTCAGGCTTAAATATCCCAAATGGTCTCTTGCTGGTAATATGAGAACAAAATCAGCGTTTCACTCAGAAAACAGCTTTCCTGGCTTTTCTCTTCTGTTCCATTTGTGCATTGATATGAAGATCAGAGTCATCGACTTCAATGTGATTTAGAATCTCGATGCAAACAATGAGACATTAAACACTTTCTGGCGCTCTAAAATTTGTATTCAGACTCTCCTCTTTTCAGGGTGTAATCACAATTCCATCAGTATTCGAGGGATTTGAGCACACAGACTGCCTCTGTCAGAATTGCAGCCAGTTATTGCATTCTCATATAGCTTGGTTGTGCAAATAACTGCCTTAGAAGGTGGATGGAACTGGTATTTTGACATATGCCGTTTTAGATAGAGCACGGTATCTTTTGGTTTTAAAGCCTTTCGGTTTCAACTTAATCACTTGAAGATTTGGAAAATAAAATTAAACTTAAACAAAAGCATGGAAATCATAATCTGCACTCAAAAGAAAGGGAGGCAAAGACCCAAATCACTATCATACTAGGGTCCAACAAGAGGAACAAAGACTTTGGACTTCTTTTCTTTTCAAACTAATAAATAATTTTGCTAGCATTTATTCATTTTCTGAAACTTAACAACATGTATTGTTTCTTTCATCACTTTGCCAATTTTCCTCAAAGAAAATTACTACTTTAAGCTTTTCAAAAATCCTGTAACTTCTATAAGCTTAGTTTCCTCATGGGTAAAATGGGAATAATAATGCCTAGTTTGTGGGGTTGATATAAGGGTTAGAAATAATATGAAAATCACCCAATACTGCCTGGAACGTAATGGAAGCTGTCACTATTATTATTACCCAACAGCTATATTGGGACATGTAAATTGGAATAAAACACTGAAGCAGTTTTCATATTAATTCAAACATAAGAAAGAATGCGTTTTCTTCTAGAGTCAAGGTAATTGGGGTAAATGTTAGAATATTTATTTGAATTATCAAGATACATAGATTGTTTCAATCTTCCAATTTACATGTCCAGATATGGCTTTTGTGAATAGCCCCCAAGTAATCTAGGGACTTTTGAAACTTTACCCATTACTGAAAGCACTCAGCATTAAGTTTAACCAACCTTGATATGTAGCTGCCAATAGATTTTCAGGACAAGCTTCATTTATTAGTCGAGTTGCTGCCTCAGATATCAAAAACCAAAAAAAGCTAATCCAATATATAGTTCCAATAATTATCTCTCATGTAATTTAAATCAGCAAATTTGAAATTTGCCTCAATAGAGAGTAATAGAACAATGGGCAATTTTCAGAATATAGCTTCATTATGAGTCACTGTAATCTAGGGCATTCTAAAAAAAACGTATTTCAAGGAAGAAAATAAAACCTGTAAGAAACTAAAGACAAAATGATTTTCATAGACACAAACAGCATGGTGATTACCAGAGGGAAAGAGGTTTGGGGGAAAGTAGAATAGGACACGGGAGGATAAATGGTGATGGAAGGAGACTTGACTTGGGGTGGTGAACACACAGTACAATATACAGATGATGTGCCCAGCCGGTGTGGCTCACTGGTTGAGCGTTGACCCATGCATCAGGAGGTTGCTGGTTCTATTCCCAGTCAGGACACATGCCTAGGTTGTGGGCCCAGTCCCCAGTGGGGGTCATGCAGGAGGCAGCCAATCGATGTTCTCTCTCATTGGTGTTTCTCTCTCTCTCTCCCTCTCCCTTCCTCTCTCTCTAAAATCAATAAATAGTACCCTGGCCGGTTTGGCTCAGTGGTTGAAGCATCAGCCTGCGGACCAGAGAGTCCTGGGTTTGGTTCCCGCTAGGGGCACGTGCCAAAAAACTAAATAAATAAATAAAATAAAATCAATAAAGAAAAAAATATTTTAAAAAAATATACAGATGATGTATTATAGAGTTGTACACCAGAAACCTATATAATTTTATTAATCAATATCACCCCCAGTAAATGCAATTTAAAACTAAAATAAAACACTTTTTAAATAATTTAGCCTACCTAAAACTAAAAAAAATAAATAAAAACCCAAAACTGTGTTTTGGTCTTTTGGGACAATCTTAACAGTTGTTCAGGGAAAAAGGAAATATCACAAAAGCTTCTCTTAAAAAGGTGGGGGGTGGAGGTTTGAAAAGAATATAGAATTGCTATTTAATTGTAGGTAATACTTATGAAGTTATTTAATAGCTCTAAAGTTCTGTGCATATATGAAAGATTATTATATAAAATTTGAGATTTGAAAATTATCAACTCTACGTTTATATCCTATGAACAATAGCAGAGCATCAACATGATGTTTGGGTCATTTGCACTGGCCCAAAATCATAATGTTTGAGCATGAGTTCCTAATAGGGCACTAAGCAATCCTGAGGGTCTCATTATTTTCCTCTATAAAACGAGAGGACTCCTCTTATCCCTTCCAGCTATAACATTCTATGATTCCTTTACCATGTAATTCACCTTTGGTTCAGGCCAAATAATTGTAATACATAGTAAATTTAGAAACACAATTGTTTTCATTACTAGACTGGGCTATGTTGGGATTCCCTGGATTATGTCCCTAGACATAAAGTAAATGAGGAGAAAGCTCAGCTCCATAAGCATGGAGATCAAGGATGAAAGGAAACAGAAAAGCTCTGAGGTTATAAAACAAAAGTGTGGGAGCTCAAAAGGAAGGGGCAGTGTGATTGGGGCCGGTGATGCAGGAACCACCAAAAAGATTACGCTATTGTGCAGCGGCGAGTCACCTGGGAAAGACATGTAAGAGGGCAGTGCACACTTTTTTGTACAGGTAGATCAATATTAGTCTTGCAAAGAAATTTTATTTGGTAGATATTGAGGAAATCTCTTAGAAACCACTAAGTCAGAATTTAGATAGTAAGAAAACAGATTTGACTTTGAACTATTGGGTTAGTCTGAGAACCAGCAAGCAAAGACTGGATAGCCCAAACATGACTGGTCAGTACTAAGAGGTACCCAAAAGAACCCTCTGAGTTCCACTCTTCCTTTCCACAATATGTAGCTGCAACCCCGTTTCCCCCTGACAACCAGGATTGGTCACCCAAGTCAGGAGAACAACTCCTTTATCTGCTTGTTGGTTTAGTGGCCTGAGGAAGCTAAAGGAACCAAATAGCAGTCTCAGTTTCTAGTTCAATAGAACCTTAATGTCCTGGTATGATCATTTTTGAGGAGGGAAATAGGAGTTTTAATAATAACAGAACCAAAAGACGCAAGAGGAAAGAAGTATAAATTTTATGAGAGGATTATTTGGAGTAAGAGTAAATAAACCCACTCTACTTAAATCTCCTGGTTCCTGGATCCCCGTACTCTGGCTATGGAAGAAATATATATAGTCATAGATTCAAAACATATATAACATCATGTATGATAGTTCCTCAGCTCCATAAGTGTTGTCAGCCAGGCAGCTGTGTAACTATGTGTCTAATAGGCCATTGCACTATTCTATTAGGTCACCTGATTGTAAGATGGTTTTAGGATAAAACTACTGACCCCCTCTAATAGGTTTAGCCCGTTGCCTCTACTCTTTTATTGTACAATAGCTTTCTTAGTCAGAAGTAAGATTATGTGGGACACGTTGAGGCCTTCATTTAGTCCTAGATGATGTTACTGGAAGAAACATTAAGGACAAGAAAGACAGAGGAAGTATTTTTTCCTGTGAGGACAAATTGCTGCTCCCTCTGTGATGGAAAAGGCAGTGTCATCAATATCCCACCTGATGGCTGGTTGGTCCCTACAGGCAATGGGTCACCATCAAGGGCTCAAAAATGGACCCTGTTATTGGCAGGCTAGATACACAGCAGTGATGATAGCTAGTTTAGTCTCGGAAAAAGTAAGCCCATAATTTTAAACCCGTGAATAATAACTTCTATTCCTACAGCCACAGCCACTTTATTCATCAGCCCACCAAGCCAGCACAGGATGGCTAGAGAAAGAGGCTGACGGACATGATAAATCATCTTGTTACCTGGTAATCAAAAGCTTTGCCTGCTGGGTGAATGCTCACATGTGGCATCAATACTCTCCATGTCCCTCTCTTATTCAGGCTTCTCCAGAGAAACAGAACCAACAGGAGAGATTGGAGATAGAGGTAGAGATACATTAAAAGCAATTGGTTCATATAATTATGGAAGCTGAGAAGACTCACTATCTGCTGTCTGCAAGCTGGAGATCCAGGAAAGCTGGTAGTACAGTTCCAGTCCAAGTCCAAAGGCCTGTGAACCAGGAGAGCTAATGGTGTAAGTCATACTCCAAGTGGAGGAAAAGACTAAGAAAATAGGCTGAGAGAGCTATTTCTCCCTTACCCTACCTTTTGTTCTATTCGGGCCTCCAATGGATTGGATGAGGCCTGCCCAAATTCTAGAAGACAATTTAGTTTCCTCAGTCTACCAATTCAAATATTAATCTCTTCTAGAAACACCCTCACAGACACATCCAGAATGGTTCAATCAGTTTGACACATAAAATTAAACATTACAGTTCCATTCTAGGAGTCCTATTAACTTACTCTTTCCCCAGACATTTTTGTCACCAACCTTTCAATCTCATAATTTCTAAGTTCCTAGTCATCTAACCAAACTGTTAAATAACTGCTCTATGATCACTTTAGATATATAGCTTTGGCTATCCCCTTTTTTTCAGGCAAGTAATACAAAGTGTTCCAGGTTCTGCCCACATGGCTCAGGGGACATTAGTGCTAGAGTAAGTTGACTCTTAGTTGTGTCAGCATATTATGAGCAATTATCTGTAAACAAGGCCAAATACTTTTGTCCCCTCTTTGTCAACTAGTCATAGGGAATGCCTCATGAGGCCATAGGTGTGGGTTGAGGAATAGGCAGCAATGTAGCAAGAGGAAGGCCACCTGCTCATGCCACTTACATATGATTTCAGGACACACTTGAAGCTGATCTCATATGCCCACTTCTACATGGTGAGACAGTTCTGTTGTCCAAGCCACATTCATGAATTTGGTAGTCACATGACACAGAGTTCTTAGTGGGCAGTTTAGGTCCCATAGTCTTCTTCAAAGGAGATTAGCAGAAGAGAGCATGAAAGGTTTTCTCAAAAGCCTCCACTTAATTCTTTTCATTCAGTAGCCTAAAGAGTGATAAGAATATGGAAGACCACATGGAATGTTTGAGGGGTGAGACCTGGAGGTGGCATTTCAGACTATATCCACATTCCATTGGCCAAAACTCACTTTCAAGGCATTATTGAATATCAGGGTATCTTAGAAATATAGTTTAACTCCCTCCCCTCCACCCCACAAACACAAGCACAGCTCTCCCAAAGACACACAGAAATAATACAATCTAGATATATTAGTGGTTCTCAAAATGTGATTCCTGGATGGGCAGCAACAGTATCACCAGGGGACTAATTCCTATGCCACAAGCTGGAATTACTAAATCTGAATCTCTAGGGATGGGATTTAGCAGTCTGCTTTTTAATAGCCTCTCATGTGATTCAGATGCACTCCAGTGTTTGTGAATTATTGGCCTGGAACAAATTGAGGAATAACACCAAAATTCACATTATCTTAACAGCTTTCCATAACCCTTCCAGCCTCCCAGAAATATGACATGATCCTATTGTCTAATCAAGTCTTTGCAACCTTTCCTTTAGCCACTGCACTAACTCTAGGGAAGGAATTCTTAGGCAAAGATCCACAGCCTACTTAGTTTCTGCTGAGCTACAGGGAAAAGGGGGTCTCTCTATGCTTTGAGATATATTAGGCTCTTCTAGTGATAGCCACATAGATCTGTTTTCATAATGTAAAAATTAGTTTAGGCTAAGTTAATAATATCTGTCATGAGTGGTATCATTTTAAAATCTAAAGATTCAAGGAGGAATAAAGACTGGTCATCTCAAACTGACAAAGCAATAATCGCAATTACTCTAAAATTTCATATTCTATTGCTTTAATTTAAAAATTAGCCTAAATCACCCCTGCAATTTTAAAAAATTAAGTTGTAGTCTCTAAACTGTAATGATTTGGAACTAGAGTACATATTTCGAAGCTCAAAGTGAAGATTAATTGTGAATATTAATTTGAATTCATTTTAATTTTCACTTGCTTTTTTCATTAATAAATTCAATAATATAAAATTGACCTTTCATACTTGAGAAGCAATTACATTTTATTAAATTATGACTTTGCATGTTTTAGTTTGGTAGCTAGATTGATATATACCTTAAATTTTCATTAAGGCTAGATTTTTTAAGTAAACCATTCTCTGGATATCTGGGAATTAGCCCGGCTGGTGTAGCTCAGTGGTTGAGCGTCAACCCATGCACCAAGAGGTCGCCAGTTCGATTCCCGGCCAGGGCACATGCCCAGATCATAGGACAAATCCCCAGTGGGGAGCATGCAGGAGACAGTCAATTGATGCTCTCTCTCATCGATGTTTCTATCTCTCTCTCCCTCTTCCTTCCTCTCTCTCTAAAATCAATCAATGAATCAATAAACTGGGAATTAAACGACAAAGTTTTCAGAAATGTTTTGGTTCTCAAACAGTTGTTAACTAATATATTTCAAGGAAACTGAAAAATTGAGGTGATCAATTTACAATCAGGAATTATTCACTAACCCATGAACTCTATCTTCTACATTTTACAAAAATCATATATATTGGTTATTTATATAACAAATTACCACACAATTTAGCAGCTTAGAACAATAAATATGGATTTTTTCATAATTCTGGAGGTTAGAAATTTAAGAGTAGCTTAGGTAGGTGGTCTGGCTGAAGATTTCCAAGAGGTATAGTCAAGAAGTCAGTCGGGGCTATACTTTCATCTGAAGACCTAATTAGGGGAGGCTGTGCTTTCAGTCTAAATGTGGTTGTGGGAAATGTGGTTGTAGGAAGGCCCCACTTATTTGCCCACTTTTGGTCACAGGTCTCTGTTTCTCTTCACATGGGCTTCTCTCTGGCTGCCTGAGTATTCTCACAGCATGTCAGCTGGCTTGACCCAAAGTGATTGATGAGACAGAGAGAGAGAGAGAGAGAGAGAGAGAGAGAGAGAGAGAGAGAGAGAGAGATTGAGATTACTCTATATAGAAGCCATGGCCTTTATACTCTACTCTTGGAAACAATTTACCCTCACTTCTGCCACAGGCTATTGGTCACAGCAACCAAGCTCAGTATTTTATGGAAGGGGTCTCCACAGGGATATGAATACAGGATTTGGCAGTGGGTATTTTTCATACAACAGTCTTTACCTAAGATGATTATTATGTTATATTATGCTAAAATGCCTAGGTATATTCTGGAAACATACTTCTGAAAAGTTTTGTTGAGTATGTTTGTCAGTGTCTGTTTACCACATCTGCTCTCCTTGAATTCATTAGGGGAGGTATGCTTTCTCATTCATGTTTATATTTCCTGCTCCTTGAACAGTGGCTAAAACAGAGGTGCCTAGTAAATACTGATTACTTCTGCTGAATTGTCTTATATTTTAATCTTCAAAACAGTTCACATTTTTCTTATTTTTTTAAACTAAGGTATGACTTATATAAAATAAAAAGCACAAACTTGTTTATTTTGATAAATTGTGACAACTGTATATACCTATGTCAACTCAAACCAGACACAGAACACTTCTGTCACCCCTGAAAATCCCCATGTGTTCCCTTTCCTCCCCTTCTACCTTTAGGCAATAACTTTTTGACTTCTGTCATACAATAGTTTTACCTATTATTGAACTTCAAATAAATGGAATAATTTTATGCTAAATGCTTATGTGCTTGATTTTTCTTTCTTTTTTCTTAACACACATTATTGAGAAACATATTGATATTTCTTGGATGAGTAGTTCATTCCTTTTAATTGCTGTATAATATTCTAATGTATGAATATGTCTCAATGTGTTTATCCATTCTTTTCTTGCAAGACATTTGGATTGTTTTCACATTTGGCTATTATGAATAGAGTTGTTATAAAAATTCTTTTACAACTTTTTTTCCATTGCTCTTGGAAAAATAAATACCAGATAGTGGGATTGTTGAAAGCCATTGTTTTTAATTAATCAAAAAGCCTCTTTGTCTTCTAATCTGTTTAGGAACTTAAGACCTAATTTTTTAAAACATCAGCTTTATCTACTTCCCAAAGAAAATTAAGAAACAGAAAGACTAGCTTTCACTAAGTTTTTCTGAGGAATCAAGTGCAATAGACAACATCCCTTTTTACAAAGTTTGTGTATAAACTTGTGAAATGAACTCTCCACACTACGATAGAGGCAATGTGCAACGAGCAAAGACTGGGAGGTCTGAGGGAGCAGTGCACTGACAGGAAGCAGTGTGAGACCAATAGATTGGGAGGTCTGAGGGAACAGTGCACTGACAGGAAGCTGTGTGAGAACAGTAGGTTGGGAGGTCTGAGGGAGCAGTGCACTGACAGGAAGCTGTGAGGGAACAACAGACCGAGAGGTCTGAGGGAGCAGTGCACTGACAGGAAGCAGTGAGGGAACAACAGACAGAGAGGTCTGAGGGAGCAGTGCACTGACAGGAAGCAGTGAGGGAACAACAGACCGCGAGGTCTGAGGGAGCAGTGCACTGACAGGAAGCAGTGAGGGAACAACAGACAGAGAGGTCTGAGGGAGCAGTGCACTGACAGGAAGCAGTGAGGGAACAATAGACTATGAGAGCATGGACAGAAGTGGGCCTGCTCTCCATTTTCCCTGTGAATTACACACAAATCAATGGTGACTGTCCTTTAAATTCATCTTGCCTGTCTCCCATTTCCAGGCCTTTGGACAGAATGTTTTCTTCTTGTCATCCATATGCTCCATGTCAGTCTCCTCACTCATTTATTTACCAAAAATACTCATTGAACATTTACTGTTTAGCAGGAACTGTTCTAGAAGCCAGGTAAACAAAACAGACAAAAATACCTGGCTTCATATAGCTAAGTATTTTTGCATACATATGATCAAAATATATATTTCACTGATAGTCTGTTTTTTTCACCTAATGGATTAAAATCTTGATATACCCAGATGCACTGGAATATTGGATCTCAGGCCTGCCATAGCATCTCTCACATAATGGGTGCTCATGGCAAGTTTGTTGAATGCATAAATGAATAAATGTCCCAAATTTGGGGAATAAATAGTGATTATTATGTAATAAAGATTTACTAGGTGAGTATGTAAATTACTATATAAATCAGAAATAAATTCAGTAATCCAGTATCAAATCCTTCTTGGAAGTAGTTGAACTAAACTACAATTTTGCTGCATAGTACATGGTTTCAATCTCAGCTAAAAATAAAATTTACTATTCTAAGAAAAGTCAGACCATTTTCAGAATGAACCTAAAAAGCAAATTTAACTTAATAATGTCAGACATTTATCAATAGCTTTGTGACCACCAAACCAAATTACTTTATACTTGGCTTGTGGTTAAACCTTTAACACAAATATGTTTCTAGATACAAAGGGAAAATAGCATTTTATAAAATTCGCATTTAAAAAAATCACATCTGAAAAGTATTCATCTAAGAAAGCTGCGAATCCCGGGCTTGCAAGGTCATGCTGCTTTCAAAGTGAATGGGATCAAAGGGCTTAAAGAACACAAGAAATAACTTTCAGACAGCAAGATACCACATCAAGAGGTTATCACAAGTGACCAGTGTTAGAGGATAAACCATCGTTGCTAAACTGAACTGTTGATACACAGTCTTATGTCACTTTATTTCTGATGATAAAAGTAACACATCTATTGTATAAAAATCAAGCATATAAATTATAAAGAGAAAATTTAAATGACCAGGCATAATCACTGATAAATGTTGGTAAATTTCCTTCTGATCTATGTTGGTTGCATATGTTTTAGTTAGTTGAGCTCTTCTATGTATTAAAATTGTGACTACTTTTCATATCTAATACTGCAACACAAGCTTTTCCCTAGTTCATTACAAATATATCATTATACATCTCTTAGTAGCTACATTATATTTCACCTAACTCTTTCACTATTTTGACTATTAACATTTGTTTTTATTTTTTCACTATCTAAAATTAATACTCCATTAAATGTTTCTGGAGTTTGAGAAATGTGTTAGTTGTGTTGGTTTTTGGAAATTGGGCGGGTAATTCAGATTTTTCACTTAGGGTTTATTTATCCTCAGGAATGAAATTAAACAACATATATTGCCAGTTACTATACAGCCTCATAAATCTGATACATAATAGTCACTCCCAATCCTATGTATATAATAATCTCTGAAAACCAATTCTAACCTAATGAACCCCAGGGACCTGACACCAGGATTTGATATAAATCCAGGATCTATATTTTCATATTTTAATACATAATTTAACCCCATTGAATTCTGTAACAATTTTTATGGATATGTCAATACTCTCTAAAAGGGAGTAAATGTCCTTTTTCTGGTTCCTAGAGAATATTATTGCCTTTTTAAACCTCATTTTATTAGATGCAGAAACATCTCAGTAGGCAGAAGATAAATGCTGAACTTAAATATCTCATTAATTTCAGTTGTTTGTGCTCAAATGAAAGATACTTTCTCTTCAGTCTAAACTGATCTATTCTGAAGTCAATTTGTTGATACAGATCCATTTATCTCCCTGTTTAGGACAGGCAAAAGCCCAGACCTGTCCCTTCAGGTTAAGGAAAGTATATCTGCCGAAACTTCCACTTTTTATTCTTAAACTACCCCAAGACTTTCAACAGGAGAAACCATGAAAAGGACACGGCACGTCCAAGAAAGGAAAGTTAATGACAAAATAAGAGAGATGAGCACCAGAAACACACACCTAGACCAAGACATTGTTCAGACCTAATTCCAAAAGGTGGGACAATAGAGAGCACTTTTAGGGGTCGTGTTTCCTACACCTTCGTGATAGTTTTAATGCCATTTAATGGTCATTAAGGAATCCTCATGAACACAGTGGGCTCATTTAGAACATGTAATAAACCAATAAAATATATAGGAACTGAACCTGAAAGCCTTTTTTTTTTAACAAACTTTCAGAACTGAAATGAAATCCTAATATCAAAACATGATTATAGGTAAAATTACAACAAATCATTCTGTCTTGTCATAGATGAAAAATAATGAAACAGTTAAGGAAATTAGAAGCAAAAACACAGTGGTGTAACTTCAGGCAGATATGAAAGATATATAGGTGTTCATAAGCAGCTCTTTTAATTCAAGTGTCAAATGGACTCTTTGTAGGGAAACCATTCCACATCCTATTGTATCAAGAGCAGAATAACAAAACCAGAATAAATGTAGTCATACCTAATTTCATCTTGCTCTAAAATTCTCTGGAAGCTTCTTTATGTTTCTTTTCTTTTTTTAAAAAATATTTAATTCAACAGACATAGCTCAGAGCTAACTACGCTGCTGAATACAGAGGATATAAAAATGGCCAAAATGTAATTTCTTCCTTCAAGGCATTTATTATCTATCACTGTTTTAGGACATATTGTAATAGCTGTATTCTGAACAATTAGGTACCATCAGAGGTATTTCAGCAAATGTCCATTTTATTTGTTCAGACACAAATAATATAAGTCAATCCATACAGATATTATCTCACTTCATCTCCACAGCAACCCGAGGTAGTAAGTATTATTGTTCCCATTCAGTAGATGAATAAACACAGGCTTGGTGAGTCATGGGGCAAGTAAAAAGAAGAGCCAAGATTCTAGAAAAAGCTCCACTGTGACAGTCAACCACAGTGCCTGAGATTCA
Organism: Tadarida brasiliensis; assembly: GCA_030848825.1. Classification (NCBI taxonomy): domain Eukaryota; kingdom Metazoa; phylum Chordata; class Mammalia; order Chiroptera; family Molossidae; genus Tadarida; species Tadarida brasiliensis. Next base: position 79,020,644 of record CM061260.1, read on the forward strand.
GATAGTTACCTCAGTTTATGTTGCATGTGGAAACAAGTCACCCTTTTGACATTAGAATCACTAAAGTACAGATATCTTAGGATATAATGCAGTTAGCTAGTCTTGATCACTGGAACACATAAAAATATCATCTCTTCAAAACAATTATTTTATACCTACATAGCCCCCTCCCCATCATCCACTATCAGCTGAAGAATATTCTTGTTCCTTTCCACAATGAAAATTGTTTCCTTCCTCATTTCTGATTCACTTTCAACCATTTTTAATCAACTCACTTGCTCTTGTCAATAACCAATGGACACTTCTGTGTCTTCACCTCCTTGCCTCTCAGGTACATTCAACAAAGCTGTTCACGTCTTTCTTGACCCACCTTCATTGCTGTCCTTCCATCACATAGCTCTGCCCAGTCTCGCTATATCCCAGCACCCTTCTCCTTCTCCTCTGATGGTCTGGCCACTAAACAGTAAAGACTCATTTCTTGGTCCTGAGCCCTCTACCATCCTCAGTCTATATGCTTCCTCTATGTAATCTCATCAACATCTGAAGCTTTATATGCTATCTTTATGCTGATGTCTACCAAAGGTATGTCTCCCAAAGACCTCTCCTCTGAGTACAAGATACAGCTGACTATGTAGCTGGCATTTACACTTGGCTATTGAAAGACCTTAAAACCCACTAACTTCTTCCCCAAAATATGCTTCTCCCCTTCACTTCCCCATTTCAGAAACTAACATTATCATATGCAGTTGCTAGATAATGACCTAGGAAGTCACTCTTGAATCCATATTTCCCACTTTTCTGAAATTCAACCCATGAGCAAATACCATCAATTATACCTTCAAAATAAAACTTGAATTTTTCTTCTCTCCATTTTCATTCTCACCGCTTTTGTCTAAAACACTATATATATATATATATATATATATGGAATATATATATTCCACTATATGGAATATATATATATATATATATATATATATATATATATATATATATTCCACATTGGTTCTTTTTTTTTTTCCTGAGGAGACTTTTATTAATTCACTACCACACTCCCACTCTCTGTTCTTTGCCTGGACTCCTTTCAAAAAGGTGAGGGAAGTGGGGAGGAGGGGGTCCATGGGGGTGCAAAGGGAGGGACATCTGTAATACTTTCAACAATAAAAATAACTTAAAAAAACACACACACAAAAAAAACATGAAGTCAATGGGGAAACCCGCGCCAAGCATCACAACTTTCATTTTTATATCAAGGTCTACAGGGAACTGGATCCCAAAGTTATTGGCATCTATAAATCACAAAAACAGTCCACTGCTTGGAAATCTTGCCAACCACATTTTCTTCATCAAGAAATTTAATCTCAAAATCAATATCTCCACAACATGGACCAATAATTTTTAGTACATCCTCTCTCCTCTTCATTTTGAACTGTAAACTTTGGCAGGCATGGGTACCAATTCTGAGTAACATAACCTGCTGGTACCCCAGGAGGCGTGTGGACTTATATCTCCTGAAGGCAGCAGGGGCAGCAACAGCTGTTGTACTGCAGTAGTCTCTCCAGAGTTACAAGCTCTCAGCCCATATTATCATGAATCCTCACGGTCAAAGGCCCAGAAGCCTCATAGCAGTTTCAGGTACAGAAATCATTATCTTCCACTGCAAAGTAAATCCTCTGTCTAAGGGTGCTCTTAATTTCATATTTGTTACTAGTTCCAAAACTTATTAAGACTTCCAGAAGCTCAACTTGGTGATGAATCAGTATCTGATCTATCTGACTGAAATATTTCAACCCTGGTGGACAGTCTGATGGAGGTGGTGGTGCTGGCATCCGAGGTACCCCTGCAACTTCACCTGGCTGAATATACACACTGGTAGGTGTTGGACAGCAAAGCTCACTGGACCATCCCTCTCCAACAAAAAGTCCATTGATTAATTCAATACTATTTATTAAAAGTACACTATGTGCTAGGGCCCTGGCAAGGCAGCTCAGTTGGTTAGAGCATCGTCTCAATACACCAAGGCTGTGGGTTCTATCCCTGGTCAGGGCACATCCAAGAAGCATCCAATGAAGGCATAAATAAGTAGAACAACATATCAATGTTTCTCTTTCTCTCCTTCCTCTCCCTTTCTCTCTGTCTCTCTTTCTTTCTCTCCCTAAAATCAAACAATAAATACAAAAGTATACTATGTGCTAGGGACTTTTCCATCAGCTTACAGATACAAACAATGACAAAATCCAATTATTACAGAACTTCATTCTAGTGGAAATGGCACACAATAAACAAAAAGTAAACATATATAGTATGTCAGATGGTGATAAGTACGAAGGAGAAAAACTAAGCAAACAAAAGCAATAGGAAATGCCAAATGAGAGTAAGTTATAATGTAAATACAGTGGTTAAGTCCATTCTACCGCAGACAAAAGTTATACTTTTTTTAGTACAATTAGTTTATATCATTACACATCTGAAAATTCTTCTAATACGTTACATTAAAACCTAGAGTAAAATCTAAAAAGTCTTACTTTTGGTCTCATGCCTACCTTTCCAACCTGTCCATAATAGGCTCCAGAAGTTTCCATTCAGTTTCTCAGCTCTCTAAATGTTTCTGCCTCAAGGCCTTTGCACTAACTGTTTTTCTATCTGGAACATTCTCTCTCAGCTCTACTGTTAGCGGGCTCTTATCGTACATAACCTCTTAAGAGATGCCTTTTCTGAGCATTCAGTCTCAACTAGCACAACCGTCTGCCAAGACATGCTTACCTTATTTAGTCCCCTTATAGAACCTATCACAATTATTTTGAGTACATATTTTTTTACTTTTCTATTATCTGTCTTTTACCACTAGAAGGTATGGTACAATTCTTGACATTTGCCTGGTCTGTAGAATGCAGGCTGATTATCCTATCTTATTCGGGATTAGAGAAATATAAAATTCTAGTGATAAAAGGACTTTAAAATGACATTTTAAATCCAACCTCTCCAGAAAACTGAAGCTAAAAGACGTTGAATAACATGTTCAAATCACATAACTTAAAGAACACAGTAAACACTCACTGTACTCGCAGTGAGTTGAGGGCATCTCACTGGAGCACATTGCTTCTTACACAATGAGAACATTGTAGTGAGAACATGAGCAGCAAAACGTCTCAGGCTCCAGAAAGTCGTAAATTTGGGGAATGTTCACACAGGATGGCAAATGACATCAGTGCTAAATATAAAGCGTAGATTTTTATATATTTTATGAAAAATGGATAGATAATAACTTTCATTTGCAATTTTTTGCTGTGAATCCCTGAATGGACATGCTTAAAGAACACTGTGAGGATCACGTTTTCAGCTAGACCAGGTAGATTGTGGATGTCCAGGGACAAAGCTTTGAAACACCAAAAATTTCATGTTTAGGACACGTTGGATTCAAAGAGTGACCACCATTATCTCCTTTCTCTCCCCAGACCCCAGTAAATAAAAACACAGAATTTAAAAAGGTATAAATATCAATCAAAGATTGTGGTTAGGGGAGGAACATGAATAGAGAAGAGATTCCAAGAAACCTCTAGAACGTAAGTGGGTGGGGACGTGTAACTGAGGAAGAGGAACGAAGGAAGCATAGCCTGGCATGCTCACAGGAGGACCCATGGGTGAGGGAAAACCACTTTCCCGGCAAATGCTAAGAGACTTGCCACTCAGAAATGTCAAGTGCTTATGAAGCCAAAGGTAAGAACTGAGGCTAAAAACTGGGAGATAAATTGACAGTTTATATATAAAAGATTTGACGGGACACCTGGTGTTGAACTTCACCGGCTAAACAAACTTCTCCTAGGCAATGAACCGAAGGTCCCACAACGTAACAACCAGATGGCCACTCTGGTGTCATTTCAGAGGACTGCGTGACCATCTGGTTGTTATATTGTGGGACTCTACACATGCTGGGATGTCTCTGGGGCTTTTCAATTTCTTTAGGGAGGAACCTTTGGTTCAGATGGGGACAATTAGTTCACAGCCTAGAATTTAACTGAGAAAAATATCTAGAGGTTTTCACTGAATAGAATGCAGGTTTGGACTGCTAAAGGCCATCTTTTTCATCATTTGGTCAAATGAAGCCAGTACAAAGCAAAGCAGAGCCTAAATACAAAAGGAAGCAAAATCCTAATAACCTCATAGAGCACCTGGCTACAGAGGTGTCTTTATAGTTACCCATGGAATGCAGAGAGTAAATCAAATGCATTTTTTTTTGTTTGTTTTGCTTAATGAAAATGTTTATAATCACAGAAAATATTGTGAGATCATTTTTTATAGTTTAGTTTTATTTTCCCGTATTCTTATATAAACAGAGTTTGGTTTGGAGAGGGAACATATTTAGAGATATGAGGTAAAGAGATATTTTTATTTTTACTAGACTTCTGTATTTTTTTTTTTTTAGATTTTTGCATACTTTTATAAGTTAAAATATTTTTTAATGATAACAATAAAACTTTTAAGGGAAAAACTATCTAAGACAAGAGCTGAGAGAGATAAAGACAAACCCAGTGGATCCAAAATACAGGCATGAGGGAGTGGGGAAGAACGTTCTGGAAAGAAGCCAGACTACAGAGAAAGAAATGAGGATAACTGATGATAATGCTGACTTTTGCCCTAACCCTTCGATCCTGGAACAGGAACCGTTAAAAAAACTACTCCACCTTCCGTGCTCCAGAAAAATTACTCCACGTTTTCTGTTCCAGAAAATGTCTTACTGCAAAGAAACACCATTGCCCATATGACTTAGGTCAGACTCAGACGCCCACTCATCTACCTATGACAAGGCCAGACACACAGCCTTCAACTTCCCATTCTTTTCTCATAATGCTTAGCTGACTGTTCATCCCCACTGTTAAGTCGGAACAAAATGCTGGGTTACATTTCCTTCCTGCAGACCCCTGGCTTTTGATCCACCCTCAGCCTGAGCCGGTACAGGACCTCTTCCTAACGCCCCTCCTGCCAATATACTGACTAACCTCAGGGTGCCAGTCTCTGATCTACTGTCTTTTCACAGCCACAGTCACTCATCCCATCTCCCAACCTGGTTCTTTCTAGTCTTGCTTCCTCTGAAAGCAAAGCCCTTTTTTTTCCTGAGTAATCTTTCAGGTGCTTGCAGAATTTATGGTCCACACATGCTCCCTATTTCAATAGTTTCCCTTTCCCTAAGGCAGGGGTCTCCTTCCTCCCTCTTGCAATGAAGTCTATCCTTACCTAAGTCTGGTTTTGTTTTTCTCTGATACTGACTAAAAGTTCAAAGAGTAAAGATCAACTCTAGAGAGAGGCTAAGGAAAAAAGTCAGAAAGAAGACAGAATCTTCAGGGGAACTGAAATCAGCACACACATTGATGTGTACGGGAGAGAGGGAAGCTTGCAAAGTTGAGATTTCAAACTGATGTCAGAAAAAGCATGCCAATTGCCCACACAGAACAAAAGTCTTCTTGGACCCCTTGATACAAAGTAGGGCTAGAGATAATGGCTCAACAACCCAGGATGGGGAGAGGGAAGGCAGGGCAGTGGTCAAAGGAAGCACAAAGCCAAGGCCTATGGGATAGGCATGCAGTCTACAAATGAGTGATGGCCGGGAGCACCTGGAAGATGCAGCAGGGCCCCCTTACTCAAGGGGGATGTGTTCCAAGACCTGCGGTGCACACCTGAAACCACAGATAGTCCTGAACCCTATATATACTATGTATTTTCCTATACATAAATACATATGATATAGTTTAATTTATAAATTAGACACAGTAGGAGATTAACAAAAATAATTAATAATAAGATAGAACAATTACAACAATATACTGTAATAAAATTTATGTGAATGTGCTCATGTGTCCCCCACTTCTCCCCCCCACCCCCTGCCTTTCTCTCTCACATAACAGATCTGATAACCAGGATGGCTACCAAGCGACTATACAGTGAGGATGTGATGGGCAGAGATGATTCACATCCCGGATGGGACAGTGGCACAGCATGAAATTTCACTACACTACTCAGAATAGCATGAAATTTAAAACTTACAAATTGTTTGTTTCTGGATTTTTTCATTTAATATTTTCAGCCCACAGTTGATCATGGGTAACTGAAGCGGCGGAAAGTGAAACTGTGGCTAAGGGGGGCCACTACACTGTGCTGAATGGTAAAGCAACACCATTGCAAAAGTCAAAATCCAAACTGTCAATCCTGTTAATGAAAATAACCGTCAATCCTCTGCTCCTGGGCACACATCACGACGGCAACCTTAATGAGAGCTTCCGCGTGCGTGGGATCTGAAGCTGTACAGGACCCATAAGGAAGAACACCTTTTAGGCTGCAGTCCTTATGATCTTACTCTTCAGTAAAAGTGGTGAAGCCTCGGGCGAAGAAAATGAAGCTTTCCGACAGCTCATTGAACATGGACTCCACAGGAGTGTTTCTGATCTTTTGTCCTGAGGCACTAATTCTAGAAATTGGCACATAGGAGCTAGCTTTTAATGACAAGCATTTGCAACAATCAAGGTAAACTTAGTATTATCCCTATCATCATCATCCTTAGTACTAAGAACAATTGCTGCAGAGCCTTTGTTTTCAGATCCAGTGGATTTGCCTGAAGCAGTAATTCTCACCTAGTAAATAGGGAGAGATGCTATTCTTGGTAGGATGCAGAAGTAGGGTGTTATGGTTGTCATAACATAGCTAATGATTCCAAATAAAATATCCATTTCACGTACTTATGTTCTTAAAGTGTATTATACATGATAGATGTAAATAAAGTTCTTTTCATTGCAGGTTATTTAAATTTTGAAAAATTGGGAATATACAATTTGGGATTCACTTAAAATTTTGTAATATGCTCATAAAATACATCATATATATGCCATAGATATATATTTAGAATCTATATAGATATGGATATGGGTATAGGTATAGGTATAGATATAGACATGTAAGGATAGCTGCAATATGTTGTTGAGAGTGAAAAAGCGATTTATAGGATGAGATGAGATATACATACAGAAGTGTGTTCCCAGAGGATTGATACTGAACCAGAAATTGTGGCTGCTCTATAAAGCAGATGATGGGGTGGAGAAGGGAAAGAGTATGACTTGTCAATTTTTTGTTTCATATACTTATGTATTTTTTAAACTTATCTTTACTATTGAATGTATTACAGATGTCCCTCTTTTTCCCCCCTTGACCCCCTTTTCCCCAATACCGCCCCCCTCCTGCTTTCTCCACACTATTATCTGTGTCTATTGGTTATGTATATATGCATATAATTTCTTTGGTTTCTCTCTTCCCACACCATCTCCCCTCTTCCCTTTGAGGTTCATCAGTCTAACAACAAATTTGTACTTCTTAATCCTTTCATCTTTTTTTTTTAATTTTTTTTCTTTATTGATTAGAGAGAGAGGAAGGGAGAGGGAGAGAGATAGAAACATCGATGTGAGAGAACATCGATTGGCTGCCTCCTGCATGCCCCCCACTGAGGATTTGGCCCACAACTTGGTCATGTGCCCTGACTGGGGATCAAACCGGCGACCTCTTGGTGCATGGGTTGATGCTCAACCACTGAGCCACACTGGCCGGGCATCTTTTTCACCTAACTCCCCTCCCATCTGGCAACCAACAAAAAGTTATCTGTATCTATGAGTCTGTTTCTGTTCTGCTTACTCATGTTGTTTGTAGATTCAATTGTTGATAGATATGTATTTATTGCCATTTTATTGTTCATATTTTTTTATCTTCTTCTTCAAGAAGACCAGTTCATATAATATTGGTTTGGTGGTGATGAACTCCTTTAGCTTTTTCTTATCTGGGAAACTCCTTATATGGCCATTGATTCTAAATGATAGCTTTACAGGATAGAGTAATCTTGGTCATAGGTCTTTGTTTTTCATCACTTTAAATATTTCTTGCTACTCCCTCCTGGCCTGCAAAGTTTCTTTTGAGAAATCGGCTGACAGCCTTATGAAGCTCCGTTGTAGGTAACGAACTGCTTTTCTCTTGCTGCTTTTAAGATTCTCTCTTTGTCTTGAACCTTGGCATTTTGATAATGCTGTGTCTTGGTGTGGGCCTCTTGGGGTTCATCTTGTTTGGGACTCTCTGTGCTTCCTGGACTTGTATGTCTGTTTCCTTCACCAAGTTAGGGAAGTTTTCTGTCATTATTTTTTCAAGTAGGTTTTCAATTTCTTGCCCTCTCTCTTCTCCTTCTGGCACTCCCATGATGCAAATGTTGGTATGCTTGAATTTGTCCCACAGGCTCCTTATACTATCCTCATTTTTTTAGATTCTTTTTTCTTTTTGCTGTTCTGATAGGGGGTTTTTTGCTTCCTTATATTTCAAATAGATGGTTTGCTTCTTGGCTTCACCTACTCTACTATTGATTCCCTGTAAATTATTCTATCTTCCAGTTAGTGCATCTTTCATTTCTGACTGCTCCTTTATTATGCTCTTGAGGCCCTCACTAAGTTCATTGAGCATCCTTATAAGCAATGTTTTAAACTCTGCATCTGTTAGATTGCTTATCTCCATTTCATTTAGTTCTTTTCCTGGAGTTTTGTTCTGTTCTTTCATTTGGGACATGCTTCTTTGTCTCCTCATTTTGGCTGCCTCCCTGTGTTTGTTTCTATGTATTAGGTAGAGTTGCTATGTCTCCTAGGCTTCCTAGAATGGCCTGTTGTGGTAGGTGTCCTGTAGGGTCCAGTGGCACAGCCTCTCTGATCACCCAGCTGGGCACTCGAGGTGCACCCTTCTTGTGCACTTTACACCCTTCTGTTGTAATTGAGTCATATTCTTTTTTGCCAATAAATGAATGCTGTTTTATCATTTAAAATATCTATTTTAATTTAAAAAGTGAATGCTAGGAACAGATAAATATTCTTCTCTGAAAAAGTGGCCAATTTGTTTCCAACATGGCAACCATTTTATTTGAGAGAATGAAGAGTGGCATATAAAATATGAAACTGCTTTACAATCCTTAGAACAGCTAAACCCCAAAAACAGTGAGGACACTTAAGACTCTGGGAAAATCAGCAACACCAGAATTTAAAAATACCATTTGAACTATGCCTCAATCTATGAAAATGAAAGCCACTGCAGTCAGGATTAGGAAGAAAACTAGAATTTTCTGCCACATTTAGAAGTGCACTGCCTTTATTTTCTTTAATCTCATTTTATTACCACTCCTCTGCTCATGCACCTGCTACATTAGTCCCTCAGACCTCTTTAAGAATTTCAAGAGGCTAACAACAGAATTGTTAACAAGTATGGGGCCCTTCTGAGAGAAAGTTCCTATGCGAATGTATGTATCACACACGCTTACAGCAGGCCTTGGATTTCACCAAGAGAAATGCAAGTTGCCACACTGCCATTTAGCAGGTTTTGTGGGAAATGTGGGAATTTCTAGTCAAGGTGTATGTGAAATATGTGCAGGGAACAGAGGCTGAGCTGTTCTGCTATATAAAGAGCATCTAAATGTCTGAATGCAGTTGGCCCTCATTTATCGCAGTTAATCAGTTCCAGACTCTACCGCGATAAATGAATTTCCGCGAAGTAGGATTCTTTATTTATATACAGTCGTCCCTCGCCACTTCACGCTTTTCTGTATTTGAAAAAAAGTGATAGAGTGAAGCCGTGAAAGTCGAAGCACGAAGTGGTGAAGGATGACTGTACTGCAATCACAGCACGTTGGAAGTTTACTGCATACCTATTTATTTTGTTGTTTGGTAATGCTTTGTAGTTTGTTTTTCAAGAAGCTATTTCATTGATAATGAGCATAAAAGGCATAAGTGTATGTTTATTTTTTTAAAATAAGCTTTTAAGTTCTGTTTTTCAAGAGAATTGATGATGCACATGCAATTTGTAATGTGTTTGTCAGTGTTTACCATGGTAATTTCATGGACTGAAAACCAGAAGATGTCAGAATTTGCTGAAGAATTATCAGCATCTGCTTCAAAAGTTAGTAGTTATTTTAAGAAAAATTGCTCAAAGACAATAATTTAACATGTACAGCTGTACAACTCTACCAAGCATAACTTTTCAGTAAGATCAAAGATTATGCTTATAAATTAATTTTATTTATTTATTTATTTATTTATTTATTTATTTTATTTAATTTATTTGTGTTACTCCTCACCCAATGATATTTTTCCACTGATTTTTAGATAGAGTAGAAGGGAGGGAGGGAGAGAGAGAGAAACATCCATGTGAGAGAGACACATGTATTGGTTGCCTCCCACACGACCTTGACCAGGGCCAGGGATTGAACCTGCAACCCAGGTATGTGCCTTTGACCAGGAATCAAACCTGTGACCCTTTGGTACTCGGGCCAACACTCTAACCACTGAGCCTAACCAGCCAGGGCAATTTAACTTATTTTTGTAAACCTATGAAATAATAGCTGTTAGTGGGCTGGCTCTGTTAACTGTAAAACTTTAGTTAAATGGTGCCAGTTATATATTAGTGTCATCATATGCTATAAGCAAAAAATCAATTAAATCCAATAATGGCTTGATAATTTCACCCAAATTGTGGACTCAAAAATGAAGCTGTTGTAAGTTCTTTCTATCAAAGATGAAATAGTTGACCTTATTTTTAATCAACTTTACTGAAATATAATTTAAATATGATCAAATTCACCAGTTTTAATTGTATCGATAATGAATTTTGACATATGTGATAAACTTAGGTAACCACCATTGCTGCAGTGAAGATGTAAAATGTTTTTATTATCCCAAACCATTTGTTATTAACTCTTAGTACTCAGCTTCTTGGCCCCAGGAAAACACTGACCTGATGTCATTACAAATTAGTTTTGTCTTTTCTAAAATTTAATATAAATGAAATTATATAATATATACTCTTTTGTATATGAATTCTTTTACCCAGCATGACTTTTTTGAGATTCATTTATGTTGCATGTTCAATTAGTTTGTTCTTTTGTTGCTGAGTACTATTCTATCATGTGAATATACCATAATTTGTTTAGCCATTTATCTGTTGACATTTGGGTATTTTCAGTTTGGGAACTATTATGATACAAGCTGGTCTGATCATTGTTGTGCAGATCTTTGTGAGGACATATGTTTTCTCTTAAATGTCTAGGAGTGGGATTTCTGGGTCATGTGTTAAGTGTATGTTGCATTTTATAAGAATCTGACAAAATATTTTCCAAAAATACTCCTATAAGCAATGAATGCAACTTCTAATTGCTCTACATCTTTGCCAACACATAAAAAAATTTTTTGTCATTATTTGAAATGTACAATTATAGCTCATTGTGGTTTTAATTTGCATTATCCTGGTGACTAATTATGCCCAGAATCTTTTTATATGCTTCTTGCCATTTGTATATCTATTTTGTGAAGTGCATAGTCAAATATTTTGCCAAATTGTATTCATTATAAAGTAGCAGGTTTTTGTTATAGCCTGGATATATCATTTTTCATATAAATGTATTACAAATATTTTTCCTAGTCTGTGGAAATATAAAGTGGTTTATATTATATTCACAGATGTGTGCAACCATCATTACTATATAATTTAGAACATTTTCATGATCTTCATTGAAACCCTGTACCCATCAGCAACCACTCCCCATTTTTTTTGTTCCCTGTACCCTGGAACCACTAATCTACTTTCTGTCTCTACTGAGTTGCCCATTCTAGACATTTCATATAAATGGAATATTACAATATCAGTATTTTGTGACTGGTATTTTTCACTTAGCATAATATTTTCAAGTTTTATCCATGTTGTAGCATGTTTCAGTACTTCATTTATTTTCATTGTCAAATAATATTCCATTTTATGGATATGCCACATTTTATTTATCCATTCATCAGTTAATATATATTTTGGTTTATTCCACTTTTTGGTATTATATATGATGGTGCAATGAATAGAGATGTATAAGATTATTTCTGGACATGTGTTTTACTTTATTTTGGGTATATACCTAGGAGTGGAATTGCTGGGCAATATATTAACTCTATGTTTAACATTTTAAGGAATTACCAAACTGTTTTCCAAGGTTGCACCATTTGACCATACTACCAGCAGTAAACAGGAGTTCCAATTTCTCCATATTCTAGACAATATTTCTTATTGTCTGTCTTTCTTATTTTAGCCATTCTATTAGGTGTGTAGTGCTATCTTGTTGAGGTTTTTATTTGCATTTACCTAATGACGAAGGACATGGACCATATTTCTATATGATCATTGGCTATTTGTATATCTTTGAATAAATGACTTTTCAAATCCTTTGCCCATTTTTTATTTGGGTTATTCGCCCTTTTATTTTTGAGTTCTTTACATATTATTGATACAAGCATCTTATATGTATGATTACCTAATGTATTTATCCCAGTCTATGGGTTGTCTATTTTCTTGATGGTGCCCGTTGAAGCACAAAAAATTTTCATTTTGATGATGTGTAGTTTATATATATTTTTTCTTTTGTTGTTTATGCTTTTGTGTCAGATCTAAGAAACCATTGCATAATCCAAGGTAATAAAGATTTACTTACATTTTCGTCTAAGAGATTTTTGTCTTATTTCTTCTGAAGTATTTTTAGTTAAATTTTTGTATATGGTGTGATATAGGGGTCCTTTTTTTTTTTTTTTTTTGCATGTGGATGCTCAGTTATCCCAGTACCATTTGTTAAAAAGACCATTCTTTCTGTATTAAATTTTCTGGGAAAATGCTTAGGCCAGTATCACACCCTCTTGATTACTGAAGCTTTACAGTCAGATTTGAAATCAAGAAATGTGAGTATTCTAATTTTATTCTTTTTCAAGATTTTTATTCTGGGTCTCTTGAATTTCCATATGAACTTTAGGACCAGCTTGTCAATTTCTGCAGAGAAGACAGCTTGGATTTTGATAGGTGTTGCATTGACTCTATAGATTAATTTGGGAACTATTGCTGTCTTACCAATATTAAGTCTTCTGATCCATGAATAGAGGATGTCTTTCCATTTATTTAGATCTTCTTTCATTTCTTTGCATGTTTTACAGTTTTCAGAGTACATATTTTACATTATTTTTGTTAAATAATTTGCAAGTATTTTATTCTTTTTGATGCAATTATAAATAAGTTTGCTTTCTTAATTTTATTTTGGATTTATTCATTGTCACTGTATAGAAAGACAATTGATTTTTGTATGTTGATCTTATATTCTTTTTTGTTGCTGTTGTTATTGAAGTATTAAAGACATCCTCCTTTTTCCCCCATTGACCCCCTCCTCCCTGCTCCCACCTCCTTCCTACTTTCCCCAACCCAATGTCTGTGTCCATTGGTTGTGCATATATGCATATGAGTTCTTTGGTTTCTCTCTTCCCACCCCTCCTGCCCCCCATCATTCTGAGGTTTCTTAGTCTGTTCCCTACTTTCATAACTCTGGATCTATTTTGGTCAACAGCTAATTTTGTTCATTATGTTCCCTAAATAAGTGAGATTGGGTGGTACTTGTCTTTCTTTGACTGGCTTATGTTGCTCAGTATAATACTCTCCAGATCCCTCCATGTCATCTCAAGGGGTAAGAGATCTTTCTTTCCTACAGCTGCATAGTATTCCATTGTGTAAATGTACTACAGCTTTTTTTATTGTTGTTATTATTTTTAATCCTCACCTGAGGATATTTTTCCATTTATTTTCAGATAGAGTGGGAGGGAGGAAGGGAGAGAGAGAGAGAGAGAAACATCAATGTGAGAGAGAAACATCAGTTGGTTGCCTCCCACATGACCCCAACCAGGGCCAGGGACCAAACTGCAACCAAGGTGTGTGCCCTTGACCGGATTCAAACCCGTGACTCGTTGGTCTGCGGGCCAACGCTCTAACCGCTGAGCCAAACCAGCCAGGGCTGTACCACAGCTTTTTTATCCACTCATCTACTGATGGACACTTGGGTTGTTTCCAGATCTTAGCTATTGTAAGTAGTGATGCTATGAACATAGGGGTGCATATATTCTTTCTGATTGGTGTTTCAGGCTTCTTAGGATATATTCCTAGAAGTGAAATCACTGGGTCAAATGGCAATTCCATTTTTAATTTTTTAAGGAAGCATCAAATTGTTTTCCCTAGTGGCTGCACCAGTCTGCATTCCCACCAGGAGTGTGCTAGAATACCCTTTTCTCCACATCCTCACCAGCACTTGTTTGAGGATTTGTTGATGGCCACGATTGTGGTAGGTGTGAGGTGGTATCTCATAGTCATTTTAATTTGCATCTCTCAGATGATTAGAGATGTTGAGCATTTTTCCATATGTCTGTTGGCCATTTGTATGTCCTGTTTGGAGAATTGTCTATTCAGGTCCTCTGCCCATTTTTTAACTGGATTGTTTGTCTTCCTTTTGTTGAGTTGTATGAGTACTCTATATATTTTGGATATTAACCTCTTATCTGATGTATCATTGGCAAATATGTTCTCCCAGAGAGTGGGTTCCCTTTTCATTTTGATGCTGGTTTCTTTGGTCATGCAGAAGCTTTTTAGTTTGATGTAGTCCCATTATTTTTTTCCTTTGTTTCTCTTGCCCTGGGCAATGTATCAGTGAAAATTCCACTATGTATGATATCTGAGATGTTTCTGCCTACATTTTCTTCTAGGATTTTCATGGTTTCACGAGTTACATTTAAGTCTATTATCCATTTTGAGCTTATTCTTGTGTATGGTGTAAGGTAATGGTCTAGTTTCATTTTTTTGCATGTAGCTGCACAATTTTCCCAATACCATTTATTGAAGAGACTGTCTTTTCTCCAATGTATGCTCTTTCCTCCTTGGTTGAACATTAATTGTGCATACCGTCTTAGGTGGATTTCTGGGTTCTCTTTTCTGTTCAATTGATCAATATGCCTGTTCTTGTGCCAATACCAGGCTGTTTTGATTATGATGATTTTGTAGATTAACTTGATATCTGGTATTGTGATCCCTCCTACTTTGTTCTTCTTTTTCAAGATTGCTGTGGCTATTTGGGGTCTGTTTTGGTTCCATATAAACTAGATCTGTGAACTATGCTGTTGGTATTTTAATGAGGATTGCATTGAGTCTGTAGATTGCTTTGGGTAGTGTGGACATTTTAATGATGTTGATTTTTCCAACTCATGAACATAGTATCTGTTTCCACTCTTTTATATCTTCCTCTATCTCTCTTTTCAATGTCCTGTAGTTTTCTGAGAACAGGTCTTTTACCTCTTTGGTTAAGTTTATTCCTATGTATTTTATCTTTTTTTGCAATGGTAAATGGGGATTTTTTTTTTTTTTAGTTTCCCTTTCTGGGTTTTCATTATTGGTGTATAAGAATGCCATCAATTTCTGGATGTTAATTTTGTAAACTGCTACTTCACCAAATTCATTTATTAAATCTAGTAGATTTTTGATGGAGTCTTTAAGGTTTTCTATGTACAATATCATGTCATCTGCGAATAATGACAGTTTCACTTCCTACTTTCCAATTTGGATCCCTTTTATTTTTTATCCTTGTCTGATCACTGTGGCTAAGACTTCCAGTACTATGTTGAATAAGAGTGGTGAAAGTGGGCATCCCTGTCTTGTTCCTGTTCTTAAGTGAAAGGCTTTTAGTTTTTTCCCATTGAGTATGATGTTTGGCTGTAGGTTTTTCATATATGGCCTTTATTATACTGAGATATGGTCCTTCTATTCCCACTTTATTGAGTGTTTTTATCAGAAATGGGTGCCTGATTTTGTCAAAAGCTTTTTCAGTATCTATTGATATGATCATATGATTTTTGTCTTTCATTTTGTGGTGTATCACATTTATTGATTTGTGAATATTGTACCAGCCTTGCATCTGGGATAGATCTCATTTGGTTGTGGTGTATAATTTGTTAAATATATTGCTGGATCTGATTTGCTAATATTTTATTGAGGATTTTGGCATCTATTTTCATCAGGGATATTGGCCTGGTAGTTTTCTTTCTTTGTAGTGTCTTTATCTGGTTTTGGAATTAGAATTATCCTGGCCTCGTAAAAAAAGGTTGGAGTTTTTGGAATAGTTGGAGGGGGATGGGTGTTAGTTCTTCTTTAAATGTTCGGTAAAACTCCCCTGTGAAGCCATCTGGGCCTGGGCTTTTGTTTGCTGGAAGTTTATTGATTACAGCTTTAATTTACTTAGTTGTTATTGGTCTGCTCAAGTTTTCTGACTCTTCCCAGTTCAGTTTTAGAAGACTGTGTGATTCTAGAAATTTGTCCATTTTGTCTAGGTTGTCCAATATGTTAGCATATAATTGTTAATAGTATTTTCTAACAATCCATTGTATATCTGTGGTGTCAGTTTTTACTTCTCTTTCATTTCTGATTTTTTAATTTGAGTCCTCTCTCTTGGTTTCTTGGTGAGTCTGGTTAAAGGTTTATCAATCTTGTTTATCTTTTCAAAGAACAACTTCTTTGTTTTGTTGATCTTTTGAATTGTTTTGATTTTTTTTTAGTCTCTATGTCGTTTATTTCCATTCTGACCTTTACTGCTTCTTTCTTTCTACTTGCTCCAGGTTTTTCTTTTTGTTTACTTTCTAGTTCTTTAAGTTGTAGGGTTAGATAGACTATTAGAAATTTTTCTTATTTCTTGAGGTAGGCCTATAATGCTATGAACTTCCCTCTCAGGGCAGCTTTTGCTGTGTCCCATAGATTTTCTGTTGTTGTGCGTTCATTTACATTGATTTCCAGGAAGTTTTTTTATTTTTTCCTTGATCTCCTTAGTAACCCATTCATTCATTGTTTAATAATATGCTATTTAGCCTCCATGCATTTGAATGTTTTTAAGTGTTTTTATTGCAATTAATTTCTAGTTTCATGACATTGTGATCTGAGAATATGCTTAATATTTCAGTCTTCTTGAACTTGTAGAGACTTAGTTTGTGTCCTAACATGTAGTCTATCTTTGAGAATGCCCTGTGTGCACTTGAGTAGAATGTGTATTCTGCAGTTTGGGGGTGTAATAATCTGTAAATATAATATCTATTAAATCCATTTGATCTAGTGCATCATTTAGAGTTTCTGTTTCTTTGTTAATTTTTTTTGTCTAGAGGATCTATCCAGTGATGTCAGTAGGGTGTTGAAGTCCCCTGCTATGATTATATTGCTGTCAATTTCTCCTTTGAAGTCCTCCAGAAGTTTTTTAAATATATTTTGGTGCTCCTTTATTGGGTGCATATATGTTTACAAAGGTTATATCCTCCTGTTGGATAAATCCTTTCAATATTATGTAGTGACCTTCTTTGTCTCTTGTTATGGCCTCCATTTTGAAGTCTATTTTATCAGATATGAGTATTGCTACCCCAGTTTTTTTTCATTTCCATTTTCTTGGAAAATTTTTTTCTATCCCTTCACTTTGAACCTGTGTGAGTCTTTTGTTGTGAGGTGTGTCTCTTGTAAACAACATATATATGAGTCATGCTTTCTTATCCATTCAGTTACTCCAATCCATTTTGATTGGAGCAATTAATCTACTTATTTATTGCCACTTTAATTTATTATGGCTATGTTTCTCTATTTCTTCTGCTTATTATAACAGTCCTTCTAACATTTCTCACAGTGCCAATTTGGCCCTAATATATTCCCTTAGCACCTTTTTATTTTTGGCCTGGGAAGCTATTTATTTCACTTTCTATCTTGAATGATAGCCTTGCTGGATAGAGTAGTGTTGGGTTCAGATCCTTGTTTTTCATTACCTTGAATACTTCATGCCATTTGCTCCTGGCCTGCAGTGTTTCTGTTGAGAAATCAGCTGATAGCTTTATGTGGGCTCCTTTGTAAGTAACCTGTTACTTTTCTCTTGCTGCCTTTAAGATTCTCTCTTTGTCTTTAATTTTTCACATTTTAATTATTATGTGTCTTGGTGTGGGCCTTGTTGGTTTCTTCTTACTTGGGGCTCTCTGTGCTTCCTGAACTTGTATACCTTTTTCTTTCACCACGATAGGAAAGTTTTCTGCCATTATTTCTTCAAATATAATCTCTAACCCTTGTTCATTTTCTTCTTCTGGTACTCCTATGATGAGATGTTTTATGTTTCATATTGTTCCACAGCTCTCTTAAACTGTCCTCCTGTTTTCTAATTGTATTTTTCTTTTTGGTTCTCTGATTGCATGATTTTTTTTCTACCCTGTTTTCTAGTTCACTGATTTGATCCTCAGCTTCCTCTAATCTGCTAGTTATTCCTTCCAATGTGTTCTTTATTTCTGCTATGTCATTCTTCATTTCTTCTTGGTGGTGTTTCATTTCTAATTGGTTGATTTTCATTGTTTCCATATCTTTACTCATGCTGGTGAGCTCTTTACTAATGCTGTTGAGCTTCCCCATAATCATTACTCTGAACTCTACATCTGATAACTTGCTTAACTCTGTTTCATTTAGCCCTTCTTCTGTAGAATTCTCTTGTTCTTTCATTTGGGATTGTTTCTTTGTTTCATCATTTGTCTGTCTCAGCAGGGTTTGGAGCCTGCCAAATTTTCCCTTGAATGTTGACGTTCTGCTGATTGTAGCTCCCTCTGCTAGGTGTGGATGAGTATGGAAAATACTGTGCTGAACACCAATGTCTAGTCATACTTTCCTGGGTAGAGTCACAGGCCAAGCAAAGATACAATTATTCCAGAGCTTTTGCATGCAGGCTGACTCTTAGCCTCATTATTTGATGAGCCTTAGGTTGTAGCCCTTGGTTGAATAAAAAATCCCACAGGAGGGCAGGGTCAGAGGATATCCAGCAGGTGGGGCAATTGCTTTCCCCTGGGCTAAATTTGACTTGAGCAGAAAATGGTTTCTGCAGTGTAGGTTAATGGCGCAGCACAGGAACCCTGTCCTCAGCCTTCACAACTCAGTCCTCAGAGCCAGAACACCCACTACTGGGAGCCAGGTCCAAGGCTCAAACCCTTCCGAATCTCATCTCTGCCTGGCTTGCTGGTAGTCTCTGGCTGTTATTGAGTTTCAGGTTGCATTTCTCAGGGCCAGATGGTGTTAAATTCCCAAGGGAGAGGCAATTGCTCCTTGTATTCTTTAAGCTTGGTGAACTTGTTTATTACTTCTAGTGGTTGTTTAGTGTTTAGTACAGTGTTTAAACAAAGTTGAACACCACTTTCCTCATAGCAAGAAGCACTATTACAAAGAAATACACATAATTTAAGTGGAAGATGCATATACATTTTCTCATTCATACATCTTCTAGATCTTTAAAATAAAGAGTATACCCATGAATTTTTAAAAAATAAAAATAAAAATTCAGAATAAAACCAATACATATGAATGGTTTTAGCATAGTTTTAATTATATTAATTTTTTTTGGTTTTAGCATAGTTTTCATTATATTGATTTTTATCAATATAGACATCAGCAGTATTTTGTATACTTTTGATTAAGAATATATTTTAAAAATTCTCTTGCTTCGTTTCAACACAGAATGAGAAGTCTTTTTTTTCTCACCAACATGCATTAGAGAACATTTAATAGTGTTTCATAAAACTCAACAACTTGACTTTTGATATAATGTAAATTAATCACTTAATAGATAAGAAAAATTGAGTGTGAATTGAGTTTTTATAAATTGATTTATGCTTTCATGCATGAAAGCAACCTGTTATTTAGAAAAATTCTATACTGAATCCATGTATAGATGGAAAATTATTATGAAAATTAATAACTATCATCCATTTTATCCATATTACAAATTAAGATTTGAGTAAATGAAAAATTACTTAGTGCACAGTATAAACTTAATTTACATTGTCCTCTGACATTTTGGTCACTAAGATTCTAGAACTTTAAGATTAATTCAATAAAGTAGCAGGATATAAAATAAATAACCAAGAATTAATCGCATTTATATACAAAATAATGAACTATCAGTAAGAAAACAATCCTGTTTTCAATTGCATCAAAAAACTAACTGGGAATAAATTTGACCAAGAAAGTAAAAGACCTGCATGTGAAAAGTTATGAGACATTAAAGAAAGAAATTAAGGAAAATAAAATAAATGGAAGCATATATCATGTTCATTGATAGGAACAATTAAAGTTGTTAAAGTGTCCTTACTACTCTAAGCAATTGATAGATTCAACACAGTTCCTATCAGAATACCAACGGCATATTTCACAAAACTGGAAAAATAATCCAAACATTTATATGGAACCACAAAAGACCTTGAATATTCACAGCAATATTGATAAAGAAGAACAATGTTGAAGGTATCATGCTAGCTAATATTAAACTAAATTACAAGGCTATAGCAATCAAATCAGCATGGCACTGGCATAAAAATAGACAATAGATCAATGGAACAGAAAAGAAAGCCCAGAAATAAACCCATGTCTAAATGCTCAATTAATACTTGACAAAGGAGGCAAGAACATACAATAGGGTAAAGACAGTCTATTCAATAAATAGTGTTTGTAAAATTGGACAGATACATGCAAAAATATGAAATGACCACCATCTTACACCATATACAAGAATAAACTAAAAGTGCATGAAATATAAGACTCAAAACCACATAATTCCTAGAAAAATCATAGGCAGTAAACTCTCTGACATTGCTTTTAGCAATATATATATATATTAATTATCTCCTTGGACAAGGAAAACAAAATGAAAAAATAAACAAATGTGACTACATCAAATTAAAAAGTTTTTGCATAGCAAAGTAAACCATCAACAAAATAGAAAGACAAACTACTAAATGGAAGAATATATTTGCCAATGATACATCACATAAGGCATAAGGCATTAGTATTCAAAATTTATAAAGAACATATACAATTCAACACCAAAAAGAAAAACAAACAATCCAATTAAGAAATGGGCAGAAGACCTGAATAGACACTTCTCCAAAAAGGACATACAGATGGCCAATAGACATATGACAAGATATTCAGTGTAACTAATCATCAGAAAAATGCAAACTAAAACCACCATATTACCTCAACCCATCAGAAAGGCTATCATCAATAAAACAACAAACAACAAGTATTGGTGAGGATGTGAAGAAAAGGGAACCCCTGTGCACTGTTGGTGGGAATGCAGACTGGTGCACTCACCATAAAAAACAGTACAGAATTTCCTAAGAAAATTTAAATGGAACTGCCTTATGACCCATTGATTCTACTTCTGGGTAGATATCTGAAGAAACCCAAACCATTAATTCAAAAGAATATATGCACCTCTCTGTTCATTGCAGCATTATTTACAATAGCCAAGATATGGAAGCAACTCAAGTGCCCATCAATAAATAGACAAGTGGATAAAGAAGATGTGATACATGTATATTTTGAAATATTACTCAGCCTTAATAAAGAATGAAATCTTACCATTTGCAACATCATGAATGGACCTATAGGACATCATGCTAAGTGAAAAAGTCAGAGAAATACAAATACCTTATGATTCACTTATATGTGGAATCTAAAGAACAAAATAAATGAACAAACAAAACAAAAACTGACTCATAGATACAGAGAACAAACTGATGGTTGCCAGAGAGGAGGGGCACTGGGTGATAAAGGTGAAGGGATTGAGAAGTACAGATTGGCAGTTACAAAATAGTCACAGGGATGGAAAGTATAGCATAGGGAATATAGTCAATAATACTGTAATAACTATGTATGGTGCCAGGTGGGTACTGAAAATATCAGGGAAACACCTTGTAACGTATATATTGTCTAACCACTATGCTGTGTACCTAAAAGTAATACAAAATAGCATGGAATATAAAGAAAAAGTTTTCTAACTTTATACAAGTTAAACTAATAGACTATTTATAATATTTGTCCTTCCACACAGACATAGAATTTTTTATCCTTTATACAAGTATCTTTTAAACAAATACACTTATCAAAATGATCAAAAATAGAACCAATAAATAGATGATATATGACCCAACTCATATTGACACTGTTCTTAAAATAATAGCTAGTTGACAATAGAATGGGCTATCTGGTGAAAGTGAGCTCCCTATCACTGGAAATGCCCAAGTGATAGATTAAAAAGCACTAATCACACCTATTGCCAAGGAGACTTTGGCACTGCATAGAAAATTTGAATATGAGACCTCTAAAAAAATGTATACTAAGACAATAAATTTTAGTGAGGTTCAGTCTTCTATGATCTAAATTGTTTTGACCAATTTTATGCCATCTATGAAATAAAACTACAAGTTTATATTATATATTTACACATGCATATAAATATACAGGTGCATTGTAAAGGGGTCACTGCTTTCACTTGATTTATGTGTTTGTGTGCAATATATATATAATATATGTTTATATATATTTATATAATATATATATAAATAAACAAGTTATGTGTATATACAGACTTTTTTTCTCATACTGTTATCTGTGGTACAAAATGCATATTACTTCTAAAAGAAAGATAATACCATGAACCAAGACATTTATTTTAATTTAAAATCATTGTCTTGCTTTCTAAGGAGTAAGAGGAGAAAACTTTTTTCTTCATAAAGACAGAAACTTCTAAATACGGGTATTAAAATAAAAATACTAGTATACCATAAGGCACTGCATTAAAATGGGATTATAAGCAATGAAAGAAAGTCACTCACATGAAAACGTAATAGTTCCTGATCTCAAACACCAAAATAGAAACGAATTTTTTAAAAAAGAGATGCTAGTTGTTGAGAAGGCTGGTTTAGTACCACCAATGTACACAGCACTGTGAAAGAAGTATGAATATCGTCTGGCCTTACATCTTCCGGACTTTGATGATTGCACTATATGGAAAGATGCATCTGTTCCTCTCTTAGAAAAGACAGTAGAGTCTTTAAAAGGATACTCAAGGAATCTGCAGGGATTCTGAGGCAGAACTGTTAAGCACAGACCTCATGCATGTGACTTGCTTGCTTGATGCTGTATGTGCCACACACACCCTGCTAATGTTCAGCAATAGCATCACCGAAGCATAGAAATTGAGGTTTCATTTAGTGCTAACAGCAGCAACATTTCAAAGCCAGATATTACTGAAGACAAATGGATACTCTGGCCTATAATACTGAGCTTTTACAAAAGCATTTCTTCCCTAAGCTGAGGCTTGCTTATCTGTTTACCTTGAAGAAAAAGAAAAAACAAGTCTACTCTCTGTAATTTCTTTAAAATAAAATGAATAGTGCAATAAAATGAGAAGTTCATGAGAAATTTTGTGGGAGCCAGAGGTTTATTTCATTTTTAAAATGTATTTTTGCCCTGGCTGGTGTGGCTCAGTTGGGTAGAGCGTCGTCCTGTACATCAAAAGGTTGCAGGTGCCATATTTAAGTCTTCCTCAACCTGGCTAACACTGTTAGTGCTGCCCTGGTGATTTCCTGAGACCCTACCCCAACAAACTTGTAGGCCCAACCAACGCCATTTCCAATGGATTTTTCATATGAACAGCTTGTCTTGGCTCATGCTTTAGACTTTCTTAAAATCTTTTCAAACAAGCAGCACCAGCCTTGGTGTTCCTCATAGCTCTCTCTCTGAGTGGCCCCAGACGTGGCACTAGTGGCAGCTGGCCTTGGTTCACAGCTTGGCCTCTGCTGGGAACCTTCAAGCCCAGCACAAATAGCAGCCAGCTGCAGATTGCTCTGTAGTTCATACCAGGTGGCCCTGGGCAGGGCACAGGTGGCAGCTGACCCTGGTCTGCAACTCCCAGCAGGCCCCAGAGCCAACCCACCTAGTAGATAACTTCAGATCACATCAAAGCACCACCCAACATCTCTCACAATGGACACACTAAAGGGGTGGACTGAGCAGGCACCAGAGCCCCGCCTCAGTAAGTCCTGCTCTGTGGGGTCAGCCCCTGCACAGTTGATCCTCCACAGTAGTTGTAACCAATCCTTGCAGCTAATAGGCCTGGGAGTAAATCCCTCCAACTGAGGTGTCAACAGCAATCAAGGCTCAATTACAGGAGGATTTACACAGCCCACACAGGGTGCCCAGCTCAGCTGATCAAGGAGGTTGTGTCACTGGATCCTATAGGACACCTACTACATAAGGCCACTCTATCAAGCCTAGGAGACATAAAAGCTATACCTAACACATAGTAACAAACACAGGGAGGCAGCCAAAATGATGAGACAAAGAAATGTGTCCCAAATAAAAGAACTGAACAAAATTCCAGAAAAAGAACTAAACAAAATGAAGACAAGTAATCTACTATGCATAGTTCAAAACACTGGATATAAGGATGCTCAATAAACTTAGGGGAAGAGAAGATGAACTTAGTGAGAACTTTGACAAAAATAAAAACAAAAGATAGAAAATATGAAAAAGAATCAATTAGAAATGAAGAATACATTAACTGAAATAAAGAATACATTACAGGAAATCAACAGTGTAGTAGACACAGCAGAGGATGAAATCAGAGATTTGAAAGATAAAAAAGCAGAAAACATCCAATCAGAACAGCAAAAAGAAAAAAGAATCCCCAAAAATGAGGGTAGTATAGGAGCCCCTAGGACAGTGGTTCTCAACCTTCCTAATACCACGACCCTTTAATACAGTTCCTCATGTTGTGGTGACCCCCAACCATAAAATTATTTTTGTTGCTACTTCATAACTGTAATTTTGCTACTGTTATGAATCGCCATTGGAAATATGTGTTTTCTGATGGTCTTAAGCGACCCCTGTGAAAGGGTCATTCAACTCCCAAAGGGGTCGTGACCCACAGGTTGAGAACTGCTGCCCTAGGACAACTCCAAGAGTACCAATATTTGCATTATGAGGGTGCCAGAAGGAGAGAGCAAGGAATTGAAAACCTGTTTGAAAAAATGATGATGAAAAACTTTTCTAACCTGGTGAAGGAAATAGACATATAAACCCAGGAAGTGCAGAGTCCCAAACAAGATGAAGCCAGAGACGCCCACACCAAGATACATCATAATTAAAATCCCAAAGGTTAAAGACAAGGAGGCAATATTAAAAACAGCAAGAAAAAAGCAATTAGTTACCTACAAGGTAGCTCCCATAAGACTGTCAGATGATTTTTCAACAGAAACTTTACAGGCCAGAAGGGAGTGGCAAGAAATATTCAAAGTGATGAAAAGCAGGGACCTACAACCAAGACTACTCTAACTAACAAAGCTAACATTTAGAATTGAGGGACAGATAAAGAGCTTCCCAGACAAGAAAAAGCTAAAGGAGCTCATCACCACCATACCAGTATTACAAGGAATATTAAAGGGACTTCTTTAATATCAACAATTACTTTCAATGTAATTGGATTAAATGCTCCCATTAAAAGACATATGGAGGGTGAATGGCTAACAAAGCAAGACCCTTATATATGTTTACAAGAGACTCACTTCTATTTGAAAGACAAACACAGAGGAAGTAAAGGGATGGAAGAAGATAGTTCATGAAAATGGAAACAAACAAACAAAAGATGGGGTATTAATACTTACACCAGACAAAATAGACTTTAAAACAAAGGTTTAAAACAAGAGACAAAGAAGGACCCAGCAATTCTACTTTTGGGTATTTACCTGAAGAAATACAAAACACTAAATCAAAAAGACATATGTATCCATATGTTCATTGCAGCATTATTTACAGTAGACAAGATATGGAAGCAACCAAAGTGTCCATCAGTAGGTAAATGGATAAAGAAGAAGAGGTGCATATATACAATGGAATATGACTTAGCCATAAAAAATAGAATAAAATTCATGTGCAACAACATGAATGGACCTAGAGGGTAATGTGCTGAGTGAAATAAGTCAGACAGAGAAAGACAAATGCTATATGATTTCCCTTATATATGGAATCTAACAAACAAACAAGCAGAACAGAAACAGACTCATAGGTACAGAGAACATTTTGACAGTTGCCAGAGGGGAGGGGAGTTGGGGAGATGAGTGTAAAGGTGAAGGGATTAACTACAAATTGGTAGTTACAAAACTGTCATGGGGATGTAAAGTCCAGTATAGGAAATACAGTCAATAATATTATAATAATTATGTATGGTGTCAGATGGGTACTAGATTTATAGAGGTGATCACTTAGTAAGTTATATAATGTCTAATCACTAAGTTGTACATCTGAAACAATATAATATTGTATGTCAAGTGTAACTAAAAACTAAAATAAATTTTTTAAATGTATTTTCTAGAGCTGTACTATCAAACAGGGTAGCCACTAGTCACATGTAGCTATTTAAATTTAAAGTTAATTTACTTTCATTTAAAATTGAATTGAAATCAAATAATTCATTTCTTAGTCACACAATCCATATTTTCTAGCTCCACGGCCATATGTGGCGAATGGTGACCCTATCAGACAGCACAAATATAGACACCTTCATAACACACAAATTCTGTTGGTCAGTGCCATTTTAGAGAAAAACCCACTTCAGCTAGGAAAGCAATACAAAGAGAAACTTAAAAATATTATCAAACACATGTTTATAAATCCCTGCTAATTTAATAGTTATTAGATTTACTTGATCCTCCATTAAATTACGGAATGATGATAGGGAACACAACATAAATGGTAAGGCATAGAGAGCAATCAGCCAAAGAGGCCCCGCCCAAGTGAGACATGCTGAGTAGTTACAAACACACAAAATAGCATGGCTTAGGAACTGGGGGCTTCTAGAACTCAAGAAGGCTGGAATCTTAGATTTTTCTTCCCTTCATTATGAAATAATTTATATGCTCATAGAAATGAAATTAGTCTCTGAATCTTTTGAAGGTGTATTCTAATTTTCAGATTTCTGTAACAAGAAATAATATAAATAAATGTATTTGTTTACTAACTGAGCTAAACTCAGACAAAAATAGGACAAATTTCATTGTTTCCATCACTGACCCATCAACTTGATCTTCTTCGCCCTAGATGACACTTTACTAAAACCTACAGTTTTTTAGTAACATTTGGGCAACAAAAAGTCCTGTCTAATAAAATGATTCAAACCTTTCCCTCCCTCCAACCAAGGACAACTTTAGGGGCAGAGCTGAGTTAGAAACGTCATCTCTATTTTCCCACCTTGCTCCGCATCCTTAACCTGCTTCACTGGACTGAATCTGGCTCCATAAAATGTTAATCAGGGGAAGGCAAGGGAAATAGAGTTAGAAAGTTCCCATTTGAGCCCTGGCCGGTTTGGCTCAGCGGTTAGAGTGTTGACCTATGGTACAGAGAGACCTGGGTTCGGTTCCCACTAAGGGCATGTACCTCGGTTGCAGTTTGTCCCCGGCCCTGGTTGGTTGTGCGGGTGGCGGCCACTTGATGTGTCCCTTTCGCGTCGATGTTTCTCTCTCTCTCTCTCCTTCCCACTGTATCTGAACAAAACAATGAAAAAATGTCCTCGGGTGAGGATAAAAAAAATAATAATAACTAAAAAAAAAAAAAAAAAGTTCCCATTTGACAGAAGCTGGTCATTGTAGATTTCCAAGGTTGGCTTTCTTTTTTTGTGGAGTAGCTTGTAGGTCCTTGAGAGATACATACAATACCCTTGACCTACCAACCCTATCTCTGCCAAAACAGACATGTCACTGTTCTCACTTCATAAGGATGCACCTTGGTCTAGGGCTAAAAGCAAGGGACTTGGTCTCAGACCAACGAGTAAAAATCCCTTCCATTCTACTTCCTACCCATTGACATTGCACAATCATTTTACCTGTTTACACTTCAGTGTTCTCTCATATTAAATGTAGATTATTTGTTGATTATTGTGAATTCTAAGTTATTAGAAATATGATAAATAAAACAGAGCCCGTGTACAGTAATTGTTTATTTTTCTTTTAATCTATCTTCTCCATTTTCAAGGATTGTGCTTTGGTGTGATATCTTAAAAGTCATCGCAATAACTAAGGTCAACAAGGAATTCTCCTACGTGACTTCTAGGAGTTCTGTAGTTTTGTTTACATTTAGGTCTGTGATTCATTTTGAGTTAATCTTGGGGAAGGATATGAGGTCTGTGTTTAGATTCATATTTTTGTATGTACATGTCCAGTTGTCCATTTGTTGGAGAAACTACCTTTGCTCCATGGCATTGCCTTGGCTCTTTTGTCAAAGATCAGTCAAACATTTCTATGTGGGTCTGTTTCTGAACCTGATTATAAGGGAAATGCCCGAGCTGACTTTCAGGCAAAGGCAGCAGTGACAGAATGTGTCGAGGTTGTGGTTCATCTGCATGATGTCCATTCTGCTTCTACAAAAAACAACTTCTTGTTGCCAAACTTTAGCCATCCTGATGTCTTTGCAACATGGCAACAGTCTGCTCTCAAATCAGAGAAACTAACAGGGAAAAACTGGTTGTAAATTCAATAAACAGTCAGGGCTACGAGAAACCCAAGACAGCCACTTGGTTCTTCCAGGAACCCTGGCCAACCTCATTTTTTGGTTCTTACATTCCTTTACCCACCATGGTGTATTTAGATGACTCAAATTATAAATAAACTTTGGAGCAGGGAGATTTCCATAAAATTGTGAAAACAGCTTACCAGCAAAATCTGACCTGTCAGACCCATAATCCTAGAAAAACTATTTTTGGTCCCTGGGACTTCAAGACTCCTCCCTCTGGACTCTTTGAACACCTGCAGCTGGACTTCATTCAATTGTCACCTAGATTGGGTTATCAATATGTTCTTGTTATTGTATGTATGCTTTCCAGATGGGTTGAAGCCTTCCCCTGCTGCAAGGCTGATGCAAGATTGAGAGAACTATTGTGATGTTCAAACTTAAAATCTCTAAACTTGCTGAATCTACTGGACTCCCTTGGCCTTAGTGTTGCCTCAGGCCTTGCTGACTATTCACAGTACACTCTTTGAGAAACATAGACTCACTTAAAATGATATTGTTTTCATTATTTTCCTAAAGTTTTGGCATTTTAATGGGGAAAAAAATGTGATTCTTAATAAACCCAAATGTAATGCCAAATAGCATTGTTTTGGAAGTTTGAAGTTTCCTTCCTGGTAATTTCAAGGTCAACTTTTTCTCTTGAGTAACCCATATTTTGTACATCCAAAATTCATTTGAAGTGTTCACTCTCCAATCACTAAGGTTTATGAAAACCTAACCATTCTCAGTTGAAGCAAAGCAAATATACAAGTAAATATTTATATCTCTGTTCTCATTTTCCAGAATCCTAAGTCTAGGAAAGCATCATATCAGAAAACTGTCAGGACAAAGTTTCTTTTTTAATAAGAGGCAAGATTTTTATTTTATGATCCCTGCCATTTGCAGTAATTCTTCTTCCAAAGCCTATCCTTTCTTTAATAAATTCAGTGTCATAATCTCTATATACATGTAACACACTTCCATTCTTTATTATTTCCTGTAGACAGCGTGATGAATGTGCTTCTCAACTATCAGTGACTCGCAGCGCAAATGCCAAACACTCCACTTCACATCTCAACCCACCAGGGACAAGCTGGCTCTTTGTCATCAGATTTTTTTAATTCTTTGTCTAGAGATGATCTATTGTTGCTTAGTATTTATGACTATTTCAGTTTACATAGAAATGAGTAGTGCAAATCATCAAATAGTTTGTAACAGTCCTGGTATATATAGTTTTATTGAATTAGCTCACTTTCATATTTAAAATCAGAATATCATCCTTTCTCCCAATTGTAACTAAAAACCTTTAGAAGATGATTATCTTAAAAGTTCTGCCCTGCTCTGGCCGGTGTTCCTCAGTGCTTCAGTGGTTCTCAACCTGTGGGTTGTGACCCCTTTGGGGGTTGAACGACCCTTTCACAGGGGTCTCCTAAGACCATTGGAAAACACATATTTCCAATGGTCTTAGGAACCGAGATACCGCTCCTCTATCCGTCTCCAGGTGGGTCTGCCCACATGCAGATACACCCACATACAACATGAGTAACTATATTAAGGGGTTGCAG
Source organism: Tadarida brasiliensis (assembly GCA_030848825.1). Lineage (NCBI taxonomy): Eukaryota > Metazoa > Chordata > Mammalia > Chiroptera > Molossidae > Tadarida > Tadarida brasiliensis. Next base: position 79,050,475 of record CM061260.1, read on the forward strand.
CATTAGGAAGGTTGAGAATCGCTGGCTTAGAGTGACCACCCATGCACCAATACATTTCAGGGTTGATTGCTGGTCAGGAGTACGTACTTGGGTTGCAGGTTTGATCCCTGGTGGGGGTGTGTGGGAGAGGCAACCAATCAATGTGTCTCTCTCACATCTATGCTTCTCTCTTTCTCTCTTCCCTTCTTTCCCTCCCTTTCACTTTCTCTGAAAATCTATGGAAAACATATCCTTGGGTGAGGATTAACAAAAAACAAACCAAAACAACAACAAAAAATCCCTGTTCTGGCCTAGCGGCTCGGTTGGTTGGAGTGTTGTCCCCTACACCAATAGGTTGCAGGTTCGATTCCTGGTCAGGATACATACTTTGGTTGTGGGTTCTATCTCAGTCAGGACACTTAGGAGAGGCAACCATCTGATGTTTTTCTTGCACATCAGTGAGGATTAAAAAAATAACAATAATTTAAAAAGTCCTTAAGTTCCTTTTAAGATTAATGTTTTTAGGTCTATAGTGCAAAACTGAAGCATGGAAAAGTATATTGCCCTGCATGACTAAATCAGGACTACTACTTAGACCAGTGTTACAGAATCCAGTCTACCAAGATGTTTTACTTGAGAAGCTAAATGTTTTATTTCTATTTTTAATTGAATGTTTGGGGTGACATTGGTTAATAAAATTATGTAGGTTTCAGGTGTACAATTCTATACTACATCATTTGTGTACTGTACTGTGTGTTCACCACCCCAAGTCAAGTCTCCTTCCATCACCATTTATCTCCCCTATGACCTCTTTACCTCCCCCCACCCTCCTTTCCCTCTGGCAATCATCATACTGTTGTCTGTGTAAAATGTTTTAAAAACAATTTTATTTTAATTGCATCTAGGTAGGCATAAGCTCTCCAAATTGCCATGTCTCCACCACTTTCTATAATTAGCTGGCCATTTTTTTTTCTTTATTGATTCTAGAGAGAAAGAAAGGGAGAGGGAGAGAGATAGAAACATCCATGCGAGAGAACATTGATTGGCAGCCCCCTGCATGCCCCCCACTGGGGATTTGGCCCACAACCTGGGCATGTGTCCTGACTGGGAATCAAACCAGTGATCTCCTGGTGCATGAGTCGATGCTCAAACACTGAGCCACACCAGCTGGGCTAGCCAGCCGTTTTATATATTTCTATCACCTAGATGTCCTACAAAGGCATTTCCGTTTTCAACACCCAATATATAAAACATTAGAAGTTTTAGATTTAAATAATGTTAGAGTTTAAACGATCTTAGAAATATATTGTCCAACCTTCTAACTTTACTAATGAGGCACAGATAAACGATTTGCTCAACATTAAATTAGTAGCAGGATAGTAGGAAAATCAAATCTCCCATTCCTGATACTGCTCTTCCATTACAACGCTTCCTCTCCAAGCCCGAAGTCTAAAATTCTCCTCCAACATAATGCACGTCTCAAGAGAGCAGGGCCTTTCAGTCCTATGAAGTTATGTATTCCCAAAGCCTAAAACAGTAAGAAAAATTTAATAAGCAGTCAATTTTTGTTAATCAAATGAGTAATGACTGCTTAATCAGAAGTGCTGTGAGAAATAAGAGGATTAATATTCATTGACTTAAGTTACTTGCCAGGTACTTTATATATGTGGTTACATTTAATCCTTCCAAAAAAATGCAGGAGAGAAATTATTGCTCCATTTTATAGATGAAAAAACTAAAGCTAGTAGGTGACAGTATGGACAGTTTGCCGGATTCTCAAAATAAGCCAATCAGAGAAAGACATATACCATATGATCTCACTTATCTGTGGAATATAATGAACAAAATAAGCTGATGAACAAAATAGACCCAGATACATAGAAAGGAGTACGGTTCAGACTGACAAACCTCAGAGAAGGAGGGTGGGGGATGGATGAGATAAACCAAAGAACTTATATGCATGTATGTGTAACCAATGGACATAGACAACAATGCTTGGGGCGGGGGGGTGGGGGGTGAGATTGGGAGGACGGTGTCCAGGGGGGTATAAGAAGAAACATCAGTAACAAAAATAAATTAATAAAAATTGCAAAAATAAAATAAAATGAAAATCCAAATACAAATGTTGATTTAAAAAATTTTAAAAATAAAAATAAAATCTCATACTCTTTTCACCACAATGGTACACAACTGCAACACAAAGAACTCGGTAGGTTCAAATATAGAATTCTTGGAATTAACATACTTATACTTTCTAGGCAAGCTAAAACACAGTAGGAGTCCTTCTAATAAATATTATAGGCATTATGCTAAGCTTTTCACAGTTTACTACTATGTGTTAAATACCATTTTTATTCCCACTTTCCAGATGAGAAAACGAGGCACAGGGAATTTAAAAACTTGCTAAAAATCACATAATTAGGGGGTGGCAAAATCTAATATAAAATCAGGGAAGTTGGCTTTAACATCCATGCTCATAACTATTGCACTAAACTTGCATATAGACTAAGCTAGCAGTTTTCAAAGTGTGGGTTCCCGATAAGTAGCAGCAACATTACCTAGGAACTTTTTAAACATGCAAATTTTGGGACCCCATCCCAGATCTATTGAATCAGAGTCTGTGGGGGTGACACTGAGCATGTTGAATTTTAACAGTCCTCTATGCGATTCCGACAGAGGCTAAAGTTTGAGAACCACTGAACTAAGAAATGATGCAATCATTTTTAAGATGATCTGAGATAGTTTTTTGTGGGTTTATCTTTTCATACAAAAACTTCTAGAATTCTTTTGCACATGTATAAACTTTCAAAATATATATCAAACTGCACTGTTTTGTCATTTATTTTTTTCTAATCAATATCATGAGCATTTTCATATATTGATAATTTTTTTGAAAACAAAAATTTCAATGGCATCTTAGTGCCTGCTATGGACTGAATGTTTGTACCCCCCACCAAAAATAAACTCATATGTTGGAGACCTAATTTTCAGTGTGATGACATTTGAAGGCAGGGCCTTTGGGAGGTAATTAGCTTTAAATGAGGTAACAAGTGAGGCTACAACAAGAAGGCAGTGAGTAGTCCACACAACAGGAAGAGGTCCTTACAACACAATGAATCTGCTAACATCTTAACTTGGACTTCTCATTCTACGGTATTTTTATACAGCAGCCTGTACTGACTAAGACAGTACTCTCTCTATCACGTGTATAGGGCAGAATTTGCTAACAAAGTCCCTATTGCATCAAGAACCAGGAAGGGCCTGAGATGTACCCTACTTGTAAGCTAACAAGTTAGCCTGTTGCTGTTTCATGGATGCTGGCAGAAGACACAAGACTCCTGGGTCAGAGAACAAGGCTTTATTACTCACAGCACACCAGACACCAGGAGCACCAGTATATTTGCATTGGTTCCCCTTGCTCCGGAGTCCCACAAAGGTGTGTCATGGCTTCAGCTGATACCTGTACACATAGAGGTTGTGTTACAGAAGAGGAACCCAGGGCCAAAGGTCCAGGGCTTTTTGACAAGGAGCACTCATTGTAGCCAGCAGAAGACAAGCCAGTTTAAATAATGCCACAGCAAACCATCTTGTACTTAAAATTCTATATCTCTTGTTATTTACTTAGGATAAATTCCTAGAGATAGACTTGTATGGTCAATAGTTTTTTGTGGGTTTTTTTTTTTTTTAAGGCTTTGATAGATGTTCCACTTAACAGATTGCATGAAAAAGCCCATTTCTACAAATTTTTACTAATTCACGGTAATTTTTGTATTCTTAAAATTAGCATCATTATTGATGCTAATTAGCCTTTCTTTGATTATTACCGAAGTGAAATTTTGAATACATGTATTGGAATTTGTTTTTCTTTTATAAATCAGCTGTAATAGTGTTTTCTTATCCTCTTGGAATTCCATATTTTCTTATTGAATTATAAGAATTATTGATATATTTTTAATAACCCCCACAGGCTTCTCCTTTATTCAGAGATAACACTTTACATATAGATATTCTTACCTATTTATGTAGGTAAGAATAATTATTTTAATATTAATCTGTTGAAAGACTTAATGATTTTTTTTTTTTTTATCCTCACCTGAGGACATTTGTTGTCCAGATAGAGTGGGAGGGAGAGAGAGGAAGAGAGAGAGAGAGAAACATCGAGTGGCTGCCACCCGCACGACCAACCAGGGCCGGGGACAAACTGCAACCGAAGTACATGCCCTTAGCGGGAACCGAACCCGCGTCTCTCTGGACCGCAGGCCGACGCTCTAACCGCTGAGCCAAACCGGCCAGGGTGACTTAATGATTTTCTAATTACTGCCATATAGACCAGGCCTCTGTAAAGTATCTTATTAGTATCTCTCTAGGGAACCCACTTTGGAAAGATTATCCTGCCAATCAAATAAAGCCTATGTTTCCATATTTGGGATTGAAAGTTCTTAGTAGGTTCAGCAGAAGTTCTGTAGGAGGTTTGCTAATGATTCAGTGCTGATGGTTCTTGCTCATCTCTAACCAGTAATCAGTCCTGTTTTAATGTAAGCCCATGGTTTAAAACAAATAATTTTCACTGGCTATCAAAATCTTACTTTAGTCCATGTGTATCAATTTTTTCTCTATTATGAATTTGTTTGGGTAACATTATCTGTTGTTTCTGCTTCTGATTTCCAGTTTATCACGTTATCCTTCCAGCTGCAGTAGAACCATACATAGAGTTCTGCAGAATAGGGAAGTGCTATTAAAAGTGAAAATCTAACTCCTCTCAACTCTGCTCCTCTTCCCAGTTCTTCTGCTCTCTTTATTTTTGAAAACTTGATCCCTTTTCCACTTCTCCCTTTAGCCTTTTTACAGCTGATGATAGCACCACACTAGCTCCAGCCACACCTCACCTAAAAATGCAGTCACCAAAATACAAATAAGCTGGAGAAGAGGTTTTAGGGGGAAAAAAAGTTGTGAAGTTCCACTGAACTACACTATTGTTTTGTCTCCATTCTCATAATTATAACAGGCTCTAAATAATCTTCTTATCCTCCTTCAGAATGTAGTTTCTGAAAACTACATTTTATAAAAGACATTTTAATAACACATGAAATGTAATAATGGAGATATTGATGACCTTTTAGCCTTTAGACAAGACCAATGGTCTCTTGAGGCATGTATTGACCTTGACATTACTTTAGATGATATTTAGCTCAGATCAATAAATCTTGATTGTTGATATCAACGGCAGTCAATAAATACTTATTACAGTTAGAATACAAATGAGTTAGCAGAAGTTCAAGTCAAGATTAGCACTATCATTTATGTTTTCTCATTATAATATCTTAAATCTTGGTTCTAAAAATGTTGTAAATTAAAATTACTAAGATTTGTAGAATCTAGTCCTTTCTGTTATATGACAATTATGGATGACTATCTGGGAATGATTATAAAAGTCAAAGTAAGAACAATAAATCATATTAAATTATTTGCTATAAAATATAAAATTTCTTGGGCCCTTTAAAAATCTACGGAAAAGTTTACTAGGTCACCCTGGAAAGCACTGGTTCTAAGACACCTAGCAAGCAGGAAACAATCCTCTAATACACAGGAGAGACAAGGCTGGTGGGCCGGCAAGTACGAAAGGAAGTACCAAAGAGCCACTGTGACCAGACCTGAAATGTATGGTGTCTGCTCTGAAAAAGCTGTAAGAAACAACCCTCCAGACACAGGTGAGCCAAGGCTGAACATTCAGAGGGGGTCTGAATATCTGTGCAGGCCCAACCTTGACCTCTGTGGTGTCTGCATTAGGAGGATCGTAGGAATGTGGTCCCCAAGTCTAGAATGAGACAGCAAGATCTCTGAGGGTGTGTGCACTGTGGGCATACATCTGAGGCATAGCACCACTGGATGTCACCACACTCCTGTACAGCTGACTCATCACTCAGCATTAGCAAGAAAAATCAGAGCACTGCACACCAGACCCAGGGAGAAGAGATTCCTCACTTTAGCAATATCCCTCCAGCAATATTTTGTCCTGCTGACAAAGCTTAACATTGTGCTCATTTTAAAAGAGAAATGTGTAGACAACCCAGTCCATTATTGCAGAGTAGGTATTAAAGCGTGAATTTGGAGCTAAGAGGCAATAAATTAATAACTGTGTTGTTGAACACTTTTGCATATTGTTCATTGGTATTTATTCTTTTGCAAATTGTCTATTAATGTCATTATCATATTTTTCTCCTGAGAGGATTTTATATCTTTTCTTTCTACAAATCCTTTATATGTTACACATATCAATTTAATTGATCATATATCATATTTTATTAATAGTTTTGGGACATAGAAGAAATTTTAATTTTTTGTGGAAAAATCTATTTATCTTTTTATTTTGTCTAAATGTTTTTTTTGTCTAGATTTCTTTTGTCTAAATACTTAGAGATATTTTTTTCTACCTAAGAACAGACAAATAATCACCTATGTTATCTTCTGGTCTATTTTATCTTCATTTAAAATTTAACCCAGGGAAATTTCTTTTGTATAGAACATAAGGTAGAAAACTAATTTAATTCTTCCCCAAATGTTTTCTAATTATACCAAAGGGTAAATGAGCTATTATATTCCCTCTAACTTATTTATATTGTGTCATATTATTAAATATTTATTTCACAGAAAGGAACAAAAATAATTTCATACATACCTATGAACTCATCATACATAGGCAATAGATGTTGTTAGCATGTTGCCATGTTGTCTAAAAAATTTTTTAAGGAAACAAAATATTATACTGTATAGCTATAAACCCTCTCTCTATCTTGTTCACCTCCCTTACTCCCCAGAAGTAGCTAACATCTTAAAGTTGAAATGTATTATTAGCCTGCATGTTTTAATATTTTAATTACATGTTTGTGTATTTTAAGAAGTGTACATAAATGGTATAATCTACATGCCCTTTAGCAACTTTTTAAACTCAACATTATGTTTTTCACATGTATCCATGTTCACACACACACAAACACACTTTATTCATTTTACTACTGTGTAGTGTTATAGTTTACAAAAAATAAATTTTTGTTCATTCCCTAATACTTAGAAACAATGTGAACCAAAGTGTTTTTAACGATTTACCCTCTCACCCACAATGCATGAGGGTCACCTTTGCTCCATACCTCCACAACTTATGTTCTCTGAAATTTATTTTTGTAGATCGCTTGGGCATAGAATGTTATCTCACTTTTATCTTAATTTGTATTTTTCTAAGGACTAATGAGATTACATGTATTGGCCATTCAAATTTACTCTTTCCTGAATTAACTATTCATAAACTTTGCCTATTTTTTCTTAGAGAAACATTCAACAAGGAGAGCAACTGTTTTGCTGTGCAAAGCTCTGGGGTGGAGGTAGACTAATTTGTACAGAGAGCTCAGGTTCCTTCCAAGGGAAAAACAACGGGAACACTAAATTCTTCATCATGGCAACTTTGCAATATCGCAACACATCTGCAGGTTACTGGATTACTAGTACCAGTAGTAGTAGTCATAACGATAGCAGCAGCATATATTTCTACAAATCTTGTAGGTGTCAGGTGTTTAATTTTCACAACAGCTTGATGAGATAAATTATATTACTATCTTTATTTTGGAATAAATAAAGATAGTATTTCTGAGGAATCTGAAGCTCAGAAAGTTAGATGACCTGGCTTAAGTCACCCAGCTAAAAAGAGGGAAAGGCAGAATTCAAATCTAGTTCACATGACTTTGGAACTCAGAGTCTTTTTTTTTTTATCCTCACCTGAGGACATTTTTCCATTTTTTATTCAGATAGAGTGGGAGGGAGAGAGAGGAAGAGAGAGAGAGAAACATCCACATGAAAGGGACACATCAAGTGGCTGCCTCCCGCACGACCAACCAGGGCCGAGGACAAATCACAACCGAGGTACACGCCCCTAGCAGGAACCGAACCTGAGTCTCTCTGGACCGCAGGCTGACGCTCTAACCGCTGAGCCAAAATGGCCAGGGCTGGAACTCAGAGTCTTAATCAGGCAATCTACATTGAATATTTAAGGAAGCAATGTAGGCACTTAGACTAGAAATCACCACCAAGGAATGAACATCTGCAGAACATAATAGGCCCAATCATCAGTAGTGACAACACATGGTAATGAGAAGTTATAAGTAGAGAACCAATGTAAACTTGCAATTATCTTGGAAATGTGATTGACAGCCTCTGGTCTGAGAACAACTTGGGATAGTAAGGAAGGAGAAGCACTCAAATGGGAGATGCTGGGCTTACAGCTAATAAGAGCACATTGTTGCTTAAATGATTAATTGGCAAAATAACAAAGATGTGATATAATCGCTACTCCTAGTTGGTGAAGTGAGTCATTTTGTATATATAAACCTAATCTATAAAGTATATGTATATACATTAGTGGATTGTGGATTTATAACTGCCTCTTCGAGGAAGGTGGAGATATTTGGAACACAGCCATAGGCTTTGAGTTGATGGAAAAAATAGTAACTGTACTGTTAGAATACAGGAAGTATTGTCAACCAGAAAGGATACATCGTAGGGCAGGGCAACTATGACATATCTTACTTTAGTATGTCACTTTGAATTAGAGACTAGTCAGTGACTTATAACCTAGTATAAGCTTTATAATCTTCCTTTTTTATTCATAATTTTTCTAGTAAAATTTTTTTTAAATTTTAGATCACCTTGTTATTCCTTTTTGTTTGAAAATAATACCAATTTTGAATAAGCTTTACAATTTTATTCATAAGATCTATGCATCTTTATATCAATAGTAACTACTTAATTATAATTAGTAATTTTAGAGAACATGCTATTGAATCTTATAAATCAGCTGGTGCTCCTAATTTTACAAAATGCATTTCGATAAATTTCATCTATACTGTTTTCATATTTCCAGTTTTTAAGAGGTCCTTCTTAAACCCTTAGGGTTGAAAAGGAGCTTAGAAATCCTCCAGCCCAATTTTAATAAGAAAATTGTCATTCTGAAAGGTTAAGGGAATTGTTCAAGGTTTTATCTTTTATTAGTGGCAGACCTAGAGCAAAAAGCCAAATTACAGACTGTTCCATCAAGTGCTCTTTCCACTACTTGTAAAACTTCTTCCCAAATCCCCACCTAGAATCAGAAAAAGCACATCATACTCACAATTATACATTCATCATTTTTTAATAATTGAGGATAGGAGACATATTTATATATAATATTTTAACTCTGACTCCTCACTGTCTCCCTCAATTGCTGCATAGATAGTAGTCTCAATGCTGGATGGGAGATCCAGCATCCCATCCTCAAAGAATCCTTCTGATTAAGGAAGTTTCTCTTTGAATGAGTGAATAATAATTTATTATTTCATCCAACATTTTTAAGTGCATCATATTTCACAGACACTCTTTTTGGGTCCTAAGAAAACTAGTGTGATTATAACTTCTACACTGTTCTTTGTCAGTAAGCCCATTGTCTTGCAAATTCTCATGTATATTTTGTTTATATGACTTTTTTTCCCCCCAAGTAGCAACTATGAAAAAAGTAGATTGGTGATGTTATGTAGCATTAATAGCCTTAATTCATCATCCCTTCCCACATTCACATCTTTTGTCTTATGACTTTCCTGTCTCTCTTATGACCATGTGGGTTGGTCAATGGAATATTAATAGGCTTTTAAAGCATCTGAATGTTTGGGCTTTCTCTTGTACCTGTGTCATGATTTGAAAAGGACATGTTTTGTCCTGAAAGGAGAATGTAAGATACATGGAACCGAGTCAACCTACCCCAGCTAGGAGAAGCCTGGAGCAAACCCTCATATGACCCATAGAATCCATGAGAACAAATAATAATTGTTTCAAGCCATTAGGCTTGCTTCTTTGTTTTACTTGTTATTTTATTGTGGTAAGAACACAAAGTAAGCTCTACCCTCTTAACACACTTTTAAGTGTCCAATATATTATTGTTGATTATTGGTTCAATGGTGTATGGTAGATCTCTAGAGATTATTTGTTTTGTTTAATTGAAGCTTTATGCCCATTGATTAGCAGCTCCCCATTTATACCTCCTCCCAGCCCTTGGCAACCATCATTCCACTGTTTAATTTTATTAATTTGACTCAGGTAAGTGGAATCATGCATTTAATTTCTTTCTGTGACTGGCTTATTTCACTTAGCATAATGTCCTTAAGGTTCATCCATGTTGTCTGTCACACATGAGGTGGTTTGTTCCACAGAAGTTTGTGGCAATAGGTTACTGTTTACTCGAGGGTATACAAGGTAAGAAACATATCTGACAAATGCTGGGGAAAATGCCTGTAAACTGCATAAAACAGAGTGTTGGTTTTTCTCCATTATAAAGCCATTTTGAACAATTTATATTCCAATAAGGGCAATATTTAGAGTAGTGATTAACAGCATGGCTTAAAAGTGAGATTGCCTAGTTTTGTCCCTTGCCAGCTAACGACTTGGGGAAAATTGCTCAGTCTCTCTGTCCTCATCTATAAATGGAGACAACAATAGCACCCATCTGGCACAATAGCTGACGCGTAATAAGCCCTCAAATAATATTAGCTACTAATAGTAGTGCATTGTCTCACTATTTATTCTTGGTGTTTTGATTGCTACCTTTTTTATTATGTAATCAATTTCCCCTTTTCGGCTTCATTTTTAATTTATAATAGTTTTTCTTGGCTTATATTCCTAAAATATATCAATATTTAGATGTGTGCTTATTTATAGTAACTGTTTATCACCTGAAATCCCCCAAATAACTTACATCAACACTTGGAATAACTTGTCTTATGCTTCTACGCTTCTTGTATTTTAGAGATACTTTCTTAACAATTGCATTAAACTCACACCTAGTTTATGTGAATAGTTCATGACTATTCACATAGTGAAGTCTTATTGGTTACTTTATTCACCATTCATATCCTATGTCTTCTCTTTTTTATTCCCTTTTTCATTTTGCTAGAGAATATCTTATAGTAATTTATTTTTTTAAAGAGGATCAACTTCCCATGTTTAAAATTGTCTTTATTTTGCTCTCACCTCTGACTAATAGCTTGCCCAATGGAGAACCCAAGTTTTAAATCCCTCAGGATTTTACAAATATTGCTCCATATTTTCCAGCATCAAGTATTGCACAAAAATTAACATCATTCTAATTTTCCTTCCTTAGTAGGAAACATCTTTTTTCTCTCTAGAAAATTATAATATTTTATCTTTATTCCAGTAGTTCATAAATTCCACCTTAGTGGTGCTAGGTTTCATTTTGCAATATTGTTGTTCTACATTCTGTATGTTCTATATGTTATTTTGTTGTTGTTGTTTTTTTAACCACACAACTATTTTTTATTGAGTATTGACTCTGTGGGAAAGTGGAATTACTAGAACAAAGGTAAGTACATTTCAAATTTTAATAGATTTTCCAAATTAGACCGTTGAGTTGTACTATTTCTACATGCTGTTTTCATTAAAAATAAGGCCCTCTAAACAATCCCATGAAGTAGTTACTCTTACTGTCCATAGTTTACAGATGAGGAAGCTGAGATAGAGAGAGACTGAGTGCCTAGCCCAAGGGCAGAGCTAATAAGTGGTGGTGTCAGGACTCCGAGGCAGGCCCACACTTTTAACTCATCCCACACCTGCCCCTTTTACTGCCTCGTGTAGCCATCTCCACCTTCCTTATTCAGAACATTTTCACCTCTCCCCCACTGATACTCTGTACCCATTAACATCAACATCCTACTACTCCCTTCTCCCAGCCCCTGACAACTACCACTCCACTTTCTGTCTCTAAATTTGACTACTACAGTTCCCTTTTATAAGTGGAATATACAATATTTGTCCTTCTGTGTTTGGCTTATTTCATTTAGTATAATGTCCTCAAGGTTGATGCATGTTATAGATTATGTCAGAATTTCCTTCCTTTTTAAGGCTGAATAATATGTCACTATATGCATATGCCACATTTTGTTTATCCATTTATTCATCCTTGGACAGTGGGCTGTCTATCTTTTGGTTACTGTGAACAATGCTGTTATAAACATGGGTGTACAAATATCTGTTTGAGTCCTTGATTTTCTTGCTTTGAGATATATACCCAGAAGTGAAATTGCAGGATCATATAGTAATTCTATGTTCTATGTTTAGTTTTTGAGGAATTACCATACCATTTTCTGTTGTGACTTCCATTTTACATTGTCATCAGCAATGCACAAGGGTTCCAATTTCTCCATATCCTTATCAACACTTGTTATTTTTTGTTTGTTTTTTAATGAAAAGACTACTATCTTCTTTCAACTTGGAAAAAAGTATTCTTCTATTTTTACTTTGATTAGATCATTCCCCCCATTCTCTTTAGTTTCTCCTTATAGGTGTTTTACAAGATACATATTGGGATTTCTGAACATCTTACATGCTTTGTGAATATTTATACCTCATATACTAAATGACATCCTTCCAAGTTTCTTTCACAATTTTCATCTCTGTCTTTTTGCACTACATTCTAAAAAAGCTTCTTGGCTTGATCTGCTACAGAACTGATCTGGATTTCAACCACAGCTATCCTACTCTTCAGTTTTTTTTGATTGATATTTTTAGGTGGTATGATTTACTTCAGCAATTGAAAAGTATTAATTTGGTTTGTATTTTTCAATTGCTCTTTAGCTGACACCTAATTAACCCTATCTTGAGGTAGGCCTTCTTCTGCCTAAATTTCACAAGAATCCAAAGAGTTTGCTCCAGTCTAAGCTCTTAGTTCTTTTGTCAACCGGCTGATAGAGAAAACTTGAGTGTAATGAGTCTGCTGATTGCTTCTGTCACTGACACACAGGGACACTTTTGAAAACTATTCTTGTGCCTTGTCCATCAGTGCAGTTATGACTGCAGAAGTACAGGTCCCTGCACACGTTTTACAGATGCCCAAGCCTTAAACTCCAAGAAAATACGTCTTTCAGCTCACATTCAAGCTTAATCATTACTTGCTACCATAACCAATCTGTCAGGGTGATTGCGTTCACAGGTATTTCTGGTCTTGGCTGCATGATATCCCATATCCAACCCTCCCCAACTTAACCTTTCACCTTTCTCATCTGTTCAGATTCTATCTTCTTGCATATGAGTTCCTGCCAGGGGAACTCAGTGGCCTTTATGCCACTGGACTTTTAAGAGACCTGGTCAGTCAGAGAAGTGCTAACAACATTGAACCTCAAAAGGGAAAGAGCTGACCTTTCCTCTTGGCTAATCCCTTCTACCCTATGCAAATATTTATCTCCAGTAAACAATTCAGCATTCCAAAGTCAGATAAAGGCAGCTTTTGTCAGCCAAAGAAGTCCAGATTATCCTGTTTCACTTGGACAGTGATTTAATTGTGTCCATTCAGGTGGCTCTTCTCTAAACAAAAATGAGTTCCAGAGTTACTAATCTTGTCCATAAAAATGAAGAAGCTTTGGGGAATTAAGAACTTTACATTTACATCATCAGTTGCTCTGTTACATGTATTTCAACAACCATGTAGGAGTTTTCCAAGTTCTATAAATTCTCTCTAATACTTTACTTTTTCTTAGCCTGTTCTGGCTCTACACATGTAGTATTCCCTTGAAGATACCAATTAAATTATTTTAATAATATTTTCTATATTTCTCTAGTAAATCAATTCCCTCAAGAATTATTTCAGTTTGTTCAGTTTGATAACTCATTTTTATGCTGTTATTTTTCCTTAAATATATAGAGATACTTCACCATCCACTTATACTTACAAGTGAGGGTTTAGGATGATGAATACAGATGGCCAGTGTGAAAGTCACAGTTCCCTTGATAATGAATTTGATTGTAAAGAACAGAAGCCATGGCTATGCTGTGTGACCTGCTATCTGCTATCAGAGATACCTCTCTGTCGGGGTGGGTGGGAGCATGCTGTTCTGGAGCAGGAAGATCAGCAGCTGATACTACATGGGAGCAGCACTCAACTTCTCTCTGTGGCAGAATCCATCTGCACCTTTATCAGTTCTCAAATGTTTGTGACAGCTCTGCTGTGGCTGGGCAGGTATGCCTGTTCCAGGTGCTCGGAATGTCCTCGTTTTATCAGTCTTCCTGTTAAGTCTTCAACAAATGGCTCCTGCCCCAGCTCCTAGTGGTTATGATCCTGGGGTTTTCCCAGAATAGTTTTGTGAGAAAAAAAAACCCAAACCCTCCCCTTTTCCTCCATTAATTGGTCTAATCGCATCTGCTTTATATCTTCCAGAAATTTGTTGCTTCTTTTGGTATCACCTTTCATGATTCCTAGGGCTGCTGCATTTTTTTTTCTTATTTTTATACGTATGCACTCATTCCAATGGAACTTTGGGTACAGAAAAGTAAATGTGTGTGCTTAGTCCAGAAGGCACTTAGCTCCCAAATGACTTTTTTTTTTTTTTTTAGAGAGAGTAAGGGAGAGGGAGAGGGAAAGAAAGAGAGAAGGAAACATCAATGTGAGAGAAAATATTGATTGGCTACCTCCTGTAAGCACCCTGACCAGAGACAGAACCCACATCTTAGGCATGTGCCTTGACTGGGAATCAACCTGAATCCTTTTGGTGTACAGCACAATGCTCCAACCAACTGAGCCATCAGCCAGAGCACCAAATAATGTTTTCTCTTTACTTTTCTTTTTTCGTCATTCTCTTCTTATTTAAAAAAAAAAAATTATTGCTCTGGCTGGTTTTGCTCAGTGGTTAGAGCATCGGCCCACGGACCAAAGAGTCGCAGGTTCAATTCCGGTCAAGGGCACATACCTTGGTTACGGTTCGTCCCCAGCCCTGGTCAGGTTGTGCGGGAGGCAACCAGTCAATGTGTCTCTCTCACATTGACGTCTCTCTCTCCTTCCCTCCTTCCCACTCTATCTGAAGATAAATGGGAAAAAATATCCTCAGGGGAGGATTAAAAAATATATATATATGTATATATTTTTTCCCTTTATTGATTTTAGAGAGAGGGGAAGTGAGAGTGAAAGAGAGAGATAGAAACATCGATGAGAGAGAACATCAACTAGCCTCCTCCTGCATGCCCCCCACTGGGGATTGGGCCCACAACCTGGGCATGTGTCCTGACCAGGAATCGAACTGGCGACCTCTTGGGGCATGGGTTGATGCTCAACCACTGAGCCACACCGGCCGGACTATATATATATTTTTTAATTGAATATATTAGATAGAGAGGAAGGGAGAGGGAGCAAGAAATAGAAATATTGATCAGCTGCCTCCTGAACATCCCCTACTGGGGATCAAGCCCACAACCTGGGCATGTGCCCTATCCAGGAAACGAAGTGGTGACCTCTCGGTGCATGGGATGACACTCAATCCACTGAGCCACACTGGCTGGGCTTCTTATTTATTTTAATTTAATTTACTTTGTTTCATTCAAATGCCTTTTAAGATGCAGGATAGTGACAAGAACACTGGCATGGGAGTTATGATTCCTTTATTCTAATATCATTTTTGCCATTATTTATCAGTGCCTAGCACATAGTAGGTGTTTAATATTTTTTTTTAATCCTCACTTGAGGATATGAAGAGAGACAGAGAGAGAGAAACATCAATGTGAGAGAGAAACACCAATTTGTTGCCTCCCATACCCACCCAGACCGGGGATAGAACCCGCAACCTACTGGTGCATGGGGTGACATTCCAACCACTGAGCCACCCAGCCAGAGCTTCAATATACATTTTCAAACAAATGAATGCATGAAGTAAATTACCATCCTTCCCCAGACTTCAGCTTTCTCCAATGTAAAAGCAGGAGACCTCTGCAAATAACAGCAAGTTATGATTCTTGTAGGGTTGCATAAAAAGCCTTCATCAAGACCAAACAGGAGGCACCAAGAGAAGGGAGATTCCCAGAGTGTTCATAGGAATGCAGTGATATGCAAGTACATAAAGGCCAACCTTAGACAGAAAACTGTGATCAAAAACCTAAAAGGAAACCTTTGACATCAGAGTCTTGGGGGAAGTTCAAAGCAATAAATAATAATTAGGCTTAACAACTGACTCTCAGGGGACCACAGAACTTCGATCAGGCCAGAGGGCAGCGGAGCACTGAATTAGCCCAGAGCAAGATAAAAAACACAGTCTGCCTTTAGAAGGACTCATGTTAACATCCTCTCCTTTTCCTTAAATCCATTTCATAAAAACTACCATAGGTAAAATCCTTTTGGGACACATGGACTGACAATCCCGCCCTGAGAAATTCTCCAAAGTCCTGAACCCTTCATCCAGACTAAAACACACTCTTCCTGGTTTTCCAATGATGAGGTTTTCAAATCAGATGGCGAGTCTCACTTAAACACACACTGTTGGGGTAACTCTAGTCCACTTGCAGTCATCTAAAACAATTCATTAGAGATGATATTGCTTGACAAAACTAAAAGTCAAAACCATAGACAATGTCTTAGTGGGTTCTTTACATTTTAAATCACCTTGTTACTATGATAACAGGCATTGTATTCTATTTCTGAGACACCTACAGAAACACAAGAGTTTACAAATATCACACCTGCTTAATGAGTGATCTTCAAACACAATTACCTGTGGGGCTTGTTAAAACACAGACTGTTGCCCCTCACCATGCCCAGCAGGTTCTGATTCAATAGGTTTAGGGTAGGACACAAGAATTTGCATTTCTAATAGGTTCCCTAGTGATGCAGATAAAGCGGCAGATTAAATCCTGGGACTACAGAGAGATAAATCAAAAATTTTTGAGTCTGAGAAACCATGAAAATCCTAGAAGAAAACATAGGCAGTAAAATTTTGGACATTTCTTATAGCAATATTTTTTCTGATATATCTCCTCGGGCAAGGGAAACAAAAGAAAACATAAATAAATGGGGCTACATCAAATTAAAAAGTTTTTGTACAGCAAAGGAAACCATCAACAAAATGAAAAGACAACCCACTGAGTGGGAGAGCATATGCACCAATGATATATCTGAAAAAAGGGTCAATAAGCAAAATTTATAAAGAACTTACAAAACTCAACATCAAAGAAACAAAAATTCCAATTAAAAATGGGCAAAGGATCTGAATAGACACTTTTCCAAAGAGGATAGACAGATGGCCAATAGACATATGAAAAGATGTTCAATGACACTAATCATCAAAAAAATAGAAATTAAAACCACCATATCACCTCACACCTGTCAGAATGGCTATCACCAATAAATCAATAGGAAGAATGTAGAGAAAAGGGAACACTCGTGTACTACTGGTGGGAATGCAGATTGGTTCAGGCACTGTGGAAAGCACTATGGAGTTACCGCAAACAATCTAAAATGGAACTGCCTTATGAACCCAGCAATTCCACCTCTATGAATTTACCCAAAGAAACCTGAGACACAATTTGAAAGAATATTTGCACCTTTACTTTCACTGTAGTGTTATAGTAGTCAAGATTTGGAAACAGCCCAAATGTCCCTCAGTAGATGAGTGAATAAAAAGGCTTTGGTACATTTACACAATTAAATAATACTTGACTGTGAGAAAGAAGGAAATCTTACCCTTTGTGACAACATGGATGGACCTGGAGAGCATTGTGCTAAGTGAAATAAGGCAATCAGAATGACAAGTACCATATGATTTCACTCATATGTGGAATCCAATGAACAAAACAAACAAACAAAATAGAAACAGACTCATAGATGGAGAGCAGGCTGACAGCTGTTGGGGGTGGGGGAAAGGGCTGAGGAGGTTGGAAGTATTGAGAAAAAAGAAAACAAAGAGAATACAACTCATGGACAATGAGTAACAGTGTGGTGATTGCTGTGGGAGGTGGAGAGGTGGTTTGAGGGAGGTGAAAGAGGGTATAGAGGGCATAAATGGCAACGGACACACAATACAGGGTACAGATAAGGTGTTGTAGAATTGTGCACCTGAAACCTGTATAGTTTGTTAACCAGTGTCACCCCAATAAATTCAATGAAAAGGAAATAAAAGTTTCTGAGTCTGGTCCCAATGCTTACTTTGACTCTTCAGACTATTTTTCCTTGCCTCATGGAAATGCCTTGTCATTTTTTGTTGAAAGCTGGACATGATGTATTGGACAACAGGAACTGAAGTAGACAGGCCTTTAGTGTGAGGTTTTACCTTTATGTGACTGGGAGCTAGGCTGTGTTTAATGTTTGCTGTACCTGTAGGTGCCAGAGACTTTAATTTCCTCTACTAACATTGTTTTTGTCTCCCATTTCCTTTGGGTTTCCCTAGAAACTCCTTCATAGATAGTTTGTGTCTCAATTGTAATTCACTGTCAGTATACAGGAGCCCTGTTGATGTGGTGTTAAGGTATAAGGGAAATATTCCATAATTTGAGGTTTAAGTTGCCATTGCTTTTAATGGGCCTGAGTCCCTGAGTTGTGACTTTCAGAAGTATTTTTTTAGCTTTTTTTCTCTCCTTCAGAGAGGCAGAAATGCTACAGGAGCCCAGCGGTCTATTGCACTCCTGCATGTTAGACGAGGCTCTAGTGAAGTTGTTTCCCAGGGTGGGCCTTTGCTATGGCAATGCTCTGGGCTTCTCTCAAAATGCCTACTTTTGCCCTACCTGAAGCATAAGGGATTTTTTTTTTATCTTTACTGTGAGAACTTGGTAGGGTTCCTACAGGTAAACCTCATAAAAGTGTGAGGGTTCCCCCTAAGACCGGGTCCCCAGGAGTTTTTAACTTTCAAGCTTGTCCACACTCAGCCTCTAGCAGTTTGTCAATTGCCATGTGTTTCCACTCATCACTCTCTCCAGCAGCTTGTGCTCCTGGTAAGCTGTGATGCCCTGTATTTGCCTGTCTCTCTAGTTTTTTAGGTGGCAGTTTGCCCTATCACCTCAATGTTCTGATAGGTCTAAGAAGAGCTGTTGATTTTCAGTTTGTTCAGTGTTTTTCTTATTGTGAGGAAAAGAATGACAATTTCTAAGAATGTTGGGAGCACAGCAGAAATCAGACTTTCTGGGAGACTATTTTGAGAACCACTGGCTTACAGAGGAAATTACCACCTTCAGTCAATCACAGAATACATAGAGGCTTTAGGCTCTACTACATAGTAACTCCAATACCCACCTTAATTACATCATTTTTATAGCATTATTTTCCTCCAGCTAATGTCTTAAAACCAACACACCACTCATGATGGAGAAGGTCTCATGACATACACGATTAAGCCTGGTGTTACATCCCCCCTTATGCACGTCCTCAGATGTTTCTTTTGGGATGCTTTGAGTTGCAAGTATCAAAAAATCTAACTAACAATGGCATTGGCTAGCATAAGGGGAAGACTATAGGCATAGTGGAATTCAGGGCAATGAACCCAAAGGCTCAATTATGTCATCAAAGATGTAGGTTCTTTCTCCCTTCACTCTGCTATCCACATGATTCCCTCCATCATAAGGTCAATTCTCCTTATGTTTCCATGAAGTTATCAGTACCAGTCAGGGCTACATGCTTCCCTGTTCATGTCCACTGAAAGAGAGAAGTCACCTTTTTCAAGCTGTCAAGGAAATGCTTTTCCTTTTCTACTGATGGGAACAACTTAAGTCATATGCTCATCCCAAAGCTAATAATTGGTGCCAAAGGAAATAATGTGTTGATTGGTTTAGACCTAGGTTGCTCAACAGTCATTTCCAAGAGCAATGAGACACATTTGGTTTCAACTAATCAGGAACTAACCAAGAGCTCAGGCAACTCTGCAATCTGCAAATGGAAGAGTAAATTTGGGGAGTAAACTATGTTTCACTAGGCAGGCAAGACTTGAAAGGACCTTTGGAGCATAGAATTTTTGACATAATTCCGACATGTACTAACATGAATCTAAATTTGAAAATGCACAGCAATAGTGTCAAAAAATCATTCCAATGACTAACCTTCCAGATTGCTGGTATTAAATATACAAATTGACTTGGATACACAATCTGCAAAACTTACTGAAAATATCCCTCCAAAGATATTTTCATAATAAATGGAATTCTTTCTCTTTCCTTCAAAATCTTCAATTTGTTGACTTCACAAATATTTAGCAGGAGGAATATCAGATAAACTTCCACATTCTTTTCCTATTGGACTCCTTTAGGAAGTTGTAGAGCACTATTTTCCTTTTGTATTTCAGCAAGTTTGTTAGTGGGCTTCTTTTTTTTTCCCTAAACTGATCATTATGGATAAACATAAACTCTCTAAATACATTTTCCTAGTCAGTTAACCATATTCTTGGGGGGAAACATAAGGTAGAATCATTATTAAAAAGCATTCTCAGTAATACACACATCTTTATTATGTCAGTCCTTTGCCAAAAAAAAAATAATAATAAGATTGATAGTAAAATCCACTTAACTTTTTTTCTTCACAGAATCAAGCCATCTGCCTCAGAATACACCACCAGCCTCTGTTAGATGAATTCACACATTTTAAAGCCCCGGAGTAACCATTTGAATGGAAATTGGACACTTCTTGTCATTTAGGAAGCTTTTTTAAACTGGAAAGGCTTCTCATTTGTTCAATTAAATGTGTGTGTATGTGATGCACTTTATGAAATGTATCCCAAAACAACGAGGACTGAAATGATATTTGAAACAGATGGCGCAGCTGCTGTGTTCAGAGAGCTACTCGTGGACATTGATGGAGACGTGGAGGGAACTCTGAGGTGCAAGGCGAAATATTGTTCTGTCTGGACTCAACCACCACCACTCGAGATGGGAAATCTTTGTAATGTCAACCCCTTCCCTAATGGAGGTGTGTGGAAAGTACTAAGATTTAGTCAAGTGGAATTTATATCCTTCTCTGAATGAATTCTTTTCTTCTCAGCTGAGCCTTAAAATTCAAAAACGCTGGATCTGCTGCCTCCAGTTGACTCTCTCTTGAATACTATCTGAAAACAGAACTACACGCGGAAAGTATCATACCCAAGGGAACTCTAGATAGTTGTGTGTGCTGAGCAAAGAAAAGCAAAATCTAGAGCTGGGAGGGGAGATGGGAGGAAGACTACAGAGATTATTTCTCGATTGCCCTAGTTTTGTAAGAGAGGAAACAGAGACCAAAGAAGGTTAAGTAGCTTACCTCCATCCCACAGAGCTCGTCTCCTCAGACTCAGCCCTGGGCGACCTCCACCACAGACACTGTTTAATAGTGAAAGAAAGGTTGGGTACTTTTGGATTTTATTTTATTTTACTTTTTTTATTTCATTTCGAATAAGAGTATCTTATCTTTTTTTTAAAAAAAAAATCATAAGTTGTTTTTTTTTAATAAGGCAGATTTAGAATGGCAACGTATAGAAAAAGATCAGGTTTCTTAAAATTCCATTAAGGTAAAAATATTTCACAAAAATGAAAGTATATATCCTATACTTTCTATAAAGAATGTGTGTCTGTCCACAGGCTATTTGGCTAAATTTTTCATTTCATATTAATCACTCAGACACACTTGTAGCTTATCCTAAAATACTAACAATTCTACATCTTAATCTAATCAAGGAAGCAAATGTTCTAATGCAAAGTTCTTAAATTCAGAATTCCCGAGTAGGTAAAATAATCTGAGCCCACACACACCAAAAGTATAAATAGCAGCCAGGAGGAAAATATTTCAACATCCATAGCAACAATTCTGTTTAAAATGCAGCAGTGTGTGGGGTTGAGGGTTCACAAATTTCCCTTTCAGTTGTGGGTTTATAGACATGAGTGCTAAAAGCAGATGCCTGTAGTTTCTTTCAGGGAGATCCCTCGGCTACTGGAAATGACAAATCTCAGCAATCACCTTTAGACTCCCATACCCTTGTATATTGAAAAGAAATAGATAAAACCCTTAATAAGAAATGCAGCAAATAACTAAGTTGATCCATCATCCTCTCTTCAGCAGGAGCTAAGGAAACAGAAATGAAACCGTGTCCATCTGCAGAGGAACCCTGCCTAATAGACGGTGCTCCTGTACTTCAGTGACGTCCTCCTGGAGAAAGCAAATTGATTTTCTGAAACATCCTTGGTTATTCCAGAAACAGGATAAAGTCACATTCTGGCATGTTAACATTCCACCATGTTCCTAAGGCCAGATCTCTGCAAATGGAACAAAGGAAGACTTGGGGCCACTTCAGGTCAGAAAGTCTATTTAGGCCTATACTCCCCCAATAACTGGTTCATCTACTACCTTTGCCTCTCCAGTTATTTCACCATGGCTCTTGTGAATACATGGTTATGGCTCAGTCTTTGTCTCCCTGTAAATCAGAGCAGTGGTTCCTAAAAAGCAATACCTGCACATAATTAACATGTGCACTGACCCCAGCAAGGGGTCTCCCCCAAATAACATTCTATTTCTCTACCTTTTGCACTCAGGAGAAGCAAAGAACTTTCCCTAGTGCCCTGAGAAGTTTCAACCTCCTTGTTTCCATTACGTCATCTTTTAGACAAGTTTCTGTAAAGAATTTTAAAATCAGAAAAGCTCAAGCACATTGATCTTAAAATTTCTTTTAAGTTACTGACATTTCTTTTCTCACTTAATAAGTGGTGAAAGCCAGTCAACAGCTAAAAAGTGTTTTTTTCTTTGATGTGGTGGTGTTGTTTTTTAAAAACTCTCACTGAAATTCATTTCCATAAAATTCTATATTAAGATGTGTGAGTCACTCTTACAAACACACATTTATTCATATATCAATTAACTGGAGAAGAGAGAGAATAGGAGAATTTGATTTGGAAAAAAATCAGCACAGCAAACCCATTACTCAGTCATTTTTAATATTTCATTTTTCTGTTGGTGTAGTAGAAGGTTTACCCATAGGCACCATGGAGAGCCAATCTACCCCAGATTCATTCCCACAAGTTTTAATCCGATGGGCAGGGAACTCATCATAAGGTAAGGGGATATTCAAGTGCTTCGTAGCATTTGGGGTAATCTGCAGCTACATACTGCAAGAGATGATTTGGGGTGCTGAATTATATAATATTAATCAAGTTATCTTAAGATGAACTACTGTAATAACTCCATTCTGACCCTCAGTTACTGCACGTACGCACCCTGGCAGTTTCTTTTCTGTAAACATAAGGGCCTTGAGACACCCAAAGAAAACTGTACAGATAAGGGGTTGAGGATGGCCTTGGGAAACTCAGAGGAATCATGAGAAAAAAGAGATTAATAGTTACCCTGCTCTTCTCCCCCCTTCTCTGTATCAGCCCCCCTTAACGGTGCCAAAAGCGGCGCCAAGAGAATGTAGTTTTTTTTCTGTAGTCTGTGCCTTTAAAAGCAGGCAACAAAGAAGGCTCGGGGCTGAGGATTTGGGGAAGCTGTACCCCCCCCAGCCCGCCGGTGTAACAGCCCACCGGTGTAATAAAGTGCTCCTTTACAATTCGGCCGTGCGTCTCTGGTTATCTCGCCGTCAGGTTATAACATTTGGAGGCCCCAGCGAGATCTTAAAGAGGACTCCCCACTTGGGGTGCACCTCCTCAGGCTCCGGCGGATGGGAATCCGTGGTCCTTGTGAGAGCTGGGGGAAGGCCTCGGAGAGATGTTCCTCCACCCCAGCCTCTCGGAGACCTTCTGTCTGTCCCCTCTGCCACCCTGTAGTGGAGCCTGAGTATTTGCTTCTCGCGGGTTATAACATTTGGAGGCCCCAGCGAGATTTGAAAGAGGACTCCCCACTTGGGGTGCACCTCCTCAGGCTCCGGCGGATGGGAATCCGTGGTCCTCGTGAGAGCTGGGGGAAGGCCTCGGAGAGATGTTCCTCCACCCCAGCCTCTCGGAGACCTTCTGTCTGTCCCCTCTGCCACCCTAAAAGCACCTATAGTGGAGCCTGAGTGTTTGCTTCTCGCGGGTTATAACATTTGGAGGCCCCAGCGAGATTCCTGGTGCTTTGTGACACCAGGGGCTAGACGCCTAGGATGAATGGCCTCTCTCGGTCCGGCCGCCGGACCCCTAGAGATCTGAGGGGAGGTACCCCCTGAGATGTTCCAGGGCCTCAAAGATCCGATTTAGGTTTCTGACGAGCGGCTGGGAGATGCCAAGACGTCCCCAAAAAGATTTAAGGAGACCTGGTAAAGCCTCCGGAGGTGAGTTCTGGGTGACCGGTCCATCTGGGTGAGAGGGAGAGGGCCGGACGCGGCACAACCTCTCCTCTCTGGGACCCCCCTGAGACGTTAGGTGGGGTTCAATTCTGGTAAATTCTGGTTCTGGACCGCGGTGCTTTCTGGTCTGCCACTGGGGCGGAAGGGGAGACTGATCACCTCCCGAGAACTTCTGGTGTGTGAGTGTGACTGTGTGAATGTAATTGTGTGTGAGTGACCGTGCTCCACGACTTCGGTTACGGAGCCTGAGTGAGTCCTACCCTGTGGTTCCGTGACGACCTCATACGGCTAAAAGGCGGTATCAGGTTCTTGGGCCACTATGGTGTCCCACCAGCGAGCCTGATCCAAGTTGGGGGCTTATTCCAACCTGCCACATGCCAAGAGGCGTCTGAAATCTCCGCGAGGGGAGCGGCCAGGCGGACGAAGCGAAAGTTTCTGTCTTGTATGTCTTCCCTTGTTTTTGTTCTCATCTGCCTCCCTACTGTGTCTCCCTCAACTTTGTTACGGTTAGTCTAATCATGGATAGCAGCCCTAATGCCCAGAAGACCTCATTAGGTTGCACAGTAAACATCCTTAGAAATGAAATATCGGGGAAATAAGATAATAGAATAGCAAAGGTAATAATAACAGCCTTAAGGGGAACAGGGCCCATAGAAAAGGATCACCCGAGAAAGGGAAACATGAGGAAGAGCCAGGACAGCAGGCATAGGTCCCGATTAGAGATAGACAAGACAATAGGGGACAAACTAGTTAGTTTCCTGGTAGGTACTGGTGCAGCAGACTCAGTCCTGACCGAGCCAATGGGGCTCTAACCTACCCCTGGACTTCAAAGAGGACTATGAACTTTAGGGAAATACTGTGACTCCTTCGGTTCTGGTCCTGCTGGAGTGCTGATACCCCCTACTCAGACGTGGTCTCCTCCAGAGATCATTCAATTGCTGGCCACTGCGACTCCAGGCCAGCCCCCGCATCAAGTTCCACAAGACGTTGGCCATCAGTCCTGCCAGCCTGCTTCCAGACGATGACCCGGAGAAACCTCTACAGGATAGCCTGGAGGTAATTGACATAGTGCAGACGGCCCACCCAGACCTCAAGGATGTCCCACTGCCATCACCAGATGAGGTATTGTTCACGGACGGGAGCAGCTATGTCCAGGAAGAAATCAGGTATGCTGGGACAGCACTAGTAAATCAGGACTGTGTCATCTGGTCACAGTCATTAAGTAGGGGAACTTCAGCCCAACAGGCTGAATTCATAGCCCTAATCCAGGCTCTCCGATGGAGCAAGAAAGGAAATCTACTGCACCAGGAAGCTTGAGAGGCGGCCCTAAAACCAGTGGGGAATGGCCTCTCCAGATACACTAGGTCAGAAAATGACTTAGTCAAGCAGAAACAAGCCATTAAAGAAATCAGTGGATGGTGGACACTGCCTGATGGGAGGTTGTTAGTCCCAGAGGCTCTAGGTCAGACTTTAGTCAACCAGCTGCACCAGACTACCCACTTAGGTTACACCAAGTTTACTGAATGCTTGAGAAGCAGGCAATGTCCAGTAAGGTCACAGGGAAAGGGAGAAGGCAGAGGGAAGCAAGGAATGTGTGGGTCTAAGCAAGGAGGAGGAGAAGAAAAGCTGGGGGATGTGCAGACAGCATATAGATTGAGCAAGCTCTCAGGTTCATGTCAGGGGAGGGACTAGGAAAGTCACAGAGGGTTTGTGTAAGTTGAAGAAGGATTGTGTAAGTCGCAGAGGGTCTGTGTAAGTTGAAGAAAGTTTGTGGAGAAGGGAAGAAATAAAAAGAAAAGGATTATGCAGAGGAAGTAAAAAGATAAGAAAGGATAAAAGAAAGGGACATACATATTACAGGAAGACAGGATATTGGAGGAATACTCAAAAAGGGAAAAAGATAGGACATTGAGAGAGGGAGAGCTTGCCCCTGGTAATGGAATAACAGTGTAGGATGTGGTCTGCTCCCCCTCGCCCTCTTACAGTTCTTGCAGGCCCTGCAGTGTGCCCAGAAAGCCGTCCATAAACACGTCTGCGACGCCCTGCCTGTGCCCACCTCGGACCCTGTGCAGCCTTTCCAGCCCGGGGACTCGATATGGGTAAAGAAATTTACCACCCAGGGACTGACTCTGGCCTGGAAGGGAACATACACTTGTCATCCTGCCTGCAACAATGGCTGTCAAGGTCAATGGCATCCCGGTCTGGCTGCACCATTCCCGGCTGAAGGTGGAAAAAGCAGAATGAACGGTCTGGGCCTCTCCAGATCCCTTAAAAATGAGACTCTTGCATTTATCGGGACTCTAATTTTTCTGATTATGACTATACAGGGGAATGGGGACTACAAGGGATAGGAATATATATGCCCAGGGACCAGTACAATCACCACAAGTTGCTTAAATGCAAATGAATACTTTTTGTCCATCTCGGGGTTGTGAAACCATATTTACTACTAAGGGCTATATAAGAAGCAGGCACCCTCATATAGATTTTAGAAGGTTAGCCAAGCCCAAGGGTTTCCCTATAGGAAAATCTGACCCCATTCAGATTAATATCATTAGTCAGCCAGACTTTTATTAGGCCACAGGAAGGACATAGGGGCTGACTACTAGTTATGCCTAAATTCGGGGCCACCATATTATATAGGGCTAGGCCTCTCCGAGCCAATTTCCCAGACCCTAAATACTGACAACTGTACATGGGACCAGCCCAAGTTAACTTTGGGGGATATCCAGGGGCAAGGGACTTGCATACTCCCACCTAAGTATAACCTCCAGCAATACAAAACAGACTCTATGTAGCACTAGGTGAAACCTGCTGTTTCTATGCCAATAATTTGGAAATAATACAGGGACAGAGTTAATATCCTTAATAAAAAAAAGGGTCAATGATTTGACTTGTACCTAAAACCAGTGGGGATGTAATAACTCCATTCTGACCCTCAGTTACTGCACGTACGCACCCTGGCAGTTTCTTTTCTGTAAACATAAGGGCCTTGAGACACCCAAAGAAAACTGTACAGATAAGGGGTTGAGGATGGCCTTGGGAAACTCAGAGGAATCATGAGAAAAAAGAGATTAATAGTTACCCTGCTCTTCTCCCCCCTTCTCTGTATCAGCCCCCCTTAACGGTGCCAAAAGCGGCGCCAAGAGAATGTAGTTTTTTTTCTGTAGTCTGTGCCTTTAAAAGCAGGCAACAAAGAAGGCTCGGGGCTGAGGATTTGGGGAAGCTGTACCCCCCCCAGCCCGCCGGTGTAACAGCCCACCGGTGTAATAAAGTGCTCCTTTACAATTCGGCCGTGCGTCTCTGGTTATCTCGCCGTCAGGTTATAACATTTGGAGGCCCCAGCGAGATCTTAAAGAGGACTCCCCACTTGGGGTGCACCTCCTCAGGCTCCGGCGGATGGGAATCCGTGGTCCTTGTGAGAGCTGGGGGAAGGCCTCGGAGAGATGTTCCTCCACCCCAGCCTCTCGGAGACCTTCTGTCTGTCCCCTCTGCCACCCTGTAGTGGAGCCTGAGTATTTGCTTCTCGCGGGTTATAACACTACATACCCAAAGAGGTTGTGAGAAACTGAAAGAGTGAGCTCCATGAAAGAGTTTCAACACAATAAGAAACAAAGAATGAGGACCTTTATTAGATTATAAAGAAAGTAGTAAGACATGAGGAGAGTACCCATCTTTCATCTGTTTGATGATAGGAAGAAAAGCAAGGATTCCTATAAAAAAGAAAAATGCCATCAGAATTGGTGATGAATTCCCAAAGACCTAGGAAAGTCAGAGTGACTGTGGGACAGCCCGAGCAGCAGGGATGGTCACAGCCAGGTGGTAACAGGATTTAACCTTCCCAGTAAAATATATAAACCACCCTGCAAAGTTAAAGTTGTGTTTCTTTTTCCGCTACTAGGCATCCGTGAGCCATCTGGTTCTATTCCTTGAAAGCGTGTCCAAACATCCCTACTCTGACTAAGACCTTCTCTCACTTCTCCACAGACCTATGCTCTCTCCAACCTGAACCATAGCTATACCATTATGATAAATGTACTTTCTGTAAAAATAAAAATAAAAACACAATGACCACAAATGATCAAACAAATATGTAAAGCAGGTCAGAGGATGGCTAATTAGAGCTTCTGTTTCTAAGAAAAACTGAGTTTGCTCAGTAATTTCTTTCCAGCCTCCACTGTCTAACATGAGAAGGTCCACCTTCCTCAGAGCTAAAACCGAGCCCTCTTCCCAGAGTTCCCTTCTTCCTGCCCTTATTACACTGTGAGCACCACTACCTCATATGGAGCTATCGCCCATTTATTCTTCAATCTATAATTTTCATGTCAGGAGTTGGCATATTAAATTTAATAAAACTTACATTCTAATACTTTTATGCTGTGATTTCAAGTCAATATAAGTTGGGCCAAATTATTTCATATATATAATATATAAAATCACACTTTATTCTTCAGTTTAAACAAACAAACAAAAATACACACACACACACACACACACACACAATCCTGTAAAAGTTAACAAGTTAAGGGCCAAATTGAAGTATGCTTATAAATGAAAATCTAAAGCTAACCAAACGTTAATAAAAAACCCTATGATCAGAAAGTCTATTTGGGATAATTCCATACACAACCAGTACATTTAAATAATTTCTTATAAACAAACATCTCATTCTATCTTTTCAATCAGTGTCACTCAATCAAATGCATCATTGCATAGAAAGGATTACCTTCCTTTATACATCTTGATGTCACTGGTTTTTAAAACAGAAGACAATTTCTTGGCAGCAAATGTATAAATTTCCATATGGCTCCCATCTATTTTTTTTTCTATTTTTGCTGTAGTTAGGATCCCTTCCCATAATAAAAACACAAGACTGACAGCTTTCTGAAATCATAGCTAGTATTGTCAAAGGACTCACTCTTGGTTTTCTACCACTAGGCAGCATAATGAGGCATAAATTGTTTGTCAAAATGGCCTTAAATTTTTACCACTTTCTTTAAGCAATTGTTTTTCCCTGACATAGAGTTAAACTTCAAGAAGTCCTTATCTATAGAAAGGCAATGCATTATAAATTTCTCTATACTTTAGAAAATAACCTATTTCCTGTTAAAATTTGTTTTAAAATTGTTTTAAAAGGTGTGGAAGATAAATGGGGGTTATTAAAAGGTAGAAAGCAGCTTGAAACAGACATTAGTCTTGGGACTATAAATGAGACAAATAACATATTTAAAGCTTTATTTTCTGAAAACTTCAGAATTCCATATTATCGCAAGGGGAGAAATTTGAGTATGCTTCAACGACACAAAATTATTTCTCGTGCCATTTCCACATGCTCTCCATCAGCTCTTTCTTAAATCAGTCTGATGATTATTAAGCTGCCTTCATCCTCATCCCTCAATCATAGCTATTCTTCAAGGTACCAGGGAGCTACACGGCAGACAAAACCTGCTACTGTTCTTTGTGATGTTTTTCAGACTTTTGTTTGTGATGCTATATACCTTTCTTTCTCTCCCTAAATCCCTTTAATTTGATTTCAAAGACACTGACTCGGAGTATTTCTTGAAATGTTATGGCCACAGTCCTCTTCCAGATCCTAACATACCTTATTCTTAAATAATATAAATGATTATGACCAATAACTTTATTTTGAGTATATTAATAATAGCAAGGTCACCTGCCTCAAAATCATTTTAATATAAAAATGGAATAATCACAAACAATATCCTATTGATAAAATCAAGCCAAGTCCCATCTCATAACATTATTCAGTTACATCTCAAGTCAAGTAGAACCTAAGTCTAAAACTTGTGTCCCAGAATTGCCTTATGTGCTTAATGTTATCTACAATTTACTAACCTATGCTCAATAAAGTATCTACCTCTAGTCTAACATATGCAGATTTTATTATGGTGTTTTTTTCCCAATAGACTATCAATTATTATCGACTATTTTGGGACATAAGATTATGAGAAAATAAGTTTATTATCGCCTTATTTAGAATGACGGTAATTGGTAATAAAGCACAAAGAACCCACATTCTTTACTGAGAAGATTTCTGAAGTAGTTAGAAGAAGCAAACACTAGTTCAAAGGGTGCTACTTACTTAACTTTGTAGTGCTATTACATGATCTTCACAGTAAATAACACTCAAAGAGAGGGCATTAGTGTCAAACCATGGAAGAAGAGAATATCTGTTCCATTGAATAAAAAGATGTTTAGATCTAATTGTCTTCCTCTTCCACAGGGTCCATCACAACATAGCAGCAAACAGAGCAGCATTTTTATTTATGAGGCTTTCATCTCTTGTCAGCAGGAAGAGCTTGGAAAGCGCTCAGATCGAGATGCTAATCTAATTCCAAGAAAGCTGATGCATTTTATCAAAGTTCTATGAGAAAGATGGCTTATGAATATGGCCAGATGGAAAGCTGCATAACTTTGCAGGGGAGAAATTCGCATGAGAATTACAATGAGAGGAGGGGAGGAACCCCCACAAGGCTTGAATTTCCAACAGCTCCTAGCATAAATTTAACCAAATTAAAAGCTTTTCACATGGGTGCAGCTGAGATAGCCATTACTATAAAGAAATATATTAGAGCAAAAGCTATTTGATGTAGTCCCATGTGTTCATTTTTTCCTTTGTTTCTCTTGCCTTAGGTGTGGTATCAGTGAAAATTTTGCTGCATATGATGTCTGAAATTTTGTTGCCTACATTTTCTTCTAGAATTTTTATGGATTCACGAGTTACATTTAAGTCTTTTATCCATTTTGAATTTATTCTTGTGTATGGTGTAAGTTGGTGGTCTAGCTTCATTTTTTTTTTTTTTTTTGCAAATAGCTGTCCAATTTTCCCAACACCATTTATTGAAGAGACTGTCGTGACTCCACTGTATGCTCTTGCCACCTTTGTCAAATATTAATTGAGCATATTGTCTTGGGTCAATTTCTGGGGTCTCTGTTCTGTTCCATTGATCTGTCTGTTCTTGTGCCAGTACCAGGCTGTTTTGATTGCAGTGGCTTTGTAGTATAACCTGATATCTGGTAATGCGATCCCTCCTACTTTGCTCTTTTTTTTCAAGATCGCTGTGGCTATTTGGGTTTTTTTTTTTTTTTGGTTCCATATAACCTTTTGGAGTGTTTTTTCTAGTTCTGTGAAATATATTGTTGGTATTTTGATGGGGATTGCATTGAATCTATAGATTGCTTTGGGTAGTATGGACATTTTAATGATGTTAATTCTTCCAACCCATGAACAAGGTATGTGCTTCCACTTTTTTATATCTTCCTCTATTTCTTTTTTCAATGACCTGTAGTTTTCTGTGAAGAGGTCCTTTACTTCTTTGGTTAAGTTTATTCCTAGGAATATACCCTAAGAAGCCTGAAACACCAATCAGAAAGAATATATGTACTCCTATGTTCATAGCAGCACTATTTACAATAGCTAAGATCTGGAAACAACACAAGTGCCCATCAGTAGACGAGTGGATAAAAAAGCTGTGGTACATGTACATAATGAAATACTATGGAGCTGTAAGAAAGAAAGATCTCTTATCATTTCAGATGACATGGAGGGACCTGGAGAGTATTATGCTAAGTGAAACAAGCCAAACAGAGAAAGATGAGTATCACATGATCCCACTTATTTGTGGAATATAATGAACTAAACAAACTGATGAACAAAATTGACCCAGAGACATAGAGGTAGGGTACAGACTGACAAACCCCAGAAGAGGGGAGGTTGGGGTAGAGAGATAAATCACAGAACTTATATGCATATGCATAACCAATGGTCATAGACAACAAAGCTAGGGAAGGGGCAGGGGAGATGGGGAGGAGGGTGTCAATAGGGGAAAAAGGAGAAACATCTGTAACAAAAACAAATTAGTTAAAAAAAAAAAAAAGAATAGCAGCAACAGCAAGAACCAAAAAAAAGCTATTTGAAGCATGGAAGTAGTCCCAGGGCATACTAATATGCGTGCAGATCATTTTTTTCATTCACAAAGACTATACTTTTGTTTCTACTCATTGCCATAGATGCCAAAGGGAAGAGAATACGTGGGTTTCCCCTCTTTGGATTAACATGGAGAAACTTTGCTATGATGTAAAGGCAGAATATACTTGGGGTATCAGCTTGAATTAGGGACTTTTAATTCTAGTGGCAAAATGGCACTGAATGAGATGGACCACTAGAGAATAGGTTTGTTAAATCTCCATATCCCAGGCTAATGAGAAGGGCAGTGGGTCCAAGATTAAAAACAGTGACCTCCAGGTACATGCTGGTGCCTTTCCCATCCACCTCTTCTTCCCCCAGGCTCCCTACCTTTGCTTTCCCTCTCCTAAGCTCCAAGGGCTGAGCTTTTGCTTCTATAACTTGTTTCCTAAACCTACATAGCCCAACTGGCTCACTTCTACTACCTCTGTAAATTTCTAAATAAACTTTCTCTTATAATTAGAAAAAAAAACAAACCAATGATCACAGTGACTTCTAATTGCTAAAAGCTGGCCAGGTGCTTCAATGAGTCAACTAGACTTCTTACCAAAAGAAGCAAGGGAAGAATGTCCAAGATAATGAAAAGACGACATGTCCATGACCTTTTCCTGTCTTCTATCCTTGCTCTTTCTCCATGTAATTTCTCAAACTGACTATCCTCATGTTTTCACCTCTAAAATTATCCTCCCTATATGTCTACCAGCAAATTTTACCATAGATTCACTATCTCTGCCAGGCTGGACTGCCATTTCCAAATGTCTGCCCTACAGTGCCACCTAGATGAGGGATTTAGAGCATTAAATTTAACATTTCCCCAAACCAAACCCTGACCATTGGGCCAATTTCTCTCTATTTTTCATTATCTGTCAATGAATTACATTCTCCCAGGCACCCAGGCTGAAATATCCCAAACACCTTTATCTTCTGTTTATTCTTCTCATTCCTTCTCATCCCAATCCAGTCAATCACCCATGTTATCATCTCTACAATATTTCCATTTGTAATGACACCATAAAAATAAAGCTGGAGGCTGCTCCTTGCGAGAAGTGGTCTAGAGAAAGGAGTCTGTAAAAATGGTTGGAGAAGAAAGAGCTCTGCAGAAAACAGGAGATAGAAAATGAGCAGGAGACAGTTGGTAAAAAAAAAAAAAAAAAAAAAATACAGGTACAGAGAGCAAAAGTAAACCCGAGGAAATTATTTCTACTCCTCCTGGAGGAACTAGCAAGTTTTCAAAGTACTTTAAGTGCAAGTTGCCCCCAGCTGAGGCAGGCAGCTTCTAGTGATACATATCATGAATCTGATAGGGTAGAAGTCGAGCCATACCAGCGTCATGGTAGAATACTGGGGAAGTAAGGAAGGTAGAAATTTTAGGGGAGTCTCCTCTGCTTCAACCAAGAAAAGTAAGCAGGCTCTAAATATCAGAACTATGTCAGCATAGAGAGAAGAGATTTACCAGCTTCATTTGCCAGTCATTGAAGAAATGTGTTTCAACTTAGTTAATTTTTCTTGTAAATATAATTTTATGTTGAGCCTATTTGTCTTGCAGTTCACATATACCCAGATAGGGGAACTTGACCATAACATAATATTTCTTTAAAAGACTACAGAAAATGAGTCTGTAGTCATTTTATTGACTACAAAAATTTATTGATATTTGTGCTGTATTTTATTCAGATGGATGCCACCACTTCATCTAGACAACCTCAGTGGGCCTCCTAATTCTTCTGCCAATTAATCTTTCTCCTCTTTCTTCTCCTTTTTAAAGTAATCTTTGACCAATCCTTTGCATATTTTGAAAAAATCAACAAGTTTTTAATATAGGCATATATTATTTTTAATGTATGTTAAATAAAAATAGACTTTGCCTAATATTCAAGACTTTTCACAATCGCATTCCAACCTAAGCTACACTGCATTCTGAGTAGTTTATAAATCTGTGATTCAATAAAAATATTCAATAATAAATATAAATATTTTAGCAATATCAGTCTAACCAATTATACCACAACACTGATCAATCATTTATTCTCCAAACACAATACATATTTTCACACTTGCTTGCCTTGTTTATCCCATTCCCTCTGCCTAGAATTTGTCTTCCTCATGTATACTTCTTGCATTTCTATTCAACCTCAAAAACCAGGTCAAATGCCCCCTCCTTCTTGAAGTCCTCCTTAATCCCTCTTTTGGTCTCAACTCTTAGAGGGCTTTGGTCATGTCTCTATGGCACTTCCCATATTTTGCTTCAAATTGTCAAAATTGAATTGGAAAAACATGGGAAGTGCCCTATTTTATGCCATAATTCTAATACATATGACTACTTGCTCTTATAGGTATAGTTTTTTATTGCTTTCATAACAAATTATCATAAACATAGTGGCTTAAAACAGCACATATTTATTATCCACCAATTCTATTGGTCAAAAGCCTAGGGTCTCACTGGGCTAAAAATAAATCAGCAGGACTGTGTTCCTTTTTAGAAGTAGGAGAGAATCCATTTCCTTGACTTTTCCAGCTTCTAGAGGCCACTCACATTCCTTGGCTTGCAAGTCATTTCCTCCACCTTCACAGCCAGAAATACTACATCTCTCTGACCCTTCTTCCATCATTACATCTTTCTCTGAGCGAAGCCAGGAAAGGTTCCCCACTTTTACGGACTCATTGGACCCAATTGGATGATCCAGGTTAGTTTTTCCATCTCAAAGTTCTTAACTTTAATCACATCTGGTAAGTTCCTTTGCTGTATAAGGTAACATAGTCACAGATTCCAGGTATTAATATTAAGCCCTGGACATCTTTGGAGGTCCATTATTCTGCTTACTACACTAGAGAATGTAAGCCTCTGAAGGATAAAACAGTACTCTATTTCCTATTCCTTCTCCACAATGTCTAACAGTGCCTTCTCCAAAGTAGGCATATATCACTAACAAATGCATCATTATATATGTTTCTGTCTCTATTTCATTTATATCTTCTCTAATCTTTGTTTCTTACCTTCCACTAACTTTGGGCTTAGTTAGTTTTTCCTTTTCTAGTCCCTTATGGTATAAAATTAGGTTGTTTATTTGAGATCTTTCTGTTTTCTTAAGGTAGCTGTTTGTCATTTTAAACTTCCCTCCCAGAACCATTTTGTTACAAACAATAAATTTTGGTTTATTGTTTCCATTTTCATTTATCTAAAAATATTTTATATTTCTCCTTTGATTTTTTTCCTTGATCCTTTGGTTGTTCAGAAGTGTGTTGTTTAATCTCCACATATTGGTGAATTTTTCGTTTTCTGCTTATAATTGATTTCTAGTTTTATAGCATTATGCTCAGAAAGAATGCTTGATATGATTTCAATCTTCTTTAATTTATTAAGACTTGCCCTGAGGCCTAACATATGATCTATCCTGAAGAATGTACCATGTGCACTTGAGAAGAATGTGTTTCTGTGGCTGTTGGATGGAATATATAGATCAGTGTTTGTTAGGATCATCTGGTTTAGTGTGTAGCCTAAGTCCAATGTTTATTTATTGATTTTCTGTCTGGGTAATCTATCCATTGTTGAAAGTGGGGTATTAAAGTCCCCTACTATTGTTGTATCACTGTCCATTTTGTCCTTCAAATCTGTTAATAATTGCTTTATATGTTGAGGTTCTCCAATGTTGGGTGCATAAATATTTACAAATGTTATATCCTGTTGATTAATTAACCTCTTTATCATTATATAAGGAACTTCCTTGTCTCTTGTTACAGTCTTTGTTTTGAAGTCTATTTTGTCTGATATAAGTAGCTATTCTTCTTTCTGGTTTCCATTTGCATGGAACATTTTCCATCCCTTCACTTTCACGCAGTGGTTCTCAACCTGTGGGTTGCAATCCCTTTGGGGGTCGAACGACCCTTTCACAAGGGTCGCCTAAGACATAACAGTAGCAAAATTATAGTTATGAAGTAGCAACAAAAATAATTTTATGGTTGGGGGTCACCACAACATGAGGAACTGTATTAAACGGTTGCGGCATTAGGAAAGTTGAGAACCACTGAATTCAGTCTGTGCATCCTTAAAGCTGAAGTGAGTCACTTACAAACAACATAGTTGGGTTCTTTTTTTTTTTTTTTATCCATTCACATACTTTGTCATTAGATTAAAGAATTTAGTCCATTTACATTTAAAGTAACTATTACAGTCAGCCCTCGTTTATCGTGGTTAATCAGTTCCAGACTCTACCGTGATAAATGAATTTCCGCGAAGTAGGATTCTTTAATTATAAATTGAATATTTTCACAGTTAGAGCATAGAAAACCTTCTAAATATGTTTTTTAACATTATTAGAGCCCTCTAGACATGAAATAACACCCTTTAGTCACCATTACATGTGTATTACCCAATATATTAGACAAAATAAGAGAAAATAAGACATATTAGATGTTACAAATATATTATTATTATTGTACATGTAATTACACATACACACACACAGTTCTTACACGCAACCACTAACCTATGAAAATAGTGCAACTTGTTCAATGATGAAGTGATGAAGATGAAGAGATGTACTGCACAGCAAAGAAGAGCAAGGTTACTGCTCCTCTGAAGGCACGACCTCAGTAGGAGAGTCTTCAGGTGGTGCAGTATCTTCAGCAGGTGCCTCGTCATCTTCTTCCACTGAAGGAGTCCTAGGAGTAGGCAGGGAGTGTCTGGGTGCACAGCTGAAGAACATCATGATAGGCAGTTGCTGGCGCTGTCTTTTCAGCTTGAGGAGGCTTTTGTAGGGTTCTATCGCTCCATCAAGTGCATTCCAGAACTGCGATGAGTGCATCATTTGTGGGTCCCATTCACCAATCATGTTCTGTACTACCTTAATAGTTCTCACGACTTGTGAGAGACGCTCAAGTGTAAGGCCAACTTCCCCCTCTTGACCCCTAGGAACCTCTGGCTGCTCTTTCTCCTCCTCACTCGCAGACTTAGTCATCTCCACCAGATCCTCGTCAGTTAAGGGATCCAAATGTGTCTCCAGCAGCTCATCCATGGGTCATATCCGCGAAACCTTCTCCTCCCAGCATCCGGGCTAGCTTAACTACCTTATCCACTGCCCAGTTGCTTATATCCTCTGGGGTGAATCTTCTGTAGCTGTGGACAATTTCAGGCCACAACATCTTCCGGCTGGCCTTCATGCTCTCTGTCTTTATGTCCTTCAATGCGGCCTGGATGTTCTTCAGACAGGTTGCAATGGTATACTGTCACCAGTACTCCTTCAGCAAGAAGTTCTCCTCAAGGTCCATGCCTTTGACGAGGTGCTGCAGGGTGTTTCACGTGTAGAGGGCCTTGAACGTGTGAATAACGCCTTGATCCATGGGCTGGATCAGTGAAGTGGTGTTGGGAAGAAAGAACTCGATCTGCACATCATCGTAGGATAGGTCTTGCGCATGACCTCCGGCACTGTCCATGAGGAGAAGGACATAAAACTCAAGTCCCTTCTCTGTGAGATACAGCTTGACTTGGGGGATGAAGCACTGGTGGAACCAGTTGAATGACAGCTGCTTCGTGATCCAGCCCTTGTCATTGTGCATCCAATGCACTGGCAGCAGGTTATTGTTTTTATTCTTCAGGGCCCTAGGGTTCTTGGCCTTGTAGATAAGGGCAGGCTTCAGCAAAAATCCCTCAGCATTTCCACACATAACGATAGTCACGCGATCCTTATACGCCTTGAAGCCACAGACCGTGGCCTCATCCTTGAAAAGAATGTCCAGGAAGGCATTCTTTTCCAGAACAGTCTTGTTTCACTCATATTGAACACCTGTCCTGGATGATACTCGCCCTCCTCAAGGATCTTCTGGAACGTGTTGTTCACGTAGTCCTCTGCTGCAGGCTGGTCAGAAGAGGCAGCTTCTCCGTGGAGAATGACACTCTTCAGATGATACCTCTTCTGGAACTTCTTGAACCAACCCTTGCTCACAGTGAAATACATGAACATTGCAGAAGAGGGTCCTGGTTGAGGTTCGTCCACCAGAAAGCGCTGATAGAGCCGCCTCGCCTTCTTCCAGATGACCAGCAAATCCAACGGAATGGTTTTCTTGTGGCTGTCGCTGATCCAAACGGCTAGGGCAGACTCTGTTTTCACTATGAACTTATTATGACTTGTCATGACATGCTTTGCTTCCTTGTTGAAAGAGACAGTAGCCATTGCACGGATGTTCTTTTCATCTTTACGGATGGAGCGAATGGTAGACTCATTCAAATTGTAATGACAGGCAACCTCCATGATTTTCTTGCCATCCTTGATCATATCCAAGAGTTTCACCTTCTCCTGGATGGTAAGCATCTTCCTCCAGCGCTTAGTTTCATCATCAGAAGGCTCAGAAGAAGCAGCATGTTTAGGAGCCATCGTGGGGCTTAGATAAAAGTTCTCAGAAATCGCAAACACAAGAGCAAAGATACTTCCGATGTGTAGCGATGTAGAAGCGTGTATGAGAGAAACGAACTTGCATGAGGTTGAGCCAATCAGTGGCCAGGATAGCATAGCCAATCAGTGAACAGCACGCTCTGATTGGCTTGGTTTCACCACACTCGATTTTTTGGAAAAAAGTTATTGCCCACACACAAAGAGTGGTCCTGTGGTTGCACCTGGCATTGAAGGATTTGCAGGGGTGCTCGAATACATAGACCTACAGTCCATACGTACAGTAATTTTAATTTTAATTGTAGTACAGGGGTGTATAATTGACTCAGACAACTGAGCACACGCTGTATCATTTTCACTGTCTTAATCAACTTTTTAATGAATATATTTGAAAAAAACACAATACAGTGAAGCCACAAAAGTCAAAGCACAAAGTGGCGAGGGACGACTGTAGTAGGTATGGACATACTATTGCCATTTTCTTCACTGTTTTCTGGCTATTTTATAGTACCTCTCTTCCTTTTTTCTTCTCTTTCTCTCTATCTTTGTGGTTTAGTGATTTCCTGTGGTAGTATGCTTTGTTTCCTTTATCTTTTGTGTATTTACTATAGACTTTTACTCTTGGTTACCATGAAGCTTACATAAAACATCTTATAGTTAATAACTTTGGGCTATTAACTATTAATAGCTATTAACTTTGGGCTAAAAATAGTCCATTTTAGTTATTTATTTTTTTGAATCCTTACCCAAGGATATTTTTCCATCTATCTTCAGATAGAGTGTCTGTGTGTAGGGGGAGAGAGACACATCAATTGGTTGCTTCCTGCAAAACCCCCACCAGGGCCGGGACCAAACTGCAACTGAGGTACATGCACTTGACCAGAATCAAACCCAAGACTCTTTGGTCCACCAGCCAACACTCTAACTGCTGAGCCAAACCAGTAAGGGCTATAATAGTCTATTTTAAACTAATAATAACTTAATTGAGAATGCATACAAAGCTCTAAATTTTTGCACTTCCCTCTTCCACATTTTATATTTTTTATGTCACAATTTAAGTTTTTTATATTATGTATTTACATTATACATTGGCATACTCATATATTAGCAATATACAACAGGCAGCTTTGCCTTCCCCCTCTGCACTGAGCCCTGGGGATTAGCCACAGAAAGTGTTTTCACACCTGTTAACAAATGTTTTTTTTATTGCTTTGGTCCTGTGGGACTCAAACATAAGCCCCACTGGCTTTCAGAGCTAGGTGATTTGGGGAACCGATTGTCCAGGTGGCAGCCTTAAAAGTTGGATGCTATATGTGTGATTCAAACCCTTCACTGCTTAGGAAGAATCCAAGAGTTGGGTGTACCCTTCCAACTGTATGTTACTGTACTGGGAGTGGGGTTTATTGCCAGAGTGTGTCTCAGCTTCTCCTACTTATTTCAATGTGGGTATACTCTTAGTTTCCCAATGTGTAAAAGCCACTCAACTGTTTCTGATTTCTCTGTGAGGAAACTGCTCTGTGTGTAGTTACACAATCAGTGTGTCAGAGAGAGAAGGGAAATTCAGGAGCTTCTTATGTTACCATCTTGGTCCAGAGTCTACATGTATTTCAAGTAGTTATCAATGAAATTATTTTACTAAAAATTAGAATTTGTAATATTTTAGTAATGGGCAAGCAGGGGTACTGTGAGAAATGTCATTTACACTGGAGAGTTTGCCAAATTATATGCAATATTTTCCTCCTTTTATTCTCTCTTTAATTCAGGATTGGAAAATCTGAAGTAGTGAGTGAGAAACATAATGCAAATCCCAGAAGTATGAATACAGGAGTCACTTTACCAGTCTCCTTTCTATTAATCTTTCCTCTCTTTGCTCTCCAGTCTGATGCCTAAAGGTCTTTGTTTTGAAGTCTATTTTGTCTGATATAAGTAGCTATTTTTTTTTATTGTTTTCCATTTCCATGAAATCTTTTTCTATCCCTTCACTTTCAGTCTGTGCATCCTTAAAGCTGAAGTGAGTCACTTCCAAGCAACATATAGTAGGGTCTTTTTAAAATTTATCCATTCAACTAATCTGTCTTTAGATTGAAGAATTTAGCCCATTTACATTTAAAGTAACTATTGGTAGGTATGGACATACTATTGCCTTTTTGTTCGTTGTTTTCTAACTCACTATTTTATGAGTTAATGATTTACTAATTAATATTTGTGGAATATGAACTGAATGTATACTACTGCTAGCTGGAAACTCTTGGTCTTCTCAGTGGTTTTAGCAATGCCCTAGTGCATTTATATTTCAATAAATTTTCCACATAGTTGAGCCACGGTGAATTCTCTAAAGTCCTTTATAGTGATACTTCTTTAGACTGAAAACAAAAAACAAAAAAACAATATACCATTGATGTGGGGATTTCCAATTAAAGATAGAGGAGTTAATGAATTTTTATTTACCGGTCCTCTCTATAACACACTGCAAGCAATAAACTGGAGGGTGGGAGGTGATCATCTCTAATGAAACTGGGAACACACAACTCCAAACCTTAAACTAGGAAGGTCTGCCAAAAACAGTGATAGAGACTCATAACTGGGGAAGCAGGCCAGACAAGTGGCCGAGCACAGCAGCAAAGGTAAGTGGCTAATGTAAGTCTGCTAGTGGCAGTGAGATGGGCAGAGGTATATACATGCTAAATTGTCCATAAAGGACTTTTGACATTCCAACCTTCCCTGCAACCCAAAAGGATCACCTGATTATCCTCAAAAAGAGAAGCATGCAAACCTCAGAGGTAAGATGACAGAAAGGTTGTGGTAAAAAAGCGTGTGAGACTGAAATCCAAAGTCATATCATTCACCCCCACCCATACCATTGTTGGGAAAATAGGTGGTCCAGGCACAGTAGATGAGCAATAGAGCCATCAGAAGGTCTATGTTAAGGTATTACAGAGAAGTCGGGAAAGAAGATAAAAAGCAAAATTAGTTGAAGACTACACATCAGAAGAGGCATTTCAAAGAAATTTATAGAAGAAAATTTTTTAAAAAGTAAATTCCAAATAAAGTTAACTTGGACACAGGGAGTAAAAAAGAGCACAAAGAAAACAAAGAAACTAAAAGAGAGATAATAAGATAATTTGACAAATGATAAATGGAAGCAAAAATGAAATAAAGTCATTACAAAAATAAAACCACATGAGAAGGACCTAAAATTAGAAGACAGTTTTAAAAATATAGTCAGAGAGAACAGGATTAAGAACATCAAAAGATGCAGGTAATGAGATAGAAGATAATAGCTCAGAAAGAGACACATGGATGATCATAATACTTATATTAATTTTGAAGAAAATATAACAGAGGAAAAAATTTCCCAATTCTGTGCAACAATGTCTATAAACTGTTATGGAAAATAAATGGGATCCCCAAATTTTATATCTAGCCAAGGTTTATACAAGTATAAAAATAACAGACAGACCTTATCAGAAAAGCAAGAATACAATCAATATCAAACACTTTTGAAGCTTTTTTGAATTTTTTCTTAAAAAACTGAGTAACAACAAAAAATAATTAAAATAAAGATCTCAGAGAATTTGCTGTGGAATGAACAAATTGTAGATGTCTGAATGTCTGAGGGGATTAGAATTGTAGAGCAGAATGTAAATACACTTAAAGAAGGTACATTATTGCCCTGGCCGGATTGGCTCAGCGGTTAGAGCATTGACCTGCGGTCCAGAGAGACCCGGGTTTGGTTCCTGCTAAGGGCACGTACCTTGGTTGCAGTTTGTCCCTGGCCCCAGTTGGGGTTGTATGGGTGGCAGCCAGTCGATGTGTCTCTCTCACATTGATGTTTCTCTCTCTCTCTTCCTCCCTCTCTCCCTCTCTCTCTATATGAATGCAAAAAGTATCCTCAGGTGAGGATTAAAAATAAATAAATAAATAAATAAATAAATAAATAAATAAATAAATAAATAAGAAGGTAGATTATTAAGAGGAGAAGGAGTAGAGAATCGTGAATGTGTCCAATTCTACAAATTTCAGAGTGATCATTTAAAACAAACCATCTAACGTCAAGAAATTGATTTAAGTACTCATGCAAATTTACAGAGCTAACCACCAACATTTCAACACAGTTTATAAATTTCCCTAATTATAAAAAGAAAAAAGAAAAAAAAAAGACACTTAGGTTGTTTTCATGTCTTGACTATTGTGAATAATCCTGCAATGAACATAGGGCTATATATCTTTATGAATCAGTGTTCTCAAAAATTTTGGCTAGATACCCAGAAGAGGGATTCCTACACCATATGGCACATTTATTCATACTTTTTTAAAGAACCTCCATACTGTTTTTTTATAGTGGCTGCACCCATTTACATTCACACCAGCAGTGTGTGAGGGTTCCCTTTTCTCTGCATCCTTTCCAATACCCACTTGTCTAATTGATAATAGTTCTTCTAACAGGTGTGAGGTCGTGTCTCATTATGGTTTTACTTATAGCTAGTGATGTTAGGCATCTTTTCACATATCTGCTGGCCATCTGTGAAAAACAGTATAAAGGTTCTTCAAAAAATTAAGAATAGAGCTGCCATATGACAGCAATCTGTCTTCTGAGTATCTAGCCAAAACAATTTGAAAACACTTATTTGTAAAGATACATGTACCCCTGTGTTCATTGCAGCATTATTCACAGTTGTTAAGACATGGTAACAACTTAAGTGTCTTTTGATGGATGATTGGATAAAGAAGATGTGGTACATATATGCAATGAAATACTACTCAACCATAAATATGAAAAATTGCCATTTGTGACATCATGGATGGATCTTGAGAGTTTCATGCTATGTGAAATAAGTCATACAGAAAAAAGACAAGAACTTTATGATTTTAC
Organism: Tadarida brasiliensis; assembly: GCA_030848825.1. NCBI lineage: Eukaryota > Metazoa > Chordata > Mammalia > Chiroptera > Molossidae > Tadarida > Tadarida brasiliensis. Next base: position 79,093,735 of record CM061260.1, read on the forward strand.
TAATATGTGGAATATAAAACAAAAAGCAACAAATGAAAAAACAACACAACCAATCTCATAAATACAACAGAATGGTGGGTACTAGAGAAGAAGGAGGTAGGGACAATAAATAATGTAAACAGTGTCAAATATATGAGTACAAAAGGAGACTAGACTATGGGTAGTGAGTACACAATGGAGTATACTGATGTTGTATTATGAACTTGTATACCTGAAATGTGTAAAATGCTATTAACCAATGTTACTAAAATATATTTAATTTAAAAACTAAAACAAAACAAAAACATAATTTAGCAAAAGAAAAAATAGATTGGATTTTAAAACCCAACTATTTGACTGCAATGACAAAGATATATTGGAAAAAGATGACTTGGTGGTTTTTAAAAAAGGGATAAGCAAAGGCATACCAATCAATTGCAAATGAAAATAAAGCAAGCATTGTAATATTAACATATAATGGGTAAATTCAAGGAAAAATTCATTACACAGAAAAAGAAAGAGATCTTTAAAGTAATAAAATGAAGATATAATCTGTTTAAAACCTTTATCCCTAACTAACTTAGTAAAAAGGCACGTATAGAAAATAAGGCAAAGAGAGAATCTTAAAACAAGCTGGAGAAAGACAGTTACCTACAAGGGAGCTTCCATAAGACTGTCAACTCGTTTATCAACAGAATCATTTCAGGACAGAAGGGACTGACATGAAATATTCAAAGTGATGAAAAGCAAGGACCTACAATCAAGACTACTTTACCCAGCAAGGCTATCATTTAAATTTGAAGGAGAAATAAAGTGCTTCCCAGACAAGAAAATTATTTTTTTTAAAGTTTGTTACCACCAAACCACTATTATGAGAAATGTTAAAGGGTCTTCTTTATGAAGAAGAAGAAGAAAATAAAAACAAATAGAGTAACATAGTTAAAAAATAAAATGGCAACAAATACATTCCTATCAATAATCACTTTAAATGTAAATGGCTTCAATGCTCCAATCAAAAGATATAGGGTACTGAGTGTATAAGAAAACAAGACCTATATAAATGTTGTCTACAAGAGAGCCACCTCAGAATAAAAGATGCACACAGATTAAAAATAAAGAGGAAAAAAATTTTATTCAAATGGAAATAAAAAAAAAATCTGGGGCAGCAATACTTACATTCTACAAAATAGACTTTAAAACAAAGTCTATAATAAGAGACACTACATAATGATTATGAAGTCAATTCAAAAAGAGGATATAACCCTTGTAAACATCTATGCACTCAAAATAGGAGCACCTAAATATAAAAGGCAAATCTTGATGGACATAAACAGAGAGATCAACAGTAATATAGTCATGTTAGGGGATTTTAACACCACTTTTACATTCTCCAGACAGAAAATCAGCAAGGAAATGGGAGCCTTGAATGACACACTAGATCACATGGATTTAATTGATATCATCAGAGTATTTCATCCCAAAGCAACAGAATATATATTCTTCTCAAGTGTATATGAAACATTTTCTAGGACATAATAAGACACAAAACAAGTATCAATAAATTTAAGAAGATTGACATCATATCAAGCATAATGGTATAAAACTAAAAATCAATCACAAGGAAAAACCTGAAAAAACAACAACATGGAGGTTAAATAACGTGTTACTGAATAATGAATGGGTTAAGAATGAGGTAAATAAAAGAACTAAAAAGATACCTTAAAACAAATAATAATGAGAATACCAACCTAAAATCTATGGTACACAGCAAAAACAGTCCTAAGAGGGAAATCCATAGCATTACTGGCCTATCTCAGAAAACAAGAAAAATCTCAAATAAAAAATCTAACCTTATACTTAGAGTAACTAGAAAAAGAACAACAAACAAAGTTCAAGGTAAATAGAAGAAAGAAAATAATAAAAAACAGAGCAGAAATAAATAAAATAGAGTCTAATAAACAATACAAAAAAGTAATGAAATAAAGAGATGGATTTTTTAAAAAATTAACAAGATTGATAAATCTTTAACAAAACTCACCAAGAAAAAAAAAGAGAGGACCCCAATAAATAAAGCAGAAATGAAAGAGGAGAATAACAATTGACACCATATAGATACAAAGGATTATAAGGAAATATTATAAACAACTATATGCCAACAAATGGAACAATAAGGAAAAATAGATAAATTCCTAGAAACATACAATCTCCCAAAATTGAACCAAAAAGAAACAGAAAATCTGAGCAGAGATTACAACGAATGAAATTGAAGCAGTAATCAAAACTTCCAACAAACAAAAGTCCTGAACTGGTTGACTTCAAAGACGAAATTTATGAAACATTCAAGGAAGAACTAACACCAAACCTACTCAAACTATTCCAAAACATTTTAGAGAAGGGAAGACTCTTAACCACATTTTAAGAGACCAACATTAATCTAATTCCAAAAGCAGATAAAGACATTACAAAGACAGAAAATTATAGGCCAATATCCATGATGAACATAGATACAAAAATCTTCAACAAAATTAGAAAACCATATCCAACAACACAATATAAAGATCATACACCATGATCAAGTGGGATTTATTCCAGAGATGTAAGGTTGGTACAATATCTACAAATCAATAATTGTGATACACCACAGAAACAAAATGAAGGATAAAAATCATATGACCATATCAATAGATACAGAAAAAGCATTTGATAAAATCCAGCACCCATTTATGATAAAAACTCTCAGCAAACTGGGAATAGAGGGAGCATAACTTAATGTAATAAAGGCCGTATATGACAAACCAAAGCCAACATTATACTTAATGGGCAAAAACTACGAGCATTTCTCTTTTCTTTTTTTTTTTTATCCTCACCTGAGGACATTTTTGCATTTATGTTCAGATAGAGCAGGAGGGAAAGAGGAAGGAAGAGAGAGAGAGGAACATTGATGTGACTGAGGTATGTGCCCTTAGTGGGAACCCAACCTGGGACTCTCTGGTCCATGGGCCAATGCTCTAACCGCTGAGCCAAACCGGCCAGGGCGAGCATTTTCCTTAAGATCAGGAAATAGACAGGGTTATCTGATTTCACTACTCTTATTCAACATAGTCCTGGAAGTCCTAGCCACAGCAATCAGAAAAGAAAAAGAAATAAAAAGTATCCAAATTTGAGAAGAAAAACTGTCCTTATTTGCAGATGACATGATACTGTATATAGAGAACTATAAGGATTCCACTAAAAAACTACTAGAACTGATTAATGAATTCAAGAAAGAAGCAGGATACAAAATAATTATCCAGAAATAAGTTGCATTTTTATATATGAGTAATAAACTATAAAAAAGGGAAATTAAGAAAACAATCCTATTTACAACAGCATAAAAAAAACTACCTAGGAATAAATTTAACCAAGGTTGTAAAAGACCTATACTCGTAAAATTATAAGACACTGAAGAAAGAAATCAAAGAAGAAACAAATAAGTGGTAGTATACACCATGTTCATGGATAGGAAAAATTAACATCATTAAAATGTTCACACTATCCAATACAATTCCTATCAAGATACCAATGGCATATTTCACAGAACTGGAACAAATATTCCAAAAATTTATGTGGAACCACAAAACACCCCAAATAGTCACTGCAATCTTGAGAAAAAAGAACAAAGTTAGAGGTATCATACTATATCAAACTATATTAAAAGCTGTAGTAATCAAAACAACATGGTACTGGCTTAAAAATAGACATATAAATCAATGGAACAAAATAGAAGGCCCAGAAATAAAGCCATGCTTTTATGGTCAATTAACATTTGACAAAGGAGGCAAGAACATACAATGGGGTAAATACAGTCTATTCAATAAATGATGTTGGTAAAATTGGACAGATAATGCACAACAAAAGTGAAATTAGACCACCTTCTCACACTACATAAGAATAAAATCAAAATGGATTAAAGACTTAAATGTAAGACATGGAAACCATAAAAATTCTGGAAGAAATCATAGGCAGGACTTCCGGTCAAGATGGCGGCGTAGGTAAACGCGGTATCGCATCCTCCCACAACCACATCAAAGTTACAACTAAACTACAGAACAACCATCATTCAAAACCGCCTGAAATCAAGCTGAATGGAAGTCCTACAACTACGAAATTAAAGAAGCCACATCGAGACTGGTAGGAGGGCGGAGGCGCGACAGGCTGGTCCCACACCCATGTGTGGCAGATAAAAATTGGGATACCTTGGCTGGGAAGGTCCTCCCTGAGGACTGAGTGGTCCCCGTCCCACACCAGGTGCCCAGCTCAGGGTCCCAGTGCCAGGAAGAGAAGTCCCCATAACTTCTGGCTGGAAAAACCAGCGGGAACTGAGGCTGAGGCGGCTGGAGCCCCCGCAGCTCCTCTTAAAGGGCCTGCGCTCGGACTTACTCGGACTCCCACCCTCCAGGCTCCAGCGTGGGGGAGGCAGCCTGAAAGGCACCAGAGTCATATGGGGAAGAACTGAGCTGTTTGGCACTGGAGCGATGGCTGGAGAGGCAGCTTTCTCCTGGACAGACGTGCTAACAGAGGCTTTTGTTCCTTTGGTGAGCCCTTCCAGAGCCGGCAGACGCCACCATATCTGGGACTCCAGCAACCTGGCTCACACTGTTGGCCCCGCCCTGGTGATTCCCTGAGGCCCCGCCCCACCCAACTTCCAGGCCCACCCAAGCTGTTGCCAGTTGCTTCACCATAGGATTGGCCTGTCTTGGAGCCTGCTTCAGCTTTTTTACAAAGAAACAGGTCCCAAATGAAAGAACAGAACAAAACTCCAGGAAAAGAACTAAGTGAAATGGAGTTAAGCAACCTAACAGATGCTGAGTTCAAAATACTGCTTATAAGGATGCTCAATGGACTTAGTGAGAACCTCAGTGAACTTAGAGAGGGCCTCAAGAGCATAAAAAAGGACCAGTCAGAAATGAAGGAGGCACTAACTGAAATAATGAATAGTTTACACAGATTCAATAGTAGAGTAGGTAAAGCCAAGAAGCAAACCATCGATTTGGAATATAAGGAAGCAAAAAACACCCAATCAGAACAGCAAAAAGAAAAAAGAATCCAAAGAAATGAGGATAGTGTAAGGAGCCTCTGGGACAACTTCAAGCGTGCCAACATTCGCATCTTGGGGGTGCCAGAAGGAGAAGAGAGAGAACAAGAAATCGAAAACCTATTTGAAACAATAGTGGCAGAAAACTTCCCTAACTTGGTGAAGGAAACAGACATACAAGTCCAGGAAGCACAGAGAGTCCCAAACAAGATGAACCCCAAGAGGCCCACACCAAGACACATCATCATCAAAATGCAAAAGGTTCAAGACAAAGAGAGAATCTTAAAAGTAGCAAGAGAAAAGCAGTTTGTTACCTACAAGGGAATTCCCATAAGACTGTCAGCAGATTTCTCAAAAGAAACTTTGCAGGCCAGAAGGGAGTGGCAAGAAATATTCAGAGTGATGAAAAGCAAGAACCTACAACCAAGATTACTCTATCCTGCAAAGCTGTCATTTAGAATCGATGGCCATATAAAGAGTTTCCCAGACAAGGAAAAGCTAAAGGAGTTCATCACCACCAAACCATTATTATATGAAATGTTGAAGGGTCTTCTTGAAGAAAAAGATAAAAAAATATGAACAAACAAAATGGCAATAAATACATATCTATCAACAATTGAATCTACAAACAAAATGAACAAGAAGAACAGAAACATTCTCATAGATACAGAGAACTTTTGTTGGTTACCAGATGGGTAGGGGCTGGGGGGAGGGGTGAAAAAGGTGAAGGGATTAAGAAGTATAAATTGGTTGTTAGACTGACAAACCTCAAAGGGAAGGGGGGTTGGGGAGTGGGAAGAAATAAACCAAAGAACTTATATGTATATATGCATAACTAATGGACACAGACAACAGTGTGGGGAAAAGCAAGAGGGGGGCGGAAATGGGGAGGAGGGGGGCAATGGGGGAAAAATGAGGAACATCTGTAATACATTCAACAATAAAATTTTAAAAAAAAGAAAAAAAAAATGAAGTAAAAGTGAAATAAAAAAAAAAAAAAGAAATCATAGGCAGTGAAATCTCGGACATTTCTTGCAGCACTATTTTTTCTGATATTGTCTCCTCAAGCTAGAAAAACAAAAGAAAAAATAAACAAATGGGACTACATCAAACAAACAAGTTTTTGCACATCAAAGGAAAAAAAAGACAACCCACTGAATAAGAGAACATATTTGCCAATGCTATATCTAATACCAGGTTAATATCCAAAAATATATAAAGAATGTATATAACTCAACACAAAAATAAAACAACAACAACAACAAAACATTTCAATTAAAAAATGGGCAAAGGACCTGAATAGATACTTTTCCAAAGAGTACATACAGATGGCCAATAGTCATGAAAAGATGCTCAAATTCACTAATCATCAGAGAAATGCAACTTAAAACCATGAGATATCACTTCACACCTGTCAGAATGGCTATCATCAATAACTTAACAAGTATTGGCAAGGATGTGGAGAAAAATTTTAAAAGGCACAAAAAATAGTGAAAGAATATTTGGAAATTATAATAAATTCAAGATTAACTCAACCATTAAAAAAAGAATTTGAGCAATGTTGGTATAAAAAAAAACTTTTAAATCCTAGATATAGGAATTTTCCTTTCAGTTATACTCATGTGAGTGTGCACAAACATACACAAAAATTTTAAATAGGTAAACGAATCAATATTTGAAAAAAAAAACAAATTTTAAAATATGGGATATAAACACACAAAAGAAATTTCATTAGAGAAGCATACATTGCTTTATATTGTGCAAATATATTTGGAATGTGTATGAAATCAATGTCCAGATGGTGTGAATTTTATCAGATCTTCAAGAAATCTAATTTTAAGGCTAAAGATTCCAGAGAATGGAAAAGAAGGCAAAATTTCAAACTCTTATTACAAAGTATGACAGCTATAAAATTACATAAATAGATAATAGTTTCTACACATATATATAATATGGTAGAGCAATCTAATCATATACAGACAATACTGCAGACCAACCTAATTTTTAAATACAATAAAATATTCAAAATGCAGTAGAAGAAAAAATCCCATTCACAATAGTAAAAGTGGGGGGAAAAAACTAAAAATAAACTTAACAAGAACCATAGAAGATTAATACAAAGAAAATTTAATATTGCAATGATGTCAATTCTTTCCCCAAATTATTCCATGAAATTAATGTAACCCTGTTGAATTATTAGAAATGTCTCTTAATGATGATCAAGGTTATCTAGAAAAATGAACACACCTGTTTAGCTTGGAAAAGTCTGTGAAAGAAGAGTAATAAGGGGAACTAGACCCACTACGTAGTTCATGTGCTTTAAAGCAACAGTCACTGAAATTATTTGGTACTAGCATATAATATGTACAAATGAAAGGGACAAAATAAATAGCATAAAAATAAAGCTAAATATATATGGATATTTTATTTTTAGTAAACATGGAATTTTACTGTATTCGTGAAATGATTAATTATTCAATAACTGAGCTAACAAACTAGCCATTTGGGGAAAAATAAAATAATTTCCTACCTTGTTACTTACTACAAATATATTCTAGACGGATCAGAGATTTAAAAGTAAAAGAATTAAAGGGTAAAATAACTAAATAAAATGTGAGTGAATATTTTTATAAACTTAGAATGAGGAAAACCTTCCTAAATATCAAACAAACTCCAGAAACCCTAAAAGAAGAATGTGAGCAATGTTGGTATATAAAACTTTAATTCAATGTGCAAAAAAGTCATTACAAAATCAAAAAGCAAAGAACAAACTGGGAAAAGTATTTTTGAAACATGAGAGAATGATGAATAATTTCCTTAATATATAAAAGGTCTAACAAACCAGTTTGAAATAGTAACCTATTAGTAAATGAGTTACCTATTAGTAAATTAGTCCAAGGATATGAACTATTATTTCAGAGAAAAATAATGTAAATGAAAAATAAACATAAAGAAAAACCCCAACCACACTCGTTCTTAACAATATACAGATATAGCAATGGGATACCATTGTTCTCCATCAGATAGTTTGATAATACACAATTCCATTCAGGGTATTAACAAGCAGTTCATTTCTTGCACTTTTGTTAGAGAGCAAATGTTGATACATCTCTGTAAAGACAATTTGGAAAAATATGGTAAAATATAATGTGCACATTCTTCATTTAGCCAAGAAATCCTACATGTAGGAATTTTTCTTCCAGGTATACTCAAGTGAGTATGCACATACAAATACTTGCTGCTTGCATGCACACACAAATACACACACACATATGACTATAGGAACAACATAAATGTTTATCAGTAAACAATTAGTTAAATAATTACAATAAAAACACACAGTAGAATAATGTAGCATCATTGAAAAAGAAAGAAGTCTAAAGGCACTGATTTGGAAAGATAAAATGACCAAGACATTCTGGCAAATGAAAAAGGCAAGGTATAACATAAAACAATATGCATATCATCATTCCATCTGTATAATCAAAGGGATTTGGGATGCAAATGATCTTATAACAGCACATAAAATAAAGTTAATAATTAACCTCTGGGGTATAGGAATAAGAGTCAGAGAAAAAGATATTTTTACTTCTCATTTTAAACTAATCGCATAGTATTTGAAAGTTTTACTATGGGCATGATTTACTATTTTTATAATTAAAAAACTAATTTAAATAATGAAATATTTTTTAATTAACCCAGATTCTAAAAAAATATGATCTCAAAAATCAAATAATGTTGCCCTGCTGGTGTGGCTCAGGTGCTGAACTTCGACCCTTGCATCAGGAGTTTACCAGTTCCACTCCCGGTCAGGGCACATGCCGGGTTGTGGGCCAAAATCCCCAGTGGGGGGCATGCAGGAGGCGGCCAATAGAAGTTCTCTCTCATCATGTTTCTCTCTTTCCCTCTCCCTTCCTCTCTCTCTAAAATCAATAAAGAAAAAAAATTTTTTTAATCAAATAATGTTTATTGCCCTAATCACTTAGGTTAATTTCTTTTTCTTTTCACTTCTTTTTGGATAAAAATAGTTTATATTGTCAGAACAAACACAGGAAGAACATTAAGACTATAACTAAGATGTTTCGTAAAGTGAATTCTCAATTTGTACAAAAATATTTCAAATATCACATTTGGCAATAAAAGAGTTTTCATGAAAAATAAATCTGGATTCAAGTGCTAATTTCACTTTCTACATCCATAGGTGAGTCAAAACTTTAGTGACTTAACTTCTCGTCTTTATATTTCCCACCTGCATAATACCCCAAGTCCATGAGTCATATCTATACTTTGTAAAGCACATTGAATCCTTTAAAAAAATAAATTGATGGGCAACAACTCTGCAAGTGGCCTATTAATGTTTTGTGTGTGTTTTTTTCACCAATACAGGCTACTTCCTGTTTCCCTTCTTTCCACAAGTTCTAATAATGCTGTTTTTATGTAGCCAGACTCCCACTGATTCTAATCAGTCCATCGTTTAGTTTTAGTAGCATGTTACTGATAATATTTCTCAGACATTGCTTTTTCAATATGAAGCTATTTCTTCAATCTCCTACTAGTGATGCTGAATTATGCCCCAGAGATATGTTTCTAATAATGCCCCATTCTTCTTTCCCAAACATCTATAACACTCGCGATGCAATAGCAATTTTCAAACAATAAAAAGTAAACACGAGGAATTCAACTCTTTCTTGGTTTGCTGAGAACTTCGGTTGAATGGGAGTTACTGCAAAAAGTGTTCCCTCCAGGAAACAGCTTCAGTTTATAGCTGACATCCTCCTGTCATCATGCATTGCGTTAACACCAAAAACACTCCAGAACTCCAACTACGAAACACCACCATCTCTTCCTATCTTTTAGGCAAATGTTTCATTTCCTCAGAAGCTTATAGTTTTAAATTGTCGATAGAGCTAACAATTTTGAACATATGGATTGTTTTATTATTTGATAGAGGTATTTGGCTCCAAAGTGAAAATTTGCCCCCAACCTGATTTTCATATTCCCTCTGATGAGTTGTTCTAAAATCCCACTGATTCCAAAGACATGTCTCTTTATGGAACAGATGTGTATCAGTGGGAATTAGGCAGAGACACTGAAGCCTATTATCAGGAATAAATTTTCTTCCAGGAAACATCACAGCATGAATACTCCTGTTCCAGGGAAGTTTTTCCCACAGATGAATCTTCATAACTGCCTGTAGGGGAGAAGATCATTTCAGTTGATGAAACGGAAAAAGGAATTGCCTTTAAAAAAAGGGAAACTATGACCACATCCTCACCACTGCAGGCAATTTAGAAAAATGTAATGGAAAGATTGGAAACAGCTACAAAGAGAAAATTTCCAAGGTGAGCCTTCTGGGATTCCTGCTATGTGCATAAGATTGAGAAAGTTATCTAAATCCTTTCCCTTGTGAATTTGGCTTAATGATAAAGGAGGTGTGTTAGGAATATCTGCCTTGCTTAAATCACAAACCAGATTGAAGGGAAATGGGTCAATGAGCCTAAGGTGTCCATGGCAGTGACTTGGGTACCAGCAGTGCGGGCCTGGACCAGATACAGGCAGTGGTGATTTAGGGAAGTGGAGGTAAAGGCAGAACCACGACAAAAGGAGAGAGAAAGTCCAAAAAAGGTGTCTCTGATTCATGGAACACTTCATACTTCCCAAGAGCTTTTCCACTATTTTCATACAACAGTCCTACATGGAGTTAGAACAGAAGAAATGCCCTTTACACTAAGGAGGATTTCAAGAATTAGAAAGGTTAACTGTTGTGCTACTAGTTGGACTTGCTCTTAGGGTGGAGGCTGGGTGGGATTTAAAAACAAGATTACAGTTTTGAATCGCCATTTGACCCAGTGATCCCACTTCTAGGAATATACCCTAAGAAGCCTGAAACACCAATCAGAAAGAATACATGTACCCCCATGTTCATAGCAGCACTATTTACAATAGCTAAGATCTGGAAACAGCCCAGGTGTCCATCAGTGGATGAATGGATAAAAAAGCTGTGGTACATGTACACAATGGAGTACTATGCAGCTGTAAGAAAGAAAGATCTCTTATCCTTTGAGACGACATGGAGGGACCTCGAGAATATTATCCTAAGCGAAACAAGCCAAGCAGAGAAAGATAAATATCACATGATCTCACTTATTTGTGGAATATAATAAACATAACAGTCTGAGGAATAGGGTAGACCCAGAGATGTGGAAGTAGGGTACAGACTGACACCCCTCAGAAGAGGGGGTGGGGGGGAGGGAAGAGATAAACCACAGAACTTATACGCATATATGCATAACTGATGGACATGGACAACAAAGCTGAGGACGAGGTGGGGGGATGGGGAGGAGGGTGTCAATGGGGAAAAAAGGAGAAACATCTGTAACAAAAATAAATTAATAAAAAATAAAAAATAAAAACAAGATTACATGGGAGGGGTGGGAGCCAGGAGGAAGGGGTCAATGGGTAAAAAGGTGGGACATCTGTAATATTTTCAACAATAAAGATAAAAAAATAACATAAAATAAAAGTTTTTAAATAAAAACAAGATTACACAGCTCTTAGTACACTTACAACCAAACCCTATACTACACGGACACACTGCAGTTAAGCAAACTGCTGGGAGCATAGCAGGTGTTCAATAAATATTTGAATGAATGTTGAATAAATAAATAAATGAGTAAATGAATTAACAAATGAATTAATGTTTATTTTTCGTAACTGCATTTTTCTTTAACTTCTGCCTCACTTACACATCTTTCTGCCCCAATTCCCCATAAAGTGTTTTAGGGTAATAGACTATATCCTTGTTATCTTTATACCCCCAATGGAAATACATGGGTCTAACCTGACCCATGGTCTTCTCTGCTCTGGTCTACGTAGTAATCAACCAAACCTGAGTGGGTCACCTCAGTTCATAGCACAGGATTGTCATCAGTCCATGCACATTTCCACTTTTAATATTTTTAATCCTGGCTCTTTGCAACCATTCAGCTATTATCCTTGATCACATTTATCTCTTTATTTATACATATAAGTACCCCTAAACTATATGTATTCATTTTATGGGTATATTTTAATACTAATAAATGAGGTGCCATGCTACATATCTCATTTTGATTTACACCTTTACTTCACATGTTTAGAATATATAGTTCATTGCTTTTGACTATGCATTTTACCATATATTTACATTTATTTACTTATACCCATATTTGATAGATATTTAGTTTCTAATTTTTTGCTGTCACAAACAATACTGTAGTAAACATCATCATATACATTTACTTGTGTACATGTGCAAGAGTTGGGTTTTATTATTTGAATTTGTTACAAATAATTGCATAAAAACAGTAACTTTCACTGTATTTTCACCTTATTTTGAAAACTGGAAATATCTGGCAACTCTGAGATTTTCTTCCCTCTAAGAAGTGCTGGCGGGAGCTGAAGAGGACCACGTGTTAGGTGGGACTCTCTAGACTGCCACTGTGGGTCACTCAGTGTTGTGTTCATGATATCCCTTCACTTCTTGATGTTACTTGCTGTATTCATTTCCTATTAATGCTCTCACAAACTTAGTGGCTTAAAACAATACAAATGTGTTATCTAACAGTCTGGAGGTCAAAAGTCCGAGGTGGGTCTCAGTGGGTTAAAACTGAGGAGTTGGCAGGGCTGGCCTCCTGTCTGATGGTTGTAGGGGAGAATCAATTCCTTGCCTTTTGCAACTTCTATAGCCTCCCTGCATTCTTTGGTTAGTGGCTCCCTTCCATCTTCAAAGCCATCCATGGCTTTTCCACATGGCATCCCTTTGACACTGGCTTCTTCCTCTTTGTTCCCTCTTTTAAGGTATCTTATGATTATATAGGGCCCACCCAGGTAATAAAGAATAATATCCCTATTTTAAAGTCAGATGACTAGCAATCATCATTCCATCTGCATCCTCAATTCTCCCTTGTCAGGTAACATGACATAGTCCTAGGTTCCCAGGATTGAGACATGGATATCTTGGGGGAGAGGGGATATGCATATATTCTGCCTGCCACACTTGACTAACCCATGCAACCAAACTGAATTGTTAATTTCTGTCCTGCAGTATCTAAGTATTATCTCATAATTATGAGCATTTAATAAATGCCTCTGAAATAAACTTAGTAACAGCCAAGACTGCTATTTTAGAGACGCTAATTACAAGATTATTCAGTATTGAGCAATGAGTTTGTTCTTTAAAATACTGGCCACTCTTTCTTCAGCAATATAATTAATATGAATCTCAATCTATGTAGTATGTAGAATCAATCTAAGTCTTCTCCAATCTGATATTATCTTAGCATGAATCAAAATGTTAAGCATTGGAGCAATGTTGTTAAGACACTTGCAATAAACTGGCTCACAGTTTATGTTCTGGTTATTTCTGTTTTCTTAAGCAAACTGAACTGCTCATTCAGTGATTGCTTCAATCCCTCTCACATAGAGGAAAATGTCAATGAATCTTTATATGCTCATCTGTAATGAAAACACTATAGTAACACTCTCTGATATGCAGAGAACACATTGGACCAGAAGAATGCTGAGGTCCCTTCAAGTTCTAACATTCCATGATTCTACAGACCCTTAAAGGATAATGTGAGGTGGGTCCTTATTTGGTATTCTTCCTGCTCGAGGATCCCCTGCTCTTGCCTGCCTAAATTCTCTACCAAAGCACTACTTCTACCCCTTAACTGATTGAGAAACAAGATTGCCTGATGCTATTCCCAGTCAGTGTTGCCTCCCTTTGCAAGCACAGAAGAACAAGAGATCAGACTCAGGAGACACAGACCCAAGGTGTCACTCAGACATGTGACTGACCTTATCTCACTTCCTGCCCTGTCTTACCTAGATCATTCAACTCTGTCAATATCCCCGGTCCGTCACCTTTTCTCAGCAACCTCCCAAACACCCATCTTCTTGGCTTGACTCCCTGGCTACTGTAATCCTCTAGAAGAAATCACTGAATCCTACTGATTCATTTTAATATAAAATTTTAGTCTCCAATGTCAGCTGTATTCAGGGAGACCAGTGGTCCTGGTTTGCCTGAACTTGAAGGGGTCCCTGGGATATGGAACTTAAAAACTAAAGAGTTCTTAGCCACCTTGAACAACCTAGCTACATCCTTAATAAGGCTCAACAGTCCTTTTCGTGTCCCAGTTCAGTTCTCTTCCCCATTTCACACATTCACATTCCCCCACTGCCCCACACTCCCCAATGCACATGACATTTTTTTTACAGAGAACACTGAGAACATCATGTCAGAGAATTTGATGGAAAATGGCCCATATAACAAAGGGGCATTGACAAGAATTCTTTCCTTGACCAAACTCTTCTCAGGCTACGCTAAGCTCTTTTTCAACTAGGCCCTGACTTTTGCTCTTATGTGTTTGTCTCTGCATTGTCCAATTTTAGCAAGAATCCTGCTAAGTCCGTTTTTGTTAGAATGCTCCATCCTCAGTATATAATGACTATGAGTATCTGATCAGGTTCCTCATCCTCCACCACCCCCAAGTGATATCTGATCACCCTGGCCTGCCTCTAGCAAGAATCCTGTTAGGTCAGTTTAGCAATTATTTCCCACCCCCTTACTCCTGAGCTTTCCTCTTAGTAATTTCCATCCATTCTCCCCCACCCTGCTCCTTGGCTATAAATTCCCCCTTGTACATGCTGTATTCAAGGTTGAACCCAATCTCTCTCCCCAACTGTAAAACTGCATTGCAGTGGTTTCTACACCTATGGAGGTAGTCTATTGGTATAAAGTCGTCCTTACCATGGTGAACAAATGTCATGAATAACTTTTTCTTTAACAACATCAACAGGAAAAGGACTGATGACTGCCTGCAGTAAGCCTGAACAAGTAAAATTGAGCTTATGAATTCACCACCGTCTAGAAACTGGCCTTTAACTTTCAGGCACAGGGGGAGATACATGGTTTTGTTAGCACACTGAAGTAGGTCTGACTCCGAAGGGTAGGCTCTCATTAATCTAGTTCTCACAGACTGATACTATACACAGGAATGACAATTTATTCATTTAGGAGATGCCTGACCATCAGGCAGAAACACTCATAGCAGCATGCTGACATATTCTCTTCCTGTGAACAAGGACATGAAGAACCAAACTATTATTGGAAGGCCACTTTATTAACGTTCAATTTTAAAACATCGTTATCAAGCAGAGCAGAGAATCTGATCCATCAGTTTCATTGGTGAATATGTTTGAATAAATAGATAAGTGGGAAGTTAAATGATCAAAAGATTACTTTTATGAATATTGACCAGAACAAAGACATACAGGAAATCTTGAGAAGTGTCCCCCAGCAGAGGTAACGTGAGGTGTTGTCTCACACCAGAGGATGTCACCCAGAGGACCATGCAATGCACAACTCCGGAGGGACATCACTCACATATTAGCACACAATCTGCATGTATTCATCATAGCCCTGGTAGCATACTAAATACACTTTTTATTTTGCTCTTTGCTTTTTAATATATATTGGAATCTGTCGCATATCATTGCTAAAGAAAGATATTCTTTATTAGGGTTTCCCAGCATTCCTTGCTTTATATACATTAAATTCTATAACAGTTTCCAATTCAGAGGGCCAGAGACTCTTAATCCAATCTCCCCTTGTCTTCTCTATGATCTAAGTGCATTAGATAACCCTTCTCTCTCCCATACAGTAGTCCCCCTTATTTGCAGGGGATACATTTCAAGAACCCCAGTGGATGCCTAAAACCAGAATAGCACCAAATTCTATATATATTATGTTTTTCCTTTACACACATACCTCTGTTAAATTTTAATTTATAACTTAGGCACAGTAAGAGATTAACAATAATTAATAATAAAATAGAACAATTATAACAATATACTGTAATAAAAGTTATATGAATGTGGTCTCTCTTTCCTCTCTCTTAAAATATCTCATTTACTGTATTCACCCTTCTTCTTGTGATGATGTGAGATGACACAATGCCTACATGATGAGATGAAATAAGGGGAATGATATAGGCATTATGACATAGCATTAGGTTGCTGTAAGGGTCACTTGAACACAAGCACTGAGATAACATGACAGTTGATCTGATAAGTGGAGGCTACTAAGTGACTAATGGACAGGTAGCATATACAGCGTGGACAAAGGGACAATTCACATTCTGGCTAGGACAGAGCTGGATGATGCAAGATTTCATCATGCTACTCAGAACAACATACAATTTAAAACCAATGAATTGTTTATTCCTAGAATTCTACATTTAATTTTTTTAAAATGAGGTTGACCACAAGAAACTTAAACTGTGGAAGGCAAAACTGTGGATAAGGAGGGCTAAAGCATCTCAGAAATATGGCAGGTTCAGTTAGAAACTACCACAACAAAGCGAATATTAAAATTACACAAGTCACATGAATTTTTTGGTTTCCCAGGCAAATAAAGGTTATATTTAGTCTATACTGTATAGTCTATTAAGTGTGTAATAGCATAATGTATAAAGATAATCAATGTGCATGCCTCAATTAAAAAATACTTTATTGCTAAAAAATGCTAGCCATTACTTGCCTTCAGTGAGTCATAATCTTTTTGCTGGTGGAAGGTTTTGCCTCAATATTGAAAACACAGTATCTACAAAGTGCAGTAAAGCAAAGAACACAATAAAATGAGGTATGCCTATACTGTATTTTGTTTTTCATGCCACTGAAACCTTCCCTATGACCTATCGTGTGCTCAAGTCTTTCCCTTGGTCTTCTCAGCCATCTCTCATTGAAATATATCTCCTCTTCCTTTCACAATCAAGATCCTAGAAAAAATGATCTTCACCCAAGACTCTCCTTCTCTACCCATTCACTATTCAGTCAGGCCCCCACCTCCATCATTTCTGTGAGGCTTAGTTGATACAATCACTGGTGTCCCACTACTTGCCAAAAACAATTTAATCTTAAAATCCAATTTACTTGGCCTCCTTATTGACCACACCCTAATAGGAATTTTCTACCACTTTGGCTTTGATGACATTGATCAGTCCTGGATCTTTTTGGATCTATCTTTTTTCCATCTCAGTCTCTTTTGCTAGTTTCTCATCCTCTTCCAGAGAAACTAAAGCCAGGATTCCACCTTAGACGCTCTTCTCACTCCTCTCTATACCCTCTTTAGGGTGTCTCAGGCCTCCAACATTTTTCTACATGTGATTGAGCCAATATCCACACCTCTAACCAAGGCCTCTCTGAGCTCCAAGTGGTACACTCCACTGACTGCTAGGCACTTTCATCTAAACATCTCATGGGTACCTTAAACTCAACATGTCCAAAATTAAAATGTTTTCTTCTTATGCCACCATATTCATTCTCCCTCTTTCTTCTTTCTCTTTCATGGGTCTTCAGAGACCTGCAGTAGCCTCAACAATAGCAAACGTGATTTTTGCAGACTCCAGGAATCTGCCACATCATCTACTAGTTCTGGTGGACAGGACCCAGGATGGAGCCATGCTGGCTTCCTCTCACATAACTGCCAACATATGGCCTGTGAGAAACTCTCACACATCCTTTCCTGGACAGACTTGGGAGTTCAAATTGTCCCGTTTGGTAATTTCTGCTTTGTGCCCTCATCACAGCATTTAGACACATAGTCACTCACTTTTTAGATCTCTCAGGTATGAGTCAAAAACTGGTCCAATATGTCATTCAAACCAATAGGGGCATTAATAAAAATATCTAAGGTGGGGTGAGGTGCAGACATACCACACTCATTTCCTTGGAGAGGAAGAAGGGAGACTCACAGCAAAGAAAACCTGCACCTAAAATTCCTTCAACTAATCAAATCATGACCCTTTTATACTCTTAATATTATAAAAGAATTAAGACAATTGTAACTGGCTTTTAATAATCTTAAAATTTGGCATCTTATCTGATAAATCCTGTGTAATATATTATTTCTGATACCTTGTTGCCTCAGCCAAAGCTCCCACTTTATCATCCCATTATATTATCATCCCATTTGACTAAAAAGTCTACGCTACTGAATGAACCCTAGAAAAATAATTAAAAAATACCAAAAAGCCATGTTCATTCACAAAGATTTCCACTGCAGCTTTATTAAAATAGTAAAAAATTGAACACTATTCAAATATTCAACAATAGGATAATAGCTAGGTAGATTACGAGAACCTCCCACCCAATCAACACAACCTACATATCCATTAATAATTTGAGTTAACACTGGAACATTCTTAGGTTATAATGTTATGCTGAAAAAAAAATGTCCCAAACTGAACGTACAGATGGACAACTGTGTACAAAAAAGCTCTGCACAGAAAAAATAAAAAATAATAAAATTAAAATGTTAAAGTTTTCTTTGTATGATGAGATTTCCAATAATTTATTGTTCCTTTTCAACTCAACTTTTCCATGATATACAAACATTTGTTACATTCATAATCAGAAAAATTAAGCAACTTTAAAAATATACACTCATAAAATCCCACTCGGCCCAATAAATAGACTCATCTTTATAGTAGACTTGATAACACTTTCTTTGAGCCAAACCACAATATTGGAGTAGATCTAAACTTCTAAACAGTCATCTTTCTTCCTTCTCCAAATAACAAAATACACTGGCCACTACATGTTTCAATAGCATGCACAAATAAACCCAACATCTGGTAATGAGACACTGAGCTTATCTCAAAGTCCAAGAAGACTGTGGAATAATTGAAAAATATCAAAGATTGCATAAATTAACTATCTAGTATTTTCTTAATCACACAAGGTAGGTTTCTAATGGCTGGAAGGACACTGAAAATTTTATTTTTTAATTAATGCACCAAGTAAGGAAGCACAGCACTGAAGGATATCTTGAAGCTTCAGCAATTAACCTACCCATGTTTACCACTTTGCAGAATTAGTTTACCTGCCAACCTCAATCTGCCAGGATTCTCCTAACCTTTTTGTTGTTGTTGTTAATTCTCATCTGAGAATATTTTTCCATTGATTTTTTTAGAGAGAGTAAAAGGGAGGGAGGGGGAGAGAGAGAGATATCAATATGAGAGAGACACATTGATTGGTTGCCTCCTGCACAACCCTGACTGGGCCAGGGATCGAATCTTCAACCCTGGTACTTGCCCTTGACCGGAATTGAACCAGTGACCCTTGGGTTCACAGGCTGACGCTCTAAGCTCTAACTGCTGAGCCAAACCAGCCAGGGCTCTGCTGACTTTTTAAATATGAATTGTGGCAATTTTGCAGACCAGTCTAGTGGGCAATCTGTCAAGAAATAACTGCTACTGTGTATTCCACTTGGTCTTTCCTAATGGAATTATTAAGGAGTATTTCAGGTTTTTAACATTTTTAAACTGATGTGTTTACCGAGTCTTGCTCTCTTCATTTGTATTACACATAGTGCAGGCATTCCCTGTCAAAATGCTAAACGCCACATCTTGTCGCTCACCTCCACAGTAGGCAACATCCTTAGGTTATTGGCAAATGTCACTAATGCAGTTTAATAGTAAGTATTAAAATAAAATGTCTATTTTTAGACTATCTTGATAATATAAAATAGTAATTATATGCATTACTGATACTTTCTGACAATGAAGCTCTTAATTTTTTAAATCCAAAGTGACTTTTTCTACAACTTCTTAGCAAAAAATGGAAAGAAACTGCAATTAGACTATTGGGACCATGTTATCATCATTCATCTTCTTTCAATCCAAAACAGTGGGTGATATAAGAGGGAAAGTTCTAAAGTTCTTTAATTGGAACTAATTCCTATCGACCCCCAGCAACGCTGGCAAAGCTCAAAATAGCAGATAATAGAATGATTAATGCTTTAATCCCCTAACAAAAGGGTGTTAAGCCTGTTACCATTGCTCATTCCCTTCTCAGAATTTATTTAATTTTGTTTTCCTTGATTCACAACAGTTGCTTTTAAATGGGAAAATCATGTCTAGCCCAACAATGTGCTTGCTACTTACACAGCAAGAGGAAATATAGTTCAGGAATAAGACTGAAAAGACAGGGATTCTGGTAGACTCTGAGAAGTCTTTCCTTCATTTTCATGGTGCTAGGATATTTAACATGGATTAAAGTCATTATTTAGTGAAATGCACTGAGAATATATACATCCTTATCTGTGAGGACTTCCTCTGTTCTGCAGTACTTATCAGTACCCAAGTGCATTTATTACATCCTACAATGTGCAGATACAGAAGAGACACATAAGATGTCCTTGCCCTCACAGAGCTTATAACTTCAACTTGAGATATATGGCTACTTAATATACACCTACGAGAGAGTAGGACGGAGATAAATCAAACTAACTTCAGAGAAGGGAAAATTCAGGAGGTTCTTGAGTAGTCTTGAAAAGGTTGCCCAGAAAATGTTGAATGGGACACCCTTGAAAGGCAGCTTGAGACTGAGGGTGAGGGAAGGTAGGGGGTATGCTCATTGTTTGTGTGATCCATCATCTATCTCATTTTTGGCTTTGTTATTTTCTACTTAGGCGCTGCCAATACATTTTTTAGATGAAGGAGACTTTCCTCAATAAGGAAAGCAAACACTGGAGAAAACCATGGGAACTCATAGTTTTAACTTAACTTCTCTTCCTGCACAATTTGAGGAATTGGTTTGGGTCAGGGAAAAAAAAAAAAAAAAAGCTTTGGTAGATGGCCAGTGGATCAAGGGGAATGCTAAAGAAGCATATCTGTGACCAATTGATGAGGATAAGTAAGATATCTTTCTTATTAATGTTTAAATCTTTACAAACAGCTTCATAAGTCTCCACACCCTGTCTTCCAACACCATTTTTAAGGCAAGCACTGGCCAACACTAACATTCCAGCCATCCACATGCCTTATTTATATGAGACACATGAGATGCACGCTGGCAGAGATGTACTAATACAGGTTACTAAGAAGACTGTGCAATACCATGGTTCTCAGCAGTCAGAGGCTACAGAGCAGTAGCCTGAACTACATACACCAGTAAAAATGTTTACACATACATCACCTCCTTGTACCATGCTTTGGGTTTTGCTTTGTCTTGAAGTTTAAAGTCTTGTACTTAAAAGATATTGCTCCTCTGATTTAATTCAACACTTTACATGAAAATAAATTAATTTCTGGCTTGGAAAACAACAATCCTTCTAGTTTATTTTCTATTTATATGGTCTCTAGCATTTACATTACAGGACTTCCTTTCCCAACTTACGTTTCTGCTCCCCAAACTATAACCTTGGAACAATCATTTCTAAGTCACTTGAGTCTCTCAAAATGTCTCTATAAAGTTCTCTCTCTCTCTCTCTCTCTCTCTCTCTCTCACACACACACACACACACACACACACACACACACATCTTTGGAACACTACACTTTCCTTTGCCCCTTAGAAACTGCTTATGGTATATTGATTTCTTGCTTTTTTGCCAAGAAGTGAAGCAAAAGAACTATAAACTTCAGAAAAATATTTCCAAACTGGGGTTCCTCAAGGTTGAATTTTCACTTTGGTAAAATAGGTGTTTTATCATTTCTCCTTAGAATCCAAGATTCTTTTCTAATTTCCATTATGGTGGGTTTTATCGTTCTGGTACATTTTCTAATTCTCACCGTTGCCAAATATTGCCCTAAGCTTCTTCCTAGACAGGCCTGGAATTACCTGTATGGGAATATCAAAGTTATGCTCTGGCCCTGATCAGGTGGCTCAGTCATTTGGAGCATCATCGCATACACTAACAAGTTATGGGTTCCATCCCCAGTCAGGGTGCACATGGGAGGCAACTGATCAATGTTTCTCTCTCACATTGATGTTTATCTCTTCCTCCCTCTCTCTCTCTTCCCTCCCCCCCTTCCCTTCCTCTCTCTCTCTCTAAAATCAATTTTTAAAAAATCCTTGGATTAGGATTAAAAAAAAAACTTTTAAAAAATAGTCATCTTCTGGAGGGCTAAGGAAGCAAGACAGGTGGTTCCAATGTTCACCGAGAAACAAAGGTCAATTCTGCTCCATTGCATATCTAATAAATAAAAACTTAAAAGGAAAATCAGAAAATAGTCATTGAAATTAGACCTGAGACCAATGCTATTTCCATTATGGTATTATTTCCATCATAGTACTTAATAGTTTACAAGTATTTTGACCTATGTTTCCTTAGGTCTTCACAACTTTGTGGTCCACATGAGGCTCGTATTGGAAAGCTCCCCAAGCTGTGCACTTTCCCTGTCAGCAGCTCTGGCGTGCTCAGGATCTTCTCTCCCCTGCACCACCACCAGACCCTGCTACTCTGCTGCTTGGTGCCAGAGGCAAGGCCACAGATAGCTAGAGAAGCAATGCCCAAGGAGCACAAAAATCTTGAATCCCAGTGGGCATCCTATGGTGCTATCAGTGGCAGGCTGAGCTCACAGCCCTGGTCTCAAGGTCAAGTTAAGCAAAACTCTGTAAGCATGTGGAGACCACTTTGAAGTCTACAAAGCACTTTCAGAGGCAGCTCTCAATAGCTAAACTCACAGCAACATAATCCTTAGACCCCACTGTCCCAGTCTTACCCCAGAGGATCCCAAGCTGTTCTTCCATTCTCTATCTCACCTTTAACTCTCTACCTGCATTTTATAGATGAGGACACTCAAAAAAGCTGATTCCTCTTTAGTTGAGTGAGAACTGAAGGCAAGTCCTGGTCTTCTAACTCCAAATCCAGCGATCTTTCTACTTGACCCCACTAACTCACAATAAGCATTCAAAACATTTTCAGGACCGTGGCTATCAGCACCACCACCAACTCCAGAAATTTGGAGAAGCAAAGATGTGTTTGTGTGTGTTGTGTCAATAACTGACTGGGGTGTATAAAACCATAGAAGTAGCAAAGATAGAAAATAAACAGAAACAAATGAACAAATAATAGTTATGACACTTAGAAGCTTCCAAGTTCTAATCCTGCCACGGACTAGCTAGAGATTCTTGGGCAAGTCATCTTTCAATGCCTCAGACCAATGATCGGTAAAATGTGGGCTTGCACACCATAGATTCCAAAGTGTCTTCTAGCTCTAATATTCTGTTATTCCATGTTTAGCCTGGAAGGAAGTTATGCCAGACTCTCACCCCTGCCTCTCTCTGAGCCAGATTCAAGCAACCTACTAGGTCTTTATCTGGGCACCATGCTTGTACTATTCATTCTGCCATACAGGAAGTCTATGACAAAATCTATCTGCCACATATCAGTGCCCCGTTTAGCTCTGCTCCAAATCCCTAGCCCAGGGCAACAATCGTATGACCCAAACTCCTTGTCCTTGGTCCCTCAGTCCAAAATGAGAGAGTCTACAGGCCTGTGAAAAATGGCACCACACTTCAGACCATAATCAATACCTAACCAAGGAAGACGAGAATGATTTTTATTCAAAATGCCAGAAGATATCAATTGAAATTGAAGCTGAGGCACCAACGAATCATATGGAAATGTTTGGAAAGAGAGATCTTTATATGTCTGGGATGCTTTGGATATATTTAGTTCTGTTTAAAGCAGGCTGTTATTAGCTTCCATAAATTCTGATTCTAGGGTTTATATGTGAAACCAATATGAAAGTCTGAGCTTGTAAACTGGGTTCTAGTAAGGATTAGCTGTGTAACCGCAAGGGACAATTCACTTGCTCTTTCTACACTCACTAATTACATCTGTGCAGGAAGGAGAGCGGCCAGGCAAGAGGATTTTAAAGTCATTTACAGGTATAAAAATCTGTCATCTAAATGTTACCGATGAATTTAAAATAGCTTTTCAAATAAAAACATTTTTTTTAAATCCAAGCTGAGTTTTGACTGATCTTTATATTTACAGAATGGGGGTGGTTAAACAGTATGCTCAGTTAGCCCAGCATACCATTTTAATAATCAAACTGTTACAGCATAATGAGTGTTATTCATCCATGCCCAGCTATTTACCTGCATCTTTACTATGATTTTAGAAAATGGGACCTCTTGTGATTCTGTCGGAAAGGAAATGGAAGCTCAAGAAGTCTTCTTTGAGAGCACTGCTGTGAGGATTAATGAAGCACAGTCCCCTGCTATGAACTTCAATTCCAAGTGATGGCCTCAGGACGGGCTGGGGGGAAGCCCAGCAGAAGCCAGAACAATACATTCTCTTCCCATGTTTCTCACTGACAATTGGATAAAGAGTAATGAGTTTCAACTTGCTCTTCATTTTTTTCCAGCTTTAAAAGGGAATTAAACTACAGTCAGGACCTCTTTCCCCCCGAAGCATGGGCAGCTCCTTCGTGATTCCCAAACTGCCTGCAGGAGTCACCAAATTAAAAAACAAAAACAAAAAACTTAGCACTTTAGAACAACACACATATATTATGTCACAGTTTCAGTATCTCAGGATTCTGGACATAGCTTAACTGGGTCCCCTGCTTAGGGTTTTAAAGGTTGAAATCAAGGTGTTGCCTGGGCTGCATTCTCATCTGAAAGCTCAACTGGGGAAGAATCTGCTTCCAAATCCATTGCATTTATTCACAGGACTCATCTCCTTTGGGCTGTGTTTCTGAGGGCCCTGGCTTTTTGCTAGATAGTGGCTAGAGGTTGCTCACAGGTCCTAGTGGCTGTCTCCAATTTCTAGAGGCCACCTGCAAATGGGCTTCTTCCACGTGGCTACTTACTTCGTCAAGCCCGAGAATAATATCCTACTACCTTTGCCATATAAATAACCTAACCCATAAGAGTGACATCCCATCATCTTTGCCATATTCTGTTGCTTAGAAGCCAGTTATAGGTCCTGCTCACAGTCAAGGGGAGAATGTTACACAAATCTGTGAACACTAGGAGGTGCGATTCACTGGGGGTAACTTTAGGGTCAGTCTACCACACCAGGCCCTAACAGAAAAAGCAATCATCAGGTTCTGTAGCTGAAGCCCTTCACTCTTACCAGGGAATTTGTCCCTCACCACTCCCAACCCCACTCCAATCAACATTTGTTCTGACTGTCCTGAGGCTTGAAGCCTGTCACACTCATCATAGACCCTGTCCATTCATTCTGCAAAGTCTATTTACCTTTTAATGTGAGCCAGGTCCTATACTACGATAGGCAGAATAATGTCACATACACACTCTGAAAAAAAGAAATGATGTCCAGGTCTTAATTTCCAGAACCTATAAATAGGTTTGGTTAAAATGGCAAAGGGGAATTTAGGTAGAAGATAAAATTAAGGTTGCGAATCAACTTATCTAGACATGGGGAGAATATCCTGAATTACTCAGAGAGGTCCAATGCAACCACAAGGCTCTTTTATAAATGGAAGAGGGAGGCAGATGAAGCGGTGTCAGAGTGATGGGTGAGAAAGACTCAACCGGCCATTGCTGGCTTTAAACATAGAAGGATACTACAAGCCAGGGAATATGGGCAGTCTCCACAAGCTGGAAAAGATAAGAGTGTGAATTCTTTTCAGAGCTTCCAAAAATGAACTCAGCTCTGTCACACCTTGATTTTAGCCTGTTTAGTCCCATTTCAGATTTCTGACCTCTAGAAATAATAAGCTAATAAATATGTGTTGTTTTAAGCCACTAAGTGGTAATTTGTTACAGAAACAATGGAAAACTAATATTGCTAGGATCTGGGGACACAAAGATAAGAAAGACATGGCCGTTGCCTTCAAGCAGCTCATAGGCAGTTAGGGTGGGAGCCACACAGGTAACCTCAGGGTCGGTGATAGCGCTACTTGCTTCAGCACCAAGGTCAATTTTTTAGCACCGCCTAGAACCCTATTTCTCCCAAGGCCATTGCCTGGCCTGCTTATGGCTCTGGGGCAGGAACTTTCCCTTCTTCTATAATACAGAGGTGGCAGCTTCTTCCTTATATTTGAAAGAGAAAAACAACAAGGTTTGACACATTTAATTCAACATACAATATAGAACATTTTACTAAGTGCCAAGAACAGGATACACAAATATGAATGAAACTGATCCTCATCCTCAGATAATTTAAACTCTTGAAGAAAACAGACACATATATTCATAAATTTTATTCCATGACAAGCTCTGTAATAGATCTATGTGCAGAGTCCCTTGGGAAAGAGATATGAAGGAATCAATTATGCTAAGAAAGATGGGCGGGGAGGGAGTGATATAAAGTTCCGGAAAGAAGGTGACCTGTGGAAAGGATCTTGAAGAATCATTAGGAATATGCCAAATAGACAAAGAATGAGAAGCAGAGAGAACAACATGAAAATGCTTGACCAGTAAAAGAATACATTGTATCTGAGAAATCTGAAGTG
Organism: Tadarida brasiliensis; assembly: GCA_030848825.1. Taxonomy (NCBI): domain Eukaryota; kingdom Metazoa; phylum Chordata; class Mammalia; order Chiroptera; family Molossidae; genus Tadarida; species Tadarida brasiliensis. Next base: position 79,120,048 of record CM061260.1, read on the forward strand.
GCCCAGAGTAAAAAGAACCTGGGATAGGAGAAAAGGAAGAAATGGGGGGATATCAAAATGAGACTGACAAGGTTGGGACAAGTCAGTGGAGAAAGGACCTATATGTGTTCCCACAAGCATGGCCAGGAAGGGCATAACTCCACATGTGTTTATGGTTACTCTGGTCACAGTATGGAGATTGGACTGGAGGGGTAAGAAACGAAGCAGAGATATCTAATTGGAGGTCACCTCTATGGACCAGGAGAAAGATTAGGAGGACTTGACTGAAGGCAGTGGATATAGAAATAAAGAGAAAAAGAAGACTGTAGAGAGCTATGTTTGAGGTCTGGGCGAGTGAATTTAATATGGGAAGCAAGGAAGGAATAGGAGTTAGAGTCCCTCTCAGGTTTCTGTTTAGGCAGCCTAGTGGAGAGTGATGATGTAAAGCATGCTTCTCAAACATCAGCATGGAGGGAACATCGAATGCTCTGCATTTCTTCTTGAAATGCCCACCCCCAGAGTTTCTGATGCAGTAGCCTTACTTGAGACACCACTGTGAAGTGAGCTAGGGTAGGCAATGACATTATTTAGTAAGAAAAGAATGATCAGTCTAAATTCCTTAAGGGAAAGAGCTATATAAATGTAAGTTGTGTTATCTTTGAAAGAAAACCTCTGCCAAAACTAACCAGGCTTAGATTAATTGGTTTCGCATATCTGAGAAACTGGTCAGAGAATGATAAGCTATTGACTGGACTCTAGCAGCTGCTCCACATCTAGAGCATCCTAATGTCAACTGTAACAAGGGTTTGCCAATGTGGAGACAAATATAAAGGGGGGGGGGGAACAGACTGACAAATCTCAGAGGGATGGGTGTGGGAGGGGTGGGAAGAGATAAACCAAAGAACTAATATGCATATATGCACAACCAGTCAACACAGACATTAGGTTGGAGAAAGCAGGAGGGGGGTGGAGGCAGGGAGAAGGGAGTCAATGGGGAAAAAAAGAGGGACATCTGTAATACTTTCAACAATAAAGATAAATAAATAAGCCTGGCTTGTGTGGCTCATTGGTTAAGCATTCGATTCCCGTTCAGGGCACATGCCCAGGTTGTGGGCCAAATCCCCGGCGGGGGGGGGGGGGGGGGAGAATGCAGGAGGAGGCCAATTGATGTTCTCTCTCATCAGTGTTTCTATCTCTTCCTCTCTTTTCCTCTCTCTCTAAAATCAATAAAGGAAAATAAATAAATAAAAGGAGAGAAGTGGCATTATTTTAGCTAAGACACAAAAAATTAAGTAATTATACATCAGTTACTAAAACAATTCTGTTCTTTTATTTAAAGGAAGGAGATAGAAAGAGTGAAATCCCTTGAGGAAATTACCTAAAATTTACTTTTAAGTCCTAGATTACGGAGAATAGACAGTTCTTCCTCATACCTCATTGATCGCTTTCCTTTCCACCCATTTCTGTTGAAATGTCTACAAGTGTGTGCTGACTCCAGTGTTCACATTTATTTGTGCAAATGCATGGCTCTGGATATTTTTTTCATGTATTTTACTGCATAAGCAATAAAGAGATCATTATTAACTAGGAAGTTTCGGCGTATGGTTATGATTTCACACACCGTACTGACAGATGAAGAAAAGTTAGACAACCCTGAGTAGTCCAGGCTCACTTGTCCTGTGGATGTGGTTATGAGGACTTAGACCTTTCTCACCAGTGCATAAAACTAAAGGTGCCATTTTAGAAAACACACAAGTATTGGGAGGAGAAGAGAAAGTCTGGAACATGGACACGTTGTGAGGTTACAGTGGGGATGAAGTAACTTCTCTGCTACCAGCTCACGGAGGAGAGAGAAAAGGAATCCGCAGTAGCCATCAATCCGATTCATTCATTGTCTTAACTACTGCTCACTGCGCACCTGCTCTGCACCCGGCTCTTGGCTGCCGCCACAGAATGCTTCCACCTCCATTCTCACTATCATCAAGAATTTGTTAAATACCATCCTGCACTTGGCACTCAGCCGAGCGTCCTTACACTCATGGAATTAACAGATTAGAATGTAAGTACGTGAATCTACAGAGCCCTGAAGCACAAACCTAGTACTACTATTATTTTTAAACTTACATGTTTTTCCTACAAAGCAGTCACTTCTCTGAGTGATAGCTCAGCTCACCTTGCTGGTTGCTATGAAGAAGCCAGCAGCCCATCACATCCACGACACTGCAAACACCTGTGCTAAGACGAAAAGTAAAAGGGCGTCTGCCCTTCCACAGCCAACACGGCCCATGTTTGCAAGATGAAAATTTGAGAAGGCATCAAGAAATGTAATGCCTTCCCTACAGTAAGTGAGCCAGTCAGTGAGAATTAGATCCAGAATGCTGGTCTCCCAATTCCTAGTCCAGAGTCATTCCCATAATTCCTCCAACCAAATCATCAATTATGGCCTTTGGACAGGAGCTAATAACTGTTTGCTTGCTTATGAGCATGCTACTCTCATTTGCGTACTGTTTTCCACTAATAATATAAACACATGGCCGCCAACCACACACCAGTGTGCACTGAGCTGTTTTTCCAGCCCTCAGAAAGAGTTTGAATCGATGTTTTCATCCACTCTCACCTGGACTGATAACACAACATCACAGTTGGCAGAATTTAAGAATAAGTTTTATGGGCAAAGGATCTGAATAGACACTTCTCCAAAGAGGACATTCAGATGGCCAAGAGGCATATGGAAAGATGCTCAATGTCACTAATCATCAGAGAAATGCAAATCGATACCACAATGAGATATCACCTCACACCTGTCTGAATGGCTGTCATCAATAAATCCATAAACAACAGGTGCTGGCGAGGATATACAGAAAAGGGAACCCTCATGCACTCTTTGTGGGAATGCAGACTGGTACAGCCACTGTGGAAAACAGTATGGAGTTATCTCAAAAAATTAAAAATGGAACTGACTTATGACCCAGTGATTCAACTTCTGCGTATATGTTCTAAGAAACCCAAAACACGAATTTGAAAGAATATAAACACCCCTATGCTCATTGCAGCATTATTTACAATAGACAAGTAATGGAAGCAACCCATGTGCCCATCAATAGACAAATGGATAAAGGAGTTATAGTACATGTATACAATGGGATATAACTCAGCCATAAAAAGAATGGAATCTTACTATTTGTGAGAGCATCAATGGACCTAGAGGGTACTGTGCTCAGTGAAATAAGTCAAACAGAGAAAGACAAATATCATATGATTTCATTTTTATGTGGAATCTAAAGAACACAATAAATGAACAAACAAAATAGAAACAGACTCATAGATACAGAGAACAAACTGATGGTTGCCAGAGGGTGGGGGTGTTGGGAGACTGGGTAAAAAAGGTGAAGGGATTAAGAAGTACAGATTGGTAGTTACAACATAGTCACAGGGATGTAAAGTGCAGCATAGGGAATATAGTCAATAACATTGTAATAACTAAGTGTGGTGCTAGGTGGGTACTAGACTTATTGGGGGGATTGCTTTATAAATTATAAAATCATCTAACCACTATGCTGTACATCTGAAAATAAATTCATGTTGAATGGCAACTGTAATTGAAAAATAAAATTTAAAAAAGAATACATTTTATAGTGATGGCAGAACACTTTTCAATGTGAAACTGACCAAAGTGTAAATTAAATGTATATCCGACAACCTGATGACTCAAAGTCAAGGCTGTGGACCAGCACCATTAGCATCACTTGGGAGCTTGTTAGAAACGCAGGATCTCAGGTCCAGTTGCAGCGCCACGGAATCGGAATCTGCTCTGTGATGAAATGTCCGGGTGACTCACGTACATTACATTTTAGGAAGCGCTGTCCTGGACTCACGAGCACCACGCCGGAGGGGCTGCCCAGCTGCAGGGTGACAGATGGTACGGCTGCACCGAGCTGACAATTTCCGCAGCTCTCATCGGAGCTGGGTGCAGCCTGGCCCATTTACAGCCACCAGCCAGGCTCCTCCAGCCAGGTGCAGCCCTGTCCCTTCACCTGGTGTGACGCATAAACACAGGCTTGAGTTTCTTGTGTGTATTAGACACACATAGGGAAAGGTCGTGCACTTTTAATGTACTCTCTACCCCAAAAAAGATTAAGGAGCCACTATTGTTCTGTCCAACTAAGTGAACCTGAACAAGTGTTGGAAACATTAATCCAATGTTGTGAACTGCTGTGATGTCATGAGACATGTCATAAAACTATCAAGTGTTTCGATCACCACACTAACAAGACACCCTGGAATTCCAGAACCAGCATAGCTCCTACTTTGTTTCTAAGACTTACTGTTTGGTATCCCAGGAGGCAGGACAATATTTCAACCAACTCCTTTCTGAAAGTGACTTTTAGATTGGTTGGAGGCATCTGTTTTTATCTGATGGGAAATGAAAGCCACTGCATTGAATTAGAAGATGATACACTAAGAGAGGAAGCCAGGCTTATAAAACAGCCCCTTATGTTCTCCTATTGAGAAAACATCCACATCTTACTTGTTCTCCAGAAAGATATGATTTTACATGCTTGTTGGAAAGGGAGCATCCATATAAATAAAAGAATGTCAAATCCATAACTCAGATTCTTTGTGAAGCAAGGCAACTGCAGTACAAACATCGCTGCACTAGGACATCTTCATCTCAGTGAAATCATATCCTCTGCACCTACCCAGTGCAGTCCAATACAGCAGTCATTAGCCAAACATGCCTATTTAAATTTAAATATAACTTCATTTAAATTAAACAGAATAAAAAATTCAGTTTCTAATTTACATTTATTATATTTCAAGTGTTCAAAGCCACATTTCAGTAGCAGCTACCGCAGTGCATGTACAGATGCTATAAAACATTGCCCTTATCACACAAAGTCCTACTGGAAGGTGCTACTCTAGAATTTCCAAATACACTGTGTTCCTCCCATAAATTTCTACAGGAAATGATGCAAAGGGTCTCTCTTGATCATATTCCTATTCTTTTTTTAAAAATTTATTGAAAGAGTCAACCATTGAATGCATAAATAAGTGGAACAACAAATCAATGTTTCTCTTTCTTTCTCTTTCTCTCTCTCTCTCCTTATTGTTGTCCCATGTATTTATGCATTCAATGGTTGAATCTTGTACGTGACTGACCAGGGATAGAACCCACAACCTTGGCATATCGGGATGATGCTCTAACCAACTGAGCTACCTGGTCAGGACCTCATATGTGTTATTCTTAACACAGTAAGACAAAAAGGTGAGCCAACCATGCGTTTACTCTCAAGAGTCTCTTCCGTCCTGCCCCACCCCCCAGGAGTAGGAGCACACTTTCCCTACCACTGAAGGAAGCTGACAGATGCAGGGCACATTCCAGGAGAAATACAGTTCAAGTTTTCTAACCATGCCTGCCCTTAACAGTAGAGTCTTGAAGCATGCCCACTCCACTCCTATACCACCCAAAATACTCTACCAAAATAGCCACCACTAAAAAGAATTAAATTATGTCTGTTAATTCATTCATTCAATTCTCACAAATATTTCCATGTGTGAGGTCATTCATTCAACAAATATGCATTGAACGACAATTATATTGCAGCCAGTGTTCTAGGCACAGAAGATACAGTGATGGATGAGACAGTCGTGGTCCCTTTCCTCCTGGCACTGATAGTCTGGCAGGGATCAGTGAACAGTGATTACAGGTGTGATAATTACAACACAGGACAAGTAGCAAATGATCTCACCAGAAGGCCTAGCCCAATCTTCTGGGTTAGGGAAGACCTCCTGAGCAAGTGATATTTAAGGTGAGGCTTGAAAGATAAGATACTAGTTAGACAAAGAGGAAGGAATAACATTCCACACAGTGGTAAGACCATGGCCCAAGGCTTTGAAGCTGGAAAGAACAAGACAAGAATTAAGAGTCAGTGTGGCTAGATCATAGACTGAGCAGACAGGCCAAGATCAGGGTAAGGCCAAAAGTCTTCCCATCTGATTTGCATTTTAAAGGTCACCCTGGATGCAAAGAATGAGCAGGAAGGGAGCATGAACAGACTCACAGGGATTGTTCAGAGTCTCTGGGCGTGATCAAAGCCCAGTAAAAGTGGGCATGGTAGCAAAACTCTTGGAGGTAAGAGAGAGTCAAAACACCCAAGATTGAATGGATATCCAGATTGAGGATGAGGAAGGAGTTTGAAATTGGCTTCCGGATTTTTAGTTGTAGGGACTGATTAGATGGTAAACTGGCAAACACTGTAAAAGAAGTAGGTTGTGGCGGTCAGGCAATGAAGCGAAGTTAGGCACTAGTGGAATTAAAGCGGTGTGTGAAACACTAACACGGAGGTGTTTGAGTAGGCAGCAGAGAGCTGCGGGTTATCATCAGGGGGCAGATGACATTGAGACCACGAGGGTAAAGAGCTCACCTCAAGAGAGGACACAGATTAAGAAGAAAAAGCTGAGCGCCCCCCCACACCCCACCCATAGAACCCTGGCATTCCACATATTGGGCTGCATTCTGGGGAGGGCAGCTCTGAAGAGATCTGCAACCCAATAAATAAATATTCCATTCAGAATCATCCAAGACTCAGTCTCAGCAATTAAGCACTTGCAAGAGACTGTTTTTCCAAGGTTTTCTGAAAGATCTGAAATATTTGAACACTTTCCGATCTTCATCCCTGCCTCTGGCTTAGAGTAGCTGGTGTTCCTGCCAGATTTCCAGCAGCCCAGGTGCAGAAGAGCCCTCTTCCCCCGTTCCTTGAGGCGCACTGCCATCTGGTGGCCATAACCTGGCAGTAGAAATCGTACCCTTTTCTCTTGCATTGGTTTGAGAGTCACACACTTTTCTAGGTTGCCTCCTACCTAATCTAAGCTTTTTTGTTGTTGTTGTTGTTAAGCCTCTTTGATGGTATCATTGAACTTGAAGCATAATTGAGCAGAAAGGTCAAGCAGCAGTAAAAGCAATGACGCACTTTTTTTCTCTCCTTTCTTCAAATATATTTTATGCAACCATCAGAACATGTAGGCATTGTTAATGAAGACAAGAAATATGGATTGCAGAGTGCTTGTAAATTGTTACAACACCATAGACATGGTCTTACTAATGGTATTAATTCCTTTCTAATTGATTTATAAGAATCAATTAACTCATGGTTGTGTTGTTTTTTTCCTAGCATTAATCCAAATTCTGGGCAAAAAGAAAGAATGTATTTAATGGCTGGTAAAATAAACCAACATGGTTGTTTTATTTCATAGTTCCAGGCTCATTCACAGGCTTTAGAATATAGTTCCAGTTTAAACAGACAATAATAAACAAACTCATAGTATACTTCTCTTTTCTTTTTTCAATAATTCTCCTGTTGTAATATGATAAAATGTAAAGAGAATTTGCAAAATTACAGAAAAATAAATTATTTTGCCCTTTCAGGGATGGGCGTAGTCATGACAACGGTATAATGTTATTATTTATAACTCTATCTAATGAAACAGGTTTCAATTTAAGCTAAACTTTAAACAAAAAGCAATGAACTAAGATGGAATTATTTATATAAAGAAACTGATAACATCAGCACTATTGAATGTAATTCAGTGAATCATAAAAAAGTCTAACACTAATTCTCATTTGTTCAAACTTCTCAGTTATCTACCACATAAAATAATTGCATAGATTCTATTTTTCTGAGAATTTCTAATTGACAAAAGATCAAACACTCTTTAAAGATAACACTGAGTGATTTTAAGAGAAATGAAATTCAAAGTCCAAAATCAAAGCAAAATTCAACAAATAACAAAATCACGAAAAAAAACCAAAAGGGCCAGTATTAAACCATGTGCTTTCTTAACTATCCAAGTCCCCTACAGCTCAGATGTTTACAAGCACATCTCTATGGAATATGTTTAGTCTTTCATCTGAAAGATGCCTAGAATTTTTAATTTCTCTGAAACCTACCATAATCATTGAAGGAATCTTTGATGAATAAATGTGGAAAGTGCTGGGCTGTGTGGCACTGGGAGGTAAATGAAATGGAACAATTCCTGTCCTTGCATTAACTTGAAACCTGATGTAGCCAATGTATAAATCAAACGATGGGAACGCACTCTTCAGATTACATCGTGAACTCTGAGGAAGCAGCGCTGTCACACCAGGTGAGTCACACACAAACACCCCTTGGAGGACAGCTCCATCACAAACACACACGCACAATCCGACCGCGCGCATGGAGTCAGGTGGATGAGGAAACGCACAGCAGACGTTGCAAATGAATGGCAGCTGCGAAAGGAAGACCCTGCTTTGAAACTCCCCATTCATTTTTGGTTTGAGGGTTCACAGTTTGCGAGGCAACTTAATGAAGCCCCATATCCTTGTTTTGTTTTGTTTTCCCCAATCAAAACTCTTTGATTTTCTATCTTAATTCCCGGAGTAACAATGGAGCATCCAGAGGAGAACAGGAGGCCAGATTGCCCACAGCCCCTCTCCAAACGCGGTCTGCTGCTCGGTGCGCAGTGGTGTGTGTCCAGTGGGCTCAGGCAGTGACTTATGGGAAACATCCGTCCCCCAAGTGTCCCGTGTGGCTGTACAGGGAAGTTCACAGTGCATGTCTGCAGGGTCTCTTTGCTCAGGGAGGTTTAAGCAAAGTTCAAACAAAATGTGCTCCCCGGTGGATAATCTTAAATCAAAATCTGGATGCCGCCGGCTAGATTCATAAACTGATAAAACCCTATGAGTCTTGACACATTCTCGGATCCCCAGCAATTCTTCTCCTGCTTTTTCCTCGCACATCAGCTTCCCTTGGGTCATCATCACATCCCAGCAGTTTGTGAAAAAAAAAGTAAGATTGCAAGAGAAACAAACAAACAAACAAAAAAACCCTCTTATGGAGTGCATTTCTTTAAAATACCTGAATATTCTCTGGGATGCTTACTGGGGGACCAATGCCTAAGAGCAGCCTACAGTCCACAGTCAAAGATTTGCTTTCTTGCTGCTCTGTTTTGTCACATAGATTTTGAGAGGATCTGCACCACCAAGTACCCTAGACTTTTCATGGCAAACGGCTGCTAGCCACAACCTACCACGTCTGCCTAAATGAGCCCTGAATTAGTCAGCTCAGGCTGCCATCCCAACATAGCACGGACTAGCAGCTTAAACAACAGAAATTTATGTTCTCACCGTTTGGAGGCTGGAAGAGGTGGTTTCTCGTGAGCTTCTTCTCAGCTTGCAGACAGTGGCTCCTCGCTGTGCCCTCGGATAGTCTTGTCTCTGTGTGTGTATGTGTGACTGTGTGTGTCTGTGTGTGTGACTGTGTGTGTCTGTGTGTGTCCGTGTGTGTCCATGTGTGTGTGTGTGTGTGTGTGTGTTGTGGCGAGACAGAGTTCTGATGTCTCTGTTCCTATAAGGACGCTAGTTCTATTGGATTAGGATCCCACTCAGATGACATCGTTTAACCTTCATTATCTCCTTAAATGCCCGATCTCCAGATATAGTCACTTTAGAAGCTGGGCCTTCATCTTTCGAGTTCTGTGGAGATACGATGCAATCCATAACAAACCCGGATGTATTGAGAACCTAATATGAGAAAAAATATGGTGTTGGACAAAAGAAACATAGAAATGAGTAAGACATTATCCCTCAGCTCAAAAAGGACACACCATAATGCGGGGAAATCAGTGTGCTCACAACCACCCAGAGCCCAGGTGAAAAGTGTGACTTAGATTCTGAGAGAGCAGTGAGACGCTGTGGAGGGAGAGAGCCAGGCCTTGGGTTAGATGGAGGGTGTCACAGGGTGACGGGGTCAGGGGTCAGGGGTCAGGTCACAGGACGGAGGGTGGGCGGGGCTGGTGAGCCTGGAATCCAGGAGGAAGGTAGCCGTCTCCTAGTGACCCAGAAGATGAAGAAAGAAAACTTGAACTACACCAGAGAAATATGATTGAGGACAAAGAGACAGATTTGAGAGACTTTCAAGAAATAAAGCCAAGACTATTCAGGAAAATTAATGATATCTGTCACAACAGAGCATTACTTTAATTATTTTTAATTCTTCTCATTTTACTCATTCAATTAGCATTTCCAAGAATCCTTGATTTATACCCCTGTTAATATATATTGAGAAATACCTTTAATTCAATCTAACTTGCATTCTAACATACTCTGATCACTCTTCCCAAGTATACTTTAGTCAGTGGGTATTGACAGTAAAGCTCTATTAATAAATCTTAATCAATCTCCAACAGCCAGAGATACTAATACATAGGGTGGGGCAAAAGTAGGCTTACAGTTGTGTGTATGAGAAACAAAGTTTATTCTTGTATTATTGTTTATTTATTCATTATTGCATTATTTTTCATATGAACAGCTATAAACCTACTTTTACCCCTGCCTCGTGTATTCCTTAATAGAAACTGAGAAATTACATCTCAAAGTTAACTGTAAACTTTAAATTGATGTTACTCTCAAAGCTAGAATTATTTCTTTTGTTCTCCTTTCCTGTCCGTGATTTTCGTGAGCACCTTGCTCTTTGCCTTGGAATCTACATGGACTGTTCCCTCTCCCCAAATTTTTTACCCAGCAAGTCACAGAGATCTTCAAGCCTTCCTTTAGATTTTAAAGTATAAAATGGCTTGAGCAGAAATCTTTTATATTCTACATCCAGGCCCAATCCTCGGCAGTTCCAGAACTCTTCAAATTCTGTTTTGAATTTGTTTCCAGAGACAGGACACAGCACCCAGATGTGAGGCCTCCCCTGACCCCTCAGGCAGAGCTCGAGTGTCTAGTCATCTGTTTGCATGTGTCTCCCTCCAGCTAGACTGTGAGACTGTAAGTGCAAGAGCCGTGTCTTGTAGACCAAATCCGCAGCACGCTTCTGCAGACCATGCAAGTATTCTGTTAGCTGCACTCATTGTTTGACCGAGTCCTGGAGCTAGGGAGCGTCCATCAGTGTTGCACTAAATGCAGTGCTGTCCGGATATGTGCTGTTTCTCCCATTCCCATGCAAAGCACTTGTGCCAGGCCAGGGTGTGCAGTTTTTTATATCCCAGAGAACGGAAGCAATGCCTTAAACCTAGTAGGTGTCCGGGTGATACTTGTGTGTGACGTAGGCAGCATCTCTCCACCCGTCTCTGCAAACTGGCACCAGGTTGGAGCCAAAACACATTTCCCTCCTTCGCCTATATTAAGAAGTTCCAGTCAAGAGATCATTTAACATGATCATTTCTCAGATCCTCTCCTCAAATCTACTGAGCCAACACGAGGAATTAGCTGGTCCTTGAGCCCTATAGGGCCTCTATCCCTGCTTTGTTTGGGAGAGAAGGGTGATAAAGGGAATATAGCCATTGCAGGAGGGCAGACACCAGACTTAAACACTGAGTTCCAGAGCCGAGCCAACTGCCACTCATTGTCTTCCAGGCTCCTAAAAACCTGTGGCATCAACTCGCTGCCAACTGCCAAGCCACCGGATCGTTTCAGAGCCAAACAGGGGAGCTGTGGGAGTGGAAATAAGCCCTGTCCTCTCCCCCTCCCACTCCTTTTCTCTTAACGGAAAATGTTTTTTCTATATAGGCTGCCTTACTGAGAGAGGCACAACTGTCCGAGGATCAGTATTAAAGCCACTCTGGTGTTTTCTAGGTTGACGTTGCATTATAAGATCCATATTTCAACGTGGTACTCTTGAAGAGGCAGGACTCAGTTCACATGCAGCAAACAGGGGCAGATGGGCGGTGGCACGTCGTGTTCCAATGGCCTGTTCATAGCAGTGATGGCAATGTTATCAAGTGCGCTCAGTCTGTACCTGCTGCTATGCGGAGTGCTTTATCCTTCCGCGCACAGTCCATTACGGAATCCTCGCAGTAAGCCCGTGTATTCAGTTATTTCTATGTACGGATGGGAAAGATGAGGCTGAGAGAAGTCTGGGTGCGAGGACACCCCGCTCAGTCTGACTCCAAAACCTACCACCACCGTTACCCCTGCTCCTGCCCAACCGTAACTGGGAATCTCAGATGCAAGGGGTAACTGTTGATGTGGCCACCAGGAAGCAAAGTCACAGATGAACATGATACGTCTTCCTGGAGCAAGTTTGCTCAATGGCAACGTAACTGAATATATTTTAATATATTAAAACAAACATGGAGCCCAGCTGGTGTGGCTCAGTGCTTGAGCATCAACCCATGCACCAAGAGGTCGCTGGTTCGATTCATCAGGGCACATGCCCAGGTTGTGCCCCAATCCCCAGTGGGGGGCATGCAGGAGACAGCCAATCGATGTTCTGTCTCATCATGTTTCTATCTCTCCCTTCCTTTCTCTCTAAAATCAATAAAGAAAGAAGAAGAAAAAATTTAAAAACAAACATAGATGCATATTAGCATCATGCAAACTTCACAGACATTTTTAAGATAGCAGGCACCAAAAAAATCATCTTTTTTGAGGTGTCATCCCACCTGAGGCCATGTCTCAGACTCTACCTGCCTCCTTTCCTCCCCCTCCCCTTCCCACTCCCAGGGGTATGTATGTGACTCTACACTTCATCGAAAGGCTCAGGTGTGACCCAGACAATGCTCCACACTAGGAGATACATTCCAGGGACAGGGGCATATGGGCAAAACAAGGCAGGGGTCAGCTTTATTTACGTAGCTGTTTATGTTGATTAGACTATAGCCCCAGCCCGGCCAGTGTGGCTCAGTGGATTGAGTGTCGTCCCATGGACTGAGAGGTCCGGGTTTGATTCCCAGTCAGGGTGCATGCCCGGGTTGTGGGCTTGATCCCCAATAGGGGGCGTTTTGGAGGCAGCCGATCAATGTTTTTCTCTCTCCCTTTCTCTCTCTCTAAAAATTCAATTAGAACATTTTTTTTTAAAAAAAGACAATAGCCCCCAAGCAGAGGACGAAGGATTAGGTAGCAAGGCTTCCATCACAGCTGCAATTCCACACAAGGACTGAGTGGAAGAATCCTGGGCAAGGTGGAACTGGAGAAAACACAGTTAGAGAATCCAAGGCTGGAAGTGTATCAAGATGCACCCCTCAAATTCTAGACTCAGGATCTGTTGAACAGTAAAAAAGAGAAAGAGAAAAGAGGGTTAGGGGAGAGGGAGCCAGGGAGGTGGGGAGAGAGAGAGGAATAGAAAGGGAGGAGGAAAGAAAGGGAGAGAAAAGAAGGAAATTGGGATACTAGTTAATGTTTAAATTAAGTCTCTTACCAATCATGTGTGACCACCTGAATTTAGTCTTGGTCAACATTTCAGTGTTGTTGCCATTTGATGCCTGAAGGAGCATCTACATCCTTTCCCTATTTGATGAATTCTTCACCATATGAATCTTGGTGAGAGGCAGAAACTGAGCCCACCTGAGAAGCTGGAAATGCCAGCCCCTCCAATATACGACCTCGACTCTGCTGATCAAATTCACCTGCACAGAGGCAGCTGCTATCCTTCCTGCTGCTGGCAGGGTTTCGTCCGGACTCAGGGCTGGCAGGGGCCCAAGGTGAAGCCTGTCAATAGATCCAGCTGTAAAAAGCTGAAAGACTCCCGAATCAGGCAAAGGTAGGAAGTGCTATTCGATGGTCATGGAGGAACAGACGTTTGCATAAAATCAAAAGGTCTTATAAACAACCTTATGCCTCAAGCCAATGTTTTCCACTACTATTTGAGAGTAGGAAATCCATAAATTTTACCTGTAGATCTTACCTAATGATAGATCAGCTTCCCCCCTTAGCATCTACAGTCAACTTGATTAGCAGCCCAAGATGATTTATTTCCCATGTTCCTCTACCTCCATCTAGTGGTTGGAGAGTCAACTGCAACTCTGGCTTCCCTGTAATCCGCAATGGGAGCAGGCTTTTCCCTGGCTCTGTAATTGCAGGTCTGTTACAGGCTCTTGAGGCTGGAAAACACACCTCTCCTGGGGCAGAATATCCATTTAGCCATGAAAAACCAACACCTTGAAGTACCTGTTCTGCCCAGGGATAGAACTGCAATTCTGAACATGTTGATTTAGCGACGTCTGGTAAAATTGGTTTTGTGTTTACAGTATTTCCTGTGTAAAACTCTACCTTTAGAGTATTTCGACCTCGCCAGGAATGTTTGCTGCACTGCAGCACACACACAAATAATGCTAAGTCGCAGAGAGCGGACAGCAGACACAGAGCCATAGCCGGCAGATGAGTGTAGCTGTCTGCTCTGACTTGCACAGAAGTCCAAAGGAAATGCAATAATAAGGGATCAGAGACTCTCTGAGCTGAGGACATCTTCACGACGAGCCGATAAAGATGAAAAATCAAGCAGAGCAAAGGAAAGACAGGAGACGTGGCCCAAAGAACTTCATTCCAGGCCACAGCCACCAGTGCAGCTTCTACGAGCTGCTCTGCCTCCTTCTCTCTCTCAAGGTCGTGCCACCTGCCTATCCTGCTCTTTCCTCCTTCCCCAGATTTATTATGGGGTTTTGTCCTCATTAGCAAAAAGTTACTTTTTTCATTGACAAATGATTGAAACATAGGATTACAGAATGTCTGAGCAAAAGTGTTTTGCAGGACATCTAGTTCCACTTGCCTGTAGTCCTAAAGCCAGGTAGTCAGAGAGCCCTTGGAAGACAACTCAAATCAGATCCGCAGCAGTCTAAGAGAGAGGGGCCGTCACAGGGTACCTGCAGCAATGTGTAGCAATCTCCACAAGGCATAAAGGTAAGAGACACGTTTTATTGGGGTGGGGAAACTTCTTTTTTAATTCTTTCCATTTTTATTAATTTATTTTTGTTACAGATGCTTCTCCTTTTCCCCCCAGACACCCTCATCCCCATCCCACCTCCCCACCTCCCCGCCTCCCCGCCTCCCCGCCTCCCCGCCTCCCCACCTCCCCGCCTCCCCACCCCCCAGCATTGTTGTCTATGTCCATTGGTTATACCACATGCATGTAAGTTCTTTGGTTTATCTCATCTATGCCCCCCGCCCCCGCCCCCTACTCTGATGTTTGTCAGTCTGAACCTTACTCCTTTCTATGTCTCTGGGTCTATTTTGTTCATTAGCTTATTTTGTTCATTATATTCCACAAATTATATTCATGTGGTATTTGTCTTTCTCTGACTGGCTTATTTCACTTAGCATAATACTCTCCAGTTCCCTCCATATTGTTTCAAAGGATAAGAGATCTTTCTTACAGCTGCATAGTATTCCATTGTGTATATGTGCCACAGCTTTTTTATCCATTTGTCTACTGATGGACACTTAGGCTGTTTCCAGATCTTAGCTATTGTAAATAGTGCTGCTATGAACATAGGGGTACATATATTCTTTCTGATTGGTGTTTCAGGCTTCTTAGGGTATATTCCTAGAAGTGGGATCACTGGGTCAAATGGCAGTTCCATTTTTAATTTTTTGAGGTAACACCATAGTGTTTTCCATAGTGGCTGCACCAGTCTGCATTCAGGATGGGGAAACTTTTTAAGGTGCAACAGATATCAGCCTTTCTCTCTTCAGTTTTTTTTTTTTGCCCCCCCCCCCCGATGTCAGTTTCTGCCCTGGAAAAAAGCCTCCAGGGAGCTGGCAGGTCACAGAAATGTCTGGAACCATCATGCTGTAGTTAGCCTACACGGTGGTAGATATTACCACTGGGAAAACCACAGAGTGTCTGCCCATCTGAAGGTATGCAGCTTGACAACTGTGGACCCTATGCTGCTCGAGAAGACTTCTGAAGGCCCCATTCAACTGGAGGACAGCCAGGTCGCAGCCTGTTGTTTGTGGCATCACTGGGGAGATTTCCAGAGTAAGGCTTCAGAGTGACTATCGATGAATCATTTCCAATCAAAGAAACCGAATCCTCCTACACCCATTCTCTCTAAGTCTGTGAGGAAGAGGAATGATAACTAGATGAGGAACGCAAAACCTACAGGGCCAAATGCAATAGTACTTTTTTTTTTTTAATCCTCACCTGAGGATATTTTTCCATTTATCTTTAGATAGAGTGGGAGGGAGAGAGAGAGAGGGAAACATCGACCTGAGAGAGACACATTGATTGGCTGCCTCCCTCAGGGCCCCCGAGGTCTGTGCCCTTGATCGAAATCGAACCTGCGACTCTTTGGTCCGAGGGCCAACACCCTGACCACTGAGCCAAGCCGGCCAGGGCACAATAGTACTTTTGTAAAGAGCTTTCCCAGGTAGAACAAGCTCATGGCAGAGCAGAAACGGTAAAACAGGGTAAACTGGAATATAATATCCATTCCATTCCGCACACACTTTATGGGCCATCTGGTATACTTGTTCATTGATTGCTACAGGACATAATTATTTTAAAAGACAATGCATTTGATTACTAGCAAAGAAATTTTTAACTATGCAAACTAGGAGAAGGGAAATGGGATGAGAAAAGTACCCCAAGTTTCCAAAATCACAATGCAACATGTACCACTCAAAGGCCAGAGAGAGGAGCCTGTCCCTGAGGCAACACTGAGAAACAGTATTTCAGGGATTTGCAGTGTCCGCCTCACCCACCAAATGTCAACCCCACTTCCAGAAACTAGACCTCGGACTTCACTAAATGTAAGTGTCCTCTTTTATGCACACAGTCTGTTGTTAGAGATTTCACCTCCTGATTAAACTAAGGGATAAAAGAAAATATCACTGAGTATTGGGCAACTTGCTAGACACATTTTATTTATCCTCCACTTTAATCCTCACAACCAATTCAGTAAGGAAGGTTAAGATGATTAGACCAAGATCACACTGCTGGTAAGACACTGTGGTGGGCTAAATAATGGCCCCCAAAGATGTCCATGTCCTAATCCCTTGAGCCTGGGAATATGATTTTATACGGCAGAAAGGACTTCATAGGTGTGATTAAATTAAGAGTCTTGAGAAGATTAGCCTAGATTATCCAGGTGTCCTCTAAATGCAATTACATGCATCCTTATATGAGGGAAATCCGACTACAGAAAAGGAGAAGGTGAAATGACACCCACAGAGCCTGGGGTGATGTAGCCAGGAGCCAAAGAAGGCCAGCAACTGCCAGAGGGAAGAGGCAAGGAATGGCTTCTCCCCTGGAGTCTGCAGAAGGATCCAGCCCTGTGGACACCTTGTTGTCCCTTAAGACTTGTTTTGGAATTCCAGAAACGTAGGAGAATACAACTGCGTTGTTTCATGCCACTAGTTTTGTAGTAACGTGTTTCAGCAACAATAGAAATTAATCCACAGATGAGCCAGAATCCTAACCCAGGTCTGCTGAAACTTACAGCCTGCACTCTTTTATTACTTTACATGGCCCGGTCGGCGTGGCTCAGGGGCTTGAGTGACGGCCCGTGGACTGAGAGGTCCCAGTCAGGGCACATGCCTGGGTTGTGGGCTAAATCCCCAGTGTGGGGTATGCAGGAGGCAGCCAATGGATGTTTCTTTCTCGTGTCGATGTTGCTATCTCTCTCCCTTCCTCTCTCTCTAAAAAATCAATGAAAACATATTTTAAAAAATAACAACAAAAAATAACACTACCTGTAATTTACTTAAAGATTCTGGAATTAAATATACAGAAAAATATTTACATCTTGTCCCAATTTAAACATTCCCCAGATCTGGAACCAAGTATTGACTTGAGTGATTGAATGCTGATCTGTCAAATCATCAGAACCATCCCATCCTTTGATGACTGCCATGATGGCACTGAATAGCTGATTCAAAAAGAAAAACATCTAAGAAATTCACATTTAAGTATGGCTAAACTGAAGTCAGCAATATTGACTCAGATTACTTCAACTACTTTGAGCTAAAATACACAGATATTGAACTAAAAATGCTTTGATGCCTTTGACTGACATTATTCAGAAAGCCATGGACTTTCTATATCTAAGCTCATCCTTATCGACATGTTTACATATTTGCACATTGGTTTTTCTCTGATGGCACTATCAGGATAGCGTGGAAACCTAAACACCTGATTCTATCATTACTGATCCTACCATCAATTAGCTCCCCAACTCTGATCAAATCACCCAACATTTCTGGACCTCAGTGTCTTCACCTGTAGAGTGGGCAGCAGGTGGGAAGCTGGCCAAGCAGATCACCTCCAAGGTTTCTTCGTTTTAACATGAATTCCCACAGCAAAGCTAAGTGGATTTCAAAGGTGCTCATTATTACAAAGTGCCACTAGAGGTCAGATTAAGTTTGGTAATTCTATCTGCTCGGAATCCTCACTGAGCAAATGCTTACCTTAGATTCATGCCTTGTGTAGCTGGCCTTCACCCCGACCCTGCTGAGCTAATGAATGTGAGCTCAGTGTTATACAGCAAGATAGGAAAATCTCTGAAAGCAGAAATTACCTTCGTTAATCTGTAATTTGCAATTGCCTGGCACCAGAAGGCTTATCTGCCTTTGCTTGCCTGAATGTTGTTAATTGAGTGTGTCACCTCAAGCTCTGCTGCTTCGTGTTTGCTCATGTAACCGTGCTAATCAATCAGCTGCACGGAATTGGGGCTGTGAGACTAAAACACGTTATCTGTGTCCTCTTTAAGCATCGAGGTGTGACTGTATTAAGAACACGTGAGTGCCTGTGTATATGGCATTGGACTCATTATATTATTCACAGTGAAGTGTAAAGGAATGAATGAAAAAGAAAAAAATGAGTCAGAGGGAACACATGCCATCCTTGGACACTTGGTTTGTCAGGCTACCCACAAGGAACAGCTCACTGGGAAGTCTGCAAAATTAGACTTTTTGTTTTTAATTTTTTTCTTTATTGATTTTAGAAAGAGAGGAAGGGAGAGGAAGAGAGAGAGAGAAAAACATCAATGAGAGAGAACGTCGATTGGCCGCTTCCTGCATGCCCCTACTGGGGATTGAGCCCACAACCTGGGCATGTGCCCTGACCAGAAATCAAACTGGCGACCTCTTGGTGCATGGGTCGATGCTCAACCACTGAACCACACTGGCTGGGCTAAAATTAGACTTTTTGTAGCTACCATTACCGGTGTAGCTTCTGCCTCCCTCCATCACTCCCACTTTCTCTCCTCTCAATATCCCGAGTCCAACTCTGCTCTCAGCAAACACCCAAAGAATTCAAGTGCAGTAAGATATAAACATCTGATGATGCACTTTTGCTCTCCTGGAACACGCATTTGGTCAGAGAACAAGGCCTAGTAAAGGGTGGAATTCCACAGGTAGAATTATACTCACCCAGAAAGATGGTAATTTAGGGGGACAGGATGACTGACAGCATCTTCAGCATCACCCCACAGAGCTGAAATCATGGGCCAGTGACGAAGTCTGCCTTGCCTCCCGTTAAGGCACACAGTGTGAGGGGCTAAGTCAGTCTTTTTTGTTTTGTTTTGTTTTGTTTTAGCAGCATTTATTGAGCATTCACTGATTGCAAGGTTCTGCATGAACCAAAGTCAAGTTCCTGCACTTGAAAAGCACACTCACCTGAGTTCCTGATCCCATGTGCTCTGAGTTTGTTTCCCTAATGCATGGGGTCACTACTGGAGGGCCCAATGGTCTCTGCCTGCACCGTCTCCATGGCAGGGACCTGCAGAATGGGGATCTTCCTCTGCTCCTCTGTCTGCCCTATACAGCATTAAATGACAGGGGCAGGAGTGCGGGGTTCTGACAATCATGCTGAGGGTCTGTCCTGACTCCCCAACCGGTGCTTCAGATTATCCATAATTTCCATATAGCTCTGCCATATGAGGACCAGGAAAATTTTCCTAGCATCTCTCACTTAAAAACCCCAGAGGCAAGCAAATCTCAAAGCCTGGGGACCTCTAAACTCCCAAGGTGCTGATGCACTAACATTTGGGATCATAGCCTCCACGATCCCGTCTTCAGCTTCTTCTGCGTGGACTCACCATCATGGTGACCTCTGCCTCAAAGCACAGTTGCCACAACAAGGACACAACAAAAGTTCTCTGACATTTTGTCTCTTTGACAGACAGCTCAGTAAACAGAAACAACAACATGTATTTACCTAGCACCTGGTAGTTTACAGAGTGACTCAGAAAATCCCTCCTGTCTGTGAGATTAAACATTGTTGGACATAGTCTCACATCTCACAGGTTTTCAGAGATGGTAGGAGTTCACCTACTCTGCCCTCTCCTCCACGCTAACATCCTACTGTGTGGATGAAATGCCTGGCGCTGTCTGTCCACACCCCTTCCTTTCCCACCATCCAACACCACCTTTCATAAACACCATTTTACAGATGATGAAATTCAGAGTCAAATAAGTTAGGTGACTCTCTCAACAGCAGAAAGTATGCAAGTGGAACAGCAGGGTCTCAAACTGGTTGAGGGGTTTTTCCATCCTCGTTGCATAAAACCTCTCAGCAGCATCCAACGCTGTTGACCCTCTCCTCCTTACTCGAGCCCTCTCTCTCTGGGAGTTTCCACTGCACTGTGCCCTTGACTCTTCTGCTGTCTCTGGTCCCTTCTCATTCCCCTTAAGGGCATTAGGACAGGCCAGTCTTTGTTCTGAGCTCTCCTATTTTCTTATTCTATAGTCTTTCTTGGATTTGTCTCTTGTTCTTATAGTTTTAAATATTATCTAGGCTACATCTACTCCCAAATGTATGTCTCTAAGCCATGCCCCCTTTTTGAGTGCCAGACACATTCATTCAAATGTCAACTTGTCATTTCTCTTGATATTTCCACATGCCTTAAAGTGAACTCCTTCTCACACTAACCACTCCTACATCCTTCCTCATTTCAATATGTAACACCCCCACTCACCAAAAATATTGAATTTCATCTTCAAACTCTTCCTCCCTTTTTCTCCCTCATTCAACTAATTCAACTAATTAAACAAACTACTCTAGAGTCTCTTCCCAAAACATATCCTTCAACCATTTTTTTATCTTCAAAAATAAAATTATAAAACAATAGGAAAAAAATGAATACTAAATATTTAATAATGTTTAAAATGTATTATTACTTTTTATGTGTTTAGTATTATAGTAGTTTTTAGAGGTACATACTGAAATGTGTTTATAGATAAAATGATATGTTGTCTGAAAATGGATTTGAAATAACCTGAGGTAAGGGTGAGTAGGGAGACATAGATGAAATATGAGATACTGTGCAGTGATAATTACTAAAACTGAGTGACAGGTGCCTCAGGTTCATTATACTCTTCCATTATGTATGTGTTTTTAAAATTCCATAATAAATTTACAGAAAAAAATTGTAAAGGATTGCCTCAAATGATGTAAGGCAATAAGAAAATGTAAGCTGTCAGCTTTATTAAGAGGTACAAGCAATGACAATTTAACCTAACAAGAATTTGCCCCAAATGATTCAAAATTATCAAAAAGACTATGAAATACACATTTATATCCACTATCTTTAAAGATTAATCTTGACCTTAATAGACAGTGTATCTTGAAATTTTAATTAATGGTAGTGTAAAAGCCATTAACTTCATAAGGTACACACGAATCATGCAGAACATGAAGGCAAATATCAACAGATATTTCAGTGGTGGTTCAAGATACCATGCAATAGTTAACCCAGACCTTTAAAGTATTTCCCTAAATATGTAATACATATTAAATTTCCTACTTAATGATAAAAGAAAAGTCATATACCATTAGGGAACATTGTCTTTCCTGCAGGAAAACAGCTGAAAAAATACATGGGAAACAATATATGGCTACAAATTAAAATATATTCTTTTGTTAGAAAATACTCTTGGAAGGTTCAGAACCAGTAGAAATAAGTACTACTCAACATAGGAAGTTTTCTATACAGTAGGATGAAGACATGCCTGTCTGTGCTCTTTACATGTCTACGCTTATGGTGTATTCTAGATGGTTTCCAATAATCACATACATGAAGCACTAATTTTATAGTGAACAACTGAAGGAAAAGGTTATTCAAACACTCATGCTAATTAGTAAATTACTTTTCTAATATACGTATGAAAATACTTTAAGGTAACCATTGATGGAGTGGAAGCTTTGAATGTAAGAAAAAATAACAATTCCAGACTAAGTTATGGAGATAGCAAATCCCATGATTTGTATGCACTATGCCATTCAAAGACAGCAAAGAAGATAAAACAGAAGTGCACAAAGTGTTACAGAATGTCATCTATTTTAGAAAAACAGGATCTCTGCGATACTTTGCAATGAGATGGAGAGGAACCAGGAAAATCTTTTGTACTTCATGAAATTCCCCTGGTTATTTCACAGCCAAGTACTCAAAATATATCAAACTTACTGATGACATCCATTTTTCTTTTACAAAGGACAAGCAATACGAATTTGCTGAACTTTTCTTTAATAATATTGTGGCTATCAGTAGAAAGCACCCTTGGAGATAATTTTAAAATAAATAAGTAAACAAAAATCTGCCTCTTCAAGTTAAAAGTGATGCTTCAGCCCCGCCGGTGTGGCTCAGTGGATTGAGCGTCGTCCCATGGACTGAGAGGTCCTGGTTCCGTTCCCCTCAGAGCACATGCCCGGGTTGCAGGCTCAATCCCCAGTAGGGGGCATGCAGGAGGCAGCCGATGGATGTATCTCTTTCACATCAATGTTTCTATCTTCCTCTCCCTTCTTTTCTCTCCCTCTCTAAACACACACACACACACACACACACACACACACACACACACACACACACAAAGTGATGCTTCAATGCTAAGGGAGGAAGTGGCTGATTTTCAAAAGAAATTATAGAAAAAAAGATTCTGAAAGTGGATATTAAGAAATATTTCCACCATTATGTGCTTGTATTGCTATAAATGGTGTGCCTCACCTATAACAACTTTCATATATGCACACTTTAAAACATGAGAACAGAATTACTTAACCCAGATAGAAATCCTTCAAATGAAGACTTTCTATAGGTATTGAATCCATTTTGATGAGTTTTAAAAGATTAACTGATTGTCATAAGGGAAGATGGATATTATAAACTAAATTTCAATAAAACTTTATCATAATTAATGTGAGATTAAAAAGGGAGCATCACATAAAGTAATAACAGCTAATGACAGGCTCTTCATTTCAATCTATATGTCCATGTGAGGTGTCTTTTTAACCTATAACATTATGCTGCTAAAACCAAGTATTGAACTACACTTAAAACCAGATTTGATTCTCAATATCACATTGTTTCAAGATAATAAAGATAGTCAACCACAAAATAAATAGTATTATTGTTGTTACTGACAAGATCATTCTTTCATTTAAAAATCACTTTAAATATGATTTATTTAATCTTGTCCTTTTTTAATTCTACACTTGTATTTTATAATATATATATATAACATATCACATATATATTTGTGTAATTTTAATATATATAGTAGTATATATTTGTATATTTTTATACATATAGTAGTACATTAATCTAAAATAAGTATCCATTTGGGGGATGGTTGACTAATTTGTGTCATCTGATGGAGTGCCTCTGGGATTCAGGTTGGAGGGTAGAAACTCAAAGTAGCCTCAGGTTCTACCTTAAGCATTTCTTTAGGATCTCCTTCCCTCTGTTTATAAAAATGAAATCAAGTTACAGTGAATTTAAAGGGCTACCTTAGAGTGACAAGGAAGAATAGGAAATGCCATGAAAGTTCATTGCCCAGAGTGTGTTTAAGGTTTTCATTGCCAGGAAGCCAGAATGTGGGCCTTGGTAAGTGCTGACTGAAATGGGATGAGGAAATCGTGCCTGATGGTAGAATGAAGAATTGTTAACAGCTAAACCCTCTCCACTGCACTAACAATATAAGCCATGCATGATCTCAAACTTTCCTCATGTAGATGGACCAGAACCAGTAAAAACATTGATTATACAAGGTTATTATTATTGTTGAGAGTGTGTCATGATTAGATCAACTCAGCAAATCTGCTGGATGACAAGTCTCTTATGCAATCCTCTGGGAGTGGAATTTTCCCTGAACCTTGAGAAAGTGACTTGTTAAACAAATAAATAATATAAAGAAGAGCCTTCTCAAAAGAGAAGCATTTAGAAGTATTCCATTAGTATGTCAGTTAAGAATCATTCCCACCCTAGCCGGTTTGGCTCAGCGGTTAGAGCATCAGCCCGCGAGTCAAGGAGTCAAGGGCACGTACCTCGGTTGTGGTTTGGTCCCCAGCCCTGGTCAGGGTCGTGCAGGAGGCAACCCGTTGATGTGACTCTCTCACATCGATGTTTCTCTCTCTCTCTCCCTCCCACTCTGCCTGAAGATAAATGGAAAAAATAACATCCTCAGGTAAGGATTAAAAAAAAGAGAATCACTCCCATCTAATTATTAAAATATAAGATTTTCCAGCACAATGGCTTCTTAACTTCCTGATGAAGACTCACAGCAAGAAATGCATGTTATATCCTATCCAAAACACACATGAATATGCAACTGAACAGAATTTCACAAAACAGTTTTTGCCCTTATTGTGTAGAAAATAATACAATATACCTATTGTATTCCATTTTATTCCTTTTTTAGAATTCTAGTCTTACCTTCCTGAAAGGATTTCCCCTTCCACTCATGAGTCTCCCCCTGCTGTTAGAAAACCCCGCTTAGCACCAATCACCCAGCTCTGCGTCACGACCACGACATCATTCTGCATATCTGAAATAATACGATTACATTTATCTTTAATATAATATTTTTAAATATTTTTAAAGATTCAGACAGTTTTGTCCCTCCAGATAACAGTGAGTTTGCAAACTGTCACTGTCCTAAGAGGCCTGGGCGGAGAAGTGAGAGTCGGGGGCCCCGAAGGCGACGCAAATGGGCAAAGCCTCCTGGCTCTGAGTGAGAACACAACAGCACGCCCGTGATGATGAAAAGTGGGTGATGACAGACACACATGAGGTCCTGTTATAAACACTTGACACATATCACCACTTACTTCTCTAACAACTCAGTGAGGTAAGGACTCTTGCCAACCCCATTTGGTAGATGAGGAATATGAAGGGCAGTTTGGCCTGTTCACTCTTCCATGGTCCCCAGTTAGCACGAAGCCTGACCGGGATTAGAACTGGGGCTCCCTGTCCAGGAGTCATGCTCTTGACCAGTACACTGTCTCCCTCCAGATCTTATCTGAAATCCCCCACTTTTAAATATTAACAAGTACATTTTTTAAATTTATGTGCAGTTCAAACAAAACCCTTCCAGGGGTTAAGTGTGGGCCTGAGCTGATACTTTGTAAACTCTGAGATAAAGAAATGAAAAAACAGCCCAGCCGGTGTGGCTCAGTGGATTGAGAGTCCTCCCATGGACTGAGAGGCCCCGGTTTGATTCCTGGTCAGGACACATACCTGGGTTGCAGGCTCTACCCCCAGTGGGGGGCATGCAGGAGGCAGCTGATCGATGCTTCTCTCTCATGTCGATGTTTCTATCTCTCTCTCCCTAAAAAATCAATAAAAACATATTATAAAAAAAAGAAAGAAACAAAACAACAGAGAGCGCCTCCCTGATGCCAGAGTCAGAGGGTGGAGCTCCTCCTGCCTCTGCCTTGCTGTGGACTTTCGGTGCTTGGCTTCAGTGCCTTTACCTTAAAAATGAGAAATTGAAGCAGATGATCTCTAAGGACCTGCCACTTTCAATATTCTATGAGCCTAAAGCACTCAGGAAGAAAAAAAGAAGCCCATATCAAGAGAGAATAGTGGAAATAATGAGGTGTTTAACCCAAAAAGTGCAAAAGAGGTAGGAACACGCTAAAAGAAATAGAATGGAGGCAAAGGAGTGAAGAAAGAGAAGAGCCATAAAGAAGAAAGGTTCATAGATGTTGAGATTGGATCAGGGAACTCCTAGGATCCTATTAAAGAAAGTAAAATGTTTAAATAAGATTATAGTTAAAGAATACTTCTATGACGTTTTCTTTGTTTAAAATAAGGGTGGGTAAGAAACACAACAACGGGAAACAGACATTAAAGATATGGCACAAGTGTGGAGCAGAAAATGTCAAACATAACCTTTGCCAATTAACTGAGAAATTGGCACAGGGTAGGGATTTGGGGGTGAAGATCGCAAGGAGTGAAACAGGAATTTGCAAAAAGATCCTAGGCAACCTCAGAAAAGCAGTATGTCTTACGGCTCAGAACTGGGATCTGGAATAGCTCACATGACGGAAATAGTTCCTGTTACTGGGCCATCTGTTCTGAGTGAACTCGGTTTTTCCTCAAAAATGCTTTTGGATGGAGCTGACGGCATGTACTGGAAATCAGCCATGGAATGCCCAGAACTGAATTCATCCGAAAATTTATTGCATTTTGAAATCCATCTGTCTGGAAAGGGTTTGAAAAGAACCTCCCAGAAACACGGAGTCAAGCACAGTCCCTGAACATCCCTCACTGTCCAGGGAAGTCCATTCCACCTCCTTGTGGGAATGAAGCAGCCATAAAACATGTCTAAAACTCTCATAGGATAGGATTTTTTGTGTGAAAATGAGTACCCTTGACTTGGTACCTAAATGAGACCAGTTTTCTTTAATGTGGCTCTTGTTGGAAACAATCACAGAGTGCTAAATTAAAGTGCGGGTTCTCAGGCCCACACTCAGGGACTGGGAGTTTTCATTTCCACCAAGCCCCCAGGCAGAAGTTTCCCGCCAAGTCCTCTTCCCGGCTGCACTCGGAGGCGTGAGCCTGAGTCTGCAGGCACATGAAACTGCTCCGGACCCAGCAAAGGCCAGAGTCTGCAAATGATGTCACTTGCTAGCTTCACCACGCACAGCGCTGCTCTACCTCATGTATCTGGGAAGTGAAAATTTCCCATCCTCAGAGGACATTCTCTGCACCCGAGATGTCTGAAAGCCCTCCTTTCCTCTGAGTGATCAGACATCATTCCAATGCTGTGTGCCAACCTTCACATTTTCCCCTTGGTCATCATCATCGAATAACTGCTATGTCCCAGGAACATTGTATCGGAGACACAACAGTCAACCCTCATGGAACTTCTGTACTATTTAGACATCAAATAAATAAATAAATAAATAAATAAATAGAATGTTAAGAAGTGATGGGTTTCATGGGTGAAAAAAAGAAAAAAGAAAGGGGTAAGGAAGTGACCCGAGTTCTGAGGGCATTGCAATTATAAACTGGGATGTCCAATGGGCCTCCTGGGGAAGGTGAGATTTGAGCAAGGACTTTAAGAAGGTGAAAGATTCATTTAGAAGAAACCCAGGCAGAGGGAACAGCCAGTGCAAAGGCCCTTAACATAGAAATGTACTTGGTTTGGCTAAGAGGTCAGAATGGTTGGAGCAGAGTCTAAGGTCAGTGATGCAATGAAGTAGAGCACCCCAAGGTCACAATGAATCTTTAAGCCATTGTAAAGACTTTGATTTTACTCTGGATGAAATGTGAATTATTAGAGGGTCTTAAGTAAAGTGATAGGACTGACTTTCATTTTTAATTAAATTTGTTGCAATATATTACACTGCTAGATTACAAACAAAACTGATTAATGTCTAACAGGGCCAGAAACCAGAACCTTTGGGTTCCACTGGGCAGACATCATTTACATTTCCACTGAACAACATCTACAACAGAGAGTTGAGGTTATTTTCTCTGGAATGCATGTTTTGCACATTTTTATTCTAAAAATCATATGAGCAGATGCAGTTTGAGTTTCAGAAAACTTTAGCAAATAAGTGTGCTAGGACATTTTTATTCCCATTTTATAGTTGACCAACTATAGAAAAGCAAAGTGATGTGCTCAAATTTAATTACATAGTGAATGTACATATATAAATGTACATATATAAATGTACATTTATTTAACTAATACATAAATAGATACATTTATCTAGTAGATGGCAGAGTTAAGTCTTAAAATTTTTTTTATTAACCATACAGTTCATTTAGGAAACTTGAAAATAAACCTTTAGTGGAACCAAATATTTACGTTCCTAAGCTTTCTTCTGACAGTGGTATTCATGAATACCTTGCCTATGGTAGGACTGAACTCACTTGAGTAGGTTAGACATTGTGAACTGTTAATCATAGGAAGAATGGCCAGGTCTTCATAGTTAATGTAGACCCAAGAGGCAAAACTATTATTTGCCCAGTGTTACAGAGCGGTAGTCACATGTTGCATGTTTTGATGCAGGAACTGTGTTTTATTAAATTCTCTATTACCAGCACCTGGAAGCACAGAATAGATCTTCAATAAACATAACCACCCTTGTTTTTCAGGTGGAATTCTCACCCTGTTACCTGCTTTGGAGTTAGCAATCTAAGCCTTTGGCTCTCCAAAGCCTGGTGGTGCCTCTGTGTCCAGGCTAACTCGATATTGGTGCCAGCGTTCATGGGCAGCCTATGTGTACAAGGAGGTGGTCAATAACAGTGGTGGAGGCTAAAGGTTGTCCATCACCTATGCCTGCAGGTACTCTTGACCGAAGATCTGAGTGACATATCTCCATGGCTGCCACAAGATTTGAAGAGATCAGAGGTATGAAATAGTCATCTGGAATAGAGGTCAATGAATGATCAAGAAAATATTTGGTTTCTCAATTAGCATTAAGGGCTTCTTGACAGTCATGTTCTTGACTCAAGTGGCTATATTTTTGCCCAGGTACATGCACTTACTTAGATTCAGGTGCAGAGCAGACAGAAACTTGGTTTTAATCAGGGTGGAAGTATTTACAAATAAATGCAATGGAGCACGAGAGAGGCTGGAAGTAGTTGAGGCTGTGTGCACAGGAATGACTAATAACTGACCTGGAATCTAATCTATATAAAGAGGTAAATAAAGGAATAAGGAACAATAAACAGTGAAAAGGCAGAAGAATCAATAAACTGAAACCCAATCTGGGATCAAGGCATAGATGAAGTGTGAGTACCAGAGAGAGTAAGCTGGAAACACACGTCACTAGAAGGAGTGATCAGAGGAAGGGCTATGTAAAATTAAGATTATGAAGCTGGGCCTGGCCGGTGTGGTTCAGTGGATTGAGCATCATCCCATGGACTGAAAGGTTCTGGTACTATTCCCAGTCATGGAACGTGCCCAGGTTGTGGGCTCAGTCCCCAGCAGGGGCGTGCAGGAGGCAGCCAATGGATGTATCTCTCTCACATTGATGTTTCTATCTTTCTCTCCCTTCCTCTCTCACTAAAAAATCAATAAAAACATATTTTTTTAAAATTAAAAAAAAAAGATTATGAAGTTGTCATAGTTATTGGCAATTATAAGGCCTAGGATATTAACAAGGAAATGAAGTAGAAGGCAGTACCATCAATGGAGAGGATTCCAGACGTGGGAAAGACAGGACGTTGGAGGAATGATTTACATGTGTGTTGAAATCATCAAGAATCAAGACAGGAATAGTAATAAAAAGAGTAATAAAAAGCCAGTAGCTAAGATCATCTAGAAATGAATGACTCAAATAGCACAGGATGTAGGAGAATACACACTACAGTCTAATGAGATGAGTCAACATTTAAAGGGTTTTGGGAGAATGGAAGAAGAATGGTCTGAAAATGGCAATAAGAAAAAAAAGCTGATGCCTAACTCACATCTAGACCCAATGGGAGAAAAAAACTGTCCTAAGGAAGTAGGATTCTCAGAGGAAACCTTGTGCAGAATAAGAAGGTTATCATTCAGCATCCAGTCAGAAGAGAGCCCACACCAGGTAACTCCTTTTATTCAAAAAAACTACTTGAAAAAGTTTTGGAAGAGCTGAAAACATCAACCAAATACAGTGAAGAAACTCAGATGTTAGCAAGAGTAGGCTCCTATCACTGGTTTGGCTGGAGAGGCCAGAAGAGGAGGTGATGGTACCAGAGCCCAGGAGCTGGGCTTCCCAGCAGGAACTGGAGCAAGAGGGAACTTGGACCCCAGAGGACAGCCATCCAGAGGGAACTGGAACCAAAGAGAAGCTGTAGCCATTAGTGGAACCTGAAGGGGAAAGGATGGGGAGGAATGCCCTGTCTTCTTCTTTCCTGTCACCCTTTGATGTCCAGCCAATGCTTTCTATTGGCTGAACCTAGATGGCAGCCAGTTGATCTGGGAGCTTTTGAGGAGCTCTGCCACCTATAATACACAGCCCAGGAGGGACCTGAAAACAAATAGGCAAAGGAATCCATACAGATTTGGCTATAGTATCCCATGAGTTCCAAAGAGTCCAACGGAAGGAGTTGGGGAGGGATTGGTTATGGCACAAAATTTGCTATTTGCAAAATTATATGAGAATTTATGTGTGGAAATTTTGGACTTCTTATAGCATCTGACACAAACAGGAATTAAGAGAATGATAAGATTTGTCCTGGTGGGCTCCAGACAGACAGTCTTAATGAGGGGTGGGTCCTAGGTTTCACTTTGTTTTGGCATTAACTTTAGAAGAGATCTGAGCATTCACCTAAACCAAGAGAAAAGAGGTTATGGCAAGTGACAGAGATGGATAATGCAAAATAAAAGGAAGAAAGGAAGGGAGGCAGGGAGACAGAGAGAGAGGGAAAAAACAAAAGAAGAAAGAAAAAAATTTGTAGCCAGGCCAGCGTGGCTCAGTGGATTGAGCATCATCCTATGGACTAAGAGGTCCCAGTTCAATTCCCAGTCAGGGCACATGCCCAGTTGTGGGCTGGATCCCAGTGGGGGAGCGTGCAGGAGGCAGCCGATCGATGCTCCTCTCTGACATCGATGTTTCTATCTCTGTCTCCCTTTCTTTCTGTCTAAAAAATAAATAAAAACATATTTTTAAAAATGAATAAAATTTGTAATAATATATGGTGATGAATATTAACTAAAATTTATTGTGGTGATCATTTTACAATATATACAAATATCAAATTTTTATGTGGTACACCTAAAACTAATAGAACATATGTCAATTATATCTCAGTAAATAAATACATAAATAAATAGAAAGAAAGCATAGCTAATAAAGCACGGCAGATATATACCTTAGTCCACAAACACTGATGTGTAAGAAATATAACAATTTTTTTCTAGAATCAAATCTCTTTCTGGGGGCCCCATTCTTCAGGGTCAGTAGAAATGTAATCTCCTTTTTCCTGAGTTTTGTTTTCATCTAAAATCTAGACTCTTACCTAGTACTAAGGTAAATATGTATGTGTGTACATGGTTGATGTATACATGTGAGGCTGGAATGTGTGTGTGTCTGTGTGTCTGTGTGTCTGCGTGTCTGTAGTGAGATGAGGAATTGGAGGAGCACTTGCATTTGAGCCTCAAAGTCATGTCTCTGCACTGGCACTTGCTGACCGCCCCACTATCGCAGCTCGTCCTTGGTGGCTGGTCCAGATGCATGCCTGCAGAAATGGCTTTGTTTCTACTTGCATGAGCCCTTCAGAAACTCCTACGGTGCCATTCTTGGATGCTAAGATATCATCTACCTCCCTCACCAAAATACAGTGTGAGAAACTCTATGAGGCTTCCAAAGTCCCATCTGGCTAGAATAAGATCATGGAGCCATTTTCTCCAATGTCTCACTATGTATCTAGAGTCATAGAGGGAAGGAGGCCCTTTCTGCCCTCAGATCTCACAGGTTGTCTAGAGCTGTTGCCAAAGCCCCCGGTTTGGCCCAGAGCTGGACACGGGACCTTTCTCAGGAACTCCAATTTTTCCTGCCTTTCTCATCCATTTCTACTCTGACAGCCCAAGGAATCCTTAGTGGTGGGGGAGACAAATAGTAAGAAGTTCTAGTCCTTACTGTTCAAGTCATCTCTGTCTAGGTCTCTCTCATCCCCTAATCTTTAAGGGAAAAACAAAAATTTCAAAAAAATTTTCCCTTTCCTGAGACAGTGAATATGGGCTAGTTATTTTTATGGGGTCAAGGAAAAGACATACAGACAATGAGGGAAAAAATAACACTGGTTAATATTTCACAACTATCATATCCCACAGAATCAAGTTCTGAGAGAAGGTGGCAGGCTGAGCTGAAAATTACAGAGGAGAGGAGAAAGGTTGGGAGTAAAGGAACATTTTGAGATGGAGATTACAATTCAACTCAGTGGCTATATTTACTTTCTTTTTTTTAATTTATGAATTTATTTTTGTTACAGATGTTTCTCCTTTTTCTCCCCTAGACACCCTCCTCCCTATCCCACCCCCCTCCAGCATTGTTGTCTATGTCCATTGGTTACTCGTACATGCATATAGGTTCTTTGGCTTAGCTCATCTCTCCCCCCTGCGCCCCCCTCTGAAGTTTGTCAGTCTGTCAGTGCTATATTTTCTTAGATGTTTCCATTTTCCTGGGATGGAACTTCTCCATCAGGAAAAAAAATGAGGTGCTTTTTGAGATAGAGTTGGAGAAAGCTTACTTTAAAAAAGCACCATTATGCAGCCACTATGGAAAACACTATGGTGTTACCTCAAAAAATTAAAAATTGAATTACCATTTGACCCAGTGATCCCACTCCTAGGAATATACCCTAAGAAGCCTGAAACACCAAACAGAAAGAATATATGTACCCCCATGCTCATAGCAGCGCTATTTACAATAGCTAAGATCTGGAAACAGCCCAAGTGTCCATCAGTAGACTAATGGATAAAAAAGCTGTGGTACAGATACACAATGGAGTACTATGCAGCTGTAAGAAAGAAAGATCTCTTATCCTTTGAGATGACATGGGAGGACCTGGAAACTATTATCCTAAGTGAAACCAGCCAAGCAGAGAAAGACAAATATCATATGATCTCACTTATTTCCGGTATATAATAAACATAACAGTCTGAGGAACAGGGTAGTCCCAGAGATGTGGAAGTAGGGTACAGACTAACAATTGCCAGAAGAGGGGGTGGGGGAGGGGAGCGATGAACCACAGAACTTGTACGCATGTACTCATAACCAATGGACATGGACAACAAAACTGGGGACGGGGCAGGGAGGGAGGGGGAGGAGGGTGACAATGGGGGGAAAAGGAGAAACATCTGTAACAAAAATAAATAAATAAATAAATAAAAGCACCATTATCACATGAATTTCTCACAACAAATGGGTAAGTTGGCATCATCATCTTTCACAGATGAGGAAACTAAGGAAAAGTTCAGAATTTGTCCAAAGTCACACAGATCAGTGGGGATAAGAAAGCTTGAGGAGAGTGGAAACATTTATTCTCCAAAATTCATGTCTTGCTTCTTCTCTCATAATTGAGCTTAAAAAAAAAAAAGGTGTTTTCAAGTGACAAAATTCTCTAATCAGTGACAAAAATGTTTGCGTCATTGAAAATAGTTGTTATCTGACTTGAGAAAATGAAACCTAGAAGCATCTATGTCTCCATCACATGACTCCTAAGTATAGTAGCCTTGCCCCAGCCCCCGGAACAGGCTGGCATGAGTCCATACTTCTGCTGGGATCTGCGTCCCAGGGGTCAAGCTGGACGGGTGGAGGTGGAGCATGTTACAAAACAGCCTGCGACCAGCAGAGTCAGGGCTGTGTGATCGCTCCGTCCTTGGAGAGCACCGAAAATCAGGCACAGGAAGCAGAGTTCTTCCTCGGAGTTTAGAGCAGACTGGAAACTGGGTGAAAGGTCTGAAAGTCAGAGCAGCACAGAGCTGAAAATAATCGTCAGGGGAAAGCTTGGACATCCATTCTTTACAGTCCTAGTCCACGACTTGTATTACCAAAGAAATAAGTGGTAAGACCAATATCTTTGTAAAGATTTCATTAATTTCTTCTCATTTTAAATAAAAATGGGTCATGCCCGGCATATAGTTTTATAATCTAACTTTTCCCTAATTATATCATGAATATGCCCTTTTATAATTTAACTGACGGCACTTTGGTTTTTTGCCACCACTGTTCCCTTGCCTGGCCTGACCAAGGAAACCAGTGATATACTAATTGCTAGGTCTAATGGCCACCTCTGATCCTGGCTCACTTGACATCTACCCTGGCCACTCCTTCCATAATCAAACATCTCTCCCTTGACATCCCAACATTCCTCTATCTGGGTTTCCATCCACCTCCGGCTGCTTCCTCTGACCCCCTTCATAGTCATTTTCTTCTGATAGTTCTTGACTATGGAAGACAGTGACCTAGAAACTGCTTCTCCCCTCATTTTAAAAACTCTTTTTGGACATTCTCTTCCATCCACCACCAATGCGTTTGACACACAAATGCAAATCTTCAGGCTCATCCTCTTTCCTGAATTTCAGACCCTTCCCCAGGCTTCCCACTGAACTCAACACACTCAAAGCAGAACTTATCTCTTCTTCCTCAAATATGATAGGGTGTCGCCCTTTACATGGAGACAGAAATCCCACAGGGCCATCTTGCCTCTTCACCGTGGTAGCATTAATAAACACAGAGCAAACACTGACTGAACTCATTGCTATCTTAAGAGCTTTACAGACATTATCTCATTTAATCCTCATGACAAATCTATTCGGTAAGTACTCTCATCATCCTCACTTTACAACAAGGAAATGGGAGCCTAGGAAGGTAAATATACTGGATCAGAGCACCCAGAAGTAAATGGCAGAGCTCAAAGTAAACTTAGCAGGTTGTTTCCATAGCCCAGAGCCTGTGCTCTTAGCTCCACACTGCGATGAGAAAGACTCAATAGGCTTTTGCAAAAGGAATTTTTCCTGAGAAACCATGTGAAAACAAAATTCAAAATGTAAAACTGGAGCCCAGCCCATGTGGCTCAGTGGAGGGCATGCAGGAGGCGGCCAATCAATGTTCTGTCTCATCGATGTTTCTATCTCTCTCTCCCCCTCCCTTCCTCTCTCTCTAACATCAATAAAGAAAAAATATTTAAAAAATAAAAGAGTCATTCTCTGTCTCCACCACTTATGGTGCCACCTTTTCCCAGCCCTTCTCCCTTTACCCATCCCCTGACCACTCGAATGTGAATTCCACATGAGCAGAGGTTTTGCCTGTCTTGTTCCCTGTTGAATCCCCAGGCCTTGTACCCAGCGAGTATTCAATAGATTACATACTTTTGAATCAATAAATGGATAAAATGAAACTTGGGGGGAAACTGAAGTTGTTGAATGACAGAGGTAGGATCTTACAGAGATCTGCTGAACTTAAAAGCCAAATATAAAATAAAATACCAAGATAAAATTTAATAGGGAAACTTGAAAAACTGTGCTCTTGGGTTCAAGAATCAGCTAAACAAGATCCCACGATTCGAGTCATCTAAAGGGGAGGAGGGGGTGGTTGCAGAGCTGTCTGAAACTCAGGGTGAAGGTAGGGAGGTCCCTTCCTTATTGCCAGGATGGTGCTGGGTTCAGAGGTCCAAATCAAAGCATTACAGGAGCCCGCTACCAGAGAACATAGGCTGATTCTAATAAGCAGCCTTTGGAAGAAGTTGAGAGTCTGCAGTATCTGGAAGCCAGGTCTTCTTTGACCAAAGAGCTGATTGATTAGGTTCAGCACCCAAAGGAGAGCATTATGGTGAGAAGAAGGACCTGTCCATGTACCAAGCTGCTCTGGCCAGGCTGATGCAGGTGGGCACTGTTACATTTGAATAAACTGTGTGCTTTGTATCTTAATCCAGTTTTACATTTTGAGAATTCTTTTTTTTTTTTCTTTCTTTCTTTATTGATTTTAGAGAGAGAGGAAGGGAGAGGGAGAAAGAGATGGAAACATCGATGAGAGAGAACATTGATTGGCCACCTTCTACATGCCGCCCATTGGGGATCGGGCCCACAACCTGGGCATGTGTCCTGACCGGGAATCAAACCAGCAACCTCTTGGTGCATGGGTCGATGCTCAACCACTGAGCCACACTGGCTGAGTGAGAATGACTCTTTTTTCATCCTCTGAGGGAGAGATGAGCATGCCTTCCAGATCTGTGCCTTTCCTAAGAGTTAGGCTGATCCTTCTCCCTTAAGATGACAAAAAGGATACCTAGTGCCTCGTTGATTTTAGGTATATTCTTTCAAGCGGTAGTGCTTCTCTTTTGTAAACAGGAAAGTACACCGAGAACCTCACGTGACCTGAGGCATTTCCTTGAGTTTCCTCCAAGTACTCACTCAGGTGCCCACGTGAACTTTTATAACACCCTTGGGAGTATAACTGGTGTGACCCACTTCACCTGTCTGAGGTATAAACACAGTTACATTTTTTAATTTTTCTAATTTTTCACTTAAATCACAACTAGTTTTTCTAAGAGATCTTCACACCACGACGGGATATGAAGAGACGCTGCCTTTATAGAGCCCCCAAAACTCCTTGAGCCGCCTTCCTTACGATATCAGATTCTCATGTTCGCATAACTGAAGGAACCACTTTTGATTTTTCCAGTAAGTATAAAAATTTGAGCAAAGCTAACTTGCTCTCTCCACCTCTATATTTAGAAGAGTTTAGAATGTTAATTTTTGAAGGTATGCTACTTCCATTAGCAGTTAGGAGAGGGGGATCCTTTCTTTAAAAAAAACAAAACAAAACATAGTGGAAAAAGCTTACAAAGGACTTAAGCATTCCTAGGAGTGGGCTTCAAAAGTCTTGGCTTACGCACACAGTACACATGAAAAAGAAGGTGCAGATGAGGCGTCTGGAAGCCTGCTCCACACCTGCACCAGAAATTCAGGACACGTTCTTCCTCTTCCACGTCGTCCATTTTCTTTCCCTTTTTACCTTCACCTTCCAGGAGGGAAAGCCAAGGTGGAGAGGAGAGATATGGCTCAACTAGAATAAACGGTACAAGTTGGAATAGAAGAAACTGAGCTGGCCAAAGATAGAAATCATTTTTCATTTGCAGCCTTCCAAACTAGTCCTAACATCTCTCCTCAGGCACTGGCAAACTACCCCACAGCCAGGGAGCCATAACCAAACTGCTGGGGAATTTCAGTGACACATCACCATTCACCTGCCCTAGGCAAGTACACTCCCACACCCTCTCTTCCATCTGGCTCAGCCTGGTGCCAGAGGCGCCCAGAGCTTGGCACCCCATGAGGCCATTCCACCCAGCAGCCAGTCTTTCCCTAACTGTCCCAAGCCCAAGAGTCCCCGTCCTGACCACTCCAGGCACCAATACATCGCTGTGCTTCCTCTGGTCTTGGTTATCAACCCTGGATTAAAAAATAAAATGAGACTATATTTATTTGCACCTCAGAAAGAAGTTTGTTCATTAAAATACATCTCTTGGAAATGGGAAATGTTTTATTAGGCTTCAAATTGCTCTACGTGGATTTTGTCTTATCTAGTTACTGAAAAATATAGGGCACACACATTATTCAGCTGAGCATGGCTGCACCCCTCTGTTTCTGCGAGTGACTTGTAGCAGCAGCATGAGGCTCAATCAGATAAGGAACCAAACACCTTGGTTTCACAGGTGTATGCATATGTCCAAGCTCATCAAATCTATGCATTAAACATGTGCAGGATTTTGTATGTCAAGTATACCTCAACAAAGCTGTTAAAAAAAAAAGAGCCATCACTTAAAAGGAAATAAGGTTTGCCCTGGCCAGTTGCTCAGTGGTTAGAGCATCAGCCCTTGGACAGAAGGGTCACGGGTTTGATTCCGGTCAAGGGCACAGTACCTGGAATGCAGGTTCAACCCCTGACCCCAGTAGGGTTTGTGTGGGAGGCAACTAATCGATGTGTCTCCCTCCCTCCCTTCCTCCCTTCCACTCTGTATAAAAATCAATGGAAAAATATCCTCTGGTGAGGACTAACAAAAAAAAAAAAAAAAAAAAGGAAGCGAGTCCAGCCAGTGTGGCTTAGTGGACTGAGCTTCGTCCCATGGACTGAGAGGTCCTGGTTAGATTCCTGGTCAGGGCACACGCCCGGGGTTGCAGGCTCGATCCCCAGTAGGGGGCGTGCAGGAGGCTGCTGATCCATGTTTCTCTCTCACATTGATGTTTCTATCCCTCTTTCCTTTCTTTTCTCTCTCTAAAAAAAATCAATAAAAACATTAAAAAAAAAAAAAGAAAGAAGTGAAGTTTGACCCACAAATTCTTCAGACCCTATTGGGAGGTGCAAGGGATTCTGATGCCTGTAATAATAATTATAATAATACTAATAACAACAGCTAATATATACATAGTTATAATGTACTTTACATAGATTATCTCATTTAACATATGTAACGATTCTATGAAACCATTATTACTATTTCACAAAGTAGGGAATTTCTATTTTAACTGGTCCTTCAAATATCAGTAAACTTGTTCTAGTGTTCTAGTCGTAGAACTGGAAATATGGAACTTTCAGACCAGAAAGACTCCTAATTAGAGTGAGTGGGCTCCTTCCCCCACACGCCACACCCACAGGCAGCGACCTTCCCCTCCCTGCAGCAGACAGGCCCCATCACATTCCATAGACGGGACCCAATGGTGTAATACTGCTTTCAGCAATTACATGAAGAGGCATATGATTAAAACAGCCTGTTATCTTCACTTCTCAACAACTCCCACAATATTGCATTTATTGAATTCTCCACTTGAACAAATTTCCTTTGGCTTAAACTTCTTTGTAAAACACACGGCCTCAGACACATTGGTATCGTGGCCTTCCTTGAATAATCCTCTGTGGGCACGAGTATTTATTAAAACAAAGACCATGTTGTCTGGTAATAAAAGCCAAGGCAAGGTATGAGAATTAATCTCCTGGTAACTGTGGATAGGATAACCCTGAGCATGTACCCACATGTACAATACTACAGAGAACACTCCCAAATCAAAGTCTTTCCTGAGTGCAGTTTTAAAGAGAAGCCAACTTGAAGTGTTTTATTATTGTTTATGCTTCTGCATGAGATTTTTGCAGTACCTATTAATGCACCGAGCTTGCTGTTTATTGCCTAACAAGTAAGTGTTTGTGGTACAGAAGTTGAGAATTAGAGTGTTTCCATGGGCTACACATTTGTAAAAGAAAAAATAAATAAATGAATGAATAAAAAGAGAAAATCTTTTCAGAAAACATATTTGTCTTGAGTTAAACATTTCCCGTAAAACTTGATTTCCATGTTCTGTCTCCTTGTAAAAGATTAACTTTGAAAGTCCTTGTTACACAGTGAGGGTAAGAGATTTTTAGAGGCATCTGAAACCAAAAGTTTAGTTGAACAGATTTCTTCTTCTTCTTTCTTTTTTTAAAAAATTATTATATGCGGTAAAAACACTCACATGAGATCTACCTTCTTAACAAAGTTTAAAATGTACAAGACAGCATTGTTGACTATAGTACCATGCTGTGCGGCAGATATCTAGAACTTACTCATCTTGCTTAGCTGAAACTTATACCTGTGGAATAGTAACTCCCCATTTCTCCCTCCCCCAGTCCCCGATCACCATTCAATGGTTTGAGCCTATAAATTTGACTATTTTAGATATTTCCTATAAGTGGAATCATGCAGTATCTGTCCTCCTGTTACTGGTGTATTTTACTTGGCATAATGTTTCCAAGGTCCATCTAGAAAAA
The DNA here is from genome assembly GCA_030848825.1 of Tadarida brasiliensis. Lineage (NCBI taxonomy): Eukaryota > Metazoa > Chordata > Mammalia > Chiroptera > Molossidae > Tadarida > Tadarida brasiliensis. Next base: position 79,159,242 of record CM061260.1, read on the forward strand.
AAGGTTCTCCTTTTTAAAGACTGAATAATATTCCTGTGTATATATATTTTTTATTCATTCATTCATCAATAGACATTTAAGTTGTTTCCACATTTTGGCTAGTGTGACTAGTGCTGCAATGAAATGGGAATGCTAATATTTCTTTGATATCCTGATTCCAATTATTAGGGATAAACACCGAGAACTGGTATTGCTGGATCATATGAACTTCTGTTTTTAATTTTTGCACGACTTCATACTGTTTTCCATAGTGGCTGCAGCATTTTGCATTCCCAGCAGCAGTGAACTAGGGTTCCAATGTCTCCATATCCTCACCAACAGTCATCTTTGTTTTTTTTTGTTTTTTTTTTTACGATAGCCATCCCGATGGGTGTGAGTTTATATCTCGTAGTTTTCATTTGTATTAAATTCCAATGGTTTTTTTTTTCAATGGTATTTTTTACAAAAATAGAAAAAGCAATTCTAAAATTCTTATGGAATCACAAAGGACCACCGATAACCACATCAATCTTTAAAAAGAAGAACAAAGCTAGAGATATTACACTTTCTTATTTCAAAATATATTACAAAATTCAGCAACAAAAACACCATGATAGTGGCATAAAGAGAGATATATAGACCAATGGAATAGAATAGAGAGCCTAGAAATAAATTCAAGCAAATATGACATCGACAAGGGTACAAAGAATGTACACGGGAGGAAGGATGGTCGAGTCAACAAATGGTGTTGGGAAAACTGAATATCCACATGCAGAAAGTGGACCCTTATCGGACACCATACACAAAAACCAACTCAACATGGATTAATGACTTAAATGTCATACCTGAAACTATAAAACTCCCAGAAGAAAACAGGGGAAACACTTCATGACATTGGTCTTGGCAGCGATTTCATGAATGTGAAAACAAAAGCACAGGCAACAAAAACATAAATCAACAAGTGGGACTATCTCAAACTAAAAACCTTCTGCACAGCAGAAGAAATCATCAGCAGAGCTAAAAGGCAGACTGTGAAATGGGAGAAATTATTTGCTAACCATATATCTGATAGGGGGTTAATATCTAAAATATATAAGAAACTCATATGCAAAAATAAATAAATAAATAAATAAACAAACAGACATTTAAAAATGGGTCACTAACTTGAATAGAATTTCTCTTAAAAAATACATTCTGCTCTCTTCTTGCTCCACCTTTCATGTGAGCATTTAGAGACAGTTGTAGGGCAAAGCATTAGCGGTATTTTTTTTTTTTTTCTATATTGACTTTAGAGAGAGAGGAAGGGGGAGGGAGAGAGAGAGAAACATCGATGAGAGAGAACATCAATTGGCCTCCTCCTGTATGCCCCCCACTGGGGATCAGGCCCACGACTTGGGCATGTGCCCTGACCGGGAATTAACCTCTTGGTGCATGGATCAACGCTCAACCACTGAGCCACACCAGCCCGACTCATTAGTGGTATTTTAATGTCTGAAGAATCCCCTAGGCTTTGACAATTGCCAGCTCTTTTTTTTTTTTTTTTAACTAGAAACAGTTGATGATGATGATGATGATGATTTGAGAGAGAGAGGGAGGGAGGGAGAAAGAGAGAGAGAGAAACATTGATTTGTTGTTCCACTTATTTATGTATTTATTGGTTGATTCCTATATGTGCCCCATCTGGGGATCGAACCTGTAACCTTGGCATATGGGAAGATGCTCTAACCGACTGAGCTACTCAGACAATTGCCAGCTCTTTAAGACAGGAACTTTATCCATCTTTCTGATCTCCAGGCCTACCACAGCGCCTGACACCCAGGGAGGGGATGATTATTTGATGAATACTTGATTCAAAATTAACACCCATCTGGCCCATGCCCCCGCCCAGTAGGAGGAGAAGTTTATTGGAGTATAAGGAGTCAACACAGCAGTAACAGACCCAAAAGAACTGTCCAGTCCTTCCCAAGTGGCCCAAGGAGGATGTTACTAATTAATAAATAAACATGACATACTTCTTGCTTTAAAGACAAAAGGACTTATTTTCAAAAAACATCAGAGAATCAAAACATAATTGAAGTAGCCATGCATGTACCAAGGGAAGGTTAACAGTTAAGTTCTCTGCTGCTGCCCAGCCGGTGTGGCTCAGTGGTTGAGCGTCAACCCATGAACCAAGAAGTTGCTGGTTCGATTCCCGGTCAGGGCACATGCCCAGGTTGTGGGCTCAATCCCCGGGGGGGAAGGGCGGCATGCGGGAGGCGGCCAATCAATGTTCTCTTTCATCGATGTTTCTATTTCTCTCTCCCTCTCCCTTTCTCTCTCTCTAAAATCAATAAAGAAAAAAAAAGTTCTCTGCTGTTGACCAAGGTTGCCCTACATGGGCAAGGTGAATACCTGAGGTCAACAGAGAGAACATTGTTACTGAACTTTTCAGAATGGGTCCAAAGAAATCAACAAGATAGCTGGAATCTGGAAAACGTGTGTAGAATGCCTACAGGAATAAATCTAGTCTTTTGGTTTTATTTAATTCTTAATTTTAAAGTGTGTGGTTTTCATTATTCTGAGCTTAATGACAATGACATCTAAAGCTAAAGGCAGTCCTGAGGGAAAAGGGGGACCAGTTTTCCTCCATAAGCCTCCTACTTTGAAGAAGACATTTCTTGCTGAATCACACAATCACATAATATTTGGCATACCTTTCCTCGACCTTAAATTTGGAATATATGGAAGTCCTTCCTCACTCTACTCCTCCAGCAAAAAGGAAGCATCTCTCTGGAAGGAGCCTGAACCCGCGTCTGGTGGCCCAGGTACTGCAGCTGCCAGCAGAGGGCCACAGATGGTGTGGCTCGGATAGACCGGGGGGCTAGCAACCCTGAGTCCCACAGGGCAGAAGCAAATAAGAAACAGTTCTTACCAAGCATGCAGCACTGGCCACAGTGATGCCCCCGGACTCAGAGATAAAGATGCAGGCAAAAATACCATCTCCTAGCCTTTCCCTGGAAGGGGTTTGACTGCATATTTCACAAGCCACTGCTTGACAGTTCAGCTTTTAATTAGCACACGTCTAGGTGTTGACTATGAGCCTTCTGGAGCCCCCAAAAAGCCAGTGAGCAGTTCGTCCACCTTCTCCCTCTTGCTTGCTCCAACAAAAATACCAAGTTACTAGTATCTCCCTAAAAGGAGCTTGTCCACACATCGAGCACCCCAACTTTTACAGCTGCTACTCAAGGGAATAGCCTCCAAATCACCGAGCTCTGCAAGCCAACAAGGCTTGCGTTCATGAGTGCCACCAGTGTACAGCAAACAAGAGCTGTTTTAAACAGGTGCAGCCCCAGGAGCTATCCACCATGGAGCTCAGCGCAGAGGGAGCAGGCAACATGCCCATCTCCTCATTTCCCAGCTGCTACTTCTAATCAGTCTGCATCTAGGTTCTGACTGCAACCCTCCCCTTCGGGACACTATGTACAACATACCAGAAATTACATTTGCAATGCAACTACTTAAACATATAATAAAAAACTGTAGGTGTCAATGTCAAAATGTATGATGAGGTATGGTGTTAACCAAGTATTTTAAGTGGTATATGAGCAAAAACCTGTGACCATCATTGCTCTAAGCTGCGTATGGTTGTATCTTGGCTAAAGACATTCAAACTGTCTGTTGGATGCAGCTTGTTTGATGCCACCTGCTGGTCCTGTCCCGACAGCACACCTCCCACCTGACTCAATGGATTTGCCCTACGCAGAGCAGTTCACCTGAACTCCCCCAGACTTCAGGTGCTGTAACAGCAGAGAAAAGAAAATAAAAGAAAAATAACTGAAGAATGATGATGATAATTCAGTAGCCAGAACCTAGAGAGATATGAGGATGTGAGTGGGAGAGTTATGAGAAAAAGTGGGATCTGAATGTCCATGTGAACGCTGAGCATCTTGTGCCTAGCAGTAGGCCATGGTGGTTGCATCTTTAAGGACCAGGTTACAAGGACTGCCTTGCACTCAGGACGTCTGAGATCAGGAAGTAGAATGGAAGACTCAGCTCTTTCATCAGGAAAATCACAGGCTGATGAAGGGATTTGAAATCTCTTGAGGTAGTGTGTAATCTTGGTGCAGATTCCCAGCCTCTTTTTCCAGGCAAAGAAATTAGCTCTGTGAGTGATGATTATAGCCAGGAGGGTATTTTTAAAATACAAAATCAAGCATTTTCACAACTTAAAACCTTTCAGTGATTTCCTAGTAACTGTCAGGCTGACATTCAACCTCTTTAACTTAGCACACAAGTGCTCATGGTCTGGCCCTTGCCTGTCTCTATCTTCATCCCTCAGCACTCCCAGGAAGCACTCTGCATTCGTTCTAGCCACCCCCAGTGACCAGCAGGCCTCGGCTGTGTCTGACTGTTGCCCCAACGTAGTGACTATCTAAAGCTAGCGTGGCTGCCGGGAGAGCTCTTCCTGCTGCTTCACCTGTCCGATGCCTCTTCCTTCAAGACACAACTCAAGCATCATTTCCCAGTCCTCAAGTTTTACTTGTCACCTTTGTGCTCTCAAAGCAACCCAGCATTTACTATATTGTGATATTCACACTCATTCAATTGCTAGCTCTCCTTGTATTTCCTAACAGGCAAGGCCTGGCACCCTAGAGGTAAATCAATGATTGAATTAGGAAATAAATGAATATATAAATGAAAAAATGTACACACAAGGAACAGGGAGATGGGGGAGTTGAGGTAAGAAATAGCAAGAAGTGAAGAATCAGGAGGAAGATTAGGGTGGAAATTGAAGAGACAGAGGGGCAGAGGGGAGCAATGGGATCATCTTGCCCACTTTCCAGGGCAACACACAGGCCTCCATCCCTGCTCAGTGCCTGTGGCCTCACCAGAACAGACAGCAGGCTCCCAAACCAGACCTTCTGTTTGTCAGCTACGTGACCTGGTATAAATTACTAATCTTCTCTAAGCCCCAGTTTCCTCATCTCTGAAACAAAGAAAAGTATAATAGCCTTCGTCATAGAGTTGTTATGAAGATTAAATCAAGTAATGCTTATGAAACACACCTGACACCGTGCCACGTACATAATAAACACACGACAAATGTTAGCTAAAAATGCACTTCTAGCTAATGCTGAGGAATAAGAGAACAGGTTTTTTCTTAGGATGCATAAAGCACATGGCCTAGACTAGGACACTGATATACTCTGATATGAAGTCATTCTCTGATCCAGGACTTCTTAGTTTAGTGCCGAATGCAACAAAACACACCCAAATCAGCAATGTTGAATGTATTCTTTAGCTGAAAGGCAACCACAATTGTAAGCTTGAGTTGGGGGTCAAGAAAATTTTGATATTTCTATGTTAGTGATACAGTTTTAGTGTTTTGTCTTTTAAAACAAAGCCAAAAAAAAAAAAAATCATATGCGTTTGCCATATTAAAGATCTAAGGAAGACCCAGCCCCTCAGCAAAAAGAAGCTTCACTTAATAAGAGTTTGCATTTCTCAAACCTCCCCAGGTTGCAAAGAAATTCTTCTCAAATGAACAGTATCAGAGTGTTTGCATATTCACCCAGCTGCTAGGTTGAATTTGAAGGTAAAATATTATCCAATTGGATTAATTATTATATCACATTGTACTGGATGCTTCTACCATGCATCGTTCTTCTTGGTTGGTCACTTATTAACAATCATCGTCTTGACATTATAAACATGCTGCCCAATCAGTAGTTCCTGGCAGCACTGGCTGATAGCAGTTACTGGAATCTGTATTTGCTGGGTGATTACGTAACAGCTACACCTAGCTGCACAGCTAGTCACGATATTCATGATGTTTGGTCTGAAGAATGTCATATTCACCAGACTGATCTCCTGATTACTCACTGACCATGTTTTGTGTTCTCTACCTTTGTGCCTTTGCTCACTCTCTTCTCTCTGTCCAAAATGGCCTTTCTTCCTTTCCGATTGTCCACATCCTAGAAGTCTTTTAACGTTTAAGTCAGATGCTCTTTTTGTCTGTCATCCACCCAGGAAAAAAATAGTTTGTTTCTGAATTCCCACTGTACTTTGTTTTCTGTACAGTGCTTTTTGCTTTATAGCTTGTATTTTCCTTACTAGCACAATGCTTCGCACACAGTGGCATACCATACGAGTTTATTGAAGTCATGAACTGATGACCCACTACAACTAAGGCTATTATAGATTACTTGAAAATGTAAACAGACATGTCCTCTCAATGAAAACACAACTCCCTATGAGGAAATCCTGCTTTTTAGCCAGCAGCTTAGTCTATTTCTTGTTCATATGCCTCCCAAAGGGCTTGGGAAGGAGACTCTAAACAGAATGAATTCTAGAATTTAATCTCTTATTACTCAAGTAGCTTGGCCTTGTTATTACCTCTTGGATATTAAAACACTGACCTAAGTAGTGGCTGCAAAACTCAGAATTAGAGAAATTTGGAAATGATGGATATAAGTTGGTACTTTGGACTGAAAAAAGAGCAAAGATGCTCTCCATTTGTCCTGTTTATTGATCTTCTCATTCCCAGAAGTGAGAGTCCCAAAGAGCTAGAGACCTTAGAGCCAGGTCAGGGTAAAAATTGGGAGGCTAATAGAGGATATTTATATTTTCAGTGTTACGTGATACTAAAGAATTACATTCAGTTTGGTCAGACTGAGTAATGGCATGCTTGTTATGCAATAGAAAGCCTTATCAGTAGAGATGCATGCTGAGTAATGACATGATTTCTGGGATTTGCTTTGAAATCTCAATAGAAAAGAGGAGGAAGGAAGAGAAATAAAAAGTAAAATGTTGATCATTGTTTTATTAATTGATTAGTATATGGAAGCTCATTATACTGTTCTCCCTACTTTTGTGTACTAAAACATTTCTACACTAAAAAAAAATTTTAAGAAAATAGTTATCCTTTCCAAGTAAGATTTTTATCTGAAATGACAACTAAGGGGGTGAAAGGGGAGTTTTTATTATCTACATCACACCAGTCTGTGCCATTTGATTTAATCCAGAATACTCTGCATCATGGCTGTGTCTTGTTCTGTGTTGAGTAAGTCAGAAAGCTACACATGTGCAGCATAACCTTGAAAAGATATCTGTGGTTTTAACTTCAAGCAAAATAAAGTTATTTACATTGTGTCCTCAATCAAGATTTCAGCCTTATCTCAGCAGACCAGTTCTTTGGTGTCTGTGTGTTGTTTCTTGAAGTCATAGTTATGTTTTAAAAAAATCAGTTATATCAAAAAGGTGGGAGGAGGTGGGGGAAAGGGTGGATCAGAAATAGTCTATAAATTAATAAATTTCCTGGCAGGATATTGTGGTAATAATCCAGGTAAGCACTTAATTATCCAGCATATCTGGCCCTAATTTAAATTTAGCTCTAAAACATTAATGAAATAAAGTGTCTTTTACAGAAGTTAATTAATAATCCTGTCCCTTCCTCTATCAGGCAAAGATCAAATAAATTCAGAACTTTTCCCCTTATCTTTAATCAAAATATCCCCAATTTTCTATTCACTGAGTAATCTACGGCACCAAAAGGATTTGTCATGTTAAATGTTTCCTGTTGTCATTTACAAATAACACCAAGGACTGGGAACCTCAGATACCTAAGGAAGATTTTTCTTAGTGTTTGTTGTTGTTGTTTGTTTGTTTGTTTGTTTTCTGGGATGAGCATGTGTTTCTAGAAAAGAAGAACAACTATACATTTTTGGTCCCAATTTCATCAAGTATCAAATGATAGAAGGTAGTAGAAGGCACTAACTTTATTGATTCACCTAATAGAATTGGCTTACTAACTTACTTCAGGAAAGGAAATGTTCCAGTTAAGTTAAAAAAAAAATAATAACAAAAAAACAGCTCAAGTAAGCCCCTTTATTAGCAGCTATTTGCATAGAAAGAATTTTACAGAGTTGGGTGGCTTACTAGTACTTCAGCAGATCAAGGCTGAGAGAAGTGGAATTAACTAAACTTAGCTGAAAGAAGCCAGTAGAAACTTTAAAATGCACCAGGCTACATTGTCACATTCCTCTGTACGCCTCTGTATATTAGGCTATTTATTGTAGCCATCTCAATCCTTCAGAAAAATTATTAATTCAGCATTTCTATGTTTACAGAATTGAGAGAATATCAATCATTACCTTAAAAAAAGACTTCATAGTCAAATGAAAATTGGGGGAAATACTGGTTCAAGCCAAGTTCAAATATCTCTCTACTTTGGGACGTTTTAGAGCATTTAATATAATTATAGATCTTTAAGAAAGGAAATGTTGTAAGACTCATGCAATGTTCAGAAATCATCTTTAGAACAAGTATTCTAAAAATATATATTGTTTACTATTATCTGAAAATATACCCAGATACACACACACACACACACACACACACACAAAATATAAACCTACTAGAAGATATGAGTGAACCATTTTTTCATTGATGTGAACAAGTATAAAGGCAACTAAAACTGTGCCAGCAAGCCAAGGAATATCTCTCATTCAAAGTAACAAGAGAGACCTATTTTTCCAACAGCCCTTCAGACTGTGGATTCTGGGCAGTACTTCCTTCCTGTTCTAAAAACAGCAAATCTTGAAACTAAGAAACCAATAAGGAAGGAGGTGTCCATCCTCCTTGCTGCTTTTAGGTAAAGAACATTTAGTACTGTGGCAAAAAAAGCAGGCTTCCCACAAATGCCAGGAAACTTACTAAGAGCCGGCCTGACTTTCTGTAAAATGTGGAAAATTTTTTAGTAGGTAAATTACTTTTTTTCTTTTCTTCCCTCAATTAGAGTAAAGTGAGTCTCTTAGCTATCTCCAAAGCTATAGCTATCTACTCAAAGATCATTTTATAAGTTTATGCTATAAGTGATAATGATCATAGCTGCCAAATGGCTGCTTGATGTGGTGAATTTGATTATTTTAGCATAATTATCAGTCAAAACAATTTCCACTCCAATGATCACAACTCTGTTTCAATAACAACAAAAATAATACAAATAATTGAGACCATGACTAGGGCTGATCCCTGAACTGGGTGGCCTTTGATTCCAGTCACTTTGTCCACTGGGACCATCAACACAGATATTACAGGAGTAGTTTGAGCACAGGATTGATATTGTGGACCCATTTTAATTCTTGTATTACATGTTTTCACAACTTCAGTTTCCTTTTCCATTTCTTATTTGTTGGAAAGGAAAATTAAAGCATGTCAGTCTAAATTGTCATACCCTTGTTACACTCTACCAAGAGCTCATTTCCTCTCGCTAGTCATAAAAAAGAGAAGAGAATGCAATTGCCATTACAAACAGTGCTGACACTCTAGCCCATATGCCAAAAATTTGTCTTGTAATTCGTAGTAGAAACAGGAAAGATCATGAAACAGAAAAGCATAATTAAAACCCCATGAATATCTTAAAGTTTTAGAAGGATTTTTTGTTTTTTGTATTTTTATTAAATATGAGCATTTTCTATAGAATAATACATGCCTACCAGTACTTCTTGGATTTTATTGTATTTGTTTATTTCCTACCAGTTATATTCAGTGATTCTATATAAGAAAAATGCTCATAAATGATCTTTTACAATATTTTAAGTAAGTAAGTAATTTTCTTTCAGGAAACAGAAATAAGATATTAACTCTACTGGAGTTATCCCACTGCTGCCACTATTTATTTTAGGGATACCAAACCTTCATGATAATGACCCTGTCTCCAAATATTCCCCAGGGTTCCACTGTGTGGAATACCAGAGCAGCCTGTCTAGGTACTATGGGGAAAAGAGACTTCTTCTCAACTGTGGTTCCAGATTGGAGGCAAAGGAGTAGATCATTTAGAAAAGGCATTAAGTAACTAAGAGATACGATCCAAAGGAAATCCAGAGGACTCATCAATGGACACTAGAATATTAATTTTTGACAAGGTCAAGTGTCTATGTCTACATATAAATTAGAACAGATTAATGGGATACAGTGCCTTAAGTATACAATTCAAGGTACAAGGGCAACAGAAATGACTGGTGTGCCTCCATGACTCAGATTCATTTGCCTGACATCTATACATGAAGATTTTGTCTTTCTGTGGATTAAAAAAAAAAATGTTGTTTGTAAAGGTTAAAACTATAAACTCTAAATGTGAGCTATATTTATTACATTCAGTAACAACCCTTACCAACTAATCTGAAAATCCTTTGAAACTGCTCAAGGATGTAGGATAGACACACCCTTATATGGTGAAGGTCAACCTCCAAATGGGCAGCCTAAGTAGAGCTGGAATTTGTGTGTGTGTGTGTGTGTGTGTGTGTGTGTGTGTGTGTGTGGCTTTTTTTCTTTCTGGACATAGATCTAATCCCTACATAAACACTATTGAATCCATACCATCAACCTGAGAATATATTTTCAGGAATATATGAGGTAAAAAAGAAAGCAAACACCTGTACAATACTTTAATTTTGAATAATATATTGCTCTCAGCTACCAGCTAATAAATTGATGGAAATTAGGTATTTCTCATTTATTTAAGACTAGAGAGAAAAATCACTTCCATGTGATCATATAAAAAAGTATTACTTTTGTACTAGCAGCATAGAATGCCCTTCATATGTTTCCCTTTTTAAGTTCTATTATATGAAGGAAAAAAAATTTCAGCAGAAAATTATGAGAGATGGCAGTTTAAAGCATCTTTTATTTGGAAAATGATGCATTATGCCAGTCCTGAGAAATTACAATGGCTTTTGATACCAAACTAACTTGTATGAACCCTGTAACAGCTTTATGAAAGGATCTGAGATGAGATAAAAGAAAACATTCAATCAAAATTTCAGAATAAAGCCAAGGTCAACTTAAGCTGTGTTTATCAACAGTTATGAATTAGTGGCAAAGGTACAAAATTTTTTTCTTTAAAAATATATGCTACTTTAAATTTTTTAGATAAACTTTGTTGCTTTGTGCATTTTTTAAAAAATATTTTTATTAAAAAATTTAAAAATATAAGAAAATGTTAATATCAGTTTACCAAAGATTATGCCTAATCCAAAATATAATCAATGTACCCCATCACTATCCAATGGGAGCTTAACTAGTCTAATTAAAAAGTGAGTTAAATTCCTAAAAATAGTATCTGCAAGCTAGTTTCAGATATCACAATCCCTTTAAAGATTCTTAGCTAGTGGTCAGACCTGCCCAGGAAAAAGCCATACCCAGCTAACACCTGCAGCCTTTGATGGAAAAACTCTGTCTCATCTTGATGCTGGAGTGGAGAGGTAGGTATATTTAGAGAAAGTCACTGGTGACCAGTCCAGCCTTTCACAAGCATGGGCCTTTGTCTTCTTCATGCTCACCTAATGTCATGATTTTCATTTTCTTTTTCTCACAGTTTTACCTCTTCTCCATGCAACCCAATCCAGCCTCTACAGGTCATTTCACAGAAGTCTAGATGCCAGCCTCAGTTCCACTTATCCTGTTGTTGAAACAGTCTAAGAGGGAAGTAGGTTGGAAATGATTGCCAAGCCCTCTGTAGCAGCTTCAGGGGCAAGACTTGAGCGTCAAATCTCAGCCCATGAATACCCAGGTAAACAAAAGTTAGACACAGTCCTACAAGGGTTTCAATATGGCCAGAGATGAGATGCAACCCTGACAACAATCTAGCACATTTGGAGGGATAAAGATTGGGAAGGAGAGAGGCAGAAGCAGCCAAAGGTCTCAAAGACCACCAATGAACTTGATTTATCAAAACAAATAGAAGTCTCCAGTCATGGTAGACCCCTGCAAATAGCAGGATATCTGTAGGCATTGTCAAGGCAGTCTCATGCTATTGTCCACATGCTATTCCTCTAAGCAGGATGTGTCTATAAATAACCTCTTCTGAAGTTTTCTAGAATCAACCACTTTGAGAAAAATACCTGGAGGTCATAAGAAGAAAGATATGAAGTGAATCTTTGTCTTTGGGAAGTAAATATACTGATATGGATAAATTGAAAATGGTTACTGCTTTCCTTTGTTCCTTGCAAAAAGACAGGCATTTGCTTAATTGCATTGTGACAGAAAAGCCTGTTCTCCATATATGGAATGGACTCCATGCTACTTTTATAGGCAGAAAAATTTTAAGTTTTCATCAGATTATCTATGGAATTAGTCAAATGATGGAACAATAACACTTTCCTAGTGGTTTTGCATGGACCTGGTTACACGTCAAATACAAAGTTAGTTTAAGTGAATCCCCTGTACCAGAATTCTATGGATACCACAGGCATAAGAGGACAGAAACAAAAGATAAATCTGGAGAAGTGAAAAGGAGCAGCCCAGAAAAAAATTCATGGAAACATTTTGATGGAAGAATAAAATCTAAGGAGAATTTTCCATTTATTTTTGGATAGAGTATTGATGGAGTCTAACCATTCTGCAACACCCATAAGAATTTATCCCATGCCCTGGCCGGTTTGGCTCAGCAGTTAGAGCGTTGGCCCACAGACCAGAGAGTCCCGGGTTCGGTTACCACTAAGGGCGCATGCCTCGGTTGCAGTTTGTTCCCGGCCCCGGTTGGGGTTGTGTGGGTGGCAGCCAGTCGATGTTTCTCTCTCTCTCTCTAAAAAAAAAAAAAAAGAATTTATCCCAACTAGAGTTCTTGCACGCAACCCTTGTTTATTTAGTACAGATGTTAAAAACTGTATGGAAAGAATGAGTAATGGGATTAATGTGTAGCTTGAATATTATTTATCCTTTTTACTTTTCCATTTCAGTCCTTCAGTTAGCCTTTCTTTTTTTAAATGTTTTATCATTCACTTGGCACTTTGCAGGGTGTATGTGGAAAACTTTATTTTAGTACACAATAAAAGAATGTTGTTGATTCTGTCTGTATACTCTATATATTTTTTTAGTTTTTTTCTATCACTCATATTCAATGAAAACCAAAAACCAACTATAGGTCATTTTATTTTTACATTTCTTAATGAAATTCAACAAATTCTTCACAAATCCTTCCCTCTTTGCATGAATTTACAAGTCACAATCTTAGTCAAAAAGAACCATAGCTCATTTTCATAAATGTATATTTGATATCTCTGTGTTGTCTTATGTAAACAACTCAGGCAATAAAGAACAATACAAAGAGAGAGAGAGAGAGAGAGAGAAAGAGAGAGAGAGAGAGAGAATGAATATCACATGAAGTCCAGCACCCAGAGATTTCCAGTGTTAGTGGGAAATCTATATTTTGCTAAGTATACACCTCAATGCATTTCTGTGCCTATAGACACATGTGGAAATGAACATACAGACTTATATGAAGGGGATCTTTCTACTCAGACTGGGTGATGCAATACTTTTTCACTCCACCACATCTTGGAATTAATTTCATGTTCATAAATATAGACCTCCAAGAGGTCTGCAAGGCCGCGTATAATCTGGCCCTGCACCTCTCCTACTCATCTGCAGTGTCTAACCCCTTTACTCATCCCACTTCAGCCCCTGGCCTCTTTGTTATCCCTAAACACACAAAGCTTCTTCCTACCTGAGGGCCTTTTTATTTTCTGTTTCCATGTTCTTACAATGCTTTTGCTACAGTTCTTTCTTTGACAGGCCACCTAATGTCATTCACGTCTCAGCTCTGATGTCCCCTCTCAGAGAGGCCTTCCTCAATGACTCACTCTATCTAAAAGGGCCACTCAGCCACTCTATATCTCATCACTGTGAGTTGTTTTCATCATAATCTTATCTTTGTCTAAAATAACCTTATTAGTCTGTCAATTGACCAGGGCATTTTTTTAAATAAATCCTTTAAACAGCAATTAGATTAATAAACTGACCAACTAGCTATACTTTCATTAAATCAAAATATTACCAGAACCTAAGACTTCAACAAGAATGGGAATTAATTTAGAATAACTGATAGATCATTAAGTTATATCTCTTAACAGAAAAAAGCAGCTGAAATTTCCTCCAGAGCTTGGCAAGAATCCTGACAGTTATTGTTTATAAGTTAAAGATTTAAGCTAGCTTTCCATAGCTGTTCTTATTATAATATTTATAAACTGTTGGAGAGTTGATAAAATCTAAATTTTAGGCATCATAAGCTTTCAATCAGTTAAATTAACTTTATGTTGTAAGGAAGATTTAAAGCTTACTTAACTGATGAGGTTTCTATGACATAAAAATGGTAATAAAATACTTTTTTCAGCCTGGCCAGTGTGGCTTAGTGGTTGAGCATTGACCCATACACCAAGAGGTTGCCGGTTCGATTCCCGGTCAGGGCACATGCCCAGGTTGTGGGACTGATCCCCAGTGGGGGGCATGCAGGAGGCAGCCAATTGATGTTCTCTCTCATCAATGTTTCCATCTCTCTCTCCCTCTCCCTTTCTCTGTCTCTCTAATATATTAATAAAGAAAAAATATATATTTTTAATACTTTTTTCAAAAATCCAGTGATCATCAGCTTCCTGTCAAGATGGCAGCGTAGGTAAACATGGTACTTGGAATGAGAGGAACAGAAGTTCTATAACTAAGGATATAAAAAAGAAGCTATATCAAGACTAGTAGGAGGAGCAGAGACACAGAACGGGCTGGTCCTATGCCCATGAGTGGTGGTAAAAAATTAGGAGGGGTACCTTGGCTGCAAAGGTCCTTCTTAAGGAGTGAGGTGTCCTGGCCCCACATCAGAGTTCTAGTGCTGGGAAGAGAAGTCCCCATAACTTCTGGCTGTAAAAAACAGCGAGGATTGTGGCTGAGTGAGACAGAGGTTTCTGGAGTCCCAAGTATTTTTCTTAAAGGGCTCACGTGGACTTATTCAGACTTACTGGCTCTAAGCTCCAGTGCTTGGGGAAGCAGCTCGAAAGGTGCCAGGGACATAGAGAGAGGAACTGAATTGTCTGACATCAGGACAAGGGCTAGACAGAGAACATTTTGACAGCTGCCAGAGGGGAGGGAGGTTGGGGGGGGATGGATGAAAAAAGTGAAGGGATTAAGAAGCACAAATTGGTAGTTACAGATCAGTCATGGGGATGTAGGGTACAGATATAGTAAATAATATTGTAATAACTCTATATGGTGTCAGATTTATCAGGGTGATCACTTTGTATGTTACATAAATATCTAATCACAGGGTTGTATACCTGAAACTAATATAATATCATATGTCAACTGTAATTGAAAAAGATTTTTTAATCCACTGATGAAAAATTAATCTGCCAAAAAATCTATAATCAGATTTTCTATAAGTAGTTGTAAATATAGATAATATCATTTGAGAAGATACAGTCATCTCTTCTGTGAGGAAAAATAATTATTTTAGAAACATTTGGAAATTATGACATGATCCAATTAACATAAATACCTTGGAACTTGAGTGAAAAAGAAGACTAAGGATTCTAAAAATAATTTAATAAAGAGCAAATTATTTGATTTAAAATAAAAATGAAAACTACAATTTTGAGGGGTGTTTTTGTTTGTGTTGTTTCTTAGTTATACATCCGTAGGGCTCGAGGACTGTCATTTGGAAGTACTCATTAGTGCAACATGACAAGTGAACATTAGGCACCAATACTTGAAACTATATACAATAAAAAAATAATTAGTAAAAAAAAATTGCTGTAGGATTCACCACAAATTGCTTGTAGTTCATTTACTGAAAAAATGTATTTTCCATTTTAAAAGATATTTGAAAATTTAACATTCTTTTCTTCCCACTGAACTGTATTTTTTATTTATTTATTTTTTTAGGAAATGTTTGACCTGCAGTTGGCTCTGGGTAACTATTAAATATGGACTTGTTACCTCTACCCAGTACTTGAACTCATTAAAGGAGTAAAGCAGTTGATTTCATAATTCTACAGAAAGTTAACTTGTGGAAATACCTGCTATAATTCAAATATTCTGAGTTTGCCAAATGAAATTAAATGGTGAAATTAATAATTTTGGAAATGGTTGTTTTGTACTTCTGGAATGAATTATTTTTTTTCTGTTGTTTAATGGAGCATATTACAAAGACTTCAGTCTTCAGTCTGGAGACTGGGTTTGGTAAATATCTTGGACTTTCCATATACTCAACCAAACCGGTGAGCCAATCTTTTATCTATAAAACTTAAAATCAAATTCCAGTTTATCATTCAGTAATTTAATTAACTGTTATGTTATTATATACTAGACATAGTAAATGATATGTTATAGAGACTCTGGATTCTATTATCTTCCGTTGAAGCATGTTGATTTGTTTTTCTACAGGCAATTACTAATTGTGCAAATCACCCCAGGTCCCATGCAACCCCACAGTGGTGGTAGGGAGACAGCTATTGTGACTGAACAGGAGGGGAACCCTGCTCTCTCAACAGAATGACCTGATTCTTGGTGATGCCAAGAATGTTGAAAGAAGTCCCATTGCTTTTTTTTCTCTCTATCCTACCATTGTTAACCCCAAAGACAAAGGCAGTTGCAGGAAATACTATGGAACAAAATAGGGAGACTAAAGCTCTAGCTTTCCTGCCAGGGGAATGGGGGGGAAAGGAAAATACAGAAAGTGTCAGGAACATTACAGAGAGAAAAGAGCTAGAGACAATGATCCTATATAGTTGTAAGTGAAATCTTGGACTCACTTCAAAGTGTGGATGAATGGATCTAACCTTAAATAACGTACCAAAAGTTTTGAGAAGTGAACTATACGATAGATCACTGACCAGATCCCAGACTAGCCACTGGTAATACTCACATAGGACAAATCAGAAAAGCACTATACAGACTTTGAAAACTAAACTGACAGGAAGCCATAGTTCACAGAAGGTGAGTAGGACCTGAGCCTAACCAGGCTGATGGCCTCCAAAAGAAAAAAAAAAAAAAAGAATCCCAAATAATTTAAACAAGACCTAAAGTCATATAACAGAATATTCAAAATATCAGGATACGTTGCAAAATTATTTGATATACAAAAATACGAAAATCTCAACATCTTGCAAAGGAAAAAGAAATTGGCAGATATTAACACAGGATGACATGGATGTTGAAATGATCAGATAACACCTGTAAAGCAGCTATTGTTTCAAGGAGTCAAGTAACTACTCAGGAAGCAAATAGAAAGCTGAAAGATCTTAGCATATAAATAGAATATATTTTTTAAAAAAACCCAAATGGATATATTAGAACTTTAAAAAGTTCACTGGATGAGGTTAATAGCAAATGGAAGTGATAGAGAAAAGTCTTAGTGGACTTGAAGATTGATCAATAGAAATTACTTAATCTGAATAAAAACAAAAAAAAATGTAAAAAAATAAACAGAGCCTCAGAGGCCTATGGTACAATGTCAAAAGATTTAACATTGATGCCATTCAAATCTCAAAAGAAGAGTAAAAAGAATAAGGTGCAGAGAAAAATATTTGAATAAGTAATGGCTGAAAACTTCCTAAATTAGGCAAAAGACATAAACTTACAGATTCAAACTCAGTGAATCCCAAAACAGTATAAACTAAATGAGATTGATGCCCATATACATCATCATCAAACTTCTGGAAACTAAAGGCAAAGAACATGTCTTGAAAGAGGCCAGAGAAAGACACATTACATAGAGGGGAAACAACAATTTGAAGGACCACAGATTTCTGAAGAGAAACCATGGATGTCTGGAGGACTAAATTTTTAATGTGCTGAAATAAAATAACTGTCAACTCAGAGTTTATATCTTTCAAAAATGAAGAGGAAATTGAAACTATCAGATGAAGTAAAACTAAAAGAATTTATCAACAGCAGACTTATTCTGAAAGAAATTCTAAAGGAAGATCTAAAGAAAGAAGGCAAATGATATCAAAGTGATACTTGAACTTTGGAAGTAAAGGAAGGTCAACAGAAATGGCAACTACTTGGATAAATATGACACTATTTTTCTGCTCAGTACTTTAAATATTTATGATGGCTGAAATAAAAAATGATAACATTGTTCCATGTGATCTCAATGTATGTCAGTATAATGCATTTTAAAATTACAGCATTAGGGGATCAGATCTATAGGACAGTAAAATTTCTACATTTCACATGAAGTAATAAAATATTAATTCTATGTAATTAAGCATAAATATATTATAATCTCTACAGCCACCACTACAGTACATACACATATACAAAGGTATAATAAAAAACTCAATAAATAAATTAAAAGGGAATACTGAAAAATACTCAAACATCACAAAAGAAGACAGAAAGAAGAAATTGAGAAACAAAAATCACAGAAAAGCCCTGGGTGGTTTGGCTCAGCAGTTAGAGCATCAGCCTGTGGACAGGAGAGTCGAAGGTTCGATTTCAGGTCAAAGGCACATACCTCGGTCACAGGTTCAATCCCCGGCCCTGAACGGGGTCATGCAGGAAGCAGCCAATCAATGTGTCTTTCTCAAATCAATGTTTCTCTCTCTCTCTCCCTCCCACTCTATCTAAAAATAAATAGAAAAATATCCTCAGGTGAGGATTAAAAAAAAAAAAACACGGAAAGTAACAGAAAGAATAATAAAACATAAAACAGCAGACCTACTTTAAACATGTATAAATCCAATAAAATAAATAATTACATTAAGAAAGAGATAAACCAAAGAACGTATATACATGTGTGCATAACCAATGGACACAGACAACAGTGCAGTGAAGGCAGGGGAGACAGGAGCAAGGAGGAGGACATCAGTGGGGGGAAAAAAGGAGGGACATCTGTAATATTTTCAACAACAAAGATACATTTTTTAAAAAAGAATAAATGCTTCAAATACACCAATTTAAAAACGGAGATTTTAAGCCCTAGCCGGTTTGGCTCAGTGGTTTGGCCCACAGACCAAAGAATCACGGGTTCGATTCCGGCGAAGGACAGGTACCTCGGTTGCGGTTTGGTCCCCGGCCCTAGTAGGGGTTGTGCGGGAGGCAACCAGTCAGTGTGTCTCTCTCACATCGATGTTTCTTTCCCTCTCTCTCTCCCTCCCACTCTCCTTACCACTCTATCTGAAGATAAATGGAAAAAAATATCCTCAGGTGAGGATTTTAAAAAAAGGAGATTTTGGGATGTACAAAAAGAGACAAAACTGTATGCCACAATAAACCCACTGTAAATATAATAATATAGGTAAATTAAAAGTTAAAAACTACACGGAGCGGGGGAGCCGGGAGATGCCCCCACCGCGGGGGAGCCCAGGCAGAGCGGGGGAGCCGGGCGACCCCCTCACCAACGGAGGAAGCCGGCAACACACAGGAGAACTGAGCAAACTGAACAACGAAATTGACCCAGAGACATGGAGGGTGGAGTACAGGATGACGGGCCTCAGAGGAGGGGGGGAGGCGGGGGAAAGAGATAAATCACAGAGCCTATGTGCATGGGTGCATAACCAACGGACATGGACAACAGGGATGGGGAGGAGGAGAAGGGGAGGGGGAGGAGGGTGTCAATGGGGGAAAAAAAGGAAAAACATCTGTAACAAAAACAAATTAAAATAAAATAAATTATAAAAAAAAAAAGTTAAAAACTACAAAAGAGGTAGTGTACAAGTACTAATCAAAAGAAAGTAGGGTAGGGTGTCTTGGGGGGGGAAGAAGAAACATCTGCAACAAAAATAAATTAATTAATAAAAAATAAAATAAAATAAAAAAAGAAAGTAGGAATGACTATTAATATCAGAAAAAAGAAAGCTTAGGGCAAGAAAAAGTTAACAGGGGTAAAGAGAGGCAATATCTAATGAATAAAGAGTAAGTTACCTTGAAGACATAACAATCCTAAACATGTATTATCCAACAACAGAGCCTCAAAATACGAGACAAAAATTTATGGAATTAAAAAGAGAACTTTGGAATTGTAGTTGAAGACTTCAACACTCGTTTAGTAATCAATAGAATGAGTAGATTTTTAAAAATTAGCAAAGATTATAGAAGCCCAGACAATACTATCAACTAACTGCATCTAATTAACATTTATAAAATTCCACTGAATGACAATACACGTTCTGCTCAAGTGCAGATAAAACATATTTCAAGATAAACCATATCCTGGGTCAAAACAAACTTAACAAAGAATTTTAATGAAACCAGACAAAATATGTTCTCTGATCATAATAGAATTAACTGAAATTCAATAACAGGAAGATAACTGAAAAATCTCCAAATACCTGGTAACCAAACAACAGAATTCTAAATAATCTATGGATCAAAAAGGGAATTGCAAGGAAAATTGAAAAATATTTTGAACTAAATGAAAATGAAGAAAATTAAACATATTAAAATTTGTGGGATATAGCCAAAGCAGTGTTTGGAGAGATATTTATATCATTCAAAACTTATATTAGAAAAAAGGATATTACTCAAATCAACAATTTAAAAATTTACCTTAAACTAAAAAAAAGGCAAAAATATATCCAAAGCAAGAAAGAGAAAGGAAATAATAAAGAGCAGATATCAATAAAATTAAAAACAAAAATAATACAGAAAATCAATATACCAACAATTGTTTTTTTAAAAAACAATGATAAAATTAATAAACTTCTACCAAATGTCAAAGGAAAATAGAGAACACACAAATTAACATTATCAGGGATAAAATAAGAGATATTACTACAGACCCTGCAGACACCAAAAGGGTAATAAGAGAATACTACAAACAACTCTACACACATAAATTTTAAACCTCAGATTAAATGGACTGATTTTTCCAAACACACAAACTACCACAACTCACCTAATATGAAATATGTAATTTGAATGATTCTATATCTATTAAATAAATTTAATTCATAGTTTATAAACTTTCCTAAAATGAAAACTCCATACCCTGATGATTTTACTGGTAAATTTTACCAAAGATTTGAAGAATAGCGCCCGGCTAGCTCAGTCGGTAGAGCATGAGACTCTTAAAGTAGACAACATCAGTTCTACAAGTATCTCCCACAAAACAGAAGAGGAAGTAACATTTTCCAGCGCATTCTGCAAGGCCAGCCTTACCCTGATATTAGAACTAGAAAAAGACATTAAGTACAAAGAAAGAAAATTGCAGGCCAATACAATGCTGGGGGAGGGGGGCGGGATTGGAAGGAGGGTGTCGGGGGGGGGGGAGGAGGAAAAACATCTATAACAAAAATAAATTAATAAAAATTTCAAAAAAAAAATCTCCCATCAAACTAGAAATAGAAGGAAACTTCCTTAACCTGATGCATCTACAAAAATCCCACACCATAATCAATGGTAAAAAGCTGAATACTTTTCCTCTAAGATCAGGTACAAGGCAAAGATTTCCACTCTCACCACTCCTATCCAGTACTACTGTATTGTATGTTCCAGCCAGTGCGATAGGCAAAAAACAAACAAACAAACAAACAAAAGAACAACACACACAAAAAATATATATATACAGATTAAAACAGAGAAATAAAACCGTCCCTATTTGCAGATGAAATGATTGTCTACATAGAAAATTTGAAGAAATTTTAAAAAGGGGAGGAGGGCCCTGACTGGTTTGGCTCAGCGGTTAGAGCGTTGGCTTGAGGTCCAAACAGACCCAGGTTCGGTTCCCGCTGAGGGCATGTACTTTGGTTGCAGTTTGTCCCCGGCCCTGGTTGGTCGTGCGGGTGGCAGCCACTCGATGTGTCCCTTTCACGTCGATGTTTCTCTCTCTCTCTCTTCCTCTCTCTCTCTCCCACTCTATCTGAACAAAAAATGAAAAAATGTCCTCGGGTGAGGATAAAAAAGAAAAAAAAAAGGGGGGGGGAGGAGGTCCTAGAACTTAGAAGTAAATTTAGCAAGATCTCAGGATTCAAATATTAATAGTATTTTATACTGTAATAGTAAACAATTGGATGCTGAAATTTTAAAAAATACTATAGCTAACCACTCCAAAAATAAACAAACAAAAACAATTAGGTATAAATCTTTAAAAATATGTGCAGAATCTATATGCAGAAAACTGCAGAACATTAATGAAAAAAAAGGAAGTTTTATGTAAATGAAGATATATGACAAATACTACATACTGCTCAGCAATTAAAAAAGAACAAAGTGATGATGCATGCAACCACATGAATTAACTTTTTAAACAGTATGCTGAAAGAAAGAAGTCAGACACAAAGGAGCACATTATTTCATTCATATGATGCAAAATTAATCTATTTCTCTGAATAATGGTTGTCTATGGAGCATGGTGATTCAAAGGGGGCATAGGAGACTTTCAGGGGTGATGGAAATGTTCTATATCTTGATTGGTGTGGTAGTTGTACAAATATATTCGTTCATTCCGTTTTACACTTAGGATTTGTGGATTTCACTGTAAATAAATTTTATCTTAAAGATTATTTAGTAATCTGTTTCTGCTTCTGGCCATTTAAGCTTCAGAAATCTTAGAGTCCAGACTCTAAGCTCCCTATCACAAGTACATCTAAATCCTCTGCATAATTTGTTATTGAACATCCCAAGAAGAAGATATTCTCCTTCCTTAATAACTTACTCTACATGTCCTCCCTAAGAAATTTCATATTCTGAAAACAATTTTCTAGGCCATTCTTTCCACTGAGAAAATGTTTAATTATTTGTGTAATTAAACATATGTATTTTTTAAAGGCTAGCCTCTATGATTAACCTGGGGTCTTTCTAACTTCATACATTTTAGGAAGAAGCTCCTCAATAAAATTTCAGACAAGTCTGGTGGGGAATTGTCCATGAAAGAAGCTAAAAGAGGTAGAAAAAATAGAACTAATATGTGGACAATTAGCTCCTGACTTAGGGTTTGAAAATGGATAGAACTCCTCAAAAACTCCAAGAAGGTCAGGATGAACTTATGGGAACGTTGCAAAAGGGACGGCACAGCTGACAAGGTTGAGCACAATCAGCTTCGTTTCTGCTTTCCCATCTCACCTTCGCCTCTCTTCTCACAGGTCACCACTGAACAAAAGTATTCTCACTAGAAGAATGAACAGTGAGTTTCTGCTGATAAGGAAATCAGCCCTTCCATGTTAAGATAACATTATACTGGTAATAAAAGAATAAATTTCAGCAAAATGCTGGATCGTTGTATTTCCTGTTTACATAATATGATCACTTTCAAACATATCTTCATCCCTTTCAAAAACTTTTCTGAAGTTTGCTGGCTATGGCCACAGTTCCACTTCTCTGACCCCTCTCCTGAGGAGTTACCAGGTTATTTGATTTCTCTCCCCCCCACCCCATTTAAGTGGCACAAGGCAGGACCTTCCACCTCCTCTACCCTCAAGGCAATTTTCAGAAAGAGTCCTAGTTCATAACTTA
This sequence comes from Tadarida brasiliensis, assembly GCA_030848825.1. Lineage (NCBI taxonomy): Eukaryota > Metazoa > Chordata > Mammalia > Chiroptera > Molossidae > Tadarida > Tadarida brasiliensis. Next base: position 79,182,426 of record CM061260.1, read on the forward strand.
CACATAAATAAAATCTTTAATTCGGATTCACATGCTTTGTGCTGACAGGCATCTGTGGAAAATGCGTCGAGGGATAAGTTTCACATTTGGTTTAATATAGTACAGAACAGAAACACCAGCTACGGGATGGCAAGATGATTCATGATCCAAATCAATTAATTCAGGGGAAACAGCATTTCATGGGTGACCACAAAAATGTAAGAACTCCAGAAACACATAGAAGGCAGGGATTTTCACCAGCACAAAATGGGGAGTTGACAAAATTATATCTCTAGGGTGACCATCTGGCATGGGAATGGCATGCTAGAATCACCATAAGAGTTAGGAGGACTTCCCAGAGATTCTAAAGGGAATTCTGTCTCCTCCTGAACAAGAGCAGAAAGATTTTTCTGGCTCAGGAGGTACTGAAAGGTTATTTTCATTCTCATCTAAGCTTCATGGCCCCCAACATCCTCCAAGTGATTTAGGCAAATTTTCTGGTGCCAGGTAATTAATACTTTCTGAACAGCTCAGCCTTGATTTAAAAAAATAAAATAAAAGAATACTTTTATTATGCATCTCAGTAATACCAGGAAGGAAAATTCTATTTCTATGCCAGTACATCCAATTAGCATTTAGAGAGAAGTTGTTGGGCTTGTTTGATTGATTGTTCCAAGAGGTGGCAATACTTCTGAGGGCTGTGAGAAGAATGTTCTTTGACTCCACCTTAACTGAGGTTCAGTGAATGTGACTGCGGCCCTTGTAAGTGCGTTGATCTAGGCATCAGCAGTGAGCAAAAACAATCATTGCAAAAAGAGAAAATATAACGAAACTTGCAATCATGTACTAAGAAAAGTAATGGCGGCTGTTCTCAAATATTAAGCAAAGAATCCCCCTTCTGACAACTGAGTCAGTGTTCTCCTTTTCTTCATCTGTCTGCGTTCATATGAATAAAATAAGATCATGAACGATGTGGCGAATCCAATCAATCTATTTAACCTCACAAAATTTCATGGTACAAGTTTATTTGCTAAATATAAAATAACTTATAATTTGTAAACTACTCATTGCTTGGAAAAATACCAGGTGATATCATATGAAGTGTGAATTAAGTAAAATGTATCATTGGTTCCTCCATATGTTGCCTTTCTGTGATTTTTTCCCACCCCACCCCCGTGTCCTTTATCTAGATAGACACTGTCCATTATGGGGGCCACTAGCCACATGTGGTTATTGAAATTCCAATTTAAATGAATTAACATTTAAAATTCAGTTTCTCAGTCACACCAGACATACTTCAAGAGCTCAATAGTCAACGCAACTAACAAGGACTGTGTTCAATAGCACCGATCTACATTGTCATCACTGCAGAAAGTTCCAGAGCACAGTGCTGGTCCAAACTCTTAGAGTTTTTGCTATCCTCTCTTTGGCCAGGGCGCTTCCCACCCAGGGCATGCCTTCCCAAGAATTTCCCTATATTTTTCTTCCTTCCACTTCTTTTGCTTTCATAGTTTCCCTGAGCCTTCTCATGGTTCCCCATAGAAAGTACTATTTTGTAATTCTTTCCTAGAGGGCCTTCCTCTCAACTTAACTTGATAAACTAACGAGGGAATGAGGCTATGGCCCTTATTAGTGCTTAGGTAATTTGTAGATGCACAGAATTAATGTGTTCTTTCTCTAAAGTAACACATGTATATAGCAGGAAGCTTCTGGAAATACTATGCGTTTACACCAAGGGCTGACTCTAAAAGTGGTGGTTTTAAGCACTGTGGTAGCCTGGAAACTTTGATGAATCAACCTCAGAACTCAAGAACCTTCGGAGCACCTTTCAAATCACATTTCCTGTTCACCCATACTGGCCTCGGTCACTCTGTTGTTTTGTCTCCTAGGAGTGCTGGGCTATCTGATACTACATGTTACCATTAAGGAGGTAATGTTATGCTTCTGACAAAGAATAGGAATAGTAGGTCAACAGAAATGTTTGTTTTGCTTGTAACTATGAAAATTGTTAGAGTTCAGGGTGGGGTGTTGGTATCATAATCCATTCACTCTTTGTCCATTCTGGGCTCCCTGCCAAGACACCTCACAAACAATTAATGGCAAAATAAGAGATAAGGCTCTTAGGAATAGTTTGGCAAGTGTTTCCTTCTCCCCCAGCATAGGGCTCTGATAAAAACTGAACTGGCAAATTCAGCTTAGGCCAGGAGACCTAAGAAAAGAAAGAAGAAAAGAGACTTCACCCTCTAAGTCAGATGATCAGGTGTGCAAACAGACGCTGGTTTGCACTGCAGGTCCGAGCACTGAGTCAGAGAGGCAATGATCCACTGTGCCCCAGCGGAGCCGTTCTTCCTTGTCTGCTTACCGCAAGCAACAGGGAGTCGACAGAAATCCCCACCTCCTCTCCTAACATGTTCAAGAAAAAGGGTAAATGAGAAAACAAAGATAGCCAGAGAGAGTCTCAGGAGAGACTCATGTGCCACACACACCACGTCCCACATTCTGGATTCAGCTGATTGCTTCCTCGGGAGGTCATTTCACTTGATCGTCTACCTGCAGAAATTTTTATATTTCCGAAACTGCACCTTCACAAGGAAAAGAATATAATCAATGGCATCTCTCACATGTTTTGTAATGTATTTCTGGAGTTTAGGGGATTTTTTCATTGTTCATTGAAGTATTTGATATACATGGCTTTAATAGTGAAATAGTGCTAAAAAAAATTGTATCAAAAAAGCAGTAACCTGGTCTCACCCTACCCTGACCCAGAAGCTACCACTTCGATCTCTTTCTAGCTATTTCTTCTGGTAGATACCTGAATATATCTAAATACTGTTTTATACTACTACCCCTTTAAAACACTCTGTTATGGAAAATGTCAAACCCATGCACGTTACTTAGAGTAGCATGATGAACTCACCCATGTATGCATCACTTAGTTTCAGTTATTATCAACACATAGCCAATCTTATTTCATCTATACACCTATTTATTCACCCACCGGCCTCACCTGTATTTTTAAAGCAATACAAAATATATCATATTAACCATAAATATCCCAATATAAATCACTAAATAAAGGTCTCATTAAAAAATATATTATTGTAGCCTTGAACAGTTTGGCTCAGCGATTAGAGTGTCAGCCCGTGGACCAGAGAGTCTCGGTTTTGATTCTGGTCAAGGGCACACACCTTGGTTGTGGTTGGGTCTCTGGTTCTGGTCAGGGTTGTGTGGGAGGCAACCAATCGATGTGTCTCTCTCACATCAATGTTTCTCTCTGTCTCTCTCTGTCTCTCTCTGTCTCTCTCTGTCCCCCTCCCTCACACTCTATCTGAAGATAAATGAAACAATATCCTTGGGTGAGGATTTAAATTATATATATATATATATATATATATATATATATATATATGTATATATATATGTATATATATATATGTATATAATTGCAATACCATTATCACACATCCAAATTTAACAATTATTAAAATATCAAATATCTAGTTATTGATGATATTTTTCCAATTGTCTCATAAATCTTTATAATTGTTTTATATAAGTCAGGATTAAAAAAACAAAGTTTTTGTTTTTTATTTTTGGGAGAGTATTTGTTTTGTTTTACTGTGTTATTTAAGTCTCCTTTCTTTTAATCTATGGTAGTGGCTTTCAACTCCAGGCGATGTTTGTCTGGAGAAATTTTTGATGGTCACAACCTGGGGACCAAGATGCAGAGTACCAGTGACATGTAGTGGGTAGAGACAGGTATTCTGCTAAAAAACTCTACAATGCACATGACTGCCCGAATAACAAAGAATTACCTAGCCAAAACATCAATAGTGGCAAGATGAGAAACCCTGATCCACACAATACAGGATTCCATTCTCCCCATCCCCTTATAATCTTGAAGGAACCAAGTCATTTAACCCCTGAGCTTTCCACATTCTGGATTTTGATGATTGTATCACCATTTCGTCTTACAACATGTTCCTCATTCCCTATACTCTGGAAATTAGAAATAAAGAGGGAATACGTTGATACATTAAACTAACAGAGAACATATTGAAATACTAAAGTCCAAGTGCAAAAATGTGAATCAGGCATTTGGATTATAAGCTATCAGACATTCAGATATGTAAAGGGCCTCAGGCTTTTTTTTAGTCCATTCTTCTTATTTTTGCAAAATGAGGACCCTGAGACCTAGGAACCTTACTTGGCTAAGTGCACAACCAAATTTCTTGAATCTCTACCTCTTTGAAATTTGATGAATAGCTCTATTTTTTGAGAGATAGAGGCTCAATCTGATTAAGGTTTGCTTTTTTTGGCTAGAATACTTCATGTGTGGTGATGTGTACTTGCATTAGAAGGCATGTAATATCTGGTTGTCTCTTTTGCTAGCGACCGTGATGGTCCTTGCCTAAAGACATCATTTCATTAGGACTTCTCACCAAAGTTGTAATTGATTTATTTCTTCCTATTGAGACATTCTTTAATGAAAATGCCTTTACTTTTTTGGAAAATAAACATATCAATGTTCACTATTAAAAAATACAAATGCAATATTCAGTTTTATGTACCGTGGATTATGATAATAGCTCCCAAAATAACCACTCTAAAACTTTGGCTTATATTTCTTACACTTTTTGTTTTTTCTATTAAAATGTAAATTTAAGTAAAGATAAAGTTTAAAAAGAATGTCACTGTGTTCTTTCTCCTTTTTTCCCCCTGATTACAGTGTCTTTTTTCAATCTGCTTTTAAGACTTTTTCTCTTTTTAAAAATTTTATGAATATTTGACAATTATTGAAGTTGACATATTACACTTTGAACATTTAATTAAACTTTAATTATTATTTTATAATTTTCTTTTGTATTTTTTCTCATAAAACCCTTTACTCAGATCTCCATTTTTTTTTTTTTTACAGTTTACTTTCAATATTTTTTTGTGTTGGTTTCAGGTGTACAGCATAGTGGCTAGATAGTCATATACTTTACAAAGTGTTCCTTTCAGTATTTCTAATACCCACCTGGCACTATACAGAGTTATTACAATATTACTGACTATGTTCCCTATGCTATACTTTGCATCCATGTGACTATTTGTAACTGTCAATTTGTACTTCTTAATCCCTATGGGTTTTTTTAAAAAAATAGTTCTTCTCTCTTCATTTATTTTTCTATTTTCAAATTATTCTTTGCCATTGAGATAGATGGCCACACACTCTTTGATGTTCCTGCCATCAAGACTGGGCTTTGTGCTCCCTTCTCTAGAACATGGGTGGGCTCTGTGATTGTTTGGACCATCAGACTAAGAAATGAGGCTATGCCAGTATTTGGCCCAGTCCTTTAAAAACTGGCAGCTTCCACTGTCTGTCTCTTGGGACACTTGCTCTTGAGATCCAACCATCATGTCAAGGGGAAGCCCAAGCAGCCTCATGGAAAGGCTCATGTAGAGAAACACTGAGACTCTCAGCAGATAGTCTTAGCTGAACTCTGGCTGACAGACAGTCACTTGCCAGCCAGCCATGTGAGTGGGCCTTCTTAGAAGTAAATCATCCTACCTTACTTAAGCCATTTCAGTTATTGTGACCTAGAGAAAGACTATTCCTGCTAAGCTCTACTCCGACTACAGCTTCATGAACCAAAGTTTTTGTTTTAAGCCAATAAATTTTGAAGCATTTTTAAGGCAATAAATAACCAGAATAGCCATAGAGGTTTTTGTTTTTAAATTGGAACCAGATCTATCAATCTTTTTCTTATAATTTATAATCTTATATAGTATAAAGATAATCCTTTCCCATTCCAAAATAGAAATTGTAATTACTTTTAACTGTTTTATAATTTACTGTTTTCATTTTAAATCGTCAATCTTTAAATCTCTTAATCCATGTAAAATTATTTTGTAATTGATATGAAATAGGATCTAGCTTTGTTTTTTCCAAATGATCACTCAATTGCTGCTCACAAATCATTAAACAATTTATAATTTTCCCAGTAATGCAATTATTTCATCAAAGAAATGCTAAATCTCCATATACTAAATATGTACATATACCTATTTTTGTGCTAGTTTCATCCATTCACATATGGGGACTGACACGACCCCATTTCAATGACTACAGCTTTAAAGGAGCACTGTCCAATAGGACTGTCTGAGATGATGAAAATATTCTGTATCTCCACTGTCCAGTATGGTAGCAACAGGTCACATGGGGCTATTGAGCACTTAAAATATAGCTAATGTAAGTGAGGAAGGTAATTTTTATTTTATTCAAATTTAATTAAAATTTTCATAGCTATATGTGTTTAGTGGTTACCATATTAGGGCAGCTTTAGAGTGTTTTTATAACTGATAGTGAAGTCATTTCTCATTATTCATCTTTCTAAGTTTTTTTATTACTTGCCAGTATTCTTTATATAAAACTTGTCATCCATTTGTCAGTGGCACATTCTGATAGGCAAATTTTTCAATATATAGATTATTTTTGTAGAGAGTTGGTATGTTTATCATTTCCTTCCAAAAATATTGTATGTGTCTTTACTTATTTATATATTGTTTTATATTCTTCTTAAAGCTGTATAATGATCTTCATATAAATAAGTTTTACACAGTGCTTGTTAAGTGTATTCCTAGGCACTTTCTAATTTTCTTTCACTATTGTAAGTCCTGGATCTTGTTTTACCAATTATATATCACTGAATAACAAACCACCCAAAATTTAGTGATTTTAATAAAACAACATATATTTCTTCAAAATTCCATTGGTGGGAAGTTTAAGCTAAGCTCAACTGAGAGGAGTGGGAACTCTTTCTGGTCTCACCTGAGTCACTTATATAGCTGTGGTCATCTGTTGGTTTGCTGGGACTGGACTGTCCAAGACAGCCTCATTCACATGGCTGGTGGTTGATGTTGGCTGTTGGCTGGTTGGGTTAGTGGGTGCCAGTTGGTTTAGCTCTTCTACATGTGACCTTTTATCCTCTACTGGAGACTGGTCTTCTTCACATTATTGTTCAAAAAGAGCCAAAGTGAAAGACTGCTTGAAACTGAGGCTCAAAGTTTCATGACATCAGTTTTCTCACAACCTGCTAGTCAAAGCAAGTTAAAGGCCAGCCCGTATTTATGAGAGTGGGGGGGAAATTCCACTGCTTAGTGGGACGAGCTGAAAATAATATATTTAATATACCACATTACAGTTATAATTTGTTATTGCTAATTTAAGACAACGTTTTTATTATACATATTCATCTTAAAATGTGCCAATGAACTGAGCGCCAATATTTTTTAAATGTATAATCTCTTGGATTTTCTATGTGTAAAATTATGTCATTTGAAAATAATGATAGCTTTTTTTCTTCCTGTCTAGAATCCAGATTGCTTGTTTTATTTTCATGCTTATTGTATTGGCTAGAATCTCCAAAACTGTGAAAATATACACATAGTAAAAATATGTTTATTTTACTTCAGGCATTAGTAGAACTATCTTTAAGTCTTAAATGACTAATACTATTTTTAATAATGTTTTCTAACATGTTTCCTTTTTTCTCTCAACCTAAAGCATAAAATTCAACTAATCAAAACTCTTGGTTTTTCTCATTATTGGTCCATGAAACTCCCCTCTGTTTATTTTGTTAAATCTGTTTCTTTTATTTTTACTTTACCAGGAACTTAAAGTAGATATTGAACTAAATCAAATTCTTCTTGTACATTTATTAGTATGTTTTCTTTCTGTAACCTATTATTAGATTTATTTTTATTGTTCCATGTTCCTGGATTAAATCCTACTCAGTCTTTGTTTATTATTTGTAGAATATTCTATTATAATTTATTTGCATATATTAGTTTAGTTTTTTTAGTTTTTTCATTCACAATTTTTCATGGAATGATTGGTTATTTTGTGGCATTTATTGGGCTTTGTAATCAGAATAACTCACTCCTGTTTTATTAAAGAAGAAATGATGGTACAGAAAAATTGTATTTTGACAATTAGTTAGTTAACTACTTATGCCTCTAGTGTCCAATCTTCTCTGGAAATCCTATAAAAGAAGCAAGAAAACCTTTAAGTTGAATGCTTTAGGTGCATTCTCACCTTCAAGTTAAGATTAAGTTTCAAATTATATCTGGTTGCCCCAGAAAGTTTTGCTTCCATAATGAGCTATACTTAGGTCAGGTTCAATAAAGTTATCATTAGTAAGGTAGAGACTGTGAATAAAGTAATTCAGCAGCCAAAACAATACTCTTAGGATAGTTAACTAGAAGTACTATACTATATCCTTTCATCATCATTCTATAACTTTGGTTCGTTAAATTAACAAGACTCCCTATTCCTTAGAGAAAATAATTATATTTCTTTCCATTCAGAACCCGGTTTTAGTCACTGAATTTCCAAGGTAGTTATTTAAAAGTTAATATTTTTGAGTCCTAATTTCTTTCTGCCAAAATAATCTCTGTAGACTATCAATCACCTTCACATTTAGTCACAAGAATGCACTACATAGAAGGAAACTCTATGGGTCATCTGCCTCATATTATCTTCAAAGTATCCCCCTCAAAACACCATCTATATACATTTTATGTTTCTGTGTTTTTGTCACATACTTATCCTATAGTGTATCAGCTTGCTGTCTGTTCCCCATGGATGGAACATTGGCATTGTGAATTTTTGAAAGTTCATGGGATTTTGAACCTGTAGACTGGGTTCTAGTAGCCTCTCTTCTACTACTAATTAATCAAGGCAAGTCATGTTTAACTTGTTCCAACTGTAATAATAATACTGACCTACCTACTTGACAAGTTGTCACAAGAAACAGATGAGATAAAGTATATGAATATTCTTTGCACTATGTAAAGAAAAAATGCAAGATTTATTTCAGCAAGCAATAATTCAAAATAGCAAAGGCTGACATTTCTGAATGCTTTCTAATGTGAGAAGTTCTGTGCTAAGAACTCTACATGCACCATCTCATCTGTGTCTTTCAATCAATAATGAGGCAGACACTCTTATTGGGTGAAGAATTATAGAATTAAAAACACATAATTTTTTCAAGAAAACATAAGTTATTAAATGTAGCCAGAATTTAAACCTAGGTCTATCTTGTTTCAAACATGAACTCTTAAACTTTGCTGTTCAAGAAGAAAAACCTTTAAGAATTATGCCACTTAGTAGGGTTTAAATATGTAATTGATGACCAACAATTTAAGTCTTGAGCTCTCAGGGTCAGGCTACATAAATTAGAGCTCTCATCCTTCCATCTCATTCTTTTTTGACCTTCTACAGTATTCTGGATGTGTGCTGTTTGCCCCTGCAGAGCTATCTCATCTTGGCTCGTGACCAGGAATGCTGCACTGTATGGACGTATCAACGGACTCTCTCACTCTCTGACTCTGGTTGGGCTCAGTCAAAAGACATACCTGTTTTTAATCTGTGTTGAGAAAAAAATTCAAGAAAACATGTATAAATTTGTTAGGTGCCCAGAAGTTACATAACTTATCTTTCTTATTTGTTCTGCTTTGTTTTGTTCCTGGTTTTTATTATTGTTTCTCTTCAAGACTTACATCTTCAGAAATGTTAACTAGAGATAATTAGGCAATTATGTTATTTTTTTTAAATATCGAAATATGTCTGGTTTTTTTTTATCACATCTTTGATTATTAAATAATCACTTTTAAATTCTGAACTTCTGTTATTTGTAGAGATATGGCTTAACTCTAAATCTAATAGTAAAGAATTATATGTTTAGCTACCACCAGCTGAGTAGTAGGTAGAAAAAAAGAGGTGATTGTCCAATCTTCCCTGGTTAGGCAGACATTCTTTTTGACCTCACATTTTTGGAAGGTCATAGACAGACCAGAGCATATTCAGAGGAAAGGAAACCAAGTGGTGAGGAAACATGAAATAAGTCATATGAAGGATGACAAAAAGTCCCGAGTGTGCTTGACCTGGAAAACAGAGGTTTCAGAGGAACAAGAAATGAAAGCTATCTTCTGTCTTAGAAGGTGGGCATATTATAAAGGAATTATACTTGTTCCATGTAGACCTAAGAAGTACAATAATATCCTTTGGAAAATAAATGTCAAGTGATTGTTTTCAGCTCAGTACAAGTGTGGTTTGTGTCCCAGCTTGAGCTCAAGCACAACACACCATTGAGGGTCAGACCTGGCTGGAGAACTAAAGGGACATGTCCATGTTTATTTATGAGAGTTAGGGGCCGCCTGGATATCATCTTGTATTCAGTGAAGAGGACAGTGAGGACAAAGATGCTGACTGAAGTACAAAGCCATCTTCAGCTGGAGGGAGAGTGGACTCTGAGAAATACATGATGATGTTTCTTGATCCAGCCCCATGAGGAACTCATGACTAGATCTTAAGAAAGAGAAGTGGGTAGATAGATGGGTGAGTGCCATAAGCAGCCACCAAAAGTACCATTTTCACTAACAATTCTATAAAACTTTGAGGCAAAACACACTGCTTCCGAGTCACATTAGCCAAAAGTTATTTAAAGGAGAAAACATTTTTTTCTATTGACTCAAAACAGAAGAAGGGAGCTGGATCAACAGGACAAAAAACAAACAGATGCTTCTTCATGGTAACCACACATGATTCACTGACCTTGTTTGTGAGCATACATGAGACATCCCCTGTGAACACCTCAACATATTGGGATTTGGGGGACATTTTAGGTTAATGGAGCCCCATGTTGTCAGATGAGGTATGACAAAGCAAAACTCTGGTTAGTTAAAGAAGAGCTCTTCTATTAGGGTAGGGTATCAAAATATGTAACAATCTGCTTATAGAATACCCCTCAGGTACCAGGGAGATGAATGCTCATACCTAACTCAGCACTGACATAGACTGGGCTCTTAACAGATATTTGTCAAATTCAAATTCAACATATCTTACAGAATATTTTTTTCTCTCAAAAGTTTGAGGAAGCATAAAAGAGAACCCTTAATATGTCATTGTGTAATTTTTGACTCAATTCCAACCAGCAGTGATGAACTGCTTGGTGAAGCAGAAGTGATAGGATCATGTTAAGAAGTCATGAATACTCCTTGGAGAACTAGTTTATTCCAGAGCTAGGGCAGGTAGAAGACAAGAAGAGCATAAAGCATCCTGCTAGAAGACAAGGAAGTGCTAAAAAATAAAGGATGCAAACATGTGAAAAGGACACAGGAGCCTGAAAGGGTACTCAATGGTCTGAGACAGAGGAACTTTATCAACAAATTTAATAACAGTAATATAAGACAATAACCCTGTTAATAAAATTAATAACCATGAATCTATCCTAATATAAATGAATAATTAAATAAATGAATAAATAAATAAATAAATAAATAAATAAATGGGAAGAAAAGACCTCTTTTTTTTAATGAATTTTGTGATTTTTTTCTTTTCTTTTTTTTTATTAATTTATTTTTGTTACAGATGTTTCTCCTTTTTTCCCCATTGACACCCTCCTCCCCATCCCCCCACCCCATCCCCAGCTTTGTTATCCATGTCCATCAGTTATGCGTATATGCATATAAGTTCTATGGTTTATCACTTCCCTCCCCCACTCTTCTGAGGGTTGTCAGTCTGTACCCTACTTCCACATCTCTGGGTCTACCCTGTTCCTCAGACTGTTATGTTCATGATATTCCACAAATAAGTGAGATCATGTAATATTTGTCTTTCTCTGCTTGGCTTGTTTCACTTAGGATAATACTCTCCAGGTCCCTCCATGTCGTCTCAAAGGATAAGAGATCTTTCTTTCTTACAGCTGCATAGTACTCCATTGTGTATATGTACCACACATTTTTTATCCATTTGTTTACTGATGGACACTTGGGCTGTTACCAGATGTTAGCTACTGTAAATAGTGCTGCTATTAACATAGGAGTACATGTATTCTTTCTGATTGGTGTTTCAGGTTTCTTAGGGTATATTCCTAGAAGTGGGATCACTGGGTCAAATGGCAGTTCAATTTTTAATTTTTTGAGGTAACACCATAGTGTTTTCCACAGTGGCTGCACCAGTCTGCATTCTCACCAGCAGTGTACTAGAGTCCCCTTTTCTCCACACCCTCGCCAACACTTGTTGTTTGATGGTGGCCATTCTGACAGGTGAGAGGTGATACCAGATTGTTGTTTTAATTTGCATCTCTCTAATGATTAATGATGTTGAACATTTCTTCATATGTCTCTTAGCCCTTTGTATGTCCTGTTTGGGGAGGTGTCTATTTAGTTCTTCTGCCTATTTTTTAAATTGGATTCTTTGTCTTCCTTTTGTTGAGTTGTATGAGCACTCTATATATTTTGGAGATTAACCACTTATCTGATGTATCATTAGCATTTATGCTCTCCCATATAGTGGGTTCCCTTTCCAATTTGATGGTTGTTTCTTTTGCTGTGCAGAAGCTTTTGAGTTTGACGTAGTCCCATGTGTTAATTTTCTCCTTTGTTTCTGTGGCCTTAGGTGATTCTGCTGCGTATGATGTCTGAAATTTTGTTGCCTAAATTTTCTTCTAGGATGTTTATGGATTCACGAGTCACATTTAAGTCTTTTATCCATTTTGAGTTTATTCTTGTGTATGGTGTAAGTTGATGGTCTAGTTCCATTTTTTTGCATGTATCTGTCTAATTTTCCCAACACCATTTATTAAAGAGGTTGTCTTTACTTCATTGTATACTCTTGCCAACTTTCTCAAATATTAATTGAGCATAATGTCTTGGATCAATTTCTGGATTCTCTGTCCTGTTCCACTGGTCTATATGCCTGTTCTTGTGCCAGTACCAGGCTGTTTTGATTACAGTAGCATTGTAGTATAACCTGATATCCGGTATTGTGATCCCATCTACTTTGTCCTTCTTTTTCAAGATTGCTGTGGCTATTCGGGGTCTTTTTTGGTTCCATATGAACTTTTGAAGTATTTGTTCTAGTTCTGTGAAATATGTCATTGGTATTTTGATGGGGATTGCATTGAATCTATAGATTGCTTTGGGTAATATGAATATCTTAATGATGTTAATTCTTCCAATCCATGAACAAGGTATGTGCTTCCACTTTTTTATATCTTCCTCTATTTCTTTTTTCAGTGTCCTGTTGTTTTCTGCAAATAGGTCCTTTACTTCTTTGGTTAAGTTTATTCCTAGGTATCTTAATTTTTTTGCTGCGATGGTAAATGGGATTGTTTTTTTAGTTTCTCTTTCTGTGAGTTCATCATTGGTGTATAAGAATGTCATCGATTTCTTGATGTTAATTTTGTATCCTGCTACTTTGCCAAATTCATGTATTAAGTCTAGTAGATTTTTGATGGAGTCTTTAGAGTTTTCTATGTACAATATCATGTCATCTGCAAATAATGCCATTTCACTTCTTCCTTTCCAATTTGGATCCCTTCTATATTTTCTTCATGTCTAATTGCTGTGGCTAAGACTTCCAGTACTATGTTAAATAAGAGTGGCGAAAGTGGGCATCCCTGTCTTGTTCCTGTTCTTAAGGGGAATGTTTTTAGTTTTTTCCCATTGAGTATGATGTTTGGCTGTAGGTTTTTCATATATGGCCTTTATTATGTTGAGATATGATCCCTCTATTCCCACATTGCTGAGCATTTTTATCAGAAATGGGTACTGGATTTTGTCGCATGCTTTTTCAGCATCTATTGATATGATCATATGGTTTTTATCTTTCATTTTGTTTATGTGGTGTATCACATTTATTGATTTGCAAATATTGTATCATCCTTGCATCCCTGAGATGAATCCCACTTGGTCATGATGAATACTTTTTTTGATGTATTGCTGGATCTGATTTGCTAATATTTTGTTAAGGATTTTGGCATCTGTGTTCATCAGGTTTATTGGCCTGTAGTTTTCTTTCTTTGTAGTGTCTTTATCTGGTTTTGGAATTAGGATTATGCTGGCCTCATAAAATGAGTTTGGAAGTGTTTCGCCTTCTTGGATTTTTTGGAATAGTTTGAGGAGAACACCAACTTACACTATACACAAGAATAAACTCAAAATGGATAAAAGACTTAAATGTAACTCATAAATCCATAAAAATCCTAGAAGAAAATTTAGGCAACAAAATTTCAGACATCATACACAGCAGAATTTTCACTGATACAACACCTAAGGCAAGAGAAACAAAGGAAAAAATGAACACATGGGACTACGTCAAACTCAAAAGCTTCTGCACAGCAAAGGAAACAACCATCAAAATTGAAAGGGAACCCACTATATGGGAGACCATAATTGCCAATGATGCATCAGATAAGGGGTTAATTTCCGAAATATATAGAGTACTCATACAACTCAACAAAAGAAAGACAAAGGACCCAATTTAAAAAATGGGCAGAGGAACTAAATAGACATCTCTCCAAACAGGACATACAAATGGCCAAGAGACATATGAAAAAATGCTCAACGTCACTAATCATCAGAGAGATGCAAATTAAAACAACTATGAGGTATCACTTCACACCTGTCGGAATGGCTGCCATCAACAAATCATCAAACAAGAAGTGCTGGCGAGGGTGTGGAGAAAAGTGTACTCTAGTACACTGCTGGTGGGAATGCAGACTGGTGCAACCACTATGGAAAACACTATGGTGTTACCTCAAAAAGTTAAAAATGGAACTGCCATTTGACCCAGTGATCTCACTTCTAGGAATATACCCTAAGAAGCCTGAAACACCAATCAGAAAGAATGTATGTACCCTATGTTCATAGCAGCACTATTTACAACAGCTAAGATCTAGAAACAGCCCAAGTGTCCATCAGTAGATGAGTGGATAAAAAAGCTGTGGTACATGTACACAGTGGAATACTATGCAGCTATAAGAAAGAAAGATCTCTTATCCTTTGAGATGACATGGACGGACCTGGAGAGTACTATGCTAAGTGAAACAAGCCAAGCACAGAAAAACAAATATCACATGATCTCACTTATTTGTGGAATATAATGAACTAAAAAAACTGATGAACAAAATTGACCCAGAGACATAGAGGTAGGGTACAGACTGACAAACCTCAGAAGAGGGAGTGATGGGGGGGAGAGATAAACCACAGAACTTATATGCATGTATGCATGACCAATGGACATAGACAACAAAGTTGGGGATGGGGCGGGGGGAATGGGGAGGAGGGTGTCCATAGGGGAAAAAGGAGAAACATCTGTAACAAAAACAAATTAATAAAAATAATTTTTAAAAAAGCACACCACAGTAACAGTTATTAAAGGTGAAGTCCATTAAAGGATACTAAAAGTAGTAGGTGAAAGTTTAAGGAAACACAAGATATTTGCATATTCTCAAAGTACCTTCCCCAAAATATTGAGTAATAAAAAGAAAAATAGATAGTAACTTTATAGTAAAGATCCTAGAAGTCATCATCTTAGCTAAGTGATCAAAGTTGGCATCACTGGTAATACTTATCAATATCATATACCTCCTACTATGAAGCACTGAGAAGGGCACATCATGTCTGTGGTATCCTTTGGAATAAAGCATATCTCTAATCTAATCATGAGAAAATATCAGATGAACCCAAGTTGAGGGGCACTCTTAAAAAATAGCTGACCATTGCCCGGCTGGTGAGGCTCAGTGGTTGAGCGTCGACCCATGCACCAAGAAGTCGCCAGTTTGATTCCTAGTCAGGGCACATGCCCAGGTTGTGGGCCCAAACCCCAGTGTGGGGCATGCAGGAGGCGGTCCATCGATGTTCTCTCTCATCGATGTTTCTATCTCTCTCTCTCCCTCTCCCTTTCTCTCTCTCTAAAATCAATAAAGAAAAAAAATTTTAAAAAATAGTAACTGACCAATACTATTCAAAAGTGTCAAGTTCATAAAAGACAAGGAAAGACAGGAATTGTCAACGATTGGAAGATACTAAATGCAATGTGTGATTCTTGATTGGATCTTGTAATAGGAAAAAAGGCACTCGTGGGAAAACCGGTAAAATACAAATAAATAATGTAATTTATGTAAATTATGTAATTCTGTTAATAGTGATATAGTTCCAGTGTACATTTCATCTTGATTTTTTCTACGATTATGTAAGACATATGTAAGAGAAGATGGGTAAAGGTATTTGGGAACTCACTGGACTAATTTTTCAACTCTTCTGTAAGTTTAAAATGATCTAAATATAGAGAAGTTTATAAAAATGTTATGAACACATTCTGGAATTCCTAGGACAGGAGGAATGGAACACCAGATAAAATCAGTGTACACTCACTGAATATTGGGAAAAGTTTCCAAAAGTTCAGAGAAAAGACAGACATGATCTCACATCCAGAGATCCTGAAGGGAAAGTGATTCAAGAGAAAACGTGAACTCTAATAAAAACAACCATATGAGAAACTTCTGAATCATCTTCCTTCCTCTTTCTCTCCCCCATACCCAATCAGCCACCCAACCCCATCAATTCTACCTCCTAAAAATCACCATCTGAACCCCACCTCTCTATTAGTCTGCACTGCACTAATTAGTACTTTCCTCTTCCTCTTTACTAATGATTTGTCCTCCGTAAGTTTCCCAAAGTCTAACATACCTTAAGTTGATGTCACCAGAATTCTTCTTCTAAAGGTGGAATCTGACTATTTCCTTTCTCTGTTCAAGAATGTTCAAGCCTATTCCATTTGGAATAAATCCAAATTCCTCAGCAAAATACACAAGGTCCCTCACCATTTAGCAATATATTAACTTCAGCCTCATCTCTGTTCACTTTTCCAAGAAGCACGCTACACTCCAGCTGCAGGACCAGTCATGGAGTCCAGAATACGTCATCTACGCTGGCCTCTGTTCATGTTATTCATTCATGAATAGGGTACCATGTTACCCAGCTTCTCTGTCCTGCAAACTCTTATTTGTTTTCCCTAAAACATTATCTCTTATTTAGACAGAGATCTCTGATTTTTACAACTAACCCCTTCTACATGCCCTGCTGGCAGAATTAACCCTGTCTCTGCTGTGCTCCTGCAGGATGCTGTGAATACTCTTAATGAGCATATACTGCACTGTATGTGGCTTGTAGTACCTGCGTTTGATTCTCTTAGTAAAGGATAAGCCCTTTAACGCCAAGGTCCATGTCTAATTCACCTAGAAATCCCCAGCACACACCCAGGGCTTGGCACTTAAGAGTCAGTCAACACTACTGGATGGGTTCAAATGAATTAAAATATAATCAAAGAGAGCAGCCATTAAAGAAATCTATATGGCTATGTGTGTTTCTGTCAAACCCAAATTTTTAAATGGCATAGACAACACTGGGGAGGGAATAAAAAGCACATGATTATGGATAGACATAGATGAGTAGTATATAGCTGTAAAATGCTAACAACCAGATTGATCTGGGCTTGAAAAACAAAAATGCTATTGACAATATAAAGGGCCCCATTAGCTACATCAACTTCAAGAAGAATGATTAAGGGGAAAACTGACCAGAAAAGATGGGAATAATGTCAAAGATGTAAAGTACAAAACAAAACCATTCAGCTTTATTCCCTTACATTTTTTTCTATCAAGGAGAATGGTGTTGACATTATAAGGGGTAGAACCGTCTTGTTAGGGGAAATGAAATCAGGCTGATTTGAAAGAAGTGATTGTTACTAGATTCCATTATATGCCAGGGTCTGAAAACAATTTGCAGATATGAGCCCTTCACACAGAATCACTGTCAGAAATCTTTAAGAAATTATAAGTTGGTGCTGTGAAAAACAACAACAAAAACAAAAACCAAAAAACAAAGAGAGACCCATGCATTTCAGGAATCATGAGTCTCTTAGTTTAAAATTAAATTCCAATTAAATTATACAATAGTTATTTGACAAACAATCTGCCATATATTGTAAAGCTTTGCTGTTCAAAATGGTAACCACTAGTAACAGCTCATAATTCACACTTAAATTATTTCAAATTAGTAAAATAAAATTAGTTCCTTGGTCACTCTTGCTATATTTTAAGGGCTCAATAGCCACATAAGGCTAGTGGCTACCATATTGGACAGCAAAGATCACAGAACATTTTTTTTTAATATTGTCTAAAGTCATTTTTTTATTTAATTAATTTATTTTTGCTACAGATGTTTCTCTTTTTTCCCCCATTCACACCCTCCTCCTGTTCTCGCCCTCCCCCCACCCAGCATTGTTGTCTATGTCCATTCATTACACATACATGCATGTAAATTCTTTGGTTTATCTCTTCCCTCCCCACCGCCCCCCTCCTCTGAAGTTTGTCAGACATAGAACCGTACTTCTATGTTTCTGGGTCTATTTTGTTCATCACTTTATTTTGTTCATTATATTCCACAAATAAGTGAGATCATGTGGTATTTGTCTTTCTCTGACTGGCTTATTTCACATAGCATAACACTCTCTAGGTCCCTCCATGTCATCTCAAAGGATAAGAGATCTTTCTTTCTTACAGCTTCATAGTATTCCAGACATTTTCATCATTGCCTAAAGTTCCACTACACAGTGATGTTAAAGTAGTGAGCATTAATAATCAGCATAATTTCCTGAGAATGTTACACTGAACTAACAACATTGCTATCCTTTTATAAGATACAATACAATTAAGCAAACAACTGTTCTCACAGAATGTTGATTAATGAACTAATATAATTTTGGAAAGAATGATCTACTGTACTAGTTTTCTCCAAAGTCTTGTCATTGATCCTCTCTTGTTTAACATTTTTGTCAACAATTTTCTGGGGAAAGAAAAAGAACAGTTATAAAGTTTTCAAATAACTAAATAATAGTGAGATTTTTCCACATCTTCCTGGAGGGTAATTTGTTACAACCTATCAAAATGTTTTATAATTTTCCTACTCTTTGACTCACAGTTCCACTTGCTCAGGAAATTGTCATACATGTTTGTAAAAATTTAGCTACATGTATGTATAGCAAAAATTTTGGAAAAATCTAAGTATCAAACAATAGAAGATCAATTAAATGAACTACCACACATTTGCATTAATCACCGCGATATTCCCAGTGACCCATCAGTACGATGTATTCTGTTGGTATTTTAAAATATATTAAATAAAAGTTGAGTGAAATGAAGAAAAATATAAATTAAACTATAAGAAGAAAAGAGAGGCAGAATGGAGTGAGCATGTGAATAAGAGAAATGTTAAATATGTAAAAATAATTACATATATCTTGAAAACCAGGAATTGTCATAAAAACCAAAGCATTTCTATTGCAACATTCACATTACCAACAAACCGAAACTAGTCATATAGCTATTGACTCTGCATGTCAGCCTCTTCCATCAAGAGTGAAGACAAAGTCACTCACAAGCTAGAAAAATCAATATCCCTGAGGTGTCTTTCGTGACACTGCCGATCACAGGTGCACATTGCCTCAAAATTCCTCCTTCAGTCAGCAAAGTAACTGTTCTTCTCTGCATGCCCTTACCTGGTCAGTAACCAGTAGAAATGCTTTCCAAATGATAGTAAAATTGACAGCAAGAAACTAGTGTCCATATAGAGCTTTAGGTTGTTGCCACTGACTCAAACAGTCCCAGTTTCCAAAGTCATTTATTCATTCTTCTGTTTATTTCTTCGATAAGCATATATTATGCTTCCAATATATGCCAAGTACTGTGCTATGTGAATTCTTCCCCAGCTACCTCTAATATAGTCCATTCATTCTTCCTGAAAACTGGTCCTCATATTGCCCTTCAGACAGCCATCTTCAACACCACACTTATGGGGAACAAACACACTTACTCCTTGCCTTACAAAGCCAACAACGCCTATGCTGAGGCCTCATCTACAACCCCAGGGCTGGGAGGCTGGCTTGGTAGGGGAGGGTATCCCAGCCCAAGGCTCAGGGACTAACTCCTCAGAAGCCCTCCTTCCAGAAGACTCTGTTCATTCACACCAACAGATGTAAGTATATCTATCTATTGCTTATGTCCATTTACAAAATTCTCCTAAAAACCAATTTGATATAGAGAACCTGGCCCTTCAAATCCTAGTCACTATATTTACAAAGTTCTATAGACAAGTAAATACACAAAATCTAGAGAATGCACTTGGCATCTCCTTCTGTGACTCTTTGAAGATTATCTTTTTATTTGATTTAAGTCATCAGGGATATGCATGTTTTCTCTCAAAGCCATAGGAGCAGTCATATACAGGAAATCTGTGGAAGTCAGGACTCCTGCCTAATGAAAAGAGCTAGATGATATAAAATAATAGTAATAATAATAAAGCTTCTACCACAGAATGTTTTCTTCTAGTAATAGTGCAGAAATAGGACAGCAACTATATTTTACTGTTGGGGGGTTAATATGGGAAACTTTCAATTTAGGAAAAGTTAGCTAAAAGTAGGATTTGTTTAGTTTTCACAGAATGAGGAAACAAAGAATCAGAATCCCCAGCAAATTGGGGATTAACTGCAAAAACATAGTATTTCTCATAGAGAATGGACTCCTGAGTGAGACATGATGAATGCTTCTTTTTTCACAGAGGAGTCAGGGTTCTAGTCATGGAGATGCCAACAGGCACAGGAGGCCAAGCCCGTCCCCTTCCAGCCAAGCCTTGCAGGTGCCTTTATCTCTTTGCCTACCTGGGGGTCTCAACAACTAGTAGAAGTCAGGGTTTGCCTGTTACACAATAATGGTTAAGATCAGGCCAATCAACAAATTGCAGATACACAATAGATTACCTGGGTCCCCAGGAAAGTGGCAGACAATGTCAGGAGTAGCTGTTCTCAGAAGGTTGGCAAAGACTTTTCCACCCAATTTTTCATTCAATCAACAAATATTTATTTAGTTACTCCCATGTGCCTGGCAATGTCCTTTTTATCTATACAGCAGTGAAAAGAGTTCTTTTCCTTCATGAGGCTTACATTCTAATGGGAAAAATCAGGAAGGAGGAGAAAAAAGAAGAAACTAACAATAACTGCTGACAAGAGGTCAGTCCCAAGGTAGCCATTTAAAAAGCGCTCTTCAGCCCTGGCTGGTTTGGCTCAGCAGTTAGAGCATTTTCTCGGGTTCAATTCCTGCTCAAGGGCACATACCTGGGTTGCAGGTTTGATCCTGGCCCCAATCGGGATTGTGCGAGAAGCAACCAATCGATGTCTCTCTCTTACATCAATGTTTCTCTCTCTCTCTTCCTCCCTCCCTCCCTTTCACTCTATCTAAAAGTCAATGGGAAAATATCCTTCTGTGAGGATATTTAAATAAAATAAAATAAAATAAAATAAAATAAAATAAAATAAAATAAAATAAAATAAAATAAAATAAAATAAAATAAAATAAAATTAAAAAATAAAAAGTGCTCTTCAGTCCAACAGATTCCATCCTACCATTCTCCAGTTTCCAGTGGAAGGTTCAAACAGGGCTTTTGAGACAAATGGCTATTTCCTAGCAGCATCCCCAAATTTAAGTTGTTACTTGGGAGTGCTCCAGTGAAACCCCATTATTAATTCTGGGCCTGCTGGGTGGTCTGTCTGCACAGCTCCATTACTCAAGTTCCTACGAGTAGAAGTGAACTTAGTGGAAACTGCAGGAACTTCAGAACCACGCCTGCTAAGGCATTGGGAAACTGGGTGACTTCGAAAAGGTTACTCAATCTGAGTTTAGTCATATGTAAAATGTGGAAAATAACCTTATTATACGAGGATAAGATAAGATAACGTACAGAGAGTCTCTCATAGAGTGGCACATGGTGGGAGCTTTTGAAATATAGCTATTATTAATATTAATATTATTATTATTAGCCCTTGTTACTTCCTCCCCCAAAATCTGCCAAATTACTTGCCAAACAATCCCAAGAGTGAGGAGTTATGGAAACCACCCCACAGGGGCCATTTGAACCCACAGGAAAATCTATATAGTTTTTAATGACCTGCCCAAGATTGCAAAATATTCCAGGCTTCTTCCCAAAATGACTGAGAAGTAAATCCTGGAAATTGAGTTGTAAGCCCTCCTCTATGGACACTGAATTTGTAAAAATATTCTATGCTTCCTCAGAGTGGGGCAAGATTCTTGGCAGGCATCACTAGGTTAAACTAAATTTACCAAAACCATCCGTTATTCCCCAGCGAATCCCCTGGTGATTGACTGATAAGCAGGGAGCGCCACAGACAGACAGCAGCCCATACTGCTCGGGTCATCTGGTGTGGGGTGAGGAGGGGTGGGGTGCAAATGAAAAGGAGCGAAAAGACAAGGAAGGTAATCTCTAGTCAAGGCTTTGGTCCTGAGCTGCAAGGATCCAAAATTCCTCTGTCGTTACCCTCTCACACCAAAGGACACTTACACCATTGTTGGGCAACACAGAGGAGAGTCATTTACCTTCTAAATGTACATCAAAATGCAGGGGGTACATGCTTATAGTTACATTAAGGACAAAATGTGGGAGAAGAGGCAAGGAGGCAGCACAAAGGCAAACGGTTGAGACCTCAGACCTGCTTAGATCACAGGGCTGCAAAGGGTTCACAGTGACATGTTTGTGAGGAAGCAGGCTTCCAGGGAGGCATGGTCACCAGCGTCTCACAGCTGCCGAGACTACTTCAGTGCCACTGAGGTGAAGAAAGGGAGGCCACCTTGGATTTTACAAGAAAACATGCCAATTGCCTGAATCGCACCAAAACCAACACTCATGCCTTTGTAGGGCGTACAGATGAGAATGCGGTTGAGAAAGCTCAAACCCCATTCACAGACTTGAACAGGAATCTGCATTCCCTGAGATGAAGCCTAGACTCTCACTGTGGCACGTGTACTTCATTTTTATTGCCAGGTTACGGTAGATGGGCAAAACAAATTGGTCATTACAGCCTATCAGAGGAAACCCAGGAAATAATGACGTCTGGAGTAGGTACAAGCCAAAAAAGCAGCCTGATTTTCCCCTGCCGCTCTGGGCTGATGGGGCCCATGGCAGCTGTGTGAGTCTAAGGAGAAGAAAGGCTATGATTTGTGGGAACTGGGGGTAGCTCATGGGATGGTACTGAGAGTCCTGAGAGGGGCTTCTGTGGGATTCAGACATGCCTGATTATGTTAGGAGACTGAAGAACAGGCTGATAGAAGCTCATGGCCTGTGTGCCCGAGAAGCCTCTAAGGAGAGAACTCACACTGAAGGAGGACCATGCTAAAGGGCTTCACTAATCACAGAGACAGTTCTACAGCGGATGCACAGGGGGCATGAGCCCAACCTGGTGGCTGTCACTCTAACATGTCTCCAGCTGGACTCAGGTTTGAGTCCTGGTAGAGAAGGGATTCTGTAAGTAAACATCTGGAAAGGGGGTTTGAAATCAGTGAGACCTCAGCACAGCTCGGAGGCCTCCCTCCCAGAGTATGACACAGCAGGGAAAGCGTATTGTCCCCCTTGCCCCACCCCACAGCAGCGGCTTCTCGGTGATTCTAAGATCTACTGGTGCCTGAAGAGTATGGAGGACCTGGCAGTGCTGCCTTTTGATAATGACGTGGTTTGTGAGTATGCGTGACAAAAGTGTTCAGGGACACATTACAAGGACTTGAGGGTCTGTGATAACAGAGGGGCCGGGGCCTATGTAATTGCTTTCATTTCTACTATATTGAAACTATATTATGTTCTTCTTAATCATGTGGGCTCAGGAATCACATGGCTGGGTTCAAACTCAGTTTGCGTAGTAACTGGCTGTGTGACACCTTGTGCAAACAATCCACTAACATCTCTGGGTCTCAATTTTCACATCTGGAAAATGGGGATAACAGCGGGAACTAACTCACAGAGCTGCTGTGAAGATTAAACAAGAACTTGGAAGAGTTTCTGACACATAAAAAACGCTCAACATATGTTAAGTCTGTTTCTTGTTGTTTTTTGACTACTCTGTGTACCCACTGACTGGTGATATCTAAGAAAATAATGTGAAATAAATAATTTCTTCACCAACAACAGAAGAGATTTCTGTCACTAACTTCGAATCCACTTCCATAATCAGACTTGAGGGAGCTTCTGGTATTTCTACGGGAGTTCATTGATGTATGTACAGCTACTTCCTGCTCTAAAATTCATTTAAAGAAGCTTAGAGTGAGATATATGATTCATAAAATATTATTTAAAATAGATTAAAATAAACAAGGTTGGGAACATAAAATAAAACCAAACCAGAGCTAAAAATATATATATACTTCCTAAGTAAGCAATATAATATAGAGGTTAAAGGTCCTCAAAGAGAGACAGAACTCTGTTTTAATGTGTCCCAATCCAGCAGGGATGATGGGACAGGAAAATGCGATTGATATTAATAGTAGCCACTGTATACTCTGAGTGCACAATTGTGATGGAGCTAAGCATATAGCTGCTGTCCCACTGCATGGCCCACATACATAGGTTTATCCGAAAATGAGACAAAAATAAAGAAGTAAAGAAATCAATTTCAATTCTGTTGCCCTACCTCAGTATTACTCTAGGAAACAAATTCCTTGAACCAACTTAAATATGGGGTCCTAGGGAGTACAAGGAAAGTTTTAAAAAGTAATTAGTAATTACTTATCAGGGGAGTCAATGTTCTATTTCATTTAGGAATGGTTCATCAATAGAAATCACTACAAAGAGAGTATATTAAAGAATTGCCCTCAGAATGTTGTGTGTAGGTGGCTATGCGAGCAATTTGCCCACTGTGATCAAAGCCAGTTGGAAACTGTTGAATTGGTAAAGCTTGGTGGCAACTTGGCAAACATAAAATGATGTCCCCTTAAACCTGAAGTAGGCAATATTATTTTAAATTTTTAAAGAAAAACATTTAAGACATTAAACTTAATTTGCCTCATTCTAGAGTGTGTGATAATTCAGGCTCAGAGATATGGAAGAGATAGGATAGTGAGGAAATACAAATTCTCACTGTGTTTTAATGTAGAATGAGTTTTGTGTGCATTACCCAATGGATATGAATTCAAAATTCAAATCAAATGCTGTCGCAAGTGATTGGCAAGAGATTTGCAACTAAGCACTTGAATAACCATGCCAGACCCTCTCTCAGTCTCTCTGTCCAGCTAGACTTCCATCCTCCAACTCCTCTACAAGTGTATGGGGCACACAGACAGAACACATCTCCCCTAACATACCCCACTCTGACTTTCTTTACCCCTGTGGCAGCTCCATTCTCTCAGACTCAGAGTCTGGAAGCCAAAATCAATTTGGACTCCTTTCTCTGCCTTCTCTTCTCCTCCTCCTTCTTGTATATCCAGTCAATAGTGACACCCTATGCTTCTGTCCCCAGTTATGTTTCTTGCATGAATGTCCCATTTTTTCTCATAGCCTTTCCCCTGGATTACCATAATGCCCATCTGAGTGTCCCCGGCTTTTATTCCACCCCCATATAACTCGTGTTACTCATGTGACCACATTGATCTAGAACCCTAGGTTTTTAAAGGAACAAATGAATTTCCTTTCCATCTTTCTTATAGCAGAAAATGGAGCGGCTATTCATAGACTTGCACATTTTAAAACCTTGACTTGCTCCGTGTGACTCTGAAAGAACTCCAAATAGTGCACTTCTTTTAACATCATACTCTTCACCTTCAGCAGCCTGTGTTTCTCATGTCCCTGCATCTCTTTGGATAACCTTATGGAAACCCCAACAAGGAGCCAACACAAGATGAGTAATGGCACAGTGACTCAGACAAGAACAAGATGTCTCTGAAGGAAACAAACAGCATGCTGCAACCACAGGAAATCAGAAGCAGGAATCACCTTGAGAGCCGAAAGGAAATCTTGAAGCAGCACATCTGCCAATGACCAAAAAATTTCCTCACGTTGTAATTGAATTAAACTAGTGGCTGTCTCTGTGTAAAGACTCCACTGTCTAAAATATGCTGTCTTCTCTGATCCCTTTAACAAAATTTTCTTTTGATAAATACTGTTTAAATATCCCTTTGGGGCAGCAATTTCCTAAGCTTAGGTTTTTCTGTGTGAAAGGACTACCAACCCGTTGAAAGAAGGTCTGTTAATTCACAAAATTTTTCTGCTCTTGGTATGTAGTTGTGGCACAAATAGCTGGCTTCCAACCCAGGACGCATACTCTTCTTGCTTATTAATAGAGTCCACATGTTAGAGAGCATACTAATATTCCCAGACAAAACGTATTTCCCAGACTTCTGACAGATAACAGTAGCCATATGACATAGTTCTGGTCAATAGAAGATAAACTGAAATCATTGGGTGAGTCTTCCAGAAAAATATTTAAAAGATCCAGTTGGCATACATCTTTTTGCTCTTCTCCTAACTGGAATGTGGATACAAGGGCTGGAAAGGCAGCTGTAGCCATCATCTTGCAATCATAAAAGATAAGCTAGAGAGCCATAAAGACTTCAGCCCCAACAGCCTCAAGCTATTGAACCAACACCACCTATCTCTGGGTTTCCTGTTACATGAGAAAATCAATCACTATTTAGTTCATTACTAATATTATATTTACTATTAAATGCAACTGATAAAAAACTGATATAGTAGCTTAAATGGGAAATAACAGAAGTAATTAACATACTGCCAATGATCTACTATGTGTCTTTCCTTTAGTATACACAGTGTGTGTGGGTGGGGGTGTATGTGTGTGTGTTGTGCATACACATTCACAGAATGCTATGTTACCTCTCAGATGATGGTCTAGACTAAATGTTTGTGTCCCCTGTGAAAATTCATGATCCTTTAGTCAAGTTTTCCAAGACTAACTTCATTAATATGACCTAGCAAACATAATCTCATTCAAGGACAGATTCTCAATAATGAAAAGACTCAGAGCACCTGAAATTAAATGTACTGCTTCTATTGGACGGATCAAACTCTAACAACTAAAGCAATAGATATTAAATTGCTATTATAAATAGAGCCTGGTGGAATCAGGTTGAGTCTACAAATTTACTCCTTGTTTAAATGTGTCTAAAAACCATAGGAAATTGAAAAGCAATACCTCTTCTTGAGATAATAAAAGACAACCAAGAAAACTACCAATTATAAGTATTAACTTTAAGAAAATGAATTATCCAAATTGAAAAGTGGATTAAATTCAAAATAATTTAGATGGATAATAAGAATCTGCTTCCAGAGACAATCCCTCAACCCCACTTTCCATGTTGCTTTTGTGAATGAAGTCAAGTAACCAATGTCTTCAGCTCATTGGCATAAAGAAATCTCTTCTGGGATCTAGAGCAATATTTATTTGAGCAGTTTTCAAACGTAATATTACATCTGAGCTAGAAGCACTGATAAATTGAATTATGGTCTTCTGTTTAAGATGGTATGATTTTTAATCTCATAAAGCACAAAAGCACACAGAATAAAGCAATGTATTATAATCATGGCCTTCCTACCAAATGCAGAAGCACGGTGGTTGTCACCAAACCACAGAGGTCCTGGTTGGTAGAAAAAGTGACTTTTCATGTATCCCTCCCTTTCCTAGGGCTCCAAGGGAGATGAGGATTATTTTTACTAAACAGGTTCTCACACTTCCAATTATAACACAGAATTGATTGAGTAAGAGAATCCTAACATTGAAGTCAGCCAAACTTGTTTTTGCTTCTAAAGGGTGTGTTTGTTTTTTCATCCCAACCCAGCACAACACATACTTGCCTTGAGTTTTACCCTCTGAATGCAGGTCACCCACTTTCTCCTCAAATTGTAGATGTAACAGGGAAATGAACTGATCATTTAGACAATCTTCAGGTTAAACTTTTGAGCATCTTAATTTGGAAAGTTATTCTGGTATTGGATTATTTTGTAATCAGTTATCAAAGGATGGTGAAAACTCTAGGCTTAAAAGGCAAAGTTGAACCTTCAAATCTCTTTGGATGTCTTTGCAAGTCACTTAAATTAAGATTTTAAACTTCAATTTGTACCTGGGAATGAGACCTGGCATATCTATGTAAGAAGGAAATAGCTATGCTTAGTACAATTTTGAAATAAATCTTAATAGTGCTCTCTGTGTTGACTCCCAAGTGTACAGGGAAAATATTTCATTCATCTAGTCTGTATTTGGACTACTTTTTAAAGTAAGGTGTGAAAGATTAAAATAAATATAAATCCCTTTCTTTTGAAACCAATAACAAAGTTGTCACTTCCAAACAAAATTTACAAATAGAAATGTCAATTACCTTAATAGAATGAAGGATATTGACAGATGCAGCATAAATAACACTAATCCATCAGATTCTGCTCTACAAACTGACTTGATTCATCAGGTAATCTAACCTCAGGTAGCATGAGGACCAGCTACATAATTTGTGGTGCTCAGTCAGAATAAAAAGTGAAAGATAAATCCCTATGTTCAAAAGTTATTGAGAATTTCATGATGGTGACAGTAGAACATTAAACCAAACACGGGGTCCTACTGAGCACAGGGCCCTTTGCAACTGCACAGTTCACATACTCATGAAGCCAGCCCTGGGTTGCATCTATTCTATCAAAATTATCTGCATTATGTTACTATCTAAATAACGTGATTGTGTGCTTACTGCATAGGAAAGGTAAGGTACTATGTTGTGTCTTTGAAAGACCTTAGCCAGAGGATATGGATATTATGTCATGTCCAATACCAAATAACCCAGACACAACAAAGTTGATAGAGAGATCTACATCAGGATATAAAGGTCAGATGCCATCACACCCCATGATCTATTCTGCGTGCATTAGCATTTTCCAAGAACTCTCATATATCAACCCTCTTTGCCAAGTCCTTTTACGTCCCACCATGCATTTGTATGCAGATGAAAGTATGCCTTTACACAATACCTATGTAAAAATAATCGTATCAGGCCAAAGCAAATTGCACACATCAATAATACCGATCACTCTTTTTTCAGTGAAAGAATATCCAGTTTTCTTGGATTTTAACACAAAGCACAAAAGGTCTTTGTGATTTTGTTTGTTGTTGCTTGTTTTTTTTGTTGTTGTTGTTTTGTTTTGTTTTATGGTTAATAAGACTGAAAGGAATTGTGTTGCAATGAGGTAATCCTAGTGAATGTACCAACAAGTGCTTTGGCTAGTAGAATTACTACAGAAAAAACAATTCTGTACAAAGGCCAAATAAATATGTAATGTTGAATTAAAAAGACATGAACGGGGAAGATGAAAGATAGGCTAAGAGTGTTTCCAAGTGTAAAATCAATGAGAAGGCTGAAGAGACCACTGGTCACCCATAATTTGGGGACATGGCTTGATAAAGCTATGGATAAATCAGAGAAGTTTGTTTTTGCCAGAAGCCTATGAGAAGTCTCAGGATCAAGAACAGAATCTTCAAATATAAATGGTTCTTCAACATTAACATGATGATTAACATGAATTATAAAAAAAGAAATGCAAATCAAAATTTTATTTGATTTTTGAGATACCATATATAGCCTACAAGATTGGCATAAACCTATGAGTCTGACAGTACATTCTGATGGTGAGGCTATGGGGAGACAGGCACTTTCATACATTACTAGGAAGGGTCAAGTAGTATCATGCCTTTAGAGGACAATTTAACAATAGCTATCAAATTTACAGATTTACTGAAGGTATATACTCTTTGAGCTAGCAGTCCCACTTCTAAGAATTTATCATCAGATATATTTGCATACTTTAGAAATTATATATGCACAAGGTTATTTTTATGATATATCATAATAGCAAAGTATAAGAAGTAACCCATAGAGCTATCATTAGGAGTCTAGTTAAATAAACTGTATCAATAAAATGCAATGATAACCAGCTGTGCAAAAGAATAAAGGCACATTCTACCTATAGAAAAGATAGGGTTTTTTTGTACTGAGAGTGTATACAATGTGCTCCAATTTTATTAATAAAAAGAGGGGACAAGATATGTGTATTTGACCACGTTTGCAGGAAGGATTTCTAGAAGAAGACCTGAAAAAAACTAGTAAAAGTAGTTACCTATGGGGAAGGGTGGGATGGGAACTGGACAAATAAAAGACAGTAGTGTCCTTTACTGCATATATGTTTGCAGCATTTGGATTTTAAGTCATATGAATATATAACCTATTTTACAAATTAGAAATGTTAATAAATGAATGCATGACCAAAAAGAAGAGAAAGATTAAAATGCAATAAGATAATAAGGTGTAACCTCTTTGTGCAGAGAGGACACTGAAGCCAAGAGAAGTGAAGTAACAACCCAAATCCAAAGACAGTTAGAAGCAAAGCCTGCGCTGGAAACGTGGATAACTGAACAACTCTGCTGAAATGAGACACAGTAACTTTCATATCCAAGTCATCTAAGGCAGCAGGATGGCCAGGGACCCTGGAGTCTACAAATTTCATATTCCTTAGCTGTTAATATTTCTCATCTCTGAAGCTCTTAACATTGGAGTGAATTTTATACCTTTATAAAAGTGTTGGACTTCTGCCCTGGCCGGTTTGGCTCAGCGGTTAGAGCGTTGGCCTGAGGTCCAGAGAGACCCGGGTTCGGTTCCCACTAAGGGCATGTACCTCGGTTGCAGTTTGTCCCCGGCCCTGGTTGGTCATGCAGGTGGCAGCCACTCGATGTGTCCCTTTCCCGTCGATGTTTCTCTCTCTCTCTCTTCCTCTCTCTCCCTCCCACTCTATCTGAACAAAAAATGAAAAAATGTCCTCAGGTGAGGATAAAAAAAAAAAAAAGTGTTGGACTTCTCATTGCAATTGCCAGGATATGAGTTACCAACATTTTTAATAAGAAATAAAATAGCTAATGTCATGGAATATATCAGACAAAAAGTCTCAGAAATGAACAAGAAAACAAAGCAATTAGCTGAGTACTGGGTAACTTGGGTACCAAAATCGATTTAGAAGAAATAAGAGCCCTGTGTCAAGACCTGGCAAAGTTTCCCCATCATCGACCTTGCTACTGGGATGAGGTTGGAAAGGGCCCATAGCAGGAGGGGGTGCTTGCGCTTGGTGGTGACTTTCACAGACAGGCCACACTTGGTACTCTCCTCTCTTTCCTCCTTTCCCCACTTTTATTCATCTCCTGATTATTCACGCAAGAGCCTCTTTATTCTGCTGAATCAAAACTCAGAGGCGATGTCTTCCTCATTGTCATGTGCCCATTGTACCCTGTGCTCAGCAGAGTACCTTGAACATACCAGACCCCTAGATTCCTAGAACATTAGAAGCAAGAAGGTGCTTTAGAAAATGTCTAGTTCAGCCCTGGCCAGTCTGGCTCAGCGGTTAGAGCGTCGGCCCGCGGACTGGAGAGTCCCAGGTTCAGTTCCCGCTAAGCGCATGTACCTCAGTTGCAGTTTGCCCCCGGCCCTGGTTGGGGTCGTGTGGGGGGCAACTAGTCGATATGTCTCTGTCACATCGATGCTTCTCTCTCTCTTCCCCCCTTTCTCCCTCCCGCTCTATCTGAACATAAATGCAAAAATGTCCTCGGGTGAGGATAAAAAAAAAATATCTAGTTCAATTTTTTAAAACATGTTTTAAAAGCAACAAATTCTCTTTGAAATAAATAACTCTGTATAAGAAACAGATTTTTATGAAGTGATGCGTGGCTGAAGAGGGAACCAGGGAGGGGAGAGCACACAAAGGTTAACTCACAAGACTCTTTCCCCTTCCTCTCGCTGCGTCTCAGGATCACAGTTTGGAAACTGCTGATGCAGTGCAAACTTTTTCTTTTCTACATGGAGACATTCCTTAAAGTTTTTTTACACTAAACGAACATAGCAAAGGCAGGGCTGGTGAGCTGCAGTAGACAGGTTACCATATTCGCCTGGTCTATGAAGATATCGGTTCTATCTAGCTGAACAGGGTGAGGTATGGGGAGGACAGAATTGTGTACACTCTGCAAACACTTGCCCTCTTCTTTCCTAGTGTACATGCTTGGAGGAGACCCTCGTTAGGGACGGGAAACAATATTCATCCTATCTGGTTCTGCTCAGTTTACAATCTTTCTGGAATAAGCGAGGCAGCTGCCCTTTGCCAGGAGAAATGGTCTGGGGCAGCAAGAGCATCAAGGCAGTGGACAACCAGCCTAGTTCATCAAGGACCATTCAAGGACATCTCCTTATTTGCCAGAGTCATGCCAAAACAGTTAGGAAAGGGCTGAAGGGCTGTTCTGAAAGACTTGTTTAGATGGTTTGAGATTGATGGGAATCTGTAGACAACATGGAATAGTAATCCTTTAGTAAACTCCTGACATACCTGGCAATGTTTGGAAGGGTGGGACAGATTAATAATAAATCAATGAGATTATTTCCAAGAAGACAGGTGCTCTGAAGAAAATAAAATAAAAGGATGGTGATTTAGACTAGATGAGGGTAGTTATGTAGCAATAACAACCCCCAAAATCTCAGTGTTCTAAGACAACAAAGTATACCACATATCAGTAGGGCTTTGTCCCCTGTTTTCTCACACCTGGATAACACAGAGGCTGATGAGACCACACCATCACATCCTTTCATCTATGTCCTATCAGCTAAAACTTGTCCCAGAGTCCTGCCTAACTGCAAGGGTGTCAGGGAAGTATTATCTTCCCATGTGTCCCAAAGGAAGGAGCACCATGGATTAGTACACAAGATGACATAGCAGGGTGGGGGTGGGGGCAGGGAACATAAGCACAGAGTAAAGTGATCTAGCTAAGGCTTTATAAGATGATATTTGATCAGAGACCTGAATGATGAGAATAAGCATGCACAGTGGAAAGCAGTAGGAAAGGCATTTCAGACAGAATGGTAAAGGCAAAAGGTCCCTAAGCTGAAGCAAGTGTACAGGGAATGAATGACGGCCGTTGTGACCAGAGCACAGTGAATGGCAGGCGATGGGCCCAGTGACGCCCTGAGGATCATGACAAATGATTTAGGTTTCATCCAAAGCATGCCTCAAACTTAACTTGACAATTGTTTCTTCTATTTAATAAAAGCCAAAAGCCATTCGTATATTATGTGGAAAATAAAAATCCGCATTTTCCCTTTCAGAGTTTTCTGTTTCTCAGAGTAAACTGAGCCTTTACCTTTTTCATATTCACCTCAGGTTCACCTTTCTCTAAGCACTTGAAATACCACAGGACATCGTGACAAGCCTTACAGTGTTTCCTGGAACTTTTTACCTCAGTTCTGTGTTTTCTCAGGCCTCACTTCAGAGTCGTGATCAGCACCCAGATCTGTGCTCTCAGCTGCTGACAGAACACACATTCTCTGAACAGGCAAGAAACAAGGAAGTTACCATTCTTAGAAGAAGGAGAGAAAAAAAGAACAAATTTTATTTTCTTATCAGAGAAACATCTCTTCTCTATGAGAGCCTAGTATTTTTAGAACTGAACCAAATATAGAAAGCTTTTTACTCCCTAAAGAAATTACCTAGATTGACGGATGTTCTGGAGTTCACTGAGTTTCCAGAGTAGCTTTCCAAAGGCAGAGATCTTGAGACCTTTATTTTGCACACTATTTGTGTTTAATGAAACATCTTCAAGTCCGAAACATTGTTACCTGCTTTCCAAAAAGGATACGCATAATAAAACCAGGAAAATGTCCCTGAGCCTCAGGTTTCTTATCTATAAAATAGGCATGATCAGCAAGAGAACAAAATCAAACGTTGAGACGATGGAGCTGCTGCCCGAGTGGGCTCACCCCCTCCTACTTCTGGCCTGGTTGGCTGCTTCACCGAGACAGCAGGCACTTTCTCAGTGGTCCATTGCCGAAGTGAACTCAGCCCTATGGCCTGCACGCCAGAGGTTTTCCAGGCTACTTTGCGAAGGTCACTAATGTGAATAACCAGTGACTACTGTGTGAAATTTGCCTAAGCAGCTCTCCTGAGTAGAATAAACTGCTAACTAGCAATATGTTTTGTTCAGGGAACTCTGCTAGGGTGTCCCTAATATCTGACCTATAGCAGAGTATAATTATTAAACATGCAAACTTTGGAATCAGGTAATCTCATATCCAGTCACAGCTCAGCCACTTCCTAGCTGTTATTCAACCTCTCTGTGCTCCATTTCCCCTTGTTTGAAAATGGGGCTTGTTTCATCAGGTTATTGTAAGGACTGTGACATATTTCATGTAAATTTCTCAGCATAGTCCATGATCCACGGTAAGTCTCAGTAAACATTAACTTTCTTTTAAATTTTTTTTCTTTATTGATTTTATTGATTTTAGAGATAGAGGAAAGGGGAAGGAAAGAGAGATAGAAACATCGATGAAAGAGAACATCGATTGGCCGCCTCCTGCATGCCCCCCGCTGGGGATTTGGCCCACAACCTGGGCATGTGCCCTGACTGGAAATCGAATCGGTGACCTCTTGGTGCATGGGTCGATGCTCAACCACTGAGCTACGCCAGGCTGGGCAGTAAACATTAACTTTCATTATCATCATCATCATCACCAACAACCTTGAAGAGTAGAGAGTCACCACTTAAAAATCTCTCACATGATTTGAGGATGCCAATTATTCAGTTTCTGACTACTAGGTTTAAACATTTATGAATCATTCCAAACAGTAGATTCAAACTAGAAAAGAAATGCTGAAACTCCCTTCAGACATTTTCTGTCTTCTCTGTGAGGAATTTCTTCCTCAGATGCACTTTTTAATTTCTGCCCCTTGCCTTTTGCTAAGCCATTTATTTGTGTTTAGGTTTTCAGTTAAGGTGGAAAATCTCTTTCACATCACAACGTTTTATAACTGAAGTTTCCTATTGGACAGCCCTAAGCCTTTTCTTTTTTTTTTTTTTTTGCTAATTAATTCCAGCATTGTGTAATGTGTGGAAACTGAAGTCAGGTTCTCATTTCAAGATAATTCTATCTTATGCTATTATAAACATTAAATAATGGATTATGAAAGTATCTGTAAACAGTAGGTTCTATTCAAGTGTTAGCCATTATTATAGTTACTGTTTCCTTATAATTCTCAAATATTATAAAACTTTGTTACCCAAACTGTAGAAGTAACTGGGTTACTAACTAGTTTGACTAGTTTTAAGTGAGGCCAGTTGTGGGTTGTACTTCTGTTCCCTTATGTCCAACACCATAAGAACTGCCTCCAGAACAAGTCATAGAAACCAGAGGGTGAGCAATCAACTCTAGATGACAGCTAAGAAGCAGAGGTGCATAATTTACTTCCCATCATCTCTTTCCAGTTGCAGTAAGTCCACAACAGATAGATGCCAGTCTGGCTCCTCTGGTCAGTAGATGACAATCTCTGATTAGGAGTTTGCTCTGCTAAAATCTTTTCCAAAGATCCACAATTTGGCCCAAAAATACACACCTGCTTTTATCTGAATTGCTCATATAAGTATTTTTACCAGAAAATGTTTTTCTATGTAAAACCCAAAATTACTAGGAATTCTTCAATTTTCTCCACCTATATAGTGTTAACTACTCAATATAAGGCATAAAGAAAAAAGGAGAGATGTAGAAGTTATCTGGGCCTGTCTTTCTTTTTTTTTTTTTTTTTCCTTCTTCTATTGCAAACACCCTACTTTAGGCTCATGTCATATCAAGAGTGGGTTAATAGAAAAATCTGCTAACCAGATTCCATGACTATATGGAAAATGCTGAGCACATAGCACACATTCCATATGTGCTAATTCCTTCCCGCACACAACTCCATCCAACTTTAACATTCATTTGCTAAAATAGTCAATATGCCAAAAGTAGACTGTGTGTGTATATATATGCAATTTAAACTAAATAAACATTTTTTTAATTTTAAACATCAAAATTCTAAAAAATAGAAAAGCATATCAGCTTTTTGGAAGAATAAAATTTGATGTTTAATTAATTTAAAGAAGTTATAGAGAGGGAAAAAACAACAAGAATATTAGAACTTGGTATCTATAATAAAAACAACCTAGAAATGACACCAATATTTTCAATAAATATTATTCATAGAGGGTTCCCATTTATAGTATATTTTTAAAAATCATACAAAATGGTGAGGAAAGCTATTGACATTCTAACAGATAAGTTGGAAAGACACAATCAGATATGCATATAAATAAATAGAGGAAACAATGTAGCTAGTAATAAAAATAAATACAAATTAAACAATGAAACAAATAGAAAATCAATGGAGAGCACAGGTATGCAGTCAGACTCTACCTCAGATTCCAGCTTAGCCACCTACAGTCCTAAGATTTTTGCAAAGTGTTTTATATCTATCAATTTCAGTTCCCTCATTATGTGATCATAATCATGTCACATGGTTATTTAAAGGATTAAATAAGATAATCTTGACAAAGTACCTAATAAAATACCTAACAAAAAGTAAGTGGTTAACAAATGTTTGTCAGTATGGTGATTATTGCTACCATAGTTACTACCATGTAATACCTAAGTCAACATAATGCTTAAATGTTCTCATTCACTATTGCCAAGGTGGTGGTGAAACTAGTGTACACATTAAATAGTGTCTTTTTAAATTGGTCTAACTTTTGCAAATTTCAAGCATAAAAGTGTTCATGCACATTTTGTGAATATATCCTAGGTTAATACAATAAGAAAAAGGTTGAGTTATTCATCAGAGCATTTGTATAAAGTTACAACAACAGCATAAATATTTGACAATTCAAAAATATGTACTAAACTCAGACACCAGTGGAAGACTATGTAGCTACTAATGACATAGTTGAAGTAATATTGAATGGGATAAAAGTAGATGATTGTACTGGTGAGGACATGGAGAAAGGGAACCTTTATGAACTGTTGTTGGAAATGCAGATTGGTGTAGCCACTATGGAAAACAGTAAGGAATTTGCTCAAAAAAATTAAAAATGGAACTACCTTTTGACCCAGCAATGCCACTTCTGGGAATATATCCAAAGAAACCCAAAACATGAATTCAAAAGAATATATGCACCCCTATGTTCACAGCAGCACCATTTACAATACCTAAGATCTAGATGAATGGATAAAAAAGCTGTGGTACATTTATACAATGGAATACTATGCAGCTGTAAAAAAGAAAGTGCTATTACCCTTTGAGACAGCATGGAGGGACCTGGAGAGTATTATGCTAAGCAAAATAAATCACTCAGAGAAAGACAAGTATCACTTATATGTAGAATCTAATGAACAAAATAAACTTACAAACAAAATAGCTCCAGAGGCATGGAAGCATGGTACAGACTGTCACATCTCAGAGGGAAGTAGGGAAGGGGGATGGGAAGAGATTAACCAAAGAATTTATATGCATATATGCATAGCCTGTGGGCATAGACTATAGTGTGGTGAAGGCCTGGGGTGGGGTGGGGCAGGAACAGAATGGAGGCAGGTAATGAGGGAAAAATAGGGAACGTCTGTAATACTCTCAATAATAAAGAAAAATAAAAATAAATAAAAAACAAATCTAGTTTAAAAATTTAAATTAAATATAAATAAATGAACAAATAAATGTAGACAATTGTGTGTGTGTGATATGATTTCAACCATGTAAAGATATGTTTAGATTCTGGAATCAGGTTGAAGTTTCAATATTTGAATGTCTTAGAGCAAGTTAGAACTTGGGGTTATAAATGACATTTCAACAAAATTGACCCAGAGACATAGAGGTGGGGTACAGACTGACAAACCTCAGAAGGGGGGGTGTTGGGGGGGGGAGATAAACCACAGAACTTATATGCATGTATGCATGACCAATGGACATAGACAACAAAGCTGGGGATGGGGCGGGGGGGAGGTGGGGAGGAGGGTGTCAATGGGAGGAAAAGGAGAAACATTTGTAACAAAACAAATTAATAAAAAAATAATTTTTAAAAAATGACATTTCAGCCAGTTTTATGGATAAAATAAAATTCAGAACTCAGCCTGGAAACCCAACTGCAGTTCAGAATGTCACTTCTGTAAGAAATCACTACATTTTAGGCATTTCATTGAAGAAATATGTTTTTTAAATGCCATATTCATTCATTCATATATGGAAAGATAAATATATATAACATTTAATGTGATTTGATCTCATATTTAAATAGTGTCAAAAATATATGAATATAATTTGGTCCTATATCAGTCAAAAGATAGAAAAAACTTTGTAAAGAATGTTCAATGAAGCATTTATAAAAAAATAATAATAATAATAAAGAGAAAGTATAGGAAAATCCTGAGGGAAGTAGTACAAAATACGTACATTCAGTTAAATATTATACAGTTATTAATCCTGCCTGGAGAATTTTTAACAGCATTGAAAAATTCTAATACAATAACATGTGGGAAAGTGTCACATAAATTTAATAGAATATATTTTCACTGCATTTAATTAAAATAATAAGCATAAGTAGAAACTCACCTATACTTCCTTCCTTGAACATTTCTCTAGAGTTGCCCGTGGTCTCTGAACACACCTTGGCTTTCAAATTCAACCACTTGATCATTGTATCCTAGATCCTGGAATATCTGTTCATTCAACATTCAAATACAGACATATAATAGGTGATTATTACATACCAAGCATGGTCCTGGGAGCTGGGGACACAAAAATGAGTGAGAGTGGTGCCTAGCCATCATGGAATGCCCATCCAGGCAGGGAGATGGGCACAGCAGCAGAGCAATGTGGTAAATGCAATGAGATGACCATTGGTGGAAGTGTTAACAAACTGCTCTGGAAGCTCAGCTCTGGGACATATTTGGTTACTCTCTGCAAAGCCTTGCTTGAGAAGCTATTCTGAAAAGAGTTATTACTTAATTGATTGAAAATAAACTAAATAAATGCACTCAACTGCGCAAATGATTCCGCTAAAAACTTCAGAATACCCAGTCATGTCAATCAACTTAACAAATAGCAGTTGATTTTACTTGTAATAACATACACGGAAAAACAGCTGGCTAGGAAAACATAAGTGTCCTAAGGAACGGGAATGTTTTTTAACTTATACTCTTCTTTCCTTTCAAATCAGAGGTCCCTAAAATGTCCTGTGCATAGAAATCATCTGAAAGATTAATTTAAAAAATGTGAATCTAATATGTCTGGGGTGAGCCCCAAGAATACTGGATTATTCTGTTATTCAGATGAAATAAAACAAAAGCTATTCCTTAAAGTACATGAATTTAAATAATTTATAAGATATATTTTGTGAAGATAATGTTCTACACAATGATAGCTTAAAAAAAAAAAAGCACCCTAATTACAAAGCAAAAAAAAACTAAAATAGATTTTCTGTTTAAAAAACATCCTCACTGTGTACACAGACTCAGATAAAACTAAAAACCATTATATATATATATATACTACTTACACCTGTTAACATTACATACTCTGTTTATTCTATCACTTGTTAAGGTGGAAGACAATGCTGTGAAATTAGATTTTTATCATCTGAGGTCTAATTTTAGGATAAACTAAAATTTATACTTGGACGTGGCATTAATCAAATTCTCTTGTAAACCTTCATGTTGGTGACAAGCATACCTATAGTTTTACTGACTGATGAGTCAAAACCCTGAATGCAGAAAGTTATGGAAAAATGAAGGTTGTAATTAACTTTTGGAACATGTTGTCTTCCTTCTAACTGCCATTAATTCAAAAGTTAAGATTTGCTAATTCAAAAGTTAAAATTGCAGCACGTTTGAAAAGCTGCCACAGTAAAGAGAAGGAAAAGTGCTTGAGACAAAAGAATGTTTCAAGTGGCAAATTGGTTCCGTATGCAACAGTGTTAACTGGCTTGTTTGCTATAAAATATAGGTTACACAGGATTTATAACTTGTGTGTTGGATCCAGTGATCACAATGCAGAGAAAGCATAATACATTAGAGAAAAAATATGACCTTATTTCTAGTCCCAGCTCCATCACCAGTAAGTTCTATAACCCAGCTAAATCACTTAACCTCTATGAACTTCAGTTTCCACATTTGTAAAATTCAGAGTGTGACATTGAAAGATGTACATGATGTATTGGGAATATTGAACTGCCACTGCCTAGCACAGTCTTTGATAAGTGCTCTATTAATATTTGGTAAACAGCCCGGCCAGTGTGGCTCAGTGGATTGAGCCATGTCCCATGGACTGAGAAGTCCCTGTTAGATTCCTGGTCAGGGCTCATGCCCAGGTTGCCAGCTCGATCTCCAGTAGGGGGCGTGCAGGAGGCAGCCGATCAATGTTTCTCTCTCACATTGATGTTTCTCTCTCCCTTCCTTTCTCTCTAAAAATTCAATAAAGACATATTTTTAAAAAATATTTGGTAAACAAATGAATGAACCAGTGAAATGGCACAGAATAAAATATATGGTTCAGTAGTTTACTTATGCTTCTATGAAATTTAGCATACAAAATTTTGGTCAGCCAATCAATGAACACTCAGTTTGACCACTTGTGAAGAGACGCTATGAAAGAATCAAAAGATTCTGGCTGAGGAGACGAAATGAACTAGGTACTATATCCACATATTACAGACTGGCAACCGGATTGTCAACCTTGCTACAAAGGAAAGCAGAGAGCAAGATCTGGTCAAGGCTTCCTGAGGGAGGAAGTGGGTTAAGATCTTGAACCAGGTAAGGTTGATCTATTGGCAGATGAGGGGTTCGTGAGAAGAGGTAAAAGCAGAAAAAGATAAGTCATTTTAGTGACAGATTGGCTAACACGTGAAATTGTAGGGAGGGATGAATCAATAAGACAGGGGAAAATGAATCAACAGATGAAAGAAATATATAACAATTAGTATATATTCACAGATAAATTAATATATTAGAAGGTTCTATTCTGGAATGTCACCATGATTATAAAACATATCAATTAAATACATTTAAATTTATGTTCACAGATAAATTAACATATTAGAAGTTTCTATTCTGGAATAATATCATAATTATAAAAGACATATTTTAAATTTAAAACTCTGGGCTTCGTGCCTAATAGAGAAGTTGTACTCAATAATCATATTTCTTTCCTGCTTTTATAACTCCCTGGATGTGAGAGCTCTCAGATTCCACATGCCTGCTGATGTCAAGCCTGGAGATTATCTGATACCCTCATAAAGAATTTCATATCCAGTAATTTTTGTAGCCTCAAAACTAAACAGTCCAGGGCACATACCTAAGTGCTCAATAAATATTTTTTGAATGAGTGGAGGATACATTTAGAAAAAAGACTATTATAAGTAAAATAAGTGTAAATGGGCTCAAAAAGTATCCAGGAACTCCCACTCATAAAGAATATAGGACTTGTAGATGATGAGTTCACTTTAAATGTATGAAGTTATTGCTGGGTTCTCTCCTTGGTTCCACTGATCTATATGACTGTTTTTATGACAGTGCCATACTGTTTTGAT
Source organism: Tadarida brasiliensis (assembly GCA_030848825.1). Classification (NCBI taxonomy): domain Eukaryota; kingdom Metazoa; phylum Chordata; class Mammalia; order Chiroptera; family Molossidae; genus Tadarida; species Tadarida brasiliensis. The sequence goes on from CM061260.1 coordinate 79,223,527, forward strand.
TATTGTAGCTTTTACATATATATTATTTTCTAATATAGTTGAAGTCAGGAAGTGTGATGTTTCCAGCTTTGTTCTTTTTTCTCAAGATTTATTTGGCTATTTGGGGTCTTTTGTGGTTCCATAGAACTTTAGGGTTGTTTTTTCCTATTTCTGGGTAAAATGTCATTGAAATTTTTATAGAGATTGCATTTTGAATTTATAGATTGTTTTTAGTATGGACATTTTAACAATACTAATTCTTCTAATCCATGAACACAAAATATCTTTCCATTTATTTGTGCCTTTAGTTTCTTTCATCAATCTCATAGTTTTCAGTGTAGAGATCTTTCACATCCCTGGTTAAAGCATTCCTAAGTACTTTATTGTTTTTAATAATAGTATAAATGAGATTGTTTTCTTAATGTCCTTTTCAGATAGTTTGTTGTTAGGGTATAGAGACAACTGATTTATATATATTGAATCTGTATCCTGAAACTTCACTGAATTTGTTTATTAGTTTGAACAGTTTTTTCATGGAATTTTTTGGGTTTTCTATATATAAGATCATGTCATCTACAAATGGAAACCATTTTACTTCTTCTTTTTCAATCTGGAGGTATTTTTCTTGCCTAATAGCCTCAGCAAGGACTTCCAGTACTACATTGAGTTGAAGTGCTGAGAGTGGACGCATCCTTGCCTTGTATCTGATCTTAGAGAAAAAGTTTTCAGTTTTCACCTTTGAGTATGATGTTAGCTCTGGGCTTTTAATAATATATGGCCTTTATTATATTGAGGTACATTCCTTTTATACCTAATTCTTGAGAGTTTTTATTATGAAAGGATGTTGAATTTTGTCAAATGCTTTTTCTGCATCTATTGAGATGATTATATAATTTTTATCCTTCATTCAGTTAATGTGGGTATCACATTTATTAATTTGCCTATGTTGAACCATCCTTGCATCCCAGGGGTAAATCTCATTTGATCATGGTGCATGATCCTTTTACGTGTCTGTTGAATTCAGTTTGCTGGTATTCTGTTGAGGATTTTTGCATTTATGTTCATCAGGGATATTGACCTATAACTTTCTTTTCTTGTACTGTCCTTCAATAAGGGTGGCAAGAACACACAATGGGGAAAGGATAGTCTCTTCAATAAGTGGAGTTAGAAAAAATAAATAGTCACATGCAGAAGAATGATATGGGACCTGTATCTCACACCATATACAAAAATCAACTCAAAATGGATTAGAGACTTAAACATAAAACCTGAAACTGTAAAACAACTAGAAGAAAACATAAAATAAAATCTTGACTTTTTTTTATATTACCCCCAAAATCATAGGCAACAAAAGCAAGAATAGACAAATAGAATTGTATCAAACCAAAAAGCTTCTGAAAAAATAAAATAAAATAAAAAGCTTCTGCATGGCCAAGGAAACAATTAATAGACAAAAGAGATAACCTCTGAAATGGGAGAAAATATTTTCAAATCATGTATCTAATAAGGGGTTATTATGCAAAATATACAAGAAGTTCCTACAACTCAATAACAAGAAAAAAAAGTAAATAAACAACCCAATTTAAAAATGGACAAAAACACAGCTCTACCTTTGTATCTGCCAGGAGTGTCACATTGACATCCCTGTTTCTTCCTTTGCTGCTGCTAATGACAGTATGATGACTTACTCTGCTATTCACCATTTTTATGTTATCATTGTATGTGCTCTTCTTTATAAATGCCCAACTTAAAGGGAAAAAAATGGACAAAGACTAAAAGTAGACATTTCTCAAAAGAAGATACACAAATGGATAACAGGAATACCAAAAAGTGCTCAACATCACTAATAATCAGGGAAATGCACATCAAAACCACAAAAAAATACCACTTCACACCTGTTAAAATGGCTACTATCAAAAGTACAAAAGATAACAAGTGTTGGTGCAATGTGGAAAAGAAAGGAACCCTGTACAGTGTTGGTGGGAAAGTAAATTGGTACTTTTTTCCATATGGAAAAGAGTATGGAGGCTCCTCAAAAAATTAAAAATAGAACTACTATATTATCTAGTAAGCATACAAGAAATAAAATCAGTATCTCAAAAAGATATTTGCACTCCCATATCCATTGCAGCCAAGATATGGAAACAACCTAAGTGTCTATTAATGTATGAATGGATAAAGGAAATGTGATATAATGTATATATTATTATGGAATATTATTTAGCCACAGAAAAGAAGGAAAGCCTGCCATTTACAACATCAATTAACCTGGAGGATATTATGCTAAATGAAGTAAGCCAGACACAGAAGGACATATACTACATTACGTCAATTATATGTAGAATATAAATTTGTTAAACTCATAGAAGCAAAGAGTACATTGGTAGTTGCCAGGAGCTGGAGGGTAGGGGAAATGAGGAGATATTTGTTAAGGGGTACAAAGTTTCAGTTACGTAGCATGAATAGTTCTGGAGACCTAATGTACAGCATGGTGCCTATAGCTAGAAAAGCTGTATTTTTTACTTGAAATTTGCTAAGAGCATAGATATTAAGTGTTCTCACCACACACACAAAAAAGAAAACAGTAACTATGAGAGGTGATGAATATGTTAATTAGCTTGATTGTGGCAATCATTTTACAATATATGAATTTCACAATAGGTATCATATATATATATATCTCAAAACATCAAATTGTACACTTTAAATATATGCAATTTTGATTTCTCAATTACACCCCAAAAGAGCTAAGGAATTTAAAAGACCATAGGACTTAATTGAAGGACTTTGCAACATCTATTTGGGTTACTCAGAGTTTCCCTGATTTCTTTCTGAGAAAGTCAAAAGAAATATGAAATTTCCTCAGGCCCCTCCAAATGAACTGGGAGCCAGAACTCTGGAGTTTGGACTCTTAGTGAAGTGGTCCTCCCTCTACAGCCAACCATTCCTTAATTTTTCAAAGTTGAAAGAAACATGTAAGATCACCTACACAATGGTTCGCTGGAGATATCCATTATATAAACAGCACACCCATCAATGATAGGTGCTCACTGCACCTGATTCCACCTCGCTCCTTCTATGCAGAAACTCACCTGGAGGCTGTGACGCAGCAGCTGAACATCGCTAAGTTGGACTGCTCTACGTGTCCCCATGCTCGACTTCCTCCAGGGAGGAGGAAACAAGGCCCTCCCTTCCCCAGCCTGCAATAAGATCAGGCTGGCTCTCAGTTTGGGCTGCAATAACAAAATCTATCAACAGCTTTAGAGAGACTCTCCATGAGGCAAAGCCAAGAGACTGAGGAGGAAAAAGAGAGGATACCGTTCTGGAATCCTCAGTGGAGGCTGGGGCTATAGGTGGGAGAAACCTCTCTGATCCAGAAACCCGCTGGGGGGCGGGGGACAACCCATGCTGCCCCTGACAAAGCTCTAGGATTCGCTCATCTTTGCCATTTCTGTACTCTTGGCATTGAAGCCGTAAGCCAAGAATAAGCATGAATAATCTTTTCACTGGGTCAAGTTCAGATAGATATCACTAATTAGTGATGATCCCAGGTGTTATGCTTGATGTTTCCTGTTTATTGTTAACGATAACCACACAAGTGAAAAAGAACTGCATAGATGACATAACAAACTTCCTTTCTTGGTTTTTAAATATAAGTTTTATAGCTGCATTTGTATTTCTAGCCTAATTAGCCTTTTAAAATATTGACATGCATAAATTGCATTATAAATTCAGCTAGATTTCATTACCCTTCTGTCATTTTTATTGAAAACTATGCTGTCTCCTGAATAGACTAAAAAATAAAATGAAACCAAATCTCATGGCCTTGCTAAAGATGGGACCCATATTCAAATTTCTCTTCCAAAGCTTAGTGGACTCCAGCAACCAGGAATGAAAACTTCCTTCACAGGAAAAATAAAAATGTGGAGAAAATTCTCTATGTCAGTCAGGATTCAGCCAGGAATCAGAAACCAGGCTAAGTATTTTAACCAGGAATGGATTCAATAGACGAAATTAAGTGCTTATAAAAGTACTGGAAATTCTGCCGATGTAAAAGTCAGGAGGAGCTGTAGTAAGTTTCAGGTGCTGTGGCCACAGAGAGAAAGGAAGAGGCTGCCACCCAAAATTGGAACCATTCTTGCAGCTGCTGCCACCTTCTCGGCTTCTCACGGCTCCAAAATGGCTAAAGTTGTGACGACTCACGCCTGGACATTTGGGAAGCCTATTCATCAGCCCACCACCACTGCCAGGAGACAGGAAAATGATGTATCTGCCCCTCTTCCCTCGTCCACTTAACATTCCTACGTGCAATTGCTCACTGGAAGAACCTTGCCAGTTTGAAACCCTGCTAGTCAAATAGCTGAAGAAACATGGATCCCCCAAGCTTCCACCGGTGGCCTCCAGGGGAGAATTTAGAGAGGTGTGCCAGCAGACAGTTCTAACAGCAGAATTCCTCCAGCAGAGAAGCAAGCCTCCAAACCCACCCTCCTCAGGAAGGAGCCAGTAATCCACGTCTTCTGTCAGAAACAACTCTAAGCCCACAATTACTTTTCAGGGCGTACTATCATCTCTCCAGGCATTCTCTGACCCTGGAGGGTGCAGTAATCCCTCCTGTCCAGTTACAGAGAAAATGCTTACAGCCACCGTGAACAGCATTACAGAGCCTCTCCCACCAAGACCCACTCTTAAGGCAACGTTATGTAAAATGTTAATGGAACATTTTCTTCAACAGTGAAAATTCCCCTTAAAGGAACACCAAAAGCAAACAGAGGATTTCCTCTGTTTAAGGTTAGATTCAGTCTCCTCCGTGTACTGAGGAAATATTTAATTTTGTTTCCTGGACAGATGATCCAATCATTGAAATCAAGAAAAAGGGCAGATACTTCATAAATTTCCCAAAGATAACACTTTAGAAAAGTATCATATTTCTTTTCATCTTGAAGAACATTAGCTTGTCCCTCTTCCTCTGAATTTACACTTTGAACTTGTTTTCATTCTTTCAGTTTCAGTTAAAAGTGACCTTTAACTGGGGGTTTTCCATGCATGATTTTTTTTTCCAGAATACGAGCCAGAGTTTTCTGATTTATACCAACTTGTAAAAGGGTTTCCTTTCCTTTAAAGGAATTTTCTGAAAACTGTTCTAAATACTTTTTTTTCAAATCTTTCTTAGACTAATATCTTAATAAGAAAAAGGCATAAAATAAAGATTTGTCCATTGAAAAAGTGCCATATCTTAATATCTTATTAACTGTATCCTTCATGTGAATCTTTTAAGGACCCTTAAAAGGATGCAATAATAAATGCAGCCCTGGGTCCCAGAGTGCAGCTTCTCCCTAATGGAGCGATGAATCCACTCCATGCCACACACTGTAATGTATTTTTACTGGGGAATATGTGTGCATATGAAAGCTTACACAGGAACCCAAAGCGGATATGAGGTAGAAGAAGGAGTTGTTGCAGAGGTCGAGGTAGGAATGAGAGGGCCAGAGCCTGCCCTTCACAGGAGTGTTGGGGAGTATAACTTAGAATCGCTTATATCGCGTAGCACACACGCTTCTCTATCATCTTCAAGATCCAGGCTTAGGACTGCAAGTGAGTGACTTGCCCTTTAAACAGCCTGCAACCCTCCTAGCTAATGGCAGAAGACGTTTCCAGAAAGTCATTTCAGGAGCAATGGGAGAACTGGCTAGCAGATTGAGCAGCCAACAGTTCTCAGGTAGTCCTGGTCACACACCCTCTGAGGGTTCTGGGCCAAGGCTGCCCAAGCCCAATAGCTTCTGTACTTCTCAGTACAACAGGTGAGAAGGGGCAGTTATGGCTTCCTAATGCTGCCTTGCTCAGCCAACCCTGGGCCAGGGCACTGGCAGGACTGGCCTTGGCTGCCAGCTACGCTTTACTGACCAGCAGGAATCAAGGCCCGGAGGAAATTATAGACTCAGTTTGAATGAAATTATAGACTTTGTCCTTCAGTGGTTATTTATAAGCTATTGTTTTATCTAGTATGGATCTTGGTATGTGTTCACTTCATCAAAGAGTGCTCTAGAGCCATACATACTCTCTGGGTTTCGACCCTGTCCTGCCATGCACCAGCTGTGTGACCTTGTGTGACTTAATTAATCTCTCTTAGACTATTTCTTCACCTGCAGTTTGGGGATGATAACAGCAGTACATACCTCATGTATTTATTAAGGGGCTTAAACGAAATAATGCAGGTGAAAAGTTAAGCACAGAGATTACCGCACAGGAAACACTCAATAAATAATATCATTAGTAGTTTTATCATATAGAATTTGTGTTTCTCATTTATACTATTTACTTCTTTAAAAGTTAGTGAGAGAGAGAGGGAGAGAGAGAGAGAGAAATACTGTATAGCTCATGGAAAGATTAAAATTGAGAGAAATTAAATCAACCTAAGTATATAATATTGAAGTAGCATTTGACTAAAAATAAAACCAGTCAGTTCTGAGTAATAAAAATGTGATGGACTTTATGATATAATTATCCATAAGCCTGCTTATCTAACAGTCCAAGTTGTGTGGTCTGCGTTATTCGTTGCCAGATGTCACTGCTGGTTAATGAGATTAACCTATATATACTCACAATGGCATGACACACTAAGGTCTAGAGTCTCCTAAAGTAAATAGAAAAGTTACTGCAACCTTAAAGTACCTTTTCCTGTCCTTACACCTGTAAAATAAGGTGCTCAGCCCATGCCATGGCTCCTTTCCACCTCCAGGCCTAGAGCTTTTTGCAGTAGTAACTATTAAATCTTTATTATATCGTGCCTTACAAATGGCTGTGAAACTTCAAATGAACAAAGTGAAATACTGCAGGAAGATCCTTTTCAGCTGATAACTGTCTACCCACCTATTTCACAAGAGACTAGCCATATCAAATTCTTAAGAAGACACTGTAACCTATTTTCACATGAAACCTTTCCTTTGTGACTATCAAAGAAATTCATAGCACTTCCCAGGGTCAAACATTATCTCTTTCGTTTACATCTGGCCCAGGAGCTAAATGATTTACCCAAGGTCATACAGATGAAATTGTAGGGCCAGAAATTGGAGCCCTTTGGATTCCCACACCATGGCTCTCTCCATCAAGTGTCTTAATTGGTTCTTCAAATAATGAACAGGGATGGCAGTGGGGGCATGCTGACTTACCACTGAACACTCTTCAGTGTTTTCAAAGCCCGTGTGGATACATATGGATGCATAAAATTAGAAACTGCCCTACATTTAAAGCTAAATATTATTAGAAACACTGACATTTTAAAATTCTAATCTAAATACTTGTTAAATAAAGTCTCCACAATTGGAGTAAGTATATACCTTCCCAAGATGATAACTTTGAAAGGTTGCCCTTATGTGTGTATGTGTGTGTGTGTGTGTGTGTGTGTGTGCACGTACATATGTAACACACACACACACAGAATTGAAGAATATATATATATATATATATATATATATATATATACAGTAAATTTCACTTGTACTGTAGGATTCCACTTCCCCTGTTCTTGTCCCCAATTACATTTTATTTCTAAATTAACTACTAAAGGCCCTTAATTTTATAGCATGTCTGTGAAATATTTAATGACCTTGTTTCCCAAGTAAAAAGATCTCTTGATAGATTGGAAGATTATTGCCATCTATAGCTGCTTTTCTACTAAAAACAAACAATAATGGTTAACAATAAATCTGTGAGTCAGAGATTAATGCTACTAAAAACATCGGCCATGCCTTTAGAATCTAAATATACACGAAAAACAAACTATGAAATGCTCTTGACATCAATGGAGGACACAGCAGTCAACTGAGGTCACTTTATAGCCTTCCCATAACTGCCTCACAGATAAACCTGTGCTGTGATCTTTCCAGTCAGAACCATAAAAATACCCTTCTGGACTCATGAGCAGTCACTGTTAGCCACACACTACACGAAATCCTTGTAAGCTGTGATTCATATGACCAACCATGGACATTATACATGATCTCATGCTCCGAACATAAAATCAATTCTATAGAGAGACCTAGAGGGAAGTTTCATTTCTCTTTTAAATATGCATTTATTGTTTTTAAGGAATTTGAGTTTGAACCTAAGCTACTGAAGCAAAGGTTTTTTTCAATTTGTCACAAATTCAATAAAATCAATTTAATTGTTTGACTATCTAGTTAGCTCTATTAGATTTCTGTTTATCTCAGTCTCTAAAAACATCTTCTGAAGTTACCTGTCACAGCCTAAAGAAACCATATTTTCATCTGGAATTTAACAACAGCAATCACAGCACAAAGAACCAATTCCTACTCTCCTTTCCCGGGGAGCAATTACATCGGAGGCTTTTTTCTCTCTCTAGTTACACTTAAAATAAGTAGACTCACATGCAAAAAGTGATTGGTTCAATGAAGAAAGAAAACTAGCCCCAGCTTTTGTACTTCATTGACCTATTAAAATCTGAAACTTAGATTGACTCTAGAAAGCCCATGTCAACATAACCTCTGGCACACCTGATGCAGCTCATGGATCTGAGATCCCACGAGATCTTCCTCCACTAAAGTCATGTCCAAAAGCCAACTACAGATAAAATTTTATTTGTGTGTGAACAGAATTATGGCTCTACAACACCACTTTTGGAACAGAACATAATTCATATTTCAGTCATTACAAACAAGAATAAAGAAATGCTATTATTTTACCATAGAACATTGAGTAGAGAAGAAATACAAATGTTAACCAACCTGGCATCACTATATTGCAATATATCTAGTTTATGTTCTATAAAAAATGAGATTTTTTAATGCATTTAAGATATCAAAATAAATTGTGCTGACTTGAGGTACCTTGGGGGTTCTACCTGATAGCTGGTATTGTGTGTATTATACACACAATAAAGTGGATTTATAAGGTCTAGAAATTGCCTTATCCAATATATTGGGAGCAAGCAGCTGAATGATGCAGGCCAAGCCAAGTGAATTTAGCTGTATGAATGGCAATGCAGATAATACAAGGACATTAGTCTCAGGTCTAGGGAGACAAACTGTATTAGATCATTTCTAACTTCCACTGCATTACATAGACATGGCCTTCAAATTCCAGAGCAGTGGGTCCATATTTCCCAAGTCAAAGAAGGCTCTGTCTGAACAAATTCTCTTGAAAAGATTGGTTCTGAGTTCATGGACCTCTTTGTTTGTGTGTGCACTTAAAAATAACATGTAGAATTACACGGCTAATAATAAGAAAGATATCATGCCTATTTTCTCTGTTTTTATTTTTTACCTGTTTTTCTACAGGATAGTTCAACTTTCTCATATAAATTCATAGCACCGTTTAATGCTCTGTGAAACTTTTTGCCAATTCATTATTTGTCTTTTGACAATTGCATTTTTAATTAAAATTATCTCAGTATCATTTGTTCAACCAAAAATTTACAAACACAATTTTAATGTAATCAAATCTGTCCATCTTTATTTATTTAAGGAAGGATTAATTTCAATCCTTATGCTTAAGTATGTCTTCCAGCACACATTATTAAATAAACTCTCTCCTAAATTACCTTTGAATATTTTTACTATGTTTCTTCACTTACATCTTTAATCCATCTGGAATTTATTTTCACTGCATGGATTGAAGTAAATAAATTTCTAAGAATATGAAAAGAGGCTCATCTCCCTAACATCACTGAAAGGAAAATTACAGCAATGTGACACCATTTAGTTTAAATCAGAGTTGCAACAATTATGGGGCAATAACAACACCCCTGCTGGCCAGCATGTGTATAAATGGGCATTCTTATGTACTGCTGACAGGCCTAAGATTTGCTATAGTGTTTGGGAAATGTAATCTAACAACACATTGAGTTTTGAGACTCTAACACTCAGAAATTTGAAAAAGCACTGATTGATATAAAACAATTTTTAAAAAGGATTTTGAAGCAGCACTGTTTCTTAAGAGTAGAAATCATTTGTCTGTTTGTCATCTCAGAAGAACTGTGAGCCTGCATCTCATTTGGAAAGTGATTCCAGAGACAGGGTGAGGAACCAGGGAGAGTGAGACAGGAATATCGAAAAGTCAAAATAAGAGTGAAATTTGATCACCCCTGAGCTTAAGAGGGAAGAGGTGTTTTGGAGGGAGATGCTACACAGGATTTGGTGATTAAGAGGTCTTCAGTGTCTTTGGAAGCAACATGTTCTTCATGATGGGTAGGAAAGAAGTAAGACTACAGGACGCTAAGAAGTGAGTGGGTGGTGCTTAAGTAGAGGCTGTAAACTTAGATTCTTTTGTTGACAGGGATACAGGGATAGTAATTTAGGTGGTCCAGAAAAAGTTTGAAACAAAAAGACTTAAGTATACTTTTGTAAAGAGAGATACAATTCCTAAGCCTCACTCCATCATTACAACCACCTCATGTTCCCCTTTTCTCCCTTTTAATGAGCTTTTCAACAGCTGAACGATGACTCCAACAATTAGCAACAGCTTGCCTGAAGATGGAAAATAGCAGTAATTCCACCCTTGCTCTATTTGAGGCTACCTTTCAAAGTGGTATAGGCAAAGCACTGCCCAACCTAGGGGGCACCACGCACATAGGCAGCTCTGATACAAGCTGGTGGGTGTCAGTGATGAGTAGAGGTGAAGGAAGAGGTAAGATTCAGGAATAGGGTGACAATGGCTATTGTCCACACTAATATGCCTAGACTACCTTCTAGAACATAACACAACCTAATTCTATTAGCTCAGTTGTATGTTGTATTGTCGAGCCTACTATACTTGTGATTGTATAAAAATATAAAAATTTGATAAGGGAAAAGCTTTATTACATTGGTCTTGCCAATGACTTCTTGGACATGACACCAAAAGCACAGGCAACAAAAGCAAAAATAGATGAGTGGGACTCCATCAAACTGAAAAGCTTTAGCATGGCAAAGGGAACAATGAGCAGAGTGAAAAAGCAACCTACAGATGAGAGAGTATATTTACAACCACATATCCAATAAAGGGTAATATCCAAAATATATAAGAAACTCCTACAACTCAATAGCAAAAATAATAATAATAACCCAATTTAAAAGTGAGCAAAGGACTTGACTAGACATTTCTCAAAAGAAGACATAAGTAGCTAACAGGTGTATGAAAAGATGCTCAACATCACTAATCATCAAGGAAATGCAAATCAAAACCACAATGAGGTAAACAGGTGAAGGATTGAAAAGTATAAATTGGTAGTTACAAAACAGTCACGGGGAAATAAGGCACAGCATAGACAATATAGTCAACAACATTGTAATAACTACAGATGGTGCAAGGTGGGTGGTGGAAATACTTGGGGGAGCACTTTGTGAAGTGTATGACTATCTGACCACTATGCTGTACACCTGAAACTAACACACAATAATATTGAATGTAAACTTTAATTTTCAAAAAACACAATGAGCTATCACAAAAGGATAACTATCATCAAAAAGACAAAATACAGCGTGTTGACAATGGGGGTGTGGAGAATTGGAACCCTTGAGCACTGTCAGTGGGAATGTAAAATGGTGCAGCCGATATGGAAAACAATATGGAGGTTCCTCAAAAAAATAAAAATAAAAATAGGACCACCATATAATTCAGTTCCCACTTCTGAGTATATATCCAGAACTGGAAAAAAAAGAAATAAAATCAGGATCTCAAAGATATTTCTGTACTCTCATGGTCATTACAGCATTATTCATAATAGCCAAGATGTGGAAGCAACCTACATGTGCATTGAAAAATTAATGGATAAAGAAAATATTGTATATACAAACAATGGAATATTATTCAGCCATAAAGAAGAAGGAAATCATGTCATATGGGACAACACAGATAAACCTTGAGAATATAATGCTAAGTAAAAAAAGTCAGTCACAGAAGGACAAATACTGCATGATTCCTCTCATATGAGGTTTCTAGAGCAGTTAAACTCAGAAAAGTAGAAAGCAGAATGACAGTTGCCAGGTCCTGGGAGGAGGGGAGTATGAGGTGTTGCTTTTCAATGGGTTTCAGGTTGATCAGTTGCGTAAGATGAAAAGTTTTTAAGCTCTGCTGTTCCACATTGTGCTTATAGTTAACGATTACTGTGCTACAGAGTTAGAAATTTATTAAGAGGGTAGACCTCATGTTGCAAGTTTTTAAAAATAAAAATAAAAAATATATTGACTTTTTCATGATTTAATCTATAACTTTTTCCCCATGAAACTCATTGTTCAATGCCACTGGTATAACAAGTATTCAACCTGAACACGTTGCTCAAATCCTTGTAACAGAATTGAATAAAAACTTGGATTAAAAGATCAACTTTAAAATATGCATAATAAATTAAATGAATGAAAGCTAAAAAACAAATACCTACAAGTTTAATGATTTCTTTTAGTGGATGGAGAGGGTCATGAATTAAATGTGAAATCATTTGTTATTTCCTGCTGAAGCCAAAGTTTTGTCATAGCAACAATAAGATACAGTTGTTTTGTTTTTTAGTTTTTATAGCATAGTTGTATGAAACTTACTCTTACAAAAAGAGTTACTTTGGGGGGAAAATGGCTTCGATAAGCCCACATGGAACATGAGGTAAAGCTCACAGGCCCTGGCATTGGATAGTGATAAAACTTCGTAGGAAGATAGAAGTTGTTCTGTATAACTGGAAGAAAGAATTGGGAGCTCTAGGGGAAATTCAGGAGGTCCATAGTGGAAAGTAAGGAGAGGAAGGGAAAGAGGGCAAACAAAATGATGGACTGCCATGTGTGATATCGCCCTTCTTTAGGACTCTGCAAATCTTCATAAAGTCTAGCAAAAATCATGTAATATTTATTTATTACATTCTTGTGAAGTCTGATGAATTGACTGCATTTAAAAACTAAAGAACTTTATAAAATTATCATTTCTAAAATAAACCAGATGTTATTTATAGCTCCTGAATAAAATGCCATATTAATCAAAATAGGATTCTCTGAATAATGTGGGTTATGTGCTTATATTTTACCTAAATTAGCCAGAAAATTAAAGAAAAGTAGTTATTTGGTACCTAAATTACATACTTTTTTTTCCCCATAACTCAATTGTAGTATACTTCATTTCTTCAGGGTTTTATGTACAAGTATGTTTTAAAACTGACCAAATATTCACTAACTTTCAGGCCTTTTATTCTTTAAGTGTTGTTTATACTCAAAATGCCAAGTTCATTTTCTATTTCTGGACTTTCAAAACTTTACTTAGCAATTATCTCTAGTTGCCAAGTTCAAAGGTCTCCTGGAGCAAGGAGTGCACAGCCCAAACTATCCTAGACAGGGCAGGTGGTGAGCAAACATATGAAACAGGTTGATGTTAGGAATCTCCAGCTCCCTTCGTCAGCTCCTTCTTTTTACGAGTTTCTGTCCAAGACCTTTCTCAATCATCTGATGCAACTTAATTCTCAAACTTAAATAATAAAGTTGCCTTATTAAATTAATTCACACTGTCTGCAAGATATCCACTTTAGATTGAAAGACATACACAGACTGAAAGTAAAGGGAAGATGAAACATATTTCATGCACATGGAAACAAAGAAAAAGCTGGGGTAGTAATATTTATACCAGAAAAAATAGACTTTGAAACAACAGCTATAATAAGAGACAAAGAAGGACAAAAAAGGGATCAATCCAACAAGAGGATATAACCCTTGTAAAGATTTATGCGCCCAAAATAGGAGCATCTAAATATATAAAGCAAATATTGACAGACATAAAGGGAGAGTAATACAGTCATAGTTGGGGTCTTGAACACCCCATTGTAATCAGTGGGTAGATCTTCCAGACAAAAAATTAACAACGAAATACTGGTCTAAACGACACATTAGAGCAGAGAGATTTAATTGATATTTTAGAGCATTTCACCTCAAAGCAGCAGAATATACTTTTCAAGTGCATGTGGAACCAGCATTATTTACAATGGCCAAGATATGGAAGCAACCTAAGTGCCTATCAATGGACTATTGGATAAAGAAGATGTGGTACATATATACAACAGAATATTACTCAGCCATAAAAAATAATAAAACCTTACCATTTGTGACAACGTAGATGAACCTAGATGATATTATGCTAAGTGAAATAAGTCAGACAGAGAAAGACAAATACCATATGATTTTACTTATATGTGGAATCTAATGAACAATTAGAACCAGACTCATGGATATATGGTACAGACTGATAGATGTCAGAGGGGAGGTGGAGGCAAGGGGACAAGATCAAAGAAGGTGAGGAGAATAGCCAAAGAACATATATGCATGCCATTGGACACAGACTACAATGTGCTTATGGCCAGAGGGAGGGGACAGTGGGGTTTGGGGGGGGGGAATGGGGTGGAATGGAGGACATTTGTAATAATGTCAACAATTTTTTTTAAAAAAGAGCTGGCATCAAAAAAAAAACAAAAAAATCTTACCATTTGCGACAACATGGATGGACCTAGAAGGCATTATGCTACGTGAAATAAATCAGACAGAGAAAGACAAATATCATATGATTTCACTTATATGTAGAATCTAAAGAACAAAATAAATGAACAAACAAAACAGAAATGGACTCATAGGTACCGAGAACAAACTGATGTTTGCCAGATGAGAAGAGGGGTTGGGAGGCTGGGTGAAAAATGCAAAGGGATTAAGAAGTAAAAGTTGGTAGTTACAAAATAGTCACAAGGCTATAAAGTACAACATATGGAAAATAGTCAATAATATTGTAATAATTATGTATGGTGCCAGGCAGGTACTAGACTTATCAGGGGGATCACTTTGTCAATTATATAACTGTCTAACCACTATGCTACACACCTGAAACTTCTATGAAATAATGTTGAATATCAATAGTAATTGAAAAATAAAAATAAATAAAATAAAATCGCTAAACAAACAATAAAATTTAATTAATTAGTTAATTTAAACCGAGAGATTTGCTGAAGGGGGCAACTGAATTTTAAAAGAGGTTACTGAGAGTAGACAATGCTGAGCATAAAGGAATGAATCATAAATAATAGAACATTCAATACCAGGAGCAGGCTAATGTTAAAAATATATTTGAGTTCCATACCATTGACTGTCTGGTATCCTTATGCCTTAGTCTAATCTTGACCTTTGAGCATCCCTTGTGTCTCAGAGATGGAATATACTCTATTTTGAAGGGTCATAATTCTCTAGAATAAACAAATATGCTTCCTAATTCCCCTCCTATTTTGAATAATATAGGAATAAACTAACCAATAGAGTTCAGCTCTCTTGGGTTTTGTCAGTGGAGAGCAGCTTCTTGTCTATATTATTGATCACAAATTAGTTTGGTCCAATAATCAGCCTGACAAATAGACAAAGCACAGTATCACAGTATATCAGAACTGCTCCTTAAAGCAAAGGCCATTTCTTTATATTTCCCTAAATTGCTTTACCTTAGCAATATTCAATGAAATTTGCTGAACAGGTTATCTCAAACATCATTTAGTAAAACTTTCCACCCAATACAGAAACAAATCCTAAGAAATAAAAATCTTCATTCAACTATACATGTTTTGCTTATGGGATCTAAAAACTAAAAACACTGATGAATGAATGAATACATTTTTTAAAAATATATTGTTTGCCAGACAATGGACCAAAGAGATTAAGTTTAACCCACTGATTTAACCAATTAAATTAAGTTGAAAAGAAATGTAATGTCCAGAATTTAGTATAAAATAAATGCATATGCACTACAGCCTATTCAAAGAAGTAAAAGATAATTAGACTAAAGAATACACTTTGAGTATATGGCAGGTCTCTTTATGCATTTGAAGGACTGTCTTATGCAAACAGGGCTGAACTTGATCTCTGTGGTTTCAGAAAGCAGAATAGCCCAGCCAGTGTGGCTCAGTGGTTGAGCATCGACCCATGCACCAAGAGGTCACTGGTTTGATTCCCAATCAGGGCACATGCCCAGGTTGTGGGCCAAATCCCAAGTGGGGGGCATACAGGAGGCAGCCATCGATGTTCTCGCTCATTAATGTTTCTATCTCTCCCTTCCTCTCTTTCTAAAAATCAATAAAGAAAAACAACTTTTAAAAAAAGAAAGCAGAATAAAATCAATGGGTTGAATTTATAAGGAACCATTTTTTAAAGGACTTTCTGATCATTAGAGCTGACTAATGGAATATACTACTTGTATTCTCTTATTTTAGTCTGCTTAATGATCCTGTATGGTAGAACATCTAACTATTTTTCTTACTTAACTTTTACATTGTGCATACATAATTCTAAAATATAACCACAAGGGCTTTTTCAAGACAGTGGCAGAATAGGTGGATCTTACACTCACTCGCTCCCAGGACTAAACTGGAAATGCAACTAAAGTAAAGATCAATCATCCTGGAAAAAAAACTAAAGCCTAGTAGAAGAGGAACATTCTAACCAAAGATTTACAGAAGAACCCTCATCAAGACTGGTAGGAAGAACAAGGACATGAAAAGGGCTGACCCCACTCCCATGGGCAGCGGTAGAGAGCCTGAGGGGTATCTTAGGTGCAGGAGGTTCCCCCCAGGAAGTATGAGGCCTAAATCCCAAGCCAGGCTCCCCTGTCCAGATAACCAGGGCCAGAAAGAGGCACCCACATAATATCTAGCTGTGAAAAGCAGCGGGATTTCTGTCTGCCATGGAGAGAATCCACTAGATAAAAGGTACCATCTTAAAAGGCCAACACACAAAATTTTGTTCATAGCCACTCACCCTGGGCTCCAGCATGGCAGGACGGTGCAGACCAGAGTGGCCTGAGGAGAGTCTGAGGTTCGAGGCATGAGGGAGAAGGCTGAGGGGACAGCCACCAGTATCCCTGTACTGAGTTCTCCTCCAATACCGCAGTCACCATCTTTTGTGGGCAGAGCAATCCCCTCCAAGGGGTATCAGCCTGGGTGAAAGCAATGACCCCACTCTCTGGAATCCCTCTCATCTCACCCTGCAAATCTTAAGCCCTGCTGAGGAGTCAGCAGCATAGGTTGGCGCATAGAAGTTTAGGTAGACCAGGCTATGCCAGTGACTAGCTTTGGGGCGGGGCCATTTCCCCCGCTTTCTGGTGAACCTGACTGGTGCTTCCCCCTCACAGGAGGTCCAATAGAAACACCCTCCCACCTTCCAGCAGACACAACCTCTGGGCTCTGGAGGCCCCAACTGCCTGACTACTAGGGGCTCTGCCTGGCCAAGGTCAGGGTAAAATCCAGGACAGACTCAGTTGTGTGCTTCTGGGACAAGAGATCACATCCACCACCTTCCTTGAAGTCAGAGCAGTACCTTCCCCTCACTGGAGAGCTACTACCCCATCCATCTGATTCTGCCAGAGGCTTCTTCAGTGACTTAGCCTTTTCAGTGACTGAGCCGAACAGGCAACCAGCAGCCAGAGGTAGGCAGAGGCATTTCCTGGGTTGCCTTTAGATGTGTGCTGACCTGCCCAACAGGCCTGATGCTGGTAAAAGCTAGCATTGGAGTGCAGCTTGGTCCTTCCCAAGTGCAGCCAAGCCCAGCAGAGGCATACACAAACTATGGATCACTTGTAGCTTCAAACAGGTTGCCAAGGGTCAGGCACAGTGTCTGACATTAGCCTATACCAGAATCCCTCGCAAGAGGCCCAGAACAACCCTGGCTGGTTTGGCTCAGCAGTTGGACTGTCAGCCCGCGGACCAGAGAGGCTTGGGTTTGGTTCCCGCTAAGGGCACGTACCTCGGTTGCAGTTTGTCCCCGGCCCTGGTTGGGGTCGTGTGGGTGGCAGCCACGCGATGTGTCTCTCTCACATTGATGTTTCTCTCTCTCTCTTCCTCCCCCTCTCCCTCCCACTCTATCTGAAGATAAATGCAAAAGTGTCCTCAGGTGAGGATAAAAAAAATTTTTTAAAAGAGGCCCAGAACCAACACACTCATTGGCCAGATACATACAAATCAGAGTGAAGTCCAACAAACTTCACAAACAGCATATCCAAAGGGAGAGTGCAGCAGGCATTAAACTCTGCTGAGGAGAATTTCTGCTTTTTTTTTTTTTTTTCTTTATTCTTTTCTTTTAATTTTTTATTTTCTTAATCTTTTTTCTTCCCTTATTCTCTTTTTATTTTTTCATCTCTTATTCTTTTTTCCTTATTCACTTTTTCCTTTTTCTTATTCTAGTTTTTCTTTTCTCATTTTTTTTTCATTTCTAAATTTTATCTTAACTGATTTTTCAATTTAAAAAAAGAGAGGAAGCAGGGGGAGAGAGAGAGAGAGAGAGAGAGAGAGAGAGAGAGAGAGAGAGAGAAACATTGATCAGTTGTCTCCCACATGCACCCAGACTGGGGATTGAAACCACAATCTGGTTATATGCCTCTATCGGGAATTAAACCCTCCACCTTTTGTTAAATGTGATGACAATTCAACCAACTGAGCCACACTGGCCAGGGCTTCTTTTTTTCTTCTTTCTTTTTCTATACTTTTGGTTTTTTTTACTTTTGTATTTTTTTTTTTTTTTGTCAGCAATGCACAGCAGCTCACATGTCATAGTTTAGATTGAGCCTCACAGTCAGCCAGCCTGAGGATTGATCCCATGCACAAATGGGCCAACAGCAATCAAGACCCAATTACAACAGGAAGGCCCACATAACCCACACAAGGGACATTCCTGGAGAACCCAGCTCAGGAGATAAAGGAGACTGCACCACTGGTTCCCACAGGACACCTACTACATAAGGCCACATCACAAAGACTGGTAGTCATAGCAAATCTATCTAATACATAGAAATAAACACAAAGAGACAACCAAAATAGGGGACAAAAACCAGGCCCCAAATGAAAGAACAGGAAAAATCTCCAGGAGAATTGCTAAATAAAATAGAGGTAAGTAATTTATAAGATATAAAGTTCAAAGTAATGGTTATAAGGATGCTCAGAAAACTTAATGAGAACTACAACAGTATGATAAAGGACATAGAAACCATGAAAGAGAACCAGTTGGAAATAAAGAACACCATGTCTGACATCAAGAATACACTGGAAGGAATAAAAAGTAGGTTGGATGAAGTAGAGGATCAATCAGCAATTTAGAAGACAAGATAGAAAAAAAAAACAATCAGAGCAGGAAAAAAGGAATTAAATATTAAAAAGAAAAATAAAAGAATTAAAGAACATTAAATAGAAACAAAGGCATGGAAACATGGATCAGGCTGACAAATCTCAGAGGGAAGGAGTAGGGGGGGTTGGAAAAGATTAACCAAAAAACTTACATGCATATATGCATAGCCCATGTGTACAGACAATAGGGTGGTGAAGGCATGAGGCAGAGTGGGAACTGGGAGGAGGGGAATATGGGGGGAAATGGGGGACATTTGAAGACTTACAATAAAGATTTTTAAAAAGAAAAAATTTACTAAAATAAATTAGTATTTATAAAATAAATCATCTTTATTTATTTTTCTTTAAAAAGAAAGAATGGGGATAATTTAAAGGAACTTTGGGGCAACATGAATGTAACAACATCTGCATCATAAGGGTCCAAGAAGAAGAAGGAAATGAGCAATGGATAGAGAACCTGTTTGAAGAAATAATAACTGAAAACTTTCCTAAACTGGTGAAGGAAAAAGACACACATGTCCGGGAAGTGTAGAGAGTTCCAAACAAGATGAACCCAAAGAGATCCACACCAAGACACATAAAAATTTAAATAGGAAAGGTTAAAGACAAAGAGAGAATCTTAAAGGCAGCATGTGAAAAGCAGTTAATTACCTACAATGGAGCTCCCATAAGACTGTCCATTGATCTTGCAACAGAAACATTTCAGGCCAGAAGGTATTGGCATGAAATTCAAAGTTAGTGAAAAGTAAGGACCTATAACCAAGACTATTTTACCCAGCAAGGCTATCATTTAGAATCAAAAGACAGATACAGAGCTTTCCAGACAAGAAAAAGCTAAAGGAGTTTGAAACCACCAACTAGTATTACAACAAATGTTAAAGGGCCTGCATTAAGAAGTAGAAAAAGCCCTGGCCAGTTTGGCTCAGCGGTTAGAGCGTCGGCCTGTGGTCCAGAGAGACCTGGGTTCAGTTCCCTCTAGGGGCACGTACCTCGGTTGCAATTTGTCCCCGGTCCTGGTTGATTGTGCAGGAAGCAGCCACTCGATGTGTCCCTTTCACGTCGATGTTTCTCTCTCTCTCTCTCTCTTCCTCTCTCTCTCTTCCACTCTATCTGAACAAAAAATGGAAAAATGTCCTTGGGTGAGGATAAAAAAAAAAAAAGAAGAAGAAGAAGTAGAAAAAGAAGAAAAACAAACAGACAAACATGAACAAAATATTGAGAAACAGAGTTAAAAAGATAAAATGGCAATAATCACTTTAAATGTAAATGGCTTACAGGCTCCAATCAAAAGACATAAGATAGCTGAATGGATAAGAAAGCAAGACCCATATATATGCTGTCTACAAGAGACCCATCTTAGAATGAAAGATACACACAAACTAAAAGTAAAGGATGTAAAAAGATATTTTATGCAAATGGAAATGAAAAAAAAAGGTGAGATAGCAATACTTATATCTGACAAAACAGACTTTTAAACAAAGCCTATAGTAGGAACAAAGAAGGAAACAACATAATGATAAAGGGAGTAATCCGACAAGAGGATATAACCTTTGTAAACAATTTATGCATCCAAAATAGGAGCATGTAAATATGTAAAGGAAATATTGATGGACGTAAAGGACAGATCAACAGTAATTAGGTCATAGTAGGAGATTTTAACACCCCACTGACATTAATGGAAAGATCTTCCAGACAGAAAATCAACAAGGAAACAGTGGCTTTAAATGATACAGTAGACCTGATGGGTTTAATTGATATCTCCAGAATATTTCACCCCAAAGCAGCAGAATATATACTTTTCAAGTGTATATGTAAGATTTTCTAGGATAGACTACATGTTAGGACACCAAACAATTATCAATAAATTTGAGAAGATGAAAATCATATCAAGCATCTTCTTTGATCATAATGTTATGAAAGTAGAAATCAATCACACACAAAAACTGAAAAACACACCAAGTCATGGAGGCTACATAATATGTTACTAAACAATGAATGGGTTAACAATGAGTTCAAGGAATAAATCAAAATGTACCTTGAAACAAATGAAAATGAGTATACAACAAGCCAAAATCTATGGAACACAGCAGAAACAGTCCTCAGAGGGAAAGTCATAGCATTACAGGCCTACCTCAGGAAATAAGGAAAATCTCAAATAAACAATCTAACTTTACACTTAAAGGAACTGGAAAAAGAAAGCTCAAAGTGAGTAGAAAGAAGGAAATAATAAAGATCAGAGCAGAAATAAATGTAATGGGGTCTATAAAAATATATAAAAGATCAATGAAACCAAGAGCTGGTTCTGTGAAAAGATAAACAAGATTGACAAACCTTTAACCATACTCAAGAAAAAAAGAGAGAGAAATCAAATAAATAAAATCAGAAATAAAAGAAGAGAAGTAACAACCAACACCAAAGAAATACAAAGGACTGTAAGAAAATATTATAAACAACTATATGCCAAAAAATTGGACAATCTAGATGGAATAGATACATTTCTAGAAACATACAATTTTCCAAAACTGAATCAGGAAGAATCAGAAAATATGAAAAGACAAATTACAACTAAGGAAATTGAAGCAGTAATTAAAAACCTCCCAGCAAATAAAGTCCTGGACCAGATGGCTTCAGAGGCAAATTTTTCCAGACAGTCAAAGAAGAACTAATACATATCCTTCTCAATCTATTCAACAAAATTCAAGAGGAGAAAAGGTTCCAAAACTCATTTTATAAGGCCAGCATTATCCTAATTCCAAAACTGGATGAAGACACTACAAAGAAAAAAAATATATAGGCCAATATCCCTGATGAACATAGATAGTGAAATCCTCAACAAAATATTACGAAACCAGAGCCAGCAATATATGTTTTAAAAATCAAACACCATAATCAAGTATGATTTATTCCAGGATGCAAGGCTGGTCAATATCTGCAAATCAATGAACATAATACATCACATAAACAAAATGAAGGATAAAAACCACATGATTATATCAATACATGCAGAAAAAAAGCATTTGATAAAAATTTATGATAAAAATTTATGATAAAAACTCTCAGCAAAGTGGGAATAGAGGGAGCATACCTCAATGTAATAAAGGCCATATGTGACAAACTTACAGCCAACATTATAATGAGCAATGGGCAAAACCTACAAGAATTTCTCTTAAGATCAGAAACAAGACAGGGATGTCCTCTTTTACCATTTTTATTCAACATAGTACTGTAAGTCCCAGCCATAGCAATCAGACAAGAAGAAAAAATAAAAGGCATCCGAATTGGAAAGGAGGAAGTAAAACTGCCAGTATTCACAGATGACATAATATTACACATAGAAAACTCTAAAGACTCCATGAAAAAACTACTAGATATAATAAATGAATTCAGCAAAGTAGCATGATACAAAATTAATATCCAGAAATCAATGGCATTCCTATATACCAATAATGAACTATCACAAAGAGAAACTAAGAAAACAGTTCCATTTACTATTGCAACAACAACAACAGTAAAAAGGAATGTAGAATAAATTTTACCATGGAGATAAAAAAACTATACTCAGAAAACTATAGGACATTGAAGAAAGAAATTGAGGAAGATATAAATAAGTGGATGCATATACCATGTTTGTGAATTGGAAGAATTAATATAACTAAAATGTCCATACTACCAAAGCAATCTACACATTTAACATAATTTCTATTAAAATACCAATGGCATATCTCACAGATCTAGAACAAATATTCCAAAAATTTATATGGGACCAAAAAGACTCCTAATATTCTCAGTAATCTAGAGAAAGAAGAACAAAGTTGGAGCTATCACAATACCTAATATCAAACTATACTACAAGGCCATTGTAATAAAAACAGCCTGCCAATGGAAGAGAACAAAGAGCCCAGAAATCAACCCATGCCTATATGGTCAATTACTATTTGACAAAGGAGGCAAGAACATACAATGGGGAAAAGACAGTCTCTTCATTAAATGGTATTGGAAAAACTGGAGAGGTGCATGCTAAAAAATGAAACTAGACCACCAACTTACACCATACACAAGAATAAACTCAAAACGGATAAAAGACTTAAATGTAAGTCATGAATCCATCAAATCCTAGAAGAAAACATAGGCAGTAAAATCGCAGACATCTCTTTTATTTTTTTTGCTGACATGTCACCTAGGACAAGGGAAATAAAGGAAAAATAAACAAATGGGACTACATAAAACTAAAAAGCTTCTGCACAGCAAAAGAAACCATCAACAAAATGAAAAAGGAACCCACTGTGTGGAAGAACATATTCACCAATGATACATCAGATAAGGGGTTAATAATATCCAAAATACATAAAGAATTTACACAACTCAACACCAGGAAGACAAACAATCCAATAAAAAAAAATGGCCAGCCTAGCTAGTGTAGCTCAGTGGTTGAGCATCGACCAATGCACCAAGAGATCGTCAGTTCAATTCCCAGTCAGGGTACATACCCAGGTTGTGGGCCCGATCCTCAGTGGGGGGCATGCTGGAGGCAGCCAGTTGATGTTCTCTTTCATTGATGTTTCTATCTCTCTCTCCCTCCTCCTTTCTTTCTCTCTAAAATAAATAAAGAAAAAAAATTTTTTTAATGGCCAAAGGACATGAATAGACACTTCTCTAAAGAGGAGTGGCCAACAGGCATATAAAAAGATTCTCAACATCACTAATCATCAGAGAAATGCAACTTAAAACCACAGTGAGATATTACCTCAAACCTGCCACAGGTACTGGTGAGGCTGTGGAGTAAAGGAAACCCTAGTGCACAGTTGGTAGTAATGCAGACCGGTGCAGCCATTGTGGAAACAATATGGAGTTTCCTCAAAAAATTAATAATGGAACTCTCTTTTGACCCAGCAATCCCACTTCTGGGAATATATCCTAAGAATCACGAAACATCACCCCTATGTTCATAGCAGGGTTATTTACAGTAGCCAAGATCTGGAAACAGCCCAAATGCCCATTGGTAGAGGAATGGATAGAAAAGCTATGGAACATTTACACAATGGAATATTACATGGCTATAAAAAGGAAATCTTACATTTTGCAACAGTATGGATGGACCTAGAGATTATTATGTTAAGTGTAAAAAGCCAGTCAGAGAAAGACAAATACCACATGATCTCACATGTGGAATCTAATGAACACAATAAACTGATGAACAAAATAGAAACAGAGGCATGGATACATGGAACAGACTGACACTTGTCAGAGGGTGGGGGAAGGGGGTGGAGACTGGATGAAAGAAGATAAAGGGATTAGCCAAAGAACACTTAGGCATAACCCATAGACACAGATAACAGTATGGTGATGGCATGCAAGGGCTGGATGGAGGTGCACAAAGGTGGGGGAAGGAGGTATGGGGACATATGTAATAGTGTCAGCAATGAAAAAAAAATAATTTAAAAATAAATATATAATAAACTATCACCACATGGGTCCTTATAAGAGGTAGATAGGAAGGTCAGAATCAGATATTGTAAGATGTTACACTGTTGCCTTTGAAGATGGAGAAAGGAGCCAGGAGCCAAGAAATGCAGGCAGCCTCAAGGAGCTGGAAAAGGCAAGGAAACAGATTCTCTAGTACAGGCTCCAGAAGAAATGCAGAAATGCTCTCCCGACACCTTCACTTTAGCCCAGGAGAGTCCATTTCACACTTCTGACCTCTAGAACTGTAAGATAATAATTAGTGTCTTTTCAGTCACTAAGTTTGTGATGATTTGTCACAGCAGCAAAAACCAAAACAAATAAAAAAAACCTAACTGATATACCTTCTATTAAACTAAAATGGTTCTACCTGAAGCTTCTACTCATTGATCTCTGGTCCACATTGAACAGATTTAATTCCTTTTCCATAGGAGGGTCCTTCAATTTTTTGAAAACCAAAATCTTGGCCTCACTAAAACATTTCTTTTTCAACTTTTATATTCTTAGTTCCTTCATCCTTTTCTCATATGACTGGACTCTAACTTAATTTGCTTTCCTATTCTCTGTCTTCTAAAAAAAAAAAAAAAAAAAAAAAGTCCCTTTTTGTTCTGTGGCTTAGAAGATAATCCTGTTATCCAAATGTCATCTGACCGACACAATGGTATTAGTCTTCGGTGGCAGTGAACCCTGCTGACATATATCACATTTAGTCCATCCTCTTATTTTCCTTGAACATCTATTGAGCATTGATGCAAAATACACTACAACTTACTAAGTGTAATGGTGTTTAGCATTTTGGGTTAGATACAGAACCAGTCATTCTTACATTAGTAGAAAAGTTCCTTGACGTTTCCTAACATATGGTCATAGAAACAAATTCAATTAATAAAATAAGTTTACAATTACTTACTTACAATTATTCAGGTATATTTTCTCTTCTTTAGACATCTAACATCATTCAGGTTTCTGTTTCACTGTATGTGTGATCAACTTTTGACCTTTCTTTTTCTTTCTCGTTCTCTCTGGAAGATTTTATTCCCAATTTTCTGAGATTTCACAATGATATGATTTGGTGTATGGCTTGTTTCACTTGTGATACTGGGCACTGAGCAAAACTTTTTAGTCTTCTGTTCTTATATGATTTCTTTTATATTTTTCTTCCTTCCATTTGTCTGTTTTCTCTTTATGAGATCTTGAACTTCTTGGATTATTTATCTAATTTCTTCTTTTGTCCCATGATTTCTATCTTCTTGCTTTGGTTTGTTCACTTTGGCTTTTATGTTGTTGTTGTTGATGTTTTTATTCTATTTTCTAGGAAATTTTCCATATTAGTTTGCTAGGGTTACCATAACAAAATTCCACAGAATGGGTATTTTAACAACAGAAATTTATTTTGTCGCAACTCTAGAGGCTGGAAGTCCAAGATCAAGTTGCCAATGGAGTTGGTTTCCTCTGGGGCCTCTCTCCATGGCTTGCAGATAGCAGCCCTCTCACTGCCTCTTCACATGGTCATCCTTCTAGGCATGCCCACCCCTGCTGGCTCTGTGCGGTCTAATCACCTCTTCCTATATGGACACCAGTCAGATTAGATTAGAGCACACCCTAAGAGCCTCATCTAACTTAATTACCTGTTTAAAGCCCTATCTGAAAATGCAGTCACATGCTGAGGTGCTGGAGGTTAGTACTGCACATATGAATTTGGTGGGGGGTGGGAAGGGTCACAATTCAGTCTGTGATATTTACTCAACTTTTCTATCAAACCTTTGGTTTAATCTTTAATATCTGCTGTCATAGTGTTTGCATCTAGAGCTCCTTCTTATTCTCCCAATAATTATTTTTGTTGTATCCTGTTCTTGTTCATGGAATCATTATCTTCTCATCTCTCTAAGAATAAATTTGGTCATTTCTAAAATATATTCCCTACCCTGTCTTTCTTCCCCTGAGATCATTTCATGTGAAAGTTTTCCCTCAAATATCTAGTTATCTTTGCCCATTCACATTTAAGAGGGGCTTACTGAAGACGCCAAGAAGCTGATGAGAAACTGAAAATGGGAAAAGTTGATGGTGGGCTTTGCTGCAGGATGGTCAGACAGCATATTCTGTTGGGAAAGGAGCCCATGAAGGAGATGAGAGATGAGCAGTGAGCTGTAACCATGGAACACAGGGTGAGATCCTAACAGAGTTGCAGGTCAATAGCCCCATGTACGATGGGAGACTTCGGGTCTCAGTAAATTCAATGAACATGAAGAAAGGCTTAACAGCAATGGCGTGGAGTGGCTTTTTCACCTGGTCCAAAGAAACAGGAAGCTTCAAGCTAGCATAAAACTCACAGCCAGAAAGTAGGAATCAGGGGGACTCGAGTAGGCAAGAACACGTGTGATCTTCCTGATGCAGTAACCATAGGGGGGTGCATAGTGACCCAAGCCTTTCGTGGTGCCCTGAACAGGCCACCATAGATGCATCACTGCCACTTTGGCACAGTTTTCTACTACCTTTGTGAACTGAGGATAGGGCAAGATGGAGGGAAGAGCTCATTCTGCACTGCATTTAAATATTTTTATAACCAGAGGGGGGGAAAATAACTCAATTTTCAAGAGACCATTTCAATTCAAGGCTACTCCATGCAACCCACACTCAGTTTTAATAATTGTTTGTATTTGTTAAAAACTTTTCCACTTGACTCTTCAACTAATGTCCTTTGCAAACTGTTTCATTCTCATCAGACTGGGGCAGGAACTAGTCCCTCCATGCCCTGAGGGCACTAGGTGGTAAGGACCTTGCCCAGATCAATAAGCCCAGGGCAGGGAACAGCTCCGTTTCCTTTAAACCTCATTCTTTCCCTGTCACACAGATGAAAAAAGAGCCTTAAGTATCATCTGACAGAGCAGCCCTGCCAAAACCCACCAAAGGAAAAACAATAAGTAAAGAAACGGCTACCTTCAAGTCTTTTCTCCTAAACCTAAAGTCTCATATCTGCTTTAAGGAGAAGCAGTTTCTATCCCAATTTCTTCCTTCTGGTGTCCCCCATTCCTTCACCCTCAAGGCTCCTTAACCTGAAATTCCTTTAACCAGAGACAAAAAAGAAAATCTTTTATTCTCTGATTAAAGCTATAGCTGAAAATGCCAAGGCCATGAAATTAAAAGTCATATTTACTTTGGTCACACAAAAAATGGGTCTGAAGATCCCTTCTTGGCTGAAGGTAAAAGGAAAGTTTGTTATTTACATTTTATTTTATTTCTTTAATGGAAAAAAACAAAACAAAACAAAACAAAAAACAGGGGAAAGACTGGGGAGAAAGAAATGGGACCCACTAAAAGTGTGCTTGTTTGCAGATGGCAATCCCTTCACCATTTGCTCAGGGGCCTCGTCCAGGAGAAGGGCTCTGTGCTCAGGCAGGTACAGAGGACCCTCACAAACAACCACTCAGAGTTATGCAGAATCAGGAAACTGAAAAGCCAAAGATGGCAAACATTTCTACAGACCACACTTCTGCTTCATTCTTTTAAACCAAATGTGATGAAGTAACTTTTATTGAGCAGTGGTAAGGAGTTGGGTTTGTTTTCTTCAAGAAAAAAAAAAAAGTTTAAAAAAATTTTTTAAAGATAAACAACTCACCTGCCCCCATAGTCTGAAAAAAGTACAGATTATGAGATTTCAAGGAAACATTTTGAACTAGGACATGTGGTTTTTCTCTGCTAACGAGAGTTTTGCAAAGAGCTTACTTCATTAAAAAGCATGTTTAAGAGAATAGGGCGCCCCTGGAAAAAGCCCTTACCAAAGACAGAGCCTCTGAGGGCTTGCCTTGATGCCTGAAATGCCCATCAGGAGTCATTCGTAGGAACAAAGAGATTGAAAGTGTTTTTACTTATGAGGGACACCTGTAGTCTTAGTTCTGGCACTCGTGGGTCACATGACCTCCCAATTTTCTTGTACTCTTGAATTTTAGTCTCTCCTCATTTGTAAAGTTTGACAATAATATGTGTCTCCTAAAATTGGTATAAGAATTAAATGAGATAATGTGTGAAAATCACAATGCCAGGCACCCAATAAACCATATCTATTACTATTATCATTATTATTACTTTTTAAACCACCTATTATCTGCAGACCTCTAGTAACATGAAAATCTGGGGAAGGAAAGGCTTAGCCATGGGGGTTGTGAAGGCCAGTCCTGGAAGTTCCCCTGTGAAGAGTACTAAGCGGCCAGGGGTCAGCATGAGGACCCTGAGGAAAAAGAGGAAGGGACCAACTAGAGGTTGATGAAGACCATTCAGAGAATTGTCCAGAGCCGTCCCACTCTTGTACATTCGATTAAAGGTTCAGATTACTATTTCAGAAATGTGTTCAATATATCTCTTAAAATATTTAGTCTAGAGCCTAAAAATATAGACAAGAGTAGGGAGAATCTAATCAACTTTTTGGTTCCCAATGCCCCTTATATTTCTTCTTGAACATGGGCATGTGAAGAATGCTCATTCAGTGCATACTTGAATGCTGAGAACTGTATCTATCTTCAGTCCTAGAGGAATCCGGGCGGGGGGGGGGAGGGGAGGTTCCTTTCATCTCTTGCCAAGAACAGACAATAATCCCAAAACAGATAGACTGCCCTGGGAGTCCAAGCCACCAGTGGGTTCACAAGGACTAGCCTGTCTATGTCACCATTACATATAGGTGAACCGACAGAGTGCCTCGCTCACAAGCCTGATGCTTAGAGAACAGAAAAGTAAGGAGGGCCTCCAATGTAGACACTGAGAAATTTCAAAGAGCAGTTTTAATGTGGGTGGGGTGGGGGGAGAAGCTGAGGGCAAAGGATTCTGAAAAATTCCATTAAGGATCTAGAATTTCAATTTTTACTGGAGAGACAAAACAAATTTCTCAGAAATTCCCAGAAAACTCAGATTCATCCATGAGAACCATCAGGGTCTCTTTCTTCAGTCCAGTCACTGGTTATATCTGTCTATCCTATCTTCAAGGCTCTTGTGTTTGCCCATTTCTTTCCATGACCACTACCCAAATCCAGGCCCCACCCCCTCATGTCTTAACTTAACAGTATCGTTTCATAATGCTGTTCCTTCTTTTTTCTAGTCTCCTTCCTCTCCTCAGAGGAGAAATCTTGAGATCCTCTTAGCTACATGTGAAACTGTAGCAGGATTCTCAACTAGAGCATGAAAAGTATTCCCTGTAGAATATCTGAAAGAGTGTTGAGGTGACCCTATGGGATGTAGGAGGAGGGAGGCTGACTTGGATGAAAGATTGAAAATAACTCTTAGAAGATAACTCATCCTCAGAGAAGAGAGGCCCTCACATAAATGCTTGGCCTGATGATAAAGCTTCCGTGTTAGATAGGAGGACAGCATTTTCTGTATGATTCCAGTTTGTCAAATTTCCTCTGGCCTAGTCCCCATGGGCTCATGATGGAGTCCCCAAGGAGAAAAGGACTAAATATACCAACAAAAAAGAATTAAGCTGAATGTGATGACAGAAAAGAGATGCTCACTCCATCAGGGAAGAAAAGGAAGTGGTTCTGCTGCATGGAGGAAGCAATCAAGGTAACGTGGGCCAGGGGCACGGCGTGGGCACTGCCCAGTGTTTACCTTGATGATAGGAGGTGGAAGCTGGCAGGTAGGAGGGGATTTCCCAAACTCTTCCTGCAGTCACCAGAAGAGTTTCACCAGGATCAGCAGTCCTAGAAGCAAATGGTCACCTATAGTCAAAGTAGGGTGTGAGCTGGGTGTGAGCCGAGACCATGTGCTCATTAGCATGTGTGAATGAAGTAATCTGGGGACTCCAGACACTTCAGAGAATTTCCTTGAAGGGAACTTGTAAGGCCCCACTGAAGATGGTGGGGATATTTATGCTACTGTTGTGGTCCTGTTTTTATCTTCGGGCTGGGATGCCCTGGGGAAATGTGGTATTTAATCATGAAACAGTTCACTAGGGGAAAAAATACTATTTGTTAAATGCCTACTACATGTTAGGTACCATAAGTACATTTGCAAATATTTCATTTAATCTTTATAACAACTCCACAGATCGGGTGCTTTTATCCCCCTTTTAATTAAAGGTGAAGAAACTGAGTTTTAAACTGCTAAATTACCTGCCCAGGTACATATAGCTGGCCAGGATTGCACGCAGCTCACCTGAATGCAGGGCCCTTGCTTTTACCATTATATTTCCACTTGGGTAGGAAAAACATCTACTATAATGCCTGCTACCAAATGGATAACATCAAAACTTTATTGGTTTACTAGCTTTCTACTTTAAGTCTGGTGTCCTGAATATGCCCTGTTAGCATCACAACTCATCACTAAATATAAACAAACCAGACTTAGAGACACATCATGTTACTCGACAAAAACATTTTATGTGCAGGAAGGAAAGTAGAGCAAAAGAGAACCATTGGTTAGTCCCAGTGACAGCTGTGAATCTTATCTACACCAGCAGAGAAATTCTAGAAGGGATGCACTGTAGTGAATGAGAATGAAACGAACTTGGCTTTGTGCCTATGCAAGCTTTGTGTCAGTGTTCCACCCCTGCGATTCCAGGGTCCATTGGAAATGCACTCTGATTGCATTAAGCAGTCTTTGACCGTGGGGAAATCGATTCTGTTTGAGACAAATACATATTTGAGTAATCCTAGGATCTACCTCCGAGCTCTATGCTGCAGGGATATAGTAACACTCCTGAAGTGAACAAAGCTTTGTTTCTTTGTGTAAAGTGTACACACAGAGAGAGCCAAAGGTATGCATTAGTGTTAGAAGTAAAAAGAGTATGAAGCAATAGAGGAGACATTTCACACTCTATCAAAGTTAAACTCACCATTTTGTCTCCCAGTCTTGCTCTTCTTCCTGGAGGCCCTACCTCAATAAATGGACAACATCCACCCTATTGTCCAAATCTGAAACCTAGCATCCAAAGTGGCTTGTCTCTCTCTCTCCCTTTCCACTCAAATCTAGTCATCACTGAATCTTCTTGTTCCTACTGTCTAATTATTTCTCAATCCCTACCTTTAACTTCAACCCCACTTCTACTACCTGAATTAAAGTCACCATTATCTCTTCCCTGATTTGCAGAAAGATTTTCAAGCTGTTTGCTCTCCATCGTGTTTGCTACATTAAACCATTCTCCAACTACATCAAGGCAGTCTCATATTTAAAAAATTTACTTGAGGCAAAATACACATAAAATTTGCCATCTCAACCATTTTTAAGTAAGCAGTCAATAGCATTATAGAACTCTTTTTCATCTTTCAAAACTGAAATTCTGTACATGTAAAACAATAACTCCTCTTGAAATCATCATTTTATTTATTTTTTGTCTTTATAAGTTTGATGACCTCAAACAAGTGGCATCATATAGTATTTGTCTTTTTGTGGCTGGCTTATTTCACTTAGCATAATACCCTCAAGGTTTATCATGTTGTAGCATGTGTCAGAATTTCTTTTTTAAGACTGAATAATATTCCATTACACACACACACACACACACACACACACACACACACACACACCATTTCCTTATCCATTTATCTGTCAGTATTCACTTGGGTTGCTTCCACCCTTTGGTTATTATGAAAAAATGCCATCATGAACATGGGTATACAGAAATCTCTTGGAGGTTCTGCTTTCAATTTTTGGGGTATACACCCAGAAATATAATTGCTTGATCACATGATAATTCTATTTTTAATTTTTTGAGGAACTGTCATACTGTTTTCCATAATGGCTACACCATTCTACATTCCTACTAACAGGCCATAGAGTTTCAATTTCTCCATATTCTCACCAAAACTTGTTACTTTGTGTTTTTGTTTTTTTTTATAGTAGCCATTCAAATGTGTGGTATCTCTTTCTGAATTTGATTTGCATTTCCTAATGATGAGTGATGTTGAGCATTTTTCATGTGCTTTTTGTACATTTGTATATCTTCTTTAGAGAAATAACTATTCAAGCTCTGTGCCCATTTTTTAATTGAGCTGTTTGTCTTTTGTTGTTGAAGTATGATGTCATTTTTATCTCCCACTGTAATTTTTAATTTCCAACTACAGTTCTATCAGATTTTATTTATTTATAATCTAGGGCCATGTTTAAGGTACATAATAGTTAAAGACTATTGTGTCTTTTTAGTAGATTGTTCCTTTTATCAATATGAAATGCCAACTTCTCCCTTTTAATGTGTTTTGCCCTGAATTTTATTATCTGTGATTCTAACATTGCTACACTGACTATTTGTTGTTGCTGATAATTGTATATCTTTTTTATCAGCTTTACTGAGGTATAACTGACATATGAAAACTGCGTATAATTAATGTCTACAATTTGATGAGTTTGAATATACACCCGTGAAATCATCACCATATCCACCACCTCCAAAATTTTTCCTATGACCCTTTGTGAGCTTTTTTTTTGGGGGGGGGGGCATAATAATGCTTAATTAGAGATCTACTTTTTTAATATAATTTTTTAAAATATAATTTTAGTAGACTATTTTTAGGTTTTAGGTTCATAGCAAAGTTGGGCTAAAGGCATGTCTTTTTTCATCCCTGGATTTTCAACCTTTCAGGATTTTTTTTTACTTTTCTTTTTCAATTATTGTTTTCATTCAACATTATTTTGTATACGTTTCAGGTGTACAGCATAGTGGTCAATCATACACCTCACAAAACTGTCTCCCTGATATTTCAATTACCCACCTTGCAACGTACATAGTTATTACAATAGTATTGACTTTTTTAAGTGAGTCTTTTTTAACAAGAATATAAATAGAGCTTTTAAAATCCAATATGAGAGGCTCTTTTATTCACAAAACAAATGCCTACCAGTGCAAGACTTGGTGGCAAGGCCTTAGGGAGGAACAGGAAAAACAAGGGCCGACTTCTCCAGTTAACCTGTCTACATCACTGTGATTACTGTTCTATGTGTTCTTGTTTCTAACTAATGATTTTGTATTTTCCCCTTCCTATGCCTTCACTTTGTTTCTATTCCTTCTCCTGTCCTACATTCTATTATATTAACCTGTTTTACTTTGTTACTTTTTTTCACTGGCTGTCTTGGAAAGGCTAGTCATACATTCCTACTATTTTAATAATTGCCCTTAAATTTTTACCACATATTCTTAAATATATTTTTCTAATATAGTTAAATGTATTCACTATCTCTGTCGCCTTCATGAACAAGGTAAGAAACAGCATGATTTTGATTCCCTCAATATTTCCCCTTCACACTGGCCATGTGATAGCTCAGTAGAAGTTTAGTCCCAGCTGTTACTAAACCCACGTTTTTGCTATTTCTGCTTTTAAAATCAATTAATATCTTAATTCACTAGTGTGTTTTACTAATTTCCTCACTTGCCATTAAAGCCATTGCTACTTGTTGGAGTGTATACACTTTAGAAGTCCTTGCAGCAAGGGTTTATATGTGAACAAATTCCAACATCTATGTAGTCTAAACATATTTTAACCTTAATTCCTGATGCATAATTTGGAATATAAGTATTTCTGCATCACAGGGTTTTTACCAGAATTTTTTAGTTTTATGGTATCTAATAGTATTGATGATGACTCATATATCTTTTTCAACTACAGTTCACATTCAATATTATTTTGTATTAGTTTCAGGTATATAGATAGCATAGTGGTTAGACAATCATATAGTTTACAAAATGGTCCCCCTGATATATCCACCTGGCACCATACATAGTGATCACAATATTTTTTACTATATTCCTTATGCTGTACTTGACATTCCTGTGACTATTCTGTAATTAACAATTTGTACTTCTTAATTCCTTTCCTCACCTTCCCAGCCCCCTCCTTCCGGTAATCATCGGTCTGTTCTCTGTATCTATGGGTCTGTTTCTATGTAGTTTGTTTGTTTGTTTTGTTCTTCAGATTCCAGATATAAGTGAAATCATATGGTATTTGTCTTTCCCTGTCTGATTTGTTTCACTTAGCATAAATCTGATATTATTTTAATGTTTATGCTTTTAGTGGATATTATATCGTTGGCAGCTTTTAGGGACTTCCCATTATATGTAATGTTCCAAAGTTTTAAACATAATGTCTAGATAGATTTTATTTTGTCTTGTTTAGAATTTCATGAGATTGTTTTCAACCCAAGGGTTCATATCTACCCTTCTGGAAAATTCTCATTTCTATATTGCCTATTGAAAATTCTTTTATATGTATTTCATCAAATGTATATTGAATCATCTGAATCTATTCCATCTCTTAGCGTTTCTGTGATATTTCTCTTCTTTGTATTCCTCATACTACACTCTGAGAGACTTCTTCAGGTTAATCTTTGAGTTTAGTGATTTGCTCTTCAGCTTATTTTACAGTTTCCATTTCTTACTTTGCTCTTGGATAATAATATAAATATCTATTTTTTAATGTCCTTTCTTTGTGTCTATATTATCTCTAACTCTTCAAGTATCAGTTACCCCAGTTACTCTGTGAGTTATCTATTTTTCATGGTTCTGCTCTTCTTGGTAATTCTTTTCTGTAAGCTCGTCTTTCACAGGTTTTTCTTA
Organism: Tadarida brasiliensis; assembly: GCA_030848825.1. Taxonomy (NCBI): domain Eukaryota; kingdom Metazoa; phylum Chordata; class Mammalia; order Chiroptera; family Molossidae; genus Tadarida; species Tadarida brasiliensis. The sequence continues at coordinate 79,258,596 of CM061260.1, forward strand.
AGTGCATCCTGAGTTGTGACAGTCCCCTGATAGGTGGTCCTGCAGTGACCTCATCCTTAACCCTGCATCAGGGACAATTCCAAGCAGGCCTAGATCTGGTGCACAAAGGATCATACCATTTCCAGGCCCTGTTCCTCTGTGAGAGAGCAACTCTAGGACTACTGGGGGTAGATGGTCCTTTCAGCCCCCAGCGTGTCAGCCCTGCTTCCAAATGTCGGCAGGCTCAGGTCCTACACTCCCAGTCCCCTGGAAGCTCAATGCTTTAGGCCCTTCCACAACTCTGCGTCTCTGCGTACTTCCCCTCCCCTTATTTTTGGGCAAACTTCTAGATTTCTGATTTATGGAGATTTCCCTTTCTTTCTTGTTTTCAAGCATGAAAATGCATTTAATAATACAATTTTAATATACTGATATCATATTTTATGCCTAGAGCATAAGGGGGATTTTCTGCTTATTCAATTTGTTGATGTTCAATTTGTCATCTTCAAGGAGGTAGAGTAGCCAGTCAAAGCACAAATATGACTGCTCTTGTCACATAAGTCTCTTCACATCTCCCATATGCTTTCTAGATAAATCCAAAGGCTTATTTTGACTTCAAAGACTTTGTGATCTCACTTCCACCGACCTCTTCAGACTTACCTCTCGCGGTCTCCTAACTCACACTCTCGGACACAGCCATGAACTTCACTTTCTGACTTCTTCACAAGCTGTTCCCTCTATGTAGAACACTGTTCCCTGCCCATTTTGCCTTCATACTTTAGGGCTCAGCAAACCTAGGAATCAGTTTCTCCAGGAAGTTCTCTATGACTAATGGAATCAGACCAGATGCCCCCCGAGAGTAGCCCAAGCTCCCTGTGTAGTTACTGTGCTGCAGCACTTGGCACACTGCTTGAAGGTTGGGTTGCACGAGTGTCACCCGCTTCTGGGCTGTGCTCCCCGAGGCTGGGATATGTGTGCCTCACCGCCTGGCACACAGTAAGAACTCGGTGTGTCTGACTGAATACTGTACGTGTGCCAAGAAAGGGAGGGAGGGAGGAGGTTAGGAATGACATTACGAAGAAATGAAAGGAAACAAGACCTGAAGATTCAAGAATACTGTGGCATTGGCTGTAGATTCACCAACGAAAACAATGTAATGCCTGATGCTAAAAGACATCTAAGAAGAAAAAGTTCAAACACTTTTGTTATTGAAATTGCCTTCAACAGAAATAATTTTGATGGCACATGAAAGAATGACTTCAATATACTTGCTTCTTGTAAATATGTTGTCTGCAAGGATAATAATGGGGGCATAAAACCGTGATAATATATTCTATTACCCATCCAAGGAGGAAACCTTGATAAAATGGTCATTATTCATCTACATGGTAAAGAAACAACTTCTTTTAAGGATGGTTTGGCTCACAAATAACAGCCATTTAAGCATTTATGGCAATAGTTATTTGTTCTCTAGAAATAGGTTTTGTCAAATAAGCAGAAAAAATTACTCTTTAACTATTGTATTTTAGAATTCATTTCCAGTGCCTTCTATTTTGAAGTCAATAATATATTCTGTTACTGATCCCAGTTCTCAGCTATTGTTATTCTACAGAATCACCAACTGAAACGAACTTTTCACTTGACTGTTAGTAATTTTTCAATGATAACAGAGATATAAATTTCCCTAAGGCAGGTGAATTTTTGTGTAACTGCTAATGGAGCAGAGCTCTTATGCTGACAGACCAAAAGAGGAATTATTATTCAAGACTCAAAGGTAATAAACCTGGGAGAGACAGGTTGCACTTAAGAATAATCTAAGATTTTAAATCAGGATCCAGATGAATTCAAAGTATTACATCAGCCTTTCTTTTCCTCTTGGCCTGCCCTAAAGTCAGCTTAACCTACCCAACATATGACTCCTGAGTATATTCATAAGCTCATACCAGACTTTCTCTATCAGACTTCCACCATAAAGACCAGCTCCTAGTAAGACCTCTAACCTCCTTTTTAAAAGTCGGGTGTTAGGAAATCATCAAAACATTATTCATATTGAGATATCATAAAGTACTGATAACTTAAGCAATATTTTAAAAGAAACCCAAGCCTAGGTTAAAGAATTGAAATCATTTTTGGAATTTTAAGTCAAGGAAGAAGTACTTTGAGTTGAGGGGGCAGGGTTGGAAGAGGGTAGGGATTGAGAAAAAATAAAAATAAATAAAAATTCATGGGCATGGTCAATAGTGTGAGGAGGGGGTTGTGGGGCAAGTTGAGAGTATAGAAGGGGATAAATGGTGATGGAAGAAGACTTGACTTGGGGTGGTGAACACAATACAATATACAGATGGTGTATTGTGGAATTGTGTACCTGAAGCCTGTATAATTTTGTTAACCAATGTCACCCCAATAAATTCAACAAAAAGGGGAAAATGTGGAAGAGGAAATTAGACATTATTCATGATTGGGATACTCTACTACTTAAGAATTAGTCTTGTGATGGCTATATATACACACATACAATATCACATTTGAATCTGTCTCTGGATCAAACAGCCAATTTATAGAAGAAACAGAGACTTAAGGAACATATTAAATGATATTACAAAGATCAAGACAGCAAAATCCAGACTAGGAAACACTATAAAACAAATGATCCAGTTACTTCAACAATAAATGTCAAGGAAATAAATAAGAGATTAATATCCAAAAATTATAAAGTACTTATAAAACTCAACCCCAGAAAAACAAACAATCCAATTAAAAAATGGGCAAAAGACCTGAATAGATACTTCTCCAAAGGGGACATACAGATGGCCAATAGACATATGAAAAGATGCTCGATGTCACTAATCATAAGAGAGATGCAAATTTAAACCACAATGAGATATCATCTCATACCTGTCAGAATGGCTATCATCAGTAAGTCAATAAACTGCAGGTGTTGGCAAGGATGTGGATAAAAGGATAGCCTTGTGTACTGTGGGTGGGAATGCAGATTGGTGCAGCTACTGTGGAAAGCAGTATGGAGTTTCCTCAAAAAATTAAAAATCGAGCTGCCTTATACCCCAGTGATTCCACTTCTGGGAATTTATCTGAAAAAACCTGAAACACTAATTCGAAAAAATATATATACCTCTATGTTCACTACAGCATTATTTATAATAGCCAAGATTTAGAAGCAGCCCAGGTACCCACCAGTAGATGAGTAGGTAAAAAAAACTGTGGTATATTTACCAATGGACTACTACTTGGCTGTAAAAAAAAAAAGAAGGGAATCTTACCTTTGTGACAATGTGGATGGACCTGGAGAGTATTCTGTTAAGTGAAATAAGCTAGTCAGAGAAAGATGAATACCATATGATTTCACTTATATGTGGAATGTAATGAACAAAATAAACTAACAAACAAAACAGAAACAGATTCATAGATATAGAGAACAGACTGATAGCCATCAGAGGGGAGGTGCATTGGGGGACTTGGTGAAAAAGGTGATGGGATTAAGCAAAAAACAAAAACAAAAAACTCATATACAGACAACAGAGGGAAAGGGGTGTGGGGGGGTGAATGGAGGTAGAAGAGAGTTAATAATTTACCTATCCAACTAAGTAAAGGATCTACCATATCATATGGGCTGAGGTAATTGTGTTTAAAGTTCCAGAATGCAATGTAGATTCAAGACTGAGTTACAGAGTGATTCTTCCAAAATCACAGGTCAACAGGCTGAGCTGAATCAGGTATTCTCTGCTGTATCAACAGGGACCCTCCCTTAAACCTTTCAACTGGTAATTGGGAGATAAATGGTGATGGAAGGAGACTTCACTTTGGGTGGTGAACACACAATACAATATACAGATGATGTATGATAGAACTGTACACTTGATACCTGTATGTTTTTATTAAACAATGCCACCCCAATAAATTCAATAATTTTTTTTAAAAAAAAGAAAGTTCAGAAATATATCAACCAGTCACAGAAATCTTGTTTGAATATGGAGTCAAACACACTAAAAAGAAATATTACATATAAAACAATTTAAATTTTGAACACTGCCTAAATATTTGATGATAGTAAGAAAGTATTATTAATTTTTAGATAAGATAATGGCATTGTGGTTCTTTTTATTTTTAAAGTCTTATCTTCTAGAGAAATATGAATGACCCAACTGGGTTGTTAAATGACACAGCGTCTGAGATTTCCTTCTAAATAATAAACAAGGTGGAGGGGAATGGGTGGAAGGGTAGTTGAAAGAAGATTGGTCATAAATTAATAATTGTCAAATCTAGTTAATGGGTAGATGGAGAATTATTATGTCATTCTTACTGATTATAGACTTAAAAGTTTCCAGTAAAAAGAGATTGACATTGAAAGAGTTTATAATGAAAATTTGGAGAAGAAAAAGAAAAAACAACTTGAAATAGACGTAGACCACCCTTGATGCACCTGTTGCAAAACCAAATACCAGTTGCAAGGTTTAGAGGAGGGTCCCTGTTGATACAGCAGAGAATACCTGATTCAGCTCAGCCTATTCACCTGTGATTTTGGAAGAATCACTCTGTAACTCAGTCTTGAATCTACATTGCATTCTGGATTTTTAAACGCAATTAATTACCTCAGCCCATGTGATATGGTAGATCCTTTACTTAGTTGGGTAGGTAAATTATCAACCCTATGACAGTATGGAAATAACTAAGGCAATTGTCTGCTCTGGATTTGGGAATACATTTTTTAAGCATGAGGATAATTTAGGAGTACTTGCTATTTCACTTGAAACAATCTGACATATAATTCTTATGATTTCAATCTCAAGTGTGTAAATTGATATGTGAGATTTTAATTCAAAAATATAAAACCCTTTGATTTGTTCATGAATGGCATTTGAAAGTTGAGAACCTGACATACTAGAGTTATAAATTGTTTTATTAGATATACAAGAGTTGTTTAAGGGCATAGAAAGATAGTACCATGAAAGGCATTTGATGTGCTTGAGAAATCAGGATACTAATGTCCTCTATGTATATTTTTAATGTTTAAGGAAATACAATTTACTAAATTTTAATGTGTTCAAGTGTTTGATTAATTTGTAATCAGAGAACAAGTGGAAATAATAGTTCTTCTTATAGAAAAATTATTCCATTGATAGAATACAAATTTGAAGATTGCACTTAAAAGCTTAAGATAAACAATGTTTTTAATTACAATTTCAATAAATTGAATACTAATTTAAGATCACATATAGTCCTTTCCAAACACAAAAGCTTCCCCCAGAAATTAAAAACTTAAATGACACTGTGATTATGAGTTCACACTGGCAGAATCAGAACAGACAATCTAACAAATACTCCTTGTTGCCAGGCTGGTGTGATTCAGTGATTGGGAGTCAACCCATGCACCAAGCGGTCGCCAGTTCGATTCCTAGTCAGGGCACATGCCCAAGTTGTGGGCCAAATCCCCAGTGGGGGGCATGCAGGATGAGGCCAATCGATGTTCTCTTTCATCAATGTTTCTATCTATCTCCCTTTCCTTTCCTCTCTCTCTCTAAAATCAATAAAGAAAAAAAAAATTTTTAAATATTCCTTGTTGGCAAAAAGAAAGCAGATGAGAATATTTAGACAGCATACAAACCGCATTTTTTCATGAGACTGAGTCTGTATGAAATTATGATAAACAGTAAGAAAATAAGAAATATATTTGATCTGAATTTTTTAATAGATAATGAGAATAATTTGATTAATTTATGTCTAATTTTCAAGATTAGATTAACAAATTAGGAGAAACCAGTAGATTTCTGTTTTCAAAATCCATATGAAGATTCATTAGTGGGTTGTGAAATCTATTTAGTGAGTCACTCTCTTACATATTAAGGATGAATACTGTTTCATGAAACTTTTATTTCCATTGAGTTTACTGGGTAGCTATGTATGTATTTCTTACTGTGGATGATGTTCAAAATAGTTTGAAGCCACTATTACCAATTTCTAGGCCTATTTTAAATCTCCTTCATAGCATTTTTTCCTAAAATATAAATTTGTTATTTGTTATAATTTTTCTAACTCTATATGTAAAACATTACTTTAAAAAACACATTTAAAAATCTTAGACTAAAGATTTTTCGAATCACTTATAATCTCAATTATTCACTTTTTGTAGAAAAAGGATAGCCATTTGTACTCACCAGAGTTCCTCTTAAAGAACTGTATATGGGAGAATACAACATTTGATGGGTCTTAAGATATTAGGTAAAATCCAGAAAGGCCCTGAAATGAGTAGACCCTTTCTGGGTGAGACAAGGGGAAGAAAGTTTCTGTTGCCCAGACCAACAAGAAAGAATTTAAGAACAGGATGAGAGTAAAGCCTATGACAAGTATAGGGTGTGTGTTCTCCAATGTGACCACTTCCTCATGGCCCCCTTAGGTCACTCTAATAAAATTACTAAACTCCAGAAGTGTTTGAGTACAAGGACATTTTTATAGGAACTGATGAAAATGCTGAATTTCATGACATTGAACATGAATGAGATACCACATAAAAAAAAGGTAGAAATGGCCCTGGCCGGTTTGGCTCAGTGGTTGGAGCATTGGCCTGTACCTCGGTTGCAGTTTGTCCCTGACCCCAAGGGGTCATGTGGGTGGCAACCACTCCATGTGTCTCTCTCACATCGATGTTTCTCTCTCTCTCTTCTTCCCTCTCTCCCTCCCACTCTATCTGAGGATAAATGCAAAAACAAAAAGGTAGAAATGTGAAAGCAAGAGGAAGTTACCACCAAGAACCAGCAAACATTTTGAAAAAGTGTCTCTTTCAAGGCCAAGATATTGGATTTCAGATTAGGTTTAATCATATCATTGTCGAAGTCTATGGTGGGACAGACTTCCAAAACCAGGTGTGTGGAATAATTCTATATATGTTGCTTTGCTAGCTGCTTTCTTCACTTGTAATTTTTTACCAGAAATATAGCTATCTTTATGAATAAATAACTTGTGGTATCTTCATACAATCAATTATTATACAGCTACACATATCAACATTTAAAAATAGGGATGGGTGGCTGTGGAATGGTAAGAGATGAGTGTCTCGGAGGCACCGTGATCTCACCCTGTGACCATGGGGATGCACAAGGCAGCTTAGAGTGTCAGGCCAGGGCATGGCATGGCTTCATTCCTGCAGTTTAAAATCACTCCTTTTATGCCACATAGACCGACCTTAGCTTGAAAAATTGGAAGATCTGACAACACTAAGCCCAGTTCTGCAGGGTGACCCTCTGAGCAGGAGCAGCAACACCTTTAGGGCTTGGAGTGTTTGCTCAAGGTCTCCATACACCCTCCACTACCTGTGCTCCCTCAAATCTCAGTCCTGTAGGCATTCAGTTTTGTAATTCTCAACACTGTTTTAACGGCTATATAATACGGCAGTTCTACAATAAGCGATTAAATCATAAAACCTGTGTAAAACTTTACAGTGACTTACTTAGGAAATTACTCGGAAGTATAATGAGTGAGTCAAAGGATACTTGCACTTAAAACATTTATAGGTATTGCCCTCAATGTGCACCAATTTAAATCTTCCAGGCTTGTATGAGAATACCTAGAGTCTCTGATTGTATCCAACAATGAGTATTAGAAATTAGCCTTCCCATATAATAGAGGAAAACCATAGCTAATTTATTCTTCTATTTTTTATTTATTTAACCACAAGTAAAGTTAGCTCCTTTTTCATGTTTATGGCCATTGCTGCAGTAATTGCATATTGATATCTCTGGACCTTTTCTCATCATTTTCTTGGTGATTAAAAAATACTTTTGTGTATAAGAGATATTAACTAATAGTTCTTATCAGTGTGTCACCTATCTTTAAACATTTGTGGTGGCAGTTTGTTACGGTACAAGAGAGTTGTCACAGAGATTTTTAATTTTATGTATTCTGATCTAATAATCTTTATAAGGGCCAATTTAAGAAAAAGAAAATTATTGACTAGGTACTTTTTTCTTTCAAACAGAACACATTTACCTTCTGTTTTTAAAATAGTATATTGTTTCAAAAAAATTCAAACAGTACAGAAATACTTAAAAAAGTAAAATTAACTATGAATTCTATCATCCATGGTGGGTCTATATTTGAAATACAAGGTGTTACAGAAAACACTTTCATTACAAGTTTATTGAGCTCCTTGGAGAAAAAAAAGAAGTGTATTCTTATAATATACATCACTATGTTTACTAAACAGAGGAACTTTGCTGGTAAAATTTGGTACTCCTTTTACCCACCCGGGTGGTTAAATAAGCCAGTTATCTTGGCTTGCTTACAAAGAAGCCACACTGAGGCACCATTCTGAAATCAAGTGGCCAAACTCTTAGAACTAGCCAAGCTGTATAATAAGGCCCTTGGATGATAACTCACCAATGACCAAGTATAGAGGGAACCTAGGAATTTCCCCCTTTACTCTGGTGGGCTTTCAAGCTAACAATCAAGTGCTCTCACCATATCTGCTGCTTCTTTGGTCTTCTGAGCACATAGTGAATGAGCCATGTTAGAGAGGATGAGGCATAAAAGTCGAGCGAATGAGGACAAAAGGGCAGACTCATCCTGCACCTACAATAGCTACCTCCCATCTCCTTTGGAGATGTTAATGTGTATATTCCTGTTTATAATCTAATCACCTTACATAAAAGAACCTGATACATTTAAACTCAATTTTCATTTCTCTAAATTCATTTATAAATTCTATTTCTACTTCTCTAAATCCATTTGTTGGTGAGTACACCTATTCGATATAGGTGCAACTATGCAAATATCTTATTTTGTGTTGTGTATTACTCATGTAAATAATCTCTTATGTACTTTTCAGTGCACCAAAAGAATCCCCAGAGCTTTCATTTCTAATGGCTTTGTAGCATTCCACCTTCTTATAATTACTTTTTTGATTATTTGTTTAGTTATTACTTTCTTTTTGAACACTTAAATCATTCTCAGTTATATTGCCTCTTGAACTCAAAACATGTCTCTGCAAGTTACTTTTTTGTTTTTTGTTTTTTTTCCTCTGGGTTTACTTCCCTGAGGCATAGGCCAAGGTTAAAGGTTATGAACAGCTTTACAATTCAAGTGAGAAGCACTTTCGGTGAAACAGCTGTGGTTTTACCATGTGATTTCCTTTCACCAGAGTGAGTTTCATTAGCACAGATAAAGGAATACGGAAGAATTTCTCTGGTGGGAACCACTCAGCTGTGGTCCACCACCCATGGCCACTGCTGAAAACCCACTGACGTTTTACTCAAATTCCCTCAGACCTAGGCCTTACAGAAATTCTCAACGATGAGTCTGACCTGTTCACTCAAAAAGAAAGTACTTCTCTTGGGGCATTTGCCCCTTTTGCTAACCTCAACATGTTGCTCAGATCACAAGGCCTCCAGGGCAAACAGCAAGCATGGCCTCCAGGTCCCAGGCCCATCCTCATAGGCACCAGGTTGCACTTTCTGGAGCATGCCCTCCTTACCCAGGTTATCCAGGAGCAGTTTGCCCTGGGTCCTGGCATCTTTGGAATATATGTAGTCCATTTTGTGAATGTTGCCAGCCCTTCCCACCCTTCATATGACACTTAAGTCCAAACACCATGGAAGACACTTCCACTAACCAAGAAATATCTTTTGAGGGTTTACTGCTATCTTTGGCCCCTACTCTATTCTCAACACCCTAGCCAGAGAGATCCACGTCAATGTAGGTCAGATCCTATCTCTCTTCTGCTCAAAACCCACCCTTTCCCCTCCTCCAAATCTTCTCAAACCCAAGGTCTTTCAGTGGCTGCAAGGCCACGTGCCATCAGGCTCCCAGTTATGCTCCTGACCCCTTCTCCTACATCCTGCCCACTCTGCTCTAGACGTATTAATTTCCTTGCTATTCTCCAGCACATCAAACACGCTCTCCCCTCAGGCTTTCTGTCCTGGCTGTTCCCTCTACCTAGAACATACTTCCCCTAAAAAGCAATCAGCACACCTCACCCCTTTCCTTCCTTTAGATATGTGCCCAAATGCCACATTCCAGTGAGACTTCCTTGAACCCTGTCTGAAAGTGCAACCACCTCTCTTGTCACTTACTATTCTTCTTTCCTGTGTTATTTTTTGCCATAGCATACATATACACGTGCACCTATTACATATACACGTGTACCTATTACATACACACCTATGCATTTATAGTAGGTCCCAAACACTACACTCTAAGTTCCATGACAGCAAAGAATTTTGTCTATTTTGGTCATTACCATATCCTCAGTGACTCCCAGGATGACCAATTGGCACAAGTGGGCACCAAACATGCATTTTTCTGATGAATTACCTTCCACAATGCCAGGCACCAGGGGAATAACCCTTGCCCCCCAGTAATTCTTGGTTTAGTTGGGGAGTTTGACAATTGCTAATGCATTATAAAGTCAAATTTCTAAGGCTAATACCCTAGAAACTGCTTAGTTTCTCTTAGACACTGTTACTGAACTTAAAGGAAGATGCCTCCAGGATGAGGGTAGTTTATGGGCTGTGGTTTTGTGGCTGAACCATCTGGTTTCACACAAGTGTTACTGGCTTAGACAAATATCTTGGCTTATTTATTTATTTTTTTACTCAATTGTGCTTTTTCTACAAACATTGATGTTTTATTAAAATAATAATGGATAATAATTGTCAATCTTGTATAATATCTAACCCTTGAATTAGAGAGGCCCATAGTATTATACAAAGTACCTAATTAATCTTTTAGAGAGGGTTTCTCTTGATTCAAAACCAGACCTAGCACACACATTAGGATGACTACTATTACAAAATAAAATAAAAACAGAAAACAACAACAGCTGGAGGGGATGTGGAAAAATTGGAACCCTTGTTCACTGTTGGGAATGTACATTGGTACAGCCGCTATGGAAAGCAGTATGGAGTTACCTCAAAAATGAAAAATGGAACTGCCTTATGACCCTGTGATTCCACTTCAGGGTACTCACCCACAAGAATTGAAAATAGGATCTCAAAGAGATATCTGTATTCCCATGTTCATAGCAGCACTGTTCACAATAGCAAAAGGTGGAAGTAACCCAAGTGTCCAATGATAGATGAATGAATAAACAAAGCATTATCTACACATAAAATGGAATACCATTCTGCCTTAAAGAGGAAAATCTGACATATACTACAACAAGAATAAACGTTGAGGACATTATGCTAAGTGCGATAAGCCAGTCACAGAAAGACAAATACTGTATGATTCCACTTATGGGAGGTACCTAGAGTAGTCAAACTATAGAAACTGAAAGCAGAATGGTGGTTGCCAGGGGCTGGGAGGGAGTGGAAACAGGGAGTTGTTTAATGGGTATAGAGTTTCAGTTTTGCAAAATGTAGAAGTTCTGGAGATTGATTGCACAACAATGTAACTATAGTTAACACTGCTGAACTGTACACTTGCAAATGGTTAGGACAATAAATCTTATGTTACCCATATTTTATCACAATTAAATTTTTTAAATTAAAAAAAAACTTTGAAAATAAGAGAAATCTCTCTGTTGGGCACTTGAATACACGGGTACCAACTCCTTCTTATGTAAGCACATTGGTCTCAATATATCAAAAACAATTTTTTTTCAAACAAAAATCAGCAGGTTTTAGATAGTCTACAGTGGAAATACTACAGCAATTTAAAGTTCCTTCATATTCAACTTTTCCTCAATTTCCTAAAATGATTGTCTTTTGCTGGAATCAATAGTCCCTGATTGAGGAGTGAGGTGGAGGATACTTCCCATACCTAGGATTCACCATCTAGAGATATGACATATCCACAAAGGGTTATTGCTTCACAAGAAAGGGTGCACCTCATTGTGTCTCCCAGGGACGAAATGGTTAAACAAAGAAAGGAACTAGTGATCTGGAGCTTGAGGCTTAATTAAAGATTGACCGGCGATTAAGATTTCTTTTCATTGCTGGCAGAAGACCCAGAATGAGGAAGATAGAGAAGCACGGTAGTAATGTATCTTTCAGCACTGGTCTGGGTGAAGACTGCTGCTTTGGGTACCTTACATAAAGGTGCATAGGAAAGATCAGTCGTGCAAGACAATATGCTATGCATGATCTTTGAAAAATGTATTTAATCTCTCTAAGCTCACCTTTCTCATTTGAAAAATGAAGATAAAACTACTAACCTCATAGAGTTGTTGGGAAGGTTAAATGGAGTTAACTGAAATGTCCTATCATATTAACTAGCACATGAGACACATAATAATTGTTCATTATCAGCATTATGCTGGAAATCATGAAAGATCTTGTGATCCAAGGCACAGAATTTGAATCATATCCTGTAAAAATAGAAAAACAATAAACAATTTGAAATCTTTACAAATTTTTAAGAGTGATATGATTAGATGGGTGTTTTAGGGGAAAAAATAACTCTCAGGTGACATTTTGGAGGTGGACAAGGTCAGGGAGCAATAAAGGAAGGGAGACCAGTTTGGAGGTGAGTACAAGGAGTTCAAAGTTCCAGGTGACAAATGAGGGGTGTGTGAACCCAGGTATGAGTAGTTACACCATAATTGGCCCAAAATCCAAACTGATCATGTTTATTCTCAGTCAGCAGGGATGGGAATATCAAGTGAGCAAAAGAAAGGCTTCTTTTGCTCAATTCTCTCTGTGTCTCCCTAGAGGAAATGAGATAGCAGAAAATGGTAAACAAAGCTTTTCCACCCTAAGCTCCATAGGTGAGCAGCCAAGTTTCTGCATGCTCTTTGGAGAGCTGAAAAGAAGCTGACTGCAAGCCCCTTTCCTATTAAACTTCCCAAAGCCTGCCCTGGCCAGTTTGGCTCAGCGGTTGGAGTGTCGGCCCACGGACCAGAAGACCTGGGTTCAGTTCCTTCTAAGGGCACGTACCTTGGTTGCGGTTTGTCCCCGCCCCTGGTTGGGGTGGTGTGGGTGGCAACCAGACACATCAATGTTTCTCTCTCTCTCTCCCTCTCACTTCCTCTCTCTCTATAATCAATAAAGGAGAAAAAAAAATTTTTTTTAAAAACTTCCCAGAGTCTGAAACCTAAAGGCACTGAACATGAGTACTAGGGAGATTCCATCACTGACTTAGAAGATTTTCCTTGAATGTTCACCCACAGCTGAAAGTAGAGGCTGGTCTGGTTAAGCAGTGATTGATTACAGGTGAAACAGATTCCTAAATGGACCTGGATGTTCGAAAAATCTTTTGTACAATCCTGTTTAGATGTAAACAAGGACTTTCAAAATATTTTTACTAGCAGTACTCTTTATTTAAATTAAATCATGCACAGACCCACAATATATGAAAGACATAAAAGGCTGAAATGTTTTGACTATATTTGAATGTGATCTGTTTGAGGCTGGTGTGGAGGACAGGAAGGAAATACATTGCCTCTCAACAGCCTCCTCCATGCTCTTTCCAGAAATCAGTTTGAAACCACTTATGCAAGGACAAATAAAATGTCTACTCTGGCCCCGGCCGGGTGGCTCATTTGGTTGGAATATAGTCCTATACCAAAAAGGTTTCGGGTTCAGTTCCCAGTAGAGGCACGTAAAGACGGCAACTGATCAATGTTTCGCTCTCACTTCAATGTTTCTGTCTCACTTCAATGTTTCTCTCTCTCTTCTCTCCTCTCCCTCTGTCTTCTCTCTCTCTCTTCCTTCCTCTCTCTCTAAAAATCAATAAACATATCCTCGAATGAAGATTAAAAATTTTTTAAAAACTTCTACTCTTGCATAGGAGGAAGAATGATGCCAAATGGGAGTATACACGTAGTAGAATGAACTCCTAATATACCAACCATATATCCCCACCCACTCCACCTCCCGCCTATTCTTTGCTTTCTAGCCTTGACCCCAGAGTTAGATAACATTAATTCCTAGGGTCAGAGCCAAAACAGTCACAGCCAGAGAACAAATTCACATAGGTTCTAGTTATACATATTTCAAGCCTCAAAGTATACTTTTGTAAATCCATGTCATATAAAATAGTTTTATAAAAGTGTGGCTTTTTAAAGATCAAAAACTGAATTATCAACATAAAAAATAAATTTAGAAGAGTTCTTGCCTAGTCACTTGAAGAAAATAAAAGTTAGTTAATAATCTTTCGGGACTCAGAGAAAACACGGGCATTCTGACTGCTTGGCGTCCTTCCCAAGCCTTGGAAGGGGGGAGGGAAGAATGATCAAAGTTCCGTTCCATCTGGGGAATTCTGAGAGCTGGGCCTCACTTCCCATGCACAGATCAAGGAGACAACAAACCAGAGAAAATTTTGTACATTTACTCCACATTAGCATGGTCTGGCAACAATAAAGTTAAAACAAAGTAGGCAGAGTGGAACTGCAAGACTCTGGGTCCCAAAGGGCCCTAGAGAAGTATCCAAAAGCTTCCTGTCTTCCAAGATGAGTGTGGGAAGTGGCCGAATGAGGTCCCTGGGACTGGAACAAGAATTTCAGTTTTATTTCCCTGAATTGTGAATCACACAATGCAAGTCAAAACCTTATATGACTAAGTAATCATTAATATAACTGAATTTACCTGATGTTTTCTACAGTTGGAGATGAGGAATTGAGGTAAAAAGATAATAAAGTACATTTTTACACAACTAAATGTATGACTTTTCTGGAAATTTGTACCCAAACCACTAAAAAATAATATTTTATTATTAAAAATTCCAATCTATGTTAGAAATTAGTTTTACTAAAGCACATTCAGATAGATCGTAAAATTGGAAGACAGAAATACACACTGGTTTCTCCATAAGGACAATAACAGAGTCACAATCTCATTACCAAAACCCCTAGGGCAGATGACTTCCTGGACTCAGAATGTTTCAGATTTTAGCCAAGTAATACTATATATTATATAATAGCCCCAGAAGGATCTAGAGTAACATGTTACAATCAAACAGAAGATGAATATATACACTATATAAAAACTATAGAAAAATAAAGACAATGAGTGCAGTTCAAGTTTTGTCTGCAAATTTTTCTCAGATCAGTCTATTCGCTGCCAATGGAGTTCTTTAAAAGCTTTCTATTTTCAGAGTTTGTTAGATTTTAGAATTGAAGGTAAGGAACTGTGAATCTGTAGAAAGTTTAACATGGTTCAGAGAAAGTATTAAAACACAGTGAACCACAATAAGATATCATCTCACACCTGTCAAAATGGCTATCATCAATAAATCAACAAACTACAAGTGTTGGCAAGAAAGTGGATAAAAGGGCATCCTTGTGCACTGTTGGTGGGAATGCAGATTGGTGCAGCCACTGTGGAAAGCAGTATGGCGTTTCCTCAAAAAATAATTAAATATGGAACTGCCTTGTGACTCAGTGATTCCACTTCTGGGTATATATCTGAAGAAACCTGAAACACTAATTGAAAACAATATATGCACCCCCATGTTCACTGCAGCTTTATTTACAATAGCCAAGATTTGGAAGCAGCCCAAGTGTCCATCAGTATATGAATGGATAAAAAAAGCTTTGATACATTTACACAATTGAATATTACTTGGCCATAAAAAAGAAAAAAAAAAAACAGAAAAGAAAAAAGAAGGAACTCTTACCTTTTGGGACAGAATGGATGTTCTTGGAGAGTAAGTGAAATAAGCCAGTAAGAGAAAGACAAGTACCATATGATTTCACTTATATGTAGATTCTAATTAACAAAATAGAAACAGACATGCCCAGGCCTGGTGTCTCAGTTGGTTGGAGCATCATTCCTTACAACAAAAAGATTGTGTGTTCGATTTCTGGTCAGGGCACATACCTAGGCTGCGGGTTCAATCCTCAGTTGGGGTGAGTTCAGGAGGCAACTGATCAATGTTTCTCTCTCTCTTTTTTTTTTTTCTCTCTCCCTTTCTCTCTCTCTCAAATCAATGAACATATCCCGAGTAAGAATTAAAAAAAAAATAGACATCATCTCATAGATACAGAGAATAGACTGACAAGTGTCAGAGGGGAGGGGTGTTGGGGGCTTGGGTGAAAAAAAGTGAAGAGATTAAGGGAAAAAACCACATAGACACAAACAACAGTAGATTACCAGAGGGAAAAGGGGAGCTGGAAGGGGGTAAAGGGGGGATAAATGGTGACAGAAGAAGACTTGACTTTGGGTAGTGAACACACAATACAATATACAGATGATATATTATAGAATTATATACCTGGAACCCATATAATTTTATTAACCAATGTTACCCCAATAAATTTATTAAAAAATACAGTAAAACTTGATTTGCACTTGAAGACCCTGTAAGACTTGAAAAACAGGGAAGATAGACATTTAGACAGAAGCAATGATATGACTAAAAGATGTAGAGGAAGACAGACATGTCTAGGAAGTCCAAATAAATCCATCTGGAAGAGTGGTAATAAGACCTAAGATTTGAAAGGTAGGTTGGGATAAGACTTTGAAAGCTCAGGCTAAAATTTGAGACTTTTTATAGAAAGCACTCAGAGGGCACAGTGACTTTTAATCAAGAAAAAGTTGTAATTATTAGTGCACATGATTGAGTGGCAAGAGTGGGCAGCTCCTTCATGACAAGATACGGTGAGGGGAGGAGAAAGATCCTACCACCATCCTGCCCAACAGGCCCCATCAGCCGAGATTCTGTCAAGCAGAGAAGGTACAGTGTCTAAGGGCTTGGTCATCTTCGGCTTCAGTGCAGAACACGCTCAGGACCAGGACTTCAAGATGAAATAGTAGGGTGTCTCAACTGGCAGTCAACAGGAGCCTGGGGTCCTCCACAACAGAGAAAACCACTGGATGAGGAGGAAGGAATTCATATTCAGTTTGTTTCAATACAGTTTTAGGAGAACCTGACACTTGGCACTTCTTGTATTAGTTAGGAGAGGCTAGGTTATGTGCGGTAACAAGTTAACTCTCAGATCTCAACAAGTTTATTTCTTATTCCATGTCCAACCTGGTCTGTGGACTGCTCTCCTACACACAATGCCCTAAGAACTCAGGCTGAAAGACATTCTACCATCCTGTGCCGATACCAGGTGGAATGCATGGTCTACCAATTTGCCGCGGTCCAAAAGAGACATGTCTCTTCTTCTTACTATCAAATGGCTAGAATCAGTCACATGGCCCCAACCTATGGCAAAGGAGGCTAGGAAATAGAGGAAAACACACAGACTATTTGGTGAGCACTAGCTCTCTAAGTCACAACTAAATAGATTTAATAACAATTTTGATTTTTTAAAAATAGTTCTTTCTAGTAAAATAGAAGTTTACTTAGCATTAGTTATATATATACTCTTGCTTTGTTTATAAGTCCACACATTGTGCATTATACTGAAATTATTTCCATGTCAAAATTCAAGCCATAAATTAGACAATACTGAACTAATTTAAACAAATTTCAAGTAAAATTTGAAATGACTTTGTGAAGTATATATTTGTTCAAGTATTCTTCACCCCAAGACTTATTATAAAGGCAACTATTTTATTTACCAAGAAATAATATTTATCTAGAAACATTTTTCTGATCAAGAAAATGTTCAATGATTATAAAGTGGGCATGTGATTTTTTCCTTTACTTTTCCAGATAGGAACCAAATTCAATCCAGGCAGAGATTGGGAGTGGTCACCATCTTAACAATCAGAGTCACCATTTAGAAAGATAAATCTGATGACAATATGCTCAGTGGGTTGACGATTGTAGACAAAGGAAGTAGCTAAGCAGCTAATACCAAAATTCAACTATGAAGTAATGATTGGGTGACATTTCGCAAAAGAAATACTTCACAAACAGGAACCTTTTCTCAGGCCTATAATTGCCAGGGGCAATCCAGCCTATAATTTCTAAACTTTATTAGGACAGAGGTTACCATGTAGAGATGATGCTCCCTTCCAGTCCATTGGTTCCTTCCCTTAAGTCAGAAGAGATAAAGCTGCTGTGGGGTTGACTTTGCCACAACCACAAGCCCTGACTCACACTATTGGTAAACAGAGCAGAAGTAATGTCACAAGGCATGGGACTTGCTGAGCAGGAAGCCTGAAATAGCAAACCCCGGAGCTTAATTTAGAACCCTCACAATGTCAAGCTTATGAAAGAGTACTTAGCTGCCATTACAAAAAAACGAAGAAAGAAATGTGGTGGCATTTTCAGAAAATACAAACTACGTGGTCTTTTAATTCATAGATCCCTTAAAGATGAAAACTTTAACTCGGGAAAAGCCATACTGTTAGCAGCAAGTCCTTGTTATTGTTATAACATGCAAGTTTTGGCAGCGGCATCTTCAACTGTAATAATTTTTGTCCAAAAAAAAAAAAAAAAAAAAAGTTTGGAGCAGTCAAACTTTTATTTATCCTCCTTATGGTCTGAAATAGCCATTGGTTGTTTTGGGACTTTGTTTGCCTGTTTATTTAGTTTAACTTGGTTCTGTTTAAATTGGCTTTGAAGTCAGCATGCTCAAGGATTTGCAACGTAGAACAAACTTCTGTGAAGGCAGCAATTTCTTGTTTTTTCCCTCTCTTCTATGAGACTCCCCCATTAAAAGCCTAAACTCAACCTAATAATAATTAAAGGTGGGAAAAAAGTGAAGAGTAAACTCAACATAAGAAAATTCTAACTCCATCTATTCTTTGAGCACTTTTCTAGGCCCTAAACACCTACAGGAGAATAAAAGCAAGTCAATGGTCCCTTCTGCCCTTCCTTTGTCCAACCTCTTCTCCAGCACACAAACTCATTTCTTTGAAGATGGTAATTCTTATAAGAAACACATAAGTTAAAAGAAAAAAAAATTGGACTTACTGATAATTCACCTATGCTTTTTTTAGAGAGAGTGGGAAGGGAAAGAATCTCAAAAATGTTTAAGGAAATGCAGAGACTGGGAAGCTGCGCAAGAAAACTTAATAAAAACAAATTACAGTCCTTATTTCCACAAGAGGAATGAAGGTAGAGGCAACAAACTCTATATAAATAATGAAAATATTATCAAAGACATTAATAAACAGACGATTTGTGAACTTATCAAGGTTAAGTGATGGCCCACAAGAAACATCACGTATGCACTAAGAACGAGTCATATGAGACTGAGTTCATTTCCATTTTTGAAATTCAACTAGTGAAAGATCAAGAGAACTTCACAACTGTTGTGCATCTAGATTTCATTTCAAAGACATGCTGTCTTCCATAATCTCCGTGAACACTGATTAAAGAAGTGTGGGCTGGATGTCATGGAGACCTAGATATCATGGATGTCAAATTTATACAACTTAAAAATTATAACTGTTGTTGCCGAAGTCGTTCCAAAAAGATCTCAGCAAGATAAAATAATGAGCTATATTTTAACACGTATTTATACCAGAAGTAAATTAAGCCTTATTTAAGCATTTCTCTCATAAAAGCTGAGGCACCTTTAAGTTTTTATCTATCATGCTGTTCTCTTATATTTTACCAATATGTTATTTACCCTTTAATTGCCTCTTTGGTTGCTTGTATCTTAAAGAGTGAAATTTAAATACATTTCCTTTGCAATTTTTTAAGTACTTTTATATTTAGAATGACTTTTCTCAGCTAAAATGTAGGTAAAAATTTTACTGATACTTTCACTATTTTTTTTATAGTTTATAATTTTTGCATTGAATTTTTCAAGATATTTCTAATTTATCTTTGTGTGTAGTGTGAGGTTGGGGTTCCATTTTTGTTTTAAATGTATTTAAATGTTTTAAATAACCTAGTCTCCCAAGCATGTATTGACTAATCTATCCTCTCCTCTTCAATCTGCAATACTTTCTTTATCATCTGTTATGTTCTTGTTTTTCCTAGGACCTTGTTATTGATTATCTTGCTAAACATACCTTAAAGGTTTAATTTCAAAACAAGAAAAAGAGGACTTACCTGAGATTGACAGGAGGAGAGAAAGTGTGATAGAAATGTACCTTGCAATTCTATCCAATTTTAACCTCTGTGTTAATATCAGCAAAGGAAACTATCCTCCTTTTTGTACCTTTCCCCTAACTGTCCTTGAGCTTAAAAACCTTACTTTAAAGCAAGTAGAATAGTGTTGGAGTAGCAGCTATCACCACGTGACTGAAGCAATGTCCAGGAGCCAGAAGGAGCTGCTAGTCCTGCCTGGGGGTTGTGCTACCTGAAGACTATACCCCCTGAGCAAGAGTGGTGGGACCATTGTCATCAGAGTTGCTCAGAGCTAATTCTCAGTTCTGCCACATCCTGGCTGTGTGAGCTGGGCGTGGCTCTAGGCATCTATTTCCTCATCATAAAATGAGATAATATAATACATAAATCACTGTATTCTTGTGAGAATTGGATGAAATAATATATGGATGGCCTTTGACAATGTTGAGCGCACCGTAGATATTCAAGAAAAGGTGGCTCCCTGCCCCTCTCCTAACTGCCTCTTTACAACAAGAGCTCAGCAATATATGAACAGAGCAGCCACACTCTATGTCCTTCATTGTGCAGCTGAACCCAAACAGGACTTTTACTAGGGAGGGTGGTCACACAGGTTTCCCAGTCACCTTCCCCACTGATCTTTGCCGAAAGTTAACTTCTATGGAAACTACCCACAAGGTTTAAGAAAATGATTACTGGCCCAAGACCTTCCTCCTATATAATCTTGTCCATTGATCCCTTTCCATCATCCTTTCTCCTGAAGTCTGGAAGACAATTGGTTCAAGTGCATAACAGAACCTCCCAGAACAGGGGGCAGTAGATGTTCAGAGTATATTCAAATTATGAAGCTACTGTAATAGAGTCATCTGAACCACCTCTTGTCTCCTCCCTGTTCCTAAGGGTCAGAGTGAATTTAAAGATCAGAGGGAAGCTATCTGAGTCCCATGTCATTTATCATCAGGCAGTGTGAGAACACAATGTAATGTACTTCGGGCCACAGAATCAGTGAATGCTGTGCTAGCAATATTTATCAGAGTTATTTGTTCAAGAGAATATAAAACCAGCCCTGGCCGGTTTGGCTCAGCAGTTAGAGCATCGGCCTGCGGTCTGGAGAGACCCGGGTTCGGTTCCCGCTAAGGGCATGTACCTCGGTTGCAGTTTGTCCCCGGCCCTGGTTGGTCGTGTGGGTGGCAGCCACTCGATGTGGCCCTTTCACGTCGATGTTTCTCTCTCTCTCTCTCTCCCCCCTACTCTGTCTGAACAAAAAATGAAAAAATGTCCTCGGGTGAGGATAAAAAAAAAAAAAAAAAAAAAAAGAATATAAAACCAGATGATTATATTAGGCATTGATGATCAGTAATGCCTGAGACTACAAAATTTGCAATTCACAAGAAAGGACTAAGAGACTAGAAAATTGATTTTTATAGTGAATATCCTAAGAAAAAGTGTAGCAGTGGGTCAAATATACCAATAGGGAAGGGCTTAAGGAAAAGAAATGCTGGAAACAAAGGAAGGGAGAAATATTAAGAAAGGGATTGTCCCTGTGGGATGGTCTTCCCTGTTCCCAAGGCCAAGCAAGTGAACTTTGATACTTGTAGGAAGAAGAGCTATGAAGATATACTATGGGCCAGGTGCCTGATTCCTGCCGCCCCCGCCCCCCAAACTTGTAGAATTTTGAGAAAATTACCTAAACTCTCCAGTGAAAAATCACGTGAACCTTCACTGGGGTTCAGTGTGGTTTCAGTTGAGGGAATGTGAGTCATCATTAACGCATGACGGCATGAGGGCGTCACTGGCTTCTCGGTGTAGACTGCTAGGCTGTGAGGAAACTCCACCTACAGCTCATGGCCTGACTGAAGACACACTAAGAAAAAAAGCCCAGGCAAAAAGTGAAGACACGGGGCTGGCTCAAGCCGAGAGTTGCTCTGACATTTTGGTAATGGCTCATTCCCTAGAGAATCACCATTCCCCCTATTTCCTCCCTCAGCTCTCTTCCTCATCCTTAGATATTTGGAAATGCCAGCTCTTCCTGCCTGGGCCCCAGGTCCACCATTTCAAGGCTTCATCTTCCCGCTTACCTGCCACCACTGCTTTAGATTCTGTTTCAGAAATGTCCCCTGGGCCTTTCTCCTGGGGTCTAGCCCCTACTTCCTGATTCAGTTCCCCCAATCAGGGCCACCCATCTCCACCAGTATTTCCTGCCTCCCAAGCCTCCAGCTCACACATTCCATTTCTTATTTGTCTTTACCTGGCTACACTATTAGGGCTTTATTGGCCAACTGTTCCCCTAGCCCTAATGAATTAATTCTCCCTGCATTGCATTTTTTTCCTCTGCAAATTAATTCATCAACTGATTGAGCTCCACGAAGGCGGGGTTTTTGGTCTGTCTTACTCACTGCTGTATTTTCAGCATCTGGAATAATGTCTGGCACCTAGTAAGATGTCAGTAAATAGTTTCCACAACTTCTCCTCTAGTATCAGCAGCCATCTTTCAGCCAGAAGGTCCCCATCTCCTGGCCATGGTAAACCCAGAGCCACCTCAAGAACTTTAAGGACATATTTTAAAGAGAATCAACCCTCAGAAGAGCTGTTTGGTTTTCTTATACATATTCAAATACCTAAGATCTCATATTTCCATATCTTACATATATATTATCAACTCTAATCTTTTTGGGGTGAAGGTGGCCTTTCTTAGTCTGCAAACCTTTTGGGTAGAAAGAAAGGCTTTGAATGGACAGAGGGGGGGCGGGGCCTGGGCAAAGGTGAGGGGAGGTTAGAGACATCTGTAATAGTGCCAACAATAAAAATAAAGAAAAAATAAGATAAATACCTACTTAGTAAATAAATTAATTAATTTAAAAAAATAAAGAAAGGAAGGCTTTGAGAAAAAGACATATTTTTCCCTCCCTGCATAAACTCAGAAGGTGACGCCGATGTATTTGATGACACATTCTTTTACTACCAACAAGGAAACCAGACATTAAGAATGAAATACTTATTGCTGCTGTCACTCCATGTTTAGGTTTTAACAGTGACACAGCAGTAAGTCAGCTCTGGAGCCCACTGAGCTCACCACTAGCTGCTTGACTTTGAACAAGTCACTGAAGGTCCCTGAGCCTCAGGTGCTCATGTATAAAATAGAAACAACAAGATCTACTTCACAAGGTGGATGGTGTGAAGATAAAAGATAATTTATATAAAGCAAATGATGCAAAAATCTGGTATACAGTAGATGAACAATAAATTATAGCTACTATTTTTAGTATTTCTATTATTTCTCAAGAGGTTATTTATGTCCTAAAGTACTGTGCCTACAATTAAGGTAAGAAGCCACAAGATGATGTTGATGTCTTTATGGCCTGAATAGTAGAAATCATCTTGTCTCATTTTTTTCATTTTACCAAACTAGAGAAGGTTTTTGCCCAAAGCCTCCCTGTCAGGTCTCTTGGGTTTCAGTCTACTCACCATGCTTCAGGTATAGTTTGACTGAAATGGAACTAAGTGTGCTTTTCCTAATTGGTACAATAGAATAGAGCTCTGTTTTTAAATACGTAAGTAATTAATACAGGGTGGGGCAAACGTAGGCTTACAGTTATTTGTATGGAAATAATATAATAATTAATAAACAGTAATACAAAAATAAACTTTGTGTTTCGTGTACCCACAACTGAAAATCTAATTTTCCCCACCCTATATATAGAACACAAGTAACACTCTTAAAAGAAGACAAACACCAAAGGGTAGTACTTTGGTAGCCTTTCCATTAATACTTAACTAACAGTGTTACCATAGTTAGCTAGTTATTTAAAGAAAGGAAGCAAAGAAAATCAAATATTGTTGAGCTTAATAAAACTGGAGAGCATGAGTCTGTTTGCTTTACCAGGAAGCTACAGCTTCACACACACATACACACACAACCAGGGAACCACCAGGTCACTGGGGGAAGGGCTAGAACAATGAAGGGGAAGGTAAGCACATGCTGAATAAAAGTCAAAATGGCATAGGAAGAGGTGCTTGATCATGGAGGCCTGTCAGTCTAACCTGAGAAAAAGATCATTGGCTAGGAGGTGGACCCCATGCAAACCTGCAGAGTGTTGGGAAGTTGATTGGTTATTTTGAAAAAGCACCTGGTTCCTCCCAAACCAAGAATACTTAATCCCAGGTGAACAAAGAACTCTCTCTCTTTCTCTTTCTCTCTCTCTCTCTCTCTCTCTCTCTCTCTCTCTCTCTCTCTCTCTCTCTCTCTCTCTCTCATGTGGATCTAGCAGTCACCAGCACCTGCCACAGACCATGTGGATTCTAAAGGACTAAGATGAAGCAAAACTTCTGGACACTGGATTTTATTTTGGTCCTGCTGAAGACACAGACTCTCTCCATGGCAGGATGGAGAGAGATGGGCCATTGGTACCCCAGGGGGAGCCATCACCAATAAATCACCTTGCCACCACGCCACAATCACCCTTGCATGGATCCTTGAAATGCTTTTCTTGTGATCCTGTAGAAGAGCTTAATTTTCCACCAACAACAATAACATTCATTTTAATACCAAATCTTGATAACTTTTCAACTATTTAAATCATTAATTTAAGTTCCTTCCTTGAAATTATAATCAAATAAAAGACCTAGGGCTTCTGGTTCTCTTAATGTCTTTTGATGGTGTTTTCCCCAAAAAACTTCTAGTTTCTCTCCTATGGTTAATTGAAGAATAGGCTTAATTTCCCTTTTCCCCTTCTCTCTTTTATAATCACAGAAGCAAAAAGCCCCACATCCCTGTGTAGGTAGAGTCTAGTCACCAACATCTTAGGTGCTACTGAAGATCCCCACAGAAGTCCTGTCTCTGCAACCAACCGGTAGAGCTTGAGGCCTGGGGCCAGTCACGTCCCTCTGTGGGATTCAGTACCCTCATCTCTAGAATCACATGGCCTCAAGAGTTTACTGAAGTTCTGAGAATCTGTGATTTCATGATTCTTTGTCATGCCAAGTGTTATATATAAATGAAGGTAAAAATGGCCAACTTAAAAGTTAACAAAAAATAAAAATAAATAGGAAAGTAAACTCAGTACAACTAGATCTATTATATAGACAAGCAAAATGCAACAGAAATCTCTGAAAGACTCAATTGCTCCAATTTCTTAGAACCCAATGAGGAAAAAACAGTATGTTTGGGGTCTCTGAGTTGCTTTTCCTCAATTTCTTTTTTCCTTTTTCTTAATTTTTTATTTGTCTGTGTGCTTTGTCCCTCTTAATTGTAAATTCCTCCAGGAATGGGAATAGATCTTTTTCTAGCTCAATGTCTATCACATAATAATCCTCAAAAAACAGTTGATGGGCCTTGGTCAGTTTGGCTCAGCAGTTAGAGCATCAGCCCAGGAACCAGTTGCGGGTTCGATTCCAGTCAAGGGCACGTACCTTGGTTGTGGTTCGGTCCCCAGCCCTGGTTGGGGTTGTGCGGGAGGCAACCAATCCATGTGTCTCTCTCATGTCAATGTTTCTCTTTCTCTCTCTCTCTCTCTCTCCCTCCCACTCTATCTGAAGATTAATAAAAAAATATCCTCGGGTAAGGATTTAAAAAAAAACAAAAAAACGTTTGATCACTGACTTACTGATTAACAAAATCTGCCTTTTATTGACAAAGCTATGCAGAGCCTACTTGACAGCATTATAAAAAATACATATGAAATGCACTGAACAGTTTAACTTTCTTTGTTATCATTTTTTATTTTCAATTACAGTTTACTTTGAATTGGTTTCAGGTGTACAGCATAGTGGTTAGACAGTCATATACTTTACAAAGTGTTCCCCCCAATATTTCCAGTACCCACCTGGCTCCATACATAGTTATTACAGTATTATCGACTATATTCCCTGTGCTGCACTTTACATCCCCTTGACCATTTTGTTACTACCAATTCGTACTTCTTAATCTCTTCACCTCTTTCACCCAGTCCTCTAGTCCCCCTCCTCTCTGGCATCTACCAGTCTGCTCTCTGTATCTATGCACCTATTTCAATTGTTTGTTCATTCATTCTTCAACATTTTATCTTTCATTTGGTAAATGGAGGGAGAGTCTCCATGGTTTACTCTTTTATTGGGAAAGCTACTGAATAACTTTATCTTTTTTTGAAATATGTATTTATTGATTTCAAAGACAGAGGAAGGGAGAGGGGGAGAGAGATAGAAACACTGATTGGCTGCCTCCTGCATGCACCCTACTGGGGATAGAGCCCGAAACCAGGGCATATGCCCTGACCAGGGATCAAACCAGTGACTTCTTGGTGCATAGTACAGCCCTCAACCAACTGAGCCACCCTTCAGCTAGGCTGCATAACTTTATCTTGTTCCACCATCTATGCCAACTGATACATAGCTGGGAATTCCACAATCTGTGTTTCATGCCCACATATTCTTTAATTGGTTCTACATTTAAATACATTTGTCTTTGATAACATAAAGTAGACTTTACAACCTAATTAAAAGCTATAGAGTTAATATTTTAAAATTCATTCAAACCAGCAAACTAAACTTTTTTTTTTTTTTAAATAGAAAAGTTTACTAACTCCCAATGCTTCTTAAACTCTTGTATCTAATTTCTCCATTCTTGTTCCTGAGTTGTATAGCACTGCTGGAAAATTTTCTATTAAACCCATACTCAAAAGCATCCTGGAGTAAAATAATAAAGATTAAATATAAAGAGGGACCCAGCCTACAATTCAAACATTAAAGGATAATATATGTACTTAAAGGTAAAGCCAAGGTAAAAATTAACAGCTGTTTACAAATTCATGTTCCTCACTTTGTTATTTCTGGCTTTCATTGCTATAATTAAAGGTACTGATTTCCCATGAACATCAAAGACAGCAGACAGATGCTGTAAAGTGCTTGAGGAAACCTTGTGTTCAGTTTGGATGTTCCCAACACTGCATCGATGCTTTACAGCAAGAAACAAAGACAAAGAACCACAGTTCTAGACTCATGTATGCTCATCAGCATCTTGAGAGCTGAGCTCCTCACTGTCACTGTCTCTTTCTTTCCCAGATTCAAAAGCAACTTACTCTGTTGTTCTTGTCAATTAATTTAACCTGTATGGCAGATTCTGGTAGATTCATTCTTGTAACTCATCAAACTCAGGTATGCAGTGAAAATTTGGGAGACTTTGCAGACTTGAAGAATACCTAATGAGGTAAGCATTTAATGGTGGTATAGTACAGGTGTATAAAAAGAGATTGGAGATAGATATGAGTCCATGAGCTCCCAGTAGACACCCAGATATGGAAGCCAACAATCAGCATTGTGCCCTGTGGAATCCTACTGATTGTAATCTAGCTCACCTACATCCTCAGCCTTCTCTTGAATTGTTCCTCCCCTGATCTTGACCTGACAGCAGGTCAAAACTCCCCAACAGTGTCTATTCCTGCCACTCCTCAGAACTATCAAAACTTAGTAGCCAACATAGTCTTATCTCTTCCCAGCCACTCCCATACCATCATTCTACCATGGCTCTCAGCAATGCCTAGCCTTCTGAAACGTCCTTCCCTGGCTCCCAGCTCCTTCCTTGTTGCTGTTTTCTAGCAACCTCTGAAACCTTCCATATCTCTTGTAGTTTAACCTTTGGCTTACAGTCTTCTCCCAATTTATTTAAAGTAATATCTTAATCTCAATATCCATATGGATGGCCCTTTCCACACTCCAGCCTCAACACTGTAATATCACCTCTGCAGCTCCTCTAAAGTCCCCACATTGACTCCTGGATTTGTTTTCTGCAGAACTGCTCCCTTACAAGATTTTTAAACCTAAATGTCCCTCCTTTAACCACAATCTAGCCTTCCTCCCTTTCACACAGCCTGCTCATTCCTCTGTTTCCTCCATTACCTCATTTCCTCCTTTACCTGCCTCCTTAGCCACTTTTGGTTATGATAAACAAGAATTTTAATATTATTCCCATTAGTACTCCAGAATCCCTTGTGCCTTCCTTCTTCCATGACACTTGCCTCCGCAAGCCCCAGTTTGGAGCAAATTAGTCATTCACTTTCTCTGATGATGTATCAGGCTGCTGAACATTACCAAAGAAAATATTGAACTTGGGTCACTTGTTTTTCATTCCAAAATCATATCTTCTGGCTTCAGCTGAGCCTTCACTGAGCCCTCCATAGTTTTGGAATTTATCTCTGAATAAGCTTCTATCACTATTGCCATATTAAATCGTCATCACTCACCTCAAAGTCTACCCTCCTCATCTTCTGTTTTCTTAACAGTGTACTATATGGTGTGAATTTAATCAATTTCCCTTCTCAGGAATTCAAAATTTCAGCATATATAATCCATCCTCTCCTTCTTTACTCCTTTTTCAGAGGAGGGCCTTTCTATGCTGTTGACTACACGTGTCCATTCCTTTCCCAACTCCTCCAAGAATGCATTCTGTCAGCCAGCACACCCATCACTTCCTCTTCAGCACTCTTCTTCAGCTTACAGTGGCATCTGGGTCTTCCACACTCACACAAGTTTCCTTAAATCATCCTACCTTCATGAGATACCACCCTTCCTGTATCCTTTGCAACCATCAACCTTCTTGGATAGTGTCTACGCTTGATGCCTCCACTTCTACTTTCATTTACTCCTCACTTCTGTGCATCTGACCAACAAGGTCAGGCTTCTCAAGGTCACCTATGACCAACTAGTCATATAATATTTTTTATTAATAATAATTTTCTCAAAGGACATTGGAAAATTCCCATGATATAATACTAATTTTTTTACAGTAACAAAATTATAAAATATAGTCCCAATTTATATTATTTAAAGTGTTGCTATGCATTCTGTGTATGTCTGTTCAGAAATTGAGTGGAGGTGGGTGGGGAGGGACACCAAAATGTTAGGAGTTGTCAGATTAAGAGTTACTGGTAAAGAAAACAAATTTTTACACATTTTTGTGCTTTTCCAAATATCTTTTAGTGAGTATTACTTTCAGAATCAGAGGAGCAATAAAAGGATTTAAATATTTTTCCTCATTCCTCTTTTCAATCTTCCTGACTATTTGACTCAATTAATTGCTAGTCCCCAAAACTCTTCTCAAGACCAGCCTCACAGGTGTGCAATCTGGGCAGTCACATAGGTTGCCACATTTCCAAAGACTGTACTCAGTTTAGGGCTCTTCCTTCTCCATTTTGAAAATCTTAATATTTTTTTAACAGGGCCCCATATTTTTATTTTTCACTAAACCGGAAAATTACGTAGCTGATCCTGACTCTTCCCTTAGCTTCTGTCACTACATTCTCTTTTTCCTGCATCTCTAACCCATCCTTTCTACTCCATCATCCACTCACTAAATTCAGTTTATTATAATGGTTCACCCACCCCACCACTCTCCTTTGCTAGTCTCACTAATGGCTTCAGCTTTCACTTCATCAAATGCCATGCAAATATGTTACCTGAATCCTAAACTTCAAATCTGTGTTTCCACCCATAATCCAGATATTTCCACAACAATGTTCAGTAAGCACTTCACACTTAACATATCCAAAAAGAAATTCAGCCTCTACTTAAGTATTTTCCTATCACTTGCTGCACTTTATATTTTGGAGATTTACTCATGTTGCTGCATATAGCTGTAGTTCATTTCCTTTCTCTCCTCTACAGTGTTCCATTATATGAGCGTACTTCAACGTATTTCTCCATTTGCCTTGAGATGAATATTTGGGTTGTTTGGGGAGTTTTATTTGTTATTATGTCCATGTGCACACATGCAAGAAGAGTCTCCCAAGGTTATGAAGCTAGGAGTAAAATTACAATGTCATAGAGTACACACAAATTCAATTTTAGTTAGCAATACCAAACTGTCTTCAAAGTGTTCACATCAGTTTACATACACTCCCATCTACAGTACATGAAAGTTCTTGTTGTTCCCATTTCTTACTCACACATGATATTATCAGATTAAAATTTGCCAATGTCACCCAGCCGGTGTGGCTCAGTGCATTGAGTGTCATCCCATGGACTGAGAGGTCCTGGTTTGATTCCCAGTCAGGGCACATGCCCAGGTTTTGGGCTCAATCCCCAGTAGTGGGGCAAGCGGGAAGCAGCCAATTGATGTTTCTCTCTCACATCGTTTCTATCTCTCTCTCCCTTTCTCTCTCTAAAAAATCAATAAAAACATATTTTTTAAAAACTTACCAATGTCATATTATCTAAATATGATTTTCCTGATTATAAATGAGAATGGACATCTTTCATGTTAATTATATTAAAAAGTATCCTGTTCTTGTAGTGTCTATATAATCAGAAAATATATTTTTTAAATTAAAATCTATACCACAGCCAGCTGTTGTCAGTACAAGCATGCCTTGTTTTATTGAGCTTCACAGATATTGTTTTTTTACAAATTGAAGGTAAGATCCTCCACCAACAAAAAGATTACAATTTGTTTTATTGTGATACTCACTTTATTGCAGTGGTCTGGAAACAAACCTGCATTATCTCTGAGGTATATAGGACAGTTTTTCAGTCAGCCCTAAAGAATACTAAAGACTTACAGTCCTATCCTCACTTAGAGGATAAACTTAACCAGTTTCAAACAATTATACTTGGGGATTCGATTAAGTAATACACTCTCAAGATGATGACGTCCTATAAAACTAGTTCTGTATTAACTGTTAACCCTCTCTACCCGTGGAGTTACTCAGCACCATGTGCAGAGACAGATTAGCTTCAGGAGTATGGATAACGTGGAAGGAGCAATTCTCATTCCACACAGCATTATCCAGCTCCTAAGCCAGCAAGAAAAAGACCAAAGGAAGAAAACACAAGTATCTATTGTTTCGTGAAGAGTCACTCCACTTAGGAAAGGACATGTGGCAACCGTGGGAAGTGGAAGTACCCAGTCCCACCCAACCTTACGTCTCCCAGACACTTCCCCTACACTTTCTGGAGTTCCCCAGGCATGTTCTCCTTATAAGTCACTGCTTCCTGTCTATCATTACCTAAATATCTTACATCAGGGAAGACTGTGTATCTTGAGGCAAGCAATCTCCAAAATTTAGTTGAGATTAATTAACTTACAAAATATATGTGGCCATGAATTCTAGGTTCCTGAAGTAGAGAGATGAGATGTCAATTCAATCTGACAGTTATTTGTTAAGCAGCTACTATGTCCAGCAAGAATATTATAGAACCCTTGCCACTTAGTAAGCAAACTTTATATACCAAGAACAAGAAAGGATTTCACAGCTTACTCTGAAATAGAAAGACCACTATTAAGCCACACCCTAATTGCATCACATCTTTGTGCAGTATAGTTAATAAAATGCTATATTTAATAAGTCTGTTCCTCATTTTATATCCAGTATCTACTGTGAGAAAATTAGACTTGACATTTCTTTTAAAAGATCTTTAGTAATTCACAACCAATTAGTGCTCAAATGCTCCCTCCTCTAAACTAAAAATAATAATCATTGAATTTATTGAGTTCATATTATGTACCAAGAATTACAGAAAGTGTTATATGCTATCATCTCATTTAAAATATCAAAACTACCTTATGAGGTAACACTTTTTGCTGCTGCTAGTACTGCTGCTGTTATTTTAGGTATAATTCCCATACAATAAAAAGCACATATTTAAAGTGTGCAGTTTGATATGTTGTAATGATGTATGTATATGTCCCTGAAACTATCACCACAATCAAGATAATGAAGTTACCCATTACTCCGAAAAATTTCCTCATGACCTTTTATAATCCTTCCTGTCATTCCTTCCTGTTCTCTACCTCTTTCTCATCCCCAGAAAATACTGATCTTTCCCTGTAGATTAGTTTGCATTTTCTAGAATTTTTAAAAATGGAATCCTACAGTATGTACTCTTTTTCTGGCTTCTTTGCTTAGCATAATTATTCTGAGATCCACTCACATTGTTGTATTTATCGACCGTTCAATCCTTTTTATTTTTTTTTGTTTATTTTTTTTAGCTTTCTGTGATTTTATTAATTTATTTTTGTTACAGATGTTTCTCCTTTTTTCCCCATTGACACCCTCCTCCCCATCCCCCCACCCTGTCCCCAGCTTTGTTGTCCATGTCCATAAATTATGCATATATGCGCATAAGTTCAATCTTTTTTACTGCTTCATTCCATATTCCATTGTCTGGATACTCCTTCACCTGGGATGTTTGACTTGTTTCCAGGTTTGGGACATTACACATAAAGCTGCTACCAAGTTCCATACAAAAGTATTGAGAGCATATGCTTTCATTTCTCTTGCATAAACATCTAGGAGTAGAAGGACTTAGGTTACATTGTAGATAATACATTTTTACATTTTAAGAATATGCCAGTCCTATTACTACTATCACAAATTATCAAAAATTGAGTGACTGTAAACAACACCAATTTATCTCTTACAGTTTTAGACATCAATTTCTAAAGTCAAGATGTTGGCTAGGCTGTGTTCCTTCTGGAGGCTTCAGGAGACAATCCATTTACTTTCTGTTTGTAGCCAACAGACTGCCTGTATTCCTTGGCTCCTGTTCTCTTGCTGGGGACACTCTAACTCTCTGCTTCTGTGATCAATTCTCCAGCTCACTCTGATTTTCCTGCCTCGCCCTTATAAGGAGGACCTTTGTGGTTATATTGTACCCACCTTGATAATTAAGGAAAATCTCCTGGATCTTCAAGATCTTTCATTTAATTACTTCTACAAAGAACTTTTACCATGAAAAGAAACAGATTTCCAGATTCTAAGGTTTATTTAAGATAATGAACATCTTTGAGGGGCTATTATTCACTCTACCAATCTGTCTTCCAAAGATGTTATATCATTTTACATTCCCATCAACAATATACGAGTTCTGGTTCCTCCATATCCTTACTAACATTTGTTAAGGTCAGTCATTTTAATGTTAGCTATTCTAACAGATTTATATTATAATCTCATTATAATATAAATTGTGATTTTAATTTGTACTTCTTGAATAACAAGTGATGTGGAACATGTTTTCATGTACTTATTTGCCATTTGTAAGTCTTAGGTGAAAGTGTCTGTTCAAATCTTTTTCCATTTTGATTAGTTTTTATCATTTCTTGTTGTTGGATTTTGAGAGTATTTTATATATTCTGAATACAAGTCTGCCACCAGATATGATTTACAAATATTTTATGCCAATCTGTGGCTTATCTATTTTTTTCTTAACAGTGTCTTTCAAAAAGAAGAAGTTTTTAATTTTTATTTAGTTCAATATATGAATTTTTCTTTTATAGATTGGGATTTTGGTGCTATATCTAAAAATATCTTTGCCTAACTTCAGGTTTAAAAGATTTTCTCTTATGTTTTCTTCTGGACATTTTATAGTTTTAGTTATGTGGTTCATTTTGAATCAAGATTTGTTCATGGTGCAGATATGAACTGAAATTCTTTGTTTTGAATATAAATATCCAGTTGTTCTAGTATCATTGGTTGAAAAACCCATTCCTTCTTTGATGAATTGCCTTTGAATCTTTAGTTGTTCATGTATGTGTGGGTCTATTTTTTCATTCTTTGGTCTATTACATTAATCTATTTGCCAATTTTTATACCATTAGCACACAGTCTTGATTATTGTAGTTTATGATAAGACTTGAACTCAGGTAATCTTAGTCCTCCAACTGTGTTCTTTATAAAGTTGTTTTTGTATTTTAGGTACGTTACCTTTTTCACTTGAATTGTATAATCATCTTGCAATTTACATATAAAAGCCTTCGGAATTTTGGTTGGGATTGTATTGAATCATTAGATGATTTGGGGGAGAATTGACATCATAGCAACATTGACTCTCCTGACCTATAAACACTGTATATATCTCCATTATTGATTTTTCAATGATGTTTTGTAGATTTCAGTATACAGGTCTTGCTCATCTTTTGTCAAATATAACTCTTAAGTATTTTCATATTTTATGCTATTTTAAATGGCATTTTTTCCATTTTTGATTGCTTATTGTTAGTATATACAAATACAGTTGATTTTGTATATTAATGTTGTATCTTGCAACCTTGATAACTCATTTATTAGGTCAAATAACTTCTTTTAGATTCCACTGATTCTCTACATGGAAGATCATGTTGTCTGTGAATAAACACAGTTTTACTTCTTCTTTTCCAAACTAAATGACTTTTTCCCCTTTAGTTGTTGCTATAAATTTCCTTATAGCTACTGATTTAGCAGCATCCCACTGATTTTCATATGTTGTTATTTCATTTTCATTCTGTTCACAGTACTTTCTATTTTTCCTTTTGATTTCTTTTTTGGCCCATGAGTAATCTAGAATTGTGTTTGGTTTCCAAATATTTGGCAGTGCTCCATTGATCCTTCTGTTGCTGATTTCTAACTTAATTCCATTGTGGCCAGAGAATATACTTTGTGTGACTTCTATACTTTTAAATTATTGAGACTTGCTTTATGGCCCAGAATATAATCTTTGAAATGTTGTATATGCACTTGAAAATAACCTGCTATTGTTGAGTGAAGTATTCTATAAATGCCAATTAGGTCAGGTTGGTTGATGGTTTTGTTTCAGTCACATATCTTAGCTGGCATTCTGTCTACTTGTTCTATCAACTATTGAGATAATTACATTGAAAAATGTCCTCGAGTGAGGATTAAAAAAAAAAAGAGATAATTACATTGAAATATCTGATTATAATTGTGGATTTGTCTATTTCTTCTTGTAGTTCTACACGTTTTTGTTTTATATATTTTCAAGCTCTGTTATTTAGAGCATGAATATTTAGGAATGTTATTTCCTCCTAATGAATTGACACTTTATTATTATAAAATGACCTTTTTTATCCTAATAGTCTTTGCTCTGAAATCTACTTCATCCAGCTTTCTTTTGACTAACATTAACATGACATATCTTTTTCCAAACTTTCATTTTCAGTCTTTATATTTAAAGTGCATTTCTTATAGCCAACATATGGTTAGATCATCCCTTTCATCCAGTGTAACAATTTCTACCTTTTAATTGGGGTGTTTAGTCCATTTACAATTAATGTGACTATTGACATGCTTAGATTTAAACATCATCTTGCGGCTGTTTTTTCTATTTCTTCCTTATAATTTTTTGTTTCCTTTTTATTTTCTGCCTTTTTCTGAATTAATTAAATATTTTTATAATTGCATTTGTCTCCTTTGTTGAAAATATTAACTATAACTTTTATTTCATTTGCCCCTTCCAGCCTCTATGCTATTTTTGTCATACTTACTTCTACATATGTATATTAGTTTTCTTTCTGCATAACAAATTACCATAAACTTAGAGACTTAACACACACCCAGTTATTATCTCACAGTTCTATAAGTCAGAAGACTGGGAAGACCTGGCTAGGTTTTGTGCACAGGGTTTTACAGGCTGAAATCTAGGTATCAGCCTATTGTGTTCTCATTTGGAACATGGGATCTTCTTCCAAATGCATTCCTAGTACTGACAAAATTCAATTCCTTGTGGTTTTAGGAATAAGGTCCCCATTTCCTTGTTGATTGTTTCAGCTTTCTGTGGCCACTCTCCAATCTTTGCACATGAACCTTTCCATCTACAAAACCAGTACCAATCAAATACTCCTTGTGCTTTCAACTTCTCTACTTTCTCCTTCTGCTACCAGATAGAGAAATCACTATGCTTTTAAAAGGACTGGTATGATTAGTTAGTCTACCTGGGTACTCTCTCTATCTCATGGTCAATTGTGCATAAAACATAACATGGCACAATACATAAAACATAACAACAATGTTATCATATATTCAAAAGTGCTGGAGATGAAGGCATGAATTGGGGCGGGGGAAGCATTTTTAGAATTCTGCCTTCCACAATACATTATACACTTCACAATGTGTTATTATCTTTTTTAATATTTTCTTTTAAACCATTTCAATAAAAAATATCATATATTTATCCATGTAGTTACCATGTCCAGTGCTCTTAATTTTTTTGTGTAGATCCATATTTACATCTATCTTTTTCATTCTGATTGAACAAGCTCCTTTATCATTTCTTGTTGTGCAGCTCTGCTAATAAATTCTTTAGGCTTTTGTATGTCTAAAAATCTTTACTTCACCTTTGTTTCTCAAACATGTTTACTGGGTACATATTCTAAGTGACAGTTTTTCATTTTAATGCTTCATGATGTTGAGTCACTGTCTTCTCAACTGCACTGTTTCTGATGAAAAATCTGCTATCATCACTCTTTGGTCCATGATACATAATGTGTAATTTTTCTTTTACTCCTTATCAGACTTTCTCTTTATCAATATTTTTTAACAATCTGATAATGATGTGCCTTGGTGTAGTTTTCTTTCATTTGCTTGCATTGGGTTTAATTGTACTTCTTGGATCCGTGGGTTTATAATTTTCACTAAATTTGACAAACTCTCAATCATCATTTTTGTATATTCAATTTTGGGGAGCTCCTATTAGATTTATATTAAGCTGCTTGAAGTTGGCTCACAGCTCACTGATGCTCTATTCATTTTGTATTCTCTTTTACTCTGTGTGTTTTATTTTGGATTGTTTCTATTGCTATGTCTTCAAGTTCATTATTCTTTCTGCAATGTCTAATCTGCCATTAATTCTATCCAGTGTATTTGTTGTCTCAGACATCATAATTTTCATCTCTAGAAGTTGAGCTAAGACTTTTTTATATCTTCTATATCCTTGCTTATTTTACTGAGCACATAGAATACAAGTATTATAACTGTTTAAAAGCCATCTTGCTAATTCTAAGATATATGCAATGTTATTAAAATTTATTAGGCAGGACAAGAACTGTGTTATTCTAGAACTAATTATTTCTCACCATGGAAGCAAGAATATTTGTGTATGTTACCTGTGAATTATGAAATTTTCCAGTCTGGCTGGTGGGAACACACTATTACTGACCCTGTATGGGTACTAGGTACTGTTCCATCTACTGTATTCCTTTGAAGTGTTTATCCCCTCCACCCCCAACTGTGAATCATTTACACAAGTGAAAGTACCAGTAGAATTCAGCTCACTATTTGAGTGGGTCCATCTGCAGCTTTTCAGAATTCAAACATCTGAAAATGCCTTCCACTTGTGTTCTCAGGAACCCAAGAATTTTCTTGCCCCTGTCAAATACCTCAGTCCTATATTGTTGCTAATCTCTTAAAAAAACTTCCAGCTATGTGTACACTGTTAAAATTGCAGAGTGCTCTCTCTAAGTAGGTGCTCTACCTCCCTTGATGTTCTATAAACTGTTATAAAACTTTAGGATTCTTGGTTTTATATCTATATCACTTTTCAAAGTAAAATGCAGGTTACAGGTGCATCATTAATTTTCTTGAATATGATGTGCATTCAGAACTCCCTAGATTGGCAAGTCATCTCCTTAACAGATACTAGACCACTTAGGTTGGTTCAAATGACTTTACTGCTGGGGCTTTCCCACCAGGCACAAAACAAGTAGCTAGTGACCTTCAAGGTCCCAAGTATCTTATATTAAACAGGACAGAAGGATGATTTAGCTTCCTTTTTGGTAAAGTAAAACATTTTGAACCAGAAATCTGAATACCCTTTTTTAGCATTTTTTCAATTTGTCTTATCTTAATTTCCAGTGATAGTTAATGAACATTGGCTTGGAATACTACAGCTTTTAGTTTTTTACACATTGTGGAGCATTTAATGATCTGTAAAGAAACACTTGAGAAATTAGCACTTAATCCAAAAATCCTTTTAATCCCTTTACAAGGTGATTGATTTCACCTTCTAATTTGACTTTTTAAAAATAAGATGTTCAGATACTATTATTGTGTTCTATTTAATAATATATAAGACTGAAAGACTCTTGCTGTCATGGTGGTTTTTGTTAGTGATGGACAGCCATAGAAATCTCCATGAGGTAGCCTCTTGAGGGTCACTCTGTTCAACTGACTCCTCTCTTGCATCTCCACCTTCAGTTAAGCCTATCAATTGTCTCTTCATTCTCAAAATAAAACTACCACCACCACCACAACAGAAAAGTAGGGGAAATCTTCCTCCTTTTATAAGATATTGTCCCATGTCTCTCCTTCCCCTCACCATCAAATGTTTTCAAATACTTGCAGCCTCCACTCCCTCATTCCCTATTCACTCCTAGCTCCTTGTAATCTGTTGTTTCCTCTATTAATTTACTACACCATTTTCTTGTCGTAAGCTAGACTATCAGAGATCATTATATGATTATGTAGCAATAAACCAAATCGTCGTTAGCCTTTATAACTCTCCAAAATTTGACATAACAAATCAGCCTGTTTTGAAAGTCTCCTCTTCTGTTGGCATTTATGGCACAACATTCTTTCAGTGTTCTTCCTACATCTACAGCCCAGTCTCCTCTGCCTATTTGTTAGGCTCCTTTTCCTGCTCCCAATCCCTAAATGTAGGCTTTCCCTCAAGGATTAAGAGCTCCCCAAGGATTTGAGCTCCCCTCGCCCAGGTGCCATTCCCTGTTCTTGTTTGTACTCTCACCCTCAACATTCTCTTTCAATATTATGGCTTCAACTGTGACATCTAGAAATATCGCTCATGGCTCTTCATCTCAAGGCCTCTAGTCCCTGTAAAATTTAGGTCTTCATTTTCCATTACTATGAGAGACGTCTCCACCTAGATTTCTATATAATACCTCACACTATGTCAATGACTGAATTTAATACTTTTTTTCCAAATGTATTCCCTCTGTATTGAGCAATTTATTTTATGATATAGTCATCTACCCACTCACTCATGATCAATGACTCTTATTCTCTTTGACTCTGATGTTACCTTTGCCACCTCACAATCAGTGGCCCAGTTCAGCTGATCAGATCTGAGTCTTATATTTAAAACTCTCTTGCCCGGCCATTGTGGCTCAGTGGTTGAGCATCGACCCATGCACCAAGAGGTCGCCAGTTCAATTCCCGGTGAGGGCACATGCCCAGGTTGTGGGCCAGATCCCCAGTGGGGGGCATGCAGGAGGCAGCCAATCGATGTTCTCTCTCATCGATGTTTCTCTCTCTCTTTCTCCCTGTCTCTTCCTCTCTCTCTAAAATGAATAAAGAAAAAAGAAAAAAAAATTTAAAACTGTCTTCTCTTCTTCATTCCCACTACAACTATCTTGCCCTCATTACTTCTACATAAACTAGAGCACCCACTTGTCCTTCAGTCTTTCTCTTTCTCTTTCTCCAAAGCATAGTCTCTTTTACGTTAGTCTAATCTGGGAGTACAGCTCTAATCAAATATAACTCCTTGGTCAAATGCCTTTGACTGTCAAAAAATCCTTAATTTCCTAATGTATAAAATATTACAGACTGACTTTCTACCTTTATTTCCTAAAACACCTCATCATACACCCAAAACCTTTACACAACTGAAACAAAACACTGTTTCCAAAAAAAAAAAAAAAAAACAACTCAGTGTTTCCCTGCCCTAGGCTTCCAGTTATTTGGTTTACACAATTTCTTTTTCTGAAATGCCCTTCTCCATGCACTAATTCCATCCTTTCTTCAAAACCAGATAAAATTCACTTTAATTACGCTTTCCTATTAACTCCAAATCTGAAAGTATGTTATCAATATACTTAATCTAATAATGTTTTATGTGTCATTCTTTTTGTTTTTATTTTACTGCATTACAGCTATTTTTATATATTCTGATTCCCTTAGGAGACTGTAAACTTCTTCACATTCAAATTACCTTTGCATTCTTCATGATGCCTACATGACAACTGATAAAATTAACCAATAAGTACATAATGCTGAATCAATCAATCAGTTAATTCCCCAAATTGCATGCTTTATAAAGGGGAAAAAACGATGTGTGAAATGGATTCCTTGCTCTCTAAAATAACTACAACACAAGGGAATATGTAATAAATGCTGTGGTTGAAGAGATAATTAGTGCTCTAAGACAGTTTTACTTAGAGTGAGGAGTCTTCCTGAAGTATTTGGTGTTTGAAATAGACCTGAAAGAACAGGTAGGACTTTGTAAGCAAAGATGCAAATAAATACATCCTGAGCTCAATATGTACAAAGGTAATGAGGAACAGGAGAGGATGAAGTATCCAGAGAATAATGAGTAGAAAACAGTTTAACTAAAGGAGAGAGTTGGTGTGGGGGCTACTGAGTGATAAAGATGCAGGTTAGGGTTGGATTATGTAATCTTTGTCCCATTGATGGGTGAGACTGGTGGCAACAACAATGAACACTGGGCCTCACCAACATCAAAATGATCAGGCACTCTCTTGGCCATGGTGACTATGAGAGTTTTCCCACTTCTCCACAGTTTCTATGGCAGCATGCTATCTCCTACTGGTTAGTTAAAGATTTTCTTTTTCCAGTTTATACACTTATTTATTTATTCAAGTATTCATTTGAAAACCTACTATTATTCTAAACATTGTACAAGACCCAAAGGATTTCAGGATGAATAGCCATGCTTCTAACCCCAGGAGCTTCACATTTCAGTAAATGACAAACTAGTTTTTTCCTGACTAAAACTGTTATGCAAATGACTTGAGGTCTTATTTTGGGCACAAATTAAATATGTTTTGTGATTCATCTCTTTGTTTGGTTTTGTTTTGCTTTGGCTGCTCATTGCGCTTGTCAGTTAATAGTTTATAAAAGAGAAGGGAGTTAGTGATTTTTATTTTTACTTTAACAAAATTACATCAAGAAAGACATTCATCCCACAGAAAGAAGAGATCTTTGTGACTAAGAAATTGACTTACTGGTCAGGAAAAGAAAATGGCAGTGGAGTGAATGGAAGTTACACAGACCATCTCCCAGTATCAATCTGGAATTACAACTAAAATAAAGGCAAATCATCTGGAAAAACAAACTGAAGAGCAGCTGGAGAGAACCCTTATAACCAGGAATGGAAAGAGGACCCAAAATAGACTGCTAGGAGCTGTGGAGGTGTGAGAGGGCTGGCGGGGTGCCCATGGGCAGCAGCTAAAGGCTGTCTTAGCTCTGAGCAGTTCCCTCTGAGAAGTTGGGGGTTAAAACCTCACGTCAGCTCCCCAGCACAGAGTGGTGGAACAGGGAAAGGCACCCACATAATACCTAGCTGAGAAAATCACAAGAGCAGAGGTTTGGTCTGGCAGGAAAAGACACAGGGAATACCAGCACTTCCCTGAAGGGCCAGTGCACTAAATTATAGCTACAGCCACCCACATTGGGCTCCAGCAGAAGGAGGGCAGACTGGACTGGAACTGTGTAGGGAGACTTGGGAGTTTGTGGCACTGGAGAGAGTTGGGAAGGAGGCTATCAGGATTTCTATGCTAAGTCACTCCCCCACAAGACAGTAGCCATCTTCCTCAAGAAGCCTCTTCCCAGAGCAGCTTTACCCTGAGGGAGAAGAAACTGCCCCTCCCTCTGGAATTCAACACCACCCAGCCCCAAGGACTGCAACCTGAGGCTCATTAACAGCAAAAGACAACCTGCCAGCCAGGAGGCAGAAAAGAGTATATGAAAGCTTTGAGCTTTGGACCTGGCTCTCAGTGTTGAGGGACCTGGCTCTGGGGACTGAGCGGTGAAGGCTGAGACCTGGGTTCCTATGTTGAGCCCCTCCCCCATTCTTCAGTAGCCATCTCTGTCTAAAAGTTCCATCAGAGTTCTGTCTAAAAGTTCCATCCTTTAGCCTAGGACAGAAGCAACTGCCCTTCTCTCGGGAATTCAACACCACCTGGCTGGGAGAAGGACAACCTGAGGCTCATTAATAGCTAGAGACTACCAATAAGCCAGTAGGCAGAGATGAGATTCTGAAAGCTTTGAGCCTTGGGCCTGACTCTCAGTGTTGAGTGTCATGACTCTGGGGACTGAGCTGTGAAGGCTGAGGCCTGGGTCCCTGAGCTGAGCCAATAACCCACACTGCATAAATGATTTCTTTCTCAAAACAACTTTAGCTGAGGGGAAAGCAATTGCTGCACCTGCTGGAAATCCTCTTACCTGCCCACCTGAGGGATTTTTCATTAAGCTGAGGGCTACAACCTGAGGGCCATGAAATAACTGAGACTAATAGTCAACCTGCAGGCAAAAGCTCTGGGACAATTGATCTTTGCTTGGCCTGTGACTCTACCCAGGAAAGTGAGACTCGACATTGATGTTTAGTGTGGTACTTCCATAATCATCCAAACCTAGCAGACAAAGCCACAATCAGCAGAACACTGGCACTCACAGGGAAAATTTGGCAGGCAGGCTCCAAACCCTGCTAAGACAGTCAAAATGGTGAAATATAAAAACAAATCCCAAATAAAAGAACAAGAGAATTCTACAGAAGAAGGGATAAATGAAATAGAGTTAAGCAAGTTATTGGATGTAGAGTTCAGAGTAATGATTATGAGGAAGCTCAACAGCAGGAGTAAAGATATCCAAACAATGAAAATCAACCAATTGGAAATGAAAAACCACCAAGCAGAAATGAAGAATGACATAGTAGAAACTAAAAACACATTGGAAAGAATAACCAGCAGATTAGAGGAAACTGAGGATTGGATCAGTGAATTAGAAGACAGGGTAGAAAAAAATCACCCAATCAGAGAACCAAAAAGAAAAAAAAAAAAAAACAATTAAAAGAAAAGAGGACAGTTTAAGAGAGCTATGGGACAAATGAAATGTAACAACATCTGCATCATAGGAGTACCAGAAGAAGAAAGTGAGCAAGGGTTACAAAATATATTTGAAGAAATAGTGGCAGAAAACTTCCCTAATTTGGTGAAGGAAAAAGGCATACAAGTTCAGGAAGCACAGACAGCCCCAAGTAAGAAGAACCCAAAGAGGTCCACATGAAGACACATCATAATTAAAATACCAAAAATTAAAGACAAAGAGAGAATCCTAAAGGCAGCAAGAGCTAAGCAACAAGTTACCTACAAAGGAGCCTCCATAATTCTATCAGCTGATTTGTCAACAGAAACACTACAGCCCAGAAGGGAATGACATGAAATATTCAAGATAATGAAAAACAAGGATCTGAATCCAAGACTACTCTATC
This sequence comes from Tadarida brasiliensis, assembly GCA_030848825.1. Lineage (NCBI taxonomy): Eukaryota > Metazoa > Chordata > Mammalia > Chiroptera > Molossidae > Tadarida > Tadarida brasiliensis. Next base: position 79,301,418 of record CM061260.1, read on the forward strand.
CAGCAAGGTTATCACACAAAATGGATGGTGAAATAAAGAGCTTCCCAGACCAAAAAAAAAAAAAAAAAAAAAAGGCTAAGGGAATATATTAGCACCAAACTGGCACTGCAAGAAAGGTTAAAAGGACTGCTGTAATAAGCAGAAGAAATAGGAAGAAAATCATAACCACAATAAAAAAATGGCAATAAATAAGTAAATATCAATAACTTTACATGTAAATGGATTAAATGCTCCAATAAAAAGACACGGAGTAGTGAATGGATATGAAATCATGACTCTTATATATGTTGATTACAAGAGACTGACCTCACAACAACAGACATACACAGGTTGAAAGTGAAGGGATGAAAAAAAATTTTCCAATAACAGGAAATGAAAAAAAAAAGCCAGGGTAGCAATACTCATATCTGATAAAATAGACTTCAAATGAAGACCATAACAAGAGACAAAAAAGGTCACTACATAATATTAAAAGGATCTATCCAACAGGAGAATATAATCTTGGTAAACATATATGCACCCAATATAGGTGCACCAAAATGTATTTTAAAACTTCTGGAGGACTTCAAAGGATAAATCAACAGCAATACAATCAAAACAGGGACTTTAACACCCCACTGACATCACTGGATAGATACTCTAGACAAAAAATTAACAAGGAAACAGAGACTCTAAATTATGCACTAGATCGAATGAATTTAATAGATATTTAGATAATTACACCCCATAATTCTAGAATTCACATTCTTCTCAAGTGCACATGGGACATTCTCAAAGACAGACCACATGTTAGGACACAAACTAAATCTCTACAAGTTCAAGAAGATTAAAATCATATCAAGCAACTTCTCAGATCACATGGCATGAAACCAGAAATTAATTACAATAAAAACACTCAATGACATTTAAACACATGGAGGCTAAATAGCATGTTATTAAACAAGAAATAGATTACCAAGGAGATCAAGGAAGGAATAAAAAAAACTTCCTGGAAATCAATGAAAATGAACAAACAACACCACAAAATCTATGGAACACGGCAAAAGCAGATCTGAGAGGGAAGTTCATAGCACTACAAATCTACTTCAAGAAACAAGAAACATTTCTAAAAGACTTTCTAACCCTACAACCTAAAGAACTAGAAAGTAAACAAAAAGAAAAACCTAGAGCAACTAGAAGGAAAGAAATACTAAAAGTCAGAATAGAAATAAATGACATAGAGACAAAAAATAAAATAGAACAATTCATAAGATCAATGAAACAAAGAGCTGGTTCTTTGAAAAGATAAATAAGATTGATGAAGCTCTAGCCAGACTCACCAAAAAACAAAGAGAGAAGATTAAATAAACAATATCAGAAATGAAAGAGGAGAAGTAACAACTGACACCACAGAAATACAAAGAATTGTTTTAAATACTATGAATAATTATATGCCAACAAATTGAACAACCTAGGTGAAATGGACAAATTTCTAGAATCACACAGTCTCCCAAAACTGAACCAGAAAGAGACAGAAAACTTAAACAGATGAATAACAACAAAGAAAATTGAAGCTGTAATCAATAAACTCCCAGCAAACAAAAGCCCAGGTCTGGAGGGCTTTACAGGGGAGTTTTATTCAATATTCAAAGAAGAACTAACACACATTCTCCTCAAACTATTCCAAAAAATTCAAGAAGAAGGAAGACTCCCAAGCTCTTTTTAAGAGGCCAGCATAATCCGAATTCAAAAACCAAATAAAGACAATACGAAGAAAGAAACTACAGGCCAATATCCCTGATGAACATAGATACCAAAATCCTCAACAAAATATTAGCAAATCAGATCCAGCAATATATTGAAAAAATTATTCACCATGACCAAATGGGTTTCATCCCAGACATACAAGGATGGTACAATATTTGCAAATCAATAGATGTGATACACCACATAAACAAAATGAAAGATAAAAACTATATGATCATATCAATAGATGCTGAAAAAGCATTCGACAAAATCCAGCACCCATTTCTGATAAAAATTCTCAGCAATGTGGGAAAAGAGGGATCATATCTCGACATAATAAAGGCCATATATGAAAGACCTACAGCGAACACCACACTCAATGGGCAAAAACTAAAAGTATTTCCCTTAAGAACAAGAACAAGACAGGGATTTCCACTTTCACCACTCTTATTTAAAATAGTACTGGAAGTCTTAGCCACAGCAATTATACAAGAAGAAAAAATAAAAGAAATCCAAATCAGCAAGGAGGAAGTGAAACTGTCATTATTCGCAGATGACATGATATTGTACATAGAAAACACTAAAGAATACATTAAAAATCTACTATATTTATGCCCTGGATGGTTTAACTCAGTGGTTAGAGTGTTGGCCTGCGGACCAAAGAGTCCTGGGTTTGATTCCAGCCAAGGGCATGTACCTTGGTTGAAGTTCATTCCTGGCCCCGGTTGGGGTCGTGTGGGTAGCAACCAAGCGATGTGTCTCTCTCACATCAATGTTTCTCTCTCTCTCTCTCTCTCTCTCTCTCTCTCTCTCTCTCTCCCTTCCTCCCTCCCACTCTGTCTGAAGATGAAATGTACAAATATCCTCAGGTGAGGATTAAAAAACAAATGAATAAAAATAAAAGTGCTGACCTATACTTAAAAAATAAATCTACTAAATTTAATCAATGAATTTGGCAAAGTAGCAGAATACAAAATTAACATCTAAAAATTAATGGCATTCTTATACACCAATAATGAACATTCAGAAAGGAAAACTAAAAAAATAATCCCATTTACCATTGCAACAAAAAAATAATAAAATATCTAGAAATAAACTTAACCAAGGAGGTAATAGACCTGTTCTCAGAAAACTACAGGACATTAAAAACAGACATAGAGGAAGATATAAAAAGGTGAAAACATATACCATGTTCATGGATTGGAAAAATCAACATCATTAAAATGTCCATACTACCCAAAGCAATCTACAGATTCAAAGTAATCTCTATTAAAGTATCAATGGCATATTTCACAGATCTAGGACATAAACTCCTAAAGTTTATAGGGAACCATAAAAGACCCCTAAAAGCCACAGCAATCTTGAAAAAGAAGAACAAAGTGGGAGGGATCAAAATATCAGATATCAAGTTATACTACAAAGCCATCATAATCAAAACAGCCTCATACTGGCACAAGAACAGGCATATAGATCAATGGAACAGAATAGAGAACCCAGATATCAACCCAAGACAGTATGCACAATTAATATTCAACAAAGGAGTCAAGAGCATATAATGGAGAAATGACAGTCTCTTTAATATATGGTGCTAGGAAAACTGGACAGCTACATGCAAAAAAAAAAAAACTAGACCACCAACTTACATCATGCACAAGAATAAACTCAAAATGGATAAAATTCTTAAATATAACCTGTGAAACCATAAAAATCCTGGAAGAAAATGTAGGCAGAAAAATCTCAGACATCACACATAGTGGAATTTTCACTGATGCATCACCTAGGGCAAGAGAAACAGAGGAAAAAATTAATAAATAAGACTACATCAAAATAAAAAGCTTCTGCCTGGCAAAAGAAACCAGCATCAAAATGAAAAGGGAACCCACTCTTTGGGAGAACATATTTGCCAACAATATATCAAATAAGGGGTTAATATCCAAAATATATAGAGTACTCATACAACTCAAGAAAAGGAAGATAATCCAATTGAAAAACAGGCAGAGGATCTGAATACACACTTCTCCAAACAGGACATACAAATGGCCAGGAGACATATGAAAAAATGCTTAACATCTCTAATCATCAGAGAGGAAGATATAAAAAACAGTGGAAGCATATACCTTGTCCATGGATTGGAATAATTAACATCATTAAAATGTCCATACTACCCAAAGCAATCTATAGATTCAATGCAATCCCCATCAAAATACCAATGACATATTTCACGGAACTGGAACAAATACTTCAAAAGTTCGTATGGAACAAAAAAAGACCCCAAATAGCCATAGCAATATTGAAGAAAAAAAAAGAACAAAGTAGGAGGGATCACATTACCAGATATCAGGTTATACTACAAAGCCACTGTAATCAAAACAGCCTGGTACTGGCACAAGAACAGGCAGATAGATCAATGGAACAGAACAGAGAATCCGGAAATTGACCCAAGACATTATGCTCAATTAATATTTGACAAAGGTCGCAAGAGCATACAATGGAGTCAAGATTGCCTCTTCAATAAATGGTGTAGGGAAAATCGGACAGCTACTTGCAAAAAAATGAAGCTAGACCACCAACTTACACTATACACGAGAGTAAACTCAAAATGGATAAAAGACTTAAATGTAATTTGTGAATCTATAAAAATTCTAGAAGAAAATGCAGGCAACAAAATTTCAGACATCATGCACACCAGAATTTTCACTGATACAACACCTAAGGCAAGAGAAACAAAGGAAAAAATGAACACATGGGACTACATCAAACTAAAAAGCTTCTGCACAGCAAAAGAAACAACCATCAAAACGGAAAGGGTTCCCACTATATGGGAGACCATAATCGCCAATGATGCATCAGATAAGGGGTTAATTTCCAAAATATATAGAGTGCTCATACAACTCAGCAAAAGGAAGACAAAGAACCCAATTTAAAAATAGACACCTCTCCAAACAGGACATACAAATGGCCAAGAGACATATGAAAAAACACTCAACATCACTTATCAGAGAGATGCAAAGTAAAACAACTATGAGGTATCACTTCACACGTGTCAGAATGGCTGCCGTCAACAAATCATCAAACAATAAGTGCTGGCGAGGGTGTGGAGAAAAGGGGACTCTAGTACACTGCTGGTGGGAATGCAGATTGGTGCAGCCACTAGGGAAAACTCTATGTTGTTACCTCAAAAAGTTAAAAATGGAACTGCCATTTGACCCAGTGATCCCACTTCTAGAAATATACCCTAAGAAACCTGAAATACCAATCAGAAAAAATATATGTACCCCTATGTTCATAGCAGCACTATTTACAATAGCTAAGATCTGGAAACAACCCAAGTGTCCATCAGTAGATGAGTGGATAAAAAACTGTGGTATGTGTACACAATGGAATACTATGCAGCTGTAAGAAAGAAAGATCTCTTATTCTTTGAGATGGCATGGAAGGACCTGGAGAGTACTATGCTAAGCGAAACAAGCCAAGCAGAGAAAGACAAATATCACATGATCTCACTTATTTGTGGAATATAATGAACTAAACAAACTGATGAACAAAATTGACCCAGAGACATAGAGGTGGGGTACAGAATGACAAGCCTCAGAGGGGGGGTTGCAGAGGGGGGGAAAGATAAACCACAGAACTTATATGCATGTATGCATGACCAATGGACATGGACAACAGGGCTGGGGATGGGGTGGGGGGGATGGGGAGGAGGGTATTAATGGGGGAAAAAGGAGAAACATCTGTAACATAAACAAATTAATAAAAAAAAAATGCAGTTTAACTATTTCATTCACAGTAAATAAAATAATAAAATACCAAAAAAAAAAAAGAGAGAGAGAAATCCAGAGTCAAGGAAGTAGGGAACGGACTAACAAACCTCAGAGGGATGGTTGGTGGGAGGGGTGGAAAGAGATAAACCAAACAACTTATATGCATATATGCACAACCAATGGATACAGACACTAGGTTGGAGAAAGCAGGAGGGGGTGGGAGTGGGAAGGAGGGGGTCAATGGGGAAAAAAAGGGTACATCTGTAATACTTTCAATGACAAAAAATAAATAAATAAATAAGAAACTTTTTTATTAATTAATTCATTTATTTATTTGTATTACAGATGTTTCTTCTTTTCCCCCCATTGACACCCTCCTCCCTGTTCCCATCCACCACCACCCTTCATAGTATTGTTGTCTATGTCCATTGGTTATGCATATATGCACACAATTTCTTTGGGAAAAAAAGAAATTGGCTTACCATCTTCTCCATGAAGGAAAATACCAGAAATGTTTTACCCATAAGTATATTCTGTTTTTTTTTTTCAATTTTTATTAATTTATTTTTGTTACAGATGTTTCTCCTTTTTCCCCCATTGACACCCTCCTCCCCATCCCACCCCAACCCCCCACTATTGTTGTCTATGTCTATTGGTTATGCTTACAAGCATATAAGTTCTTTGGTTTATCTCATCCATCCCCCCACCTCCCTTCTCTGAGGTCCATAAGTATATTCTTCAATATGTCTTTAGTATAATGCCCTAAAATATTCCGACTTTATTTAAACTAGAAATTCTAGCCATTTTGGAGGCAGAAGTAGCATTTAGAATTTTTTTTCTGTACACAGTTACAGTAACTGATAAATGAGATCCCCTCAACCTCTAACCTAACCCACAAACTATGAAGTAATGCTCCCAAATTATTTTTTGTCCTGTTGGGGAAGAGGAAGAAAAATGGATTAGGGATTTTTCTCTCTTAGATTCTTTGTAACCTCAAAAGCTTAACACATTAATTATACTACTCTCGCATGAAACTGCTGACACCATCCTTTAGGTACCCACCAACTTCCTCTTTCCCTTCATCATTTCCTCTTTAGAAGCTATTTTCTATTAGTGTAAATATTTTTAACATAATAGTTACATTTTTAAAAGGTGGCAGATAAGTCTGCTCAACAAGCTGACATAGCTATCAAGTGGAAAATCAAATGTAGCAGCAATGTAGCAATGGCAAGTTTCATGTGCAATATCTTCCTTCCCCTGAAAATAATAAATAAATATTTTTTGAACAGCAAGTTCATCATGGTTTTAACAGCTGCAGAGAGATATATATCTAGCAGGGGATTATAAAAAGGTCCAGAGAATGTCCATCTGGATCCTACTGGATTGTTTAGATGGCACAAGGTAATTTTGGGGGAACTGGAGTCAGCAAGAAGCCTGAAATACTAATCATCATGGAAATGTAAATCAATACCACAATAATTTATCACCTCACACATGTTAGGATGTCTATTATCAAAAAGACAAAAAATAACAAGTGTTGGTGAGGATGTGGAAAAATTGGGATCCTTGGGCACTATTGCTGGGAATATAATTTGGTGCAGCCACTATGGAAAACAGTATGGAGGTTCCTGAAAAAATTAAAATAGAATTACTATATGATCCAGCAGTCTACTTCTGGGTGTTCAGCTAAAGAAAACAAAAACACTAACTCAAAGATGTCTGTAACCCTACTACTCACTGCAGCATTATTTACAATAGCCATGACATGGAAACATCCTAAGTGTCCACAAATGGCTGAATGAGTAAAGAAAAGGTAGTGTGTGTGTGTGTGTGTGTGTGTGTGTACATATAATGATGGCATTATTGCTAAGTGAAATAGGTCAGACAGAGTAAGACAAATACTGTATGATCTCACTTATATGTGGAATCTTAAAAAAAAAAAACAAAAAAAACTCATAGATACAGAGAACATATTGGTGGTTGCCAGAGGCAGTGGGCAAGGTGTGGGCAAAATGATTGAAGGTAGTCTAAAGGTACAAACTTCCAGTTACAATAAATAAGTCCTAGGAATGTGATATAAAGCATGACAACTATATTTAAGTATACTCTATTGTCTATTTATGGTTTTTATTTATTTAGTTTTAGTATTGAAAGTATTGCAGATGTCCCCCTTTTTTCCCCATTCACCCCTTGTTCCTGCTCCCATCCCCCTGCTGCCTTCCCCAACCTACTGTCTGTGTCCACTGGTTGTGCATATATGCATATAAGTTCTTTGGTTTATCTCTTCCCACTCCTCCCACTCCCATCCCTCTGAGGTTTGCCAGTCTGTTCCCTACTTCCAAGATTCTGAATCTCTTTTGGTTGACAGCTTATTTGGTTCATGATGTTCCATAAATAAATGAGGTCATGTGGTACTTATCTTTCTCTGACTGGCTTATTTTGTTTAGCATAATACTCTGTAGATCCCTCCATGTCGTCTTAAAGGGTGAGAGATCTCTCTTTCTTACAGCTACATAGTATTCCATTGTGTAAATGGACCACATCTTTTTTTATCCACTCATCTACTGATGGGCACTTGGTTATTTAAAAGTTGCTAAGAGAGCCCTGGCCAGTTTGGCTCAGCAGTTAGAGTGTCGGCCTGCCGACCAGAGAGTCCCGGGTTCAGTTCCCACTGAAGGCACATACCTCGGTGACCTTGGTTGCATTTTGTCCCCACCCCGGTTGGGGTCTTGTGGGTGGCAACCACTCGATGTGTCTCTATAACATCAATGTTTCTCTCTCGTTTTCTCTTCTCTCCTCTCTCCCTCCCGCTCTATCTAAAGATAAATGTAAAAATGTCCTTGGGTGAGGATAAAAAATAAAATAAAATAAAAGTTGCTAAGAGAGGAAAATAGATGGCAGCAGACAGGACCAGAGCAAGGGTGAGTGTGTGAGAGTGTGAGTGAGTGTGAGAGAGTGTGAGTGGACATGAGTGTGGATGAGTGACTTCGAGCAGTGCAGAAATGTGGGGCACAGGGTTCCAGTGCTGTGGACGGGGAGCAGCTGGCTACCACAGTAAGTGGCTTGTCAGAGTGCTTCTCCCTGCACAGCCAGAAGGCCCTGCCATTTTGGAAGATCCTTACTCTTCCCTGGAGGAGGCAGCAGGGACTAGCCTAGCTGAGTGATCTGAGTCCACAAGTGTGCCTTGCACCAACAGACAAGCAGGCCCCCCTGTATCAATGTGAACTAGTTCACAGTAGTGGCACTGTCAAGGTACCTGCTCAGGGAAGCAGCAGGGAGCTGAGCACCATCCCCTACAGCAGCAGCCAGATCAGAGCTGAGCACCAACCCCAACAGCAGTAGTGCCAGCTCAGGAGCCACGCACCAAAACAGTCTGTAAGGCTCAGCAGTCTTATTTGATACACAACAAACGGCCTACACATTCCAACATCCCTTGCTGGGCCTAGAACTACCAGACTGCTAAAATGGTGAGACAAAGAAACAACACCCAAATGAAAGAAAAAGAGGAATCACCAGAAAAGGAACTACATGAAATGGAAGCAAGCAATTTGCTAGATAAAGAATTCAAAGCAATGATTTTAAGGGTGCTTAAATAATTTAGTGAGAACTACAAGCAACTTAATGACAATTATAAAGAGCTCAGTGGGAACTACATCAGCTTAAAAAAAGAGGTAGAAGCTATGAATAAAAATCAAGTGGAAATAAAGAATGACATAGCTGATATGAAAAATACCTTAGAAGGTCTGAATAGTAGATTAGAAGAAGCTGAAGACCAAATCAGCAACTTAGAAGACAAGGTAGAAAAAAAACACCCAAATAGAGCAGCAAATGGGGGGGGGGGAATTAAAAAGCAGGAGGAGAGTTTAAGGGAGCTTTGGGATAATATGAAACATAACAACATTCGCATCATAGGGGTACCAGAAAGAGAACAATTGGAGAAAGGGATAGAGAACCTGTTTGAAGAAATAATGACAGAGAACTTTCCTAATTTGGTGAAGGAAAAAGTCACACAAATCCAGGAAACACAGAGTCTCAAACAAAATGAACACCAAAATACCCACAGCTAGACATATCATAATTAAAATGGCAAACATTAAAGACAAAGAAAGAATCTTAAAGGAAGCAAGAGAGAGACAGAAAGTTACCTACAAGGGAACTCCCATTAAACTGTCAGCTGACTTCTCAATAGAAACGCTGCAGGCCAGAAGAGAGTGGCATGAAGTGTACAAAGTAATGCAAGGCAAGGGTCTGAATCCAATACTATTCTATCCAGCAAGGCTATCATTCAAAATTAAAGGAGAAATAAAGAGCTTCATGGATTAAAAAAGAAAAAAAAAAGTTAAAGAAATTTACCACCACCACCAAACCAGTACTGCAAGAAATGCTGAAGGGACTATTATAAGAAGAAGAAGAAGAAACAGAGAGAGAGAAAGAGAGAGAGAGAGGAACACAGGCATAAAATTAAAGTGGCAACTAATAACTATCTATCAATAATAACCTTAAGTGTAAATGGCTTAAATGCTCCATTGAAGACATAGGGTAGCTGATTGGATAAGAAAACATGACCCATTTTTATGCTGTCTACAAGAGACCCACCTAACAACAAAAGACTCACACAGGATGAAAGTGAAGGGATGGAAAAAATTTTTCCAAGAAAATGGAAACGAAAAAAAAGCTTGTGTAGCAATACTTACATCTGATAAGATAGACTTCAAACAAGGGCCATAGTAAGAGACAAAGAAGATCACTACATAATATTAAAGGAATCAATCCAACAAGAGGATATAACCCTGGTAAACATATATGCACCAAATATAAGAGCACCAAAATACATTTAAAAGCTTCTGGAGGACTTTAAGGGAGAAATCAACAGCAATACAATTACAGTAGGGGATGTTAACAACTCACTGACAGCACTGAATAGATCCTCTAGACAAAAATCCACAAGGAAACAGAGACCTAAATGACACACCAGATCAGAAGGATTTAATTGATATTTACAGAACATTACACCCCAAAGCTCCAGAATATACATACTTCTCAAGTGCACATGGGACATTCTTAAAGATAGACCACATGTTAGAACACAAAATAAATCTCTACAAATTCAAGAAGACTGAAATCATATCAAGCATCTTCTCAGATCTCAATGGCATGAAACTAGAAATCAATTACAATAAAAACACACAGAAACATTCAAACACATGGAGGCTAACTAGCATGTTATTAAACAATGAATGGGTTACCAATGAGATCAAGAAAGAAAGAAAAAACTTCCTGGAAACTAATGAAAATGAACACACAACAATACAAAATCTATGGGACACAGCAAAAGCAGTCCTGAGGGGGAAGTTCATAGCATTACAGGCCTACCTCAAGAAACAAGAAAAATTTCTAATAAACTCTAACCCAACAACTTAAAGATTTAGAAAGAGAACAAAAAGAAAAACCAAGTTAGTAGAAGGAAGAAAATAATAAAAATCAGAGCAGAAATAAATGACATAGAGACTAAAAAAAAAAAACAATACAAAAGGTCAATGAAACCAAGAGCCAGTTCTTTGAAAAGATAAAGAAGATTGATCAACCTTTAGCCAGTCTCATCAAGAAACAAAGAGAACCCAAATTAATAAAATCAGAAATGAAAGAGATGAAATAACAATGAACAACACAGAAATAAAAAGGATTATAAGAAAATACTATGAACAATTATATGACAACAAATTCGACAACCTAGGTGAAATGGAAAAATTCTAAGAATCATATACTATTCTAAAACTCAACTGGGAAGAGTCAGAAAACCTAAACAGACTGATAACAATTAAGAAAATAGAAGAAGAGCCCTGGCTGGTTTGGCTCAGTGGTCAGAGTGTTGGCCCGTGGTCCAGAGAGTCCCAGGTTTGGTTTCGCTAAGGGCATGTAGCTCAGTTGCAGTTTGTCCCCGGCCCCATTTGGGATGGTGTGGGTGGCAGTCACTCGATGTGTCTCTCTCATGTCGATGTTTCTCTCTCTCTCTTCCTCTCTCTCTCCTGCTCTATCTGAAGATAAATACAAAAATGTCCTTGGGTGAGGGGAAAAAAAAGAAGAAGTAATCAATAAAACCCCAGCAAACAAAAGCCCTGGTCTGGACGGCTACACAGGGGAGTATAACAAACATTTAAACAAGAACTATCACCTATTCTCCTCAAACTATTCCAAAAAATTCAAGATGAAGGAAGACTTCCAAGTGCTTTTTATGAGGCCAGCATAATCCTAATCCTAAAACCAGATAGAGACACTACAAAGACAGAAAACTACAGGCCAATATTCCTGATAAACATAGATGCCAAAATCCACAACAAAATCTTAGCAAATCTAATCCAGCAATACATTAAAAAAATTATACACCATGACCAAATGGGATTTATCCCAGGGATGCAAGGCTGGTACGATATTCATAAATCAATAAATGTGATACATCACATAAACAAAATGGAAGATAAAAATCATGTGATAAAAAAAATCATGTGATCATATCAATAGATGCTGAGAAAGCATTTGACAAAATCCAGCATCCATTTTTGATAAAAACTCTCAGCAATATGGGAATAGAAGGATCATATCTCACATAATAAAGGCCATTTATGACAAACCTATAGCCAACATCATACTCAATGGGCAAAAACTAAAAGTATTTCTCTAAGAACAGGAACAAGACAGGGATGTCCACTTTCACCACTCTTATTTAACATAGTACTGGAAGTCTTAGCCACAGCAATCAGACAAGAAGAAAAAATAAAAGGGATCCAAATTGGAAAGGAAGAACAGAAACTGTCATTATTTGCAGATGACATGATATTGTACATAGAAAACCCTAAAGACTCCATCAAAAAACTACTAGATTTAATAAATGAATTTGGCAAAGTAGCAGGATACAAAATCAACATCCAGAAATCATTGACATTTTTATATACCAATAATGAACACACAGAAAGAGAAACTAAAAAAAAAAAAAATCATTTACCATCACAGCAAAAAATTAAGATACCTAGGAATAAACTTAACTAAAGAAGTAAAGGACTTGTTCTCAGAAAACTACAGGACATTGTAAAAATCAAGAGAGGAAGATATAAAAAAGTGGAAGCATACACCTTGTTCATGGATTGGAAGAACTAACATCATTAAAATGTCCATACTACCCAAAGCAATCGATAGATTCAATGCAATCCCCATCAAAATACCAACGATATATTTCATAGAACTAGAACAAATACTCCAAAAGTTTATATGAAACCAAACAAGACCCCAAATAGCTATAGTAATCTTTGAAAAGAAGAACAAAGTAGGAGGGATCACAATATCAGATATCAGGTTATACTACAAAGCTACTGTAATAAAAACAGCCTGGTACTGGCACAAGAACAGGCATATACATCAGTGGAACAGAACAGAGTACCCAGAAATTGACCCAAGAAAATATGCTCAATTAATATTTGACAAAGGTGGCAAGAGCATACAATATAGTAAAGACAGCCTCTTTAATAAATGGTGCTGGGAAAATTGGACAGCTACATGAAAAATAATGAAGCTTGACCACTGACTTACACCATACACAAGAATAAAGTCAAAATGGATAAAAGACTTAAATGTGACTCATTATTCCATAAAAATCCTAGAAGAATATGCAGGCAACAAAATTTCTGACATCACACACATCAGAATTTTCACTGATACAACACCTAAAGCAAGAGAAACAAAGGAAAAAATGAATAACTGGGACTACATCAAACTAAAAAGCTTCTGAACAGCAAAAGATACAAGCATTAAAATGGAAAGGGAACTCACTATATGGGAGAGCATAATTGCCAATGATACATCAGATAAGGGGTTAATTTCCAAAATATATAGAGTACTCATACAACTCAACAAAAGGAAGACAAAGAACCCAATTAAAAAATGGGCAGAGGACTTAAATAGACACCTCTCCAAACAGGACATACAAATGTCCAAGAGATATATGAAAAAGTGCTCAACATCATTAATCATCAGAGAGATGCAAATTAAAACAATGATGAGGTATCACCTCACACCTGTCAGAATGGCCACCATCAACAAATCATCAAACAACAAGTGTTGGCGAGGGTGTGGAGAAAGGGGACTCTAGTACACTGCTAGTGGGAATGCAGACTGGTGCAGCCACTATGGAAAACACTATGGTGTTTCCTCAAAAAATTAAATATTGAACTGCCATTTGACCCAGTGATCCCACTTGTAGGAATATATCCTAAGAAGCCTGAAATAACAATCAGAAAGAATATATGAATCACTATGTTCATGGCAGCACTATTTACAATAGCTAAGATCTGGAAACAGCCCAAGTGTCCATCAATGGATGAATGGATAAAAAAAGCTGTGGTACATATTACAATGGAATACTATGCAGCTGTAAGAAAGAAAGATCTTTTATCCTTCAAGATGACATGGAGGGACCTGGAGAGTATTATGCTAAGTGAAATAAGCCAGTAAAAGAAAGACAAGTATCACATGATCTCACTTATTTGTGGAATATAATGAACAAAATAAGGTGATGAACAACATAGACCCAGAGACATGCAAGTAGGGTTCAGACTGACAATCTTCAGAGGAGGGTGTTGGGGGGAGGGAAGAGATTAACCAAAGAACTTATGCATATAAGCACAACCAATGGATAAAGACAACAATGCTGAGCAGGGAGTCAATGGGGGATAAAGGAGAAACACCTGTAACAAAAATAAATTAATTAAATGATAATTTTAAAAAGTTGCTAAGAGAATAGATCTTAAAATTTTTCATTACAAGAAAAACAATTTGTAACTTAGTATCGTGATGGATATTAACTAGACTTATGTTGATTATTTCATAATATATACATATATCAAATCATTATATTGTACATCTGAAACTAAGGTAATGTTATGTGTCAATTATGTCTCAATAAAATAAATAAAAAGTAAACCTAGAATCTATAGTTTATGACCCATTGTTTCCTAGAAAATGTTACATAAACCAGGATAAAAATAAAGATTAAATACTCCCACTATATGAGATAATATCCCAATACCTTTCTTAGAGATCTTGTCTACTCTGAAGTAGAGAGCATGTGTCTGATGTAGAAAGAAAACACCTGAGAGGCATTTCAACATCTTAGACCCCTTGTTGCTTTGTCTGAGCCTCTTCATTACCTCTATACATGAAATTATTAGTAAAATTTGATACTGGCTAATATCGCTGATTCTTGTGAGCTTATTTGACATTCCGTCTTTTGTTTTAGCTCACACTCCTAGGAAACAAGAGTCCTGTGCCTGTTATCAATCCTTGGTAGGGCCGAAGAAGAAGAAAGACATTTTCATTGACATAGAGGGGGGAAAAAACAGCTGAATTTTTCATAAACTTTTAAAGTTGATGGTTTTAATTCCCTAAAATCCACAGTTACAAGGAGAGTGTGTACCCATTTGTGAACTCTTATCAAAAGGCCTTCACCACATGCTCATAAGAAAGATTGGAGTCATAGAATAGCTGAGAAAGAATCCCATGAGTTCCAGGCATAAGGACCCTTTTGTATCTGAAGGAAGAGCAGAAAAACTAACAGAAATCCTCCAGACACTCTAGGTCTTCATTAAGTATGAAGAAGTGATCATGTGTAGCTGGTATGGGGTAAAAGAGCCAGGAAAATCTCCCATGTGGTGCACGCATGTGGGGCCTGCTGAAGTCTGAGAGCAGAAGAGGGGAACTGAAAGAAACCTTTCAGGAACTCTAGTCCTTACACTGGTACAAGACAGCAGTCGTCTTTAGCTGAAGAAAGGGAGAAATAGCTGAAAGAGACCCCTTCTGAGGTACAGATATGAGGGCTGATTAAGTCTGATGCCAGAGCTGGAGAACTGAGAAAAATATTCTGGTTATTCTGAGCCTCACACTGAGTACAAGGCAACAGCCACCTGTGGTTGAAGAAAGCAATATAACTGAGAGAGACTCTCTGACATGTGAGCACGTGGGGCCTGCTGAATCCTAAGGACAAGGAAAGATCCAGACACATATAGAGAGAAGGCCATGTGAGAAAACACTGACCAGATACCAACCTTGCTGGCACTTTGATCTTGGACTCCCAGCTCCCAGAACTGAGAAAATAAATGTCTCTTGTTTAAGCCACCCAGTCTATGGCTTGTTATAGCACTGAACTGACTAACACAGTGAGAAAACACTCAATAAAATCATGTACAGATATAAATCAGAGATTAGAATTATTAGACAAGGATTTTTAAATAACTATAATAAACATACTAAAGGATCTAATGAAAAAGAAGAACAGGCATGTATAGATGGGAAATTTCAGCAGAGAAATGAAACTACATAAAAAGCTAATGAAATGGTAAAAATGAAAAATAAAATTAGAAACATAAAGATATCTTTCAACAGGTTTATCAGCAGACTGAACACACCAGAAAGGAAAAAAAAAAAATCATTGAACTGAAAGTAATTATCAAAACTGAATCATGAAGAAAAAACAAAAAAGAGTGAAACAAATGGAACATAGCCTCTAAGAATTATATGACAATGGCAAATGTTGCAACATAGAAGTAATTGGAGTCTCAGAAGAGGTCAGAAAAATATTTAAAGAGAAAATGGCTTAGAATTTTTTCAAAATTGATGAATAATATCAACCCTCAGATCTAAGAAGCTCAGTGGTCTCAAGCAAAATAAATAAAATAAAGTCCCATGTAATTACATCATAGCCAAATTGCTAAAAACAAAGATAAGCAGAAAGTCTTGAAAGAAACAAAAGAAAAAAAGACACATTATATACATCGGAATGATGGTAAGAAAAATGACTGACTTATCCAAGACAATGGAATCCAGAAGACAATGGAATACTTTTTAAATGCTGAAAGAAATAAAAGAGTTAACTTACCATTCTAAAACCAGAAAAGCTATTCAGCAAAAATGAAGGTGAAATAAAGATATTTTATGACACACAAAAGTTGAAAGAGTAAATCCTCAGCACACTTGGATTACAAGAAATGCTAAAAGAAGTATCTTAATCTGAAAGGCAATGACACCAGATACACAGTTCTGTAAGAAGAAATGAGAAACACCAGAAAGGGTAAATATGTTGGAAAATATATAAAACTTGAAAAAATATTATTCATACATATACTTTTAAATCTCTTTAAATGATTATTTTTATTAAAATTAAAATAATAACACTATTGTAGAGTTTATTGTCTATGTAGAATAAAATGTATAACACAAAAGCAAAAGAGTCAAGGGTAGGAATTGTAAGCATTTTACAAAGATGCTGTGTAAACTTTATAATAGCACTAGTGAGAGAACAAGGCCATACCCCTGTGGTAAAGAATCACGCATCTTACAAACAACAAATTGTGCTGTTCTACAGAACCATAGTAGAGATAAAGAGCTTGTTCCTGGAACAGCAAGTGAACATCTGGCCAGAACTGCTGTCAGACCCACAAAATCATAATGTCAGAGGGCCCAGCAGCAGGCTATCATAAAATGCAAGTTAAATATTTGAGATTGAGCTTGAACAGGGCCCAGGTACATAGCTTGGATCTGCATGTCATTGTCATCTATGACTACTGTACCAGATCATAAATATGGCCACATAACTGTTACTTTATGACTACTCACTATGGTTAATTTTATATGTCAACTTGACTGGGCCACAGAGTGCCCAGATATTTGGTCAAACATTATTCTGGGTGTTTCTGTGAGGGTGTTTTTAGATGAGATTAACATTTAAGTTGCTAAATTAAATAAAGCAGATTGCCCTCCATAATGTGGGTGGGCCACATTCTATCAGTTGAAGGCTTGAACAGAACTAAAGGCTGGCCCTCCCGGAATAGGAGAATTATCCTCCCTGGTAGCCTGCCAACTGGGACATCCTCTCTTCCTAATTCTACAGCATCTTCTGGCCTTCAGACTCAATGTGGAAATGGGTTCTGCAGATTTGACTTGCCAGCCCCCATAATATTATGAGCCGTTTCCTTATAATGAATCTATTTTTATATATATTATGTTGGTCCTGTTTCTCTGGAGAACACTGATTAATATACTCATGAAAGGGAAAATGCCTAAGCTTGGTCCATAGATGGGTCAGATCAGTATGTAGCTGTAAGCCAAAGTAGACAGTGGCTGCAATAGATCCTTATTCAAGGATGGCCCTGAAAGAGAGTGGTGAGAGGACATCCTCCCATTGGGCTGAGCTTTAGGTGTTACATATGGTTATCTGCTTGAAGTGTGGCCAGTGGGAAATGGCTTAGCACAGCTGGTCAAGGCCCTGAAAAGAGAAAGACTGAAAGACTAGGGTCAAGGAAATCTATAGTAGGAGTATATAGATAGAAATATGGAATAAGATTCAAAGTCTGAAGGTTTTGCATTGCATATGATCCCCAAAGAGAATCTATGACAGAAAAGGCACTAAACACACAGATAGACAAAATTGACAGTTGACATCAGTCAGCTTCTGCATTGGCCATCTTTTGCAATGGGCACGTGGATAGCCATAGTGGCAAAAATGGAGGCTATGCATTGGCTGAAAAGCTATAGCTGCTGCCAAATCTACCTGCTAATAATAGAGAGCAACCCTAAGTCCCTGCTATAGCACAGTCAATGAGACTATCTATGGTAGCTTTTCTCCAATATGGCTACTTCCTTCCCTTTGTGCATGCCATTGTCCCCACCAAGAGATGGAGTCTATTCCTCCTTTCTCTTGAAACTAGGCTGAGCATCAGTGATTTGTGTACCAAGAGAAATAAAAACATTCTGAAAGTTACAAAGCTAGGATGTAAAAAGCCTTGCAACTGTCACCTGGACCTCTTTGAATGCTTTCTTGAAACTCTTGCTTAAGAGAAACTGGCTAGCTATCAAATAAGAAGTCAGACTTCTACTCTAATGTTGTAAGGAAACCAAGCCATCTAGAGAGGCCATGAAGGATGAAATATCATGTACAAAGAGAGAGAGAAAGAGGCCAAGGTACAGACACCAGACATCTGAGGAAGAAGCCACTTTAGAAATGAATCCTCTAGCCTCAGACACCCCAGCTGATGCCATGCGTATCAGAGACACACTGGCCAGCTGAGTCCTTCTTGAATTTGTAAACTAAGGACTCATGAATCAAATAAAATTGCTACTGTAAGCTGCTAAGGTGTGGGGTGGTTTATTAAGACCAATCAGTCAGTATTAGACCACTTTCATCTTGGAAAAGGCAATCATTTATTTTGATAGCAATATACAAATATTCCAAGTAAGGGTCAGCTTCTCCTAATAGGTCTGAGAGCTTAGAGAGTATGTGACCCACTGTCTCAGCATCTCACATAACTTCACTTCATATAAAGGGAACAACAACAGCAAAGGAGGTGTAAGAGTTAGCACATGACCATAGATTCTACTAGTCAAACTCCATTCTGTACCAAGCAGAATCAGCTAAAATGCCAGACAGGAGGTAATACCTTGCTACAATAGGAGTGTCATGCATTAGATTGTAGTACTTAAAGCAGTTGACCTTTAGAGGTTTCCCAATAGGTCACTAATAGGTAGAATACACAGGTCAAGGAACCAAGAACTGGAAGCAGAAGTGGCTGCACTTACCATCACTCCTGGTGACCTACTTGAGGAGTTTCCCCAAGTTGTTGGAGAAGCTTTCTATGGTTGCAACTCAAGGCTCTGCAGGTTTAGAGGTCTCATTTCCCAAAGGGGAAACATATCCATCAGCAGACACAGGAAAAGTCCCATTGATCTACACAGTATCTCTGCTTTCTGAGCCTTTTAGCTTCTCATTCCAAGATATCAGCAGACAGTAAGAGGAGTCATTTGATGTGGACCAGCACAGAAAGGGGATGTTACTTTGACTGGTGGCATTCTTCAGGAATCCTGAAGAGGACTGGTGCTAGAGGCTGAATGCTGACAGTCGCTAGAGAAATAAGACTTTCTGTCCTGTGGGAGAGTCTGGGCAGTGCATCACCCTAGTTTCTATCTGATTCACACTGTATCTGTAGAAAGTAATAGGAGGAAACTTCTATTTCATATTTGTACTTGACCTCAGTAAGATTCCTAGTAGTTGTAAAAGTAAACCCAAGAAGTTTTGTTTGAGCTTTTGTTGTAGAGATTGAAAACCTTAGTGAAAAATAAAAACTTTTAACTGACCACTGGAACAGAGTAAAAGGCCCAGAAACAGGCCCAGACATAGCAAATCAACTGATGATTGACAAAGGTGACACAGTGGTTTAGTAGAGAAAGGACAGTCATTTCAATACATAGCGCTGGGTAAACTGTGTTTCCAAATGAAAAACAATGCATTTTGATCCCTACCTCACATCATACTAAGAAATTACCTGCAGACAGATTATACATCTAACTGTAAAGGATAAGCTTTTATAGGAAAACAGGTTGTTAAACATGTATCAGCACCTGGATATCCCACTCTCCCATCCAGTCACTTTTCACCTTTGCCCCTTCCAGCTCTTTCTTCCTCAGCTGATGAATATTGAAAAAATTCATACTCTCAGAAGGGAAAACTCCTATCTTCTGACAAACAATAAACCTACCTGAACTCATACATTCTCTATTTTCCCTCGTATTAAAATAGAAGCGCTACCTCCGTCTTATCAAAGGATAAACAGACAAGTAAAAATAAACAAAAACACTCCACTTTTATTCTAAGTCCTCTTTCTGTATGTCAGTTTCCTCACCTATAAGTAGTAATAGCTCCTACATCATTGGGTTGTTATGAGTATTAAATTAATGATGTGTAAAGTACTTAAAATATTGCCTGGCTCAGGGCAAGCACTAAATAAATGTTAGTTACTTCTCTACCCAGCCCAGTATCTTGAGGAACTTGACTATATTTGTGGTCTCCACCTCCTCACCTCTCATTCATTCTTCAAAACAAAAATCAAATAATGTTGCACCCATACAAAAATCTCTCTGAAGTCTTCCCATTGCATGTGGGGCAAAGTATTAATTTTTTAGCATATAGTCTATAAGGCCCTATGTAACCTGACCCCTGCTCATCTCATATTTTCTCTGAATGTTTCCATTCTGTTCAATCACTATACATCAGGTAAAATGACCTTTTTTCTCTCCCGCCAACATTCCAAGGTTATTTCTGCCTTTGTAATTGTGGTTTTCTTTTTTTCACCTTGGGCCAGAAGCTATCACGAAAGTAGACATCACATCTGTTTTTTACCACTGAATCCCCCAACATTCAGAATAGTGTCTGATACATACTAAATATTCAAAAGAACATTTGTGTGGACATCAAGAATTAGTTAACAAAAAACCCATTGTAATCCGGCTTCCTTCCACATCATGCCAATGAAGCTGCTCCAGGATCGAAATCCAGCAGTCACATCTCTCCACGCACGTTATTCTGTTTCCCTATTAGTCCACAATTCATTCTATGAAACGCTCCTCTTTTGGCTTTTATGAAACCCTCTTTCCTGCTTTTTCTCCAATCCCAATGTATTTTGTTCTTTTAGGTATTCTTTGTAGGCTCCTCGTCCTCCCTGGACATCTGTTTTGAGTGTTCCGGTGCTAGGTCCCTGGAGTTCTCTCTCCCTAAGCAGCCCATGTAATCTGTACCAAACTAGACATGCTGCTTCAGTGTAGAAATTGTCATGAACAAATCAGTTAGAGGGTGGGGAAGAATTCTGGCTTTTTCCATCCCAAATGACAGTCCTGGTTAAACAGGAAATCTTCAGAAGAGGCAAAATGATTATTCTTTATGCGCAAGATAAAAAACAGGGAAATCCCTTATCAATTTATGGCCTTGCCTTTGGGGCTTTCTGATAGTCTCAGGCTCTGATTGCCTGCCCTCCTAGCCTGAGTATTGCTTCTCTTCTCTGCCCAGGCTTGCTGCCTGCTCTGCCTCTGATCTGTCACTCGCCCACTCCCAGCGCCTTTGTTCTCACACTACACCCTCCCTGTGCCTCCTGTTCTAACATCTATCATGTGCTCACTGCAGGCACACACAGGCAGGGTAGGACAGCAAGGCTATCATGCGTGAGATGAGGAAGAGCAATTAACATCTGTACATTTTATCACATGCCCACAAATCACCTCCTGAACGGATTTAATTCAACACACTTTCTCTGCCCTTCATCTGCCACTTCTGGCTGCTCCCCTCCAGTAGTCACTGGACCCTTCCTACAGAGGTTAACCGGAGATACTAGACTTGCCACAGAGCCAAACCATGTCAGAAATCGAAAAGCAAGGACTAACTGAAACAAACAAGCCACGGACATCTATTTCTCACATTCTCTTTCTGGCCACGTCAAATACTGCTTAATCTGTATAAATCAATCAGGGCCATGCTTTGAAAAGGGCACCAACTTAAAAAAACACAGGAAGGGTATTCAAGACCATTACTCTAGATAAAAATATTTGACTCAATGTTTACAGGCAGAGGATTCTATACCTTTAAGTCTCTCAAACATTTTTTGCTTAGTGATCGATGTATTTTTCCTTTGCCTGGTACCATCCCTTTATTCACATAGTTGACAAATCAGTGTGTGTGGGGGGGGAGGACTTTTGGAACTTAATCAAGTTATTCTTGGTCTGGGTACTTGCCTGGGCAGATGTATCTCATCATTAGAAAGCTGATCACTGGTGGGGAAAGATAAGTCTTCACCAAGAGAATCTGCCAAAGCCCTTAGTATTTAAAATTCTAGAAAATCATGGGTAGCCATAAAAAAAACATATAGTGATCTAAATTTTTATTTTATTTGCTACACAATTCCTGCTCATCTTTTGTTCCAATGTATTCTGAACTACCTCAGCAGAAAGAAATGCTAAGTTTTTTGCAAGTTCAGCATATACCTAGCTTACCTCCTGGAAGCCAGGCTGCTGCACAGGAAGTTGACTTGTTTATTTCCTCTCTCCTATTTCAGCACTTAGTACAAGGAAGGATTGTTTAATGGTTTATTTTTCCAGAGGGATAATAAAGGGTCATGCTGTGCCAGGTTTCTAAGAGAAAACTAAGGCTAGTAATACATAGAGGACAAGCCACATATCCCCTCAGGAACAAATAAAAAAACAAGAGAAGTATCAGCAGCCCACAGATTTAAACAAATTCATGGAGAATGGAAACTGGAGGAAGGAGTGGTGACTGGCTTAACTTAGTGGAGGAAGGTGAATTCTAAATACCTGCAGCGAGGACAAAAAAGAGAGGCAAGTGTACCCACCCCACACCCCGGAATTCCCTGTTTAACAGTCTCCCCCAACAAGTCCTCCTGAAGGCAGGATGGAATCTGTCTTCATTCAGTTTTCAATCCCAGAACCTAACATGAGGCTTGGTTGATAAGGGGATCTCCAAAAGTATGTGTGAATGAACAGAGTGAAATGTATTAATTTGCCAACATATGTACTGATAGGCCTATTTACTTAATACAGCCTTTGAAAAAACCTATGTTCGAGGTTTTCCTTAGGGAGTTAGCCTAACATCACAGCTTTATTATTTAGATGGAATTTATAATAAAAACTAGCAATAGACAATAAAGAGAAAGTGTTAGCATAGTACAATATTTTACTAATTTTCTTTTTGCCCCTATAAAATATACCCTGAATTTAGTGGCTTAAACCAGTACAGATTTATTATCTTATAGTTCTGGAGGTCAGAAGTTCAAACTAGCCCTTAAGGTGTCAATAGGGCTGAGTTCCTTTCTGCAGGCTCTGGGGAGAGCCCATTTCCTGGCCTGAGGCCTCCCACATTCCCTTTCTTCATCTTTAAAGCCAGAAACAGGGAGTGAGTTATTTTCTATCTGACCCTGTTCTCTCATCACATCTCTGACCCAGCTATAAAAGTGACTCTTTTAAAGAAATATATAATTAGATTGGACCCACCTAGATATCCAGGAAAATCTCATGTCAAGATCCTTCCTTTAACCACATCTGCCAAGCTTCTCTTCATGTGGAAAGTAACACAACCATAGTTCCCAGTTTAGGACATGAACATCTTTGGGGAGTCATTATTCTGCCCACCAAAGTCTTCTAGTCAAGTACCATTGGCTGTAGCAGGAAAATGTCCTCTTCTCCTCTTAGAAAGACCCTGTTACCCTGAAGCAAGTTCAGTGTCAGCCATTCTGAGCTTGGGAGGGAAATTCCTCCATAAACTAAATCACGAAATACTATCTTAGGGCAAGCCCCCAAATGCCCCCTCTCCCTTACAAGGCTTTTTCTAGCTTTGCTCATTTCTCTCACAGGGGTCACCTAACTGCTCACATCCAGGTGTGTCAAATTTTTTCTCTTTTTCACAGAGACGAAGACACTAACCATGCAGAACCATGCATCTACTAAAATATGGTGAAGACTGAGAAAGAAAAAAAATGTAAATTAGCCCTCAGAAGAAATCCTTTCAGTTCATGTTTTATCGGGATGGTATCTTTCCACAGCTAAAGGTCATTTATCAATCTAGTTTTTATTGTGAGGGTTTTCTTTTCAATTTAGTGATGATGGTTTTTCTCGCTTCTGCACTTTGCTTTGCTTTTTCCCCATCATTCATAATGCGCTAATGGCATTTCTTTTCTGTCTCCCGTAGTTATCAGATAGTACTTCTCTCAATCCAAACATCCCTGGAAGTGAATTCATCTTCCCTCACAACCTGGACTTCCTGTGTCTTTTTTGGTTTCCAAATTTCATAGCACCTACTCTCATGGGATTGTGTTCAGACAAGCACTGGTTGGCCAAGTTGTTATTACCATTCCAACACCATGATGCTAGCAGTCAAGAGAGAGCCCAGAACGTTTATTAGCATGGACTTCTGAAGGAAGGACGGCTAAGTGTTTTTTAAATGACTACATGCTGCTCTTGAGATTTGACTATTTATTATAAACCAGGAGGTTATTTTTGTGATTCTCTGAGGTTTGAATGTAGGAGCAATAAAAGAGCTTACATTAGATTTTTTCCAAAATGGATTATTCATATACAGACTATGCTACACCTCAACCTTCTATGAAACCCTTCTGTAACCATAAACAGTTAAACTGACATTTCCAGGGGGCCAGAGGATGTGTGATTCAGAAATAAAACCTAATTCACTATACTTGTCATACTGATTTCCCCAGGTATTCAGAATTATGAAATGCTGCCAATGGAAATTTCCATTCCCCAGCACTGCAAAACATTTGAAATATGGGACAAATCCTCTTACCAGAAAGTTTTATTAAGATATTTAATTAAAATTTTAAATAATCACAAAAATCAGATATTAAGTGATAGGTTACATGTAGATGCTAAAACTTCCTGGCTAACCTTAGTGCATAAACCTTCTCTCCTTACCTACATCTAAAGATTCATTCTTCCTTTCCCTGGCAGACACTCAAGATCTGGGTGCTCCTGGGTTTAACCTCCCAGCTTTCCTGGGACATCCCTTCACATCACATCTTCAATCCCCTCCCACCTTTGTGTTAGCCACGTATTCACTGGGTAGCTGGCCCACTCTTTCTGTAGGACACCCTCTTGTACATCATAACTAAGCCTTGGAGGTGACCAGAAAAACCCTCCTTGAGCCGCATAGCTACACCACTTTCCTCTCTACTAACACTGACATTGGCTTCCATTGGTTTTGATCTTCTTTCTCCCCAGGTACTGGAAGGGCACAAATCACCTACCTACAAACTTGCTCGCCATTCTTCCTCTCACTGGAGGTCCTCATCACCTACATCCCTTTCATTGTAACCGCCAGAAGGGTAACTTATTAGTGATTCCTGTCACTGATGACCACAATTTTGTTTCTCCTTTTTCACCAGCCCACCCAATAATGTGTACTTCTATGCTTTTGTCAATGATTTTCTTTCTGTCTTATTTCAAGTTTTCTTCTTGGACCCATGGCTTCCTTATTCTATCACATCTCCTACATTCATGCCTCAGAATTTATACAGATATTACTGTAGCAGTACTCTATAAAAAATAATAGGCACAAAACCATACTGAGAAATATAAGGGTTCAGTTGCTGTCAATGGCACTGGTTATATAGAAGGATAGCACACAGAAATCTATTTACTTCTGAGCAAGAACAGAGTCTATCAGTATCCTATCTTACTCATAATTGGCTTGCAATAAGAAGACAATATTTCAAATAGTGAATAAGGGGCTTTTACAGGTCTTTTGAAATGCAGATCTAAAAAGCTATAAAACTTATCACAAACGCATCCATCTTTTTTATTCATCCATGGACTCTTGGTTTGAAGCCTTTAGTATGAGTCATATAACCAAAACAAATTTTAAAATAAATCAAATTGTTCACCAATATAAAATTCCTAGGAAATAAGTGATTGATAACCTATAGCATCCACCACTGTGCCTAGCACATAGTAAGCTCTCAATAAATGACTCTTGAATGGAATGGATCCATTAATGAATTCATGGTGTGGGAAGAAAGTAACAAGACTTATTTCCATATACTACACCTCAAAACATATATGCTGGTTCATGAATGAGTGGCTAGTATTTTGAAAAGAAACAGATAACTGAATGTGGAACAAGGTAAGTCCAGTAGTGATGACACATCACCATGCTGTTTGGCTTCATTTTTCTTCCGCCTGTCACAGCTCCCAACCTTCCTGTCAGAACTCATTCGGTCTTCCTTACTGAAACTATTGTTCACAGTCACGGTATCTACAAGGAAAGCCATAAACAACAGGGAAAGCTAATGCTTTGTATTTATTCCTCTTGAAGACAGTTCCCAGGCCAGCCCTTCTCCTTTTACCTCTACAAACTCTTCACCAACCTGTAGCTCTCCCATCTCACCTTGGGGAAACAGATAACCCAAGGAGGAATGGAATAGCAAGAGGCAAGATAAGTACATTTTCAATTCTTTCTGGGGTAACTCCATTTTTTTCATCTTCATAAATTTTCTCAACCTCAGAGAAGCAGCAGAGCCAAAGCTGGGACTTACAGACTTGAGATTCTGTCTTACCTCAGGGATCGGCCCTGTTCTAGAGAGGCACACCCAAGCTTTGGTCATTTCTGGATCATTCCCATTCATGGTAAAAACAAAGGAATTCATTTGGCACAGCTGTCCAGGGACATGAACCTGCTCTATGGAAAACATAGTATTAATAGTTAAACCCAGAATCTCAGATTCCCTATCATTGAATTCAAAAAGCCCTCTGTTAATGGGAATAAGAAGGAAAGGCTGGGGTGAGTGACAATATAACATTAGATAACTCCCCTCTTTGCTTCATACTGTGTCTGTGTTAGACCCAGATTCATATCAGACATTTGGTATATGTTACAAATCACCAAATTTGATAACATTGTTTCCACAGCTTCATCATAAGGATAAAAATATAACAAAAAATCACCTCCTTACTTCTCCCTCAGTCAATAAGTATGCATTGCTGTAGCCCACATCTTGCCTACAATTCAACTACTTACTCTAATAATATGGGAAAAGTAAATAGACATTTTCTATAAAATGACAATTGGGATAAAGGCAGTTTGTTTCAGTTTGGCTGTAGAGTCACCATCAGTTCTAGCTCATCCAAGAACTAAAAACTAAAA
The DNA here is from genome assembly GCA_030848825.1 of Tadarida brasiliensis. Classification (NCBI taxonomy): domain Eukaryota; kingdom Metazoa; phylum Chordata; class Mammalia; order Chiroptera; family Molossidae; genus Tadarida; species Tadarida brasiliensis. Next base: position 79,328,436 of record CM061260.1, read on the forward strand.
TGCTTCTACAGCCTTCGCATACCAGCAAAGATCAGTTGGGTCAAGAGAGACACAATTCACAGATTGCTAAATGTAGTTTTACATAATCTGGTTGAACACTCTGGAGATTATAGTAGGGAAGAGTAATTGTCTGGGTGACCAAAGTGCAATTGCCAGTGTTTGATTGGAAAGGAACTAAGTTTCAGTCAAAGGCTACTGCTGATCCCATGCTGGGAGGCAAGATGCCCAATGTACAAGGCACTTGCTGCTGCTTCTCATTCACCACTATCACTAAAGTATCCCATTGACCTCTTTGGCCATGAGTACATCACCAGCCCAGGTTCTTCCAGTTTCTCTTCATCTGGAAAGGAAGTTACCCACAGAGCCTGACACGTAGTATATTTCAAAGATAAAAGGCTGAAGTTTGCCTCAGGAGCCTATCCGCATGCCAGGCTAGGAATGCTCACATGTAAATTATGTTTGCAAATCAGCACTTTGCCCCAGTATCTACATGCCCTTGGATTGTTCCTGACTTCTAGCCTTCAAATCTGGTGCAGCCTCATGTGCCTTTGGGTGGTGTATTTTTCTACCTCTGTTAGAGCTGGAGGCTTTAAAAACATCAGGCCAAATCTGGCCTAGTGATTTATTGTTCATGGAAAGCAACAATAGATTTCAGAAGACCAAAATCAAAAACAGTTTTCTAGTCAACAAATAAAGTAAGAAAGAACACTACCCTACCCTACGTTAATATAAGATTAAATTCCCTAATGGCTTTGGGAAATGCTCCATCTCTGTGTGGAAGTCAACCCTTACTTGTCACACATTATGTGATGGCCAAGGGAAAGAAGTAAAAAATGATAACATTCCTCTCGTTTAAAAGTGGCTTCCCAGATTTCTCTTTCACATGCTACTCCTAGATCTCTGTGGTCACCTAATAATTTTTACTCTCTGTCTTTAGCGGAAAACAGCTCCCAGCAATACTTTATGCATGAGTTTATATTTGCAAATATATTTGGTCTTCTATTAGTTTTTGCCACACAAGCTCCTCATCGGAAAAGTTCTACTAGAATAAAATGCATTAAAAAATGTACCGCCTTGGCCGGTGTGGCTCAGCGGTTAGAGCGTTGACCTGCAGTACAGAGAGATCCGGGTTCGGTTCCTGCTAAGGGCGCATGCCTCGGTTGCAGTTTGTACCCGGCCCTGGTTGGGTTGTGCGGGTGGCAGCCACTCGATGTGTCCTTTTCACGTCGATGTTTCTCTCTGTCTCTGTCTTCCTCTCTCTCCCTCCCTCTCTATCTGAACAAAAAATGGGAAAATGGCCTCTAGTGAGGATTAAAAAAAAAAAAAAGATGTACCAAAACTCACCTAAGGCTCAAGATTAGTCAGTTTTTGACAATGGGGATATGTACTTCTAAACCTTTCCTTAAACTCTACTTTAGAAAAAGCCCTCTCTGTCACCAAATCCTTCCCATTGTGGTATACTGACTGGCACACCACCTGGAATTTAAAAGAAATATGGTGTGAGTAAGGGTTGAGCCCTACTGAGAATGAAGTTCCTGGATCCAGAAGAGGTACGAGTATGAAAATCAAAATTACCAAGATTCTCGTGGTTGCTACTGTGGTCATCTCAAGGGGACCCAAAAGGCAGTAGGGAGCTGGGTTCCCTGAGGATCCAGTTTATCACTTCCCAAGGATGTCTGTTAACCAAATCAAGCAAAGTGGATGAGGCAGGAGATGGAGTCAGGGAGCAGACCAAGCTGTGCGGTTTTGCTTTCCTTGCAGGCTATGGAGAACAAGAGAGTTTTATAGCAGAAATGACATTTGGCAAGGGTACATCTAGCAGGGTAAACACGAGAGGCTAATGATTTAAGAACATGAGACTTGGAGGGTGGCAGAGCAAATGAAAGGAAAAGAAAGTAAGTAAAGAACTATTTAAAAGAAATTCAACAGGACCAGGTCGTGAATAGGACTGCAAGAGGAAGAAATTATTCCAGTCTTAGAAATATAAAACTGGGAGTAAATTGGGGAAGTTTTCAAGGAAGATGGGTTCAGCCTGGGATATAAGGATTTCTGGATGCCTTCATAATGATGAAGGCATCTGAATTGGCAGCCATAAATGAGTATCAAAACTCAGGTGACAATCTGGAGCTGGATAAATGGAGGCAAGTGTTACCTACAGAGAGGTGAACGTTGGGATCATAAAATAAACCTATTCTCCAGTCAAGAAAGAAAGTATAGAAAAAAAAAACAGCAGTCTTTAGGGTCAGGTTTTAGGAAATGCCACTACCACGAGGTAAGAGATGAAAGGTAGGAGTGATGAAAAAGATGGTGGCACCGACTCCTATGGAGGAGTTTAGAGACAATTAAACAAACACTGTTGGATTTGGCCAGGAGGCCACTGATTATCTGTGGTGGTGGAAGCCCTGTTCCTGTCTCATTCTCCTTTATTAAAACATACACACACACACACACACACACACACACACACAGAGAGAGAGAGAGAGAGAGAGAGAGAATGGTAAATCCTGAACCCAAAGTAAATACCAGTACTTAGCAGAAGAATTCTCAGATACTTTCCATATATCAATTCTGTAAATTAGAGATATAATCAAATCACTTAAAAAGTTAGCACAAGCAGGGCCCAGAGGCCAGCTGAGCACCTGTGAAGCAGCCTGCTGGCTCAGCTGTACTTTTTACCTGTAGTTGAAGTAAGGATCAGTGGTTGCAGCCTGGGAAACTCCTTCCATGGATATTCACCTTGGAAATGCAGGCAGCCGGCCTTGGGAGGCCTTCAATCACTCTCTGTAAGTGAGGATCTTCGGGAATTTGAATGGGTGGGCTGATTGATTGAATGGTTGGTCAAGTTTTGTTTTATTTTGTTCTTATAGGGTGTTTTTATTTTCAGAGGTACAAATCTTTCCCAACAGGCCTGATGGAGCAATAAATACTGGACATCCTTGTCCTGGGCCATGGGCAGCTCAGATACAGAAAAGTTCTAGCCTGTGAATGAGATCCATGATGCCGAGAGACAGTTATCACAAGCAGCATCATATGAGGTTGCCAGGTCAGAACCATGATAAACAGACCAAAGCCCAATCCCACTGGTCCTAGGCAAGTTGACACAGCCAAGCAGGTCCAGGGACTGAGGTTAAGTCCAGGTGTGGACAGATTGGAAGTGATCTGAAGGAAGATAAGCCCAAGAGGCTTCATAACCTTGCGGTAGTTTTGTAAGCAGGGCTCAGAGCTGCTGGCGTAGGCACCTTGATAAGTTAAAGGAGCCAATTCATAGCAGATACTTTCTCCTGTGTACAAGAGTTTTTAAAAAGTCTGTCTTATTTTGTTTTCTTCCATATGTTCTTTATACTTCACACCTCCTTACTGAAATGGCTTTTTTCCTAACCTCCATCACTTCAAAACATGATACTCCCCCCACTTTTGAAATTCCCCCTATTTCCAGAACTCCCCCAGCCCGGTTTCTCCCTTCCACCCAGGACATGGGTCAGACTCCCACAAGGCTTTGGTTGATTTCTAAATGCTGGTCCTGGCTCACATCTTCCTGTGATGAAACTGAAACCAGTTAGTTACCGATGACAAGCCGCTGACTCTTTACCAATAAACACAACTGAAAAGCAGCAAAGACACTCATCTGTTCAAGAGCAAGGCTTGATCTCTGCAGAAGCAATTGTGATGGCAAAAAGAAAATGATATCCTATCATAGTATCAGGGTCGCCACAACACTAATGACAAATGGGGCACCGCTATTAAGACACCACCCCTTGCAAAAGGACCTACCTTGGCACCTGTGCCACCACAGAAACACTAACTAGATGACATAAAAGCAGATTCCTGCCTAGTCCCCTAGCCAAACAACACTCAAGTCTCTGGAAACCACAACATCACGCACAACTTTTTCCTTAGGGGACCGTTTTCACGTGTCTGGTTTGTTTATTTGTTTTAACTTAAGGATTCTTTGAATTTTCTCAGTTCAGAGCCTATGTAGATGTATTATCTCCTCTGGCTTATAGTTTACCTCTGTCTACCTGCCTCAGCACATACACTAGACTCACATAATATTTTGGAACATTAGCAAAACAACATTGGACACAGAGAACTTCAACACAAACCCAAGCGTTCACTACCTAGCCAATATTTAAAATACTCAGAAATATTTTTAAATGTAGCCAAGTGTTTAAAGAGATGAATAAACTGAGCACACACTTCTGCACTTAGGATCCAGATTAGTATGTGGCTTGCTGAGCTCACTTCTGCCTTCTCATCAACAGCAAAGTCTAGACAGAAGGCATGACTGCATGAGTGTCCTGTGGTTTACTCCGGCTACACAAGAAAAGCCAACTGCTATACAACCTCGGGGCTCAAGTGTTTGTTCATTAAAAAGTGCTGTAAATAGAACTTTCTTTTTTTTTTTTTATTCATTTGTTTTTGTTACAGACGTTTCTCTTTTTTTCCGCATTAACACCCTCCTCCCCATCCCCCTGCCCCATCCCCAGCTTTGTTGTCTATGTCCATTGGTCATGCATGCATGCATATAAGTTCTGTGGTTTATCTCTCCCCCCACTGCAGCAGAATTTTCACTGATACAACACCTAAGGCAACAGAAACAAAGGAAAAAATGAACACATGGGACTACATCAAACTCAAAAGCTTCTGCACAGCAAAAGAAACAACCATCAAAACGGAAAGGGATCCCACTATATGGGAGACCATAATCATCAATGATGCATCAGATAAGGGGTTAATTTCCAAAATATATAGAGTGGTCATACAACTCAACAAAAGGAAGACAAAGAACCCAATTAAAAAATGGGCGGAGGACCTAAATAGAACCTCTCCAAACAGAACATACAAATGGCCAAGAGACATATGAAAAAATGCTCAGTGTCACTAATCATCAGAGAGATGCAAAGTAAAACAACTATGAGGTCTCACTTCACACCTGTCAGAATGGCTGCCATCAACAAATCATCAAACAACAAGTGTTGGCGAGGGTGTGGAGAAAAGGGGACTCTAGTACACTGCTGGTGGGAATGCAGACTGGTGCAGCCACTGGGGAAAACACTATGGTGTTACCTCAAAAAGTTAAAAATTGACCTGCCATTTGACTCAGTGATCCCACTTCTAGGAATATACACTAAATAGCACTTTCTGTAGTAGTTTTAATTAACAAATTAATTTTAATCTGTTAACAAATTAATTTACAAACTTAATTAACAAAATCCAAATTGAATAGACTGTGTAAATATCTGATCGGTCTTTTGGCAATTTGGTTCTAGTACACAAGCTCATCATGAAATAAGAACTTCTGTGTGTGACCTAGAAGCATATTGACGGAGAGCAGAAAGACCTACAGCCACCAGCCAGGCCCAACAAGAAGCTACATGACTGACTCTGGACCATAGATTTTCAGGAGCATGACCTCAAGAGGATACACAGTCACATTCTCTGCCTCCTCAACCCTCCAATTGTACCTTCCTCTTATTTCTAGTGAAAAACCTTGGTTCCTATGTTACCAAGAGGGCTAAAGCCATCCTAATATTCTTTGTCTACTATTTAATTTCTACAGCTTGGTCCTACATTCATCCTCACATTTAAATCATAACTAGTCTTGGCACACTCTCACTCTCTAAAGCACTCCTGCTTGAATCTTCTTTTCGAATGTACTTTGTTTTCTTTCTCCTAAACTTCAAGAGCCCTTCTTTGCCTTTATAAATTGTTTCCTGGGCCCATGCCTCGCTGGCTCACTATACCAATCTCTGTGACTTTCTAAATAAACTTCTGCTATGACTTGCAAATAAATAAATAAATAAATACATAAATAAATAAAACATACCTAGTTTTCCTGCCTCAAGTTCTCTCCATCTCCACCTCTCCAATTTTATACTTCAACCAAATCAGCTTCCTGAATCCCCGTTTCCATTATGGCACTCCTCTGCTCAAAACCTTCAAAGAATCACCATGTCTATCAACATGGCTCTCTAAAATTTGTCTCTGGCTACTTCCAACATAAATGTTCTCAACATAGATCATTCCTTTTTAAAAAAAATTTTTTTTCTTCATTGATTTTAGTGAGAAAAGAAGGGAGAGGGAGAGAGAGACAGAAACGTGATGAGAGAGAACATCGATTGGCCACCTCCTGCATGCCCCCCACTGGGGCTTGGGCCCACAACCTGGGCATGTGCCCTGGCTGGGAATCGAACTAGCGACCTCTTGGTGCATGGGTAGACGCTCAACCACTGAGCCACACCAGCTGGGCTAGATCATTCCTTTTTATATTCTATACTCTACAAGGATTATTTTCTCTTCTGTCTCACTCTAAGAGTTCTAGAAAACAAAAGCTGAGTCAAAGATTACAGGGTATTATTTGATTCAGGGATGTGCAACCCCAGGACAAGAATGAAGGAAAAGGAAAGAGACAGGGGAAGATGGGAAGCAATGTGAGACAAGCCTAACAGCAATGGCCTCTACTTCACAATAAGTTGGAAGAATCTCAGTCAGTCACTTAGCAGGTCACCTGCTCAGCTATCCAGGATGTCTCCAAACAGGCTGTTCAGAGAAACTATGTCTTAGATGAGCCTGATAGAGGAAGAAAGGAAAAGTATACTTATCTGCCCAAATTCTTTCCAGCTCCTGGTTTTCTTTAGCCAAAGTCAAGTTTCCCACACCTCTAGGTTGCATCTTCTGGATCTTTTGCAAGCTGCTTAAGAAGCCAGAGCCCATGCTTAATGGTGATAGTTTATACAAGTATCAAAGTGGTAGGAGGAGCCAGAGACTCCAGGCAGGGAGCTGGCCAGGGTCCAGTGGTAGAACCTCATAGACCACAGATTCTGTCAGGCTCAGCAGCTCAGGCAAAGCAGATGAGTGGAAGAGGTAAAGGTCCCAGAACCAGATGAGACCAAGAAAATCTGCAGAGGTGTATAAGTTCAGTAAACCATTTCCCCACCTACACAAAGCCAGCCCTTCCATAAAATTTACCCATTGATCATTCAATTCCCTGAATTCCTTGTCTGGGTGCTTGTTTACATACTACTAGGTTGTGAAAGTTATTTAAAGGTGGTGGTGATGGTGGTGGTGGTGTGTGTGTGTATGTGTGTGTGTGTGTGTGTGCTTAGTCTCCATTAAATTTTAAGTTCATTAATGGCAGGTACCAAGCCAGTATTTCCATGTATCCCATCTCAACTGGTACAATATGGGTGCATAAATGGTATCCCAGCAGTAGTTGTTTAATAAGTGAAAGAACAGAAGACCATAGAGAATAGATCTGGGGGTCACTTAGGCTAAGTGAACACAAAAAAGCCTCTTTTCTTTTGACTTCACAGAGATAGTCTGAGATTTTGAAGAAACCCTAATGGACACCTAAATCATTCACTCCTTTGTTTTCTGCGCTGTGGAAAATTAAGTCATTTTCTACACAGTGAAAATTTAAAATGATACAGGTTCAAAATGTACTTTAGAAGCAGTTGGCTGTTATTAAAAAAAAAAAAAAAAGGCAAGGAGAGGGACTCAGCACAGGGGCATTGGCAGCTGCCCCTCCAGCCTCTCCCCTCTGAGCCACTAAATCTTTGCTGGAGCCCAGGGTTGAAAGTTTAAAAAGTTCAATAAAGTCAGAGTTGTGAGAATACTAGATGCTGTTGCTCTCCCACAGCTGGTGGGCATTCCACAGGAAAGCCAAGCTCTAAGCCAGAGAACACTTTTTCACCAAATCAAGACATACAGTTGATCCTCCCACTGATCAACCTGCTAATGAGCATTAAACCAGACATGATCTGTGCAAGACATGACAACACCAAACCTGAGACTTTCGGTTCTTTGCTGACAAATCTTTATCAACTAGGTGAAAAACAAGTTCTTTCAGTAGTCAAGTGATCTAAATCACTGACAGGTTTCCAAACGTGTACATATTGATGACCAGATAACTATCATCCAATATTCTTAGATGAGCTTAATGATGTTTGGATTAGGATGGAGATCCTATAAACATGTCAGGGGGCAGATACTATATTTTGCACTTGGTCTAATACTAAGTGAACAGCAGATGGAGGAGTTATCATTTTATTCATTATGCCTTACCTGTGGCAGATCCCACAACAGTCTGTGAAACGTCAAGTTAGCCAAGAAGTATTGCTACTTCTTAATACAATTCCTTTGGAAGGACTAAGAAGTCAGAACCAGTGTGAAGAAATGAGACCAATATACATTAGAGAGCTCATCGAGGCAACTGGGTTGAGGCAAAAGGATTTGTTTCTAGTTCACAACATTTCTACCAACTTTTAAAGTTTCTTGATAACTTGCATGATGTGTGATTTCCAAAGAATCAGTACCAAGACTCATGTCAAGGAGATTTTTTTCCTATGTTTTCTTCTAGGAGTTTCATACTTTCAGCTCTTAACATTTAATTCTTTAATCTATTTCAAGTTAATTTCTGTGAGTAGTGTAAGATAGGGGTCAAGTTTCGTTCTTTTACATGTGAATATCCAGTTTTCCCAGTACTGTTTATTGAAGAGACTATCTTTTCTTCATTGAGTATTCTTGCTTCCCTTGTCAAATGTTAGTTGACTATATGCATGGGTTTATTTCTGGGCTTTTGATTTTGTTCCACTGGTCTATTTGTTTTTAATGCCAGGACCACACTGTTTTAATTACTGTAACTTTATTGTATAGTTTGGTATCAGAGTGTAATATCTCCTGCTTTGTTCTTCTTTCTCAGGATTTCTTTGGCTATCCAGGGTCTTTGTGGTCTTCTCTCCTCTGAATTTTTGGAAGTATTAAGAAGTACTGCTGTTAATTCTTCTTTAAATGTTTGGTAAAATTCACAGGTGAAGCCATCTTGTCCTGGGTTTTTCTTCATCGGGGGATTTTTGATTACTGATTCAATATGCTTACTAGTAATTGATCTATTCATATTTTCTATTTCTCTCTCAGTCTTGGTAGGCTATACGTTTCTAAGAATTTTTCCATTTCTTCTAGATTATCCAGTTTATTTGCATATAGTTGTGTTGCTGTTGTTTTTGTTGTTGTAAGTGTTACAGAACTATTTGACTTTTAACATCATATACATGAATTACTTTAACAAAAGTAAAAATTAAATTAAAATGGAAAAAAAGAAAAATGAACTAATTTTCTTTTCAGCAGGAAATTAGCTAAAAATTAGATTTTGTGTTCATTATTCAAATCTATACATATATTTTGTATACAAATGCCAATTCAAATTCAAAATCATGCCACATGATGAAATTGTTAAGGTCATGGACTCTAAAGCCAAATTCCCTGGTTCAGCTTTCAGTTCTGCCTCTTACTAGCTATGTGACCTTGAGAGAATTACTTAACTCTCTGTGCCAGTTTCCTCATAGATACAGTGAGGATAATAATAGCACCTACCCCAAAGAGTTTTTATAAACAGTAAATGAGCAGTCATCTGTAATGCCTGAAATACATACCTGAAGTATGGCAAGCCATTTATAAGTGTTTGCTTAATAAATAAATAAGGTTATGGGGCCTAGAAAGGAGAGATGAGAACAAGCACAATTATATATTGCTAAGAGACAGAAGAGATTTTGGAGATCAGCTATTCCAACTTTCTCTTTTCATACTTTCCTTGATAGCTCTAACTTTAAACATTATTACTAATTCCCTCTCCTACGGTACCACAGCACAAGATTTGTATATAAATCACCTTGTTTTAGTTGGTTGAATATATGATTGTAAACACTTTAAGAGACTATAATCATAAATAGCACATTGGTGATAAAGTATAAATGTAGAGTTTTTAGCATATAAATGAGAAGAAAAGGTATGAGAAGAATGAGAAAGCTCAGATTGAAGTTCAAAGGTGATTATTAGATAACATCTAGCCTACACCCCTAGAAAAGCATTTACTCAGTTGACTAAAAAATAAGTGGGTCCCACCCAACATGCTGTTTATTTCCCCATTCTTCTGTGGCTTATCATTGAACTCATCTTGCCTGTTCTATTTGTGCTGTTACCTCTGCTCTTTATTCTCTCAGTTCCTTAAACACCTAATTAGGTCCTTACCCTCGTTGCTACTTCCTATTCAAGACAACTCTAAAGAGAGGATCCCACAACCCAGGGAAAACGCCAAACCAAACATACTACAGCTTTCATAACAATTAATTTTTTCTACTCCTACCCCAAGACCCAGAGGTTTCTCATCCAAAGGGGAGGGATATGTCTTTGGGGTCACATCCTTGCCCATCATTACTCTCCACAGTTCCTCCTCCATATGCCTCTCCACAACAATCCTTACGCAGCACCATTTACAGATCCAGACATAAAATTATAAGTGTAATATGAGGATGTTGCAATGTGCTACTTTCATAAAAAGAGATCACTTATTAAATCCTGTTGGAATTGAATATTTGTAGCCACTGGACCACATCAGCCCTGGAAAAATGTCATGGGCCCAAGTTTCACATACAAGTATTTTATTTCAAGCCACTTCAAGTTCTTCCTAGTATTTCAATTCTATCAGCTTCTGTATCTTTTCATGTTGAATTTCAACATTCCACTGTGTGGGGGATTGTACAGTAGATTGTAGAAGAAAATCTTCCCTCCCCCAATGTGACATTTGCCACCTCAAAAGGAGGGTGATAAGGGGATGACTTCCAGAGAAGAGCTTTGAACTGCTGGTCATGAATTTTTAGAAGAATATGAGGAATAACTTTCCCAAAAAAAGTGCACATTTGGAGGGGAACATTGTCGGGAAGATGACTTTTTAATTTCTTGTTCACTGCATCCTATGTTCATAGGATTTCCTTCTAAAGAACTTGTGATAACAGGGCCTTAACCCACAGTTCAGGCTTTTTTACCATTAAGTCTTTTGAGAATATGAAGAATAATAAAATATTAGAGTAGGCAGCGACCTTACAATAGCATAGTCTAATTCCTGTATTTATAGTAAGGAGACTTGGCCCAGACAAGTAAAAATCACAGAGTTATAGAACTCATTAAAATCAGAACTAGGATTAGAGTCCAGAACTCCAAATTACCCTGACACTGGGGCTCTAGTGTTGTGATACATAATATAAAAGTAACATGAAAAATCCTAACACTATATAAACTATTAACACAACTCTACTAAATAGCAGGAATGTTCACTATTTTATTAAATATGTTTCCCTGTTTAACTTTAGTGTGTTCAACTCTTTTGGCAATCAGACAAGTCCCAGGTGTGTCAGAGTTAAGAACACTGGATATTTTCCTTGCCTTCTCCCATTAATATAGGGTTCTGGCTTCTTCCTACCCTGCCCTCTGAGTATGCTCTCTGTAGCCAGACTTGCCCTCTCTTTTCTGATGCACAATCAGAAGCAAATGGTAAGGGAGAGGCAACACAATGATGAAGAAAAGGTTTCTCCAGAGATGAAAAAAAAAAAAAAAAAAAAGAAGTACCACGGGGTACAACAAAAAGGGAAAGAAAAGGAAAAGTAAGTAAGACATGTTGCTCTGGGTGGTGTATTATCTTCCGGGACTCAAGAAATATAAAGTACTTGAGTTATTTTGGAATTACTCTATGTTTGCTGGACTATGGTTCATTAATCACAGCATCACTCTGAGGTAGAGCCATGTGGGTAATTAAGAGGAAAAACAGTGTAGATGGAGCTTTAAATTTTTTTTACATTTATACCCAGTTTTTATTGCACTTGCATTTGCTTTTTGAGAATGTTCCTTTTTATTAAAACATAAAACTTAATAGCTCTTACAACAGCTTTAGAAATCATTCTAGCAATATATAGAGAGTCTTCCAAATATTCAAGCCCATTGAGACAACAATCCCACTTTTGAGATTTCCTAAGAAAATAAATATTACTGATTATGTAAAAAGCTTGGTTTCATTTAGAGGTTTATATAAGATTTATAATAATATAAAAGCTGGAAACCAGTTAAATGCCCAACAATAATAGAATAAAATATTGCACAAGAAGTAAAAATATTACTATGCAATAAATATATATCTAAAATCATGGGATTCCAAAATGGCAGTGGAGTGAATGGAAGCTACACAGACCATCTCCCAGGACCAAACTGGAAATACAACTAAAATAAAGACAAATCATCGGGAAAAATCAATGGAAAAGCAGCTTGTGAGGACCATACAACCAGGGACACTGAATCGATCCTGGTAGGATTGTGGAGGCGCGAGAGGGGGGCTGGGAGCCCACGGACAGCAGCAGTCTTAGCTGTGAGCACCACCCTCAGGGTAAAAGCCCAAGCTTGCTCCACAGCACAGAGGGCCGGGACAGAGTGCTAAAATAGCCACAGCCACTCACCTTGGGCTCTGGCAGAGGGAGAACAGACTGGACTGGAACTGTGTGGGGACACTCGGGATTTGGAGGGCGCTCAGAGCTTTTGCTGAGTTGCGGCCATGCAGGACTGTGGCCATCTTACTCCTTCCCAGGGCTCTGGGGAGAGGTGGCAGCCCCTCCATCGAGATTCAGCCACACCCAGTTGGGCCATTGAAATGCAAATTGAGGCTCATTAACTACCAGATGCATCTGCCCCACCCTCGGGAAATCCTCTCACGCTGAACACCTGAGGGAGGTTTTCCTTCAACTGAGAACCCAGGGCTCTTCAAGTAACCTCGACTAATAGCCTCTAGGCGAAAAGCAAGAGGATAACTGAACCTTTTCTGGGCTTGCAAATCTACCCAGGAAAGTAAGACCCGACAGTGGTGTATAACATGGGTCCTCCCACGCTCATCCAAACCCAGTACAGGGAGCCACAAACAGCAGAACACCAACAGCCACAGGGAAAATTTGGCAGGCTCCAAAAACCACTGAGATAGCCAAAATGGTGAAACAAAGAAACAGATGCCAAATGAAAGAACAAGAGACCTCCAATGAAGATGAGATAAATGAAATGGAGTTAAGCAAGTTAACTGAACTAGAATTCAGAGCCATGATCTTGAGGAAGCTCAACAGCACGTGTAAGGACATCAACACCATGAGCAAAGACATAGAAATATTGAAAATCAACCAATTGGAAATGAAGAATGACATAGCAGAAATGAAGAACACATTGGAAGGACTAAACAGCAGAGTAGAAGAAGCTGAGGACCGGATCAGTGAATTAGAAGACAGGGTAGAAAAAATCAACCAATCAGAAAACCAAAAGGAAAAAACAATGAAAAACAGGAAGACAGCTTAAGAGAACTGTGGGACAACTGGAAATGTAATAATATTCACATCATAGGAGTCCCCGAAGAAGAAGAAAATGAGCAAAAGTTAGAGAATATATTTGAAGAAATAGTGACAGAAAATTTCCCTAATTTGGTGAAGGAATAAGGCATTCATGTTCAAGAAGGACAGAGAGTCCCAAGTAAGAAGAACCCAAACAGGCCCACACCAAGACACATAGTAATTAAAATGCCAAAAATTAAAGACAAAGAAAGAATCCTAAAGGCAGCAAGAGCTAAGCAACAGGTTACCTACAAAGGAACCCCCATAAGGCTATCAGCTGACTTCTCGACAGAAACACTACAGGCCAGAAGGGAATGGCATGAAGTAATCAAGGTCATGAAAAACAAGGATCTGAACCCAAGACTACTCTACCCAGCCAGGCTATCATTCAAAATAGAAGGTCAAATAAAGAGCTTCCCAGACAAAAAAAGGCTAAGGGAATACATTAGCACCAAACCAGCACTGCAAGAAATGTTAAAAGGACTGCTATAATTAGTAGAATAAATAGAAAGGAAAATAGAACTACACTAAACAAAAATGGCAATAAATAGGTATATATCAATAATCACCTGATTCCAAAATGGCGGCGGAGTGAATGGAAGCTACACAGATCATCTCCCAGGACCAAACTGGAAATACAACTAAAATAAAGTCAAATCGTCGGGAAAAAGCAACGGAAAAGCAGCTCGCGAGGACCATACAACCAGGGACACTAACTTGATCCTGGTAGGATTGCGGAGGCGCGAGAGGGGGGCTGGGAGCCCACAGACAGCAGCGGCCTTAGCCCTGAGCAGTGCCTGCCCTCGGGGTTAAAGCCCGAGCCGGCTCCACAGCGCAGAGCCGGGACAGAGCGCTAAAACAGCCACAGCCACTCACCTCGGACTCCGGCGGAGGGAGGGCGGACTGGACTGGAACTGTGTGGGGACACTCGGGATTTGGAGGGCGCTCAGAGCTTTTGCTGAGTTTCAGCCACGTGGGACTGTGGCCTGGTCGACTTACTCCATCCCAGGGCTCTGGGGAGAGGCGGCAGCCCCTCCCTCGGAGATTCAGCCACACCCAGTTGGGCCATTGAAATGCAAATCAAGGCTCATTAACTACCAGCATCTGCCACACCCTCGGGAAATCCTCTCACGCTGAACACCTGAGGGAGGTTTTCATTCAACTGAGAACCCAAGGCTCTTTAAGTAACCAGGACTAATAGCCTCTAGGCAAAAAGCTAGAGGATAACTGAACCTTTTCTGGGCTTGCAACTCTACCCAGAAAAGTAAGACTCGACAGTGGTGTATAACGTGGGTCCTCTCACGCTCATCCAAACCCAGTACAGGGAGCCACAAACAGCAGAACACCAACATCCACAGGGAAAATTTGGCAGGCTCCAAAAACCACTGAGCTAGCCAAAATGGTAAAACAACGAAACAGATGCCAAACGAAAGAACAAGAGACCTCCAATGAAGATGAGATAAATGAAATGGAGTTAAGCAAGTTAACAGAGCTAGAATTCAGAGCCATGATCTTGAGGAAGCTCAACAGCATGTGTAAGGACATCAACACCATGAGCAAAGACATAGAAATATTGAAAATAAATCAATTGGAAATGAAGAATGACATAGCAGAAATGAAGAACACAATGGAAGGGCTAAAAAGCAGAGTAGAAGAAGCTGAGGACCGGATCAGTGAATTAGAAGACAGGGTAGAAAAAATCAACCAATCAGAAAACCAAAAGGAAAAAACAATGAAAAAACAGGAAGACAGCTTAAGAGAACTGTGGGACAACTGGAAACGTAATAATATTCGCATCATAGGAGTTGCCGAAGAAGAAGAAAATGAGAAAGGGTTAGAGAATATATTTGAAGAAATAGTGACAGAAAATTTCCCTAATTTGGTGAAGGAAGAAGGCTTTCAAGTTCAAGAAGCACAGAGAGTCCCAAGTAAGAAGAACCCAAACAGGCCCACACCAAGACACATAGTAATTAAAATGCCAAAAATTAAAGACAAAGAGAGAATCCTCAAGGCAGCAAGAGCTAAGCAACAGGTTACCTACAAAGGAACCCCCATAAGGTTATCAGCTGACTTCTCCATAGAAACACTACAGGCCAGAAGGGAATGGCATGAAATAATCAAGGTCATGAAAAACAAGGATCTGAACCCAAGACTACTCTACCCAGCAAGGCTATCATTCAAAATAGAAGGTCAAATAAAGAGCTTTCCAGACAAAAAAAGGCTAAGGGAATACATTAGCACCAAACCAGCACTGCAAGAAATCTTAAAAGGACTGCTGTAATTAGTAGAAGAAATAGAAAGGAAAATAGAAACACACTAAACAAAAATGGCAATAAGTAAGTACATATCGGTAATCACCTTAAATGTAAATGGACTGAACGCCCCGATCAAAAGACACAGAGTAGCGGATTGGATAAGAAAGCATGACCCATATATATGTTGTTTACAAGAGACCCACCTCACAACAAAAGACTCACATAGGCTGAAAGTGAAGGGATGGAAAAAAATCTTCCAAGCAAACAGAAAGGAAAAAAAAGCTGGGGTAGCAATACTCATATCTGATAAAATAGATTTTAAAATGAAGGCCATAACTAGAGACAAAGAAGGCCACTACATAATATTGAAAGGATCTATCCAACAGGAAGAGATAACCTTGGTAAACATATATGCACCCAATACAGGAGGACCAAAATACATTAAAAATCTTCTGGAAAACTTCAAAGGAGAAATCGACAGCAATACAATCATAGCAGGGGACTTCAACACCCCGCTGACATCACTGGATAGATCCTCTAGACAAAAAATTAACAAGGAAACACAGACTCTAAATGAAGCACTAGACCAAATGGATTTAATAGATATTTACAGAGAATTACACCCCAAAACTACAGAATTCACTTTCTTCTCAAGTGCACATGGGACATTCTCAAAGATAGACCACATGTTAGGACACAAACGAAGTCTCTACAAATTCAAGAAGATTGAAATCATATCAAGCATCTTCTCAGATCACAATGGCATGAAACTAGAAATCAATTGCAACAAGAACATGCAAAGACATTTGAATACATGGAGGCTAAATAGCATGTTATTAAACAATGAATGGGTTACCAAGGAGATCAAGGAAGAAATCAAAAACTTTCTGGAAACGAATGAAAATGAACACACAACAACAAAAAATCTGTGGGATGCAGCGAAAGCAGTTCTGAGAGGGAAGTTCATAGCACTACAGGCCTACCTCAAGAAACAAGAAAAATTTCTAATAGACTATCTAACCTCACAACTTAAAGAACTAGAAAGCAAACAAAAGGAAAACCCCAGAGCAAGTAGAAGGAAGGAAATAGTAAAGATCAGAGCAGAAATAAACGACATGGAGACCAAAAAAACAATTCAAAGGATCAATGAAACAAAGAGCTGGTTTTTTGAAAAGATAAACAAGATTGATGGACCCTTAGCTAGACTCACCAAGAAACAAAGAGAGAGAACCCAAATACACAAAATCAGAAACGAAAGAGGAGAAGTAACAACTGACACCACAGAAATACAAAGGATCGTTAACGAATACTATGAACATTTATATGGCAACAAATTCGACAATCTAAGCGAAATGGACAAATTTCTAGAAACATATAGTCTCCCAAAACTGGACCGGGAAGAGATAGAAAACTTGAACAGACCAATAACAACCAAGGAAATTGAAGATGTAATCAAGACTCTCCCAGCAAACAAAAGTCCAGGCCCAGACGGCTTCACAGGGGAGTTTTACCGAACATTCAAAGAAGAACTAACACCCATTCTTCTCAAACTGTTTCTAAAAATTCAAGAAGAAGGAAGACTTCCAAACTCATTTTATGAGGCCAGCATAATTCTAATTCCAAAACCAGAAAAAGACACTACAAAGAAAGAAAACTACAGGCCAATATCCCTGATGAACATAGATGCCAAAATCCTGAACAAAATACTAGCAAATCGGATCCAGCAATACATCAAAAAAATTATTCACCATGACCAAGTGGGATTCATCCCAGGGATGCAAGGCTGGTTCAATATTCGCAAATCAATAAATGTGATACACCACATAAACAAAATGAAAGATAAAAACCACATGATCATATCAATAGACGCTGAAAAAGCATTCGACAAAATTCAACACCCATTTCTGATAAAAACGCTCAGCAATTTGGGAATAGAGGGATCATATCTCAACATTATAAAGGCCATATATGAAAGACCTACAGCCAACATCATAATCAATGGGCAAAAACTAAAAACATTTCCCTTAAGAACAGGAACAAGACAGGGATGCCCACTTTCGCCACTCTTATTTAACATAGTACTGGAAGTCTTAGCCACAGCAATCAGACGTGAAGAAAAAATAAAAGGGATCCAAATTGGAAAGGAGGAAGTGAAACTGTCATTATTCGCAGATGACATGATATTATACATAGAAAACCCTAAAGACTCCATCAAAAATCTACTAGACCTAATAAATGAATTTGGCAAAGTAGCAGGATACAAAATAAACGTCAAGAAATCGACGGCATTCTTATACACCAATGATGAACTCACAGAAAGAGAAACTAAAAAAACAATCCCATTTACCATCGCGGCAAAAAAATTAAGATACCTAGGAATAAATTTAACCAAAGAAGTAAAGGATCTATTTGCAGAAAACTACAGGACATTGAAAAAAGAAATAGAGGAAGATATAAAAAAGTGGAAGCACATACCTTGTTCATGGATTGGAAGAATTAACATCATTAAAATGTCCATATTACCCAAAGCAATCTATAGATTCAATGCAATCCCAATCAAAATACCAGCGACATATTTTACAGAACTAGAACAAATACTCCAAAAGTTCATATGGAACCAAAAAAGACCCCGAATAGCCACAGCAATCTTGAAAAAGAAGGACAAAGTAGGTGGGATCACAATACCAGATATCAGATTATACTACAGAGCTACTATAATCAAAACAGCCTGGTATTGGCACAAGAACAGGCATATAGACCAGTGGAACAGAACAGAGAATCCAGAAATTGACCCAAGATATTATGCTCAACTAATATTTGACAAAGGTGGCAAGAGCATACAGTGGAGCAAAGACAGCCTCTTTAATAAATGGTGTTGGGAAAATTGGACAACTACATGCAAAAAAATGAAACTAGACCATCAACTTACACCATACACAAGAATAAACTCAAAATGGGTAAAAGACTTAAATGTGACTCGTGAATCCATAAAAATCCTAGAAGAAAATGTAGGCAACAAAATTTCAGACATCATACGCAGCAGAATCTTCACTGATACATCACCTAAGGCAACAGAAATAAAGGAAAAAATGAACACATGGGACTACATCAAACTCAAAAGCTTCTGCACAGCAAAAGAAACAACCATCAAAACGGAAAGAGAACCCACTGTATGGGAGACCATAATTGCCAATGATACATCAGATAAGGGGTTAATCTCCAAAATATATAGAGTGCTCATACAACTCAACAAAAGGAAGACAAAGAACCCAATTAAAAAATGGGCAGAGGAACTAAATAGACACCTCTCCAAACAGGACATACAAATGGCTAAGAGACATATGAAGAAATGCTCAACATCACTAATCATCAGAGAGATGCAAATTAAAACAACAATGAGGTATCACCTCACACCTATCAGAATGGCCGCCATCAACAAATCGTCAAACAACAAGTGTTGGCGAGGGTGTGGAGAAAAGGGGACTCTAGTACACTGCTGGTGGGAATGCAGACTGGTGCAGCCACTGTGGAAAACACTATGGTGTTACCTCAAAAAATTAAAAATTGAACTGCCATTTGACCCAGTGATCCCACTTCTAGGAATATACCCTAAGAAACCTGAAACACCAATCAGAAAGAATATATGTACTCCCATGTTCATAGCAGCACTATTCACAATAGCTAAGATCTGGAAACAGCCCAAGTGCCCATCAGTGGATGAATGGATAAAAAAGCTGTGGTACATATACACAATGGAGTACTATGCAGCTGTAAGAAAGAAAGATCTCTTATCCTTTGAGACGACATGGAGGGACCTCGAGAGTATTATCCTAAGCGAAACAAACCAAGCAGAGAAAGAAAAATATCACATGATCTCACTCATTTGTGGAATATAATAAACATAACAGTATGGGGAACAGGGTAGACCCAGAGATGTGAAAGTAGGGTACAGACTGACAACCCTCAGAAGAGGGGGTGGGGGGGGAGGGAAGAGATAAACCACAGAACTTATACGCATGTATGCATAACTAATGGACATGGACAACAAAGCTGGGGATGGGGTGGGGGGATGGGGAGGAGGGTGTCAATGGGGAAAAAAGGAGAAACATCTGTAACAAAAATAAATTAATAAAAAATAAAAAACAAAAACAAAAACAAAAAAAAAAAAAAAAAAAAAAAAATAATCACCTTAAATGTAAATGGATTGAATGCTCCGATAAAAAGACACAGAGTAGCAGATTGGATAAGAAAGCATGACCCATATATATGTTGTTTACAAGAGACCCACCTCACAACAAAAGAATCACATAGGTTGAAAGTGAAGAGATGGAAAAAAATCTTCCAAGCAAACAGAAAGGGAAAAAAAGCTGGGGTAGCAATACTCATATCTGATGAAACAGATTTCAAAATGAAGGCCATAACTAGAGACAAAGAAGGTCACTACATAATATTGAAAGGATCTATCCAACAGGAAGATATAACCTTGGTAAACATATATGCACCCAATAAAGGAGCACCAAAATATATTAAAAATCTTCTGGAGGACTTCAAAGGAGAAATCGACAGCAAAACAATCATAGCAGATGACTTTAACACCCCGCTGACATCACTAGATAGATCCTTTAGACAAAAAATTAACAAGGAAACAGAGACTCTAAACGAAGCACTAGACCAAATGGATTTAATAGATATTTACAGAGAATTACACCCCAAAACTACAGAACTCACATTCTTCTCAAGTGCACATGGGACATTCTCAAAGATAGACCACATGTTAGGACACAAACGAAATCTCTACAAGTTCAAGAACATTTAAATCATATCAAGCATCTTCTCAGACCACAATGGCATGAAACTAGAAATCAATTGCAACAAGAACATGCAAAGACATTTGAATACATGGAGGCTAAATAGCATGTTATCAAACAATGAATGGGTTACCAAGGAGATCAAGGAAGAAATTAAAAACCTCTTGGAAACCAATGAAAATGAACACACAACAACACAAAATCTATAGAATGCAGCGAAAGCAGTTCTGAGAGGGAAGTTCATAGCACTACAGGCCTACCTCTGAAACAAGAAAAATTTCTAATAGACTTTCTAACCTCACAACTTAAAGAACTAGAAAGCAAACAAAAAGAAAACCCCAGAGCAAGTAGAAGGAAGGAAATAGTAAAGATCAGAGCAGAAAGAAATGACATAGAGACCAGAAAAACAATTCAAAGGATCAATGAATCAAAGAGGTGGTTTTTTGAAAAGATAAACAAGATTGATGGACCCTTAGCTAGACTCACCAAGAAACAAAGAGAGAGAACCCAAATACACAAAATCAGAAACGAAAGAGGAGAAGTAACAACTGACACCACAGAAATACAAAGGATCGTTAACAAATACTGTGAACATTTATATGGCAACAAATTCGACAATCTAAGCAAAACGGACAAATTTCTAGAAACACAAAGTCTCCCAAAACTGGACCGGGAAGAGATAGAAAACTTGAACAGACCAATAACAACCAAGGAAATTGAAGATGTAATCAAGACTCTCCCAGCAAACAAAAGCCCAGGCCCTGACGGCTTCACAGGAGAGTTTTACCGAACATTCAAAGAAGAAATAACACTCATTCTCCTCAAACTATTTCTAAAAATTCAAGAAGAAGGAAGACTTCCAAACTCATTTTATGAGGCCAGCATAATTCTAATTGCAAAACCAGAAAAAGACACTACAAAGAAAGAAAACTACAGCCCTATATCCCTGATGAACATAGATGCCAAAATCCTAAACGAAATACAAGCAAATCGGATCCAGCAATACATCAAAAAAATTATTCACCATGACCAAGTGGGATTCATCCCAGGAATGCAAGTCTGGTTCAATATTCGCAAATCAATAAATGTGATACACCACATAAACAAAATGAAAGATAAAAAACACATGATCATATCAATAGACGCTGAAAAAGCATTCGACAAAATTCAGCACCCATTTCTGATAAAAACGCTCAGCAATTTGAGAATAGAGGGATCATATCTTGATATAATAAAGGCCATATATGAAAGACCTACAGCCAACATCATACTCAATGGGCAAAAACTAAAAACATTTCCCTTAAGAACAGGAACAAGACAGGGATGCCCACTTTTGCCACTCTTATTTAACATAGTACTGGAAGTCTTAGCCACAGCAATCAGACGTGAAGAAAAAATAAAAGGAATCCAAATTGGAAAGGAGGAAGTGAAACTGTCATTATTCGCAGATGACATGATATTATACATAGAAAACCCTAAAGACTCCATCAAAAATCTACTAGGCCTAATAAATGAATTTGGCAAAGTAGCAGGATACAAAATTAACTTCAAGAAATTGATGGCATTCTTATACACCAATGATGAACACACAGAAAGAGAAGTTAAAAAAAAAAATTTCATTTACCATCGCAGCAAAAAAATTAAGATACCTAGGAATAATCTTAACCAAAGAAGTAAAGGACCTATTTGCAGAAAACTACAGGACATTGAAAAAAGAAATAGAGGAAGATATAAAAAAGTAGAAGCACATACCTTGTTCATGGATTGGAAGAATTAACATCATTAAAATGTCCATATTACCCAAAGCAATCTATCTAAACATTCAATGCAATCCCCATCAAAATACCAGTGACATATTTCACAGAACTAGAGCAAATATTCCAAAAGTTCATATGGAACCAAAAAAGACCCCGAATAGCCACAGAAATCTTGAAAAAGAAGGACAAAGTAGGTTGGATCACAATACCGGATATCAGGTTATACTACAAAGCTACTATAATCAAAACAGCCTGGTACTGGCACAAGAACAGGCATATAGACCAGTGGAACAGAACAGAGAATCCAGAAATTGATCCAAGACATTATGCTCAATTAATATTTGACAAAGGTGGCAAGAGCATACAATGGAGCAAAGACAGCCTCTTTAATAAATGGTATTGGGAAAATTGGACAGCTACAGACAAAAAAATGAAACTAGACCATCAACTTACACCATACACAAGAATAAACTCAAAATGGGTGAAAGACTTAAATGTGACTCGTGAATCCATAAAAATCCTAGAAGAAAATGTAGGCAACAAAATTTCGGACATCGTATGCAACAGAATCTTCACTGATACATCACCTAAGGCAACAGAAACAAAGGAAAAAATGAACACATGGGACTACATCAAACTCAAAATCTTCTGCACAGCAAAAGAAACAACCATCAAAACGGAAAGGGAACCCACTGTATGGGAGAGCATAATTGCCAATGATACAGCAGATAAGGGGTTAATCTCCAAAATATATAGAGTACTCATACAACTCAACAAAAGGAAGACAAAGAAGCCAATTTAAAAATGGGCAGAGGAACTAAATAGACACCTCTCCAAACAGGACATACAAATGGCTAAGAGACATATGAAGAAATGCTCAACATCACTAATCATCAGAGAGATGCAAATTAAAACAACAATGAGGTATCACCTCACATCTGTGAGAATGGCTGCCATCAACAAATCATCAAACAACAAGTGTTGGCAAGGGTGTGGACAAAAGGGGACTCTAGTACACTGCTAGTGGAAATGCAGACTGGTGCACCCACTGTGGAAAACACTATGGTGTTACATCAAAAAATTAAAAATTGAATTGCCATTTGACCCAGTGATCTCACTTCTAAGAATATACCCTAAGAAGCCTGAAACACCAATCAGAACGTATACATGTACTCCCATGTTCATAGCAGCACTATTTACAATAGCTAAGATCTGGAAACAGCCCAAGTATCCATCAGTGATGAATGGATAAAAAAGCTGTGGTACATATACACAATGGAGTACTATGCAGCTGTAAGAAAGAAAGATTTCTTATCCTTTGAGACGACATGGAGGGACCTGGAGAGTATTATCCTAAGCGAAACAAGCCAAGCAGAGAAAGACAAATATCACATGATCTCACTCATTTGTGGAATATAATAAACATAACAGTCTGGGGAACAGGGTAGATCCAGAGATGTGAAAGTAGTGTACAGACTGACAACCCTCAGAAGAGGGTGTTGGGGGGGAGGGAAGAGATGAACCACAGAACTTATACCCATGTATGCATAACTGATGGACATGGACAACAAAGCTCGGGACGGGGTGGGGGGTTGGGAAGGAGGGTGTCAATGGCGAAAAAAGGAGAAACATCTGTAACAAAAATAAATTAATAAAAAAAATTCATTGAAAAAAAAAAGGCAAAAAAAATAACAAAAATCATAATAACACTGGAAATGTTTAAATTACAATATTTAATAAACGGAAGGAATTCAAAACACAGGCACATGAACCTCACCCAGCAGATTCAGAGCCTAATATCTGTATTTTTTTTAATGTTTTTATTGATTTTTTTTTCTTTAGAGAGAGATAGAAACATCGACATGAGAGAATCATCTATCGACCACCTGCTGTATGCCCCCCAACTGGGGACTGAGCCCACAACGTGTGCATGTACTCTGACCAGGAATTGAACCGGGACCTCTCAGTCCATGGAATGACGTTCAATCCACTGAGCCATACCAGCTGTGCTTAATATCTGTGTTTTTACATAAGCTCCAAGAAGATTTTCATGTACATCAATTCCATGAATTACATATATATCTATATATAAATATAGAAATATATGAACAATTATGTAAATGCAAACTAACAAGCTAAGTCCTTTTCCATAGAACTCTGAGTCTTGTTTGTTTGTGAAATAATATACTTAGCCAATTGTGGTGATCCCATCTCTTCTTCAAGGAAGATACTTTCACAGTCTCTCTCACTACATGAAGTGGTCATATGACTCTATTCTGGCCAATAGGATATAAGAGGAATTCTTCCTGGGGCTTTTGAAAAAGGTTTTGCCTTCTGATAAATGGGACACATATTCAAGAAGAGCTTGTTGGTGACACATCTTTTTCCTTACTTCCTGTATGATGTTTGGCACTACTGCAGCCATTTGAAAACCATGATGTGAATGTACAAGGACTAAAAGTTAGTTGTGAATCATACTTGAGCAGGAATAGACTGGGGCAAGTAAGAGCTCCCCTGGCTGATAAAACTGGAAGGAAAGCAGACAGAATTCCTATTTTATGTAGTTAATCATAAAGTTTGATCACCATGAATAGGTAGTTCAAAATGGTCTTTCAACCAGTAAGGACATAGATCTGCAAGAGCAGGTATCCCAGGTATCCTTTGTAGATTTTACTCTTAAAGACTTAAAAAGGATAGAAGCATACACAATCAACATGAGCCAATGAAACATATGTAGGGTAGTGATGAAGTACATGTATTTGTCCTTAGAGTCCCAAGAAAGAATTGTGATCAGTATGAGCTGCAGGAGCACAACTTTCAGGTAAGTGGAATGCCTATAATTCTAAACTATGCTATGTAAGAAATTCCCCAAATGCCTTATTGAAATGGCAGAGTACTACACGATTAACAATGCTCTCATCATCCTATTGATTGTTATTAACTTTGAAACTATTGTTAGGCTGATGGGAAGTTGGT
Organism: Tadarida brasiliensis; assembly: GCA_030848825.1. Classification (NCBI taxonomy): domain Eukaryota; kingdom Metazoa; phylum Chordata; class Mammalia; order Chiroptera; family Molossidae; genus Tadarida; species Tadarida brasiliensis. The sequence continues at coordinate 79,353,419 of CM061260.1, forward strand.
TTTCAAAACACCCACAAATGTATCCACCTTGTCAGCTGAAGTGAGGTAGAGCAACAATGTGTTTAGGCTACCCAGATGTCCAGGAACACAGCATGCTTCTCTTCTCGACCTCCGTTTACTTAAAAAAAGAAAGAAAAAGATTTAATGCCTTTCAACATATCAATATTATAATGGGGATCATAGTTTGGAAAAATATTAATGCATGTTTAATCTTCTTCATTTTCACAAATGTGATCTCCTGTCTGAATCCATGACACTCCTCTAACAAAGAATTTAGATAGCTACAACATGGCGAGGTGATTTGAGAGGGGAGGAGCAAAACTGAAGATGTATCTTCTTCTAGAGGAGGTTATAGATACTGATGAATTCTCTATCAAATATAGGCTTAATATATGTTTAAATATGTTTGTTTAAATGTTAAGTATATCCACTAGAAGAAAAATAATATTTCTCAATCTTAACTGAAATCATTTATAACATTCCCAAGCCCCAGCATCAGAGATTCTGATTCAGCAGGGCCAGGATGATGCCCAGGAGTTTGTATCTTTATAACTCTTTATAAGTGATTCTAGTCATGAGTCAGGCTTGAACACCACTGCCCTGAGGGCACATACCAACCAAATTGTTCTGTGATCTGGAGTTACCATAAATCCCTGCAAGCATCTTCTAGAAGGTTCTGAGGACAGAGGTCTTCTAAGGGATGGAAGTAACTTGGGAGATTAGCATAGAACCCGTGTAGGGAAAGCCTTGGGTCTCAAAATATAAGCTTCCACCAGAACTTCAAGCTTCTCAGAAGCAATAAGAAAGAAGTTTCTTCATCCCTCACCACCTCTGAAGAATCAGAGGATGGCAGGAAGAAAAAGGATGAAAAGAGGGAGGAATAGAGAAACAGACAGAAAGAGAATAACCATTATCATCATTTCTATGCACTATTAAACTAAATGTTCAGTACAGTGAAATAAAAAGATTATTGAAAAGAAACTGAAACACTGCCATTATCTCTATATGATGTTATCTGCCTAGAAAATTCAACAGTATCAATTAATGACCAAGTAAAACTTAGAAAATTCAGTAAATTAACCAGATAAAATACAGAAAAATCCATTCCTTTCTGCTACATTAACTATGACCAGTTGGAAATATTCAAAGAAATGATGATTCTCTTCACAGGAATAATGAAACTATAAAATGCCAAGGAGTAAAAGTAAATGTGTAAGACCTAAATGAAGAAAAGGGAATTTTCTAAATTTAAAAAAAACTGAAAAGATTGGAGAAATGCCTATAGGAGGACACATAGTACATAGAGATTTTCTCCAGTGAAATAAAAAGAAATAAAAAAATCAAATAAATGTTGGTATACCTATACTATGGAGTTAAACATTTAAAAGAAATTAAACATATTAGAAGGAATTAAGGGAAGATAAAGTTATAATATTAGAGTAGTAAACACCTTCAGAAAACCCAAAATCAATTAAAGACTAGCTTGACTGATGATACAGTTACATAAAAATTTAAACCTTCTGCACTATTTTTAAAACACCACAAACAAAAACAAGACAAGTAACAAAATGGAGGAAAATATTGGCAAAATAGATATCAAATGACAAAAGCTTAATAACCAAAATATTAAAGAGCATATGTGAATTAACAAGTGACAAACCACTTTCTATAAATTGGCAAAGGATACATATTGGCAATTTACAGAAGAGGAAAGAGAGATAACTATATTAACAACAATAACAATAGCTAACATTCAGTGAATAATTAGCAAAGCACTTTGCAAGTATTAGCTCATGAAATTCTCATAACAACCAGAGGAGGCACAGAGAAGTGAAGTAATCGGCCCTGTGTTGATTAACTACAAAGGGTCATCAAGTGAGGGCACTAGACTTCATCCAGACCATCTTCCTCCAGGGAATTTGCTCTTAATGACTATCCTTTTCAGGTGATCAGTATATGAAAATATGTTCAACATCACTAATATCAAAGAAATAAAAATTTAACCTCTGTTTTAATTTTTAGCTATCAAAGTGGCAAAAATTAAATGAATTGATAACACCAAATTTTGGTGAGAATGTGTGGAAACAGATACCCTGTTATCCTTTGGTGGGGACATGATTTGCTTCAGCTTGTTCATGGGGAAATTTGGCATGAGCTGTCAAAACACAACATGTGACATCCTTTGAAACAGGGTTTTCACTTTTAGGTATTTCTTAGAGAGATGCTCACAAACTGGCCCAAGAATGTTGAAGGCAGCATTGTTTGTAACACTGAAAAACTAGAAATAAACCAAATGTCCATCAATAAGGAGTTACTTAAACTATGGGGTAACCATTCTGTGAAAGACCAAGAAGGCATAACCAAAAATATAGCAAATTTCTATGGAGTGTCACGAGAAGGCAAGTTACTCTCATCTATTGCTAGAGGAAGGTAAAGTGATGCAACCTCCATGTAGGGCAATTCAATAATATCTGTCACAATTACAAATGCACACCTCTGATCCAGAAATTTATTCTGTAAGAGTTCTCTTATGTATGTGAAAGGTTCTATATACACAGTTATGTATTGCCAGGATTTTGAAATAGGGAACTATTGAAAATAAGCTAAATCTATAAGTAACAGGTTAAATAAATTATGAGAAATCTGTATAATGCAACATCATCCATTAAATGCATTATTACAGAACTGTAGTAATACTATATTGTTACGGGCATTAAAAGAACGAGAAGGCTTTTTCTCTGCTAACCTAGAATAATCTCTGAAAATATGAAGTTTTTTTTAAGTAAAGTACAAATATATATATATATAGTTGATGTAATTAAAAAAAATAAAAAAACAACAAGGGAGGATAAAGACTGTCTGAGCAAAGAATCTCTCTGAGTAGCCACACAAGAAATGGATAATGGTTTACTTCAGGGAAAACTGCACGATTGAGACACAAACGTAGGTGAGAAATTTTTCACTTTCTTTTTATCTTTTGAATTTCTTAATATGTATATAGACTTATTCAAAATACAAATATTAAAAATAAAAGGAAGCAAGCTGAAGAACACAAAATGTGTACTCTATTAATATTAGGGGGACTGGAAAGTAATGCCGTGTTTTTACTACATTAATTCAAACAGATAAATTTTTAACAAGTTTTTCTTTTTAATCAATGATGTAATCACCCTTGTTATCAACAACCTTTTGCCATCTAGTGTGAAAATTTTCAATGCCGGATCGATAAAAATCAATTGGTTTTTGAGCAAAATATCTGGAGATGGTATTTTGGACATCATCCAAATTTTCAAATTTTTTGCCACTGAGAAAATGTTGTAGCGATCGGAATAAATGGAAATCAGATGGCGCAATATCAGGCGAGTATGGTGGGTGAGGCAATACCTCCCACCCAAATTCATTAATTTTTTCCAGGGTTCGTCTTGCGCAGTGCGGTCTTGCGTTATCATGTTGCAAAATAATGCCTTTTCTGGTGACAATCGCTGAGCACTTTTCAATTAAAGATTGAGTTACTCGATCCAATTGTTCACAGTAAAGGTCTGCATTCAGTTTGTCCAGGTTTCAGCACTTCAAAATGAACGACCCCGCGAATACTCCACCAAACACACAAAAGTGCCTTTTTGGGGTGTAAACCTGGCTTAGCTGTACTTTGTGGCAATTCATTCAGAGAGAGCCACTGCCTTTTGCGTTTTGGATTATCATAGAGGACCCATTTTTCATCTCCAGTGATCATGCGATCAAAAAACGCTTCTGTATTGTGCCGCTGAAGCAATAAGTTGCATGTGGTGGACCGGTTGGTTAGCTTTGTTTTCTTCGGACAGATTATGCGGGACCCAAACACCTGCTCCGCTTACTGTACCAATCTGCTGCAAATGTTCTTGGATGGTCGACCAAGGTTGGTTAAGAGTGTTTGACAGTTCCTCGATTGTCTGACACGGATTTGCTTCCACTTCCACCCTTAACACGTCATTGTCTAAAGTTGTTGGTCTTCCTGATCAATACGAGTCAGAAAGATCAAAATTACCGGATTTGAACTTAGAAAACCACCTTTGGCATTTACAAATGTCTAATGCACTTGGATGGACATCGCAAATGTTTTTGGTAGCAACTGTTGCGTTACTACCCTTGTGAAACTCAAAAAGCATACAATGCCGGATATGTACCTCTTCTGGTATTTGGCTGGCCATTTCACTATAAATTGCAAAAAAAAAAAAAAAAAATTAAGATTTAATTATTTACGAGTAAACAAGTCACTCTAACCTTAAAATGTCTTTGGCACGATTTTGAAGTACACAATGAACTGATAAATGACAACCGAATGTTGAAACGCGCAGAAACGACATTACTTTCCGGTCCACTTAATATTTGTAAAACTATATTTCATTAGTTCCTTACATATATAGCCATGTACATGTGTGCCGGGGTCCAGCCTCGGCAGTCCAGGATTTCCCAAAGGTGTGGACGGAGTTGGCAAGAAAGGAGATGCGTGAGTCAGAGATCTTGGACACCTCTGCTACTTTACAGCTAGCAGAATCTTTATTTTATATTTTTCAGGTTACATAGCAATTCCCTTCTTATTGTTTCCCCTAAATCTTTAAGCAAGTAAATCCAGACATTCCTTTTTCGTTTACCCAACTCTTAGGTCTATTACATGGTTAACTAACAACTATTTTAATCCCTCACCCAGACATCTCATTGTTGCCGCTCAGTCTCTTAACCTTAAGAGCATTGCTTACACAACATGATTTGTTATCAGCAACCTTCCAGACATTGTCTTATTTAACTACCTTCTTCTCTAAACCCTCTAATTCAGTTTCTGTTTGCTTCCTCTAAGACTCCTGACTTTACTTCTTATCTTAAAATCCTTTTAAGTTTTCACCCTCTTTTCTTAAATCTTTATTACTTACTTGCCTTTTCTTTCTACAGTCTTTTCTAACATCTACATCGTTAATCATCTACATGTTACTTCTCTAGTGATTCCTAACAGACAGTTGACAGATAGACAGAGAAAGCAAAGATCAGTCTCCTTCAGTTGCCATCCTGCATTTTTATTTTCCCATTACTCTAGATCTTCAGTCACTGTTCTTTGTGATTCCTGCCACGCAGTGAATCCACTTCTCCAGGGACTATGTCAAACCATGTAGCTCACCCGGGACTATGTCAAACCGTGGTGGTCGCTGTTCCAGTGACACCACTCCCTACACATGTGTGCATAGAATAGGGTCCAACAGGGTCTCACAGTAGAATAGAAGAGGAAAAGAGAATTTTTACTTTTACCTTTTATGGTTTAATATTATATAAAGTTTTATGAAAAAACACACAGATACACACACACACACACACACACACACATATTTTCATGTATCCTTGTACAAGTAAAAAATTATTCTTTCAAAAGAGTGAATGGGAGTGAGAAATCCTGATATATCATTCCCATTCTCCTAATTAATCTTGGGCAAATCACTTAACCTCCCAGAGCCTCAAATCTCTCATCTATAAAGTGAGAGGGTTTGGCTCGGTGAAACCTAAGGTCATTCTTACCTGATAGTCCAAGAACTGAATCTACTAATCCATAACCCAATAAAATAGTAAATGATTGTTAGCCAATCATCAAGATATTAAGAAAGAGTATGATGTGTTACTACTTTAATGGGCAACTATATTTTAAGAGAAAACTCTTGAAAAATCTCTCAGAGTCAAAAGAATGAAACTCTAATGGTAAATTTCAGGTATAGCGAAAGATTTTCTTCAGAAACCCTTCTAAAGTTCCTCCAATCATTCTCTGGTTGATCATAAAGCTTGTCTTAGCTACACTCCAAGACACTGTTGTGTGACCACATAAAGTAAGACACAAAACCTTCATAGTTCTGAACACGTGAATCAAACAAATGGCCCTCCCAGCTGTTCAAGAATATCACACACCTGTCTCTTTTTCTAACTTCCTCTAGCTTTCAACATGATTTTTACTTTTCTTTGTTGACCAAGGCTGTTATTAATTTTCTCACTGAAGTCAGGAAATATATACAATTTCAGATCTTTCAACCATGGATTTAAAATTCTGCCCTATATGAAAAGTAGTTTAGCTCATTCTGTAGGTATATCGTTACACAAATATGAAAAGAATCGAGACCAATGTGATTTGAAAAGTGAGCTGAGCAGATCTTTCTCTCTCTCTCTCTCTTTTTAATATTAAGTACTCAGAGTTGATAAATAGTAGAAAAGAAGGTAAAAGGTCACATGAAACACAGACTTAGAAATCTTTCTGGCTCACAGCCTCAAAATATTTTTGCTTTGGCATCACTACAGTGGTAGACATTAGGAAAAGGATATCTCAAGTCAGAAAACAATGCAATAAAACCTTGACCCTAAAAGTTGTGTAAGATGTTTGTCTAGGTTCTGGTCCTACAGGAGCTAACTCTCCCATGTATGAATGCTAAGACCTATCTGGAAGTATTTTAGAACAAAGAGCACTATTCTCAGTGTTAAAAGTCCTGTGTTCAAGTTTGAGCTATTTATTCACTACCAATATGACCTTGGGCAAGGTACTTATTCTCTCAGTTGCCTTGGCTCTTTTATATGTTTTATCCTCCAGAACTTAAGTTCATCCTTCTCTGCATTTCTTGCAGGGCTAAGCACTTTGCAGGAACTCAGCAAGTGTTCAGTGATCAGTCTAACACCATGGACCTAGCATGTCCTAGGACTTTTATGAGGGAGATTTAAAGGATTCAGATGAATTCTGGTTTACATTCCAGATCTGTTCCCTCCATGGCACAGGGTAGGATTCAAGGGTTCAGTCCCTGGAGTTAAACACTCCTGGGTTCCAATTCTGGCTCACTACTTTCTACCTCTCAGACTTTAGGCAAGTTATAACTCAACTGAACTTCTGTTTCCTCACCTATAAAAATACTGGTACCTAGTTTATATGGTTATTATAAGAATTAAATATCATAATGCTTGTAACATACATGAAGTACAGTTCATTATAAATGCTCAAAATAGTATTAACATTATATTTACTGCCCTTGGATTAACCTTTACAGTCATGCCCATCTTTTCTCTGGCTTGGGGAGAGCAGTGCTTGCCATTAGCCTCCTCAACAATGGTATGTTACTTATGCAGTATCTCAGCCAGTTCTAAACTTTCTGGGCAAGCTATTCAGTATGAAGCCCAAGTTCCAACTTGTACCTATCTATCCATCATCTTCTGGAAGCATTTGCTATATAATTCTTGTTATGCTAAATTTATCAAATAGTACATAAGCCCTGGCCAGATGGCTTAGTTGGTTAAAACATCATCCCATAAACCAAAAATGTTGTGGGTTTGACTCCCGGTCAGGGCACATACTTAGATTTCGGGTTCCATCCCAGGTTGGGGCATGTACGAGAAGCAACTGATTGATGTTTCTCTCTCACATAGATGTTTCTCTTTCTCTCTCCCTCTCTCTAAAATCAATAATCATATCCTGGGATAAATATAAAAAATAAAATAAAATAATAAAATAAAATAAGTAGTACCTGAGAAGGAGCATGAAATGAAAACAGGTCAGTAAGTTTTTTATTCCAATTGCTATTTTTCTTCAAATCCCAACTTAAATGCCACTTCCCTTGTGAAGCCTACCCCCATCTTTTTGCCTTCCAAGCTCCATGCCCTGGAGTTACTCACTCCATTTCCTCTTCTCTGTACCACAGTTAGATTTCTATTACAGCAACTGTCATTCTGTGTTTCTTTGTGTCTGTTTCCTCTTCTATACTGTAAGTTTCTGAAGCTTAGGCTCTAGGTCTTGTTCATCTTTTATCCCCCAAATACTAAAACAATGCCTAGGACATACACAAAAGGTGTTTGTGGAATAGACTAGAAGTTAAATGAATTATGACTTTTTATCTCAGAAAAAGTATCCCCAAAGTGGCTGGAAAAGAGCCTGGAGAGAAAGCTAGAGGAAGGACATATAGGGGCAAGATTGGAAAGTTGCTGCAAATATAGTGTAGCAAAGTGGAAGGTTCTGAGTTCATAAATCAATCCAGGCTGTAATTATTTTGATTTCCACATCTCTAACCACATGAGTATTTATGAGGGGTGAAAGCAAGATGGAAAGAATCCTGAATTAAAATTTTGAAACATGGATTTAGTCCCAGCTCTGCCACGAGCTGTCTATGTTCCTTTCTATCTCTTCATCTGTGTTAGACACAATGATTCACAAGATCCCTTCAAACTCTCTTCTCATACAGGCACAACATCTGGACCCATTGTCATTAACCTTATTCTGCAGCTAGAAAAACCGAGACGAATACTACAACCAACTCATTTCAGAGCCTTACAGCAATTGGCTGCCATAGTCAAGGGTGGAACATGGATAGAAATGCTCCCTGTCTGGAGCCCAGCCCTGCAGAGACACCCACACCTAGTGGCACTGGGCAATTATAGGGCGGGTCAACGTTTCTCTGACTTCTGCCAAGAACAGGAAGTTCCCACACCCGTGGGAGGCAACTGAGCGTGCAGCGTTGGCAAACAGCACAACCACAGCTCCTGGGTTTCAAGTAGACATGCAGGGATGTCTTAATCAATGTCCCTGTCAAGCACCTGGAGACAGAAATTGCTCAAGCTCTACCTATAAAAACAGGAGTCTTGTCCAGGTCATCCTGTTTGCTGTAGTCACTGGGGCATCATCTGAGTCTAACAACTAGACCCAGGACTGAGTACAGAGTAGAGAACTTGACTGGTCATTTGGTTCATACACCCACATCTAAATTGGCTGTTTTGAAAACTTGAGAAAGAACAGTCTAAAAGGGTGGACTAGTGTGGCTCAGCAGTTGAGTGTCGACCCATGCACCAAGAGGTCACCAGTTTGATTCCCGGTCAGGGCACATGCCCAGGTTGTGGGCCTGATCCACAGTGGGGGGCATGCAGGAGGTGGTCAATTGATGTTCTCTCTCATCGATGTTTTTATCTCTCACTTCCTCTCTCTCTAAAATCAATAAAGGAAAAAAAAATTTTTACAGGGTCAATTATAAGCACACATTTTAGACTAAGAAATCCATCCAGCTTCTTAGAAGACAAGGTTAAAATCATGAATCATAGTTTATTTTAGCATTAAACATTTGTAATATAAGAAATTTCACCTAATGCAATACTTTGACTTTTTGAAAAGAGTCTGGGAGTCTCTGTGCTACATAAATGTATAATTTTTGTTGATATGTAATTCACATATCATAAACATTTCCTTTTTAAAGTATACACATAATTCAGTGGTTTTTTAATGTATTCAAAGGGTTGTACAACTATCATTACTATCTAATTTCAGAATCTTTTCATCACCCAAAAAGAGGAACATCACACCCATTAGCAGTCACTTCCCATTCTCCCATCCCCTCAGCCCCTGGCAATCACTCATCTATTTTCTGTCTATGGAATTTCTTTTTCTGAAACGGCCAGTCAATTTCTAAGACTGAATTTCATATAAATGGAATCATGCAATATGATTGGCCTTCTGTGTCTAGCTTCTGTCTGTGCTACTTTCTTGCTCTGCAATCCTAGACCACAGAATTAACAAGAAATGAGAGCTTCATCTTAAAGATATCACTTTCCTTTCCCAAAAATTCTTAGAGATACCAAATAAAATGTTTAAAATACATAACTTATGGACCAAGATCCTGGCCTAGTCTATCTCCAAGCCATAGGGAGGGATGCTGCTCAAACTTCTCAGGTCGATCAAGGTCTGGCTTAGGTTTAAAGATTTCCCCTAAGATTGAGCATATCATGAGAAACTCAAGGGCATTAGAGGCCCAATAATCCAAACCCTGAGCATAGTCATTCACTAATTTCAGGGTGACCTTGAGTAATCTAACCTCTTTGTTTTCTTTCTTTCTTTCTTTCTTTCATATGAAAAATGAGAATGACATCAATAACTTCTTTGTGAGGTTGGCATAGGATTAGAAAAAAATATGTGAAGTATCTAATGCCCGGCAAAGGGAGGGCCCTCAAATTATTAGCAGTAGTACTTCTATCATTATTTTTCTCCTCCTAAATGCCTTTCTTTATCACCAATGACAGGTGTTCTGAAAACTAAACAAAGTATTATATTGGTCATGGTCTTTGCCCTCAAGGAAATAACATATTATGGGAAATAGATATCTTTTGTTAAAAAAAATCTAAGACTATATGTCCTTATTGTACTTTAATCCTACCAATTAGTGTTGAAGAGAAATGGAATGAAGAGTATTCTATGTCATTTGTGCACATTTCATCTACACCATTGGACTAAGAACCTGTTAGCTTTGCTCTTCCAAGAAACACATGCCAAGACAAGGTTGGTCATGCAGGAGATTTCTTGGAAGAAATGCCTGTGAAGAAATGGAGAGGAAGCAGCCAGCATACATGGGGAGAGTCTTCAGCCCATGATGCAGGTCTGACACCTGGGAAAGAAAAGGAGACAAGAAAGAGGACTGGGCAATGGGGTGGGGTGGGAGGGTCAGACTGCAGTGCAGGCTGAGAAGGTCTAAGCCAGGCTGGCTGCGAATCCCCAAACAGAGAAAATCCATTAGCAGAATCCCGTGTCAGGCAGAAATGGCCTGGCCCTAAGACCTCTACCACACACAGTCAGTAGCTGAGAGAAGGCCAGGAAGAGTGAGGCTTGGCAGTGTGGAAGCAGGTGCCGATTCAAAGGGGCTGCAGCTAACTAGATCCCTGGCAGCAGGTTCTCATGACTGTTGATTTGAGCAGCACTTCTCCGTGGCCTCTACAGAACTCCTGAAGGCATAACTGTTGGTATCGTTACTTACATGTAGTAAGTTCCCAATGCTAGTTTGTTCAGAGCTGAATAAGTGATGGTTTTCAGCCACCAACAGGAAAAGAAACATATTTACTCAACTCGGGTGGGTTTCATAGAAGATCCCAACCCGCAAACACTGAGGCTGTGAGCGAATAGGAACAAGAAAAACTATCATGCAAAAGTGACTCTGAACCTGAATTAAATCCATCTTTGATTTGGTTATCACTTAATTTTACTTGTACAGACACAGACACAGGATGAAGCAATTGACGAGGGTGTGGCCTCAGAAGCAGAAATAGGATGGCAGGTAAAGTGCCCCTGAAACAGGCAGCAGAGCAGAGAAAGCCTCGGAAGTGCAGGGTGGTGGAAAGATTTTCATCATGGAGGTACTCTTGCCTAAAGCTCCCAGCAACTGGAAAGCAGGTCACCACAGCACCCACTGGAGTCCTGAAAAGGATAATTTCAGTTTTCAAAGAATTAAAATAGATAGGGGTGAGGCAAGAGGAAGAGATGAGTCACAAATCTGGAGGTAAAATGAGATCTCTGAGTTAATGACCACAGATAAAGAAAGCAGAGAGAGGAGCAACGTTCTCATTCAGTTCATTTCTCACTTTCAGAAAGGGCAGCCATCTACTTCAATGTAAAGATATTTACTGAGCACCTGCTATGCACAGAATGAAATAGAGCAAGGTTTCAAGAACATCCACCTGTGTAACAAACATTGCTGTGCACCTCCCATGTGCTAGGAATGGGCTACACTTTGGGGAAACACAGAAAGTCAATCCCTCCCTCAATCCTGCCAAAGAGACAGATGGACACAACAATTAAAACACAATGGGACACATTGTGGACCATGCAATGACAGAGGCAGATCTACATGCTATGAGAACACTCTAAGTAGGCTGACCATGGAATTCATTATCTAAACCAGAATGCTTTGAGAGGAAAAGGGGGCAGTATCAGTAATTACACTGCTACAACAGGCACAAACTTGGACCGTTCCTGGGCACACCAGATGAATATTAGCCTAACCACAGGAATAAAAATGGGAAGAAAAGAATGAGTGGGAGAATGGGAGGACAGGGAGGGGGACAGGCTACCTTGTCTTCAATTAACCTTGAAAAGGCTAAGTTGTTCAAGAGGAAAGGAATGAGAGACATGGGTAAGGCAGAGTAAAAAAAGGAAATAGCTCAAAGGAGCTATCAGAACTTTGGAGCTTGAAAGATCGTGAAAAAAAACCCACTTAATTTTACTGTGGAGAAACTAAGAGGGAGTGGTTAGGAGAAAAGCAAGATTTGTTAAACACCCACAATGTACTATGCCAAGCATTTAAAAAGTATGATTTTATTTAGTCCTATGTAAAATATAGGTATGGTTAACTTCAGTTGACAGATGAAGACACTGAAGCTCAGTGAGGTTAAGGGACAAAGCTGAGATTTGAACCCCTGCTTGTGAACTCCTAAGTCTATACTCATAAAATTAGTAGTACGGCAGAATTAACACCTGGGTCTTCTCACTTTTAAGGCAGTTCTACTTTTACTGAACTTTATGGCATAAGAGAATTTTTGCTGCGTTTGGTAGTCCTCTCCCAAAGCTCATGTCCACCTAGAACCTCAGAATGTGACCTTATTTAGTCATAGGGTCTTTGCAAATGTAATGAAGTTAAGATGATAAAGGTGGACCTTGAACCAATAAATGGTGTCCTTAAAAGAAGAGGGAAATCTGAGAAAAGACATACAAAGAGGAAAATGCCATGTGAAGACACAGACACACAGAGAGAAAAATGCCAAGTAAAAACAAAGGCAGAGACTGGCGTGTTATGGCTACAAGCCAAGAAGTGCCAAAGATTGCTGGCAACCACCAGAAGCTGGAAGAAGCAAGGAAGGACTCTTCCCTGGAGCCTTCGGAGGAAGCATGCTTCTCCAGACACCTTGATTTCAGACCTCTGGCCTTCAAAACATAGAGGCAATAAATTTGTGTAAAGCCGTGAAGTTTATGGTACTCTTTATTACAGCAGATCTAGTAAACTAACACAGAGCTAGAGAAAGAAACAGCAGGAGGCAGAGTGGAAAGAGTGAAGATGAAAGGAAGGTCAGTGGCAAAGAAAGTCTAAGAAAGTCTAAAGAAAACATAAATGGAGCAAAGGAAAAGGTGATGTCACCAAAACCCCAAAAACCAAAAATAGTTTCTTTGATTCCATGATGATAGGTCCCCTGACCTCCAACCTTACCATTCTCACTGTTCTCCGTCCTGCTTTCAAGGTCCCTATGAGATAGCTGGCTTTCTCTGCCCAAGTGAAAAGGAAAGAGGAATGAAAGTTAGGAAAGAATTGAGATGAGTTGATAGGAATGAAACCCACACCACTGTGAGTGTCAGCTATGAACAATGAGTCACAGCTTCAATTAGTCAAGTTGATTTTGATTTTGATAAGTTCAGGATGATGCAGCAACCTCTAATCACCAAAACAGTAAATGAGCATGCAAATATCAAGCTAATAAAGGGGGAGATGGAATAATAAAGAGATTAAATCAATCTAAAGCAGAAAGTAAGGAAAGAAGAGGAAATGACAGCATATAACAAGGGGGGGGGGAATAGAAAGCAAAGATTAGAATTTAAACCCAAGTATATCAGTAATTACATGAAATGGAAGTTAACTAAATAATCCAATTAAAAACAAATGCTGTATAATTAAATAAAGAAAACAAAGCACTATATACTGCTTAATAAAACATATCTAAAATAAAAGGATACAGAAAGGCTGAAAGTAAAAAGAAAGGAGATAAGTCATGTCATGCAAACACTAAAACATAAAACTGTCTTTGGTTGGATTCCCTCTGAAACAGGCCTAAGACAAATATTTGAGAACACATAGTTTATTTGGGAAGTGAGTCCATGAAGCTCCAGTAGGATAACTGAAAATGATAAAGGGTGATGAAAGAGCGGGAAACCAATACTGGGGGCATTATTGATCAGGTTACTAGTGTGGAAACCTGGGACGCAATCCCACTAAGAACCTCTGAAAGATGATGTGGACTATTCCCTCAGAGTTGTCCTACCAAACAGATGATGAAGGTGAGGAATTTACCCTCCAGTTCCCATCTGGCACTCGATGAGGGTTGCTACGGAGCATCAACTTCCCAGAACTGCTGGCCTGTCTGCCCTGCACATGGGCCAAGCTTACCAGAAAAAAGCCCACAGGTAGAGAGTCACAGGTGATTGCAATAGGAAAACATCAGTGTGCACAGAAATAACAAATAAATAAAATAAAATAAATGTAACATATTATTCTGAATTGGATTCTAAGCCAGAAAATAACAAATTTTTTCTTCTTTTACTATAAATGACATTACTAAGACAATTGGAGAAAGTTGAATAAGTTGTACAATTGATAATAGTACTGTATTGATGATTATATAAGTGATTATATACAAAATCTATTCTTGTTTTAATTATGCAATGTGTATATGAGATAATCCTGTTTTTAGGAAACATATGAAAATACATACTGAATTATTTAGTGGTAAAGAGACATCATGTCTGCAATTACTCTCAACTGCTTCAGAAAAAGAATAGCATGCATGTTTAGGTATGTATGTATATGCAAAGATCCACCTTAATCAATTGTAGTGTGGGCTAAATTATCCTGGAAATGGGGGTAAAACTTAATCAGTTTCAACCTCAGGGAATGTACTGACCTCTCCAAAATAATTTCTCATGGCCCCCAAAAGATATATCCAGAGATTCGTTTCAGAAACCCTGACTTAAGAAACTAAAATCTTAATAATTAGGAAAATAATGTTTTATCAAAATAAAATTGCTTTTTATCAGAATATACCCATGGAATCCACTTCAGAAAAACTAAACTAGGTAAGATCTTGAAATCCCTCTATTTCAATAATAATAAAATTGCCTGGGTTTGGCACTTTATATACAGAGGTAGGCAAAAGTAGGTTTACAGTTATAATACAACTAAATAATACAATAATTAATAAATAATGATACAAGAATAAACTGTTTCACATACTCACAACTGTAAACTTACTTTTGCCCACCTCTGTATACTAACTCAGAATCACCATGTAAGGTGTTATTCTTACTTTAAGAAAAAAAATTATTTTCTTCCACGCTCTTTTCTATGATCCATTGAAGTTTTAAACATAAAGGGTATTGACTTATTTCATATGTTCAGCAATGGTCTAGGAAATTGGGAGTCTATCGAAAAAAAAGCAATGAAATCATCCTTGAACTGAATGAACATATAATCTAAGGAAGAGTTGAGAACAGAATCCAAGAGAAAAAAATTGAGTATTTAGGTAAATACTAGAGTATACCTTATAGACTACTAGTGTGATACAAATTCAGATTCATATAAAGTGACTCCAGGTGGTAGGTGAGAAATGGCTGCACCTCTTTCACAGTTTTCTAAGCCTGGGCACAAAGGGTTCTCAATGTCCTTTCATCTAAGAAAGCAACATGGAAATGGAATAGTTTAGAGAAAGGGCAGACGTGGAGCCTGAGACACAATTGGATGCCTGGTCTCAGTCAAGTGCTCATCTCAAGTCACCTTTCAAGAAGAGCATGTCACCTCTATGGCCTTAGGTTACAGATGGGCTAGGTCCAATTTCAGACTTGGCCACTCAACAGCTGTGTCACCTTGGGCAAAATCATATCCTCTGTAAACTTCAGTTTCTTTGCCAGCACAACAGAGGTGCTGCTAACCACTTCATAGAAATTTTTGTGAAAATTAAATGATTCTGCATATAAAACTTTTAACCAGGTAAAGGGCCCATTAAATACTTCATTAATGTTATTCCCAGTCAGCAGCCCCTCCCAGGTCTACTAAGAAAGCTGTTGCATAAGAAACCCAAAGGCTCCCAAGTTATACGTTCAGAGACTTCTCTGTGATGAGCAAACTGGAAGAAATAGCCATCAACCTCTAAATGTGGAGCCTTGATTTGGTGGTCAGGCTGCCGTGCTATGATGTAACTTGGGGAAGAAAAGGCAGAATGACCAGTGTCCTGCTGTCAGTAAGAATGGAGGCAGTCCCATCCATAGCACTTAAACACACCACCCACCAGCACAAATGCCAACATAAAGTAATAAGGTGGCTTTGGTTGCCTTGCAATGTTTCCCTCCTCCCTGCCTTCCCCTCATCTCCTTAAGCTGCAAATCCTTCTATAAGAATTCAGTGTCCTCTGTTGGTCTCACTGCCCTTATTGTTTCCTTGTCTGTCTTACTTGATGTTATGCAGTGAAACAGGGTGAGGAGATTAAAGTGCCCTCAAGTATGATTTATCCCATCCATTCCTTCGACTTTTATATATGTGAGAACTGAACCTCAGAAAGGCCAAGTGACTTGACCCAAAGTCCTTGGCAGAACAGAGTCTAGAATCCAGTTCTCAGGTCGTTACTCCCACTCTACTGTATGCTGCCTCTCTAGTAGCTCTGGCCTCTGAATTGTTTCATATGCTACAGGAAATGGAATTCCTTCTTAATAAATATCTTTGGACCATAGTGTATCAGATTCCTATGGCTACTATAACAAATTACTATCAATTTGGTGCCTTAAGACAAGACAAATGTATTATCTTATAGTTCTAGAGGCCAAATGTCTGAAATCAATTGCACTAGGTCAAAATCAAGGCATTAGTAGGGCCATCCTCCCTCCTGTCCTTTTCCAGTTTCTAGTAGCCACCTGTATTCCTTAGTTTGTGGCCTCTTCCTCCATCTTCAAAGCCAACAGTGTAGCATCTTCTCTCTGTGATTCTGTTTCCTTCTGTCTTCATCACATGGTCTAATCATCTGTGTCAAATTTTGCCTCCTTCTTATAAGGACATTTGTGATTGCATTTTGTGCCTACCAGATAATCCAGGACACTCTCTTCATCAAGAGAGCCTTACCTCAATCACACCTGCAAATTAGCTTTTATCATAGACCATAACATTCACAAGTTCCAGGAATTAGGGGCTGGTTATCACTGGAGGCCATCATTCAGCCTACCACACATGGTAACTAATATAATGAAATGATATAAATGGTTTCCAAAACTGTGGCCTATGGGAAAACATTAATGCAAACTGAAAAAGGTGAGGTTAAGGAAGTTGTTAGTAAAACTTAATGCCTGGAGTATAATGAAATGTTTATAAAATATCTTTGATTTTATTTGGATCTTAGTCCAACAAACCAACTGTAAAAACAACATCTTTTAGACAATCTGGGACATTTGAATGTAGACTGGATATTAGAGGATACCAAGAAATTATTCTTTTTCTTTTTGGTTAATCCTCACCCGAGGATATTTTTTCCACCGATTTTTAGAGAATGGAAGGGAGGGAGGAGGGTAGAGAGAAAAAAAATCAATGTGAGAGAGATACATAGATTGGTTGCCTCCTGCAAGATCCCAACCAGGACCAGGGATGGAACCTACAACCCAGGTAGGTGCCTTTGACCAGGAATCAAACCCAGGACCCTTCGGTGCATGGGCTGATGCTCTAATCACTGGGCCAAACCTGCCAGGGCCCAAGGAATTATTCTTGTTAATATTGTTAGATGTGATAATGGAACTATTGTTATGTAAGAAGATGTTTATGTTTTTAAGAGGTGCCTAATGAAAAGGGTGAAATGACATGAGGTCTGGAATTAGCTTTAAAATTCTTCAGCAAAAGGATGGATTTAGTAATAAAGCAAATATGACCAAATATTCCTAATTATTGAACATGGGTGATGGGAATGTGGGGGGGGGGGGGAGTCATAACATCATTATCTCTATTGTTGTGTATATGTGAATTTTTTTCAAGGGGAAATGACAAATATATAGACTCTATTTCAGAATGTAAATTGCCTGGCCCATCCCCAAGGCTCAGTATCTGACCAGTTGCCATGTAGGGAAGATAAGTAAACTAGAAGTGAAGAAACTTGCCTGATGGAAATAAGGATGAGGGAAGTAACAGTGATGGTGAGCCTGTTTCGCGTCTGATGGACTGCCTGTTTGGTAAACATTACCAAAAATAATCCCACAGTTTTGACAACAGAACTCCATAGGAACATGTTTGTGTCTGGGTGTTAGTTGTTTCTGTTTTGCAAACCCCTTTCTCCCTGCTTTTTCATGGGATTATGCAACCCAATAGAAAGCTCCTTTCCTCAGTGAATCTGAAGGAAAGAAGAGGAGAATAAAACCATCAGCCCCATCCCACCTGCTTCTAGTCCCTTTTTCATAATGCTGCCAGGGTGAGCCCTCTAACAAACCAATATGATCCTGTCTCCTCAATGGCTTCCCAGTCTATGCTAGACAAAGTCCATGTCTTGACAAGACATACAAGACTCTTCATGATCTGGCCCCTTCCAAAGCTGAGGATCAATTAAGTCTGAGAAGAAAATTAATCTCCCCCAAAATGAAGGACAAAGATAAATAGTGGTGTGTTTGAATACCAGTCTAACAAAGAATTACATAACAAACAGAAATTGACAGTTAGGCTTCAGATATTAGGGCAGCAATAAAATTCAGTTTGGAGTTCTTAAACAAACCCAGACCATTCATTCCAAGGAACTACTCAGTATTTCATTATAAATTTATGTTCTTACTTCAAAGCCAATTGATAAGGTGATTGGCATGACATTAAAAAAAATGTATTATCTAGATATGTTGGAAACCTTTCCTTTCTAAACCAAAAATCAAAACTTGAGTCAAAATGATTTGAAGTTGCTCACCCTGGAACTTCAGGAGACTTGCATGGATACCACAGCAAATATTTTCTTTACATCAATGAAACAAAATCATATAAACATTGTTTTTTACTGGTAAAGGGTCTCCCAGATTGCAAAATTAGATCTCTTTGCTTGCAAACGTTGCTTAACCACTCAACACTGTTCACCATCAACCCACCACCTCCCAACAAGCTTTCTCCTGTTCCTGAAGGCTTAACTGGATTTGGGAGATAAACACTTATGTAATATATAAATATATACAAAGCACTACATAAATCAATAATATTTCATTAAAATGATTATGCAATACACTTATTCTAAGTATCTGGCTTACTCCTGGAGCTCCTTTACAGTTGGGCAACCACTGTGTCTTCTGTGTTTCCAGTTTGTCTCTTCTTGCTGGAAGTATATTAATGTGAAGCTGATCTTTTATTTGTGGACTTGGATTTTCTGTCTCTTCTCTGAACAACTGTATACTATTATCTACTCTTTTCAATTAGAAATTATTATACATTAATCTCAATTATTCTCTATTTCCCTTAAGACTTTACTAAAAATAAGTTTCTTCATAGGGAAAATCTTCATGACATTGTATTTGCAATAATTTCTTGAATATAATACCAAAAGCACAACAAAAATTAAAAACTTTCATGCATCAATAAACACTATCAAGAGAGTGAAAAGAGAACCCACAGAATAGGAGAAAATATTTCAAGTTTTTTATCTGATAAGAGATTAATATCCAGAATATTTAAAGGACTACAATTCAACAATGAAACTATAAACAACCCAATTCAAAAATGGGCCAAAAAAGCCCTGACCAGAGTGGTTCAGTGGTTAGGGCAGAATAAAGAGTTACAGTCATCCCTCATCACCTCGCGCTTCGACTTTCGTGGCTTCACTCTATCGTGGTTTTATCAAATATATTCATTAAAAAGTTGATCGAGACAGTGAAAATGATACAGTGTGTGCTCAGTTGTCTGAGTCAATTATACACCCCTGTATTACAATTACAATTAAAATTACTGTATGTATGGACTGTAGGCCTATGTATTCGAGCACCCCAGGAATCCTTCAACGCCAGGTGCAACCGCTAGAGTCTGGAACAGATTAACCGTGATAAACGAGGGACGACTGTATTATTTAATGGATGCAGAGTTTCTATTTGAGAAGATGAAAAAGTTCTGGAGAGAGACGGTTATGATGGTCCCACAACATTATGGATGTATTTAATGCCACTGAATTGTATGCTTACAATAGTCAAAATTTTGTTATAGTAATTTAAAAGTGGTCATTTTTATATTATGTGCATTTTATCACCATAAAAATAATACCTTTCATTTCTTAAGGTGCAATGGTCATGGTGCACCATCTCTGGTGTCCTACATGAAGCCCAGCAATGCCAGACAATAGATACCTAAAAAAATGTCTACTTCCTAGTTAATCAGCACAGAAAAGGGAAAGGAAGGCAAACAAAAGAAAGAAACATGTACTTAGCACCTACTATGCCCCAAACATTGCTAGAGGTTTGATATACCCTTCATAATTCACTTAATCCTTAAAGACTCATAAAATTCAAAAAGAGCTTTCTATCATAATCAGGACTTCAACTGGATGTCCTGCTTTGTTCACTTACTGTCCATATTTTTACATATTGTATCATCTTCATAAGTATCAGGAATCCAACATGTAAAATGATTTGAAGTAGATGCCGGTCAGTTTCCTTCCAGCTGACTTTTGCAGTGCAAATCTAGTCCTGCTGACAACCACCACATCAAGATTCAACTCGAGGCCCCATGAGAGAACTCTACAACACTGAACTTCTCAGGACTCTCTTCAGAGCTGCCCCACCAGCACTAGACAGGGAAGCAGTTAAGTGCTTCTTCATCAGTAGAACCCCGAGTGCATACACTTGTTCCCTTTGGTAGTCAGGGTCTCAGGCCTGGCCATCATTGGTTGTGGGGGTTGGAGGAGGATGACAATGAGACTTATCAAAGATATATCGATCAGAGACTATCTTAGTCAGCTTGAGCTGCTATAACAAAATACCATAGGCTAGGTAGCTTAAACAATAGGCATTTATTTCTCACCATTCTGGAGGCTGGAGAGTCCAAGATCAAGGTTCAATTCCTGCAGATTCAATTCCTGGTGAAAGCCTGCTTCCTGATTTTCAGGTGGCCACCTTCTCAATGTGCCCTTATGAGAGGGGTGGGGGGAGGAGACTGACTGATTAGGAGAGAGACCACCCTAGTCTCTCTTCCTTTTCTTATAAGTAGACACCACTGCCATCATAGAGGCCACACCTTCAAGGCTTCATCTAAACTTAATTACCTCCCAAAGGCCCCACCTGCAAACCATAATATTGGAGGTTGGGACTTCAACCTATTAATTGGGAGGGAAGGGGAACATTTAGTCCATGACAGAGACCCAAATCAAGAAGATTGGTTAACCCAATGATAGCCAAGACCATTAAAGATTTCAAGAACAGATTTCTCCCAACAATAAATACATGACTTGCCTTGGCGATGGAATGGGGGGTGCAGGGAGGAATATAAGGACAGTAGAGCTGAGAGGATAGCACTTCCATAGATGACCAGAATCTCTGGCTTTGTGGAAGTTTTCAGACTCTGACTTTCCTGTGAATCTTGGCGCCATAGCCACTGCCTCCCTGCCTGGAGAGCCTGTGTGCCCATGTATACATATGACGGTAAAGATCTGCAAGGACACATGGATACATGCTAAAGCTCACACTTAATGTATCTGGGTTGTGGGAATGTGTGTTTGTATTTTATTTATTCTGTTGGTTACCTATCATTCCTTGAAAGTAGGTTTTTGATGCTGTAACTAATCATGCAATATTAGACCAGCCAATGCAATGTAGTACTGAGAATACTGATGACAGTAATAACTGTCGGGAATTATTTGATCTCAAAAGTTTCAAAACTTAGGATATCTTTCAAACCCAGAATGAGGGGAAACAGTGACTGCTCAATAAATTATAAGGTATAAAAAGAAAAGAAGATTATCTGGGAAATGCTGGTGCCAAACATATGATTATGTTGGAAAATATGGAAGTAAATGCCTATATTTTGTAAGTTTCATGTGTTTGTCTAACATAGTAAAACAAAACAAAAACACCCAAACAGCGTTTCAATGTTCTTCAGACTGAATGACTCCTGTTTCTTTAACTTTTACTTATGAGTCAACTTGAAATAAAAACAAAAGCTTTGGAAAGAGACCCATGGAACTTGAAGTCAAATCCCAACTTTATAGGTTTATGATGTTGTCAAGTTATTTCATCTCTTTGGATTTCAGTTTCATAAGCTATAAAATGACAGCTTGCTAGAGTACGTGTAGCATAGTTCTAGAAGTGGCCTGGCTAAAAACAAATACTGGCTTCTAACTTACTAGCTGTGGATCCTCAGGCAACCTCCTTACTTTCTCTGTGCCTTACTTTTCAAAGCTGTAAGATAAGGATAATAATAATATCAAACTAATGTGTTAATGAGGCTTAAATGAGTTAATGCTTATAAAGCCCTTGGAACTATATCCAGTACATAACAAGAGCTAAATAAAAATTAGCTTTTACTATTATTATGTGTTCAATTTTCTCTTTTAAAAAATAGCCTACCCCCCAACATATAAAAACATTTGAGAAATATTTTCTTCCATAAATCTCGCTACCAGAGGGAACTGAATCTTTTCAATACAAGCAACACACCACAGTTTTGCCTTTGACAGATGGATCCATTGAAAGTAAAAGGTAAACATTTAATGTAAATTCTTTTAATAGAAACTTTAACGAAGTTTAAAATTTAAATGATTTTCCATGGAACTGATGACCCTGAAATCCTTAGAGCATTTCTGCTGCCAAACAGAACAAAATATAAGTTTTTAAAGCACACAAAATAAATGCCTTAATTCTTGGGAAAGTTTTCTTTTACTTAATTTCCACGCTCCAATAATAAAGAGATATTGCTTCAGGAAAGAATAGAGAAGCCACAGGTCTATTATGTGTTGACATGTTTGTCAGAGCAGAATGCTATGTTGGAGATAACCCAGTGCAGGCCTGACTGGTTCTACTATCCGGAATGAAATGATGAGGAATGGGAGCCAATGCCATAAGGATGTCAAGGATTGAGCAATGAAGAGAAGCACTATTTTCAATCAAGGGTTTTTCTTCTTTTCTCTCTGCTCTATAGTCCTACCCCTGCCCCTATTCCTGATACGGTTTCCAAAATTGCATTCTCAATAAAAGCTTAGGTGAAAAACAAGAAAGAACTGAAATAACGTGTGAATTAGGTAAGCTGGTTGTTCATTCTTTCTTTCCTTTTCTTTTTTTACTGAATTTATTGGGGTGACATTGGTTAATAAAATTATGTAGGTTTCATGTGTACAATTCATCTGTATATTGTATTGTGTGTTCACCACCTCAAGTCAAGCGTCCTTCCATCACCATTTATTCCCATTTATACTCTCTTCTACCTCCTCCCACCCTCCTTCCCTCTGGTAATCACCATATTGTCTGTGTTTATGAATTTTGTTCTTTTTATTTATTTTTATTTTTTGCTTAATCCCTTCACTTTTTTCACCTGGGCCGCAACCCCTCTCCCTTCTGACATCTGTTAGCCTGTTCTCTATCTATGAGTCTGTTTCTATTTTATTTGTTAATTTAATTTGTTCATTAGATTACACATATGAGTGAAATCACATGGTACTTGTCTTTCTCTTACTAGCTTATTTCACCTAGCATAATACTCTCCAAGTCCATTCATGTTGTCACAAAGGGTAAGATTTCCTTCTCTTTTACAGCCAAGTAGTTCATTATATAAATGTACCATAGCTTTTTTATCCTCTCATCTACTGATGGACAGTTGGGCTGCTTCCAAATCTTGGCTATTGTAAATAATGCTGCAATGAACATAGGGGTGCATATATTTTTTTGAATTCGTGTTTCAGGTTTCTTTGGATATATTCCCAAAAGTGGAATGGCTGGTACTTAGGCAGTTCGATTTTTAATTTTTTGAGGAAACTCCATACTGCTTTCCACAGTGGCTGCACCAATCTGCATTCCCACCAACAGTACACAAGGTTGCCCTTTTATCCACATCCTCACCAACACTTGCAGTTTGTTGATTTACCGATGATAGCCATTCTGACAGGTATGAGATGATATCTCACTGTGGTTTAAATTTGCATTTCTCTGATGATTAGTGATATTGAACATCTTTTCATATGTCTATCAGCCATCTGTATGTCCTCTTTGGAGAAAGTGTCTATTCAGGTCCTTTGCCCATTTTTAAATTGGATTTTTTGGTGTTGAGTTCTATAATTTGTTTATAAATTTTGTATATTAATCCCTTATCAGATGTATCCTTGGTGGTTGTTCATTATTCTTGATGTGTTCCTTCAGCTGGCAAATCACAACAGCTGACTTGGGTCCATTGAAAGATTTAGGGATTTCTATGTGTGGCCACAAAGCAACATAAATGTCAAATTCAACAATTTGGTCAGGCTCACTAGGCTGCTTTGGGTACAGCTATACCCTAAGAAATATGTAAGAAGCCCAGAAAATACTTGGGAGAAAATCTCAAAGATTACTATTTAGTTGACAGATTGTTGTTGAATCCCCTGCTCAGGAACAGGACATCTCTCCATGTAGCATTAACTCAGATCTGATTCCAACTTAGATTATTGAATCCTTATCTTGAAATGTTAAGTTCAAGTCTAAATTTCAAGAATACAGATTAGATGTCTATGTTTACCAATTTGGGTTCTTGCTTCAATTGACATTTAATTAACTCATGATGTGTTCCACCCTCACCAGATGTACTTCCACCATAACTCAGACAAAATCACTTATTAACAGGGTAGAGCCAATGACAGCCAAAAAGGCAGGAAAAAGTTGGGAGTTCAGACTAAAAGGAGATAATTCATCAACATAAGTGGACACATTAAAGTCCTTGTTACATTTTCTCACGATTTATCCCATACAGAGTTAAAAGGAACCAATGCAAATATTTTGGCAAACTACTGAGAAGGTTGCAGGCTCAATCCCTGGTATGGGGCGTGCAAGAGGCAGCTGATCAATGTTTCTCTCTCTCTCTCCCTCTCCTTTCCTCTCTTTCTAAAAATAAAATTTAAAAATATTTTTTAAAAAGATATATGCACTCCGGCCTGTGTGGTTCAGTGGTTGAGTGACGACCCGTGTACCAAGAGGTCACCAGTTCAATTCCCAGTCAGGACACATGCCCAGGTTGTGGGCCCAATCCCCAGTGGGGGGAATGCAGGAGGTGGTCAATCGATGTTCTCTCTCATTGATGTTTCTATCTCTCTCTCCCTCTCACTTCCCCTCTCTCTAAAATCAATAAAGGAAAAAAAATGTTAAAAAAAAAAGATATATGAAGATATTTGCACTCTCATGTTTATTGTAGCATTATTCACAATAGCCAAGCTATGGAAACAACCCAAATGTTCACTGATGAATGAATGGATAAAGCAAAAGCCTTAAAAAATAAAGAAATCTTAACATGTATGACAACATGGATAAACCTATAGGTCAGTAATCTAACTGTAATAAGTCAGACACAGAAAGACAGATACTGCAAGATCTCACATATATGTGGGATCTAAAAGTCATATTTACAGAAGTAGAATGGTGGTTACCAGGAGCTCAGGGGAGGGGAGAATGGGAAGATGTTGATTAAAGGGTGCAAAGTTTTAGTTATGAAAGATGAACACATTCTGACACCCTAATATACAACAATGTGAACACAGTTAACTACATTGTATTATACACTTGAAATTTTCACCACAAAGAGGTGGGGGAGAAAGAGAAAAAGACAGAGAGAGAGAGAGAGAGAGAGAGAGAGGGGGGAAATGGTAACTATATAAGGTGATAGATATGTTAATTAGCTTGATTGTGGCAATTATTTCACAATGTATACGAAGGTCACAACATCAAATTGTAAAACATGGTGACTTCTGGTCAAGATGGCGGCATAGGTAAATGCGGTACTCACTTCCTCCCACAACTACATCAAAATTACAACTAAACTACAGAACAACCATCATTCAGAACCACCTGAAATCTGGCTGAATGGAAGTCCTACAACAAGGGAATTAAATAATGATGAAATAAATAAAAGGACTTTCAAAGTGAGAGGTAACAAGCATTTACTTGAAATCAATAAGAATAGCTATATGGGAACACTACTTTGAAAGGCCTTCTACTTTTAGGTTAACTATACACAGTGCCATTCAGTAGTAAACAGTTATGTTTAGGGTTGGTGTATAGTGAACAAGATCTATGAGTTTAATATTGGAGAATGTAAAGCATTCTGTAAGTGACGGCATTTGTAATTGCAGGGTAGGAAAAACCTTTTCTCTATTCTCCTAGGCTTCATAGTTGGGTCTATGAAATAAACTGACACAACTTGCCGACTAACAGGAGAAAAATATACAAATTTATTAATTTTTAATATTATGTACATAGGGGCATCACAGGAAAACAGAAGTAAATATTCAAAAAAGGGTGAGATAAAGGGAAAGAGTGAGGGAATGTAGACAATTTAGGAAAGAGTAATGATTTTTTTTTTTAAGTTGAATGGACCATTAGGCGAATAGATGGGAGATATGACACATTGTGACAGTTTTTCTGGTTGTCACTTCTATTATCCTCCCCTGTGATAAGAGTTAATCCTCCCTGGCTGCTGAGACTGCCAGGAAGGCAATTTATGACAGCTGCGTTCCTTTCAGAAGACTCGTCCTTAGGCAGATAAAGGGAGTTCAGAGAAAGCCTCTCTGCATTTGCTGTTTTTCAAGTACTTACAGCTCAGAAGCAGCCTATTTTAGGGTGTCATGTCCTGAACTCCATCATAATCATCTGGGAACCTGTGGACAGTGTGCGAAGGAGATTCCACAGCTGGGTTTGTAACATCTATTCTGGCTTAGTACATCTCCTTCTACTGCAGGATGAGAGCAGGTGTAAGAGTGAGGTGGGGACCACACCGAAGTGCAGTTTAAAGAAGCCCCTTAGTTCTGGCTCACTGCCCTCCCATCACTGTGCTAATACACATGTGTCTTTTGTGACAAAAAGGGGGGTTCTGTAATAAAACTGATGAGTCCAGTGATGGAAAGTAGCCTCACAGTTTCATCTGACCATAAATTCCTATCTGGGCAGGTCATGGTGGGTAGTCATACCCCAGGCATATACTGTATTTTAGTAAAAAGTTTATCTTTGCCTTAAGTGAGCCCCGCCCCTGTTCTTGTGCATCTAGGTTAACATACCTTTACAGTGCCAGAGGAATCCTCCTTTTCAGACCGTTTGGAAACGACCACTCTTGAGAAAGCACATAATGCTGTGAACTGTTTTGTGATCCAATCCCAGCCTTGCTTTCTCCCGCATCCACATAGCCTTCCTCACATTCCCTCTGTAATTCCAAATGCACAAAGGAAACTGCAAAACTCACTCACACGAGAGCATTTGAGATCTTGCTTCCCAGCAACTGTTCTCAGTTTGGGCTCAAGTAAATTCATAAAAATGTTCCAAAGAATTTCTTTTAAGTTATAAAATATCCCCCAAGCCCCATGATAATTGTGAAACAATAGTCAGCCCCAATTATGCTAGTGTAGCATATTCTTATGTCCTGGTTTCAAACTTTTTAGCTCACAACCCTCTAAAAGACTTGAAAAATTATGTACTTCACATTTTTAAGTGTACTTTTTTTATTACAGGTTTTTAAATTGTATTTATTATTACTAGAAAAGAAATTTAGTCCTGGCCGGTTTGGCACAGTGGGTAGAACGTCGGCCTGCAGAACAAAGAGTCACAGGTTCAATTCCAGTGAAGGGCACATACCTCAGTTGCGTTCAGTCCCTGCTCTGGTCAGGGTCTTGTGGGAGGCAACCAGCTGATGTGTCTCTCTCACATCAATGTCTCTCTCTCTCTCTCTCTCTCTCTCTCTCTCTCTCTCTCTCTCTCTCTCTCTCTCCTTCACATTCTGTCTGAAGATAAGTGAAAAAATATCCTCAGGTGAGGATTAAAAAAGAAAAGAAATTTATACACTTTATGAAATAAAATAAATGAGGTCTGACTAATTGGAATAAATATTTCATAATATAACTTGATAAATAGGTTTAATTCTCTCATTAAATAAAGAGTAGCTGATCTGTAAACACATCTCAGAAAGAACAATTGCCTGTGTCAAGAATCAACATTAGTTTCCTGACTCTAAAAGACTGTTGGACATTTAGCATGATACATTTGACTAGTTCTTCATACTTTTCAAAGTACTCTTATCTCTCCTGATAGGCTTTATCTCTTAACTATCATTTGGTGGGAGAACCACTACTCTTTTTTTAATAATTTTTTTATTTTTAATTACAGTAGACATACAATATTACATTAGTTTCAGGTATAGAGCACATTTGTTTGTGTTCTGCTAAGCCTCACCTGCGGATATCTCTTCCACTAATTTTAAGAGAAAGTGGAAGGGAGAGAGGAAGAGAAAGAGAGAGAAACATGGATGTGAGAGAGACATATCCATTGGTTGCCTTCCGCACATGCCCCAAACAGGGCTGGAATTGAACCTGCAACCCAGGTACGTCCCCTGGACTGGGAATCAAACCAGCGACCCTTTGTTTTGCAGGCCAACACTCTAACCACTGACCCACACTGGCCAGGGCTAATTTATCATTATTATTGAAAGTATTTACAGATGTCCTCCTTTTTTCCCCTGTTGACACCCTCCTCCCTGCTCCTGTCACCCCACCCCATCTTCACCACACAATTGTCTGTGTCCACTGGTTATGCATATATGCATATAAATTCTTTGGTTTCTCTCTTCCCACCTCCCCCCACCCTCCTTCCTTCTGAGGTTTGTCAGTCTGTTCCCTACTTCCATGTCTATGAATCTATTTTGTTAGTCAGCTTATTTTGTTCATTATATTCCACAAATAAGTGAGATCATGTGATACTTCTCTTTCTCTGACTGGCTTATTTTGCTTAGCATAATACTCTCTAGGTCCCTCCACACCATCTCAAAGGGTAAGAAATCTTTTTTTTTACAGCTGTATAGTATTCCATTGTGTAAATGTACAACAGTTTTTTTAACCACTCATCTACTGATGGACACTTGAGCTGTTTCCAGATCTTAGCTATTGTAAATAGCACTACTATGAACATAGGGGTGCATATATTCTTTTTTTTTTTAACAGCTTAATTTCATTTATTTATTTTTAATTGAATTTATTGGGGTGACACTGGTTAACAAAATTATATAGGTTTCAGGTGCACAATTCCACAACACATCATCTGTACCCCAAGTCAAATCTCTTTCCATCGCCATTTATCCTCCTATACCCTCCCCCACCTCTCCCCACCTCTTTAAATGCATTGATGAGAGAAACATTGATTTGTTGTTCCACTTATTTATACATTGATTGATTCTTTTTTTCTTTATTGATTTTATTATTATTATTATTATTATTATTATTATTTTTAACTTATCTTTATTGTTGAACGTATTACAGATATTCCTCATTTTCCCCTCATTGCCCCCCTCCTCCCCATTCCCGACCCCTTCCTGCCTTTCCCCACACTGTTGTCTGTGACCATTGGTTATGCATATATACATATAAGTTCTTTGGTTTATTTCTTCCCACCACCAACCCCCCTTCCCTTTGAGGTTTGTCAGTCTAACAACCAATTTGTACTTCTTAATACCTTCACCTTTTTCACCCCTCCCCCCAGCCCCCACCCATCTGGTAACCAAAAAAAGTTATCTGTATCTATGAGAATGTTTCTGTTCTGCTTGTTCATTTTGTTTGTAGATTCAATTGTTGATAGATATGTATTTATTGCCATTTTGTTTATTCATTTTTTTTTTATCTTTTCTTCAACATTTCATATAATAATGGTTTGGTGGTGATGAACTCCTTTAGTTTTTCCTTGTCTGGGAAACTCTTTATATGGCCATCGATTCTAAATGACAGCTTTAGAGGATAGAGTAATCTTGGTTGTAGGTTCTTGTTTTTCATCACTCTGAATATTTCTTGCCACTCCCTTCTGGCCTGCAAAGTTTCTTTTGAGAAATCAGCTGACAGTCTTATGGGAACTCCCTTGTAGGTAACTAACTGCTTTTCTCTTGCTGCTTTTAAGATTCTCTCTTTGTCTTGAACCTTTTGCATTTTGATGATGATGTGTCTTGGTGTGGGCCTCCTGGGGTTCATCTTGTTGGGACTCTCTGAGCTTCCTGGACTTGTATGTCTGTTTCCTTCACCAAGTTAGGGAAGTTTTCTGCCATTATTGTTTCAAATAGGTTTTCGATTTCTTGTTCTCTCTCTTCTCCTTCTGGCACCCCCAAGATGCGAATGTTGGCACACTTGAAGTTGTCCCAGAGGCTCCTTACACTATCCTCATTTTTTTTTGGATTCTTTTTTCTTTTTGCTGTTCTGATTGGGTGTTTTTTGCTTCCTTATTTTCCGAATTGATGGTTTGCTTCTTGGCTTTACCTACCTTACTATTGAATCTGTGCAAACTATTCTTTATTTCAGTTAGTGCTTCCTTCATTTCTGACTGGTCCTTTTTTATGCTCTTGAGGCCCTCACTAAGTTCACTGAGGTTCTCACTAAGTCCATTGAGCATCCTTATAAGCAGCGTTTTGAACTCAGCATCTGTTAGGTTGCTTAACTCCATTTCACTTAGTTCTTTTCCTGGAGTTTTGTTCTGTTTTTCATTTGGGACCTGTTTCTTTGTCTCCTCATTTTGGCTGCCTCCCTGTGTTTGTTTCTGTGTATTACTTAGTGAGAGGTATGGGGCTAGCTGAGACCAGATGCTGCTTGTTTGAAAGAATTTAGGAAAAGTTGAAGCAGGCTCCAAGACAGGTCAATCCTATGGTAAAGCAACTGGAAACAGCTTGGGTGGGCCTGAAAGTTGGGTGGGGCGGGGCCTCAGGGAATCACCAGGGCGGAGCAAACAATGTGAGCCAGGTTGCTGGAGTCCTAGATATGGTGGCGTCTGCCATCCCAGGGAAGGGCTCACCAAAGGAACAAAAGCCTCTGACAGCACGTCTGTCCAGGAGAATGCTGCCTCTCCAGCCCTCGCTCCAATGCCAAACAGCTCAGTTCTTCCCCATATGACTCTGGTGCCTTTCAGGCTGCCTCCCCCACGCTGGAGCCTGGAGGGAGCGAGTCCGAGTAAGTCCGTGCGCAGGCCCTTTAAGAGGAGCTGCCAGGGAGCTCGGCCGCCTCAGCCCAGTTCCCGCTGGTTTTTCCAGCCAGAAGTTATGGGGATTCTCTTCCTGGCACTGAAATCCTGAGCTGGGCGCCTGGTGTGGGACAGGGACCCCTCACTCCTCAGGGAGGACCTTCCCAGCTGAGGTATCCTCCTGATTTTTATCCGCCACACGTGGGTGTGGGACCAGCCCGTCGCGCCTCCGCCCTCCTACCAGTCTCCATGCGGCTGCTTCTTTAATTTCGTAGTTGTAGGACCTCTGTTCAGCTTGATTTCAGGCGGTTTTGAGTGATGGTTGTTCTGTAGTTTAGTTGTAACTTTGATGTGGTTGTGGGAGGACGCGATACCGCGTTTACCTACACCGCCATCTTGACCGGAAGTCCATATATTCTTTCTGATTGTTGTGTCAGGCTTCTTAGGATACATTTCTAGAAGTGGGATCACTGGGTCAAATGGCAGTTCAATTTTTAATTTTTTGAAGAAACACCGTATTATTTTCCATAGTGGCTGCACCAGTCTGTGTTCCCACCAGCAATGTACTAGAGTCCCCTTTTCTCCACACCCTCTCTAGCACTTGTTGTATGATGGTTTGTTGATGACGGCCATTCTGGCAGGTGTGAGGTGATAGTTGTTTTAATTTTCATCTCTCTGATAATTAATGATGTTGAGCATTTTTTCATATGTCTCTTGGCCATTTTCATGTCCTGTTTGGAAACGTGTCTATTCAGGTCCTCTGCCAATTTTTAATTGGATTGTTTGTATTCCTTTTGTTGAGTTATATGGCCTGAAGTGTTTTCTATTGAGAGATCTGCTGACAGTCTAATGGGAGCTCCCCTGTAGTTAGTAACTTTCTGTCTCTCCCTTGCTGCCTTTAAGATTCTTTCTTTGTCTTTAACATTTGCCATTTTGATTATGATGTGTCTCGATGTGAGTCTTTTGGGATTCATCTTGATTAGGACTTTCTGTGTTTCTAGGACTTGTGTGACTTTTTCCTTCACCAGGTTAGGGAAGTTTTCTGTCATTATTTCTTCAAACAGGTTCTCTATTCCTTTCTCCAATTCTTCTTCTTCTGGTAACACTATGATGTGCATGTTTCAATTATCCCAAAGCTCCCTAAACTCTCCTAATATGCTATTGAATCTTTCCAGCTTATTCTTTATTTCAGCTATGTCATTCTTCATTTTCACTTGATCTTTATTCATAGTTTCTACCTCTTTTTTCATGCTGATGTAGTTTCCACTGAGTTCTTTATAATTCTCATTGAGTTGCTTGTAATTCTCACTAAGTTGTTTGAGAACCTATAACCATTATTTTGAATTCTTTATCTGATAAACTGTTTGCTTCCATTTTATTTAATTCCTTTTCTGGCGATTCCTCCTTTTCTTTCATTTGGGGATTGTTTCTTTGTCTTACTATTTAATTGGTCAATGGTCCAGGGCCATGTGAGGTGGGCCAGATTGTGAGAGCAGGTGGGTGCATCCAAGGGCATCAGGTCAGGGCAGGTCGTGCACACAGGATCCCAGATCTAGTCCAGTCATCCAGGAGCATTTGCGGCTCTTAACAGCAGCACAGGTAGGGCCAGCAGTTCACAGTGAGACAGGCAGCTACTGTGGCAGGTCTAGCAGCTATTGTTGACAGCAGCTGTGGCAGTGGGTCCACTGGCTCTCTGCTTGTGACGGGACCTGTGGGAGCTGCTGCTGAGGAAGAGGTGGTGGGGCTGGTCAAGCATCTGCTGTTTCCTGAAGCCTCCTCCAAGGAGGACCCTGTGATTCCTCCAAAATGGTCTGTTCTCTGATCCTGCTGGGAGAAGCGCCCGATGGGGGCTTTACTTCTGCAGCTGGCAGCACCCCCCACCCTGAGCACCCAAATGGCCCACCCTGAGTTTCCCCACCAACATGTAGATGCCCACTCATACCCTCAATCTTACTCTGGTCCCACCTGCCACCATGTTTGATGTTCCTCTGCCCATTTTTTAATTGGATTGTTTGTAGGTTTTTTGGTGTTAAATTGTATGTGTTCTTTTTAAAAAAAATTAAATATTAACCCCTTATCAGATGTATCATTGGAGACTATCTTCTCCCATTCAATGGATTGTCTTTTTGTTGTGTTGATGGTTTCCTTTGCTGTGCAAAAACTTTTTAGTTTGATGTAGTCC
This sequence comes from Tadarida brasiliensis, assembly GCA_030848825.1. Classification (NCBI taxonomy): domain Eukaryota; kingdom Metazoa; phylum Chordata; class Mammalia; order Chiroptera; family Molossidae; genus Tadarida; species Tadarida brasiliensis. The sequence continues at coordinate 79,386,277 of CM061260.1, forward strand.
CATTTGTTCATTTTTTCTTTAGTTTTCCTTGCTCCAGGAGACATATCCAAAAAAAAAAAAAAATTACTAAGAGTGATGTAAGACAGTTTACTGCTTATTGTTTCTTCTTGGAGTTTTATGGTTTGGGGTCTTACACTTAAGTCTAATTCATTTTTAGTTTATTCTTGTATGTGATATAAGAAAGTGATCCAGTTTCATTATTTTGCATGTGTGTGTCCAGTTTTCCAAACACCATTTATTAAAGGGACTGTCTATACCCCAACATATATCCTTGCCTCTTTTGTCCTAGGTTAACTGACCATACAGGTGTGGGTTTATTTCTGAGTTCTCTATTCTGTTCCTCTAATCTATTATCTGTTTTTATTCCAGTACCACGCTGTTTTAATTGCTATAGTCTTGGAGTATAGTTTGATATCAGGTAGCGTGATACCTCCAACTAAGTGCTCCATTCTCAAGATTTCTTTGGCTATTTGAGGGTCTTTGGAGAACCACTACTCTTGAGTTTCAATGGCCTTTATAGAGACATCAAAAGGAAGATGGCTGAAAATAAGTTGTCCTAAAGTAGACGCACCTGCTTCTCAAAATTTTCCCATACATTTCGACTTTCTAGGTTTAATTCAGCCCACCACTGAGAACCCTCATCTTTCAGGGAACTTATCCAGTTCTTGGGAAAAGGGAAGGATATAATTTCCCACATGGTCAATGAACAGAAAGCAATATTAGTGTATTTACAGTTTGTTTCAAAAGCAGAAAGAGAAAAACCAAGATATTTTTTAAGTACTGTAACTGTTCCATAAGATCACTGATTCTTGGGTTGTAGAGGAAATATTGACAGAATCTGAAACTTAATTGATTTTTATCAAAAGATTATGCAGATGCAGATGGCACTCTCGGTCCCAGGGAGCACATCATGCCTTCCCCTCCTTCTTCCCCTCCCCCTCCCTTTCCCCTTCCCCTCACGCAAGTTAGAAAAAGAAGATTATGCAGATAACTTAAAAACTGTTAGGCAATATTTACACCCACTAATTCTCCTAAACCAATCCCGGAAATTTACCTTTGCATTATCAGTGAAGGAAATGTCACAGAATTCTTGAGCTAGAAATATTTTGAAAATATCTAGCTCACTACTTTATTTTCAGGTGGCAAGAAAATGTGAAAATATGAGACGTCGTTTATAACATCTTTTAAAATCCATTATTGTATTATGATTGTAAATAAATGAAAACAAATGGTGTATCTTGCAGAAAGGAAATGGAAAACAAAAGAATCTCTTCTGGTGCACTCTTCCTGCTAAAGTAGAAATTAAGGGTATTTTTTTCCACAGCCAGGTTGCAAAGTGCTGGTACAGCAGAAACTCTTTGTTGTACAAACGCTAGGACACAGTATTTACCATAAAAGGTTAACTGTGATGTATTAGGATTTTGTTGCTCAACTAGATAAAATTATTACATTCTAAGGAGTCTGTGAGTAGTTTAATTAGTTTAGAGCCCAAGTCAATAAAACCAATAAATTCAACCCCCACCCCCCTTGTTCAGCTACTTAGGCACTATCCCACAGCTAAAGCCCGCTCCCCTTGACCAGTCTTTTCAAGAATGAATATTAGGAAAAAAAAAAAAAAAAGAATGAGTATTAGGGTTAAAAAATTAACTCAGTAAGCAAGTACAGATTATGCAAAAGAAACTCATTCACCATGGCTGGAAAAGCATCTGAAAGCTGAAAAGGGAAGGACATAGTAAATGACAGAGTCACAGAACAGTAGGTTTGGAAGGGACCTTAAAGATGATCTAATAGAAGCCTTCAATTGACATATAACAAAGCTTAGAACCAGATAATGTAAATAATTTGTTCAAGGTAAGTGAGTAGCAGGGCTTGAAATAAAACTTCTGGTCATTCTGAGTATTATGTTCTTCAATTGTAAAATACTTATGCTCACCTCATTGGGTGGTTGTGAAATTTAAATGAAGTAACATAGATGAATGCACTATTTTAAAGTTATGGAAACATTGCAACAAAATGTAAGGCAGTATTATTCAAGAGAGGCATAGGATCTTGTAAAGAGAACCTGAATTAAGTCCTAGTTTAACCATTTATAGGATGACTTTGGTAAGTCCCTTCACATCTCTAAGACTGAGCTTTTTTTTTTTTTTTTTTTTCATTTATCTTTAGATAGAGTGGAAGAGAGAGAGACACATCAATTGGTTGCCTCCCACATGACCCCAACCAGGGCCAGGGATGAACTGCATCCGAGGTACGTGCCCTGGACCAGAATCGAACTCGAGATTCATTGATCCACGGGTTGATGCTCTACTGCTGAGCCAAACCGGCCAGGGCAAGCTGAGCTTGTTTATCTTCAAAAAAGAAAATAATGAACTACTCTGCTAACCTTATATAGTGGCAAGGATCAAATGAGGCAGATAATTCCTGGTAAAGGTCATACTAAAGTATAAAGTACGATGGCAGTGAACCACAAATATAACAGATGTTCCATGTGGCCTAATCTATGCACAGTATTCCAAAGAAACAGCACTCCAACAAAAATACATACATATGCACATGTGTACACGCATTTGTTATTGTCTGCTTTATTTTATTCCATTTTAACCATCCTAGTGGATGAGAAGTGGTATCTCAATGTGGTTTTGTTTTGCTTTGCATTTCCCTAATCACTAATGATATCGAGTTTTTTCATGTGTTTACTGACCATTTGTATGTCATTTGGAGAAATATCTATTCAACTCCTTTCCTCATAAATTGGATTACTTACCTTTTCATTGTTAGTTGTAAAAGTACTTTATATGTACTAGATACAAATTCCTTATCAGAAATATGATTTGCAAATATTTTCTCCCATTCCACTGGTTGTCTTACTACTTTCTTGATGGTATCATTTGAAGCACAAAAGTTTTAAATTTGATCAAGTTTCAAATTATGTTTTTTTATTCTGTAGCTTGTGCTTTTAGTGTCTTTTTTTATTTTTTATTTTGCACTCATTTAAATATATGTACATAATGCAAAGGGGTTGAAAACTAGTCCAGGGACCAGTGACTACCTGCTCCAAAGCAGTCCTAGCCACACTCGATCTTGGCTGGACATTAGGGACAGTTCAGGACTCTATGTGAATTCATTGATTTCTATGCTCTCCCATCATCCCACCCCACCACTCCCACCATATTCCACACCTAGTTTTTGCCAAAGTTCCTTTTGGAAGATTCCAACATTATCACAACTGAACTAAAAGGAAAAAGGCTACCTCTCTCCCAAGATATGTTGGGAAACCAGTATGTTCTCAATGATCAAATGTATTTATGGCACACCTTAAACTAAAAAGTTCAGGAGAGCCAGTCTAGAAAGTATGGACCCACAAGGGGAAGAACTGGGTAGAATCATGACTGTTCTTCTCTTTTTGGATGGGTACCAAAATTGCGTGAAGAGATAACATCTAAAAGCCTGACAGAAGAGTCAGAAAAGTACAAACATGGCTTCTACAGTAAGGAAAGATGAAAATATATATAAGATGAGAACAGGTTATGTTAGTGTCACTACCTGGTGGTAGTCTGTCAGATTACATAATCTCTGAGCAAGACCACAGTCTATAAAGTTGATATGCATACATTTTTAGTGAGTCAGTCCCATTAAAAATCAGTTGGTTCACAATGGAATTCTACTCTGCTGCAAAAGGAAGAAAATTTTACCCTTTGTGACAGCATGGATAGACCTGATAGACCTGTAGAACATTATATAAGCTAAGTGAAATAAGCCACTCAGAGAAAAACAAGTACCATATGATTTCACTCATATGTGGAATTTAACGAACAAACTGAACTACCAAGGAAAATAGAGACAGACTCATAGACAGAGAGCAGCAGACAGTTCGGGGCGGGGGGGCTATTGGGGAGGATGGAGGGATTGAGTGAAAAAAGAAAAAAGAAAGAAAGAGAACTCATGGACATGGACAACAGGGTGGTGATGGGGGGTACAGGTGGAAAAGGGCATAGAGGAGATAAATGTGATGGAAAAATAAAGTAAAATAAAATTAAAAAGCTTCAGTGGATTTTTTTCTAACTTTTGCATGTATACACACACATTCCTATGGATCAAATTACCACTGCAATTATGAGATTGAAATACTCTTTTTACAAATGCATATCTATGTTTAGTTCTTTCTCTAAACACAGTGAATTCTCCCATAACACAAAATAACCCCACATTTTGAGGGTTTTTGTGTTGTAAAGTTATACTACATTTAACTTTTCAAGTGAATAGTTTCAAATTGTATTTTCAACTGGGAGCATGGATCAGTGGTTAAAAACAGGAAGTTTGATGAGTAAACTTGAAACCAGTGAAAATACAGAAGATAATGAGGGAAATTCAGAAAAACCTGAAATTGTCCACAGATGTGACAGTTATGGAGTGGTTCCTAAGTTCTCCCACATGAACCTGGTAGTGGAAAGCATAATTGCAATATCCTGCCAAACAAGCAGCAAATCAACAGAAGGCCATCAGAGGCTATTCTCATTAATTTAAAGTGTTTTTCTCAGCAGAGTAAGTTTTGGAGAGTTAAATCAGGAGAGTTAAGTTTTGTGACCTTTGTTCAAAAAATCCTAGAATGGCCCTGGCCAGTGTGGTTCAGTTGGTTGGACATCTTCCCATGAACCAAAAGGTTGCTGGTTCAATTCCCAGTCAGGGCACATGCCCGGGTTGCAGGCTCAATCCCCAGTAGGGGGCATGCAGAAGGCAGCCAATCGATGTATCTCTCACATGTGGATGTTTTTCTCTCCCTCTCTTCCTCTCTCTTTCTTAAAAAAAAAAAAAAAAAGACTTCCTAGAACAATAATTGTAGCAGAATTTTTTAAAAACCAATCATGCAAATTTTAAGGAAGAGCACCCGAATTCAATGAAGAGCACAATAAAAAGGTTAAGTAGAAATTACTTGAAGTTCCCCTCAAAAACAATGTTAGAACCCCCTTAAAAAGCAAAGCCTGTATACTAGTAGAAACTAGAATGATAGCAAGTGAAAAAGTAGCATCTTCAATAACTCATTTTTAAGGCTCAAAATGTATAAACAACTCTTTGGGAAAATTAAGTTAATTAGACATTTTTGTACTTGCATTGAATTAAAACATCAATATTAATAATTGACCATTTTCTCAGTCTTTTTTATGATGGTGCATTTGGTGGTAAAATGATGAGTAAATACGTTTTCAGTGAGTTATTGGCATGTGTTTAAATCTAACACAAATCTGTGGGGGCTGACAGTCATGGCCTGAGACACTGCAAACCCTGAAGGCCCAAAAATTTCTGCAAAATTCACCAAAAGCACACTTTCTGAGAGCTTTCTTCTGATTTTCAAAATGTGTTCAATGGAACTGTTTATATTCTATATTACCTTAAAAGTTTGTTCTACTCTTCTTTTTCTACAGGTTCACGATAAAATGGAATTTTTTTCAACCACATAGATATATATGCTGTCTTAAACTAGAAGAAAGGCCTGGTCAGGGATAGACTGCTACTTTTCATATTAAAGAACTTTTAAAAATCATATATAATTTAGCTGCTCAAAGACCTCCTGGGAATACATCGAGTTCTCACATAATGATGTAAGGTTATGAAACAAATTGTTTCTGGAAGGGTAAGATATGACTGTTACCATATCTCAGCCAAGACAAGTCGATTTGTCCTGGTGTGACTGAGTGATCTGGCAAACCCAGGCATTTTCTGAGGTTCTTGCCTTCCTCTTGGATCTCAGCCTTAGAGAAGTTATATCACCTTAGAGAAGACTGGGAAAAGTTCGTTCACAAACTGCAGTCCACAGATTACAGGCCTTTATTGAGCACCATGAGATGCTCAGTACTTACAGTCCCAAAACCTTAGACTCCCCTCCATGTCCTTAGGCTGCTTTATCTCTGCTTATGCCAAAGTGATGAGTGACTTTACACAGTGAGAACAAGGAGACCAGGATCATATCAGCCTGCCTCACCCATGCCGGGATTTGAGCTGCTCCCGGGATGACTTTTCAGGACACTCTCATTTCCTTTCTTTGCCACATCTGATTTATACCAGGGCGTTTTTTCTATTTTCAAATACAGGGCAGTTTGCCAGCATATCTTCTGTCTGGAACACTAATCATTATGCTCAGCCAAGAATTAGAGTGGGATTAGAATAGAGACTGCTTTCAACCCCCCACCCCCACCCCCACCCCAACGCTGTCAGCATAATCCTAGTTGCTGCTGCTTTTCTTAGGACTCTTACTTTTCATTTCCTACTTTTCTGACCCAATCAGAAAATAGTTACCTCATTCCCCAAATGACTGCCTTTCTTTTTTCTCTTTATTATCATTCCTCTTTTCTCTTTCACCTCTCATAAACAGTGGTTGTTGTACATAAGGCACTCACTTTACAAATGAGTCAGTATATCAAGTGATATTTCTTTAATTAAGCCAAAATGTATTGAGGGTCTACTATACTAGTTACTTCAAAAAAACAGATATATTCATTAGACAGTCTCCAAAAGTTATTGTCTCTGGAGGGAGGATGGGTAAGTGTGAACAGTAAATAAATAACCACTTAAACGGGGAACAATGTGAGGATGATAAGTGCGAAGTCCTTGTGGGGTCAAAGGAGAAAGAAGTTCCAAGTGTTTGGGTAATCGGGGAAAGCAAAGCATCATGGCAGACAGAGACTACGAAGCTATTATCCAGACCCAGCTGGAAAGGAAACAGAACCGAAAAGTAAGGACATGTTAAAGGAAGACAGTGGTACCACTTGGCCATCATACAGGCCATGTGTAGGAAAATTTTGACACATAAGTCTCTGAAGATAACTTGGACTGTATGTTCTCCTACTTCATTTTCTGGGAAATAATGAAGTCACGAAGGTTTCTCAGCAGGGCAGTGGCCTAGTCCAAGAATGCCTCAGGAAGGCGAACCAGCCAGGGGTGTGCAGGGTCAACCCAAACCTCCAGGACAGGAGCAAGGGCCATGTAGGAGCCATACCAATTGCCCAGACAGGAGACAATGCAGATGTGGACTGAGAAAGCAATGAGGAAAGGAAAGAAGGAGAAAAAACATGTGATGAACACCTGCATGTCAGGAACAGCATGAAGTACCTTGATAAATATTTTTCCATTTAAAGAAAAAGAAAAGGGGTATGAGAGATATAACCAGGGTCATGGAAAAGAAGGGGATTGCTATTTATTAAGAAGTAAGTATAGCCCTGGCTGGTTTGGCTCAGCGGTTAGAGCGTCGGCCTGCGGTCCAGAGAGACCCGGGTTCGGTTCCCGCTAAGGGCGTGTACCTCATTTGCAGTTTGTCCCCGGCCCTGGTTGGTCGTGCGGGAGGCAGCCACTCGATGTGTCCCTTTCACGTCGATGTTTCTCTCTCTCTCTCTCTTCCTCTCTCTCCCTCCCACTTTATCTGAACAGAAAATGGAAAAATGTCCTCGGGTGAGGATTAAAAAAAAAGAAGTAAGTATAAAATGTGCAGCTGTCATCCAATCCTCTCAATTGGCCACATAGAGAATGTTCTTTTCCCCATTGCATAGATAAGGAAACCAAGACTCCATGAACTGAAGTAATTTGCTCAAGGCCAAGAAGGTAGTAAGTAACATAACCATGATCTGAATCCAGACATATCTGATTCCAAAATAGATGTTCTTCCCACCTAGGTTCCATAAAGCCTACAGAATCTTCAATATTCAACAATTTATTAGGCACAGAGCATGAGCAGTGAGCAACAATATAAAAATTATTTGTGAGTTTTGAAAGATGACTCCTTCATAGTGGTGTCATTAATAAAAACAAAATAAAGACAATCCGAGTTTAGTGTTTGGTAAGTATATGTTAATGAGTTTACTTTTAAATAGCATGCTGAGTTTGAAATCCTGGCATATTAGCCAAATAAGACAATCCTAGCAACAGTTGGAAGTTGCTAGATTTTGGAATCATCAGGAGAGAAATTTGAGATGAAAGGAAGAGAGATGGAAGGGAAAGCAAAGTGAGTGGATGAAGAGTTACCAGAAGCAAAGAATGTGGAGAAGAGAATATCTTCATTGTGGAGTAGAAGAAGGAAGAAAAAGCAGCTAGTTAGTGAAGGAGTGGAAGGGAAATTCTCGGAAAAATAAAAGAACTATCCGAGTGTGGCATCACAGAGGCCATAGGAGAGAGTTTCAGTAAGTGAAATTCCCACAGAGAACACAAGGTGAGTGAGGACTGAGAACAACTTCATAGATTTTTTGGATGTGAAATTCCTGATGACTTCCCAGAAGGTGGTTTCACAAAGGGGTAGAGGTGGAAACCATATTAAGGGGGTTAAGCAGTGAATGCGTGAGTAAGAAGCGAAAGCAGAATTTGTACTCTTTGAGAAGAAGCTTGGTGGTGAACAGGACAGAGATAAGTAGTGGTCTGCTGGAGTAACACGATCAGAGGAGGGTTATTTTAGAGTAGGGAGGGCCCTGACCATATTTGTGGGCAGAGGAGGAAATATTAAAGATGAAAGAAAAATAGGACTTGAAGGATGAAGTAAAACCAAGAGGAGATAAGCAGTAACAGAATCAAGAGCAGTGTTCTTGGCAAGAAAAAGCACAGGTAGCTTCTTCTAAGGTAGAGAAAAGGACCAGAGGATTACCTTTCAGGAGATACTGAGAGAGTTCACATGTATTGGCCTCACTCTCCGTAATACATAAAGCAAATAGCCAAATAAGACAGAGGAAAGAGGCTTTTCCCAAAAAGTTTGGAGTTCATATTCTAAAAGGAAGAGAAATGTCTACGTAGGCCAGAAATTCAGTTCTGAAAAGTTACTAAACTTCAACAATTTCTTTGGCTAGTTTCTATAGAATCTTTTCCATTTTTCCAGGATCTAAAATTGTTCTTCTCTAAAAAGTACATTATCTCTCCCCTTGAACTGTGTGGTTATAATTTGGCCAATGAAAACAGTCCTTCTGGTTGTCAGAAATGAAGCAACTCTCTGGACTCTCCTGTGTGCTCTTTTGAGAAGTTTCAAGATATTTACTTCAGTATAGTTTGCAAAAGGATGTGCTGATCTCAATGCTTATTTTCTTTCCTTTTTTAAAATGTTTAAATTTTTTAATTTACTGATTGATTTTAGAGAGAGAGAAAGAAGGAGGGGGAGAGAGAGAGGGAAACATAGATTTTGCTGTTCCACCTATTCATGCATTCACTGGTTGATTCTTGTATGTGCCCTGGTTGAACCCCCAACCTTGGTACATCAAGACGATGCTCTAACCAACTGAGCCACCTGGCCCAGGTTCAATGTTTATTTTTGCTAGCTATCAATTACATAGTGATTTTGGTTAGTGTAGAAGTAAAAAATGCCATCTCTTAGCAAAACATTAATATTTTACATGGATTAGCCACAGAACTTTAAAATAAACTCAGTTACTGGAGCTATTTTCCTACCTCTTTCCACTCTCACATTGAAGAACTAAGAGCTCACATTCATTGATTTGGTACTCCATGTGGATTGCATGATGTACATGAATGATATTTAGTTATCATAATAACCTTATAGTGTATTATTATTATTATTCCCATTTTATAAATAAGCAACTGAGCTGTTTTTTTGTTTTTTGTTTTTCCTTTATTGATTTTAGAGGGAAAGGAAGGAAGAGGAAGAGGAAGATAGAAACATCAATGAGAGAGAACATCAATTGGCTGCCTCCTGCATGCTCCTCACTGGGGACTGGGCCCACAACCTGGGCATGTGTCCTGACCGGGAATTGAACTGGCAACCTCTTGGTGTATGGGTTGACGCTCAACCACTGAGCCACACCGGCAAGACTAAGCAACTGAACTTTAAGACAAGTATCTTCTCCAAGGTCTCAGAGCTAATAATGGTAGAACCATCCTCAGTCCTGGACTGACTTAAAAGCTTGCGTATCTAAAGACTGTATTGTAGCACCTCACAATTCAGTTGCATATTTTGTTATATACAGTTTTCCTTCTTCTTCTCTAATTTCTTTGGTTAGCTAAGAACTGTTTTGTTCCATCTTGCTCCTCACTATGAGGGTATAAATTCCATGAAAGTAGATACTACGTCTAGCGTCTTTGGAACAGACTCTAGAACACTGCACATTTTCAAAATTCTTGAAGTAAATTGACACCAACTTAAAAATTATTCATCTTCTTTGTTTCTACTATACTTCCCATGCTCATCACCCCTCCTCCCTCATGGTTTCAAGAGCATATCCAAGTTTGAAAATATGAATATTATTGTGAAAATAACACTGTAAAACAGCTTCTGTAAACAAGGCTGCTTAAGTCAAATGTGTAAATGCACTGAAGCTAAATAGAGTCTTCTCATCAACAGTTACATAGAAAAGTTTGAGGTGAGGATTTCCCTCCATTAGAGCTGATGTTCACTTGTTTATTCAACAGTGGGTACCTTCTATTTGCCTGACCCAGTTCCTGCCCTTTACAAGTTCTCAGACAAGTCAGGGAGACAGACAGATGTTCTGCAATTATAGAAGAGCCTGGTAATGCCAGAACAGAGGTGTGGAGGATGGCCAAACAATAGCTTGATACTTTTTTCATTATTAATGATATGTATTTCAACCTAAGTTCCCAATATGGGCTCATTTCCTTTTTGCATTAACATGAAGCTTCAAATGAAACCACGGTGTATTTCATTTCAAAATGAAACTCATGACACAGCGAAGCCATGACTCATCCTCAGAGGCCATGAGATTTCAATCCCAGTGGTTTAAAGACTGGTTGGGTCTTTTCATATTATTAAGATGCATTTTCTATTCTTGAGCTAAACATTTTTGTTGTTGTTGTTGTTAATCCTCACCTGAGGATATTTTTCCATTGACTTCTAGACAGAATGGAAGGAAGGAGGAAGAGGGAGAAAGAGAAAGAAAGAGAGAGAAAGAAATGTCAATGTGAGAGAGACACATAGATTGGTTGCCTCCTGCAGGATCCCAACTGGGGCCAGGGATCGAACCTGCAACTCAGGCACCCTTGACTGGGAATCGAACCTGAGACCCTTCAGGTCCAGGGCCAACATTCTAACCACTGAGCCAAACCAGCCAGGGCTTGAGCTAAACACTTTTACCACCCATTTTAATTTATATAACAATTGTCAAAATAGCTAATCTTTGTGTTATAATGATAAAACCTACAACTCTGCACATCACTAAAAACAGAGTTTGGAACAAAGAGGAAACAAAGTGGGGAAAATATCTCTTACCGACCTAGATTGTGGAGGACATTAGAAATTTGATCACAAATTTTCCACAGTGACTATCCTCACAGGCTAAACCTGTATTATTATTTTTACTTTATTGTGTGCCCTACAGAATTTTTGTAAGTTAACAAAAGACTGTATCCTTTCACTTTGCAAAGTCATTCAATGAAAAACAAAACAAAAAAATCAGTGCTAGGAAATTTTATAGTAAAGGGTAAACCCAGGTCAATAACACATTCTATGTTCATGAGGATGCCTTGAATGTCACTTCCTTCATGTCTTTTTCCCACCCTCCTCTTGAAAAAATAAAATAAAAGAAAAAAAACACTTCATTGATTTGTCAGAATTGGAACATTAGAACACAGGTCAGTGTGGTGAACCAACAAAGAAGGTCCATTAGACTTCACTGGCTTCACCCTTACACACCAAAACAAATCTATATAACCATACAACACCAAAGCAGAGGGAAACTGAAAGTCTATCTCATAATGCAGAAACAAATGCACCTTTACCTCCACTTTTAGCTAATTTTCAGACAAGATTGGGTGCATTCAGGGTGGTATGGCCATAGATGCTTTCAGTTAATTTTCAAAAATTATTCTTGTGGCCCTGCTGGTGTGGCTCAGTGGTTGAGCGTCGACCCATGCACCAAGAGGTCACTGGTTTGATTCCTGGTCAGGGCACATGCCCAGGTTGTGGGCCAAATCCCCTATGGGGAATATGCAGGAGGCGGCCAATCGATGTTCTCTCTCATCAATGTTTCTATCTCTCTCTCCCTCTCCCTTTCTCTCTCTCTAAAAAAAAAAAAAAAAAAAAAAAATCAATAAAGAAAAAAAAATTTTTTTTTAAAGTATTCTTGTGTATACATACCAGAGCATACCAAATCTTACAATGATATTGTATCATCTCAACTTTCATAGTCCTTCCCTTTACCCCTGTTGTTACTACCTCACAGTTGTTCACATGCATTCCCACGTCAGGTCTGCCAAGCTAAGGTTAGGTGAAGAATGTATAGACAAGTGAGCCAGAAATGCTAAAACTTTGTGGAGGCCAACACCAAGGCTGCAGATCACATGCAGAGAATGTGAGAGCTCCCAAAGGCACTGACATGCATCAAGACAAGGAGTTTCATCATTGTAGTACTCACTGTAAAACCCTAATGATTCACCAACTATACGACAAGCAAGGAAATCGATGGCCTATATCCAAGCTCTTCATTCTGTGTAATGGAGAGGTGACAATAAATTAGAAAGAGGTGCTTGGCTTTCACAACTCCTGACAGTTTGGTTTTGGTCAAAATCAAGGTCCTTCCTAAATAGTTATCTGCTAGAAAGATGAGTGAGACACAGAACCACTTGCATTATGACACATCTTCCTCTATCAACCCTACCAATTTTAGTGCGTGCCCAGATCAAATCCTAATCTTTTCTTTTTTCTTTTCAATGGAGTCACATCTTACTCTGGGATTAGGTGGGTCAGCCGATAAAGTGAAAATATGTAATTTCAATTACCCTTGAAAACTTCTTGAGTTCCTCCCTAGAGTTCAATGTCTTCTGTAGGTGATCTTATCGGTTCTTCTATAATGTTTCTCTAGGGCTTCTGATTAATTTTTCAGTTCCTATATTGAGCATGTCGATAAATTCTTCACCAGTCACTTACCAAGTCCCTTGAAAATCAAGTCCCTTTCATGTCTCTATTGTTGTTCAAGGAAATACTTAAAATCATTCAGTCTTTTCATGGATTGCCACAAAAGACATTAACTACTCAGAATCTTCTGCCTGAGTAGAATGGACAAATAACTATACAGCTACTCATCCCAACATTTACCTAATCTTTTTGTCTTCCTCACCTCTACTGTTTCTACTCTCCTTTCTCTCCTTCCCTCCCTCTTCTTATTCCTGCAAATTTCAATTCAGATAAATCAATTGCTCCTAACATGAAAACCTCTGTATTGAAGGAATGTTCTCAAGAAACATTTATAAACCCATCTGCCTGACTTTCTTCCACCATAACTATTACTGTTTATTGCTTTTATTCAGTTATTTATTCACTCATTCCACAAATCATCATTATGCATCAACTTCATACTGGACACTATTCCTTGCCCTGGGGATACATCAGTGTTTACAATAGGAAAAGTCCCTGCTCTCAAGGAACTCATTTTCCAATAGGGTAGACATTAAATAGACATACCCCTAACAGACTGTAAGGCAGGAGTAAGTGCTAAAAAGGGGAGGGGGGCAATAGGGTGGCCAGAAAAAGCCTCTGAAAAAGTGACATTTGAGAAAAGACCTAAGTAAGCAAGGAGGCAAGCCATGTGGATATCTGGGAGAAAATGTTAACAACAAAGGGAGCAGCAAGTATAAAGGCTTTGAAAAGAGTATGGGATTAGACTTTTCCAGACACAACAAGGTAATGTTCAATATGAATGAAGCTGAAAGCTCAGAGGGGAAAGAGGTATGAGTTTGAGAGTTTGACAGAATCCAGAAGGACTTCTGGCTTTTATTCATGAATGTTATGCAAAGCCCTGAGCTGTGGACTGTTTTGAGGGAAGAGGTAGCATGGTCTGACTAAGAAAGGTTTTTTGGAGAGGAGGAAACAGAAGACTAGGGAGGCTCCTCCAACCCCTTATCATTGCCTAACATCTCAAATTCGCATCTGCTCTTTTCTTTTCCTTTTGTTAATCCTCATCTGAGGATATTTTTCCATTGGTTTTTAGATAGAGTGGAAGGGAGGGAGGGGGAGGGAGAGAGAGAGAAACATTGATGTGAGAGAGACATATCAATCGATTGTCTCCTGCACAAACCTGACCAGGGCCACAGATTGAATCTGCAACCCCAGTACGTGCCCTTGACCAGGAATCAAACCTGAGCCCTTTGGTCCACGGGCTGACACTCTAACCACTGAGCCAAACCTGCCAGGGCAGTATTTGTCTTTTCTTTCAAGGAAAACAATTGAGGAAAGATTTCTAGTTAAGTTTTATTACCAAACTACATACCTTTCCTTTCACACAATCCTGCCCCCCACTCTCTAGGTTTGGTTCCCTACCATGAAGTCTGCTTTGAGCATGGACCTGAGAGCAAGACTCCTTGGTGCCCAGCTCCCTCCAGGCCTGGAAGCAATGTGGATTCACTGAGCACTGCCCTCTTACTAATTTAGGATTCTACCTTTTCACTTTCTTTTACACGCAGAGATTCTGGCATCTTTATCAAAAAACATAATAGCTTGAATTCAAATATTCAGTGTTAGTTTCTTGAAAAAAAGATAAGGATTTCTACTAATAAAATAATGTATATTTAATATGGACAGTAAATTTACCTCTGAAGCATAACTGGAGAAAATTACCTTTGAAAATTCACCTTCTTGAAAGAGTTCAGAAAAATTGTGAATGATTTCCTAAGTTGTTAAAATCTGGATTTTTTTTTTTTTTACCATAGCACATACACACACACACACACACACACACACACACACACACACACACAATTTTCCCTTCATATTATCATTATAAGAAAGAAGAGGTAGCAAGTCTCCTTCTCTTGAGGAAAAATGACTGTTGGTAAGTGGATGTGTTTTTACAACAAAAGCCTGTAGCTTCAGATTTGTAAAAACTAATTCAATATTTTGTTTTAATTTCTTTGTTAAACACCAGTCTAGATAGAATTTTTAGTGGTATGAGAAACCTGTGAATATAAATTTTGAATCCATAAGAAATAATTATGTAACATTACCTTGAACTTAGTTAAAAGTAAATAGTGCCCGGCTGGTATGGCTCAGTGGACTGAGAGGTCCTGGTTCGATTCCCGGCACAATTCCAAGTGGGGGGCATGCAGGAGGCAGCCAATCGATGTTTCTCTCTCACATCAATGTTTCTATCTCTCTCTCCCATCCTCTCTCTCTAAGAAAACAATAAAAACATATTTTAAAAATATATATTTAGAAATAAATAGTAACTTTTTTAAATTAAAAAAGGAAAAGGGCAATAGAAAAGATGGCAGCAGGCAGGACCGGAGGGAGGGTGAGTGTGTGAGAGGGTGAGCTAGTGTGTGAGAGAGCGTGAGTGGACGTGAAGGTGAACGACCAAACTCATGCAGTGCAGAGACGCAGAGCAGCAGGTTCCTGTGCTGTGGACGGGAGCAGCTGGCTACCGCGGTAAGCGGCTCTTCAGGGTGCTTCTCCCTGTGCCATGGGGAGGCCCCACCATTTTGGAAGATCCTGGGTCTTTCCTGGGAGGTGGCAGTGGGAGCGGCTAGGGCCCAGCAACCTGAGCCCACCAGTGCACCTGGCACCATCGGACCAGTGGGCCCCTGTGTCAGCACAGACCAGTGCACAGTAGCAGAGTTGTCAAGGTGCTTGCTGCGGAAACGCAAACTGCCAGAAGCCCAGCACCATCCTCCACAATAGCAGCCAATCAGAGTTGAGATATACCCCCAGCAACAGAGGCTGGGTAGCAGACATCCAACCCCAAGCAACAGAAGCACAGACCAGCAGCAGAGAATCATCCCCAAAAACTACAGCAAAGGCTGAGCAGGAGCTGAGCCCCAGCGGACAGCAGCACTTCCCAGCCGCCAGTGGCAGGACCTGGGGCTCCATAGGGGCCTGTGCAACACAGCTGCCCACAAGAGCAGTGGGGAGCCAGGGACCCATAGGGGCCTGTGCGACCCAGTGGCCCACAAGAGTGGTGGGGAGCCGGGGCTCCAGAGGGTCCAGTGCAATCCAGCTCCCCACAGGACCTGTGACCCAGCTGCCCACAAGATAGACATGGAGCCGGGTCTCCAGAGGGGATTGTGCGATCCAGCTCCCCACAGGATCAGCAGAAAGTGGGGGCTCCAATGGGGCCTGTACAACCCAGCTGCCCACAAGATCTGCAGGGAGCCAGGGCTCCAGTAGGGCCTGTGCAACACAGCTGCCCACGGGTCCGACAGGGAGCTGGGGCTCAAGAAGGGCCTGTGTGACCCAGCCACCCACTGTGCAGGCAGGGAGTGTGGCTCCAGCAGGGCCTGAGCAATACAGCTACAGGTGGCACCAGCGACCAGCCAGCGGGGAACACAGCTTCAGAGGGGCCCATGCAATCCAGCAGCAGCACCTACCAGGACACACCAATACCAGCCCCTAGAAGTCAATCCTCCAGGATCCACAGGAGGCAAGAGGCAACATGCAACAGAACAATCTGGGAGGCACAGTAGCCTTATTTGATATACAGTGAGCTGCCTACACATCCATACATCCCTCACCGGGTCTAGAGCTACAAGACGGCTAAAATGGGGAGACAAAGAAACAACACCCAAAGGAAAGAAAAAGAGGAATCACTAGAAAAGGAACTACAGGAAATGGAAGAAAGCAACTTGTCAGATAAAGAATTCAAAGCAATGATTTTAAGGGTGTACAAACAATTTGGTGAGAACTACAGGCAACTTAATAAGAATTATGAAGAGCTCACTGGGAACTACTTCAGCTTAAAAAAGAGGTAGAAGCTATGCATAAAAATCAAGAGGAAATAAAGAATGACATAGCTGTTATGAAAAATACCTTAGAAGGATTCAAAAGTAGATTAGAAGAAGCTGAAGACCGAATCAGTGATTTAGAAGACAAGGTAGAGAAAAACACACAAATAGAGCAGCAAATGGCAAAAAAGTTTAAAAAGCAGAAGGAGAGTTTAAGGGAGCTGTGGGACAATACAAAACATAACAACATTTGCATTATAGGGGTACTGGAAGGAGAAGAATCAGAGAAAGGAATAGAGAACCTGTTTGAAGAAATAATGACAGAAAACTTCCCTAAACTGGTGAAGGAAAAAGTCACACAAGTCCAGGAAACACAGAGAGTCCCAAGCAAGATGAACCCCCGAAGACCCACAGCTAGACACATCATAATAAAAATGGCAAACATTAAAGACAAAGAAAGAATCTTAAAGGAATCAAGAGAGAGACAGAAAGTTACCTACAAGGGCGCTCCCATTAGACTGTCAGCTGATTTCTCAATAGAAACGCTGCAGGCCAGAAGGGAGTAGCATGAAGTGTACAAAGTAATTCAAGGCAAGGGTCTGAATCTAAGACTACTCTATTCAGCAAGGCTATCATTCAAACTTGAAGGAGAAATAAAGAGCTTCATGGATTAAAAAAAAAAAAAAAAAAAAAAAAAAAAGCTAAAGGAATTTACCACCACCAAACCAGCACTGCAAGAAATACTGAAGGGACTGTTGTAAGAAGAAGAAGAAACAGAGAGAGGGGTTGGGGGAGAGAGAGAGAGAGAGAGAGAGAGAGAGAGAGAGAGAGAGAGAGGAACACAGGCATAAAATTAAAATGGCAACTAATAACTATCTATCAATAGTTAGCTTAAATGTAAATGGCTTAAATGCTCCAATCAAAAGACATAGGGTAGCTGATTGGATAAGAAAACACGACCCATATATATGCTGTCTACAAGAGACCCACCTCACAACAAAAGACTCACACAGGATGAAAGTAAAGGGATGGAAAAAAATTTTCCAAGAAAATGGAAATGAAAAAAAAGCTTGTGTAGCAATATTCATATCTGACAAGATAGACTTCAAAACGAGGGCCATAATAAGAGACTGAAAAGGTCACTACATAATATTAATAGGATCAATCCAACAAGAGGATGTAACCCTGGTAAACATATACTCACCAAATATGGGAGCTCCAAAATATATTTAAAAACTTCTGGAGGACTTCAAGGGAGAGATCAATAGCAACACGATCATAGTGGGTGACTTTAACATGCCACTGACACCACTGGATAGATCTTCTAGACAAAAAATTAACAAGAACATAGAATCCTTACAAGACGAACTAGATCAGTTGAACTTCATTGACATTTACAGAACATTTCACCCCAAAGCTGCAGAATATACATTCTTCTCAAGTGCACATGGGACATTCTCATAGACTACATGTTAGGACACAAAGCAAGTCTCTACAAATTCAAGAAGATTGAAATCATATCAAGCATCTTCTTAGATCACAGTGGCATGAAACTAGAACTCAATTACAATAAAAACACAAAAACATTCAAACACTTGGAGGATAAATAGCATGTCATTAAACAACGAATGGGTTACTAACAAGATCAAGGAAGAAATTTAAAACTTCCTGGAAACCAAAGAAAACGAACACACAACAACACAAAATCTATGACACACAGCAAAAGCAGTCCCGAGAGGGAAGTTCATAGCACTACAGGCCGACCTCAAGAAACAAGAAAAATTCCTAATTGACTTTTTAACCCTACAACTTAAAGAACTAGAAAGTAAACAAAAAGAAAAACCTAGAGCTAGTAGAAGGAAGGAAATAGTAAAGATCAGAGCAGAAATAAATGACATAGAGACTAAAAAAACAATTCAAAGGATCAATGAAACAAAAAGCTGGTTCTTTGAAAAGATAAACAAGATCAATGGACCTTTAGCCAGACTCATCAAGAAACAAAAAGAGAGAAACCAAGTAAACAAAATCAGAAACAAAAGAGGAGAAGTAACCACTGACACCACCGAAATACAAAGGATCATCGAAACATACTATGAACAATTATATACCAACAAATTGGACAATCTAGGAGAAATGGACAAATATCTAGAAACACACAGCCTCCCAAAACTGAACCAGGAAGAGATAGAAAACTTGAACAGACCAATAACAACAAAGGAAATTGAAGATGTAATTAAGAAATTCCCAGCAAACAAAAGCCCAGGCCCGATGGCTTCATGGGAGAGTTTTAGCGAACATTCAGAGAAGATCTAATCCAAGAAGATGGAACACTTACAAACTCATTTTATGAGGCCAGCATAATCCTAATTCCAAAACCGGATAAAGACACTACAAAGAAAGAAAACTACAGGCCAATATCCCTGATGAACACAGATGCCAAAATCCTTAACAAAATATTAGCTAATCGGATCCAGCAATACATCAAAAAAATAATTCATCATGACCAAGTGGGATTCATCCCAGGGTTGCAAGGATGGTACAGTATTTGTAAATCAATAAATGTGATATACCACATAAACAAAATGAAAGATCAAAATCATATGATCATATCAATAGACGCTGAAAAAGCATTCGACAAAATTCAGCACCCATTTCTGATAAAAACGCTCAACAGTGTGGGAATAGAGGGATCATATCTCAACATAATAAAAACCATATATGAAAAACCTACAGCCAACATCATACTCAATGGGCAAAAACTAAAAGCATTCCCCTTAAGAACGGGAACAAGACAGGGATGCCCACTTTCACCACTCTTATTCAACATACTACTAGAAGTCTTAGCCACAGCAATTAGACATGAAGAAAAAATAAAAGGGATCCAAATTGGAAAGGAGGAAGTAAAACTGTCATTATTTGCAGATGACATGACATTGTACATAGAAAACCCTAATGACTCCATCAAAAATCTACTAGAGTTAATAAATAAATTTGGCAAAGTAGCAGGATACAAAATTAACATCAAGAAATCGACGGCATTCTTATACACCAATGATGAATTCACAGAAAGAGAAACTAAAATAACAATTCCATTTACCATCGCAGCAAAAAAATTAAGATACCTAGGAATAAATTTAACCAAAGAAGTAAAGGACTTCTTCACAGAAAACTACAGGTCATTGAAAAAAGAAATAGAGGAAGATATAAAAAAGTGGAAGCACATACCTTGTTCATGGATTGGAAGAATTAACATCATTAAAATGTCCATACTACCCAAAGCAATCTATAGATTCAATGCAATCCCCATCAAAATACCAGTGACATATTTCACAGAACTAGAACAAATACTCCAAAAGTTTATATGGAACCAAAAAAGACCCCGAATAGCCACACAATCTTGAAAAAGAAGAACAAAGTAGGAGGGATCACATTACCAGATATCAGGTTGTACCACAAAGCCACTGTAATCAAAACAGCCTGGTACTGGCACAAGAACAGGCAGATAGATCAATGGAACAGAACAGAGAACCCAGAAATTGACCCAAGAAAATATGCTCAGTTAATATTTGACAAAGGTGGCAAGAACATACAGTGGAGTGAAGACAGTCTCTTCAATAAATGGTGTTGGGAAAATTGGACAGCTACTTGCAAAAAAATGAAGCTAGACCACCAACTTATACCATACATGAGAATAAACTCAAAATGGATAAGAGACTTAAATATAATTCATGAATCTATAAAAATTCTAGAAGAAAATTCAGGAAACAAAATTTCAGACATCATACTCAGCAGAATTTTCACTAATACAACACCTAAGGCAAGAGAAACAAAGGAAAAAATGAACACATGGGACTACATCAAACTAAAAAGCTTCTGCACAGCAAAAGAAACAATCATCAAAATGGAAAGGGAACCCACTATTTGGGAGACCATAATTGGCAATGATACATCAGATAAGGGATTAATTTCCAAAATATATAGAGTATTCATACAACTCAACAAAAGGAAGACAAAGAACCCATTTAAAAAATGGGCAGAGGACCTAAATAGACACCTCACCGAACAGGACATACAAATGGCCAAGAGACATATGAAAAAATGCTCAATGTCACTAATCATCAGAGAGATGCAAATTAAAACAACTATGAGGTCTCACTTCACACCTGTCAGAATGGCTGCTGTCAACAAATCATCAAACAACAAGTTTTGGCAAGGGTGTGGAGAAAAGGGGACTCTAGTACACTGCTGGTGGGAATGCAGACTGGTGCAGCCTCTATTGAAAACACTATGGTGTTACCTCAAAAAGTTAAAATTTGAACTGCCATTTGACCCAGTGATCCCACTTCTAAGAATATACCCTAAGAAGCCTGAAACACCAATCAGAAAGAATATATGAACCCTCATGTTCATAGCAGCACTATTTACAATAGCTAAGATCTGGAAACAACCCAAGTGTCCATCAGTAGATGAGTGGATAAAAAAGCTGTGGTACATGTACACAATGGAATACTATGCAGCTGTAAGAAAAAAAGATCTCTTATCTTGTGAGATCACATGGAGGGACCTGGAGAGTATTATGCTAAGTGAAACAAGCCAAGCAGAGAAAGAGAAATATCACATGACCTCACTTATTTGTGGAATATAATGTACTAAACAAACTGATGAATGAAATTGACCCAGAGACATAGAAGTAGGGTACAGACTGACAAACCTCAGAAGAGGGGGTATTGGGGGGAAAAGATAAACCACAAAACTTATATGCATGTATGCATAACCAATGGACATAGACAACAAAGCTGGGGATGGGGCGGGGGGATGGGGAGGAGGGTGTTAATGGGAGAAAAAGGAGAAACATCTGTAACAAAAAAAAATTAATAAAAGTAATTTAAAAATAAAATAAATAAATAAATAAAATAAAAAAGGAAAAGGGCACTTGATGTAATGTAAAATATAAAGTTACAGTACAAATTATCATCACTAAACTCCCCATTTCTCATAGATATGTATATATAGATATATAGATATAGATATAGATATTGAGATATAGAGATATATATACACCCCTATACACACGTATACATTTATAAAATTTTTATCAAGCTCCCCTGATATATTTTTGTTTAAACCTCTGGCAATCCTAACCTAGCTCCCCCAAATGCCATCACACCCCTGTTCAAATCACTGAGTACTGCTCAACTGTCCAAGTCTATCTATTGCTTGCTGGGATCATGCCAAATGCCATCACACCCCTGTTCTAATCACTGAGTACTGCTCAACTGCCCAAGTCTATCTATTGCTTGCTGGGATCATGCCAAATGCCATCACACCCCTGTTCTAATCACTGAGTACTGCTCAACTGCCCAAGTCTATCTATTGCTTGCTGGGATCATGCCAAATGCCATTGCACCCCGTTCTAATCACTGAGTACTGCTCAACTGCCCAAGTCTATCTATTGCTTGCTGGGATCATGCCAAAGAAAGTAGATTCGATTTTTTAGGCAATGTGGGTCCACTGAAGATTTCAGATAATAGAAATAATGTAATTTTCAATATACATTAATTCAAACATTTGTTGCACACTAACTGTGCAACCGACACTGTGCTAGGCAATGGAGATATAACCACAAATAAGACATAGCCTGTGCCTTTATGTACCAATGTGCAGCTGGTCGAAAAGTATCTGGTTGGGAGCCAAGTCTGGGGGCAAAAAGTCAGTAGCAGCCTTTTGTAATAGTCTAAGAAAGATGGTCAAGTTAAAACAAACCCAAGGGACATGTCAAAGACAGAATTAACTGGACTCTGTCAGCCATTTTACCGTCAGGTTTTATTTTATTTTTCTCTTTACTAACTCTCAGTTAATTCCCTCCAGGATTTTCCCTATGGGTGTTTACCACACTTCAACTCTGTAAGTGATCCAAGTTCAGAGAACTGTACCATAGAACCTTGCGTATTTGCCAATAAATATGTAGAATAAATTTTGCCAATGAGTTTAGTCAGGATTTGAGTATCTGGGTTTAAGGTAACAAAGAAGAGGAAATACATCCAGAAAAGGCATGAAAGATAAAGTTCTGTTTTATAAGCAATGAGGATAAAGTAAAAGTACTAAAGTCCATATTAAATAGACACTATTCATCACTCTCAATAAAGTACTACAATACAATAAAGTACTTCCATGGAAAAAGAAAAGGCTAAAGAGTTGGCACGAGTTGAAACCTGGCAGTCATGATGTTTAACCAGCCTACAAGGCTGCCTTTCTCCTGGGATCTCCTCAAAAGAAAATGCAGTCTGCCTCCTGTCAAGAGGAATAAGTCTTGAAGTGCTATTCTGTTAGCTTTTTCAGAAGCAAATGAATAGAGCAGGATTAGGCTAGAGACACCAAGTGTCCCCAGATTATCATCTGATACATTTAGCCACACAGAAAAGAGGAAATCTAGTTGTGATGAATGAACCCATCAGTGTGGAGCAGACATCTTCCAAGTGAAAAACCTAGACACATTTTGTTTTTTAAAATGGTTGATCCTGCTCAGTCTGGAAACTATTTTACAAAGATCCGAAGTTAAGTTTAAGTCAGAGTGAAGGCAGTGGTTACTGGGTACACATTTCTATATCCAGCCAAATAATTCTGATTTCTGAATCTTTGCAGATAAGTGGCTGTGAATAAATAAATAAATGGTGGTAAACTGAGAAAAGTGAGCTTTCAAATGCCTGTTACCGTCTTGGATACCTATCTGCAAAGCACACCACCCAGAAATGTAGTGACTGGCAAAAAACAACAAACATGCTATTATGTTCCTTTATTCTGGTGGTCAGGAATTTTAACAGAACAGAGGAATGACTTAACTCTGCTCAGTGATGTCAGGGGCCTCAGCTTGGTGACTCTAAAGGCATGAGATGACTCAAAAGGTATGGCTGGAATAGCAGAAACAAGAGAATCCACTTTCCATATGGTTTCTTTAATCACATGTCTGGCACTTGGCCTGGGATGGGTGAAGGACAAGCTCAGCTGGGACTGTCAAGCAGAATGCCTACATGTGGCCTCTCCAGTTTGGTGGTCTTGAGGTAATCAGAGTTCATACATGATGGTTCAGGGCTCAAAGGACAAGTGTTCAGTGAACAAGGAAGGAGCTGCATGGCCTTTTGTAACCATGCCTCAGTGGTCACCTAGCATCATCTCTTGTGTGCTCTATTGGTTGAGGCATTCACAAGCCCACCCAGATTCAAGTGGAGGAGACACAGACCCCACCTCCTGATGGAAGGAGTGCCCCAAAAAGTCACAGCCATGTTGCTAAATTGTCTCAGTTACCTTCCACATAAGATGCCACCATCAACAGAAAGGCAGACTATATTATTTAGGAGCACGGGGAATATGGGAAATAAGGAACGGTCTCATTAGTTGCAGGTGAAGTGAAATGGGAGGACAGTCCGTCCTTACAATAGTAATGTCATTGGAGCACACCAGGAACACTCAAGGTCTAATTTCTACGTAGCTTTATTTTGGAACAGAGTTTCTTAATGTGCAATTTTCAAGGTCTTCATAGGGCTGTCTGATCCCTTTGACTTAATGATGCCCCAGATGTGCCTCCAGATCATATCATTGTCAACACTATGGGCTACAATGATTTCTTCCAGGCCAGTCCTTACTTATCAGGCAGCAATAAAGAACCAGCACATTACCACAGGTGAAAAGGCATCACTGTATGAATGCATGGAGGCAGTTTTACCCCTGCCTTGAATACCTATGCTGATTCTTCTGGGTGTATGGAGGAGAGGAGGAGTCAGGGATTCCTGTAACCATTAGCCCCCAAGCCATCTGCCAGTTGTCCAATGTCATCTCCGTGGGATCAGGGAGCAGCAGGGAAGGACCAAGCAAGGATCAGCAAAATATTGCCACTAATTATATAATCATGCAACCATATAATATGGGATGAAATAAACTCTAAGGCATGAAGCTTGACTAGAGATAAAGAGTGTCAGTTCATACTGTAAGAAGGTACATTGCATATAAAACAAATAATTTTAAATTTGTATGCAACTTTTGACCCAGCCTCAAAATATTTAAGCAAAAGTTAACAGACAAAAAAAAAAAGATAAATGCAATATCATACAGGGATAGTTTGACAAATCTCTTTGTATTTGATAGATCAAGAATACAAAAAATCAGCAAGAATATAGAAAATATTTAATTACATAATTATATAATTAATAAGCAAAGTTAAGATTTAAGATATAGAGCCCAGCTGGCGTGGCTCACTGGTTGGGTGCCTACCCATGCACCAGGAAGTCGCCGGTTGGATTCCCAGTCAGGGCACATGCCCAGGATATGGGCCTGATCCCCAGTGGGGGGCATGCACGAGGCAGCCAGTCGATGTTCTCTCTCATTGATGTTTCTCTCTCTCTCTCCTTTCCTCTCTGTGAAATCAATAAGGAAAAAAAAAAGATTTAAGATATAGAGATAAAAATGCACCCCTGACTACAGAATATATTCTTTTCAAGTACACTTGAAACACAAGATTGACCCAAATTGATCCTTAAAGCAAGTTTCAAAAAATACAAAAATAATGGTTTCATTTAAAGCATTGTCTCTGAACCCACCACAATGTTGTTAAACTTGACACCAACAGAAAGCTAACTAGAAAAATCCTATATGTCTGAAAAACCAATGAATTTCTCAACAGCTTATAGGTCAAAGAAAAAATTAAATTGAAAAATGGAAAAATTTAGAACTGAATATAAGGACAAAAGTACCACAAACAAAACTTGGGGAAATACAGCCAATGCAAAAATTAAAGGGAAATTGGTAGTCTTAAAAGGCTATGTATTGGAAAAAGGAAAGCCTGAAAATTAAAGTGCTAAGCATAAACCTTGAGAAGATTAAAAAATATATAAAAAGATAAAAAGGGGGAAAAGAACAGCTTAATTAAGTAAAAAAAGACTAAGTAAATAATAAAAATAAGGGGATACGTTAATCAAAATATAATAGAGATAATTCACAAAGGCAAAAATTGTCTAATTAAAAAACTAATACGATGTACCAACCTCTGATAAGATATATTTAAAAAATAAAAGCACAAATAATGTCAGAAATTTTAAAAGGAAATCAGAGGAAATGAATCAACATTTTTCCAAAAACATCCAAAGGGCAGGCAGGTACATGAAAAGTGTTCCACATCACTAATCATCAGGGAAATGCAAATCAATATCATAGTGAGCTATTATTACCTCACACCTGGGTCTTGCAAACTGGTCCCTGTACATGGAGGTCAAGGAGATAACCAGAGAAAGAAGCTGGCCACTCAGACTGGCGGGTGGCAAGTTTAACAAGCAAGGGAACTTACATGCAAGGCTTGTTTTCTGCAGCCCCAAGATGAGTACTGTTGACCCTTGAATGACTCGGTTTTGAACTGCGCATGTCCACCTGTAGGTGAGTTTCGCCTCCTCAATCAACCAACCTCTGATTGAAAACAGTATTTCAGTGTTCCCAACCGCGAATTCCCAGACATGGATGAAAACAGCATTTTCAATATACTGGTTGGATCCTCGGAGATGAAGGGAAAATACATTAGAAAACTTCAGTGAAATAAAAAAAAAAGAAGAGGAAGAAATACACCACTTACAGAATGATTCATTAAATAGGAAACTTGAATAGTTTTGTAACCATTAAAGATAGTCAGCACTTAAGTCACTTGTGTTGGCTTCTTTGAGATATTTTCCTTCATATGGTGCAAGACTATTTGACTATTAAATGCATATAAATTCATTTTAAATATAATTTGATTCCAATTTAACACCAACTATTGCAGACTATAGAAAAGAGAGAAAAACTCCTCGACTCTTTATGCACTTTGTGTAATCTTGATTCCAAATATTGCCCAAAGTAATACAAAGAAGGAAAACTACGGGTCAGTCTCAATCATGAACAGAGATGCAAAAAAAAAATCGAACAAAATATGAGCTAGCCAAGTTATCCCAGGAGTATCTTAATGCATTGGAATGTTCTATTTCTTGACCAGACTGATGAATACATTGAGTTTTTAAAAACATTATCCTTTTTTGTTGTTGTTGTTGTTAATCTTCACCCAAGGATATTTTTTCCATTGATTTTTTTTTCTTTTTCTTTTTCCCTATGCTTCACCTTCTATATTTCTTTTTCTCTTATGATTTTACCTTCATCATAATTTTCTATTTTTAGATCAGTGGGATCTTAGGTACAGCAGGAGACAAACATATATTTCTGCCATCTTGAATCTCTACAAGTTGGTTTTTAAAAAGCTATCGATTCATTTTCCATTCTGAACTCCAGCAAATTCTAGATTGTTTCCATTGTATAGTTTTCTCTGTTTAGTATCTCCTGGAATAGACTGAAAATACTACAAGAGCTACAGTCATGCATTCTGTTTCATTTGCTTTTTCTATAGAGCAAGAAATTAAACTGCACGGAGTTTCAAAATTTCAAATGCAAGTACTAGGGTTTAAAATAGACCTGTTCTCTCTAACCTCACTCTTCAGTATTTTTAAAAAATATGTTTTTATTGATTTTTAGAGAGAGAGGAAGGGAGAAAGAGATAGAAACATCAATTTGAGAGACACATCAATTAGCTGCCTCCTGCATACCCGCAACCCCTGCACGTGCCCTGACTGGAAACAACTGATAATCTCTTTGTCCATGGGTCAATATTCAACCACTGAGCCACACTGGCTGGGCATCTTCAACATTTTTTAACCCCTGCTTGCTTTGCTCTCTGTTTCTTGCTTAATCATCTTTTCTTCTAGCATTGTTTCTTCACTACATGTTCTTCTCAGGCCCCTCTCAGTCTAGAGTTAAGGCATCTCTTTCCTCTGAGCCCTGCCCCCCTTGACTCTTCATACTCACTGTCCATTGAATTTTAGAGAGCGGAAGATAGGGAGGGGGAGAGTGAGAGGGAAAGAAACAGCGATTGGTTGCCTCTCGTACAAACACCACCCGGGGCCAGGATCAAACCTGCAACCCAGGTACCTGCCCTTGAACTCTACTCAACCTTTCCGTGCTCAGGCTGACGCTCTATCCACTCAGCCACACTGGTCAGGACTAAAACATTATCCTTTAAATTGAACAAATACATATTTGTTTAAATGCACTTTTTACACTCTTCTGTTTATAGCCTATATTTCATTATAAGAATAATAACAATCCCTATGAGCACCTAACACACTCACTCTTTCCCATTAAACTCATCTGCTGTTCCTCAGAACCTCTTAAAACCCGATACTAGGTGCTACACCAAGTGTTTCCCACACGCTAAGCAGCAACAGCAGCAGTACATGGGAACTCGTTAAAAATGAAAACCTGGGCCCCATGCTAACCTATTGGATTAGAAATCTCTGGAGGTGGGACATAGGAATCTCGGTTTTAACAAACCCTCCAGTTTATCTGAAGGCTCAAGTTTGGGAAGCACTAATCTACTGATAGCCACAAGTAATAGATGGTTTACAGGTAAGATGTGGGACTTAAGCCCAAGAACTTGAGCCAAAGACAACACGGTGTCCAAAACTACACCCACTGCCTTACCTGTAGTACATATTGCACCATGCTGGGTTTTCCTTTTTTGAGGGACCAGCCTCACCTGGACCAGCCACATTTCACAGTAAGAATATTGATCATTTTTTCAATGACTCACACTGAACATCTGTGGCAAGACCAAAACAACAAGGCAATGGTTCTTTAATTATAATTCAAGATTATTTCTCCTCACTGTTCACTGTGAAGCCACCCAGGGTAAACTTGCTGCTCTAGCTCTGATTGGAAAAAAAAAAAAAAAATGTTCATTCTGAATTATCCAGGGACAAGGATTCTCCTTAATTCCTAGACTAATCATCCATTTGTGGGACTTTCCAAAAGTTCTCCTTCCTGCCCCTTCTCTTTTGTCCTCTTCATTGTTTCCCAGAACATTTGCATCTACAGGAAAGACAACAGAAGGTTACTGTCTAGTAAGTTCCTCAGTTCCTCAGGATACCTGCAAATGATTCACTGGGAATAAAGACCAAAACAACTGGCCAAATAATATGTATTTTAACTCTGAGTTAAAATGCTCACTTTTATGTATTAATAAAATAACCTTAAGAAATTTAAAGAGCTGTCAGTGGTAGAATCAGAATAAAATTTGATTTTTACAAAATCAAAGAAAAGACAAAAGAATTAATTAATACAATCACTTTGAAAAACTGTTTGGCTGGCAATATCTATAAGATCTGAATATATCTAAAATCTGAAACATTTCACTTCTAGTACATACCCAATAGAAAATATGTACATATGTTCACCAAAAATCATGTACATAAATGCCCATAGCAGCGCTATTCATATTAACCAAAATTGGGATCAATCCTGATGTCCATCAACTGTAAAATGTATGATCAATGGTGATATATTCATGAAATATGCACAATATACACAACAGAACATTATTAAATGAAAATGAGCAAACTACTGCTATGTTCAAGAGCACAAATATAATGTTGAATGAAAGAAGGTATAAACTAAAGAGTATGTATTATAAAATTCTACTTCTATCAAGTTCAAAACTATTCCATGGTGATAGAAGTCATAAAAGCTTCTGTCTCTGAAGGAGAGAATAATGACTGGGACGCTGTATGTGGGAGGTTTACGGGGAACTGGTAATTCCTCGATCTGAAAGATGGTTCTTCTGTATGTTCCCCCTGTACATGTTAATCAATTGCACACTTATGATTTGGCATTTTTCTGTTATACTTCCATTTGAAAGTTTCCTTAAAAAAAATATTTACTTTTACAAAACAAAAAAGAGAGGGAGGGAAGGAAGAAAGAACCAGTAAAGTAGATTCATTGGGTACCAAACTCTCTAATTTAAGTAGTTTCTTAGGTCAAATGCCAGCTTTGCCACTGATTAGAATGTGACTTTGGTTAAAGCATTAAATTCCTTTATAAAATTTTTTAAAAATTAAATTAAGATGCAGTCATTCATTGACTCATCCAACAAAAATATATTGAGTGCTTACTCTTATAGGCACTTAGGATATAGCAATGAGCAAAACACACCCAAATCCTTATCCTCAGAGAGACAATATTCTGATGGGGAAGGGAGGAAAAATGTCTACTCTGTCTATCTCACAGAATTTCTATGAATCTTGAGAGAGATCGTGGTAAGAAGCTACTACTCAAAATATGGTTTGGGGACCAGCAATATTAGCACCACTTGTGGATTTGATAGAAAGGCAAATTCAGGCCCCACCCTAGACCTACTAAATCAGTACCCTCATTTTAACAAGACCTCCAGGGAATTTGTAGGCATTTTAAAGTTTGAGAAGCACTGTGTGAATCATGAAATGCTGTCAAATGTAGGCTATTATTATTATTAGTCACGCTCATCAGGAAATTGCCACAACTCTGCTTTGTAGTTACATTCCTATTCCGGCAAATAAAGGATGTGAGGGTGAGCAAGTACATGTTTACTCCCCTCTTAAAAGCTGCTCTATCTCCAGGATGTGTTGTTTTGGAATGTTTTCTCCTGTTTGTTCTTTAAGTCAGCCTCAGTTCTCCAAGTCAATAAACCTCTGCATCAAAAGCCCCGCTGATGATAATGCTCTTGATGAACTTTATTACTGGGTTTTTCAATTGGTTCAACACCATTTCCTGGTCATTCAACAGTGAGTCCAGGAAAAGTACTTTGATAATGTAATAAAATGCCAAACAATACAGACTTTAGATTTACAGACTTTTATTGACATTTTAGTGTGTCCCAGATTCATTTTGTGTCTTTCATCTCCTGGCTGTTTGGTGGGTCTTTTCTTTAATCAGACTTGTTCAAACAGTGCTTTGTGGAAATGAGAGCCCAGGAAGCTGCTGACTGTCTGGTAGGGAACAATGTTGTTCTGAGAACAGGGATTAATCAGGTCTTCGATAACTGTCTTATTAGACAAAAAATACTTTTTCAAGTTGTTCCTACAGTACTGCTACTCAAAATTTAATGCACATGCAAATCCCCCAGAAATCATACTAAAATACAGTTGGGATTCACTGGGTCTGTGTTAGGACTGAAAATCTTTCACTTCTAGTGTATTCTTAGTTGATGCTGATGCTGTGGGTTCCTGGACCCCACTTTGAGTAGCAAGATCCTATCCTAAGGAATTCAAGAGGAAAAACACACAGTAATTTGGATTATTTTCAGATAAAAACAAATGCCCAGCAAACTAAAGTAAGTTGATTTACTGATTCTTTAGGAATTTAGAAATGAAAAGATCGTAACTATTTATATAAAAACTGGAAATATACTAAAATGTTAATTTCTTTCTTCTTTTTTCTTGTTTCTAAATTTTCTACAATAAAGATTATTTAATTTTATAACATGAAAACAATAAATAGTAGTTTTTAAAATGTATATTTTTACTAATTATCCTAACTTCATGCTAAATGCTCTGAATGCTGGGTAAAAGGTTCTTTACTTTGCTATAAATATCAGGGAATGTCACATATGTTCAGACTGTCTGTGCCTCTTCTCTCCATCTCCCACCCTAAGACAACTCTGAGGGCTGCCAAAGATCAAGTTGTGATGCACTCCAAATATCCAGCATTACATTTCATAAGGTAAACTCTGCCTTTGGGTTTTTCCATCTTAATGGTGAACATGTAGGTGGCTTCATTAATAATAAATAACTGCTACTCTCTAAGAGCCTTTTATGATGAAAAAGTCTTCATTAGAAAACTCTGGACTTTCCAGAAGCATTTCATGAATGCCTCTGATAAATTCATGAGTATCTTAAAGCAATTCAAAGGCAATAGTTGGTTCATTTTCAAATTCTTGAAAAACAAAAACAAAAAAAAGTAGTTAAATAGAGGTTATTGTTGATGATTTGGTCCTACAAGCAAGTGGAAAAAAGCCCCAAGAGTGGCAAGGAGTCAGACTGGAGCTTATTCTCTTAACCACTGCCCAACACTAACTACCTCCAATGATGCTCAATGTTTCTCGAGCAGTTATTATGCACCAAGAACTGTATTAAATGCATTAGATGAATTTTCTCACTTAATACTCACAACAACTTACTTCCCTATTTTATAATGAGGAAACATTAAAGAGGTGAAGTGACTTAACTCTGAATACACAGTAAGTGGCAGACAAGGCAGGAAGTGATTCTGATTCCAGGCACTATGAGTCTCACTGACACTTTATAGAAATCAATGAGCCTATCAAAAATACAGTATGCAGCCCAGCCAGCTGACCCATGCACCAAGAGGTCGCCGGTTTGGTTCTCCATCAAGGCACATGCCCAGGTTGTGGGCCTGATCCCCAGTGGGGGGCATGTAGGAGGCAGCCAGTTAATGTTCTCTCTCATCGATGTTTCTAGCTCTCTCTCTCTCTCTCTCTCTCCTTTCCTCTCTCTTTAAAATCAATAAAGAAAAAATAATAAAAAAATATATATACAGTATGCAGCCCGGCCAGTGTGGCTCAGTGGTTGAGCGTCGACCCATGCACCAAGAGGTCGCTGGTTCCATTCCTGGTCAGAGCACATGCCCAGGTTGTGGGCCCAGTCCCCAGTGGGGGCATGCAGGAGGCGGCCAATCGATGTTCTCTCTCATCGATGTTTCTACCTCTCCCTTCCTCTCTCTCTAAACATCAATAAAGAAAAAAAAATACAGTATGCACTAAATCATCTCACATTTATTTTCTGACTTCCTAGGCTTGTAATTAAGCCCAAATTTATTCATTAGCTGTTTTCATTATCCTCACCCACTTATTGTTTCATAGCCACTAGTTAACTGTATCTTGTTCACTGGGAACTTCAGAGAAACCTTCCTACTTTCCTAAATTGACTCTGTACGTGGATTTCTAGTTTTTCATTTTAAAATAAAAATTGAGTAGACATGTTCAGGAAAGGACAAAGCTGCTATTTCTTTTCACCGCCCTCATCATCATTCTACATGTTTCCTGGTTTTCAGTCTTAATTTGTCTCAAATTTTTTCATTTGTGTTGTAAGTTCCTTTTAGGTGGGACCATGTCTTTTCATTGAAAAGAACAGCGCTTCAGAATAAAAGATTGAAAGAAAAAAAATATTAGCAAGTATTGTTTCTGGGCTTATGGGTAATATTTATTTTTTCTACACTTTCCAAATTTTCCACAAAGTGCTTATAATTAGACAAATAAATATTTTAAATCATGTTAACTTTCTCTGTCTAGGATAGCATATGTTGATTTCTATAAAACATCAAACTGAAAAAAATATCAAGAAATGACACCAGTAAGAAACAAAATTCCTCCATTAAACCCGAGGTAAGAGTTGTATGTGTTAGAGGCCTAGGGTGAGAAGAACCACTCCAACAGGGAGAAAGGAGAAAAGTTGAGGCAAAACATTTTAGTAACCTCACCACTGCTCCCCTGAATCCATGAGGCCCAGGTTTATAAACCTGCAGAGTGCTTTCCACAGGTTCACAGAACAACACCTGACTGTGTAAAGTACAGCAGAGGGAATATAGTCAATAACATTTAATAACTATGAATGGTGCCAGATGGGTACTGGAAATATTGGAGGGAACACTTTGTACAGTGTATGATTGTCTAACCACTGTGCTGTACCTCTGAAACTAATATAAAATAATATTGAATATCAACTGTAATTGAAAATTAAAAAAAAAAAAAAAAAAAACCTCACTGTGTTTCACATGACAGGGACGAGCACTGTAGTAAAAACATGATTATCACCTGCCTCAGTGCACGGAGCCACTGATAGTCCCACAGATGCTTTTTCTAGGTGGTGTGATGCTTCAGAAATTTTGTTTGTGATGCTTTTAAGCACAGACTCTGATATAAAAGGTACTGAAGTTAAATTGTTCTGGAAAAGGCTTTTTCTTTCTGTCTCAGGGGGAAAAAAAGTAGAAGCTAAAAAGACTTGGGCTGTTGTTTTTTAACAAGGATTTATTTCTCTGGCATTGCTAATATTTTGAAATCAGTAGAAACCATGGCTGTCTGCTTCGTGATGCTCTCATTATTTTTGCTCCTTCTGGTGTCATCATTTGTGATCTGGTGACATCACAGCGCATTGTTTGGGTTGTGTTTACCACCCAGAGCTGCCGAGAGGCCAGGTGGTTGAGAAACTGACAGAGGAAATATTGGAAGCTCTCCGATGCATGAGTCAGAGAGGAAATTGCTAGTCTGCACGGTCCACTGAGGGAGTACACACTGTGTGCTGGAAGCAACAGGGGAGATCCCCGGCTGTTCTTGTCAGCACAGCCCTGAAACGAAGGTCGGAATGGCTGCTCCAAGGGATCGGGCCAGGACACAAAGCAGAAATTACAAGTGACAGTTACAAGGGAATGGGAGCAGGGAGGGGCTGGGGCAGACTTTGAGATGAGGTTCTCTAAAGAATAAAACAATCTTCTATAATACCTCTGGGAGGTGGGGAGGAGGTACAATTTGACAGAAGTTCTTCTTTAATTCCTGCTGGAAATACGGGTTTTCCTCTGGGCCAGAATCCTAATGAGGTAGCTCAGCGAATCCTTGAAGGATTTAAAGCCTGGTGTTATGATCTGTAGACTGATTAACTGGGTTCAAACCCCACTTCTGACAGCAAGCTCAGGTAGTTACTTAACTCTCTCAGCCTTGGCTTCCTCATCTGTGAAATAAGTAATGGTACTGAACAGAAATGCTATAAGGATTAAATGAGACATTCAGAAAGTGCTACGTATATAAAGATGCCTGGCACACAGTAGGCTTACAAAACAAGTGATGGCTATTACTAATTATGTTTGCGTCTGTGTGTGTATAAAATTATGTGTATACATATAAATAAATTTATATGTGTACACATAAATAAATGTATATACAGTGTGGGGCAAAAGTAGGTTTACAGTTGTTTGTGTGAAAAATAATACAATAATTAATAAATAATAATATAAGAGTAAACTCTGTGTTTTGCGCGCTCAAAACTGTAAACTTACATTTGCCCCACCCCATATATATGCATATGTGTGTGTGTGTGTGTGTGTGTGTGTGTGTGTGTATATATATATATATTATCTTTGGGATACCTTGTTTATTCCTTTTATATCTTATGGCAAAGAAAGATGACAAGCATTCTGGTTTTGGTTTTGGATTTATTGAAGGTGATTAAGAGCATGTGAAATGTTTTATGTGTCAGAACCCCAAAAATGAGTCCAAATAACAATGTGCCATGATAAAGTTATCCTATCTTCTTGGCTAATGGCTTTCCAAATGCACTGAGAGTCAGTTTAGGTAAAATACTGTGCGGGTTTCTATATGTCAAAAAAATTGCTCAAAATAGAGTTTAACAATCAAGAAAGATTACTTTATTGAAGACTATTACAAAAAGGGTCGAGTCCATTACAGTAGAGGAGAGAGATGGAACTCAACTTCCTTATAAACGCAAAGCAAGGGAGTTTTTAAATGCTGGGTGAGCTAATGCAAAAGTACTGGAGGATACTGTGGGGAGGTGGTTCATGTGATTAGGCCATCTGTCTTTGCTAATGGACATATCAGCGTATCAAGTTAGCCTCCTACCCTCCCACAGAGACTGGGAGATCTGAGTGCTATTTTTTTTTCCAGCATTTTTTTCAATTACAGTTTACATTCAATATTATTTTGTATTAGTTTTGAGTATACAGCATAGTGGTTAGACAGTCATATCCTTGACAAAGGGGTCCCCTCTAAATTTCAATTACTTCCCTGGCCCCATACATAGTTATTATGATATTATTGACTATATTTCATATGCTGTATTTTACATCCCTGTGATAGCTACTATCTTTCTTGATGATTACATTTCAAAGGATGTCTCCCAGGTCCTTAAAAAAGATGGTCCTGGATTATAAAACAGGCACGAGACTAGGAAAAAAATATTTACATGTCAAAAGGGCAAAGAAAGAATTTACAATTGCAAGTTTTCTAAAGTAAATGCTAAAAAAGAGAGAGACAGTTCAGTGACCCGTAGTCAGGAAGAAGACTGTCTAAAGTTTAGTCAAGCTGAGGGGCACATGAAGGTCATCTAGTCATAATCTTAGCTTAACATAATCAGCCTTATGCATCAGTGAAAGAGAAAGCCACCCACATCATATTTTCCCAGGTGCCACCAGGTACCTCCTGTTTAAAACTAGTTCCCCACTCCCATCTGTAATAACATGTCTTCTTTCTTAAGTGTGTGGACATTCCCACCATTTGAGTCATTCCCCCATGTCAAACAAACATGAGCACACAGTTTCTAGAAGACCACCGTTACTGTGCTGGTGTGATTTGGGAACAGCAGTGAAAAACCTGCATCTCTATGAGCCCTGCTGTCAGGGCAAGGCACTCAGCAAAGTGTTGAGGCAGACAAAGGATCTCCTCCCATCCCGGCCCAACTTCTCCTCTCTTCCCCAGATCCTCTTAATGTTTCAGACACCTGTGCCTCCAGAATCTCTCTTCTCCTGTCCTTTCCTCCGAAAAATCTTGCTCCTGAATCTTATACTAAAATGTGAAAAACTGGCTAAAAGCTTAGAGGAAGCCAGGATATACATACTAACTAAATCTTTAAGTGGTCTGACCAACAGTGAGTTGGAATCTTGACAGATATTCTCCTTGATGCTGAAAGTGCCCCCTCGCAGCAAATGGCTGCCACACTGAAACATGAGGTAGGAAAGCACCAGTGGGAACCTAATCTAACAAGGACCGGCCCTTGAGAGCTCTGCAGTGGCCCAGTGCCAGGCCAAGGAAAGCAGGCACTAAAGTGAATGACTGGAGATGGGGAAGGATGGAGATTCTTGAGGTCATTGAAGAAAGACATAAAAGGATATGTAGCCCAGCCAGTGTGGTTCAGTGGTTGAGTGTCAACCCATGGACCAAGAGGTTGCTAGTTTGATTCCCGGTCAGGGCACATGCCCAGATTTTGGGCTCAGTCCCCAGTAGGGGGTGTGTAGAAGTCAGCCAATGGATGTTTCTCTCTCATCAATGTTTCTATCTCTCTCCCTCTCCCTTTCTCTCTCTAAAAAAGAAAAAAAAAAATTAGCCCAGCCGGTGTGGTTCAGTGGTTGAGCATCGACCCATGCACTAAGAGGTCACCGGTTCAACTCCCTGTCAGGGTACATGCCCAGGTTGTGGGCCCAATCCCCAGTGGGGGGCATGCAGGAGGTGGCCAGTTGATGTTCTCTCTCATTGATGCTTCTATCTCTCTCTTTCCCTTTCCCTTCCTTTCTCTCTAAAATCAATAAAGGAAAAAAATTTAATAAAACATATTTTTTTTAAAAAAGGATATGTAACCAAAGTGGAGTGATGAAGACCAATGTTTGTTTCTTCTCTCTTATTTTGGCTTCAGATGACCTCTAGAGCTGAAAAAATAAGGAACCTCCAAAAAAGAGGACGCTGCTGTTCAATTCTATCTCAAGCCTTTCTTTCTGGCCTCAAAGCTATTTTATGAGAGGAGTTTGCCATACTCCAAATACCAGCTCAATTGCTTCTATATCTACTCTCTCCAACAATGCCAGTTTTAATGTATGTCCCCAGAGCAGGGTAAAATGAGTTAATATATATAAAGCAGAAGAAAGAGTGTTTGATATGTAATAAGTGCCATACACGTAGTAGCTATTACATCATTGTTATGGTGATGGTGATGAAGAAGAAGGAGGAGGAGGAGGAGGAGGAGGAGGAGAAGGCACCACAACCCTGCTTGTGAGCCATCTTTGGCAAAGGCAGAACAGAAAAGTGCCCATTATAGCTGCTGGATCAGCAACATAAAACAGAGAAACTCAGTAAATTTCCAAAAAGAAAGATGTAATCACCCTGTCCATGGCAAAGATAGCAGAATGGGTGGTATTTTTCTAGGGACAGACTTCTCCAAAGGTAACTGAACCTACTGTTATTTAGGATTACCTCTACCCAGCACCACAGATACACACAAGGTCTGGATGTGGAGGGTTCCCAACTCTGGTGACATCTCCTAAGGTATTTCTTAGGATAAACTCTTCAGTAAAGCAGGTATAAAGAAGTGTTCTATGATATTTGAGAGATGGTCTCTCTTGACTCCTGTCAGCACCCTTGAAAGTTACCAGCTAGATTTATTACATAACAAGGAGAACCAGCAAAAACAGTTCTGCTTCCTGGGGAAAGCCAACTTCCAAAAAAAGTAATAGAACTGTTGATATAGGGTAATTCAATGCTAAACTGACCCAGCAGGGTATTTTGGTGATACTTTTTTCTTAAAAGGGAACAGTGCAATAAAGACAGTTTGTGTTTATGCATGACCTAAATCTTTCACTTCCTCTCGAAGGAAAGAAGCAGATGTTCATTGCAGGGTTGGGGAGGGAATGGGGGAGATGAAGGAAACAAACAAAATTGTGATTCAAGTTGTTCTTTAAAATGTCAGCCAGATGCTGGTTCTCTCATGTAAATGCTTAAAACTTCAACACGGAATACTCTCTTTGTCTTCATTCATACATTAACTCTTTATGCTCTACCTACTTCACCTTTCTTTAAAGGCACAAATGTAATAAAAGCTTAGTCAACAATTACACAAGCCATCTTTTTAACAAATGGTGCCAGGACAATTAGATAGCCACAAGGAACAAATGAATTTAGACCCTTCATAACACACACACAAATTAAATCAAGTTACATCATAAACCTAATATTTCTATTCTTTTTTTCATCTTCACACGAGGATATTTTTCCATTTTGTTCAGATAGAGTGGGAGAGAGAGAGAGAGAAACATCGATGTGAGAGAGACACATTGACTGGTTGCCTCCTGCATGACCCGACCAGGGCAGAGGGCAAACTGCAACTGAGATACGTGCCCTTGACCAGAGTCCACGGGCCGACACTCTAACCACTGAGCCAAACCAGCCAGGGCCTAACATTTCTTATTAAATATAAGAACTAAACCTATCAACATTGAGAAGAAAACATAAGAGAAAATCTCTATGACCTTGGATTAGGCAAATATTTCTTAAATATGATGTCAAAAGAACAATCCATAAAAGAAAAAATCGATAAATTTGACTTTATTAAAATTTAAATTTTTGTACCTCAAAAAAACAACATTAAGAAAACAAAAGACAAGCCACAAACAGAAAATATTTACAAATTATACATCTGATAAAGAATTTACATCCAGAGTATATAAAGACCTCTTAACAATTCAATAATAAAAAGACAAATAATTAAAAAATAGGCAAAGATTTGAATAAACATTTCATTAAAGAAGATATAGGAATGGCCAATAAGCAAATGAAAAGATACTTAACATCACTTGTCACTAGGTAAATCCAAATTAAAGTTGCAATGAGATACCATATCTCGTCCATTAAGATGACTAAAATCCAAAAGGCAGACAATAGCAGGTGTTGGTGAGGACACAAAGAAACTAGTACCCTCATACATTGTTGGTAGAAAACATTACTTTGGAAAACAGTTGGGCAGTTTCTTAAAAAGTTAAACATAAATTAACCATAACACTCAGCAATTCTACTTCTAGGTAACTACTCAAAAGAAATAAAAACATACATCTACCCAAAAACTAATACATGAATGTTCATAGCAGCATTATTCATAATAGCCAAAACCTGAAAACAAGCCAAATGCCATTGACTGCTGAATGAATGAATAAAACATGGTATATCTATACAATGGAATATTGTTTGGCAGTAAAAGGAAATGAAGTACTGATACATGCTACAACATGGACCTTGAAAACATTATTATGATCAATGAAAGAAGCCAGTGACAAAGAGCCACATACTATGATTCTGTTTATATGAAATGTCCAGAACAGATCTATAGAGACAGAAAATAGATTAGTGGTTGCTTGGGGCTGGGGAAGGGATCTTTAGGAGATAATAAAAATATTCTAAAATTGGGTTTTAATATTTTCACAATTCTGTAAACCTACTAAAAATCACTGAATTGTACAGTTTAAATGGTTGATTTTTTATACCTCAATAGAGCTCTTTAAAAAGAATACACAAAACAACCCTGGCCAGTTAGGCTCAGAGGCTAGAGGGTTGGCCTGCGGACCAAAGAGTCTTGGGTTTGATTCCCGCCAAGGGCACTGTACCTCAGTTGCGGCCCTGGTAGGGGTCGTGTGGGAGGCAACCAGTCACTGTGTCTCTCTCACATTGATGTCTCTCTCTCTCTCTCTCTCTCTCTCTCTCTCTCTCTCTCTCTTCCTCCCACTCTATCTGAAGATAAATGGAAAAATATCTTCAGGAGAGGATTAAAAAAAATGATTAAGTTTAAAACTGATCTTCCTGACAGCCAAGGCAAAGGCAAAGAAATTCACAAGGCTATATAACTTGATTTTGTTGTTGTTGTTGTTGTGGTTTTCAATGGAAGCAAGCAAAACTAACTACTTTAGGAAAATACTTTTTTCCTAGCTAGGGAAAAAATTTACCATGCATATCTTTATACAGGTAGTTAGAGCACAGTGTTTATTGCAGTTTTATCCAAGAAAACAAGAAAAGAAAAAAAAAGAATCCACGTTGTTCTATACATGCTATTTTTTATAGAGCAGCTCAATAAAAGTTGAAGGAATGTTGTTAGGTCTTAGGGTGAGCACAGAATTTTCTGTGTGAAGCCAGAACAATATACTGCAGAATGAAGTTTGGGGCACTGTGACTTGATACCAGAAAATTACTAAGAGAAGCTAAAGGAGTGAATTGTTAGCGTCTCTGTTTGGCTGTACTTCTCATTTACCATTGTTCTCACTGGGGCTTTCACAAGGTTGCTATAGAAGACAATTCAAAATTGATTTCACTGGTGACTTCATTATTTTCATACCTATTCTCTGGGGTTGATTGAAAGGAGATTCAGACCTGTAAACAGTGAGGAAACCAGGAGGTCTGATTTATGCTCTTGCCCGGTAGTATAGCCTTAACAGAGTAGGCTAAGAACACCTATAGGTAAATGAGACTTTTCTCAAAAAGGAAGCTTTGGATCTGTCCCCAAGGCACTAACAAGTACAGCAAAGCCCTAAATTTCTGTATCTTCAGAACTTAAGAGATGTCCATGGCCTGAAAGATTTTTAGACAACCATCTGTACCTGCCACTTATAAATTTTAATGTGGCTCCTGAGGAGACATTAATTTGGAGCAGAATTGAATCTCCATGGCTCTGATGGGTGGTGTAGATCCCAAATATACACCATCACCCTTCCACTCCTGCAACATAACTACTCTTATCTATTCAGTAGGGCTGTGCAGCTCTACTTTACAAGAACACATTCTAAAAATTAGCATACTTGACCCTGAGCTTTTACTACTGATAGAAACAAACTATTCTGTGTAGGACCATGTCATCAGCACAAAGAATAATGGATACCTGCCTATTTGCTATGTTAAGAGACATAGCATCTGATTTATCTGAAAAAGTTGAGCCAAATTATCATAAGTTAAAAGTAAAGAACTGGGCACAGTCATATTTAATGCAACCTAAAACTGGAATTTATCTCAAAGAGCACATCATGTTTCACAACAGGAATTGGGACAGAGACACTGGAGAAAAATAGAAAGCCTTCATCTTAAATAGACCCACTAATATAATCTAGACACATGCTACAAAAACCTTAAAATGTTTTTAATTTCATCAAAAAATTTCTTAACAACAACAAAAGACAACCCAAATAAATAATGGACACAAGACTTAAATAGGCATTTCTCCAAGGAAGATATATACAAATGGCCAATAAGCACATGAAAAAAATTTCAACATTATGAATCATTAGGAAATTGGAAATCAAAACCACAATGAGATACCACTTCACACCTAGTAGGTAGCTACTAGTTAAAAAAATAAATAAAACAGGAAGTAACAACTGTTTGTACAAATGTGGAGAAATTGAAACTGTTTTGTACTGTTGCTAAGAATGTAAGATGGTGCA
Source organism: Tadarida brasiliensis (assembly GCA_030848825.1). Classification (NCBI taxonomy): domain Eukaryota; kingdom Metazoa; phylum Chordata; class Mammalia; order Chiroptera; family Molossidae; genus Tadarida; species Tadarida brasiliensis. The sequence continues at coordinate 79,427,782 of CM061260.1, forward strand.
GTCTCTGTGCAAAACAGTATGGTAGGTCTTCAAAATCTTAAGAATAGAGTTACTGTATGATCCTGCAATTCAACTTCTGGGTATACACCCAGAAGAATTGAAAGTAGAGACTTAGATACTTGAACATACATGTTTATAGCAGTATTATTCGCAGTAGTCTAAAGGTGAAAGCAACCCAAGTGTCCATCAATGGATGATTAGATAAACAAAATGTGAGATAGATAGATAGATATAGATATTGATATAGATAGATATAGATATAGATATAGATATAGATATAGATATAGATACAGATAGATATATAGATACAGATATATAAAACAAAATATTATTCAGCCTTAAAAAGGAAGGGAATTCCAATACATGCTATTAAATGGATGAACCTTGAGGACATTAGAGTAAGTGAAATAATTCGGTTGGTCCATCACAAAAAGTTAAATATTGTATGAGCACACACATGGTAAAGTAGTAAGGTGGTTGCCAGGGACTGGGGGATGTAAGATGGTGCAGTCTCTGGAGGATGGGAGAATGGGGAGTTAATGAGTATAGAGTTTCACTTTTGCAAGATGAAAAAGTGCTGGAGATAGGTTGTACAACAATGTGAACATACTTAAAACCAATTAACTTAGAAATGGTTAAGACAGTAAATTTTATGTTAGGTGTATTTTAGCACAATGTAAAAATTCTTTTAATGTTCTTAATCAATTTCTCCATTACGTGATTCTCTAACCAACAATCAACTGCAGCACTGAGTCCAAAGGCTGCCAGATTCCAGCAAGGTGTCAAACCCGCTGAACCAGAGCAGAAGAAAGCTGATATGGAGTTGCCTTTGGAAGCTGTTGGGTACTATGTTTTGAACACACTTTCAGTGCCTTCACAGCAGCTTTGAGAATTGAAAACAGAAACAGTAAGATAAAAATGAAGATCATTGGCCCAGAAAGCTGACTCCTCAAAATGGTTTTGTTCTTACTCACTGTATAATTTGGGCCTCTGTTTGAAAAAGCTAGAAACATTTCTGACACTGTATCAACCAGTTAGCTTTGTGGAAGGAAAGGAACCCTCTGATTGACTAGCAATATTGATAAATTGCCCCCAACTCTCCCCACTATTCCTTGTGTCAGGAGGGAGTGAGGAGAGTGAAAAATGAGGTCCTGCTCAACTCTGGCCATCACTCTATCTCAATAGTTTCAGAGGCTGCAGAGTGGAGTGGTGTACTAAGCAACCCTGTCACAAACCTCACCTCCACAGCACAGTGAAATGGAGACCATCAGGCAAACATCACACATTCATATGTAGACCCAGGCCTACACATGTGTCTGCACCCAGGCCAACAATTCCATCTTCCCCTCCATTACAGGGCAGCAGACTCTCTTCTTTCTTGCTGTCCAAGGTTACTCCCTTTGACCCACACTCTGGATCCCATCTCTCCTGCATTCTCAGGAACCATGTTTCAACCATTATTCAGTCTCAACCCTATATCTTCATCCATTCCCCTTCTTTTAGCATGTACTCACATCTCACCCATTCTTTAACTTTTCAAAAGCTCAAAATGTGCTGGCAAATATATATATATGAATATTATTCAGCCCTAGAAAAGAAAGAAATCCTGCCATTTGCTACAACATGAATGGACCTTGAGGGCATTATGCTAAGTGAAATAAGTCAGACAGAGAAAGACAAATGCTTTATGATCTTACATATATATGGAATCTGAAATAAACAAATACATAGAAAGAGAGAACACACTGTGGTGAAGGGTGGGGGCTGGGGAAATAAATAAAGGCAATAAAAAAGTACAAACTTCCAGTTATAAGATAAATAAGCTCTGGGATGTAATGGACAGCCTGGTGACCACAGTGAACAATATGTATTGTGCATTGGAAAGTTGCCAAGAGAGTAGATCTTAAGTATTGCCTTCACGAGACAAAATAATTGTAATTATGTGAGGTTATCATTTTGCAGTACATAAATACATCGAATAATTAATGTTGTAAACCTTAAACTAATACAATGTTATATATCAATTATATCTCAATAAAACTGGAAGAAAGCTCTGGCCAGTGTGACTCAGTTGGTTGGGTGTCATCTCATGCACCGAAATGTTGCTGGTTCAATTCCCGGTCAAGGCATATGCCCGGGTTTCCAGCTCAATCCCAGTGAGGGGTGTGCAGGAGGCAGCTGATCTATGTTTTGCTCTCACATCGATGTTTCACTCTCCCTCTCCTTTCCTCTCTCTCTAAAAATCAATGAAAATATTTTTTTCAAGCTGGAATTTAAAAAAAATAAAAAACGTCTAGACCCTTATTCCCTTTCAAAGACTCTCTCTCACTTCACAGCCATAATTCTTAACACTTTAGTCCACATTTGTCTTCATTTCCTTATCTCCTCAGCCAACTGAAATCTCACTGCAACTAATCTCACCAAAGTCACAAATAATCTTCCTGTTGTCCAATGTAAGAGACATTTTAAATTATCATATTATGGGACTGGTCAGCAGCACACCCTGTTGATCAGGCCAAACTCCTAGCAGCATCATCTTTCCTCACCTTCCTGAACACTCTTCTCTCCTGATTGTCCTCCCTCCTCAGACTGAGCCCTCCTCCGACCCCAGTGGCTATGGCCAGTTCCTCTCTGTGGGGACCCACATCACTTCTTTATCTCTAGTCCCAGAATGTAGTACAATGCTAATATTGAGTAAACCTCTAGAAATACCTATTGATAGATTGGTTCAAATAATGCAGTGATTCTCAACCATGGCTGCTCAATAAATTCATCGGGAAGTTTTTACAGGGTACCAATATCGCAACTGGTAGTATTTCTGGCTTAATCAGTCTTGGGTGAGCCCCAGGCAACAGTATTTTCTAAAAGCTTTCCAGTTGAGTTTTAGTGCTCTCAAGTAAACTTGTCACCGCATGCTAGCACTACAATGACAGGAAATTTGCAAGATGCATAAATGTCATTTTAGAATGCAACCCTTTATTTAGACTTTAGGTGGAGCTTTAGAATTTTGAGATAGAGTAAATTTGAAAGGTCTCCTTAAAAGTTTACAGTACAAAGTTGTTTAAAATCAGCTCATCCACAGTCATGCCAGATCTGCGGTCGCAGGAGATTTCTCTCACCCTCACTCAGCCAGGAGCCCAAGGAACCAACCAAGTTACAGATTCTGTCAAATGAACAAGTGGCCCCAATGGTTGCAAATATGGGGGATTTTTCTTCCTTTCCCTTTTGAGTCTGCCAGGATTCTTGGGAGTGCCTTTGCCCCACCCTACCCCTAGTTTCCAAGCACCAACAGGCCCAAACCCTTCCAGAAGCTCTGGCCTTTCCTCTCCCTCTGCCTTGAGGGTGCAGTCTGCCGCGTGCCTGGCTCGATGGAGTAATCCTGCAGGGTGCTGTGTATGTGGGAGGAGTCTCTCACAGGGATGGCGTGACCAGAGAGGCATATTCGCACAAAGGCGGTTTTATTTGTTTCAGGTGTTTGACTGTGGTTGTGGGTTTTTTTTTAATTTTTGGTTTAGGGTGAAGAGGTGAGGAAAGAGCTGGTCAAAAGAGGGCTAGAAGGGCAGAAGCAAAACAACTAAAAAAGCCGTGAGACCTGACCACACTAAGAACGCTCATCCACTCAGCCCACCTCTTCCTCCCTTATTTTGCTACACACACACATCTACCTGCCCCCTACCTACTTACTCTAGAGAGAGAGGAAGAGAAGTCACAAAGGGAGATAATATTTCAAAATTGCATCTTGACTTGTGACCCACCTGCTATTTTACGATGATTTGGACAATCATCTCAGTAGCAAGGAGATTAAGTTCTAAAGGTCTGAACAGAGATTGTGGAAGATTCTGGAATCTCATGTTGCTAGAATATTCAGGAGGTCTAGATAGTCCCTTTCTAAGTGATCCTTCTCAGCAAAGCTTCAGAGTCTCACCAGAAAAAAAAAAAAAAAAATCCACCAAAGTTCAGTTTGTGGAAACTGAAGCCTTAATCCAAAACCCAAGGTAAGATTGTGCATGGTGCTCCGTATAGGGAATGGCGTAAGAGCCAAGAATTTATTCTACTGTTGGTAAAGATCAGATGCTATGTATTTTACATATTAGAAGAGTGAGCTAAGGGGAAGGAGAAGAGGGGCAAAGAGGGAACAGAACAACTATTTGCAAAGCGCAGCAAATTCAATCAAAGAGTGATTATTACAACAAACTCATAGACACAGAGAACAGACTGATGGTTGCCAAGGGAGGGGGTTTGACAGGCTGGGTAAAAGGGTGAAGGGATTAAGAAGTACCAATTGGCAGTCACAAAATAGTCATGGGGTTATAAAATACAGCATAGGAAATACAGTCAATAATAGTAATAATTACGTATGATAATAATTAGTTGAAATAGCAGGGGGACCAGTTTGTAAAGTATATGATTGTCGAACCACTATGCTGCACACCTGAAACTAATACAAAATGTTGCATGTAAACTGTAATTGAAAAATATATAGAGATAAACCAAAGAACTGATATGCATATATGCACAACCAATGGACATAGACATTAGTTTGGGGAAAGCAGGAGCGGGGTTGGAGTGCGGAGGAGAGGATCATTGGGGTGACATCTGTAATACTTTCAACAATAAAAAAATAATAATAAAAGAAAAAAATATATATATATATATATTGTTTTTAAAAGAGTGATTATTGCAAACAGGGCACTGGTCCTAGCATTTGCCAGAGGCAAAGGTTGCTGTGCTTGTGATTTTAGCCTTGTTTGTCCCGAGTCTCTGCTATGAGAAAAGGGTAAAAGCTGAGTGAGAGGGTGGAATTATGAGTACAGGGTGACCGTTATGGGAAGCAGATTTCAGTTCTGTCAGAAGGGCTGCCTATGAAGGTGATTATTCCCACCCTCTGTATATTCACAGGTAGGGTAAGTACCACTTAGAGTTGTAGCAGGAGATCAAGTTAGAGCCATTGGGTCTTTAAAATGCTTTTTTGTACTAGAGAGTCAAGGACAGCAGAAACTGTCTTTCTACTGCCAGAAATCAACATATCTACTACATCTAAATCTTGGTTCTTCATTTCGGTTTAACCTTTTAAAATAAAATAAGTTTATTGACAAATTTTAAGGATCTATTAAGTAGTCAGCACACTGAGAGTTTTCTAAAGAAGAGAGAAATTATATTATGCTAGAGAACTAGATTAGAGAGAAAGCTAAAGAATAGAGTCATCTAAATAAGAAAAAATAAATGGGGGATTAAAAAAAAAACTAAAAATCAGAAAATTCCAGAATGACTGGCAATCTTTCTTTCTTCCTAATTATGACCATGGGGCCCTCTTCTTTGTAAAAAGCCAGATTGCTCCATTGTTCTGCCTGGGTACACACTTGCTTGACTCATTTTCACCCAAGGGTAGGGAGGGCAAAATCAGAGTGAGATGTTTGTTGGGTTTCAGCCACACTTTTAAATTATCCTAGCTTACGCTCTGTGTGGGTTTTATAGCCAGCTGCCTTGGTGATTAATGGAGTTCCACTGAAACCTCCTACTCTCTGTTCCTCCCAAGAACCAGTGATTCTCAGTCTGGAGCTGAGAGGCTGGTCTGAAGAAGGCTTATACATGATGAAAAACGACAGGGTAATAAAGACCTGACACCTTGCTTACATTGGGATCCCTGAGTTAAGTTCTCCTGGACCTGGAAAGCAGGATAAGGCAAATACCCTTATGAGATCCCATATATTCTTGCTGGGCAAACAAGTATTTCAAATCTCATCCTTTCCTGGCCAGTGAGGCTCAGTTGGTAGAGCATTGTCCCATGCACAGAAAAGTCACCGGCTCGATTCCTGGAGATGTTTCTCTGTCACATGAGTGTTTCTCTCAGTGTCTCTCTCTCCCTCTCCCTTGAGATAAGTATGCTCTTGTAAAGCATAGATCATGGGTCAACGACAGTCCTACACTAATATCACCCCCCCTTCCTCTCAGTCTTTCTCCTCACTTCTCTTGATCTCTACCATTTCCATCAATGTTAATGTTTAATGATCACTGGAGTTGTATTAAAGATTTAACATAAAATAATAAAATTAGTTTGAATTTTCTTCAAATCTTTCTATTACAATCACATATGGTTGTGGTTTGTTTGTTTTTTGTTGTTGTTGTTGTTTGTTTTTTTTGTTGATACATTGGAGAAAATATATGTCTTTATCTGTAGGCATATCTGATACAGTTTCCCTTAGGTAATATGAAAGGTGTTTTATATTACAAATTCCTTCACTAGTTATTTGATAATTCTTTATCTTTCTAGGGTATGTCATATTTTATTCTTGAGCACATATTATTACATTTGATCCCTGCCTCAGTCCAAAAGCATAACTAAAATTCCCATCTGTTCCATCCCCTAAGTATCTCCCAGACCTGACCCATCTTTACCTTTACCTTTTGCCTTTGCCTTCGTGCAGGCCTTCATCAGTCCTCACCTAGACTTTAATATTAGCTTTCTAATAAGACAACCAGACAGCCTGAATCCTGTCTTGCTTTTTCTTTCTCCCCACCATCCCCCTTGAAAGTCCATACCTTTCTAAATAGCAACCCAATCCTGTTACCTCTGTAATTTAATTACTCTGAGGCTTCCCTTTCTACCACACAAAGACCAACTCCTTTGCCTAGTACACAGGGCTCTCCAAATTCTGCCCCTTGCCTCTCTCTAATCTCATTTCTTACCCTCCAGATGTCAAATTTTTGCAATTGACTAAAAACATACTACTTGCTTAAACGTTAGTGACCTTATCTACATAGTGACACCTATTCATCCTTTGAGAAACAGTTCTAATGTCTTCTGTTCTATGGAGCTATTGTTTCCTCACCACTCAAAAGCAGAAATGATTATTCTCTGTTCTGGGTCTCAATTTAACTCTGTAGTTATTTCTACAATAGCACTTATTGCACTGTTTTTGCAATATTTTTATTATGTCACTGGCTCCCCTAGTAAACTCTGAACTCCACAAGAAGAAAACTGTATTATATTTATCTTTATATGTTTATTGCTTGCACAGTACATTGTTGTTCATCTGTAAGTCATTGTTAAATAAGTGAATGAATGAATGAATTATAGGGGGTGGGAGAGAACAAAGAATAATATAGGTCTGTTATTATTATTCCCATGTAACAGGAGAAGAAACTGTGCTAGATGCTAGTCTTACAAAACTGAAGGCACTTAAAAAGCTTAGAATCTAGTATCTACCCTACAAAAGAGAAGACAACACAATACTGTTGAAGCTCAAAGACATTAATTTGCAATTGGGAAGATCTGGAGGCTGTCATTATATAGATCCCTAAAGATAAGTAGGAATTCAGCAGGAATGAAGAGGGCCACATTAAAACTTTCCCGGAATGGGCTGCAGTTCTCCTCTGAGTAGGTTGGCTGCAGTCCCTGAGCAGGTTAATAAAGCTCCTAAAACTTATAAAAAAAAAAAAAAAAAAAAAAAAAAACTTTCCCGGAATGAAGGGATAATAAATACAAAATCCTGAGAATGAGGGGGAGGGCTATTCCGTAGGAAACAACACCAACAAAGGCCTAGAGCTAGTAAGTATGGAGGGAAGGCCAAGGCTCAAATAACCAGAGTTATTGGCAGGATCATGGGAAGCCAGTCTGTAAAGTTAAGTCGAGATCCATCAGGCAGGGCCTTGACATTTTGACTCCACAAAGGGGAGACATTGGGATCAGAAAATAACTTTTTTTAATATTGCAAAAAACACCCACCTCTTTTTTTTTTTTTTTTAAATCCTCACCTGAGGATATCTTTTCCATTTATCTTCAGATACAGTGGGAGGGACGGGGGGAAGAGAGAGAGAGAGAAACATCGATGTGTTAGAGATACATCAACTGGTTGCCTCCCACGCAACCCAAACCAGGGCCGGGGACTGAACCACAACCAAGGCAAGTGCCCTCAACAGGAATCGAAGCCACAACTCTTTGGTCCATGGGCCGACGCTCTAACCGCTGAGCCAAACCGGCCAGGGAAACACCTATCTCTTTATAAAGAGATTAGAGCGTAAGAAATGGAAACTCAGGAAAGGTTGTTCATATTCTCAGCTCCTGTTTTACCACAATTTATATTACTCAGCCTAGTCATCTACCTCACTCTGAGGAGCAAAACTTACACCCTTGAAGGTGTTAAAAAACAAAAGTTTCCGAAATGGTGAAATCCCAAAAGCTTGCAAATGACAATAATGTAGAAACATGCTTTTAATTTGAAGAAGACAGGTCGCATTTTAATATATAAACTGAGATGTTTGTCACAAAGAAAATCATTTTCCTTTGAAGTCGATATGCATAAAATGTGTACAAATCTGAATGGAAAGGCATGTGAATGTCAGAATTAAGAACATAAGAGTGAAAAAACAATGGTTTGAGCGCTAGAGGTCTCCTAGCTCTCCACTGGCAACCATGGCCTCTTACTCCTCAGAGTAAAAGTGCCTGTCATTCAGTCACCAAACAAAACCAAAGTAATAATTTAACTTCCAAAATAAGCATGAAGCATGACAGCACCTGCCTTTTCCCTCAATATTTTCCCAGTCCAATTCTGTTAATACAAAGAATGAATTTCAATTGTAACAAATACTATGGGGAAAAAGTAAAAATTGCACAGAGTACCATGTTTATTATTATTGTGGTGGTGGTTGTTATTATTATTGTCTGGGTTTCTTCTGTAACTAAAAGAGAAAATTATTTACCAATCCTTCAGTAACATAGTGAAATTTAAATACTTTGTGTAGCTAAAGCTACAGCTCCATGAGATGCAGCCCAAGTTTTCCATGTTCTTCCTTTAGAATTAAGTAAAATCAGCTGCATAGAACTGCAGTTCATATTGTAAATAGCACTTTATTACATAAAATTGCCTGATAAACCACAACAGGGAACTGGAAGAAGAGATTTTGTTTTGTTTTTTTCAACAATTTTTTCCACTAGTTGCTCAGCAAAGTTTTAGAATAGCCTTCAGGGAATCTCACTAGCAAGATTGTAGACTTATGTGGATTATAGACTCATAATTATTCAAATCATATTTTGTTTTGGTAACACCAATGTTCTCTTTTTCTGTATAAAATAATATATTTCCTTCTCCTTTTTTTTTTTTTTTTTTTTATACTAAGCAGTTTCTTAACCACCAATACAATTTCCTTTTTTCTGGTCCTGCTAACTTTCATACATACAACAATTCAAGAGATTCCATACAGTACTGTCTTAAAACAATGCCTAAAATCACGACTTTTAAAATGCAAATTACATGACTCGCTGGTCAATACAAGATTTTTCTCTGCAAAGGAGACAATGTTGTATGACAGATAAAGCAGAGAATTAATGAAAGATGAGATGAACCATGCCATGACCTGATATTATGGGCTTTGTCACCTCTCCTGACCTCAATTTCTTCATTCTCAGAATTGAGATAACCTACCACACAGGGTTATTAGGAGGAGTAAACCAAGCCATGCCTGTGAAATCAGTTTGTAAAGTAAAGCGTTTTATATATGTTATTGTTATCATTAAGGTGAAAAGTTGCAAACCTGGATGCTCTACCGGTGAAATATACATAGGGCAGGAGAGAACAGTGGGGAGGCCCTAGCCAAGCTGTTGAGAGGACTGGAGCCAGAAGGGAAAGCGTGAAAGTTGAATTTAAGAAGAGAGTGCTAGGGAGACAATAATATTGGCCTACCACAGAGTGGCTGAAAGAAGTAAAGCAAGTAAAACGTACTTAACCAAAAATTAATTTGTAGAAAACATAAAGATCTGTATCTGCATGTTTTAAATGAACTTATCCTTTTGGAGTGTTTGTCAGAGATGTAAGAGTTTGGATTTCTTAAGACAATGTCAAGTAAGATTTTTTTTTTTTTTTGCCCACACATGCTTTTGCCAAAGTACAGACAAGATGCCATTGATGAAGAAAGATGCCTCAGGTTGTTTGCTTTTTATTATTATTATTATTATTTTTTTTTTTACTAATTTAGGAGTGAGAAAGAAACATCAATGTGAGAGAGAAACATTGATCAGTTGACTCCTGTATGCCCCAAATGGGGATCAAACCTGCAATCTGGGTATGTGCCCTGAGCAGGAATCGAACCCACCACCCCTTAGTGTATGAGACAATGCTCCAACCAACCAAGCCATACTGGCCAGGGAACAGGTTGTTTGCTTTTAACAGGTTCACTTTTACCTATGCCTCCAAATTATATTTGTTTGTACTTCTCATTGTCCCCTGCTAAATCTAGTCCGATGTCTGTCCTACTTTGGAGGAGGGCAATATTAAAGAGAATAATATGAATGCCATCATAAAAATGTTATTTACCTGGGTAAAAGTATACAATTTATCACCTCTATTGTATACCAGGTATTTTGCACATGTATCATCATTCAATCCATGCAAGTTATAGGTGGTAACATTTTACAGGGGAGAACTCAAAGGTTTGGCAGATTCAATGATACTCAAAGTCAGACGCCCAGGAAATTCTCACTCAACTGTAAAGGCTTCCATGCCAGTGCTGTTTGGAAGACAAGAGAGACTGTGCAGGGGTTTATGTTCTACCCAAGTGATTCCTTGACCACAAACTTGAGTCAAACTTTCTGGGCTTGGTGATAGCAGGTCTTGGCGTATTGCACTCCAGAGAGACAAAGGGCAGTTCACAGGTCCTTACCCACCACCTTTACATTTGAACCTTAATAATTTATAAGGGAAACATAGCACTGGATTATCCTGTTCTAACAATAAGAAACCAAACAACCACTTGAAAGAGAGGGCTAAAAGTGAATCTATGGGGTAGAACACAATATCTCCAAGATTCCTTCTTTCTTATATAGTCCATAAGTCCTTGATTTTTAGTGCCATATTTTAATTTTCCAAACTTAAAGACAATTATGTCCAATTATTTTAAAAATAGTACAATTTCTGCTAATTTCCTCAACCCTAGAAATGAGGATATAGCAGATAAAAAATTGCTTGTCAGTTTTGTGACACCTTTTCTTCAAAAAGAAACCAGGGCAATTCCTTGTTCTTGACCAGGTAACACTCAGGTTACTGAGACACTCTGAAATGTGCCTACAGTCTGTCACAAGTTTTGGGTGTGCTGCTCTCACCCCCTAAATCTCCCAAGATCAAAATAGCACCTGGGAAATGATTGCTTAAAATGAGATCTCTCTGAAATTTCATGCTTCCTAGGAATATTACATAAGTTACTTATTATTCAATGAAACATAAGTGAAAATTCTCAGGTACTACCACTCCACTAGACACCCTTAATTCCAGAGCTTATAGAGCAGAAATATCCTACAAGCATTGAGGCCAAACCTACCTTTTGAAGCCCTGCACCAAACCCAAAGAACTCAACCAACCTTTTGGAATTCAAGTCATAGCAGAAAGCAGGTTAAGAGACATGTCCACATAGCTGTTCACCCCTTCAAAAATCTATGCAATTTTTTTCTCTGTTCTGCCCCCATTCCATTTGTACAACCACTATGTCATACATGTCCAAACTTCAGGCTGGTACTACCCTTATAACCAAATGTAAGTCACAACAGGAGGGTGCAATGATACAAATTCAACTCACTCCACAATGGATCAGTAGTGCAGCGGTGCTCCACAAACTCAGTTCAGTGGAATGCTTATCCCAGCAGAATTTAAGGGTAGGTTTTCCAGCTTACTTCTGATACTTCTCAGCCTGACTCCTTCTTGAACGCTGCCCTTGCTTTCTGCTCATGAAGGCTTCACAAGTTCAAATGGACTTTCAGACATTGCAAATAGATGAGGTTTCGGACAGAAGGCCCCAGTTTTTAGAACCTGTTTTTATAAAGGTGCATTGGTCTGTCAACAAACTTGGAATGCCCAGGGCTCCTTTCAGAATAAGCACATTGTTTGGTTCAGCTCCAATAATCCAAGAAAAGAGTTTTCCTTCTTTGTGCATCAGAATAGTCCAGATAGATTATTAAAAATATAGCTTCTCAGGGTCCACCCCAAGCCTACTGACCCAGAATCTCCATGGGTAGAAACAGGGATATCTGTCTTAACAAGCTGCCTACTTAATCCTGGTGAAAATGCAAATTTGAGAAACATTGCTGTGGCCTAAACTGGTAATATGAAAATTTGAAATCATGGTGCTAGACACTTTCTTTACAACTTGGAGCTTCCCTGGAATATGTAATTGTCCTAAGAGATGACAGTTTCCTTTCCAGAAAGCTCTAAGCTTACACTTGCAGGCATTCAATTGGGAGAAGGCAGATTCTTATCCAGACCCTAACCCTGGTCATAATGAGATGAAGACATAAACTATTTCCTCCCTTTCCCACCCACTCTCACTCCTGACCAAGAGCTGGCTGGTCATAAATGTGGTTACTTTATTAACAAGGATCATATCCTATGTCAGTGTTTGTTTGCTTGTTTGTTTTTTACAATGAAATGACATGATTAGTTGGGCAGAATTTTTTTAGAGGCTTTAATGTCTTCACATTTACAAGAAAAGACTAAATCTCTGCTTTCACAGCAAATATGTTGAAACCAAACCCCTTGGGACTAAGATTCCTGGGGTGAAAGTTTATAAAGTTAGCATGACACTCAACACAATATAAAAAGAGCTAACAGTATGACCTGTAACAAGTTCAGACCTGAACACACAGGGATAACTTTGAATTTATTCTGAGCCTCAGTGGAGAGGAAGTTCAAAGCCAGTTAGCCACTAATGGGAAATTCACTTTCGACATCCTCTCTGTTTTCCCCTTTTTTACTTTCATAGTTGCAAGTTGAGTTTCTTTACGCAAGCAGACAACTATGGGTAAGCCCAGTTGAAATAATGCCAACTGACCAGGTCACATAGAGATAGATCTGTAGTGACCGATAGAAGGCTGGAGAGAACTTCAAGTGGTCACACAAAATAGGATCTTAGTTTTCTCATGAAATAAGAGAAAACTTAATCAAAAAATGTCCAAAACATCAAAAAATAGTAGAACAGATTTATGAAAATTACTAAATTGCAAAGGTAATAATACAGTAAAAAAAACTTTATTCATTGATGCAGTCAGCAAATGTTTATTGAACACCTATTATATGGCAGGCACTTGTGCTAAGCACTGAAGATTTAGTGACAAATGAGACAGGCTTGACCTCAAAGAGATTTGTTTCTAGTAAGTGGGAGACAAAAATTACATAGGTATGCAATAAGGAGTTATAGGTGCTATGACAAGTAGGTGAACAGAAAACTGTGGGGACAAAAGAGGGAATAGTCAAGTGGTCCTTGGAAAGAAGGCAGGATAATAGCCTGTGTTGAGTTTTCAATAATGAGCAGGTGTTCACTAAGCAGATAAAATGAGGAAAACTTTCAGGGCAGCATTAACAAAAGCATAAAGATATAAAACATATGGCATAATTGGAAAATGTCAAATAACTTGGGACAACTGGAACATCATAGAGTGCAAGCAGAAAGACCCAATAAGGATGATGCTGAAGAAGTAAGCAGGGGCCTCATGAAGAGCTATGAATGATTTACTAAGGTGCTGAGGCTGAGTAGAGTGCCAATGAAGAGTTTTAAGTCTTAGAAAGTTCACTCTGGATGAAATGCAGAGATTAAATATAAGCAAAGTATTAGAGGCTTAGAAACCAGTATGGAGGCCATCTCAATGATCTGGACAAGATCACAAAGCTGGAATTAAGGCAAGGGTAATGAAATAGAGATGTGCACAAACGTTAGAGCTATTGAGAGAGTAGAACTGATAGGCTACTGACAAAAATCCAATTGACCTCTTTTTATTCCAAGAAGTCAAGCTATTTGCTTAAACAATGTTATGTGGGGTGTAAATGGGAAAGACAACTATCTAAATCCAATCTCATTTCTCTGATAAAGTATTTAGGAGTGCTACTGAGCAGTAATGTAGCTGAAATACAGACAAAGCTGGATGGACGAAGAAAGAAGAGCCAAATGCAATGTAAAATAAGCAGTTCTCTGTGTTTGCCAGAGCATAATGGTTGGGATACAGTTGGACTACAGAGAGAGTTTGGTGGGGGCGTTGGGGGAGTAAATTGCTCTATATCTTTTTGGCTATGGTAGTTACGTGACTCTTTACTTTTGTAAAAATTCATAGACATATATACCAAAAAATAAATTTTACTGTATGTAATTTTTAATAGGGATGAAAGGCAAAAATAAAAGGCAATTTTCAATAATAAATTAGCTTATAGCAATCTGAGAAGGGAAACCTACTTACTCTTGGATATTCCTTCCTTCATTCATTTATTCAACAAATAGTAAACATTGGGCATATACTTCATGCCAGAAACTGTGGGGTGTGTTAAATACATTGTGGGAAACAGACTTCATGCAGCCTACAGTCTAGTGGAAAAGACATCTATTAAATAAATATTTTTGTAAATTCAATTACAGTTATGTTAGAAAGACATAACGAAGACCGTATTATGAAAGCATGTAACAAGCTCCCCTGAAGTAGTGATATGGAAGCTAAACACTGAAGAATAAGTTTAAGTTGATTGAAAGTGAAGCGGGGTGATCAAGGGTTTAGAATAGCATTTGGGAAGAACCTGACATAGGAGTTCTCATGTACCATACACACTCTCACATACTCACATGTGCTCCTGAATACCTTCCCAAACTTTCCTACTCATTTACACATTACCATATGCTGTGTTTCTCTCTAAAATCCTTTATGCTATGTAACACTTCTATAATGGAAACTGGCAAAGGCTTTCTGTAGACTTTTTGTATCTACCACTTACCACATATGTCATCTCAAGAAAGTCATTTAACCTACTTGTACCTTAATTTTTTCTCACCTGTTAACAGATTTTTAATAAGCAATTAGTACTTTAATATTGGGTTATTATAAAGAATTCATTGGTTAATAAAGTCCTAAGAGCAGCACCTAGAAATAAGTACTTAATAATAGTAAGCTATTATTACTAGTGTTATTATTATTAAAGACCCACTTGTGTTCCTTAGAGAGAAGAGATAGCTATTAGATTCAATTTTTAGAAACAATGTAGAGAAATTGCACTCTACCTGAATAGACAAACTTCCTAAGAATAGGGCCAGTGTCCTGAGCCATAGCATGGGATTCATGACTATTAAAAATGCTTTCTCAGCCCAAGAAAGCTTTGGGACCCCTCCTTGATAAATCTATTTATATTTAACAAATTTATTCCTTCAGAACAAATCTTACAAACTTTCATTTCCAGGTGTGATGGAGCAACTGGTATTGGACTAGCCCTTGTGCTATAAACAATAAAATGGGAGAAAATATATGAGGCAATTGTTTTTAAGTATTGGAAACAGGAAACACAACACTGTGATCCTAAAAGAGAAGAAAGCCATAAGGTGAAACCCATGATTTCTCTGGATCTCTGCCTAGGCACAATTATCCAACCATGACACAGCAAGCTAGAATCTAAGCCGACCACAGTGGTCCTGCTGAGCTGAAGAGGCAGAGATCAGAGTCCAGGAAAGCTGAAGCAGTCACAATCTGTAGGGCAAGGCACCATCAAGTAAGGAAGGTATATTGTGGGTAGAGAGAAGGGAGAGTCCCAGAGGTTGTGCAGAAGGTTCCTATGAATCCTTGGCTCAAGGCTAAGATGCATAAGACCTGAGGCTTGTCTTAACTAAGAAGAGCAGTTACCATAGAGACAAGAGCAGAACAGAGATACTTGATATCCAATGGTGCTAGTAGACACTGAAGTTCTGGTCAAGTCAGAGTGGCAAGACATTGTTGTCAATTTATTAACACACCAGACATTTGTCTGAGATATCAGAAAAGATTAGAACCATGCTCTAAGGTAAGGTTCACTCCAGGCCCCCCCTAACAATGTCTAAAGCCAAGCCTTTAGAACACCTGCAGTGAAAACCAAATTTGGAGGTTGAGACCTGCCAAGACTGAGGGTATTGGGAAACATATTGAGCTTCCCAAAGATGTACCCTAGTAAAGTATAAAGACAAGCCTACAGAAGAGTAAGGTAATTAACCAGGAAATTAGCTCCCTAATAGAAGCAAAGGCAACTCTTCTCAAAGGAAGATAACAAAAGTCTAAAGCCAACAATATTCAGTATGCTATAAAAAAAATTACTAGACATGAAAAAAAAAAAAAAACACAAACATGACCCATAATCACAGAAAAAAACACTGGTCCCAACATTACTGTGATGATGGATTTAGAAAACAAGAACTTAAAGCAAAGATATAAATATGGTTCAAAGAATTTTATATTCAAAAAATAAGAAAATATGGACTTAATGTGTAAAAAGATAGGGAATCTCAGCAGAGAAATGTAAAGTATAAAAAAAGCTAAATGGAAATGTTAGAACTGAAAAGTACAATAACAAAAAGATTCACAGTAGATCAGACATGGGAGAAGAAAGTGATGAACTTGAACACAGAAAGAGAGATCTATAGAAAATATCCAAACTAATGAACAGAGAGAAAATAGACTGAAAAACAAAACAAACAAACAAAAAAACCCAGATCCTTAGAGACTTGTAGAACAAAAGAAAATGGTCTAAATATGTGTAATTACAGAATCAGAAGGAGAAGAATGTGAAGATTGGTCAAATTAGACTTTTTAAAGATAAATTACTGAAAAGCAAGCCATAGACTGGGAGATTTTGTAAAACATATATCTGACGACTGGCTTATATCCAGAATATATTTAAATTTTTTACAACTTAATAATAATACAAACAATATAATTATTTTTTAATTGGCAGAAGATCTGAATAGACACTTCACCAAAGAAAATATATGAATGGGCCCTGGCTGGTTTGGCTCAGCAGTTAGAGTGTCGGCCCATGGACCAATGAGTCGTGGGTTTGATTCCAGTCAAGGGCACGTATCTTGGTTACAGTTTGGTCCATGGCCCTGGTCGAGGTCGTGCAGGAGGCAATCAATGGCAATCAATCTATGTGTCTCTCTCATGTCGATGTTTCTCTCTCCCTCTATGTAAAAAAAAAAAATATATATATATATATATATATATGAATGGCTAATGAGCACAAGAGGAGATGTTCAATATCATTAGTTATCAGGGAATTGCAAATTAAAGCTACAATAAGATACCATTAGAAAGGCTAGTATTTTAAAGACTGACAATACCAAGTATTGAGAAAGATAAAGAACAGATGAGTCTCTTTTACACTGCAATTGAAAGTGAAAAATGGTACAATGACTTTGGAGAACAGTTTTGACAGTTTCTTTTAAAGTTAAGCATAGACTTACCACATGAGCCTCCTACTTCTTTCCTAGATATTAAGCAAAATAAAATAAGAATATATATTCACATAAAGATTGTTCATAGCAACTGTATTCATAATGGCCCAAAACTGGAACAACTCAAATGTCCACCAGTAGGTGAATGGCTAACAATTTGTCATTAATACAATGAAATACTACTCAGCAATAAAAATATAAATTGATAAGTGCAACAATGTGGATGAATCTCAAAAACATTACACTGAGTGAAAGAAATTCAACAGCAAAAAGCACATAATGGAGGAATTCAAAAATGGCGGCAGAGTGAATGGAAGCTACACAGACCATCTCCCAGGACCAAACTGGAAATACAACTAAAATAAAGACAAGTCATCGGGAAAAAGCAATGGAAAAGCAGCTTGCAAGGACCATACAACCAGGGACACTGAATCCATCCTGGTAGGATTGTGGAGGTGCGAGAGGGGGGCTGGGAGCCCACAGACAGCAGCAGTCTTAGCTGTGAGCACCGCCCTCAGGGTGAAAGCCCAAGCCGGCTCCACAGTGCAGAGAGCAGGGGCAGAGCGCTAAAATAGCCACAGCCACTCACCTTGGGCTCTGGCAGAGGGAGAGCGGACTGGACTGGAACTGTGTGGGGACACTCAGGATTTGGAGGGCCCTCAGAGCTTTTGCTGAGTTGCAGCCAAGCAAGACAGTGGCCATCTTACTCCTTCCCAGGGCTCTGGGGAGAGGCGGCAGCTCCTCCCTTGGAGATTCAGCCACACCCAGGTAGGCCATTGAAATGCAAATTGAGGCTCATTAACTACCAGCATCTACCCCACCCTCGGGAAATCCTCTCACACTGAACACCTGAGGGAGGTTTTCATTCAATTGAGAACCCAAGGCTTTTCAAGTAACTTGGACTCATAGCCTCTAGGCAAAAAGCTAGAGGATAACTGAACATTTTCTGGGCTTGCAAATCTACCCAGGAAAGTAAGACTCAACAGTGGTGTATAACGTGGGTCCTCCCATGCTCAACCAAACCCAGTACAGGGAGCCAAAAACAGCAGAACACCAACATCCACAGGGAAAATTTGACAGGCTCCAAAAACCACTGAGATAGCAAAAATGGTGAAACAAAGAAACAGATGCCAAATGAAAGAACAAGAGACCTCCACCCAAGATGAGATAAATGAAATGGAGTTAAGCAAGTTAACTGAACCAGAATTCAGAGCCATGATCTTGAGGAAGCTCAACAGCACGTGTAAGGACATCAACACCATGAGCAAAGACATAGAAATATTGAAAATCAACCAATTGGAAATTAAGAATGACATAGCAGAAATGAAGAACACATTGGAAGGACTAAACAGCAGAGTAGAAGAAGCTGAGGACCGGATCAGTGAATTAGAAGACAGGGTAGAAAAAATCAACCAATCAGAAAACCAAAAGGAAAAAACAATGAAAAAACAGGAAGACAGCTTAAGAGAACTGTGGGACAACTGGAAACGTAATAATATTCACATCATAGGAGTCCCCGAAGAAGAGAAAATGAGAAAGGGTTAGAGAATATATTTGAAGAAATAGTGACAGAAATTTTCCCTAATTTGGTGAAGGAAGAAGGCATTCAAGTTCAAGAAGCACAGAGAGTCCCAAGTAAGAAGAACCCAAACAGGCCCACACCAAGACACATAGTAATTAAAATGCCAAAAATTAAAGACAAAGAGAGAATCCTAAAGGCAGCAAGAGATAAGCAACAGGTTACCTACAAAGGAACCCCCATAAGGCTATCAGCTGACTTCTCAATAGAAACACTACAGGCCAGAAGGGAATGGCATGAAGTAATCAAGGTCATGAAAAACAAGGATCTGAACCCAAGACTACTTTACCAACAAGGCTATCATTCAAAATAGAAGGTCAAATAAAGAGCTTCCCAGACACAAAAAGGCTAAGGGAATACATTAGCACCAAACCAGCACTGCAAGAAATGTTAAAAGGACTGCTGTAATTAGTAGAAGAAATAGAAAGGAAAACAGAACCACACTAAACAAAAATGGCAATAAATAAGTACATATCAATAATCACCTTAAATGTAAATGGACTGAACGCCCCGATCAAAAGACACAGAGTAGCAGATTGGATAAGAAAGCATGACCCAAATATTTGTTGTTTACAAGAGACTCACCTCACAACAAAAGACTCACATAGGTTGAAAGTGAAGGGATAGAAAAAAATCTTCCAAGCAAACAGAAAGGGAAAAAAAGCTGGGGTAGCAATACTCATATCTGATAAAATAGATTTCAAAATGAAGGCCATAACTAGAGACAAAGAAGGTCACTACATAATATTGAAAGGATCTATCCAACAGGAAGATATAACCTTGGTAAACATATATGCATCCAATATAAGAGCATCAAAATACATTAAAAATCTTCTAGAGGACTTCAAAGGAGAAATCGACAGCAATACAATCAGAGCAGGGGACTTCAACACCCCGCTGACATCACTGGATAGATCCTCTAGACAAAAAATTAACAAGGAAACAGAGACTCTAAATGAAGCACTAGACCAAATGGATTTAATAGATATTTACAGAGAATTACACCCCAAAACTACAGAATTCACATTCTTCTCAAGTGCACATGGGACATTCTCAAAGATAGACCACATGTTAGGACACAAACGAAATCTCTACAAGTTCAAGAAGACTGAAATCATATCAAGCATCTTCTCAGATCACAATGGCATGAAACTAGAAATCAATTGCAACAAGAACATGCAAAGACATTTGAATACATGGAGGCTAAATAGCATGTTATTAAACAATGAATGGGTTACCAAGGAGATCAAGGAAGAAATTAAAAACTTCCTGGAAAACAATGAAAATGAACACACAACAACACAAAATCTATGGGATGCAGCGAAAGCTGTTCTGACAGGGAAGTTCACACCATTACAAGCCTACCTCTGAAACAAGAAAAATTTCTAATAGATTTTCTAACCTCACAACTTAAAGAACTAGAAAGCAAACAAAAAGAAAACCCCAGAACAAGTAGAAGGAAGGAAATAGTAAAGATCAGAGCAGAAATAAATGACATAGAGACCAGAAAAACAATTCAAAGGATCAATGAATCAAAGAGCTGGTTTTTTGAAAAGATAAACAAGATTGATGGACCCTTAGCTAGACTCACCAAGAAACAAAGAGAGAGAACCCAAATACACAAAATCAGAAATGAAAGAGAAGTAACAACTGACACCACAGAAATACAAAGGATCGTTAACAAATACTATAAACATTTATATGGCAATAAATTCGACAATCTAAGCGAAATGGACAAATTTCTAGAAACACATAGTTTCACAAAACTGGACTGGGAAGAGATAGAAAACTTGAACAGACCAATAACAACCAAGGAAATTGAAGATGTAATCAAGACTCTCCCAGCAAACAAAAGCCCAGGCCCGGACAGCTTCACGGGGGAGTTTTACCGAACATTCAAAGAAGAACTAACACCCATTCTTCTCAAACTATTTCTAAAAATTCAAGAAAAAGGAAGCCTTCCAAATTCATTTTATGAGGCCAGCATAATTCTAATTCCAAAACCAGAAAAAGACACTACAAAGAAAGAAAACTACAGCCCTATATCCCTGATGAACATAGATGCCAAAATCCTAATCAAAATACTAGCAAATCGGATCCAGCAATACATCAAAAAAATTATTCACCATGACCACGTGGGATTCATCCCAGGGATGCAAGGCTGGTTCAATATTTGCAAATCAATAAATGTGATACACCACATAAACAAAATGAAAGATAAAAACCACATGATCATATGAATAGACGCTGAAAAAGCATTTGTCAAAATCCAGCATCCATTTCTGATAAAATTTGGGAATTTGGGAATAGAGGGATCATATCTTGATATAATAAAGGCCATATATGAAAGACCTACAGCCAACATCATACTCAATGGGCAAAAACTAAAAACATTCCCCTTAAGAACAGGAACAAGACAGGGATGCCCACTTTCGCCACTCTTATTTAACATAGTACTGGAAGTCTTAGTCACAGCAATCAGACGTGAAGAAAAAATAAAAGGAATCCAAATTGGAAAGGAGGAAGTGAAACTGTCATTATTCGCAGATGACATGATATTATACATAGAAAACCCTAAAGACTCCATCAAAAATCTACTAGACCTAATAAATGAATTTGGCAAAGTAGCAGGATACAAAATTAACGTCCAGAAATCGACAACATTCTTATACACCTATGATGATGAACTCACAGAAAGAGAAACTAAAAAAAACAATCCCATTTACCATTGCGGCAAAAAAATTAAGATACCTAGGAATAAACTTAACCAAAGAAGTAAAGGACCTATTTGCAGAAATCTACAGGATATTGAAAATAGAAATAGAGGAAGATATAAAAAAGTGGAAACACATACCTTGTTCATGGATTGGAAGAATTAACATCATTAAAATGTCCATATTACCCAAAGCAATCTATAGATTCAATGCAATCCCCATCAAAATACCAGTGACATATTTCACAGAACTAGAACAAATACTCCAAAAGTTCATATGGAACCTAAAAAGACCCCGAATAGCCACAGCAATCTTGAAAAAGAAGGACAAAGTAGGTGGGATCGCAATACTGGATATCAGGTTATACTACAAAGCTACTATAATCAAAACAGCCTGGTACTGGCACAAGAACAGGCATATAGACCAGTGGAACAGAACAGAGAGTCCAGAAATTGACCCAAGACATTATGCTCAATTAATATTTGACAAAGGTGGCAAGAGCATACAATGGAGCAAAGACAGCCTCTTTAATAAATGGTATTGGGAAAATTGGACAGCTACAGGCAAAAAAAATG
The DNA here is from genome assembly GCA_030848825.1 of Tadarida brasiliensis. Lineage (NCBI taxonomy): Eukaryota > Metazoa > Chordata > Mammalia > Chiroptera > Molossidae > Tadarida > Tadarida brasiliensis. The sequence goes on from CM061260.1 coordinate 79,449,861, forward strand.
AAACTAGACCCTCAACTTACACCATACACAAGAATAAACTCAAAATGGGTAAAAGACTTAAATGTGACTCGTGATTCCATAAAATTCCAGAAGAAAATGTAGGCAACAAAATTTCAGACATCATACACAGCAGAATCTTCACTGATACATCACCTAAGGCAACAGAAACAAAGGAAAAAGTGAACACTTGGGACTACATCAAACTCAAAAGCTTCTGCACAGCAAAAGAAACAACCATCAAAACGGAAAGGGAACCCACTGTATGGGAGAGCATAATTGCCAATGATACATCAGATATGGGGTTAATCTCCAAAATATATAGAGTGCTCATACAACTCAACAAAAGGAAGACAAAGAGCCCAATTAAAAAATGGGCAGAGGAACTAAATAGACACCTCTCCAAACAGGACATACAAACGGCTAAGAGACATATGAAGAAATGCTCAACATCACTAATCATCAGAGAGATGCAAATTAAAACAACAATGAGGTATCACCTCACACCTGTCAGAATGGCCGCCATCAACAAATCATCAAACAGCAAGTGTTGGCGAGGGTGTGAAGAAAAGGGGACTCTAGTACACTGCTGTTGGGAATGCAGACTGGTGCAGCCACTATGGAAAACACTATGGTGTTACCTCAAAAAATTAAAAATTGAATTGCCATTTGACCCAGTGATCCCACTTCTAGCAATATACCCTAAGAAACCTGAAACACCAATCAGAAAGAATACATGTACTCCCATGTTCATAGCAGCACTATATACAATAGTTAAGATCTGGAAACAGCCCAAGTATCCATCTGTGGATGAATGGATAAAAAAGCTGTGGTACATGTACACAATGGAGTACTATGCAGCTGTAAGAAAGAAAGATCTCTTATCTTTTGAGACGACATGGAGGGACCTCGAGAGTATTATCCTAAGCGAAACAAGCCAAGCAGAGAAAGACAAATATCACATGATCTCACTCATTTGTGGAATATAATAAACATAACAGTCTGGGGAACAGGGTAGACCCAGAGATGTGAAAGTAGGGTACAGACTGATAACCCTCAGAAGAGGGGGTGGGGGGGAGGGAAGAGATAAACCACAGAACTTATATGCATGTATGCATAACTGATGGACATAGACAACAAAGCTGGGGAAGGGGTGGAGGGTCGGGGAGGACGGTGTCAATGGGGAAAAAAGGAGAAACATCTGTAACAAAAATAAATTAATAAATAAAATAATAATAATAATAAAAGAAGAAATATATCTTTACATTGAAAAATACCATGACTGTTCATGTTTGAAAACATATGGGTTCCACGTAGAAATGACAGAACTCAAGTTTCTTACCTATGCATTGTACTGTAGCCACTATAACAGAGGGTTTCTCTTGATTGTGAAACTTATCCTACCCCCTTTTCAGAAGCTATATCTTATACAACTAAGTATAATATTAATAGAAGTATGGCTTGTATAATTAATTATTTCATAAGCTTTTGCTCTTCAAAGTATTTGGTAGGCAAGAACTTAATGGGTCATTTTTCTTTATAACTGTCATAATTAAAATACTTTTCAGAGTCTGATGTTTAAAAAGTAAAAAAAAAAAAGCACATAATGTATGATTTCATTCATAAGAAGTGCTAGAGAGGCAAGACTAAGCTGTGGTGACAGAGATCATCTCAATGGGGTCCTGGAGCAGTGGGTGGGAGGAGGGATTGACTGCAAAGGGGTATGTATGAGGCAATTTTCTGGTTGAAGAAATGTGCTGTCTTGATTGTGGTGATGATTACATGGGTATTTACATTTATTACATTATACACTTAAAAGGTATGCATTTTATTGTATGTAAATTATACCTAACAAAGTTTATTTTTAAAAGAATACCTGCCTCACTCTTTAAATTAGAAGCCTTATCTTCATTGTCATCCTGTAATGAGTCATTCAGCAATAACTTTTATAAGGAACAAGTTCATTATGAAGCACACACCAAATGAATGTCTGACCATTCTTTTGTGTTGTATGTGTGTGGCTGGAGAAATAGATGCCCGTTAAACTATTAGAACCCCTGCCCACCATCTCTCATTCTAGGCTGCAGAAGAGATTGTAACTTTAGTTCTCCACTTCCTTAGCATCCTCAGTAACCATTTGTTGACCAATTCCTAAAGTGAGTAAGTGTCTGTATTGATTTTATAAACAAGTTCTACCATCTGAAATCTTGGCTACTGCAGAGCTTGGGGATATATTGCCTGCAAAACCTGCCCCTGTCTCATAACCTAGGTAGAAGTTTGGAGTCTGACTGCATAGTTAACCAGCACTACTGCTGGTTCAGACAAGCTGTCTTAATCACCTTCCCCTGCTCAAGGGCCTTTAAAAATTTTTTAACTTTATTTTTGAAAGTATCACAGATGCCACCCCCTCTTTTTTTCCCCATCGACCTCCTCCACCCTACTTTATCCCCTCCAGGCCTTCACTGCACTATTGTTTGTCATGGGTTATGCATGTAAATTCTTTGGTTAATCTCTGTCCACCTTTCCCTGACCCTCTTCCTTCTGAGATTTGTCAGTCTATTCCATGCTTCCGTGTCTCTGGATCTGTTTTCATCAGTTTACTTTGTTCATTAGATTCCACATATAAGTGAAATCATGTGATACTTGTCTTCCTCTGACTGGCTTATTTTCTTAGCATAATACTCTCCAGGTCCCTCCATGCTGTCTCAAAGGGTAACAGATCCTTCTTTTTCACAGCTGTATAGTATTCCATTGTGTATATGTACCACAGCTTTTCTATCCACTCATCTTCTGATGGGCACTTGGGCTGTTTCCAGATCTTAACTGTAAATAGCGCTGCTATGAACATAGGGGTGCATGTATTCTTTCTGGTTGTTGTTTCAGGCTTCTTAGGATATATTCCTAGAAGTGAAATCACTGGTCAAATGGCAGTTTCATTTTAATTTTTAAGAAAACTCCATACTGAACATTGGCGATAAGGAAGCTAGACTTTTCTTGAAATTTTCCAATCTAATGGGACACTGATGGACAGGCGCAAGATAACATAAACGAAGGACACTGCTAGCCTGGGAGATGGCCATGTGTGCTAAGAGGAGTACCTCCCCTTATTGGAAAACCTCCCTTACTGATCTGGAGTCTTCATAATAACACAGAGTGCTCCTTCTGGCAGCACATAGACTAAAATTGGAATAATACGGAGAATATTAATATGGCCCCTGCGAGAGGATGACACGCAAATTTGTGAAGCGATCTGTGTTTTTATATGTGAAATCTTAAAAAAAAAAATTTCATAGAAAGAACAGATTTGTGGTTACCAGAGGCAAGGGTGGGAGGTAGGGGAACTGGAGGAAGATAATCAAAAGGTACAAACTTTCAGTTATAAGACAAATGAGTACTGGGATATAATGCGGAACATGGTGACTGTAGTTAGCACCGCTGCACGATACATTTGGAAATCACTAAGATCATAGATCCTAAAAGTTTTCAACACAAGGAAAAACAGAAATGTTTTTCTGTGTGAGGTAATGGATGTTAACTAAACTCATCGTGGTAACATTTCTCAATATATGCACTTCAAGTTATTATATTGTACACTAGATTTATACAGTGCTGTATGTCCATGATAACTCAATAGAGCTGAAAAAAAGAATAGCAGGAAATACAAAAAATTCTACTGCAAGCTCAAACCCAGTGTTACCTATTGTATTCGTTTTCAATTGCTGCGTTAAGAGTTTACCCCAAACTTAGCAGCTTCAAACACCACCTGTTTAGTTCCTCACAGTTTGGCAGGCCCGGAGTCTGGGCAGGCTTAGCTGTGTCCTCTGCATGCAATGTCACAAGGCCCAAACCAAGGTGTCAGCTGGGCTGGGCTCTTATCTGAAGGCTCTGGGGAAGAATCTCCTAAGCTTATTAGCCTGTTGGCAGAATTCAGTTCCTTGGATGTGCAGGACTGAGATCCCATTTTCTTTCTGGCTACCTAGAAACTACCTGTATTCCTTAGCTCATGGCTTCCTTCCTTCATCTTCAAAGCCAATAATTATGGGTTGAAACCTCTGTCTTCCTCTTCTTTGACCAGCCAGAGAAAACTCTGCTTTTAAATGGCTCGTGTGATTAGATCAGGTACACCTGGATAGTAAGGTTAACTGATTAGTAACCTTAATTACATCCTTTTTAAAGTTGTTTCTAGGGATCCCTTTTCTCAACATCACCAGCACTTGCTGTTTGTTCACTTACTGATGGTAGTCAATCTGGCAGGTGTGAGGTGATACCTCATGGGTCACTGATTCAGGGCCTGCTTTCCAGATTATAATAATTAAGAATGAGATACCACAGAAAATACCAGATTTAAAGTTAGAGGAACTGTGTTTAAATCCCAAGAATTCAGGAAAAAGAGAGGTCAATATGAGCTGAAAAAAGCTTCCTAGAGGAAGTGGCACCTTAGCAGAGCTCTAAGAGGCACAGAACGTGGGTAGGCAAGGGCATGACTGGAGACAGGAATAAACCGGGCATTGGCTGAGCAGTGAAGAGACCCGCCAGGGAGCCTGTCGGGAATAATAGAAGATAGAGACAGACAGGGGAAGCTGATGTACAGATGGCTTTGTAAACCAGGGCAAGAGTTTGCATTTCATTCAAAAAGCAATATTGAGCCTTTGAAAATCTTTTTAGGTTTCTGTAAGAGTATACCCAATTGTTGGAAATTTTTGGATTGGTGAGAAAAATGAGATTAGAGGAAAGATCACTAGAAAGCTATGGGTGGCAGACTTGCTTATCTATTAGAGATACATACAGGCAGTCTGCACACAGATGAGTGGGATGGGCTTTAAACATATTCCAGAAAAAAATAAAGGGAAGAAACAAGAATGGTAAAATGTTTATAATTGATGAAGCTTCATGATAGTTGCATAAGGGTTCAATATATTATTCTCCTTGCTTTGGTGTGTGTTTGAATGTTTCCATAGCAAAACAAAACAAAAAATATGTCTATTGTGGTAATCCAGGAGTGAAGTTGTGAAAACCTAGACATGGGTGATGGCAAAGAATATAGAAAAAAAAAAAAAAAGACTAATTCAACAGACATGTTGACCTTGACAACAGATTTGATATAACAACTTCTGCTGAAAAAAGAAGCATAGCTGACTTATTTATATAGCCTTGAAAATAAAATAATGTTGTAAAAGGAACCTACCCACTGTCAAAAAAATTCCTGAACTTTAAATGAAGTACCTAATTGGTCTGTATTATTGGAATGTGTATGAAAATTAAAAATCTGTGTAAGTTAAATTTCTGTCTATAGATTTCTTTCTCTGTCTACTGCACCACATGAGAAAACTGAACAGATTTTTATCACATTTAGGGGGTCTCTCGGGGAAAATTGGCCAGTTAAAATGTAACCTTATTTGGTCTATACAAAAAAATCATATTTTGTGGGGGCCTTAGGTATGTCTCATTTTTTAAAGACACATTAATGTAGTATATTATTTTTAAAGTTTTCCACAATTTGAGCCCAGATATTTACCTTTTAAAAAAAATTTTCCAGGATACTTTTGGATAGAAGCACCCAAAAGGTCCAAATATTTACTTGTTTTCCCAAGTGATATATTTTAAATTTTCTTGAGATAGACATAAGAAGTTACACCAGATAAAATTGCTTTCCTGAAGATAAATAATTCTTATTTCCATATCTGCAGGAGCCTAAAAAGGAGAATTTTTTTTGAAAATTTTAATGTAACTCTCGAAGAAATATTTCTTGGGAGCAAAAGTGAGAGATAGGTTTTAAAAGATAAATGAAAGTGATATCTAATGTGAAACACAAACAGAGCCAATTTGGAAAGGCAGGCTCTCCAAGGACAGGCTCCTATTGAGTCCAGTGCCAAAACTAAGAAACCTGAGTGCCCGAGGAGAGGAGCAGTTCACTTCCAGAGCAGTCAGCCCCTGAGGCTTCCATGAGCGCCAGTCAAGAGGTACCCTACACTCTTGCACAAGCACTTAAAACTAAAGTCCTGCCTGAGAGACATTTGGCTGTAAATACAAAGGCCACATGGATTAAGATACCCCAAATTGAGAAAATAAACTGTGATCTCAAACTTAAGCTCCAAATCAATTAAGCTAAGGGATCTAGCATTATTTGGCAATCTGAAATGTGTCCCTACTGTCAAGCCCAAGGTACTAAGTTATTTCAACAGGAAACACATGCTGGATCCAATTACCAAGTCCTGAGAGCTATAGAAATCTTTATTTTCAGATTCATAGCCTGATCACGTCATTTAAGAAAAATAATATCTAGACCTGAAACAATATATTTCAATGGCGTTTGGAAAGTGGATTAATATTTATTGTCTAAAACCATGGATTTCCTTAAGTTGACCTTTCACTTTCAAACGTCTGCATTTTCCAATACGTGCCTACTCTGGTGTTATCATTACAAAGTTGGATGGTTTAAACACAGGTATTTATTTTGTGATCATGTTTCTTCCCACACGAGCAACTCTAGGTAGTATGATCCAAAGTAAAGGGAAGCAGGGTTATTCATATGTGCACCAGAGAATAGAATGACTAATGATAATCAAAGAAGCTTTGTTGTAAGGTTCAAATTATGAAATCTTTTAGTCATTATAATAATTTGTAAATTACAGCTCAATAATTATTTCACTGTTTCTACTAAAGTTTATCAGTGCTAAGTGAGTCTCCTGGTTAATGCCAAACACAGTTAATAAATGATACAGCTAATAAATAAAATGGAGATGATGTGTCATACATTAAATAAAAAATTATGGCCCTGGCTGGTTTGGCCCAGTGGTTAGAGTGTCAGCCCAGAGGCCCGGGTTGGGTTCCATCTAAGGGCATGTACCTCGGTTGCAGTTTGTCCCTGGCCCTGGTTGGGGTGATGTGGGTGGCAGCCACTCTCTCTCCCTCCCGCTCTATCTCAAGATAAATGCAAAAAAAAAAAAAAATTATGTAAAAGATGTTCACAGATTCTGAAGACAGACTATAGGATTTCTCAGAAAGAAGTATTCATCTTAATCACTTTGTAAGAGGAGAAAATGGTAGCAGAAAAGATTATTAAGCCTCTTTCCCTGGTATAATGGGCTAAATGATGTCCCCCCCCCCAAAAAAAAGATATATATACATTCTATCCTAAAAACCTGTGAACATTACTTCATTTGGAAAAAGACACACAGAGGAGAGAAACAGGGAGAAAAGGATAAGGCCGTGTGTAAATGGAGGCGGAGATTGGAGTTACGCTGCCACGAGCCAAGGAATGCATGGAGATACCAGAAACTGAAACAGACAAGGAAGGATGCTCCCCTAGAGCCTTTGGAGGGAGCACAGTCCTGCCAACACCTTGATGTCAGACTTCTGCCCTGTGAGAGAATACGTCTCTCTTGTTGTAAGCCACCAAGTTTGTGGTAATTTGTTATGTACTCCTAGGACACTAATACACTTGAGCATTAAAAACCAGAATGACCTTAGGAAAAGGTCATTTTTTTGAAAAAGGGAAAGAAAAAAAAACCAGATTAGCTGATTCCTGCTCTCTCCTTCAAAGCTAGGTTCTATAACACAGAATCTAGCATGCCAGGAACACAGTAGGCATTCATCAGGTTGCTTTTCCATCTCCAGGGGCATTCCAGCAACCCATTCTGTTACCACCCTGTAGCTACTGCCCAGCCACAGATACCCTCCATTTTCTTGTTTAGACTAAAACTGTGCACTAGAACCATCTTTACATATACCTGCCAGAAGCCCTGAAACCCCTGGAAATTCTGATTCAGAAAGTCTGAGGTGGGGCCAAGGCATCTGTGCATTCATTAAGCTTATTATGCTTCATTGATATATTTTTATTATTATTGATTTTAGAGAGAGAGGAAGGGAGAGGGAGAGAGAGATGGAAACATTGATGAGAGAGAACATTGATTGCCTGCCTCCAGCACGCCCCCCACTGGGGATCGAGCCCACAACCTGGGCATGTGCCCAGGTCAGGAATGGAATCAGGACCTTTCAGTCCATGGGACAACGCTCAATCCACTGAGCCACACCAGCCGGACTAATAAGCTTCATAAAAGATGCTAACGTCCACCAAAGACTGCAACCTTGAACCTAGGGCATTGAGCAGGTGGACTCACTTCCCGGCTGCTCTCATTCAAAACCCACTTGGGCTGACAGGCAAGGGGACCCATGTGATGGAGGGAGCAGGGAGCATAGGGCTGGAGGACAGAATAGCATAAGAAAGCTAGACAGAAGTTTTGATCAAGATGGAGAAGTAGGTAAACGCTGTGCTCGCCTCTTCCCACGACCACACCAAAATTACAGCTGAATTATAGGACAATCAACCTGGAGAGCCATCTGAAGACTAGCTGAACGGAAGTCTTATAACTAAGGATATAAAGAAGCCACCACCTCGGGTCTAGTAGGAGGGGCAGAGACCCAAACTGGGCTGCCCCACAGCCACATGTGGTGGTTGAGAATGGGGAGGGATAGCTCAGGTGGAGACGTCCCCCCTGAGGAGGGAGGTGTCCCAGCCCCACACTGAGCTCCCTAGCCTGGAGCATGAACCAGGAAGAGGAGCTCCCACAACATCAGGTTGTGCAACTCAGCAGGGATTCCGTCCATCTGGCTGCTGGAAACCCAGGCATCCCCTTAAAGGGCCTGCACACAGACTTATCACAGGAACTCAACCTGGGCTCCAGCAGAGGGACAGCAGCTCCGGAGGCATCAGAGACACCAGAGACACAGTGAAAAACTGAGTTGTGTCGCTTCAAGGTGAGACTCAGAGGGACAGCCACAATTGTCCCTGTGTTGAGCCTTCCTCCCACACAGGCAGCAGGTGGGTGTCATCTTTCCTGTGTTGAACGCTCCCCACACACGGCCAAATCTGAATCTGCGTTAGCCTGATAAACACCAGTCACTCCACCCTGATGACTCTCTGACAGTCCACCCTACCCAACTCAGTCACCAAAAGAGGCTTTGCGGGCCTTGGCCTGTGCTGCCGTCATTTTTAAAAGCTTTCAAAGATCTGCAGGCTCCAGGTGGGCAATGGCTGGCCTTGATGTGTGCTGTGCCTTTCGCTGTGTGGCCCCAGAGCTGGTCCTGGTGGCAGCCAGCCTTGGTTTGCAGAGTGGCCTGTCCCACATGCGACCCGGTCCAGCACAGGCAGCTACCAACTGCAGGTCACTTTGTAGCTCCTACAGGATAGCCCCAGGCTGGTCACTGGCAGCATCTGACATTGACCTGCACTCCCACCTAAGAGGCCCCAGAACCAACATAACCAGTGGCCAGCTTTAGACCACAACAGAGTACCACCCAATTACTCCAATTTTGTGCTAAGTGAGATAAGTCAGTCAGAGAAAGACAAACACCACATGATTTCACTTATATGTAGAATCTAAAGAACAAAATAAATGAACAAACAAAACAGAAACAGACTCATAGATACAGAGAACAGAATGATGGTTGCCAGATGGGATGGGAGTTAGTGGCTGGGTAAAATAGGTGGAGGGATTGAGAAGTACAGATTGGTAGTTACAAAATAGTCCTAGGGATGTAAAGTACAGCATAGGGAATATAATCAATAATATTGTAATAGCTACATATGGTGCCAGTCGAATACTGTAAATATCAGGGGGAACAAAGACTGTGTAAAGAATATGATTGTCTAGCTAATGTGTACACCTGAAACTAATGCAAAACAATATGGAATGTAAACTGTGATTGAAAAAAAATTTTTAATAAATTAAATAAAAAGAAAAGGAAAAAGAAAAGTTTAAGAAAACACACACACACAAAAGCAAGCTAGACACGCTCTGAGAACAATGTCTGCCCTTATTCCTCCTGGAGATGTGCCATCCATGCACTGTCTCTGGGTCTACACAGACTCCAAAGGTGGAGTGAGGGCGCTGAGAACGAGTGCAACCAGACTTGGTGTATAGCTGATGAATAAAAGTATTTTTGGATGAAATTATGTTTCATGTGATAACACATTTATACATTAAAGTATAAAATATGCTGAGAAAATATAAATTTAAAAGGGAGACATCATCCAGCCGGTGTGGCTCAGTGAGCATCGTCCCATGTACCAAGAGGTCACTGGTTCGATTCCCTGTCAGGGCATATGCTCAGGTTATGGGCTCAACCCCCAGTAGCAGCATGCAAGAGACAGCCGACTAATGTTTCTCTCTCATTAATGTTTTTATCTCTCTCTTCCTTTTCCTTCCTCTCTCTCTCTCTCTAAAAAAAAAAAAAAAAATCAATGAAAATATATTTAAAAATAATAATAATGAACTTAAATTCAATTTAAGAAGTATTTACTAAATATCTACTCTATGTCAGGTACTGTGGTAGGACAGGGCCTCTGGTGATGAATAAGGTGGTCCCTCCCCTCCTCTCAAGGAAAAATCCAGGGCACTAGCAAAAAAACCCCAAAAGCCAGCAGTCTGGTTATAGCTAATCAAAACCTTGTACCCAGGCCTGATCTCCGTAGGACCATGGAGAACACGGTCAACATGACTGAGTTGATTTTTCCCTGAGGTCATGTTCAATACAGAACTGATGTAATCAGAAAATGGAAGTCAGTAGTACTGAGTTTAAGAAGTTGACATTTATTAAATGTTATAGAAGTTTGAGGAAATTTTCCTCTCCTGATTAAGTAAAAATATAGAAAGGATATTAAATGTTACTGATTTGATTAACAAATAAAACTGGCAGATTTGGTCTCTGATACTTCAGGGAATTCCTTAGTGAAATACCAAACTATAGTACTCGAGTCAGTCCTTTGCAAGGAGGGACTGCCTGATTTTTTAAAAGAGTACAACTGTGCCCATTTTCATTAATGCATCATCGATGTCACTGTTAAATTATATGGCTGAGTTAAGTTCAGAACTATGATACTAACTGGTTCATAAGTACTTAACAATATAACTCTGGCTGGAAACACCTCTTCTCCCTGGAACCAGTGACCCCAACCAGGATTGGCATACATCCATTCACTCATTTAACCAGTATTTATGAGCCCCGCCCGTACTATGTGCCAGGCACTGTGCTAGGCACTGAGGTTGCTGCAATAAGCTCGCAGTCTTGGCTTCTGTGGGGCTCATTCTTTAAAATATGTTCCATCAAGTGCCACCCCCATACCTCTGAGGCAGACATCACTCATCAGTCACAGCTCTGTCTCCTGCCAAGCCCTAGACTGCTTGAGGATCTTTTGCAACATGTTATTCATGAGAATATTACCAGTCAAACGTAAAACACAAGATGAAACTTATTAGCCATCCAGATGCTAACCAAACTACACTGAATCACCTGTGCGGTTCCTCCCCCAATTTCTACTGCCTCTGTTCATGTCGTTTTCCATTTGTCTTTCATCCCCCTCTCTTCTGCCCCTGTGAACATCCAAATCAGCTCTTCTGAACATACAGCTCAAATGCCCTGCCTTGAAGTTCCCCAGTTCTCCCCATTCGGATGTAAATTCTTTCTCTTCTGAACTTGTTTCTTCCTTTTTTAAGGTATCAAATAAAGCACATGTCATGTCTCCCACATATGCATCTTAAGGATAAAACATATACTTTTTATGTCTTTGAATGCCTCATATTATCTACCATACAGCTCTGTGCGCGTGCACACACACACATGCTTGCTAAGCACTGGTTCAATTAATTATGAGTGAGCTTAGGTTAAGAGAACATATAAGCTCACTTGGGAAAAAGCTTATTGTATATCTGTGTTCAATGGGGGTATATAATTTCTACTGTTCTGGTTATCAAGTTGCATTTACAATGCAAATTACTCCTAAGATTGTATTTATATAAGAGAAGAAAAGTTATATTTAATGTAAAGAAATGAAACTAGTAGGTTCTTAACCTGTGAGTTGTGGACTCCTGATGGCTGGGATGCCTCTGACACTGTGTACAGCACTTGTGTATATATGCATAGGTGTTTTTCCAGGGAAAGGATTCACCAGATTTTCAAACAAGGTTGTAAGAATGAAATTACACAGTAATTGACGCTGATAGAGATGATGTGTTTGTGCTCACATGTCAAGATGGCACATTGGAAAAGGAAAAGACCCCATTTACTGCTGTTTTCAGGTTTACATCTCAGGATGATCCTGGTAATCTCCAAATTGTTTTTCCTGTGTCCACTGTGCTCACAAATTAAAATATGAGAAAATAAAGCCATAAACATAAAGACTCAAGTTTTTTTTAGTACATAAACTTCTAAAATCTAAATGATCAACAATACCTATTAAACTTCCATATTTTCAGAACCTAATAAGCCTCTATGAACTCAGCTAAGATTGTTTGATGTTATATACCTTTAGAAAACATGTTCTCCAAAAATATCCAAATTAAAATGTATTAGCTAAGTTAAAGGATTTTAGATTAGTAATTAATAGCACTCTTTCAACCTAGTGAAATATAAACAAAGGATTAGGGAAAGAAAATGTACATCCTTAAGACGAATAGTATTATTTAATTAATGTTTATTTAAAACCATGGGTGAGTTTCTCCATGAGTATAAATAGACTGGTTCATATCATAGCCATATTTACAGATACCAAATAACTATAACTAACTTTTGTCCATAAGACATACTAAATCAAACAATGTGATCAATTCAAAAGTTATCTTTTGCTAAAGGACTTAAGCCACAAAGGTGATTAGTCAGTTGCTTTTGAAACTTCTCATTTTTAAAAAAAGGATTTTACTAAATCAAATGTATAATATGAATTAGTGAACAATGATATCCAAACACATTCCTCAGGGTATGCCGGAGGTAAGCAAAATAATATTAATAAAATCAAGATCACTAAAAAAATGAAGGATTTTTTTTCTGAACACATACAACATCATGGCGCATTATAATTATTTGACACGGAAACCCAGTGAAGACATGTTTCAATATTGACTTTGTGTTGTTTCTATAAAGGTAAAACCAAATTCCCAAAAGAAAGAGTAAATTATAAATTCTAGAAAGTGAGCCATAAAGAGGTGTTCTCTTGAGCAACATGCAGTTCCCTACAAATAATGTGTCTCATCTCACTGCATGAGAAAAAGCATATTTAAAATTCAGAGCTGTCAGCTGCTGGGGAACAGCTGTCCATCGGCTTCATCTTCAGAGATGGACGGTGGTGGGGTGATGACACAGCTACTTTGTGTGTAATTTAAAAAAATAGTGACAATTCACTTGTTCTTTTCTATTTTATTGATTTACACATCTCAAATATAACCATGTTAATGACCAAATATGTACAAACATTTTAAAAAACAAAAATAATAATTATATACAGTTTGAAAAGTCAAATTATAACCACGGTACCTCTCATCTAGTCCAACAACTAGAGACTTTCCAACATCAGTAACTATCAAGTATTGCATCAGGCCAAATGAAGCCTCAATACTACATCCAGATTTATGCTTTCCCTTCCAAAGGCTTTCATTTTTCTTTAAAGAATGTTTACAATTCACCTGCTTTTAAACTGGCAATAGCTGCATGAGCAATGCCTTATTCCACAAATCAAAGTCTTTCCCTAATGTAAAGCTACTATTCATTGAAATTGATTTTACCATTCATATTAAATTCACATGGCTAGATCCCAGATACCTGGGTATGAAATATTTAAATCTGCCGAGAGGAATTAAATATTTTTTTTCTTTTCTTTTAATATAATCCACTATATAATAGTGAACTAAACATATTTGTTTCATAGAAACAACTTACATTTGCCAATACAGGGCAAATGGTCTATATACAGATACATTAGGACTGCCTAACTGACAGTGAGTGTTGCCAAGCAGGCTCCAAATCAATGGAGCTAATACGGTGGAGCTCTCTGCTGAATGGACTTTCCCTTCAGGATACGTCGGATCTGGAATGGAAATGAATAGGATTTGTAAGGTTTCTTTTCATGGTCAGCTTCAACAAGAACCCAGAACCCACCTTATACACACACAGATCCTTAAAACCCTTCTAGTCAAAACAGCTGTCCTGATATCCAAGAACAGATTATCTGCACATAACTTCAGGGATCACAGGAAAGCCCCTAGGCTCATTCAGAGCCTAATGATTGATTTTATACCCCAGTATGGCAAATTTTCTTATCTGTTTCTCAGCTCACAGCAGATTAAAAGCAACAAATTAGAAGTAAGAAGATTGGGGTAGGGGATACAACTGACAGCTGCTAGAAGATACAATGGCCACAGTCCGACAATAGAAGCAAAGGAAAAAACCCTCCCCACATACACACACACAAATATAAAAGCAGAAAGGAGAGTAGTCAGAACATTAAGTGAAGCGTCAAATGGCTGTCCACACTCGTAAGCCCTGAGAACATCACTGACTGCGCACCACGAACCAGAAGTAGAAGCAAACACTGCGTTTAGGACTCTGCCCTCTACTATTTCATGATGGTTCCTATCCCTGGGACCTCTGTGAGTCTCCATTTGCAAGGCTGAACCCTTGTACTGCAAAGTTTTCATAACTATTAAGTGGTATAATATACATGAAAACTTTACAGATTATCAAGAGCTCCATTTTAAGTTATAAAGAGCTCTGTATATATGGGTCCCTATAACATTGTGGTCAAATGAGGGATGTGAATCAAAGAAACAGCTATACTGCATTCCATATATTTTATTTTGTGATTATCAAAATATGTAATGACCTACCCATAGCCACAATCACCCTCATTTCCCAAAGGGAAAAATTTCCATTGAAAACATCTGAAGGTCTTAAAAGATTCAGTTCTTGTTATCAAGAAAAGTTCAATCATGTGAAACTACTCAATCCCTAAAGATGACTATATGATAGTAAAAGCATAATTTTGTTTAAAGTATAAAATAGTTCTAGGTTCTAAATTGCATAAAAAAACCTTCCTATTTGTTATTTAGTATCAGTTAGTAGACAGAAATAATTGTTAAGAGTTGATGTTTACTGAGCACTTATTGTGTGCCTGGGACTCTCCTGACCACGTTTCAGGTCCTAACTTATTTAACATTAGACACAAACACTGATAGAACCTGCCTAAAGAGCACCCTGAACAACCTCACCTCCCTTTATGTTTCGGACCAAGTGCCTGGAAGCATTTCCTGTCCCTTCTGTCACCCTCACCTGTTCTCCCACGGGGCCATCAGGAACCAAATGCACTGGCTGTTCGTTCTCCAAGTTCCGAGTACTTGGGTCTGCTCCTTTCCTCATCAACAGGCGGACTGCATCCAACTGTGTCACCCGATACTGCAGGCTGGCAGCAACATGGAGGGCAGTGTTTCCATTGTAAGCCTGAGACAAAGAGACAAAATGACACCCATCAGGAAGGGGGACTTCCACAAGAACAGCTCAAAAGCTTGAAAAAGGTATAAAAAAAAATGAAGTCACTCTAACTCTTGTGCAGTGATTGAAGATTTCTAAAAGTACCTTTGCATTCACGAAAGACAGGCAACTGGGCAGCTCCAAAAAGAGGCGAATGAGTTCCAGATTTGCTTCCTCAGCTGCCAAATGCAGGGCTGTGCGGCCACTTTTCCGATCCTTGTCAAAGGCAAGAGGGGAAAAAACATGACCATCCAGACACCATGCCTTAACATGCTTTTCACCCCATCTCTCAAATGTCTGACTTGCCCCTGGAGACCTTGAATGCTCCTTCTCCACAAAGCCTTCCTTAACCCCATACTGTAAGAAATCTCTCATTCCTATTAAATCCCTATTAACTTGCCTAGATGCCTCTTATCACGGTCTACCCTTGTATACGGGGGGACCATAGTATGTAGAAACAATAGATGATGCTGATTTATCATGTACTTAATATAGTGCAATAAACCATTATTAGGCATTCGCCCGTGTTTGCAGAGTTGGTGGCCACCCTATATACTCTTAGTTACACTTCTCACCTCTTCTATTAGACAGTAAGGTCCCCAAGAACCCAAATAGCTTAGATTTAGGCATTTCCCCCCAGAACCCCTAACTCAGTGCATTGTACATAGGAGATTCTCAGTAAATAAACCTCAAATTTGAAGAGAAAAAACTATTTTCCAGTTTAAAAAACAGAAGATTAAGTCTAGATCACACAACGATGAAGTAACCTTACAAAAAGCACTACCTTGAGTACCAGTGTATGAAAATGGAAGCCAAAAATGACAATATCAATTTCAATCATTTTTTTCCTTTCAAACAGACTAATTAATTCCATAGCTAAAAGATCTTTCGCATAATAATCCAAAGATTAAAAGCAAATCAAGAAGGCAGATGAGATGATCTTTTAAAACCTAAGCTTCTTAACTATCCACACTTAGCTACTCAACTCCATTAATTTAAAAATAGGGGGGGAAAAAGTTTTAATCTCTACTTGGGAACGGGTCTTTTGTTGTAAATGCTTCTCCCTTATCCCATCTCCAAACTCTTCTGTGAATTTACCTTAGCTTCCACTGTTGCCCCCATTTGAATCAGACACTTAATGGTGTCAACCAGACTCTTATTCTTCAGTAAAAGCTCCTGAACTTCAGGTGAATGGGGCTGTTGATTTCTCTGGAGTTCATGCACCACAGCATTATGGGCCACGACCGCACAGTGCAGAGGAGTAAGGCCTAGAAAAAGTATAATAAAGCGGTGGTCAAGCGTGCCGTTGAGGCTTTTGGTTGTTCTATAATTATAAACCTTGAGGATGGCCACTTAAGTGCCCTACAAATGGGCTCCACAAGAACTTGTAAAGCAATCTGGTTCTTAGTGCTAATTTCATCTATAGGATATTTTAGCTTTAATTACCTCTCTTCCTTCTTGGTATGAAACTTAATATACCTTCAGAACTAATGGGCCCCCTCTATAAATGGTTTTTCACCCAATAAAGTGTCATTTGCTTACCATCATAGTTAGTTGCTTCCAGATCCACAAACTGATTGCTCATCACTGCACCCTTCTGAATTGCCTGCAAAATTTAAAAGCAGTAACTGTTTAGCAAAAGACAAGCTACACAAGTATTCCAAGAAATGAATAAGTGAACTCAAAATAGACTATTGCAACCCACATCCAACTTCTAACATTCAAGCCCTATCTCTTTGGCCCTGTGACAATGGAAGCCCAGCTCACGGCCTCTTACCTGAAGCACCTGGGAATGGCCCTTCTCAGCACAGACGTGCAGAGGGGTTCTTCCCCAGCAGTCGGTGGTGTTCACCTGGGCCCCAAGGTTCACCAGGTCCTGCACAATGAGATGCTGATTGGCAGCCACTGCTACCTGAAAGGCACTCTGTGGGCATTAGGAAGGAAAAAAATATGTTTTTAAAACATAAACACTGTTGTAACAAGGAATATGAACCTGAACTAAGACTGAGGGAAAAACCCACATAGAAAAAATAAATCCTATTAATAAATAATAAGATACTGTAACATAAGAGAACTAAAATAAACTCAGGGTGTGGTTTTATTATACCCAGTTAGTCTTTGGTCAAATAACTACAAAGTTAATGTTAATAACTTCAAGGTTGATGGTGGCAAAGAGTCAACATCTCAAAGTTAATATTAACTAAACTCTCTTGGTCTTGAGCTCTGAAACTATCTGTAGGTAAGTATGAGATTGGCTGTCATTCTCTTCACAATGACCACATCTTTGCCATTTCACTCGGTTAAGGTCCTCACCTGTCCATTGTGCTCTTTAATGTCCAGCATGTGAAGTGCATTCATCTTTCTTGCAAGGACATAGGAAAGTGCCCTTCGCCCTTGGGCAACAGCAATGTGGAGGAACCTGGGAGACAAGGAAAGGAAAAGAGGTGAATTACTTCTAATTTCACCAAGTTCATCTTTAAAAAAATATATCCTTTTAGCCTCTTTCTTGATATGGTGGTACACTCAAATAAAACATTACAGGCATGAACTGTCTTTTCTGCTAAGTTGATAATACATCTAAGTAGCAACAGGATGAGTCAGGCTATAAGGAATAAGAAAAAAAAATGCCAAGCACCATACTGATCACTTTAAACCTATTATTGTTAATATTCATAAAAACTCCATGAGGGAGGTATTATCATTTTACATGTCAAAAAACGGAGACACAGAGACCTTACATAACTTTCCCAAGGCCACAAAGATATCAGGACAGATAAGAATTCAATCTACAAATTAACTCAGTTGATCATGACCAACCAATCACGATCTGTTTTGTTCTCCGTAGATAGTCTATGCTAGTCTTTCAAAGCTAATTATTCAAAGAGACACATATATTTTTATTCATTTAGAACAGGTAATTTGTTCAGCTAGAAGAAAAAAAAAAGAAAAAGGAAAACTCTTTCTTGAAATATTAGCTATCATTGAACAGCAATTTCTACCTACACTCATTGACTTGATCAGCCAACCACTTAGTAAGTCTAAGTTGGTATACCGTGGAAGAATTCTCTGCCCACTACATGCAATAAGCATGGTTTACCAAATTAGGTACATGAGGTAAAGGAATACTCACGTGTCACCATCTGCATCCTTTGAAAGAAACTGGTCTTGGGAGATATTTGCCAATTTGCTTTCTTCCTGCTCTACTTGCCACTGAAAAAATGACTTCCCTAACTGCGTGGTGTTCGTTGGGTTTCCGATGATGTTCTGGAATGGCAGTGACGTGCTTAAAGACACAGAGCCTGCATCATGCCCCACCATGGCCTCACAGGCACCATGGGGCATCATGCTGAAGTTTTGCAGGTGGGCGTCATTTTGTTGCTGAACACTGGGGGAAGTCTGAACGGGAACACCAACACTCTCACATTGTCCGTGACTACTTAGAAGAGATGCAAAACTTTCGTTTGGGCAGAACTGTAGTTCTTGGTCATCAAAGAAATTTGGTTCATAGTTGGGGGACTGGGAAGCTCTGGAATAAGGACTGTATTCCAGAGCAGAGTTGTGGGCATAGTGCTGTGACTGCTGCTGCGGCTGCGGCTGCTGCATGTTCTGGTTCTGTGGAGAGTACTGGTACATGGAAGCCTGGTCCATCATGTGTGGGGAGCTGCTGACTTGGAATGGCTGGTACTTCTGAGCTGGGCTGAAGACCTGCCTTCCACGGAAGTCCTGACACTGCTCCCGGGGAGAGCTCTGAGGAACGGCCACAGGGCTCACCCAGCTAACTTGGACAGTATTCAGGGACACTGGGCTGCATTCATTCTTGATGTTGATAATGTTCTGAAGCAGATCGGCACTGCTGTCCTGTTTGGGTTCACTGTGGTGAACATCTTCCATGCTCTCTGCGGGTGTTGGTGTTTGAGGGGGTGTCTGGAAAGAAAGAAAAAGTAAATTGCACGCTCCCTTCCCAAATTATTCCATGAATAATTTCCAAAAGGTATTCAGAGGAAAATAGTGAGATACTTACCAAAAACTGGGTATGCAGCAAATCTGACCTTTTGCAAGGTGGTCCATCAGATGACGAATCAGGTCCTTTCCTTTTCCCACTATATGACACTGTGTTTGTCAATTCTACACCCAAGAAAGGAATATGGAATCTGTGATCATTTTATTTTGCAAATTTTCCCCACAATCACACTACATTATTTTTTTCTAAAGCCCCCATAATATATGAATAGAAGTAATTCTTACCCGCAAATTGCTCTCTGTTCACACCTTGTGTCTATAAGGAAAAAAAGGTTTCCAATTTAGGGTAATATTAAATGGCTTCCTGCTTAATATACATCAATAAACATACTTATCTTTACCACTCTTTATAGCTCACCATAAACCTTTGATGCAGCGATTCTATCAATATTTATTTTCTACCTTAATTTTCATCTTATCTCACAACTTCCCCGTTTGCTCTTTCACCTTAGTTGAACTATGTCAAGATAAAATTAATAAGGCCATTTGAGTTTTCCCT
This sequence comes from Tadarida brasiliensis, assembly GCA_030848825.1. Taxonomy (NCBI): domain Eukaryota; kingdom Metazoa; phylum Chordata; class Mammalia; order Chiroptera; family Molossidae; genus Tadarida; species Tadarida brasiliensis. The sequence continues at coordinate 79,469,674 of CM061260.1, forward strand.
TTCTAATCGAAATGTTCCATTTCAGTTGAACCCCATTTACTTCCTTGCCCCCAATTTGCCCTCATGTATTCATTCATCAAATTTCTCTTGTGCACCTTCCAAATGCCTAGCACTGGGCTAAGTGATAGGAATTCAGCAGACAGCAAGACACATACGCTCTGTGTCCTATGGACTTTGTGGTCTACAAAAGACTTAACTGGACCTAGGTCGCCAAAAAATAATAACCCCAACAGACTAACCTTCCTGACCTCTAACCCAAACCAAAAAATGGGTGCTACCTTAAAATCATCCGTGGCTTGGCCAGAAGCCTTCTGTTTATGACTTCGGATGTGCAGCAGGAGTTCCTTCACCGAGTTCTTCACACGAACACCTTGAAAGGGTCCTCTCTGCTGCCTTCCAACCCCCATATGGGGCTCAACTGTTCAAAAGAAAACAAAACATATCCCGATTAAATCTCTTCACAGACACAAACCTTAGTAACCTCAAAAGCATAGCTGTCTAATGTATCAAATCCCCATCACCAGAACGCAAAACCTTTCCAACTCGCTCTGGTCCATGGCCTGCATGTCAGTCCCCAGTCCTATTTAAGGTTTGATGCTGCCTGAGTATCTTTCCCGATCAGGCACCCTAAAGAATTAAGCTCACAGAATTGTAGTTTGAGGGGTCTTCAGAGCCAACAGATACACCCAAATTAAGCCTCTCTGTTTCTCAGCCCTACGAAAAAACCATGAGACAGTATCACAGATTTGCGACCCTAACTCTCATAGATCTATCATTATTCTTGACTTTTGAAAAATCTTGGGGGGAGCAAAGGATATATGATGAATTTTTAGCTTTTCAAACCAAAGGCTTTGTGCCCATATAAACATTTAAAAGTCTATTCATCTACTCACCTAAGAAAGTAAAAACAAACTTCCTCCAAAGATATCAATGTACCAAAACCTAACAATTAACAATGTCTTAGATTTGTTTTTTATTATTTCTCTCATTTCAGTCAGCTAAGCCAATAAATCTGCTTAAATTCACTGAGCTTAAACACATTTCCACACACGCAGGCAGGATTTCCCCTCACTGACTTTTTGGAATTGCTCACAGTGGACTTCTAAGTAAAGAGGAAATCTTCATTTCATACTTAAACTTTAAAATAGACTTTAAAATGTAATCTATGAGCATAGCATTCCACTTTTGGCCACAGTTATGTCACAACCTCTTGGGATGAGCTGAACACAAAGTAAACATGCAAAAAGTCAGGAAATGAATAATTCAGCCACTTCACTGACAGTGGAAAAAAGACAACGAGACAAGAAACAATGCATAATTTTAACATATATATCATTAACATATGAAAGAAACAACTCAATGATGGGGCAAATTAAATGACTAGCTGGTTTTATGTTTAAGTTTACACATCTTGCCAGAATCTAATACAACATTTCTCTGGAATGACAGGAGTTAATAATTCTACGTCACGAGGAGAAATACTCAGTTTCAGAAATCCCCTATGGTTATGCTGTAAGCCAGGGAACCAGCAAAATAGTTTCAACCAGATACAAGCCAAATGTGGGAGAAAAAGTTCTAAATAAATACACACACACACACACACACACACACACACACTTTTTGCTTTTGCAGCACACTTTACAAGGAGAACCTTATACAACCAAGTGGCTTAATTCACTTCTTTAAATGAAAATGGAAAATCATTTTTAAAAATAAAAGACAACCAAGTAGTGGGGAACACCTAAAAGAGACATTCTTTGAAGCATGCTGATTAGATTCTCCAACATTTGAGATTATCTAGAGGTTCTTTAGTCTACCCACTGCGACATCCTGTTTTCCCCCAAATTATGCAACTCAGTTCATTAAGAAACTAACAGGCCCCACCAGGCAGCTCAGTTAAGTCAGAGCGACCTCCCAATATGCCAAAGTTGGAGGTTCCATTTCTGGTCAGGGAACACACTAGAAGGAATCAATGAATGCACGAATAAGTGGAACAACAAATCCATGTTTCTCTCTCTTCCTCCCTCTCTCTCAAATCAATAAATTAAAGAAACTAACCAATTCACAACCAAAGAAAGAAAACATTACGTCTTTGCTAGATATGGTTTAACCATTCTAAAGCACACAAAACAAAAACGGAACCGCAGACATTCTGGCAGACTCGGAAACTGGCCAACAGCACAAACTACAGGCATACACTGAGCTGGTTTTCAGCCCAGCTCCACCTTACGTCATGGTAACACCGCCTTCTTTTCTCTAACATGAAGTCCCTTTACTTAAGTTTCCACAAATGCTTAGGAATAAGTCATGACCTTAAAACACAGTGCTCAAACCCTTTCACTAACAAAATAAAAAAGCTACAAGAAAAAACTACACCTACATCAGATCCAAACCTCGCCATACCATGTGAATTATAGCTGCTTTCTAAAAAAAAAATCAGAGGGAGAAACTCTAATTTCGTCACCTCCGCTCCCACACAAGTCAGAGCTTTGTGCCAGAGGCGTTTTAAACCAGGACGCCCGGATTTCAGACAGTCAATGGGCATCGAGTTCTGCCAGAAGCCCAGCGCAGGTAAGGCATCCAGTAGTCGCCTCATAAACGACGGCTAGTGTGACTATGTCCTGCCGCTAAGGAAGGCGCACAGGCCCCTCGCATCTGGGCGGCAGGACCTCCCCTCCCGGCGGCGTGTGGGCCGCGGTGGACGGGGTGCTGGGGGTGCTGGGGGTGCTGGGCCGCCCCGCCCGGGCCCGTGGGTACCTTGCAGTCGCTCGGCGCGGGCGCTGCCTCTCCGCCGGGACTCAACCGCCCCGCAGGAGGACACGGCAGAGGCGGAGGACAGGTCGGAGGAGTCGGAGCCCGGCGAGCCGGGCGCCGATGGCCCCGACGCCGACCAGCTGGCCTCGCAGGCGCCGGGGGCGGCGGGCGGCGACGTGCTGTAGAAGTAGGCCAGGTTGAGCGGGCTGGTCATGAGGCCGCAGTCGCCGGCCGCGTCCAGCAGCCCCTCTCCGCCGCGGCTGTCGTCCAGCTTGTCCACGATCATGCTCCCGGGCTCGGCGCTCGGGGACCCCTAGACACCTGCGCCACCCGCTCGTCGCGCGCGGCTGCCTCCCGCCTGTGGCTGTGGCTGCGGCAGTCGGGCTCAGGGCCTACCGGAGGGAGGAGAGCGGGCACGGGCGCGGCCCCGGGAGGTCCGCCTTTATAACCGGCCGGCGGCGCCTGGGGCGGGGCGAGGGGACCGCCCGCGCCGGCCTCCCCAGCGCGCGGCCGGGCCATTGGTGGCGGCGGGGCCTCCTCCCCGCCCTCCTCCGGATGCGCTCCATTTCCAGTAAAATGTACAGGATGAGGCAATGTGCCCTCCGCCCTCGCCACGCCCGCCCGGCCCCTAGACCGACCGGTTGTTTTCTGGCCCTTCACCTGGAAACCCCGACCGAGAGCGGCCTCCCGCCTCCGGCCCCCTCCGCCCGCCCGCGGAGAGATGCCGGGCCAGCCCTGCCCTCGGTGCGCTCCCGCCCGGCCCGCGCGCCCGAGGAGAGGGCGTGCGGCCGGGCCTCGGGCTGCCGACGGAGGCGGGAGGCAGGAACAGGTCGGCCAGGTTCCCGCGGAGTAGGAAGTCCGGGCCGGTGCGCGCCCCGCACCCCTCTGCCCCAGCTTGCCAGCCCGAGTTAAGGCGTCTCTGGAAGGGTTCTTAAAGACCCATCTCCTCCAGCGCCTCAAAGCTGCTCCTCTCCTCTTAATTTAGTAATCGTGTGCTAACGTTCCTTTTCACAGGGTCCCAAACTGAATACAATTTGAAGCCAGTTTTCTGGTGGGGCGGGGGTGCACAGTATGGGAATAAAAAGCAGTGCTCTGCAGTCTTGTAGCCTTCAATACTGGAACAAAGCCATCTTAGCAAAATGATACTGTACACATACATGTATGTGTCTGTATTTATAGATGTAATTTCTTTATTCGGCACAACTTACATTGTGTCTGATAAACACAGGAATTTTGCTCCTTCCTGTCTTAAACACTTCTAAAATAAATTTACACAGCTTTTTATTGAAGTCATATTGTTAAAGCCATGGCTAGGAGTTGGCAGGAGAAAAGGATCAATGATTATGTCTGTCCTTTCAAGTACATAATAATCTTGTAGGAATGATAAGGTAAGTACACTCATGCTATATTAAGAGAAACCGATTATGATTAAATATCATGAGGGGTACAAAGTACAGTGAGTGTCTTTAAAGGAGAGACAGATCTGGTGGAGGAAAAGAGGTCATGAGAAAAATCTCTGCAGTTGAGATAGGCGCAGAGGATGGGTGGGATTTCAACCCACAGCATTTACAGCATGAGCAAAGAACTGAGAAGAGGAGTCATAAAAGCTCACGGTCCCTTTTAGGAGAGTCAAAGGGAGAATGATAACATTAAATGTAAAAGGTAACTTGGGTGCCTTTGGGTGGAGCACCTCCAGTGGCAGGCTGAGACACTGAGTCTTTGTTTTATAAACACTGAGTGAGCATGAAAGACCTTGGGGCAGTCAAAAGTAGGTGACACTGCCTGGCCCAGAGGCCATCAGGAGCCACTGCAATAGCCCAGGATGGAATTGACCTGACCCTGGAGCAGAGGCAGTGGGAAAGAGGGAAGTAAATGGAAAGAAAGTAAGGATAGGCAGCATTGCTAGGGCAGAATCCAGAAGTCTGACCCAGCTGCGCGAGGGGGTTGGGGGCGCTAAAGGGGTCCAATCAGACTCTGGTTTGGGGCTGGTTGACAGATGAACAAAGATGCCAGCTTCAGATCACAGAGAAATTAGCAAAAGCAGAATGTTAGGGTTCCAGGAGGGAAGAAGGGACAGAGGGAGGAAGACAGTGAGCTTAAGTTGGCACTCAGTATTAATAGTGGTATAAGACCCTGGTGGGGATCCCAAAGTAAATATTTCCTTGTTTTTCACAAGTGTTGTACTGCTCCCAAAAATTCTTGCTGCCTCTCCCTCCCAATTTTTGGATTTTGGTAAATTTTTTTTAAAAATTAAAAGAAAACAACTCAGTTGATGTAGCTGCAGAAAATAAAAAGCTCCAGCAATTGTAATTCCTCAAAAACCAAAATCACTTAAAAGATGCTTCAGCCCTGGCCAATGTGGTTCAGTGTTTAGAGTGTTGGCCTGCGCATCAAAGGGGTTTGGGGTTCGATTCCCGACCAAGGGCATGTACCTGGGTTGCAGTATTGGATCCCTGGGCCCAGTCTCAGGGCGCATGCGGGAGGCACCCAATTGACGTGTCTCTCCCACATCGATGTTTCTCTCTGTCTCTCTCTCTACCCCTCCCACCCTCCTTTCCATTCTCTCTAAAGATCAATGGAAAAAAATATCTCGGGTGAGGATTAACACACACACAAAAAGATGCTCCAAAAATGATGTTGGGCTTTTTCAATACAATCTATTTGGATTTTATTTCCTCCCATTTAGAGCAAGAGCAGAACAGACTTTTGGGACACCTTTGACAATCCAATATGGAGTCACTGTCAGCAATAACAGTTATGTCAAGTACTATGTCAAGACAAGTAATGGGGTGTAACAGGAATGCCCAAAACTACAAGGCTTGCTCTGCTAGTTTGTCTCATGCAGGCTCCCCATCTGTGTCTAACCTGCCTGTGACTCTACTGGCTTATCGGGGAGGTCTCCCCTAAGAAACCTGACATTGTGGAAAACACGAATGTGGTTGAGTAACTCCTTTAGGGGACGCTCCCTTGCTCACAACATCTCCACTAACATATTTTATGTATAATAAAAGCCTAATGGCCATTCAAATAAATTCATGGACAAAATCCATGCCAATTTTTTATTTTCTGTTTCACTTGGTATATAAAAATTCAAACCTCAAAATCAGGGCCTCTGAAGAACTTTACATAGATCAATATGATCAGTGAGAGATTGATGTCTCAAAATAAAGTTTTCTATGAAATGCTAAAGCAATCATACTGTTTGAGAAGACCACAATGCCCAGTGCCCAGACGCCCTTCCAGACACAGTCAAGAATGACTGTTACTATCACTTCAAAAATAAAATTTAAAAATACTCTGCTTCATTTAAACATTGAAATATATATTCATTTTGGTCTATGTGGTTAAATCATATGACACTACCATTGTTCTAATCAAGTATGGTTGAGCAGTCACTCAGTGGAAGATAGCCACCATGTCATAAGGACACTGGGAAAGTCCACTGAGACTCACAGCCAGCACCAACTGGCCAACCATGTGAGTGAACCATTTTGAAAGTGGACCCTCCAGCTCCATGCCAGGCCTTTAGGTGACTATAGCACTGACCAACATCTTGACTGTAGTCTCATGAGCAACCTTGAGCTGGAACCAGCTCCCTCCGCCCCACACCACTCCCAGATTCCTGACCACAGAAATTATATTTTAAAAATTAGGCCTTGAGAATTTGTCCAAGGTCACACTGCTCATCACAGGTGGGGAAGAGATTAAAATTCTCATCTGTCTGACACTGGAGCCTGATCTTTTCCTTTAAAAAAGGAGATTATACAAACTGGTAGTCACAAAGTAGTCATGGAGATGTAAAGTACAGCATAGGAAATATAGTCTATAATATTGTAATAACGATGTATGGAGCCAGGTGGGTACTTGAAAACAACAGGAATAATGGGGGACCCCTTTGTAAAGTATATGATTCTCTAACTACTTTGATGTACACTTGAAACTAATACAAAATAATGTTTAATATAAACTGTAATGGAAAAATAAAATTCAAAAATAATAGAAAATGACAAATAAACAATTTATTAGTTTTGTGTTTTTTTTAAGGAGATTACAAAACTCATTTTCTTCAAGGTTCAGATGCACTGTATACATCTAACAATACAGAAAAGGATGGAAATGACACATCCGAGTTCCCTGACTCGTGGAAGGAATAACTCTATTCCAAAGAACTAGAAGAAACTGTAAATAAGGAATAAAAATATAATGATGCTATCATTCCCTTGGCTTTATAGACGTCAATCATTTACCTTATCGTGTCTTATACAATGGAATATTGTTGAATTAATTGTATTATGGTGCCAATTAAGTAAAAGATACTGAATTTTTAAATGTAGATGTAATGAACTTTTAAAAAGCCAAAAATTATTTTGTGCAGCTTTTCAAACTTAAAATGAAAAAAATCAGTGAAGTATCTTGTAAGGTATGTTATTGTACTGATCGGCTGAAGAAATGGACATTGCAGGGAAGTGACCAATAAGAAGATTAAAATCATATCAAGCATCTTTGACCATAATGGTATGAAACTAGAAATCAATCACAAGAAAAAAAAAATAAACAGAAAAACAAACAAATACATGGAGGCTAAATAACATGTTACTAAACAATGAATGGATTAACAATGAGATCAAGGAATAAAAAGAAACCTTGAAAAAAATGAAAATGAGAACACAACAACCCAAAATCTATGGGACACAGTGAAAACCATCTTAAGAAGGAAATTCATAGCATTACAAGCCTACCTCAAGAAACAACAAAAAACTCAAATAAACAATATAACTTCCCACTTAAAGGAATTAGACAAACAACAACAATAAAACCCAAAGTGAGTAGAAGAAAAGAAATAATAAAGATCATAGCAGAAATAAAAGAAACAGAGTCTAAGAAAACAACACAAAAGATCAATGAAATCAAGGGTGGTTCTTTGAAAAGATGAACAAGATTGAAAAATCTTTAACCAGACTCATTAAGGAAAGAAGAGAGAGAACCTAAATAAATAAAACAGAAATGAAAGAGGAGAAGTAACAACTGATACCACAGAAATACAAAGGACTGTAAGAAAATATTATGAACAATTATATGCCAACAAATTGGACAGTCTAGACAAAATGAACAAATTCCTAAAAGCATACAGTCTTCCAAAACTGAATCAGGAAGAATCAGAAAATATGAATAGACCTATTATAACTAATGAAATTGAAGCAGTAATTTAAAAACTCCCAGTAAACAAAAGTCTGAGACCAGATGACTTCACAGGTGAATTTTTCCAAATATGCAAAGAAGAACTAATACATATCATTCTCATACTATTCCAAACAATTCAAGAGAAGAAAAGACTCCCAAACTCATTTTACCAGGCCAGCATTGTCCTAAATCCAAAAATGGAAAAAGACACTACAAAGAAATGAAATTATAGGCCAATATCCCTGATGAACATAGATGCTAAAATCCTCACAAAATATTAGCATACCAGATCCAGCATCATTAAAAAGATCATACACCAGGATCAAGTGGGATTTATTCCAGGGATGCAAAGTTAGTACAATATTCACAAATCAATAAACATGATACACCACATAAACTAAATGAAGGATAAAAATGACATAATCATATCAATAGATGCAGAAAAAGCATTTGATAAAATCCAGCACCCATTTATGATAAAAACTCTCAGCAAAGTGGGAATTGAGGGAACATATCTCAACACAGTAAAGGCTATATATGACAAACTCACAGCCAACATCATATTCAAAAGGAAAAACTAAAAGTGTTTCCTTTAAGATCAGGAACAAGACAGGGATGTCTGCTTTTACCACTTTTATTCAACATAGTACTGAAAGGTCTAGCCACAGCAATGACACAAGAAGAAATAAAAGACATCCAAACTGGAAAGGAAGAAGTAAAACTCTTATCTCAATATCATGCAGATGACATGATATTGTATATAGAGAATCCTAAAGATCCCACCAAAAACCTACTAGAATAGATAAATTAAGTCAGTAAAGTAGAGGATACAAAATAAATATCCAGAAATTCAGTTGCATTTTTATACACCAATAATGAACTATCAAAGGGAAACTAAAAAAACAATCCCACTTACAATTGCATCAAAAAAACCCAAAATCCTAGGAATAAAATTTAGCCTAGGATATAAAAGACCTATACTCAGAAAATTATAGACATTGAAGAAAGAAATTGAAGAAGACATAAATAAGTGGAAGCATATACCATACTCATGGATAGGAAGAACTAACAACATTAAGGTGTCCATAGTACCCAAAGCAATCTATAGATTCAATGCAATTCTTATCAAGATGCCAATGGCATATTTCACAGAACTTGAACAAATATCTAAAACTTTATATGGAACCACAAGACCCCAAATAGACACAGCAATCTTGAGAAAGAAGAACAAAGTTGGAGTTATCATACTACCTGATATCAAACTATACTACAAAACCACAATAATCAATACAGCATGGTAGTGGCATAAAAACAGACATATAAATCAATGGAACAGAATAGAGAGTCCAGAAATAAATCCATGCCTTTATGGTCAATCAATATTAGACAATGGAGGCAAGAACTTATAATGGAGTAAAGATAGTATATTAAATAAATAGTGTTAAAATTGAACAGATATGTGCAAAAAAATGAAACTGGACCACCTTCTTACACCATACACAAAAATAAACTCAAAATGGATTAAACACTTAAATGTAAGACTTAAAATCATAAAAGTCCTAGAAGAAAACATAGACAGTAAAATCTTGGACATTTCTCATAGCAATATTTTTGCAGATATATCTCCCTGGGCAAGGGAAACAAAGGAAAAATTAACAAATGAGACTACATCAAACTAAAAAGTTTTTGCACAGCAAAGGATACCATCAATAAAATGAAGGACAACCTACTGAGTGGGAGAACGTATTCGCCAATGATACATCTGATAAGGGATTAATATCCATAATTTATAAACAACTTACAGAACTCAACACCAAAAAACAAACAATCCAATTAAAAATGGGGAAAGACCTGAACAGACACTTCTCCAAAGAGGACATACAGATGGCCAATAGGCATATGAAAAGATGCTCAACGTCACTAATCATCAGATAAATGCAAATCAAAACCACAGTGGGATATCACCTCATACCTGTCAGAATGGCTATCATCAATAAATCAACAAACAAGTGCTGGCAAGGATGTAGAGAAAAGGGAATGCTTGTGCACTGTTGGTGAGAATGCAGATTGGTGCAGCCGCTGTGGAAAGCAGTATGGAGTTACTTCAGAAACCTAAATTGCCTTATGACCCAGCAATTCCACTCTTGGAATTTATCTGAAGAAACCCAAAACACTAATTTGAAAGAATATATGCACCCCTATGTTCATTGCAGTGTTATTCACTATAGCCAAGATTGGGAGGCAGCCCAAGTGCCCATCAGTAGACGAGTGGATAAAAAAAGCTGTGGTACACCTACACAATGGAATACTACTTGCCATAATAAAAAAAAAAAAAAGGAAATCTTACTTTTTGGGACAGAATGGATGGACCTGGACAGTATTATGCTAAGTGAAATAAGCCAGTCAGAGACAGACAAGTACCATATGATTTCACTTTTATGTGGAATCTAATGAACAAAATAAATAAACATACAACAATATAGAAACAGACTAATAGATACATAGAAGACACTGACAGCTGTCAGAGGGGCAGAGGTTTGGGGAGCTGGGTTAAAAGGTAAAGGAATTAGGCACAAAAAAAAAAAACCTCATAGACACGGACAACAGTATGGTGATGGGTAGAAGAGGTTAGAGAGGGGGAAATGGTGACGGAAGGAGACTTGACTTTGGGTGGTGAGCGCACAGTACAATATACAGATGATGTATTATAGAATTGTACACTTGAAACCTATATAATTTTATTAACCAATGTCACCCCAATAAATTCAATAAAATGTTTTAAAAGAAAGAAAAAGAAAAATGTGTATAACTCAATTAGCTAATATTTTCCAAATGAACAATGCCAGATGTTACAAAAATCACACATTTCATTCAAGGTGCAAGAGAAACCAAGGAATATTAATATATTAGAGGGAAAAAGTTCATTGATATGGTTTCAGATTCCACATTGTATTTATCCTTAAGGAGCGACCACTGATTTGGGCATAATATTAAAGAAGAGTGTCCACAGTTATCTGAAGAGAATAATAAAACATTTCTTCCTTTTCCAACTACACATGTGTGTAAGGCCAAATTTTCTTCATACTCTTCAACCAGAACAACATATTGCAACTAATTAAGTATAGGAACACATATGAGAAAGTGTCTTCCATAAAGCCAGACATTAAGAGATTTGCAAAAATGTAAAACAATACTGTTCTTCTCAATAAGTGTTTTTTCCTAATTTAGAAAATACAGTTTTAAAAATAAACTAGTAAAGATTTTTAATTTTTTATTGATAAAATATAGACAATGTCATATCATTCAAATTAATAATTTCAGATTGGACTAATAATTGTTGAACACCTGGTTCTGGAAACTTTGTTTCTTCTCCATCTGGATATAAATTGTCCAAGACAGGCCTTCATCTCTCACCTGAGCCAAATGATTGCCCATCCAGCCTTGGCTGCCTGAAGCCATCCTCCAGACTACCATTAGCATGCCATATCTGCAACCAAATCTAAGAATTCCTCTACTGAAGGATCCTTTGATGGCTCCCTATCATCTTTAGCATCGAGTTCAATCTTCTTAGAATGGCAGCTGTCCAACGCTGCCTTCCTCATAAGCCTCATCTTCCTCATTACCTGCAGTAATACCACACTGAATAGAGTTCCCAAAGCTCCAGCACTTCTGCCGCTGCCTCTGCACAGAGTGCTCTCCCCTCCGTCACCTGGCCCACTCATGCTCACCTCCCCAAGACTCAGATCAACACCCAACTCCCCTGAAGCCTTCCCTGACCCTCCTGCCTCCCACCCTCACTCTCACTCCCAGTCTGGCTTAAGGGCCCCTCTTCTGTGTCTCCATACAGACTTCCATCATGGCTCTTAAATTGTGTTGCAAGTATCTGCTTATCAGTCTGCCTCTACTATGATATAATCTCCCAGGACATGTATTCCTTGTAAGTAGCCAACTACTTGTGACTTAGTGCATATTTGATTGAATGATGGAAGCAAATGTAAATGCTTTGAAACTTATTTTATATGAAAAACCACACAGACATCAAAATAGACCCCTGAATTAGAATGCCTTCCTTCTCAGCACCTGGATTACTGCACAACTATTTTCATGTCTTGTAAATATAAAAACCCAGCTGTCTTTCGCCCAGGATTCTTTGGTTAATATCAACTTTGTAAATCATTTTATTTTTCTTTTTTATTTATTTATTTTTAAAGTTTTATTTATAGACCATATATTTTCAAATTCATTTATTGTTCAATATGGTAGTAACTTCTAAATGACAGGTATTGTCTGGGTACTGGGACCCAGCAGTATACCAAACAAAAGTCCCTGTCTTAGTGGAGTTTTTATCCACAAGTATGAACATCCTGGTCATATATTCAGATACTGTTACTATTACTGAAATACATATACTCAGTACTATCAAGACTAACGCATTCTCAAGAACACTTATAACATCTGACCTCCCAGGCTATGGCACAGGCAGCTGCAGCTAGTAAGATCCATAACCTGCTCCCTTACAAATGCATAACACATTATTTTGTGTATTTTAGCCTGCAAAGACCAAAAAGTTGTCTTAGGAAGTAATTTTCTAGGTCCTGTTTGCAGCAAATTATTAACATCTGATACCAAAGCACAGTCTACCCTTTTATTTCTGTTGAGGAAATTTCCCAAAGCAAGTAAATAGACCTACCTGTCTAGTAACCTAATCATCATACAGATGAATTAGCAAAGGGTTTCCACATCTTGGAACACTTTCCTCAGTGTGGAAGAATGAACTTGAAACACTTCTAAGTATGGTATGTACAGTATGTACAACCTTGCATACTATGGACTGATGGTGTCAAGGCAAAGTTAATACTGGAATGTCCCTCTCTGGAGCTTTCTCTTGCTGAAAGTATCTATAAAGAGGTGCCATGTACCACTCTGTCCCACAAATATTTTCTGAATGCCTATGATGTTCAGGGTGAGGCATCTACTATGTAAACTAACCCCACTGTTTTCCAGTAGGTATACAAGGATGTCCTCTGATGGATGGGTGAAAGAGGCTCCTTGTACAAGGCCAGGTCACACAGCTAAATATCCCAATCAATTAGATGCCCTGTGAACCGAGGCTGAATCACAGCAGCACTACAGTACCCCGGCATACCTTCCAGCCCACCAGCAGACTAAAATCCAAACCTGTAAATTGGAAAACAAAACAAAATTGTCTTCCCCTTTAACATTTCATTCATAAAGAAATGAAAGTTTTTTCCACTGGCTTTGAGAAAATCTTCATAATAAAAATGTGTATATGATTCACACAACATCATATGACATGACAGAATAATGTTCGATGTTGGTCTGAAGGGCTGCCTACCCTAGTGTAACCCACTCTTTGTGTGATCAAAACTCACACAAAACATCCACACGAAACTAGTGCACTTCCCTAAAAGTCACCCTTAAATAATTCTTAGCGCATGAGGGTGTTCCTGGTTTCTATGTAATGATGAACTTTATCCATAAAAGACACACAGAGAAATATAAATGATGTAGGTGAGTTTCGTCCAAAAGGGCAGAGCATTACAAGTTCCGTGGTTGCTTCTGCTTTCTCTGCCTTGTTGACAATTCAAATCTTTTGTTTCCACATATATGAATGAAACCACCACCATAAGTACTGAATGTGGGAATATTATCAACTCTTGCTCCTTTAAAGGATGCTAAAATCTGAGCCGCCTTAAACAGAATGGTGAAGAAAGTTACCTTCCCCCAACTTCCCTTTTCCTCCTTTTCCCCACTCCATTCTCTCTTGTCACTCTTTCCCACACAGATCTGCAGATTCCAGACAGTAAAACACAGTCCAAAATTATTCCTCCTCTATATCCCTCCATAAAAACTCCAATCCTCGGGGAAGTTAGCTCAGTTTTCAGGAAGAAGACTCTGATTCACATTGTAATGCAAGTAAATAAATTCATTATCATTCATGGGAATTACTTTTTGAGGAGAAAACAAATTTTTTGAAGGCAATACATTAAGCCCAAAGGACTGAATGTTTCACAGTTAAATTTGGGGAAGTGAAGTAATTAAGCAAAAATTTTTGACAGAAAGACCCTTCACTCTTCCTTTGTTTTAGACACTGGCCCACGTGCATTCTTTAGGGATTGATTTAAACCTTTTTTCCTAGAAGAAAAGGTTCAATTTGAAAGGTGGGTTAATTTGAGCATAATACCTTTTTACTATAGAAATAAGATGCTATACTTGTAAATGCTCAGTACATAATTGCTTAATAAACATGTTGATTGGACTGATTCAAATGTTGACATTTTTTTTTTAAAACTTCCATATTTATAATCTCCTTTTCCCTTCCCTTTTGAACACAGATAACACATTCTGTCAAATTAGATTAGGGATGAGAATATAATTTCATGCCTTATATGAAGGCAATGAATGCCATACATGTCACATTTTATCAAGAATAATTTTGCTTCTAGAACTTTTAATTCAGATTTTTAAACTTGAGGTTTGGGGGCTTTGCGGTTTTTTTGGGGGGAGGGATACTTTTTTCACATAGTCTACAGGGATTTATTTTGAATTTCTATAAACAAAGACAGTAGCATGTGCCAGACAGAAAGAGCTGAGGAGAAATTAGCCTAAATCATGTGCAGAACAGACACCATTACCCCCAAAATAATATTACAGATGCACAATATAATAATACTTTGATATACTGATAAGGTTAATAATAACTGCTACTACTGAATGTCCACCATGTACTGAATATTAGGTTAGGTACTTTATATATACTTTATTTCTAATGCAATTGATGCCTGGGAGAATGGTTCAAGATTAAGGTAAAAAACACAGTTATGAAATCTTTCCAACTGTAACCCACATTAGCAGATAAAATACAACAAACATGTACATCTATAAAAAGAACTTTGTCATCGAAAGGATAATTTAATATTGGAATTAATGAGGAAATCTGAACTCTCATTACTAAAAGACTATGTAAATTCCATACATTAATGACAGTTATTGGTCAAAACAATCACCTCGCCTCCCTCAAAATTGCTTTTGCTTACAGTTGCTGAATACTTTAGGCCAGGAGTTGGCCTGCAGGCCGAATCTGGCCTGCTGCACAGCCTGTCACCTAAGAATGGTTTTTACATTTTTAAGCAGGTATATTTTAAATGGTTATTTAAGTGCCTACATAATATCCTCCATCTTGTCTTGGTCCACAAAACCTAAAATGTCTACTATTTGGCCCATTTCAGAAAAAGTCTGCTTAGAGGCACTGTGATGTTGCGGCTTTGCAGCCTGCAAACTCAGCTGGAGCACTTACCAGCTGTGACACTGGGCACGTTCCCTAACCTCTGAGCCTGTTTACTCACATATAAACTGTGTTACTAGTACCTAATTCAAGTTGCTAAAATCACATGAGATAATGTACAAGGTATGTAAAGTATCTGACATATCTTAGATGCTTAATGTTAGTTCCCTTCCCATTCCCGTAAATTATGATGACCAATGAGTACATCTCCATCCTATTTGTGTGTGTGAGTAGCTGGAAGAAACAGGGAAGGATCGATGACATATTGAACAAAAACCAGTCTAGTTATGAGGCAGGATAGTAAGAAGCTAGGTAAATTCCTTGGCAAGTGGAATGTGGAAACTGAGACAGATGACTGAACATACTAGCCAAGTAATTTCCAGCCAGATAATAAATCATAAGGTCTTATCTTCACTAACCAATGACACTTAGGAGCAAATGGTTTCCACATACTAGACCCTGTTGGGGCATACCCGCCTTGCCCCTCCCCCCTTCAGGGACATTCTCTGAAGGTGAAACTGTCCAGAGAATGACCCTGACCCCTCTATGTGCTTATTCTGATTAATCAGCATATTAAAGGGCACACCTGAAAAGCTGATGAATTTTCTAATGAGATCCTCCCTTGAGACCTCCCCTAAAATTCCTGCCTTCAGAACACGATAAAAACCCTCAAAATAAAGGAAACCAGAGCTCTCACCTTGGAGTGCACCTGTGCCCTTCCTTTTTTTGGGCATGTACTTTTGCTCTCTTTTTTCCTAAACTCAGGGTCCTCATGACACTTGCAACCTGGGGAGCAACAAGCATCGGCAGCTCATCCTGGGTTAACCCCCAATTCTGTCTCCAAGGCCCCCTTTTCTCTGAGTGAGCTGACAGCGGCCCCACCTTAGCTCACTTCTGTCACTGTGACTTTTACTTCTCATGAGTCCACGCAGCCCTTTGTGACTCACTTCTTTCTAGAGAGCCAAAGCAGCCCCACTACACTCTCTCCTCTTGTTTCTTCTACCCTAACACCGTCCTTATTTCACTGTCCCCAGCTTTAATAAACGTACACTCAAAAACACCTGGATTTGTATTGTGAAATTTTTCCTGCATGAAGTCAAGAACCCAAACACTACAGGCTGGCCTGAGGCAGACCTGCTCTGGGCCCAATCTCCTCCTGGTGACAGTCATACCTTATCTGCATAGCATTTTTCTCCCAGAGCACTTTCACATTTATGCAATCAAACAGGTTAGGAAGGAGCCCACTGTATTTTTAAAATCATAATTGTAGAACTTGGATGTCAGAAGCTATTATAATGAACTATTCATAAAGATGCACTAAATTGGCCATGAGTTTCAGTAAACATCCTTAACATCCTGTTAATATCCTTCCATTTTTCTCTATTTCCAATAAGTATGCTCAAATTTCACCTCTTAACCTCATTCTGAATTTTACAGACTTGTCCTCTTCCATCATCCCCTACAGTTTTAAAGTTCCAAAAAAGTCTAGCAAACTGTCTGGGAGACCAATAGGCAATCCTGTGATAAAAAGAAGAGGATAGATAGGAACAAAAGCATCTTTTAGTTTCAGGTGTTCTGTTCACTTGAACCCTCAGAGTCTGTGACCAGTGATTCCCAACCCTTTTCTTCCCCCAGCACAACTGAGATGTATGACACACTTCCATCAGTAAGGTGCTCTCTGGGTAGTACGATGTTCAAATGGTGTTGTGTGGCCCTTGAAAACACTTCCCCAGTGATTTTAATAATCCTTTATGGAGGAATTCCCCATCTGTTGGATAACTATTGCTTTTAATTACTTTACCCAATAATTCTAGTACCATTTACACCACTCGGACTATCTGAAAAAGAGAGCCTAGATTTCATAAGGTCTTTACCTGTATGAAATACAAACAGATTCAGGTTTATCTTTGATTATGATGCCTTAGAATAAAGAAGAAGGGGTGGACTTGGTTTAAATGCTTATCCTACCTATAGCTGTATTTTATGAGATGCTATACCATACCTAGTAGTCTTCCTGGAGAAAATTATAGAGAAAGGTGACAGATTTATGTTTGTATGGAATGCTGGACCCACATAGATATAATGAGATGGGAATCTTTAAATACAGGTATTGTAACAGGAAAAGAAAACTGACAGAAATCAAAGTCTTCAATAATAACCTTCTATGAAAATTACCAAAAAAAAAAAAAAGAAATGCAAACAGATTATCTGATAAAAGTAACCGGACTGCTGAAATGCCTGGGTTTTTCAAGAAAGTCATACCTTCTTGCTCATAAAGAAATACTATTGCAGAGAAGAGACTAGGTAATTTTGATTTTGGGAAAGTCACAATGTAAGGGGGAAAACAAATAGAAACAAAACTGTTTTTAGGTTGTATATTTTAAGATTCTCAAATATAAATGTCTGTGTGTTCATTTACTAAAGGTATTTGTTAAAGAACAAAATTTTATTTTAAGAAAAGATAAAAAGGCAATATCCAGCAATCATCAATTTAAGTTCTATTGATCATAAAAGTTAACCTAATCATAGATTCATTCAGCAAATATTTATTGAGCAGCTACAATGTTTTGCACTCTCTTCCAGGTATTAGGAATACAGTACTGAATAAAAAGACAGTCTGTGCCCTCATGAAGCTTACATTCTACTGGGAAAGACAGACAATAATCAAATAGCTATATCAATATAATGTCAAGTGATGATAATGTGCTATGAAGAAAAACAAAGCAAGGCAAAGGGAGAGAGTCCAAGGTGCTATTTTAGCTAGAGAGGTCCTGGAAAACCACCATACTATCTTCAAAATCGATGTGACAGCAATGCAATTTCAGACCTGAGAATTCTTGTCTCCCGTCTTATCTGAACTCTGAGCAAGCTTCCCCAGTCCCACAGGTACAGCTCTGACCTTCATGAAGACTCCAGATTCCTATCTCCAGCTCTGAACTCGCTTCTGAGTTCTAATTCCACATTGCCAAGAATATAATCTACAAGTTGAAAACCAAACTTGCCATATTCCCCCTTTGTTCCTCTATCCCTATCAAAAGACGATCTTCATTGTTCTAGAGATTTCTAGAAGACTTAAAGATTTGACTCTCCCTGCTCCTTTATTCCTTGTAGAAAAGTCCTAATAGTTCCTTCTCCAGTATGCTTCCCACCTCCCCTGTAGCCCTCATTCCCACTACCATCACATGTAAGAGCAGCTGGGAGTTTGCTTGGGAGAGCCATGGTGTTCACTTTTCCTCTGCTTAACCACAAATGGACCCTATGACCTCCCACATCAAAATTAAATACCTATGCCTACTTTTCACATCCTCTAAAATCCAACTACATCAAATCGATCTGTTATCCACAGAAGCGTGTCCCTCCCCGACATTCTTAGGTTAAAGCCCTAACCCCCGATACTTCAGAACGTGATTGTGTTTGGAGACAGGGCCTTTAAAGAAGTAATTAAGGTAAAGGAGGCCATGGGGATTTGTGGAATGCAATCTGACTGGCGTCCTTGGAGAGAGACAGAAGGGATTCTGCAGAGAAAGGCCACGTGGTCATGCAGAAGGCAGCTACCTGCAAGCCAAGGGGACAGGCCTCAGGAGAAACCAGCCCTGCTGGCACTTTGATCTTGGACTTCCAGCTTCTAGACTGTGAGAAAATAATTTCTTCTATTTAAGACACCCAGTCTGTGCTATTGCGATACGGCAGCCCTAGCAAACTAATGCCCTATCACATCCTACTTCCACCTCCTACTCAACATGAAGTCCTCACGAACTCTGGAAAATAGCACACTAATTCTTGCCCCATTTATCCAAGACAGAATTCTTGCCTGTAATATATATAGTCTTCATCCCTTGCTTAATACATAGGGCTTTGAAGTCAAACAAAGCTGGGTTCAAATCCCAGCTCCATTCACTTAATAGTTACATAACCTTAATTAACTTCTCTAAGACTGTTTTCTCACCCGTAAAATGGGTGTATTAACTCACTCAGTAAGAACGTGGGTTACATGAGGTAGAGCACACGATATGCTTAGAACAACTCCTGGCACACACTACACACTCAATGATGGTAGTTATAAATATTATTCACTTTTCAAAGTTCTGTTTGATACTTGATTGTTAAGCATTCTAGCCTCTTTGGACCAGCAGCCCAACTTGAAGAGAAAAAAGGAAAGAATCATGGAGTCAGTCTGCAGTCCTACCCGACAGGGCCTTGATGCCACCTAAGAATGTTGGAGTTAACGTAATCAGCCACGGGAAACCATCCGGGGGTTTTGAATGGAGTAAAAGCATGAGCAAAGCCATGCTTTAGGAAGGATAAAGTGGCAGCTGTGTGTAGGCTATTCACAACAGTTAAGATGACAGGTCATGAAAGGCTGAGCTAGAGTGGTGCCTTATGGGAACAGAAAGGAGGGATTTGTTTAGAGAAAGTACAGATGTACTTTGTATAATCTACAGGACTGGCAACAGACTGAACACAGAGAGAGATAAGAGAGTCAGAGGTAATCGCAAGGCCTCCAGATCGATAGCGTGTAACACCCTGAACAGAAATATGAAAGCCAGATGAGGGAGAGTAGGAGAGGCATTGGGTTTGATTTTGACCTTCACATTCCATTCCCAGTGCTCTCCTGCCACTACTCCTCGCCCCGTTGTCTGACCAGGACAGTTTCTGTGTCCTTCTCTTCCAGTGAAACTTCAAGAAGGCATTTCAAAATTAATTCACATCAAGACATAACAGTAACCTTTCCCAAAGACTTGCATTTTAAGAGAGGCCCCCCTAAATGAACCACCATGAAATCTGAATAACTAACAAACATAAGTGAAGTACGGGTGGAGAGAGCCTGTCCTTGAACGTTATCAGCGCACACTCTACCTCCTGTCTGCGACACACTTCGCCTGTCTGCGACACACTTCGTCTGGCTGCGACACACTTGGCCTGTCTGCAATCTGGCACCACCCCTCGAGTTGCACATTGGTGTTGTGTTTAAGAACCTCTTCCCATCATAACACTGAGTGCTGTTCACAACTACAGATAAATAAACAAAACTGTTTTCCTTGGCTGCCTAGAATATATGAGACATCAGCAGAGAACAGCAGGGCTGGGAAGGTCCACGATATATCAGCATGTGCCACCCCTCAGAACGTTTCAGTTCCTCTATGATGACACTAGAGACACCAAGGGTAAATTCTCAGCCTTGTCTTCCACCCTTGATGAAACCCACCTCCCTTACCCTTGACAGAGGTATAAAATAGAAAGGTCTTCCAGTCTTCAAAATAGTTTTTCACAGATTAGAAAATAAATGTCTTTCACTATTTTTCCCCCTTCTCTGTTATTTGTTCAACCGAAACTCCTGGAGTGATTGTGAGATTATACTGCAGAGGTAAGGAAAACAGGTGGAGGGAAGGAAGAGAAGGGTGACAATCTGAACTCACACAACTCCTATCCTTGAGGTGTTCTTGGTTCAGTTCATTTTCATCCACATCTGTGGACCGCCTGTGTGGCTTTGACCCTTTTAAACCTCCCACAGCCACTCTAGGTTTCCTTTACCTGTGGGATTGCATGGCAAGTGGTCCACATTTTCAGAAGAATCTGACCCATATATTTGAAGTGCATTACCTCAGTGATTCTCAGAGAAGTTACTCCCAGCCAAGCCCTTGTTTATAAGTGTGCACACCGTAGTATGTGGACACGCAAGGGTGAGGGTGTAGGGGAGGTTAATTAGTCTTAATAGTGGTGCTGAATCATTCAGTAGACTGTCTACTCTGAACTTCAGATCACATCCTGTCGTATTTTCATGATGTACACACTCTTTCACTGCACTCTGTCAAACACTACAACATGAGTTCAAAAGAAATCATGGTGCAGTTGCTATAGAAAATGGTATGGCAGTTCCTCAACATATGAAACATAGAATTACTATATGATCTAGCAATTCCACTTCTAGGCATACACCTAAAAGAACGGAAAGCAGGGACTCAAACAGGGTACACCCATGTTCATAGCAGCATTACTCATAATAACCAAAAGGTGAAAGCGACCCAAGTGTCCATCAGGGATTAAAGGATAAACACAATGCAGTATATACATATACGATGGGATATTATTCAGTCTTATAAAGGAAGAAATTTGTCACGTGCTACTGCACGGATGAACTTGGAGCACATTATGTTAAGTGAAATAAGTCAGTCACAAAAGGACAAATATTGTATGATTCCACTTATATGAAGCACCTAGAGTCATTAAATTCATAGAGATAGAAAGTCGAATGGTGATTGCCAAGGGCTGGGGAGACAGAGGAGTGGGGAGTCATTATCTAATGGATACAGAGTTTCAGTTTGAGAAGATGAATAATGTCTGAAGATGACTAGTAGTGACGGTTCATGGTTGCACAACAATGTGAATGTACTTAATGCCACTGAACTGGACATTTAAAGATGGTTAAGATGATACATTTTGTTATGCATATTTTATCACAATTTCTGAAAATAATAAACACATAGAAGAAAATGTTTCTGAAAAAAACCATATAGAAAAAAAGATCATCCCTCTTCTGGAAGCAAGTATTTAAATAATCCCTGAGGATGAAGACATGAAGACTCAACAGGCCAGAGAAAATGCTTTTCAAGTTCAACTGAGTAAGTATGTGTGGAGCACTTACAGCTGTGTGCCTCAACCGTGCTCTCATTATCACACCTCCTCAGGAGACATTTTAGACATTTTACTTCCGAGCTGTCCCCTGATGAAAGTTTAAAACCACAGATATCCTATATATCTGTTAATGTACTATAGTCCTCCAGGTGGCCATAAACCATTGTACATATCTAAGGTATTTCCCCCCAAGAACCAATTTTGCCCTCGGGGACAACAGTGCCCTCTTTGACAAGGCATGATTTACAGGATTAGCCACTCTAAAAAAATGGGCACCCTGACAAATAGCAAATTTGACTGAAATAATCAGAGGACCGGGGATGCGCACATATTAACCAATGCTAAAATGTGTCCAAAAGTCTGCTACCAATATTAAAAATACCTGCACACTGCTAAACATCTAAACAAAAAATGAGAAATTCATTTTTAATGCCTTCAAATAGCTGGAAATTGCCATTGTATGAATATAACATCTAAGTGATTAACAAAATTTTGAGAAGTTTAATTTAGATATTTGGTGTCATGTATAAAGAATGCAGCATTGCCACTGTTGTTTAACATAGCCATGATAGAATTTATTTTCCTACATTAGTGACTGTCCACCTTTTTCATCTCATGGCACACATAAACCAATTATTAAAATTCAGCAGCACACCAAAAATTATATTTTTTGCAGATCTGACAAAAAGAAATAGGTATAATTTTGATTCACTCACACTGGATGGCTATTGTTGTAATGGTTGTTGTCATTTTTTTATTTGACAGTCTAAGGGAAAAGAAATCAGTGCCCCTGACTAAATAGTCAGGTATTGCATGTTTTTAAAATTTTTTGCAGCACACCAGTTGAAAACCACTGTCCTACATGGTAAAATGACATATGTAGATTTCATAGAAAAACTCCATAATTTTTCTTATTAACTGGAACTTAAGGAGTCTTATAATTTTGCAACTGAAAGGGTGGACCCTGGGCCAGCAACATCAGCACCACGTGGGAACTTGCTAACAATGCAGAATTACAAGCTCCACCCCAGACCTACTGAAACAGCTGTAGTTCAACAAGATCTGCAGGTAATTCTTAAGCACATTTAAGTTTGGGAAGCACTGCCTTAAAAAAACAAATATCTAAATTGTTCCTCAATTCACCAGAGAATTTTACTTTTTAACCATCCAAGTAGATTTATTACTCCACTCACTTTATACTAAAGGGCCTATGGAAAATGCAAACTAGAAAAGAATTGTGTTAAATGAACAAAAACAAAACAAAGCAACACCAGGTACAAAACATACATTTCTATCCGGGGGCTGCCTCTGAAAGAAGTTAATTCAGACGGGGAGTTAACGCACTGCAGTCTCGGGGACGGTAGAACAGTGAGTGGGTTTGCCAAGTGCCCACAGCTCCCCTTTCGGGAGCACAGCAGCGGGCCCTTCACCTGAGGTGTGACTAGCAATGCTCTCCCGAGACTTAGCCTTCCAGCACGGAAGGAATTGTCCTGAGAGGAGCAAGGCGAACGGGCAGCAGGATTCCCCTTTATTTACAATACCAGCTGTTGTGTCCAAAACTGGCTTAATAAGAGGCTGCCTCTCCCCAAACATTAGCCCAGCCACTCCCATCAATTCCACCACATAGCTTCACTCTTTGAGGAATGAAAGGTTTTCCTGTAGTCTTCTTAAAAAATGAAGGTGAAAGCAGGTCATAACCAGGTGTGAGCTAGGGCAAGGGAGAGACCCTGGGGAATTCAGAGCCCTGGATAAAGGTTGACCTATCCTCACTGTACCTCTGCGGCTATCTCAGTGGCCTGGTGACAAGGGCACTGGCTATGGAGACAAGCCCTCTCGGATTCAAATCCATGTCCTGCCACCTACTACCCGGGGGACCTTGAATCAACTGCCCAATCCCTCTAAGCCTCAACTTCCTCACCTATAAAATAAGGCTAATTATATCCACTTCAGATGGTATAATGGGGGCTAAATGAGATCTTGCTAGTCAGTTCCCAAAAGAAATGTTTAATAAATGTTAATAACGTTAGCTCCCCCAAGGAGCATAAAATATTTTCATCCACTAAGTTTGGAAGGGAAGCGTTTTATCTCGCAGATGGTCCCAAATTAAAGGAAGAGGAAGTGCTTTCATCAGAAACCACATAGGCTAGCTGTAAATGAAGCACCTTCACAAAAACTGTAGGGGTCATGAGGCTCTCTGAGTCTGTTCAAGATTACATAACCCTGAAACTGTCAGTCAGCATAGAGCTGAATTCCCCTCTAAGATGTGCTGTTCATATGTCTTCCTCTCGTGGACAAGAGTAGAAATTCAAATTGGTTAAAAAGATGCCAAATTACAAAAAAATTCTTCATTCACAAGAAATCGCAGTAAAATGCCTATAAGTGATTGAGAGGAGCTAAAGAATCTTAGAAGTTTTAGAAACCATTCCACTGCCCATTTTGACATGAATACATCAGCCAAGGCCCAGGTAACATCTGGAAATATCCACCTTGCTCACCCTTGAGAATTCAGCATCAGGCCAAGAAAGCCAAAAGGTGATGTTCTGCCTCCTGATCTTCCTGTTAACCTGGGGAGGGGTGGGGGGATCAAGAGACAGACAGATCAGTGTCAGCTATGAGCCCAAAAGAAATGTTTTTTTCAGGAGCAATTAATTGTGGGTCTCGGGACAATTATAAAATCTTTCCTCTTGGTAGCTCTCCATAGTTCTTTAACTTCTGCGAGGGTTTCTTTTGTTAGAGCAGGATGGCTTTCAGGACAAAGTAGAGTGAGAGAAGCTCGTCTACCTTTCCTCAGAAAAAGTCTGTATCTGGACAACTAAATCATGCTGACCATGATCATCACTTCCATGCTGCAGAGGGTGCCACCCAATGTCTACCATTATGAGTGCTGTGATCTGATTTATTCTGCTAACTCATCCCAGAGGGACTCTTCCACGGCCCACGGCTCCTTGCCTGTATCCTGCCCAATTGTCTTTAGCCTACGCAAGATGTTCTAAAGGAGAGAGATGGTGGATCACACATTGTATTCTGAAGCCACATAAAAACATGCCAGGGTTATCAGCATGTTTAGATGATCTGTGTGGCAGATCCCCTTCTCTATCAGGGATTATTGAGGGCAGTGAATAAGCTTTGGAAATTTTTCTCTCCTTTTATTGTCTAAAAATGTACCATCCTAGAGAAGCAAAAAAATGTTCCACCTGAGCAGATAATGTGTTTCTTCAAATGCCAGATTTAAATTGGGGGACCATATATTCCCAAGAGCTTAAAATTTACATATTAAATGTCATCCTCTTTGGGACATCCCCACTCCACAACAGCCAGTTCACTAATCCATCCTACCAAGACACGTGTTTTTATTTGCACAAAATTCCTTAAAACACTTTATACACATTGTTACAAGTCTGGGGGTCCCACCAAGTCATTAAATTTCAGGTCTCCCTCATTCACAAAATGGTCATGTAATATTTGTCTTTAGTATTACAAAAGTAATATAAGAATGAATGAGGACATGCTATAAAACATTTCCATCTCCTCAGGTATATTTTTCTGTAAAAAAATAAATTTATACCTACCCTTGGTGAGAAAGTATATCTCTAAACCCACACTCAAACTTGGGAGATTTCTGCCTTGTGGTACCACTGCTGTTTCTCACTGACTAAAGATAGTTACATTGTATTTACGCTACTTTCATCACTCATCCCATCCACCTGCTCCATCAGCATCCTAGTCCTTCCCTGGGCCTTCCAAGCAAACAGAAACGGTTCATAGCCATTACCAAACTATAAAAACATCCCAGATTTCCCCCCCAAAAAAACTTCCCCCCAATATTTCGCCCCAAAACAAAGATGATTACCCAACTATCAGAAAGTGACGCCAAAGAAAAGACTCTAAATATGGGGGGGGAAAAAAAGCTTAGCATTTAAGATACGTTTTCATACTAAATATCAAATAATAAAAATATACCTTTGTGTTTGAAGAGTCAAGTCATACAAATACGTAAAGGCAACTCAATTGTTTCCAGCTGTAATCAGCGATAATAACTCAAGTACGTGAGAGCCTGGGCAGGACGAGCAGTTTCCTTTTGAGGTTACATGATAAGCAGCAGCAGTTGAGCTGCCTTTTTCTCTACGAAGTCGGCGTCTGACCTCGTGGCAAGAGGAGGCCAGCCCCTCTCCTGGCCCCCTTTATAAAGTGCTCGCTTTCTGTCACCCCTCCAGAGAGAAGTGGGGGTGGGGTGGGGGTGGAGGCGGGGATGCTGAGGAACTGTGCTCTAAAGTACAGAGAAGGGCCCGGCTCCGCTTTGAAAGGCGCTGCGTGGGCACGGCGGGGCGCGGAGGGGGCGGGAGCGGGGGCAGGACCGGGCTCACGGATTTTTTCTGCACCCTGGAAATTCCCAAACCGAAAAGGTACCCGCTCGAGTCCCGGACATTCCCCTCGAGGGCGGCCTCCAAGACCTGGACTGGAGCCGCGCCGAGGAATCAGAAACAAATCGATCACATTTTGCTTAGGGATGCCTTTTTCAAATGTCCCCGTGCATCCACTGCCAGGCGTTAGCGTTGCCTCGTTAGATTCACCTTCTCTCATTTCAAATCCTCTGTAAGGCCTCTGAATGTGTGTGTGTGAGGGGGTGGGAGGTGGGGGGGGGGGTGGTAACCTGCTACAACACAGCCTTTTAAAGATGGCAATCCGAAAGCATCCTGCGTGTGCCTTCCCCGACAAGTGAAGGGACAGGGACTGTGCGACCCAGAAGGCGGCGGTCCTGTGAGCGTGAAGATCACCCTCTTTTCGGGGCGATCGGGAGGGGGCAGGTGGAGTGGGTGAATTTAAAGAGAAGCAACCGCTGCGCAACACTGAAGGGATTTCTTCTGGGACATTTGGTTTCACTGTGGCTTCTTTTCCTTCTGGGACACTTGCTACTGTAATCTCGGTACTGCTTTCCCCCGCCGGCAGAGTGAGAATCCAGCCTTATAATTAGACAGGAAATGCCTGGTCCTCCAGTAGGTCCTTAACACTTTAAAACCACAGAAGGTCCTTCTTAAAAGAAGCCTAACTTCCTCTTAGTTAATGCAGAATATTAAAAAGCAAAATATAATATGCTTAAGTTCACACTTTTTAAAAGTTAAAATGTGCCCTGGCCAGTTTGGCTCAGCGGTTAGAGCGTCAGCCAACCGTCCAGAGAGACCCAGATTGGGTTCTGCTAAGGGCATGTACCTTGGTTGCAGTTTGTCCCGGCCCTGGTTGGGTCGTGTGGGAGGCAGCCACTGAATGTGTCCCTTTCACCTCCATGTTTTTCTCTCTCTCTCTCTTCCTCTCTCTCCCTCCCACTCTGACAAAAAATGTAAAAAAAAAAAAAAATGCAAAAATGTCCTCAGGTGAAGATAAAAAAATAAATAAAAGTTAAAATGTAAGTGCACTTTCAAGAAAAGGTTAGGCCGAAGTTGGTGAGGGGCATTTTGGGCTTCTTTCTGTATCCTATAAAGTTCTGCCCTCAACAACCCTCTCTTCTTCCACCCCTGCCCCAGTCCCCAGGATTCCTAGGTGCCCCCAGCACTCAGGGACTGTGGTCTTACTTTCAAAGAGAAAACGAGCACCTTGGAGATCTTATTTATTGCATTCTAAGTGCACAGATAAGGTACTGCAGATATAAACACTTGGGAGAATAATGCTTAGCACAAGAGAACAAATATAGTTAGAGGTGTAAGAAGAGACTAGCTAATTTACCAGGACCAGCAAAAGTAATGCTGAGCAGCCATTTTTTTGGGGGGTGGGGAGGGGCTTGGTTTTGTTGTTTCCCTTGAATATTTATTTCCCTGTACCTCTCTCAGTAATTGCTATTTCCTTCAATAGGGCCCAGAAACAGACTCACCTCTGGCATGTAACATATGAATATGTAAAGGCTCACCATAGACAGTCTTGTCAAGGACCAGGATGTATCAATCTGAAACTTATTACAATACCTGAAGCCAGGAACTGTCAGTCAACTGGTTTTTAATAAAATGATGGTTGTTCAGAATAGTAAAATGAATCATACTGGAACATCAAAGGTCTGTTTTTGTATTTGCTAAAGAAGGTTACTCTTAATAGGATGACGTCTTTAAAATATAAATTGCACAGAAGGACTTTATGGATTTTCCCTTTCACAAGTGGCATCAAATCAATCATTTGAGTTCCAGAATATGAGGTGATCCACTAAATGAAATTCATGCTGTCTGGTTCCAAAATAAAAATCCATATTTTAACAATTAAATTGTATATAAACCACTGTTTTAACATTTTATTAGAAACCTAAATGTCCAACCATAATGGCCAACTTGTATAAACAATAACATCTTTAGCTGAACTTTTGATAAGACTTTTATAATTGTTATGAACACTAACATAGAAAAATATTTGTATATTAAAAAAACACAAATAAAGATGACATATTCTGTGATTATAGCCATGTTTAAAACAAAACAACCTGGAAGCAAATATAGCAAAATGGTAATGGTCATTGCATTCAGATCATAGAATTATGGATTCTATGCATAGATTTTTCTTCTGGATTTTAAAAATCATGATGAAAACAGTCATGGGTTGTAAAGTACAGCATAGAGAATATAGCCAGTAATATTGTAATAACTATATATGGTATCAGATGGGTACTGGATTTATCGGGGTGATCACTTCATGAATTATATAAATGTCTAATCACTATGTTGTACACCTGAAACTGTCATTGAAAAATAAAAAAAATTATTTAAAATTATGTTTCCTTTTATAATGGAAAATATGTATTTAAAACCAATTATATTATTTGGCTGGAATGCTAATATTCACAACCATGTGGTACTGGCTTAAAATAAGCTTTTCAGAAGAAATTAAAATATTATATTTAACTGTTCTGAGAAAGATTTAGGTAATATTTCAAATTCCACACTTACGTATATATATATTTTTACTTCCACACCAGAGAGTAGAAAGACAAATTAGAAGAGGGACACAAATGACTGAAAATACTTCAAGAAACTGTGTCATCAAATCTTTAGGACCTTATGTCACTAAATAAAAAAATAACGGAAACTGGTAAGATCACAAGAAATCATTTGCACAAACAAGTAGCATCACTCCGAAGTCCTAGCGAGGCATATTCCTCTCTCTCTCTGAAATTCTCCCAGGAAGCTGATGACAGCCTCCTCCAGCATCCTCGAGAAAATACCGAAAACTTCTTTCATGAAAAATAAAACTTCTCTTTATAAAAGTTCAACAAGTTGTAGTTGAAAAGGGCTATGGACTCTCACATGCCTTAGTTCAAATCCAAACTCAAGTTCCTTATCTATAAAATGAAGTTACTATCACCTATACTATTAGATCATGATCAGAATTAATTATTATGGGTAAAGCCCCTGAAATAATAGACAAGGAACAATATTATTTCCTTGTTCTAGCTTCCCTCTTCCTTTAGTCGGTGTTTCTCAAAGTGTAGCACAACATAACTGCGTCACAATCACTGGGCACTTGTCACAAATGTTGATTCCGTAATTCCCAGGAGGCTCAGCCTCTAATTCTGCATTTTTATCAAACATTCCATGTGATCCTTAGACACTCTAAAGCTTAAAGACCATTAACATTAAGCTATTTTAATATATTTAACTACTTGGTCCTGTTCAGACTCAGAAAATAATTTTAAATCTTCTCTCCTCATAGATACAGATTTTATAAACTTGAAGGTGGACCTCAAGGCTAGGATAGGAAGATCTTAGACTATCTGTTTTAAGTTTTAAAAAAAGTATTTGACCCAATTTTCTAAGAGTGTGTTTTTCCATGCTTTAAGCATCTGTCTTCAGCTCTAAAGGCTCCCCAGTTTCTTCACAAGCCCATTTGGGATAACTAAAACTGTACCATAATCTATTGTGGATCAAAAAGAAAAGAGTACTTACTAAATGGCCCAAATTAACTTAAACTCACTCATTGACGTTTTAGTCAAGTAAAATTTATTTGAAAATAGCCAATAGGAATAGCAGCTTTTCACTTCCAAGCACGAAAGAATTGTATGTACCTTATGCCCAAATCAAGAAATACCTGTCATAGATATCAATATCTAGTTTTAATGTCTAATTAGATTTTAATTTCTAATTTTGGTATTCAATTGAAAATGATATAGTAGGCAGTTAGATAGGCATACGCAGAGTAGGAATGATATAGGTCAGGTGCAGAAGGTCCCCAGGGCAGAAAATGCAAGTACCTAGCAACAGGCAAAACTGGGAGGACAAGTATTAGAGCAGGGGACTTCACCCCCAGAGTGACCTTTTCCTCCTCTAGCATAAGGCTGGTCACGCGGGTTAGACCCTCTGACCTTTCATGTTGCTGGTCATGTGGTTCAGACCCTCCCTGAGCTTTCCTCCTCTGGCATGTCATTAGTCATGCGGTAGACCCCCTTAGAGGAGGAACAATGGGGTGCTGGAGAATAGGCTGATGCGACTCCCATGCAAGCCCTTGTGGACTTAAGCATTAAGTCCTCAAGACAATGAGGTTCTTACCTGCATCAAATAATCTTAAGAACAAAGCCTCGGGTCTGTTGACCACAGAGACAGAGTTTCGGTCAAACTAGAGATAACCTCTAGGCCTCAGTTGTGTTTCAGTTCCAGGCCCAGAAAAGCAGCAAGGCCAGGTGGGGATGATGCCATGGCTGACATCAGGACCAGCTACGATGACTAATAACCCCCTGCACTGGCACCAACCAATCAGTTGAGACCACAGCCCTGAAAAGACACATCTGAAAAGCTGAAGAATATTCTATTGAGATCCTCTCTTGGGACCTCCAGATAAAAACCCTTAAGAAAAAGAATCCATCAAGGGTCTCTCACACTGGAGCAGGGATCATGCTCTCTCTCTCTCTCTCTCTCTCTCTCTCTCTCTCTCTCTCTATCTCTATCTCTATCTCTATCTCTCTCTCTCTCTCATGCCCATACTTTTCCCCACCCCCTTCTTTCCTCAGGCCTGCTCTCTCAGGAGCATGCATAAGTCTTTCCCGCTCTCCTTCCCCAGGCACAGTTTCTTTGCCTTTCTTTCTCCTAAGCTCCAAGGGCCCCTCTTTTGCCCAGCTGGCTTACTTCTTCCATGACTCATTTCTTCTACTCCTGTTACTTTCTAAATAAATTTTCGCTTGTATTTGAGTTCCTTGGCTCTGAATTATTTTCTTAGCCCAACTCAAGGACCGAGGTCTAACATCTGGTGCTGTTTCATGTTAACAAAAATAACAACCAAGAAAGAAACACTTGAAATAGATGGAAATAATTTTTACAACTTTATAATAAACAATACACTCTTTACATAAAAGTCAATTCTTAAAACACTCAAACTTCAAAACACAAAAATAAATTTCTGTTTATAGGTTTCACCCTTCCAGTTCCAAAAGTGGTTATTTTAGAATAACTATTCATAATGTAAAATTTAGCTGAATAACAATCACCCAATGCAAATATCAATGGAACACAAAGATTTTATACATACTGTTTTCATAGCTCACTTTTGCTTCTTTTCTAGATAAAAGCAGGACATTGTAAATATTCTCACTAGAAATTCTGAGCAAGGACACTGGTCTTTTCAAGTAATTCAGAAAAAGTGGATAATCAAGAGAAACTCTGAGATATGGCAGTCTTCAGTGTGTTACAGGAGCCACTGGTTGTAAGTCTCATTAGTTCACCCGCTGAAGATGGACCATCTGTGCTGTCCATGCAGATGAGCTGCAAACACTCCACTGCCAGCCAACCTTGTCCCTTTCCTTTAGGTCAGAACATTTTTCACACTTTTTAGCACAGTAATCTCCTGTCTCAGGAGAAGCTAGCTGAAACACACTTATTTGCATCTTTGGTTACAAGGGCAATACAGTGTGTGGATGCTGTTATTAGTTCTCCTATGGCTAAGTCAAAACTGGAAAATATCCTATAGGTAGATATAATGTAACCTGTGTTTTTTAAGTTCCTCACAAGTCATTATATAAATTTTTTTTACATATCAGTGGTTGCCACCTCTCCACAGAGCCACCCATAAACTTTCTGTATGGGACAGGTCACTGAAAGTGATTCCTCCAGTGCCCTTCTGAGCAGGCTAGGTCTCCAAGGGGCACACAAAGGACAAGAACATGTCCAGTTGGTTCTTCACAATAACTGCATCTGGATGTAGCTTGTGGGGTAGAGAGTGGGCCAGGGTCATCTCCCAGGCATCAACGAGATATACTCCAACCCCTGAGAACATCTTCCGAAGGATGGTGTCCAGCTGAAAGTTGTACCAGTCACTGTTGAAAAGGCTCACTTCAGGCCCCAGCTCTTGGGCATTGGCTGTACGGATAACTACCACGGTCTTAGGGCTGCGATCCAAGAGCTGGACCACTGCTCGACGGATGTTCCTGAGCCGCCGGATGTACACTTCCAAGGGGAAGGTGCTGAAATGAGACCATACGGCTATGGCCACCACGGTGTTCTTCCCTCCCACGATACCATTCAGCTCATTGGCCACGTAATGGAGCTCACTACTGAAGACGGTGGTGAAGCGGATGGGGGGACCGTGGCAGCGGTACTTGAGCAGGATGCTGTGCTTCTGGTCCACCGCAAGGAAGGGACCCACATTCCTGGGACTACCCAAGTTAAACTCCACTAAATCTGAAATGAGGAAAACTCAAATTCATAAAAATGTTCAAACCAAGCACATACAATTTGATTACTCTTTACTTGGTGGCTTCAGAAAACAGTTTTTAAAATAAAAGTACAACAAAAAGGTACAATACAAATGTAAAGGGAATACCTAGTTCACTGCACTCTGCCCTCTTTGCCTCAATGGACCTTGATTCTAACATAGTTATTGTTTAAATCACCCCATAAACATGATATTACAAATAATAACATCAGTGATAGATTCTATGCCTATGTCTATACCTCAAAAGCAAAAAAATATGTTTACCTCTATTAGATCAAGAAATCTTCCTGTTTGCCCTGACTGTTGAATATCCAAAAATCAACTTATCATTTACACATTATTGTTGTAACAGATAAATATTTCTTCCAGGGCAAGGGCTATACTTCCTGCTTTTTTAAGAACACATAATTGTAATCAAATACCTCTTTTTGCTATTGTTTAGCCAAATACCTCTTTTTACTATAAGCCAAAAAAAAGAGCAACTCCGTTCTTTTGACTTTCAATTGCACCCTATGGATGGAAAATCATGCTAATATCTTAGAGAGTTTCTATCTGTCACACGAATAACAAAGACAGCAGCACCGCTTAGAATTCCCTTCTCTCCCTCCCCTTTATCTAAATTGTGTTTCAAAGTCCAGCTCCTCTGTAATCTTCTGAAGAGCCCAGGAATCACAACTCCTTGTTACTCCTAAAAAAACTGTAGAACTCATCACTAAATATCCCCCATGAGGAAAGAGGGCCTGTCTCGTAGTCCTAAACATTCCTCTAAGTGTCTTCCAGAAAACAGACAAGCAACTTTTGGCAACCCAATTCAATGAACATTTCCTAAGTACCTATTCAGTGCCACTCACTACAGGGCTGTAAGCCAGCATGCTCAGATGGAGATTTCACAGTCCTCACCCTCAAGGAGCTTCCAGTCAATTCTGAAGAAGTAACATCAAACTATAATTGTACTAGATTACTCTTGAGGGTTAGGTTAAAGTAAAGGTTACACTCCCCTCACCCTGCAGTCCCAGGCTCCTCCTCTAGCTTTTCCTACCAAATTCACTACTGCTTAGCACTTACCCCCATTTAAACTGAATAAAAACTCAATCTACCATTCTTTCTTTTGATTAAGATCAAGCACCAACACAAAGCTTTATCAGGTGAAAATCTCTGCAAAGGGTATGGTGGAAAACTATCAAGACAACATGATCATTGCTATCAAAGGAAATACCAAACTACGTCATTAGAATTAAGAATCAAGCAAATTCTGGAAGGCCTTGCCTGGTCAATATCAAATCATGCCTAGCATCATGCCATACAAATTATTTCCTTACTCTTGATTTTTAGTTTATGCTTTAATGACTAGAACTGTCTCTTTCAATAAAAAACAAGCAAAACAAAAACTGGAATTAACTTTTCACTCTTTGGGGTCATATCTATTTCCTCCTTTCCTTCTAAAAATTAAATCTGAAGCCCCTTTGAGAAGTAAATGTCTTACCCTAGCCCAGTGGTTCTCAACCTTCCTAATGCCGCGACCCTTTAATACAGTTCCTCATGTTGTATGTGGGCGTATCTGCATGTGGGCGGACCCGCCTGGAGACGGATAGAGGAGCGGTGTCTTGGTTCCTGAGACCATCGGAAATATGTGTTTTCCGATGGTCTTAGGCGACCCCTGTGAAAGGGTCGTTTGACCCCCAAAGGGGTCGTGACCCACAGGTTGAGAACCGCTGCCCTAGCCAGTTTGGCTCAGCAGTTAAGAGCGTCGGCCCAAAGACCAAAGAGTTGCGGGTTTGATTCCGGTCAAGGTCACGTACCGCAGTTGTGGTTCAGTCCCTAGCCCTGGTCAGGGTCATGTGGGAGGCAACCAATTGATATGTCCTTCTCATGTCAATGTTTCTCTCTCTCTCTTCCTCTCTCACCCTCTCTCCCTCCCTCCCTTCCTCCCACTCTATCTGAAGATCAATGGAAAAATATCCTCGGGTGAGGATTTAAAAAAAAAAAAAAAGCAAATGTCTTCTCCAGGGTCACACAGCTAATCAGTGGTATAAACTTCAACAAGAACCCAGTACTTCCATCAATACATCACAGCCCCACCACTGATCAAGAACTGTCCACACATCTTTCCAGGGTTACGATGCCTCTTTAGTCTGACAGAGAACTACTTTTTCACTGGATGCCTTTCTTCAGGCACCCAAGCGAATCTGCTTATTGCAAAGCTAAACTGTGCATGTTTGAAAGAGTTATGAAACCAAAAGCAAAGTACCAACCTGGAACAAATGTAGTTAGGTATTCAAACCATTGCCTGATTGTTGAGTCACCAAATAAATATACCATTTTTCTTTGTAAGCATTCTGTAATGTTGTCAGGGTCATTAAATTGGCGTATCTTAAAGTTTCTAGGCCTCCACTGATCTTTGTAATAATACCCGGAAGGAAAAGTTCCTGAGCCTTGATATAGTTCGAGTTTGTTAGTTTCTGAAAAGAAAAAGAAAAAAATTAGATAGATGTTCTGAAATTCTCCTCCAACAAAGCATGCATGAAAATGTTCCAAGAAACACAATTATGCCCCAATATTTGTTAGCCTGATAGCATATGGGTAACATTTCCTGCCGTCACATCTCAAAGAAATCCCAGATTTTCCCCTTGTCACAAAAGGTTCTCCTTTGCACAAAAATGGGAAGATATAAAATGGCTGTGAGGGTGTTGGTGGACAGAAGTGGTAAAGGGGACTTTTTTTTTTTTTAGCATCCCCTCTGATTATGCATGTTTTTATCAAAGCCAAAAATAAAGGCAGGCAAAAACCAGTGTGTAGATATAAGCATTGTCCAGCATACCCCAGAATAGGAGAAGAGTTTCTCACGCAAATGCCTATGAGGCAAGTAACAACTTAAATTCATATTTTACATATACATAGTAACAGTCCACTGTTACTCAGCCCATTAAAAGGAAAGTTTTAACCCATTGATCCTACAATCAAATATTAATTCAGGAAACCACCAGAGAACTAAACCAATGACACACAGTCTAAATAATCATTCCCCGCAACACAAAAGGTTCAGAAGGTCTTTATGCACAATGAACAATATTAAAAATACACCAGCAGTGAGTATTCATGATTGCAGCCTAGCAGTGCCAAGACACCTCTCAGAGAAAGAATCAACATCCTTCTGCCCCAACATCTCCCTTGGAAAATGCCACTGTGGAAACAACATGTTTTACATGCTTTAAAACAAACAGACAGCAACTGTTAGTGTTTCTTACAAGTTTACTTTGCACCAGACACTGTTGTAAGCAATTAAACATATGACCTCATAAGATGCTCATGGTAGGTCCTATTATTATCCCTACCTTTCAGAAGAGTTAAGCTACATGACCTATGCCCCAGAGCTAGTAAGTAGCAAAGCCAAGAACTAATGATCCAAGCAGGTGAGCCCCAGAGCCCATGCTCTTAACTACTGTGCTACATCACCTCTCAAAGTTAGATGGTTGTAGCCCTGGCTGAGCGGTTCAGTTGGTTGGAGCGTTGTCCAATACACCAAAAGGTTTTGAGTTTGATTCCTGGTCAGGGCACGTACAGGACACTGATCTTTCACATCGATTGTTTCTCTCTCTCTCGCGCGCTCTCTCTCTCTCTCTCTCAGATCAACAAAACATATTTTTTGGTAAGGATAAAAAATAATTAGATGTTTGTAGATGTCAGCCATTTTCTTTTTGGCTTTTTCTTGACGTTGTACATGTATTCATTTCTAACACTTATTCAAATCCACAATCTTCAGAAAACCACCGATAATTTTGTATCACTTCCTTACATACCCCAAAGTTCAAACCTTGATCATAATCCAGTAATTCTATAGTCTCACTTGTTAAACCACAATTCAAAATCCAAATGCTTATACGACTCACAAGTTTTAGTCCCCTATTTGTGACTAGTTTCACCTAATTTGATTTCTTGATATTATCTGTATCACTCAAAATTATTTGAGTTGTACTCTCTTCAAGAAAGATGCCCTGTTCGACTGATGGTGCATATTTAATTTTTTTCTAAGGCATCTGCTAATTTTTTTTTAAATTTTATTTTAGAGAGGAGGGGAGAGAGAGAGAGAGAGAGACACATCCATGCGAGAGAGAAACATCAATCTGTTGCTTCCCGCTGGTACTTCGACTGTGGAATAAACCGCAACCTGGGCATGTGTCCTGACCGGAAATCAAACCTACAACCTTTTGGTGCACGGGACGACACTCCAACCAACTGAGCCACATCGATCAGGACAATTATTTTTTTTTTAATTCTCACCCAAGGACATGTTTCCAGTAATTTTAGACAGAAACATCGATTGGTTGCCTCCCATAGGTGCCCCGACTGGGAATCGAACCCACAGCCATTTGGTGTACGGTACAACGCTCCAATCAACTAAACCACACCAGCCAGGTGTAGGGCCTAAATTAAAAAGTAAACAGCTTTACTAAAAGTTTTATTTGGCAAATGTGATTACCAAAATAAATAAATGAATAAGTAAATGAGAGGTTGGGTGTATTCTTTTGTTGTTATTACCAGAATTGTAATTGCTGGAGAGGCCTGTGAATCCAGTGCCGTGGAAGTTTGTAACCAGGTTGAGTTCAATCCATGTTGTTCTGTCTTCTAACACAGACAGTGGAAGAGTGACCAGATATACTTTGGACTGGGCTCCATCCAGATATCCATAATTTCCTGACCCATTGGTAGTCCTAAAATTCTTCAAATGGCGGGGCTTTGAATGAAAGATAAAGTATAGCAACTGCCAGACCTTGGTAGGTACTTAAGTATTTATTGAATGAGTGAAAGGATGGATGAATGAGTGAGGAGAATGGAGGGATAAAGATGAATCAGGCTGCTGGCTAAAGAAGAAACACCCTTCATTCTCTTCATTCAAATATTTATTTAGCTTATTAAAAAACAACCAATGGAGCCCTGGCTGGTTTGGCTCAGCAGTTAGAGCGTCGGCCCATGAACCAAAGAGTCTTGGGTTCGATTCCGGCCAAGGGCACTACCTGGGTTGCGGTTCGTCCCCAACCCTGGTCGGGGTCGTGCGGGAGGCAACCAATCAATGTGTCTCTCTCACATCGATGTTTTTCTCTGTCTCTCTCCCCCCTCCCTTCTACTCTATCTAGAGATAAATGGAAAAAATATCCTAGGGTGAGGATTAAAAAATAAAAAAATAAAAAACAACCAATGGACACAGACAATAGTTTGGGGAAAGCAGGAGGGGGGTGGAGGCAGGGAGGAGGGGATCAATGAGGGAAAAAATGGGGGACATCTGTAATACCTTCGACAATAAAGATTTTAAAAAAAAGTTTCTCACCATGTACCAAGTGTGGCTTTTCCATGTTACCACACCTTGCCCAAAGCTTACTCAATTACATTAGCAGGTCAAGGCTGCACGGGCCAGCGAGCTCCAGAGACAGCTGGGGCCCATGAAAACATTTGCTAGGATGGGAATTAAAAGTGATTTTGAAATTACAATTTTTATCAAGGTTAACTCAGTAGACTTGGCTATTCTGTGCCAAATACATGTTATAAAGAAAAGTGTATATCACACAGGAAACAATGACCATTTCTATTCAAATATTAATTATATTTACTACCAGAGTTAAGACAAGCAAAGAAAATCAATTACTGAACCTGATTATTTCAACTTGCAGCTCTAGAAAACAGAACCTATTTTTAAAGTGAAACGAATGTACCTACACTGCCCCCTTATGGTCAGCTGGGACAAAAACACATCCTGACATGATTTTAATAAGCAGTCGAAGGTTGTTTAAAAAGTCAGCCTTTCTTGGAACTCAGAATGCATTTCATGTAACATAACTGAGATATGAAAGCCTCTTAAATCAATAAATCATTTATTGATTGATTTAAATCAATGAATAATTTATTTCAATTACACATGTGAAATAAAAATAATTTAAAAATAAAAATGAGTTACTGCTTAATTTTATGGTTGTCATGAATATAGTCGGTGAAGAAGTTTACACAGAGGTGTTTGGAAAGGCAGATATAAAGATCTTTGTGCAAAACAGAAGGGATAGTTTTGATTATTCACAAGCAAGGTCCCTGCTTCTCTAAAAATGTCCTGACTTCTCTTTAAAGCCCACGGCTTAAATTTTCCTCCAAAGGGTGTCATCCCGTCATTCATTAGCCATAATGAGGGCTATTTCAGCCACAAATGCGACAAAATGAGAGAGTAAAAAGCAGAGAGATAAATGTCCCTAAGTTATCTAGAAAGAGCTGGAGAGAGATACAGTGTGAATTAAGGCTGGGGTATATGTATGTGTACATGTGTACACTCATCCCTTAATTTTATGACCTGGAATTATCCATACAAGTAAGAACAGTAAAAAGCAGGCCAAAGGGGAGTGCATGGTTCATGACAGAGAAGAAAGACAAGAGTCAAGTGATTCCTTGGCCAGGGAGCACCATGAGCACAGGCAGCTTGGGTGCCACCTCAGGGAGAAAGGAACGAGGAGTGTGTGTCAAGCTTGAGCACACCCGGTCAAGTGCTGGGATCTGAGAAGGTCCTAGCTACAAGTAATTATAATAGCTTGAATTTGAATTTACCCTTGAATTCCTCCTACAAAACCTTTTTCTTTATATTTTAGTCCCCTAAAAGCTAAGCGTTTTACAGAGGAAAGCTAGAAATGCTCTAAAGGTGGCAATACCTGCATATTCAGAGAATGTTGAAAGGGACCTCAGAAAACAGCTAGTCCACATAGCTTTTAAAGGTGAAGAAAGCAAGTCACAGAGTGACTTGTCCAAGTGTCTCAGACAGTAGAGGCGGTGCTGTTTACGAAGGCATACGTTATATTACTGATACAGTTGTGGAAGTGGGCTTTCTTCCCCCAAATGAGGTGTTAGTTGGATTGTATATGTAGAACATGAGCCCTTTGATTTTCTAAGTTAATTGGACCTGCGCTTTGGTTTCATTATCTATAAAGTGAGTACGTTCCCAGTTATTTTAAAGGGTTGTGAAAATTCAATCCTGTAGTACTGTGAAAGCACCTTTTCTAATAGTAAGGGGCTGCCCTGGAATGCGGGAAACATTCTCTATGTTCTAAACAATCTATATCTTGTTAACGTTCTATTGCTGTGTAACACAGCAGCACCAATTTGGTGGTTTAAAAACAAGGGCATTTAGCCCTGGCCAGTTTGGCTCAGCGGTTAGAGCGTCGGCCCTCGGACCAGAGAGTCCCGGGTTCGGTTGCCGCTAAGGGCACGTACCTCAGTTGCAGTTTGTCCCTGGCCCCAGTTGGGGTTGTGCGGGTGGCAACCAGTCGATGTGTCTCTCTCACATCGATGTTTCTCTCTCTCTTTTCCTCCCTCTCTCCCTCTCGCTCTATGAATGCAAAAAGTGTCCTCAGGTGAGGACTAAAAAGTAAATAAAAACAAGGGCATTTATTACCACACAGTTCTGCAGGTTGAGAGTGTGGGGTGGGGTGTGGCATGGCTGGGTTCTCTGCTCAGTCTCACGGTTGAGATCAGGATGTCAGCAGGGCTCTGTTTCTTTTGGAAGCCTCTGGAGAAGAACCTGCTTCCAAGCTCATTCACGCTGGCCTAATTCAGTTCTTTGTGGTTACAAGGAATTTACTTTCCTTGTGACTGAGTTTCTCATGTCCTTGTCAGCCAAGGAATGCCCTTCAGCTCCTAGCAGCTGCCCACAGTCCCTGCCACATGGCCCCCTTCATCATAAAGCCAGCAACTAAGACTCTCCCTCACATGGAAGCCTCACAGTTTCAGTCTTTCTTCTGGAAGAAACTGGTCCCGGTTTAGGGCTTATGTGATTAGGTCAGACCTACCCAGAATAATCTCTTTCTCTTTTAAGTCAATTTTGCCGTATCATTGAAGGGAAGGGATTAACAAGGGCATGGATGACTTGGAGTCAACTCCAAATTTGGCCTATCCCAGTTACAAAGATATGTACAAATGTAAAATTATCTGATCTGTGTGCTCCATTATGTATAAGATATATTTCAATAGATAAAGAAAAACAGTAAAGAGCTATATAAAGATGCTAATATTTATTCTGTTACTATTAGATCTAGTCCTATCCTAAACTGTCAGTAAACTCTCCAAAAACTATGAGCTCCAGTTTACTTGTTGATGAAGTTAGAAGCCATCAAGGTCCCTAAGCCATGAGGCTATGATAATCTAAGAACCTCAGGACGATGCTCATGAGGCTATGATAATCTAAGAACCTCAGGAAGATGCTTATAAAAATTCAACAGTAGCCCGGCTGTTGTGGTTCAGTGGTTGAGCATCGACCCATGCACCAAGAGGTCACCAGTTCGATTCCCGGTCAGGGCACATGCCCAGGTTGTGGGCCCAATCCACAGTGGGGGGCATGCAGGAGGCGGCCAATCGATGTTCTCTCTCATAGATGATGTTTCTCTCCCTCTCCCTCTCCCTTCCGCTCTCTCTGAAATCAATAAAGAAAATACAAAATTAAAAAAAAATTCAACAGTAATTGTGACACCAGGAAAGCCCGTCAGAACCAGACGCTTGCCCTTGATAAGCAGCCTAGTCTAATTAAAAGTGGTGCTGCTCTGCTTTTGACTGGAGTTACACCCAGGGGGTAGCACTAACAATCACAAGCAATCCACCAGACTCTAAATATGCACCTTAGAATAAGTTTACCTTGTAGGAAAATAATTTAACTAAAACATAAATAACAAAATTTCATAGGGGGAAAAACCCTCTAAAATATAGGATTCATAGTGAAATAATAAAAAGAGAAAGACTACGATCTCTTCCAAAGCCAGGACCAAAAAAAAACAAAAAATACAAGATGGGCCTGAAATACCAGGAAGAAAGCACTCAAAAAACAAACAAACAAAAATGATCAGGGCATGTAAAAAGGGCACAGAAGCCAAACTGAAAATGTTCCGGTTACCAAAATGTTTTTAACAACAACAAAAGATTGAACTGAATTATAACCCAAAGAATGAAATACATAATCATGAGTCTGTACTGGTAAATAAATGGGAAAGAAGGGACAACTCTTCCTTACATAAAAATTCCAATTAACAAATATCTTAAAAATGAGAGATATAGTAAGTCAGCATAAGAACACAGAAATAATTGCCACATGCCAGATCTACTGATGAATACTAAAATTAGCAGGTGAAAGTTGAAGCAGAAACAACATTTATGTAGTCTCTGTATTAGGTTCCTGGGGCTGCTGCAACAAAGCACCACAAATTCAGTGGCTTAAAACAACATAAATGTATTCTCTTATAGTTCTGGAGGCCATAAGTTCAAAATCAGTTATCACTGGGCCAAAACCAGGGTGTCAGCAGAGCAATGCCCTCTCTGGAGGATGTAGGGAAGAATTCTGTCCTTGCCTTTTCTAGAGCTGCATTCTCTAGCTCCCAGCCCCTCTCTCCATTTTTACAGCCAGCCTCACAGCACCTTCAAATCTCCCTCTGCCTCCCTCTTGAAAGGACACTTGCGATTGCAGTTTAGGGCTCCCTCAGATAATCCACGTAATCTCTCCTCATCTCAAAACCCTTAACTTAATCATATATGCAAAGTTTATTTTGCCATATAAGGTGACATTTGAAAATTTAAAGGATTGGGATTGGTATGGGGTGGGGGGCATTGTTCAGCCTACCACAGTCTCAAAGTATCTCCCCAGAATACTGAGTAAAACACAAAAATACAAATAATAAGTTTTTAAAATAAATAAATAAAAATAATAAGTTTACAGTGAAGAACCCTGGCAGACACCACTTTAACCAAATGATCAAGATTCACATTATTACTAATACATATCAATATTATGTACCCCCTTTAAAAGGACACCAAGGTTAACACTGTTAGCAACACGTGTTGACATCATGTAAACCCTTAAAAGGACACGACATTATTTCTTTGCTACTCCTTCCAAAAATGTATAAGCTCATTCTAATTATATAAAAACATTAGACAAACCCAAAGTTATAGATATTCTAAAAAATATCTAACCACTGCTCTTCAAAAGGGTCAAGGTCACAGAAGATAATGAAAGAGTGAGGAACTGTCACAGAGGGAAGATAAGGAAACATGGCGACTAAATGAAATGTGGGGTCCCGTACTGGATTCTGGGACAGAAATAAGACATTAGTGAAAAAACGGATGAAATCCAAATAAATTCTATAGATTAGTTAGTAATATTGCACTGACATTAAATTCTTAGTTTTAGTAAGTGTTCTGTGGTTACTTAAGATGTTAGCACAAGTGAAGCTGGGTAAAGGCTATATGGGAACTTTACTATTTCTGCAATCTTGAGTCTAAAATTATCTGAAAACAAAACCTTAAAAGAGA
The DNA here is from genome assembly GCA_030848825.1 of Tadarida brasiliensis. NCBI lineage: Eukaryota > Metazoa > Chordata > Mammalia > Chiroptera > Molossidae > Tadarida > Tadarida brasiliensis. The sequence continues at coordinate 79,512,539 of CM061260.1, forward strand.
ATGAAGGAACAAGGGAAGGAGAGACAGAGGGAGGGGATGAGTAGTTTGTTCAGGATCTTTGAGCACCCCCTGCTGGGGGCATTCATATCAACAGAGCGAACTTCAGGGAAGTTCTACCAAGCTGGATGGACTTCTTCAATATTATATACAGAGATGAGCAAAAGTAGGCTTGCAGTTGTGAGTATTCAAAACACAGAGTTTATTCTTGTATTATTATTAATTATTGTATTATTTATTCATGTTATTTGTCTTCCTCTAATTATTGCTATTATTTCATATCCTTTCTTATGATTTATCTTTTAGGTAATGATGGCTGGTAACTTAACCTACTTTTGTCCAGCCCTGCACAGCAACTGCCCTTTTCTTTCCAGTTGTGTACAGCACCTGCTCCAAGGTGGTTTTCTTAACACCAGGCTCTTCTGCTCCTACTGACTCATGGTTGCTTTCTTCCTCTAAAAATCCAAAGCCTCACTGGTTGTTGAATCTGCCTTCCCTCTGAACACAATTATACACTGTAAACCTGCAACCACTTTCTGGCTGAAACTCAAGATCTGTCAGGTGCAAGTACACCATCCAAAGCTCTTCACACTGACCATCCCACTGGACACCCAGAGACAACACGAGGAAGGCAGGCCAGACAACAGGGTCTGTGGAAGAGGACAGATGCAGTGGTGGGCAGGGCCTCCTGAGGCGTCAAGGATGAGGAGTGTGAGGAGTGCAGTACTTCTGGGGGATTGTGGGCCAGGTAATAAAAGATAAGTAATTGCCCTTAATTATGTTTCACATGTGTATCTTCTATAATTAGTAACTCCCTGGGTTCAAGTAAATCAAATACAGCTCTTCATTGGGAAAAGATGGGGATTTCTTGGGGCACATGATAGTGGACACCAGAGCTACAGACTGGCAGTGTTCTGCCTGCATCTGGGGCACAGACAAATTTTATTTAGCCCACACAGTATTTTAAAAGTTTTGAATTGGATGTCAATGTTTCGAAATATGGAGATACTACATTTAAAAATCAAGATTTCTGGTTTTCCATGGAAAAAATTCTATAGATCTGGCCAAACTGGGTCTACATTTCTGCATGACAACAATGCAGCAAGAACTGAGGAGAGCTGCCCCTTCAGACGGTCGCTGCTCTCCGGTTCCCTTCCCACCATTCACACAAGGCATGAACAGGGCTAACACTACCCTGCTGGATTCAAGTGCATCATATCCCTAGTCCCTGTAGCCTTAGAGTTTGCAATACCTGCCCTGTGTGATACTACACATATGCTCTGAACAGCTAAAAGGACACTGCTTCCACCTGCACTTGATCTTAACCAAAAGGCCAAGAAGCAATCGCCTGCCATTTACATAAGCCTAATAATGTTCATCCTTTCTTTCTACTAAGTCACTACAGCTCATTATATCTACTCTGTAAGAACAAAGCACATACATTTACTCTTCTGAACATCATTCTTTTACTTTTAACAATATCCTATACCAATGGATCAGAACCACCTGGAAGGTTTGTTAAAACACAGATTGCTGTGCCCACCCCTGTTTCTGAGTCAGTAGTCTGAGGTAGGACTAAAAATTTGCAGTTCCAGCAAGTCCCTTGGTAATGCTGATGCTACCAGTCCAGAGACTACACTTTGAGAACAACTTCCTTTCACCAACCCAAACTTTTTTATTTAAAAAAATTTCTATGAGAGTATTATGCTAAGTGAAATAAGCCAATCAGAGAAAGACAAATACCATATAATCTCACTTATTTGTGGACTATAATGAACAGAAAAAGCTGATGAACAAAACAGACCCAGAAACATAGAAAGGAGTGTGGTTCAGACTGACAAACCTCAGAGGAGAGGGGCGGGAGGAAGGGATGAGATAAACCAAAGAACTATATGCATGTATGTGTAACCAATGGACATAGACAACAATGCTTGGTGGGGGTGGGATAGGGAGGAGCGTGTCTATGGGGAAAAAGGGGAAACATCTGTAACAAAAATAAATTAATAAAAAAAAACCCAAATATTTTCTATGACAATTTTACACTCATTTCTTGAATATATCTAGGGCAGTGACATCCAACAGAACTTTCTGCAATGACAGATACATTCTTTACAAAATGCTATCTAACGTAGTAGCCACCACATGTGGCTATTGAGCATGTATGACTTAAGAACTGAATTTTTTAAAGAACTCATGGACACAGACAACCGTGTGGTGAGTGTGGAGGGGAGGGTTGTGGGTGGAGGTGGGAGAGGGTATAGGAGGGATAAATGGTGGTAGAAAAAATAAAATTAAATAAAAATTAAATTTAAATTGTTTTTAATTTAATTTTAATTAATTTAAATTTAAATAGTCACTTATGGCTAATACCTACCATAATGGACAGAACCGTTCTGAAGGCTCCCGAGGAGCCAAAGAGAGAGGGGAGTGAGAGAAGAAGACAATATTTACATGAGCATAAATAACAAAAGCCAAGGTTATGCACATGTCTAGCTGATTTACTTTAACTTAACAGCTCTTCCAGTATTTTCAATTTTTTCAGAAGTAACCATGTCACATTAAAGGGAGAAAAAGTGTTTTGTAACATCAGTGAAAAACAATAAGTCATCAAGCTCATTCCTTTTTACCTTTTATTTTCCTGGGAATTACAGTCACCCAATCAGGTCCACTGGAGTTGATGGGCATTTTGATATTGACACCACTTTAGGAGGGATAAAAAGAGTACAGAATTAGATTCAGGAACACTTACTTTCCAATATGTATCTTTACTTACAAATAAAAAATGGATATGATTTCACAGAGCCTCATAAAGATGAAATATTCTCACAAATATTAATCAACACAATTAACAATTAATAACTAGGTCTCCTGATATTAGCAGGTCATATAATCTGAATAGGAATTAAATAAACTTTTCACTGCTTGGCTCTTAACCCTAACTCCCAAAATGACAAATTCTGATTTGAATTGCTTACTCCCTTGGGACTTGGAGAAAGGCTCACACTGATGAGAGTATCTGTTTAGTCACTACCCAGTTTTCAGGCTGCAAGTCTATGCAGCACCAGCCATGGCTGTCAGATTCCTCAGGCCTTGCCCAGAACTGGGATAAGTCCACCTGCAGACACTGGACCCAGACGTGTGCTCATGCAGGACTTTGTTCATCATCACTGTGGCTTGTTAGTGTCTGTTCCCCTTACTAAATCATAAACTCCCTCAAGACTCAGATAGTATCTCCTTCACCTTTTGTCTTCAGTGCTTACAATTCCTAGCACAGGTCTTGAACTAGAGTCTGTGCTTGGAAAATCTTTGATGGAGGGCTGTGTGAAAAGTGGGGGAGACTAAAGCCCAAGAGAAAAATAATGAAAACCTGGTGAACTATTCCAGAAACTGGGTCACCATAATTAGGCCTCCGAGATTTAGACTAAAAACATATAAATAAATAAAATGCTAACTTTCCAAACTCTTTTTTTGTTGTTTTTGTTAATCCTCACCTGAGGATATTTTTCCCATTGATTTTTAGAGAGAATGGAAGGGAAGGAGAGAGAGAGAGAGAGAGACAGAGAGTGACAGAGAAGGGAAAACATCGATGTGAAAGAGACACATCAACTGTTGTCTCCTGCATGTGCCCTGACCAGTGCGGGGGATCAAACCTGCAACCCAGGTACATGCCCTTGACTGGGAATCAAACCCGTGACCTTTCTGTGTTTGGGCCGACACTCTAACCACTCAGACACACTGGCCAAGGCTAACTTTCCAAACTCTTGATATGGGAACTTGAAGCCATGCTTTTTTGTTTCATCAAAAGTCAATTCAAAAGAGATTTCTGCTTAAATAATTCTTAAACTTTACTGTATGCCAGGCACTTCTAGATGCCAGGGATATAACAGTAAACAAAATGCCACAGCATCTCCTCCTTTATGGAAATGACATTATAACCAGGGAGAGAGACAAAATAACAACTAAGGAAGGAAGCATAGGGGGCTACATTAGAGAATAACAGAATTTCATAGCTTAAATAAGTGACATTTAAGAGAGTACACAACTTTGAAAAGGGCACATGTCAACTGCTTTCCTGAGTTCAGAACTTTAAGGTAAGGAAATAAAGAAAACCACCTCTGCAATTTTCCTATAAAAATGCTCAACCTCACTCTAGTCATGCAGAAACAATAAAGGAGAAAATCCAAATTCAAAGACATTCTACAAAACAGTGACATCAGAATTCTTAACACTGTAAAAAACAAATAAACTAGAGACCTCTTCTGGATTAAAGGAGATTAAAGACATAACTAAACACATTGTGTGTGAACATTGACTCAATTAGTTAAGATAAAAATAGGTAGCTATAAAGATATTACTGGGACAACTGCAGAAACTTGAATATGGACTACATATTAAATAATAATATTGTATCAATGATAAACATCTAAAGTATGGTAATTGTGTTATGGTTACATGTTGGAGAAAATCCATGTTCCTAGGAGATGCATAGTTATGGGATTCACTATCATGATGTCTCCAATTTACTCTCAAATGGTTTGGGGGGTGAGGAATTATACACAGACACATACATATAAACACACATACAGAGAGAAAGAGAGATAGCAAATGTAGCAAAACATTAATAATGGTGAATCTAAGTTAAAGATATATGGGTGTTCATTGTTATGATTTGTGCAGTTTCTAAAGATTTGAAGTCTTTTAAATACAAAGTTAGAAAGAAAAGTATGCATCATACTAAAATAAAGGGAAGCTTTTTATGTGATAATCTCATTCTTTCAAAAAGTCTTCCCTTGTATTAATAGGATCTTCTAAGCAAAGTACTATTGTTCTTTCTAAACGAACACGTTTTTCCCTTAAAAGTAAAAAAACAAACATTAGAACACCTTATTTATCCATCATTTAGGGACCCAAAGACCACGACCAAGCTTCTTAATCCTTTCTGAATTAAGCAACATTACAAGCAACCGAGAAAATAGGTAAAAATGGGTATCAGCTATACATATTCATATTCAGGCCATAAGCTCAAAACAGTATACCAAAGATCTTTCAAATGATCAATTTCAATCTTTCTCTTTTTCTTTTCAGTTAGCCTGGAGCAACATTTCAGAATTTTTAACAGAGCAAAAATGCAAAAAATAGAATCAATATCAGAACTCTGTCAAATGTTTCGTTTCCAAAAACTTACGCCACCTCAAACACTGTTTGCCAGGAAACGTCCAGGTAAGTGGAATTTCTTAATGATTCTACTACAGAGTGCCATCGGCCAGCTTCATCCAGGATATGCAAGGAAGGGCAGGGACAGACATTATTTTATCCTTCTGGATTCAGAGGTGTTTTTTGGTTTCAGTGGTAGGACTGGTGTTAGATATATTTTAAATTTTACATGAATTTCATTCTCTAACCTTTCTCCCACTTGGAATCTGAGTAAGTTACAAGCTATACTTTCTCCTCTTTGCTAGGCCACTAAGTAGACTGACAACACAAATAATAACTGAACAGTCTTCATACATAGACAAAAAGTACACAGAAATAAAATAATTTGCTCATAATCATCAAGAAAAAGCATGTCTGTCCAGCTGGTGTGGCTCAGTTGGTTGAGCATCATCCCATGCACCAAGAGGTCACTGGTTCTGTTCCCAATCAGGGCATATGCCCGGGGTTGCGGTTTTGGGCTTGATCCCCAGCAGGGGGTATGCAGGAGGCAGCCAATTAATGTTTCTCTCTCTCTCCCTCTCCCTTCCTTTCTCTCTAAAATCAATAAAAACATATTTTTAAAAAAGAAATGCATGTCTGAGATCAAACACAGGATTAAAACTAAAGCTAAAGTCTTTTTGCAGTAATCCATACAAAAAACTAGACAGTCTTCTCAAAGACAGTACAGTAAATACATTGAGTAGTGCTCCCTCTGCTGGCCTTCTAAAAACATGGCATGAGGCCTGGCTGACTTGGCTCAGCAATGGTTAGAGCATCCACCCATGGACCAAAGAGTGACAGGTTCCATTGGGGTCAAGGGCAGGTACCTGGGTTGCAGTTCGGAAGATAAACGGGAAAAAAAATATCCTCAGGTGAGGATTTAAAAATAAATAAATAAATAAATAAATAAATAAATAAATAAATAAATAAAATAAAAGCATGGCATGAGTCCATCAAGTGGGTAGGTAAAAGGTTAGGAGCAGAACTGACTCCAGAATCTCCTACAGACCACATACCTTATGGTAGGACATTTTACCCCACCAAGTAATGACTGGACATAAAATAAAATTTTTCAGGGTGCCAAGATGTACTCAACAAAAATACCCCTCTACTAAGGAATGTTTAAAAAGTATATATTTCAGTCCCGCTGGTATAGCTCAGTGGTTGAGCGTCGACCAATGCACCAAGAGGTCACCAGTTCGATTCCCAGTCAGGGCACATGCCCAGGTTGTGGGCCCAATCCCCAGTGGGGGGCATGCAAGAGGCGGCCAATCGATGTTCTCTCTCACTGATGTTCCTATCTCTCTCTCCCTCTCACTTCCTCTCTTTTTAAAATCAATAAATGAAAAAAAAAATTGTTTTTAAAGTATATATTTCATTTAAATTTTTTTTAATTTTACATTCTTTCAAATAATTGTACTTTTGACCATGTAGCTTTTATAACGTTTTATATCTTAGAAATAATACTTTACTTCAGAACTATATGAAATGATGAGGAGAACAGAAAGTTTAAGTCATACTTAAGTGCATTCCATTCTGCACATTAGTACATATATTGGTTATTATGTTGAAAGTTTCTACTTATGTTCAAAAATATAAAACTGTTAACTTAAAACATACAGTTTTCTGTGGTATTTCCTGGCTTCCCATGCTTATCATTAAATTAATCCAGAAATGTTGCCATATTCATAGTCTTTTTCCTCTCAATAAATGTTTATATGATTTTAACAACTGATATGTCACCTAAAATTATTTTAGTTTAGGCTCGGCCAGGTGGTTCCGTTGGTTGGAGCACTGTCCCATACACCAAAAGGTTGCGGGTTTGATTCCCAGTCAGGGCACATGCCCGGGATGCAGGTTCAATCCCCGGCTGGGCACATGCTGGAGCCAATCCATTGATGTTTCTCTCTCTCTTTCCACCTTCCTCTCTCTAAAAATCAATTAAAAACAAAACAAAACATATCTGCATGTGAGGATTTTTTTTAAAAGCTTTAAAAAAAGTTATTTTAGTTTATTAGACATGAAGCTAAAACACTGGCCTACCTACAAGACCTCTTACCAGCCCTGTTCTTGGATGATTTGTATCTGTTCTGTGAATTAATGATCCTGCTTATACAACCACAGATGTGCTACATAGTTCTGAAATGAAACATAGGTTTAAGGGTAACAGAATGAAAATTCAATGGTAACAGGCCTTTAATTTGAACTGAAGTAAGCACTAAACTTCACTTTTAAAAAACTAATCACAAAACATAAATCTGTATTTATTTTCTTATTCACCACCTCTCCTGAATTGGGCCAAATTCAGAGAGATATAAGTAGCACATAATCAAAACAAGAAAGTCTCCTAAATGGGACAAAGACAGTGGAAAGGGACTCTTAAATCACTCTCAAGAACAAGGAGCATGTACCTCTGGAAGAAAGCACTTTCTGCAGCAGTTAGGAGGCCCTTCACGTATCCACCTTTGAAATGGTTAATTCTGCTGCTGCAAGGGAGCTTCTTTGGTTTGAAGCAGAACCAGGGTTCTCCAGTGTACAGATCTGTAAAGTTACACAGGGGCAGATTCCTAGGAAGACACACGTTGCACTCAGTAGTTTCAGAAATTCTTCCCGAACGAAAGAGACTCTTGAAATAAACTCTGTCTGGTTTTTCTTCCTGTAGGTGCTGAAGAACTCTGATCCCTTCGCTGGGGTGGACCAGAGACACAGACACTTGAACTTTGCCTGGCCAGAGCAAAGTAAAAAAGACCTTGTAAAACCCATTCTGGTAGTCTACCACTCTGCCAACAGCCCCTGCCTGCAGCTTAGGAGAGTGAATTCGGGCCTGCAGGTAGTCTCCACCATACTTCTTGGGCTTTCTTTGAAAATTCTGTATATGAACCAGCACCTCTAGCTGGCTTCCCACCTTGAAGAAGGCTGCAGAGTTCAAGATGACAAAGTAGCTTGAAGAAGGGTCACTGCTCTGCAAAAAGGGGACAGGGCCCACGTCAGGCATCTGCCACTGTAAGGCAGTCAGCAAGGAGTCCTCCTCCACGCGCTCCTGGCTGGACAGAGTCTGGTGCTCATAGCCGCAGTAAGGATTCCGGCTAGTTCCTATCACCTGAGACGAGGCAGACTGTCCACTGCTGTCGATGAATGTGGCTGAGACAGTCTCACGGTCCAAGTACTGAAGAGAGAAACACAAAATCAGAAGCCACACCTACAATAAATCTCTTATATTCAACCAACTAAATCTCTACTTCAGTTTAAATTTTAGTATAACTACTTGGAATGACACTGTTTCAAAAACCAAAGCTCACTAACTAGTTTTACAGGGCTATGTTATTATAACACCATGAAATCAAAATGAGGAATAGTCATAGAGGGATCCCATACTTTTGTTAGATTTACCTTCAGGAGCTCGATCAGTTCCCACAGTAAATACTAGAGACCCCCCACCACCCGCCCCGCCCCGCCCTGTGCTTCCAGTAGAAGGGAAAAGGGATCATCCTGAAACGTAGCAGAGCATTCTGTCTTTAACAAGACCTGACCTCAAGAGATACTATTCTACCAGAGTCTAACCTCCTGGGGTTTTATTAGAGCCTAACCAAACTGGGATAAGGGACATACCCAACTCCAGACCATTCTAACCATTCTGTCCAACTTAGGAACTAGGGAGAGGACTAAGAAGCACTCCTGAAGTTCACAGCCCAGGAGCACAGGTTCACTAACCGACTGAGACTTAAGCACAGGACTATAAAACGCTTCACCTCCCCCACCCCTTACCACCACACCACTAGAAGCCTATTGATTGGAGTTTCTTTTACCCAGTACATCATGTCCAGCTTTCAACAAAAAATTACGAGAAACATGAAAGGGCAAAAAACACAGTTTGAAAACACAGATCAAGCATCAGAAACAGATTCAGATATGGAAGGGATGTTGGAATAACCAGATCAAGAATTTAAAGCAACTATGATTAATATGCTAAGGGCTCTAATGGAAAAAGAAGACAACATGCAAAACAGATGCGCAATGTAAGAAGAGAGAGAAATTCCAAGAAAGAGCAAAAAAAAAAAAATAAAAAAATGCTAGACAGAGCAGAGAGGATCTTTAGGGCAGGGGAAATACTCTATATGACATTATAATGATGGGCACATCATTATCATTTGTCCAAACCCACAGAATGTACAACACCAAGAGTGAACTCTAAGGTAAAAAATGACGATAATGGAAGAGGCCATGCATGTGTGGGGGCAGAGAGCACATGGGAAATATCTGCAATCTTTCTGTAGTGTAAACTCTGACAGTTGGTTTTTCTTTTTTGTAGTGCAAGTATCTGACTTCAACTTTGATTGCCCAGGCATTTCAAAGAGGCATCCACGTCAAAGACAGCCATCTAACACACACACACACACATTGCCAGCCACACAACTAGCTAAAGAGCCAGGCAGTCTCCCTCCTCCCCAGGCTCCTTGTTTCATGGATCTTTGATTTAGATAAATGACTATTTGGGCCACCTCTTTTTTTCTTCCCATGCTTTAAATTCTCACTCTTACGTTTTAAATTCACCAATAAAAAGTGAACCAACAAAACTCCAGGCCCCCTACCAATATAAGTAGAACCCCAGATCCACAGTTCCTCCCTTTCTCTACCCATGACCTCACTGCGTGGCCCCAGGTGTGCAGTGTACCCTACAGGACCTATAGGGAATAAACTTTGTTCTTTTGGTCAGTTTCCTGATGGTTATTGCTGAGTGTCCTGCAATCATAAGAACCACAAGGGCCAGTCCAACCACAACACTGGTTATCAAAAACTGAGACTGGCACAAAACACTTCCTCTCAATTTCACTGTAAACATAAAACCTCTCTAATAAATAAAGTCTTTAAAATAAAAATAAATTTTTTTTTAAATGCCAGAGCTCAAAAACACTGTAAAACAGCAGTTCTCAACCTGTGGGTCGCGACCCCTTTGGGGGTCAAACGACCCTTTCGCAGGGGTGGCCTAAGACCATTGGAAAACACATATTTCCGATGGCGATTCATAACAGTAGCAAAATTACAGTTATGAAGTAGCAACAAAAATAATTTTATGGTTGGGGGTCACCACAACATGAGGAACTGTATTAAAGGGTCGTGGCATTAGGAAGGTTGAGAAGCACTGCTGTAAAAGAAATGAAGAATGATGCCTTTAAAGGGCTCAGCTGAGGAAAGAATCTCTGAGCTTGAGGCTATCCCCACAGAAACTTTCAAAACTAGAAAGCAAAGAGGAAAAATAATGAAAAAATGGGAACACAATATTCAAGAACTATGGGACAAATCTCCCCACCCACCCTCACCCCCACCACACACACACACATATTGAAAATTGTTGCATAATCTTTTTAGTACCTAACCCAGGAAACTGCTGAGTTAAATTGCAAGGGGGTAAAAAAGATAAAACAAACAAAAACAGTAACAACAAAGCAAAACCAAAAATTACTCTTCTCAACAACAAATACTACCTCTTACAAATCACTTAAATAAGGCCCCGGCTCCCCATCTATACCAAACCACTTCAAAATACTATACACGATAAAAAATAATCCCATACAAGGTAAAATTACTCCCAAAATACAAGAGATTTTTTTAATGATCTTCTTAGAATCTGTATTGTTTTAACTCTCATTTTCTTCCACAAAACTTTTACTTATAAAATTCAAAATATTTTTTTTAATACAGGTCAAATAGTGAGAAGAATGTAATTCTTTTGGGGGCAATACATCAAAGCTAATGTTCGCTTTCTATTGCAAACGTTCATCTTTATAAACCATTCTTACCTCTTGGGCTATACCAAAACAGGTGATGAGCCAGATTTTACACATACATGTAGATATTTTCAACTGAAAGGATTCCATTACTTAATGCAAATGGGAGTGAAAAAAATGAAAAAAAAATTCAGACAAAATGGACTTTAAAAAAAGGCTATAATAAGAGACAAAGAACATTTTATAATGATGCAGGGATAAATCCAATTGGAGGATATAACCCTTGTAAACATTTATGAAGGGACTCATCACAGGAGCACCTAAATACATAAATTAAAAATTGATGGACAGTAATACAGTCACAGTAGGGGACTTTAACACCCCCTTGCCATCAATGGATAGATCTTCCAGACAGAAAATAAACAAGGAAACAGTGGCCTTAAATTACATTAGACCAGATGAACTTAGTTGATATTTTTAGAGCATTCCACCCCAAAGCATCACAATATACATTCTTTTCAAGTGCAGGACAGACCATATGTTAGGCCACAAAACAAGTGTCAATAAATTTCAAAAGATTGAAAGCATATCAAGCATTTTCTCCAACCACAATAGTATAAAACTAAAAATTAATTACAAGAAGAAACCTGAAAAACACACAAAGACATGGAGGCTAAATAACACGCTACTAAACAATGACTGGGTTAACAATAAGATCAAAGAAGAAATCAAAAGATACCTTGAGACAAATTAAAATACAAACACAACAACCCAAAATCTACGAGACACAGCTAAGCAATCCTAAGAGAAAAATTCATGGCAATAAAGTCCTACCTCAAGTAACAAGAAAATTTTCAAATACATAATCTAGCATTACACCTAAAGGAACTAGAAAGGGAACAACAAAGCAAGTCCAAAGTGAGTAGAAGGAAGGAAATAATAAAGATTAGAGTGGAAATAAACAAAATAGTCCAAAAAAAATACAAAAGATCAACGAAACTAAGAGTTGGTCAAACATAAAAGGTTTTGGGAATCTCACAGGCGGGATTGCCATCTAAGTTGGATGTTTCAGTAACCCCCAGAAGGCATGGGTTGGGCATTCTGGCACAAAGAGTAAAAGAAGCAAGTGTCCCTTGGCTTTTGGTCCCAGTGATATAAGGAGTAGAGATCAGATATACCTCCATACAACAGCCAGTTACAGTACGAACATCCCTCCCAATCAAGAGGTAGAGCGGATTATCTATAAAACCCACTTCAGCTGTTGCCCAAGCCTATACCTAGCAGAAATGGCATGCATACTTGCAACAGTACAGTGCTCTCTCCACAAGTCCCTTGGGCAATAAGTTACATGTCATTCTGGGGCCAATGTCTTACAAGACCACTTCAGCCCCTACTGTAGAGTCCCCACAAGAGATGCCCCCATCAATGAAAGAAGGTACAGTCCTCATCCCCAAAAAAGTGTGTTATTTTAAAAACACAGCTACATGCCCTTTTGCAATCTTCCGCCTTGCGTAAGTGGGCAAAAGTCATTGCCAAGGCCACTAGGAAAATAAATTTGGCCAATGCCAGCATGGGGCTGTCTCCCTACCAATGCTTGGGAACTGCTACATGAGACGTTTCACCAAACACATCTGTTAGAAAGTTATGGCCAGATGTCTTAATGCCAGAGCTGAAAAGGGGCCAACGTCCATTACTGTTCAGAGCTCCTTGAGACATCGAACCAGGGGAGGGGACACTTGAATGGGGCTGGCTGTCAATTTTCCCCAGGCTGGATACAATATTTCTTGCCAGAATGTCCGGCCAGCTAAAGTGGTCCCCACTGATCCTGTTGGAATCTGAGCCTAGACGCTGTATGAGTACAAAGGACAAATGCCGACACTAAAGGGCACTGTAATGGGCTATTCTGAAATGATTCTCAAAAGAGCATTTTCTTGCTGAACCAAGAAACTGGGCAAAGGAGAAAAGGGATTTTGCAAAATAAAATGGCTTTACATATTCTCTCCGAAGCACAACACAGGACCTGTGAACTCATTAAACAAGAATGTACTTACATTCTTTCTTATGAATCTGAATGACTGACCTCTTACCCCATATGAAAAATATATAGTAAGGCTGATATTTCCTTCGCTGGCTCCTTTAGTCGCTGGCTTGCTTCTCTCCCTGGGAAATGGGGTTTGGCTACTTTGGGGGTCCTCACATGCCCAGCAGGCTTACTCTGCTCCCGTTGCTGGTTGTGTTGCCCTTGTGGTGTAGGCATGCAGGGCACTCCCAATATCTGGCCCTAGGGACTTCTCGGAAGACGGGCAGATTGAGCTTGTAGAGGCCACAAAGATGTCAGGGGTAGAGTGCATAGATGTCGATGTGAACAAAACTAACTCCATCTGTGTCCTGCATTTCATTTCATTTCTTAAGTTTCATGCTGAGTCCTTTGACCAACCTCACTGTCCTTAGCAAGCTTTCTATCAAAGCTTCCTAGTTGATTATTATCTGTGTTCCTTAAAACGTAGACACAATATGTTTGTTAGTAATAGCCGGAATGGCATGACAACCAAGATAAATCTCAAATTGGTAACAATATCGATTATAAACAATCATCTATCACAAGACCACCAGGAAGTACATCCCTTGGTGCTACTGCATTCTTTGTCCTTTGTCTTGTCAGTCATTAGCACTGCTGATGTTAATACTATTTTTAAGAAGTCCTGTAACAGGGGACTGTTCGCCAAGAACAATCTGCACAGACTGTTGAGTCATCTGTTCTGCTCCAACCCAATCTTCCATTAAGTAAACGACCCTATCATAAATCCTGCTATAATCTATGGTGTTGCCTGCTTTGTTTGTAGGTTAAGATGCCCTCTCCTTGTGGTGGCCATTACACCTTTGCCCCACCATCGCACAACCCGTGGCTACCCACCTCCACCCAACCTCCCATGCCATGCAGCACCCTAGCAAAACTGTGGTGATAACAGAACCACACAAGGGTGGAAGCAGCTTTCTGTCCTGGATAAAACAGTTCCTTGTGCCTGATCATGTCAACATGGGTGAATTCATCAAGGTCATGAGAAGCGTTCACAGCCTTCTTCCTGATGGTAAACAAACACAGCATGGTGCACATGTCCACACCAATTCTGAAAGTGTGTGAGTGACCAGGGTGAGGATGGAATCCCATGTGTGGTGAGTGCCTCTCAGGAGACATTTGCAACCAAAGTGTTAGTGTGAGACTAGAAAAAGGAAGCTATTCTAGAATTTTTAAAACCCTTACCAAGAAAAAAAAGGGATGTGACCAACTGAGGTTGAACAGTTCATCAAAGCACAGGTCACCATGAGATCAGCAGTGTTGCTGCCTTGGAGTTTTAGGAAGCTGTTTTTCTATTTCAAGCAAAATAAATAGATCTCAACATGAGCACACACAGCTGGGGAGACTTTATTATTTAACCTACGTTGTCATGCTTTCAGATTTCAGCAGTTTACAAATAAAATGTTTTGCATTCTAAGTAGCCAATAAAAATAAATCCTGAAGTTATTTGAATATACTTCCCCTAATCAGAACCTGCAATTTGAGCATTCAGGCAGACATCAAGTCTTCTCTCTAGGGCCACAGAACCTGCCACTTTTTTAAAAAATTGAGAAATATTTGACATAGAACACTGTATGAGGTTACAGTGTAGAGATACTGATTTGATATGTTTATCTGACGGTGTGATTGCCACTGCAGTGTGGCGAACACTTCTGACAGGGCATTTGTCTGTATGGAGGCCAGGAGGCCGGGATGGGCTGCAGGGACTCTGGGTGTGGAGTGCTTGCAGAACTGGCTGGGGACACACAACCAGCAGCATACGATGGGAAGTGACACAGCTCCCAGGAAGTTTGGGCACAGAGGACAGATTAACCCCGGCAGAAGATGGGAGATGCGGAACTGAGTGAGGGACTGGAGCATGTGGAGATCTTGTTTTCAGAAAGTCCACTGAGAGGCAGGGCTGAAGTGTGGGGTGGCCTCCCATGTGAGAGAGACACCCCTTCCCGTGTGAGGGGATCTGGGCTTCTCCCACCCATGCCCTCAGCTTGACCCTGGGGTCCACAGTTAATATTTGGCATTGGTTAAAAATGAATAAATATCATATGTTTGCTGCACAAATACTAATATGCTACCTCACAACATTCCCAGTTCTGTAGATATGACAGAAAAAGGTAGTTAAAACCATAATAATGTAACTTTAAAAAGTCAAAATGAGGATGTAATTTGTGGTGGAATAATAATAAAATTGTGAGTGAACAATAATTTTAATTAAAAATAACAAAAATGGCCCAACGGGTGTGGCTCAGTGGATTGAGCGTCGTCATATGCACTGAGAGGTCCCCCATCGATTCCCAGTCAGGGCACATGCCTGGGTTGCGGGCTCCATCCCCAGTAGGGGGCATGCAGGAGGCAGCCAATGGATATTTCTTTCTCACATTGAGTTTTCTCTCTCTCCCCCTAAAAAATCAACAAAAACATATTTTAAAATAATAATAATAATAAAAATGTGTGTGAACACGGTGTCTTGCTGGTTCATGCCATCTCCACTCCAGGAGGTGACCCACATTCCACTCAGCTCCCCTTCTGTGCTGTCCTGGGGTGGGCATGCCTGGGAATGTCACCCCTGCCTGAGTGCTGTTCTGCAGCTGCCCTTGACTTGACAGCACATCCTCTGAGATTGCACAGAGGTTGGCAGGGGTCCAGGGCACTCTCACTGTTGGTCAGCGGCAGCCCTCAGTGGAACAGGAAGTCCAAGGTGGAGTGCAAGGGCAGATCTTGTTCCTAAGGGTCCTAGGTGAACCAGGACAAGGTACCTGCGAGTGCTGTTCTGCAGCTGCCCTCACCTGAGTTTTGAGTCTATTGAGAGCTCATGTGGAGGTGAGCTGGGGTCCAGGACATTCTCATTGTTGATAAGTGGCTGCCCTCTGTGGACCAAAAAAGCCAAGCAGGAGTCCAAGCAGCAGACCTTGACTTGGGTCCTAGGTGAACCCGGGCACATGAAGATTTGACTGCTGTTCTGTGGTTGCACTGGACTGCATTGAGTCCATTGAAAGCTTGTATGGAGGTGGGCAGGGGTCCAGGGCATTCTCGTTATTGGTCAGTGGTAGAAATGGAAGTCCAAGGTGATTTCAGATTTGGGGTCTGGAAGCAGTCCAAGGTTGAGAAGTGTGCCAGGTGTGGCCCTCTGCTGCCCTCTGCTGAGTGGGGCATTAGGGACAGGGCACTGGGTTGGAGTCCTCACAGTCTGCGGGGTGTCAGAGGTATCCTGCCCACCCAGGCAGAGGCAGGTCACAACATCAGAGGTCTGGTTAGGGCCCTCTCCTGTTGGGTGAGGGTCCAGTGGACTCAGATTGCCAGCACCCCAGTGCTCCCCCTTTCCTAATGGGGGTGCCAGGACAAATGACCTAACTGGGCTGGCCATGGGACAGGATGAGGCGCGGGGTTCGAGTCCACAGATTTGGACCACAGAGGGGTAGGAAGGTGGGCACCAACACGAAGGTAGTGCAGGGGGTGGGCGAGCAGCACATCATCCAAGAGGGTGAAGGACAAGGGGGAGATCGAGGCGACCAGAAGGAAAAGCTGTGGTGAGAATGCCATCTCTGCTCAGTGTGGCCTTGGGCCTCTACCTGGGGCTTTTATAGCCATGACACCCCGCATCAGAGGGCCTGCTCTACATCCCCTGTTGCCCCACCCACCCACCCACGTGCCAGGCAGCTCTCACAGGGGCCATCTTGACACCGCTGCCCAGAAACCCAACCCCATCCCCTGCTGAGGAACCGGTGCCCACACCAGGCCTTGCCCCTCGCAGTGCCTGGACCCCTCTTCCAATGTAGTCTTCATTTCACAACTGGAGCACGGGGGTAGAGGGGTCCCAGAGCAAGCAAGGGGCAGGCTCTTGGTTATGTGGTTGGGTTCTCAGTCCTCCTTAGTCCAGGGGTTTCCACAGTGATACTACAGGCTCCCTGGATCCTGATGCTACAGCTGTTCCCTTTCTTGTCACTATGGAGACTGACTATAGGATGGGCAGGCTGCAGGTGACCTAGGGCAAGGACAGAGGAGGGGAGACTCCAGAAGAGGAAGGGTCATCACACGGAAGGTCCAGGGCTGCCTATCTGAGAAGAGGGAAGTGCTGTACCTAGACAGCACCCCATCACCCCTCCTAAGCAGTTATCTGCCTCCTCCCATCACTGTGGTCATCACTGAATATTTCAGTCCCACTCACTGCTGGCGCCACTACATCCCTGTCATCATTTTTGATGACTTCTACATCCACAAGTGTGCATGTGATGGCAGACCCCTCAGGTGGCACCTCGAGGCTGGAAGCCATGGGAGGGCGACACGGGAGGGCGATGAGTAGAAAGGTGGTGACAGGACCCTCCCTCCCTGCCCCCCCTCCCTCCCTAATCCTGGCACAAATAATCCAGACTTCTTTACATGAGAGGGAACTTCCTAGTAGTTGCTATGTTGGCCTTTTTTGCTATGCAGACACAATGACTCAAGACAGCTTCCTCACTCCACAGCTCCCTGGGGAAGGGATCTACAGGGCCAGCATCTCCCCATCAGCTTCTGTGGTGCCAAGCCTGGGGTTCCTCACCTGCCCACGCTCACAACTTCTAAAGGGCCTTGCTCTTTGGCTACAGCAAATTGTTCCATTCCCCAACTGCCCCACCCCTTCAGCGCCTCTGCATGTGCTCCTCCCTCACCCTGGAGTGTTGGCACCTGGCTAGTCCTGCCCATCACTGCGCTCTCAGCCATTTCCTCCGGGGTGTCCTTGGCCGCCCACTAGTTCAGACCCCCCAACTTCTTCACTGTCCTGTCACAATTGTAATCACATATGTGTGTGGGGGACCATCTGATTCATGTTTCCTTTCCTCATGACACTGAGCAAGCTGAAAGCAAGCAGCCCTGTTGACGTTCCCCTCTGTACACCCCCCACCCAGCCTCAGCACAGTCCCGGTACACAGAAGGTGCTCACACAGGCCGAGCTGTGGTCTCATGAGCCTTTGTGTTTCTGCTGCTGTGGGGTCAAGGTGCTCTTTGTCAGCACAGGCCATGCTGAGCAAGGGCACTGGCCTCAGTCAGGAGGCCCGTGTGTGGATTTTCTGCCCAGCCCTTTCTTCACTGTACAATTTCTGGCAGGTGACCACTACAACCCAGAAACTGGGCATGATGGGAGAACCAGTTCCTGGGGCTGTGGAGAGAGCCCCATGAAGAGCACATAAAATGCAAGGCCCCCCTGCCTGCCACAGGCCACCTCCTTGTCCATCACAGCCCCAACCCAGATACACAAGAAACGTTGGATTCCCTTTGCCCAGGTCCTTGCTAGCTTGAGGACATTCTTCCACTTTCCATTCATGGAGGTGGCTGAAGAAAGAGGTTCCAGGGCAATCCACAGCTGGTCCAGTGTCCAGCACGGGCCAGGGGGATGCACAGCAACTGCATCCCATCTTCCTGTCTTCCGGCTGCAGATGTCCTTCCCTCCTCTAGAAGGCACAGGCTGGAAATCCTGTGAGGCTGGACCCGGGGCAAGTGAGGTTATTAGGGGTGATCAGGGTAGGTGCTGAGAGCTTGAGGTGCGCAGAGATGACTGAGGGCCAGAGGGGAGGAAAGTCTATTGAGGAAGAAGCTCCTGAATGAGACAGACTGTGGGCACAGTCTGAGAAGATGTAGACCCAGGAGCACCAGCAGGGGTCTGAGCTCTGCCCCAGTTGGCTTGACCACCACTTGATAGTAGGTGGGGGAGATATCAGGGATTGGTGGGTGGTCTTTAGATGCTGCTGGTGTGGTAGACCCTAGGAGATAAATTGGGGGGTCTCTGGGCAGCACTGGAGAGGTTGAAGTGAGATCCCTGGGGTTCAACTGGGACTTGCCAAAGAGCAGAAAAGGGACAACCTCAAGAGCCAATCATGCCAGGGCATGGGTGGGGGAATCACTAGCCTTCCTATGCCTGGTCCAGTACAAATTCCAGCTAATCTTTCAAGTTTCAGTGCAGGTGGGCCTTCCTCCCTGCTTGCCCAATCCTGTACATCCTATGCATGCCAGTCCAGCTGGGCCTTGGGGGGGTCAAGTGACCACATTCCCTCCACTACTGCTACTCCCTGGCTGTGTGAGAAGAGGTGTGGTCATCATCTCCATTGTCCACCAAACCTCCATGTGGTGGCATTGCCATAACCTACACTTTCCATCAACTCTTTTACCCTCCCAACTCACCAACCCATTTCACCATTCACACCAACCAAGAAGAAGGCACTGTTAAATGACTGTATTTTCTCAATCCTCCTCATCCTCCCAACAACCCTCAGAGAGTTATGTCATAATCTCCATTTTCCATTAAGGGCACAGCAAGTCATAACTTCACTATATCACCAATCTAATTCACCCACCAACCACAGGGCAGGTATACCATCATCTCAGTTATAGCTCAACCCACTGCTTCCACATAAGCACTCACAGAGAAGCATATGCAAGTTCAACATGCTCTCAACCCAATTTACCCTCCAGTTGCCCCACGGGGAGCCACTGTAATCTTCTCATTTCCCGTCAATCCAATTCACTCTCCCAACAATCCGTGGGAAACAGAGTGTCATAATCTCCATTTTCAGTGAACTGATTTCACCTTCCCAAGCACCCATGAAGAAGGCAGAGTGTAATCTCAATTGAAGTCAATACTATCCCTCCCCTCAGAGCATAATCTCCATTTTACATCAACTCTCTTCATTTCCAGCTACTGACGAGGAAGGTGCTATCACAGTCTCCATTTCCCAAGCAAGGAGAAGCAGGTGCACAGAAGATGAGCTCCTGCCACAGGCACCCAGCTGGTAAGTGGAGGCTTCAGAACCAAACCTGCCACCGGGCTCTGGCATCCATGCTCCACAGCTGCTGGTGACAGAAGTGTTCCAAGGACGCTTAAGAAAATGGATACAAATGTGCTGCCAAAAATGCCTAACAATATCTGAAAAGGAAAGTGGAAATTATCTGAGCAAAACCCAGCAGTTGGGCGTGGGAGCAGAGATGGGAAGAAACAATTTTAAAGACCTCATGGCAAAGTGGGGGATGTGCAGAGGAGCTTCCCAAGGATTTCATCCAGATGCTGGTTCTGGTGGGAGAGGATCACACTTGGATCCCAGCTCTTCTGTTGAAGGTGGTTGGCTATGTTCCCATTCACCCCAGACCCAGAAGTTTACCCAAGGAAGACACCTTCCTCAGGAGCTACATTGCTCAAGGGTGGCCATGCTCCTTCAGGACCTTTCTTTGAAGATTTTGGCACGATCAGCACTCCCTGCTTTGTGAGAATCCTTTTTGGTCAAACTGAAGTCTCAGATATTATCTCGTTTAACAGTCTGAGCTTGAAATGGACCACTGAGCTTTTAAGGGACCTGGAGAAGCTTCCTCAACAGTCCCAGCAAGTGTTCTTGGGCTGAGGACATCATCTCTCCTGAGTCAGAGGATTCACTTCTTTGCCTGACTTCAGGGGACCCAGTGGCTCTCTGCTTCCTGTTCAGACTTGTAATCGCTGTCACAGGCCATTTGCATGCATTGCTTCCCCACAGTGCTTGCTTGAGGATGAGAGACCATTTTGGCTCAGTGAGAAACTACCTACCCCCTTATCTTCCTACCAGACCAACCTCAATGGCACCCAGGGGCTCTGGAGGTCCCCTTCATCCTTTTCCATCTTGGTCAAAGCCTGACCTGCCATCCACCAAGCTCTGTAGGTCATCCCTCCACTGGTCAATGCCACTGTGTCCCCAACCCATTTTCCTCAGCCTGCCTGGGCCCCATGCTGGATGTACTGTGGCAGAAAATGCAACAGGTCATTTTCTGTGAAACACCAACTCTAAGTAACCCCACAAATCCAATAGTAGCTGCAGGGAGGCAAAGCCCAAGGTAAGCATGAGCAAATAAGCCAAGATAATGGGGGCAGCTCAGAGGGTGTCTGTGCCAGAGTGGGTGATGGTGGAGCCTGGAGTAGGAAGGGCCTAAGGAATGGCAGGGTCACTGACCAAGAGCCAGATCAGCTGGTCTCTGCACCCCCTTCCCCACCAGCCAAGACCAGCAATGAGAGGGTGTTCCTTCAAGTGGGCCAGGGGAAACTGGGGCTAGAGAGACAAAACACAGCAGCTGGGGACCTGTGGGGTCCTGGGAGCTACCATACACCCTAGCCCACTTCCACACCCCAAGCATGTGCAAGGAGGAGGAGTTACACCCTCGAAACAAGACCAGGCTGGCATAGTATAGAATTTATTATCTATAAAAATTAATTTTTTAAAAAGAGCTCAGCTGATTGGAGAATGTAGCTGAAGGGCAGATTAGTGAGCTGGACAATCACACTGAAAAATGTTTCTAGAACCCCATAACAAGGATAAAGAGGTAGAAAGTAAGAAAGACAAATCAAAGTGGCTCCAGAATCCAAGCACCAGGTGTGCTGCATGGGGCTGGGCAGCGCAAAGGGTCAGGGCCCAAAGGAACAAGATTCTCTGAGCTCCCCAAGCCCAGATGAGCAGGTTGAAAGGGCCCACTAACTGTATAAGACTAATCGAAATACAGCAAAGGGAACAGGAAGCTCTCACAAGGAACCACGAGCCCTCCTTCAAGGAGCTTTGTCAGCTTTTTTTTTTCCTTTATTGATTTTAGAGAGAAAGGAAGGGAGAGGGAGAGACAGATAGAAACATCGATGAGAGAGAACATCGACCGACCACCTCCTGCATGCCCCCCACTGGGGATCAGGCCCACAACCTGGGCATGTGCTCTGAGCAGGAATCAAACCGGCGACCTCTTGGTGCATGGGTTGACACTCAACCACTGAGCCACACCAGCCAAAAGGCTCCATCACTCACTTCATTCAGGACTCTCCTCAGGGAGACCTTCCTGCATAACCCTGCACTCTTTCCGGCACCTTTCCCTACTGTCTTTCTTTATGACAGCTGTCACTGTCTGTATATAATTTATTGGTTTGGCTCACTTGTTGCCCCATGGCTTGTCTTGTTCACAATTATATGCCTAGCACCTGGAGCAATTCCAGCACAAACTAGAAGCCCAATAGGTATTTTTAAATAAATAAACAGAGGCTATATATTCATCAAAAAAGACACTAGAGCCCTGGCTGGTTTGGTTCAGCAGTTAGAGCATCAGCCCACGGACCAAAGAGTCTTGGGTTTGATTGCGGTCAAAGGCACGTACCTCGGTTGCGGTTCGGACCCCGGGACTGGTCGGGGTTGTGCGGGAGGCAACCAACTGATGTGTCTTCTCACATCAGTGTTTCTCTCTCTCTCTATCCCTCCCCTCCCACTCTATCTGAAAATATACAGAAAAATATCCTCGAGTGAGGATTTATTTTTTAAAAAGCCAGAAGAGGCAAAAGTTATATTGCCTACAAATGAAGAGTAATCCCATTGATGGTAGACTTCTCTTTAGCAACACTGAATATGGCAAGGGAGCAATATTTCCAAGTGCTGAGGGAAAAGAACAAGCAGCTAGAATTTTATACCCAGCCAAATGATCATCCAAGAGTAACAGATAAAACTATTTCCTGACATACAAGGATTCTAAAAGTTCATACTCATGGTTGCTTAAAGAACTGTTAAAGGATACACTCAGAAGAAGAAAACTGAATCTGGGATGCAAAAAGCAATGGTGAGCAAAGAAAGTACTAATGTTTGCAGTTAAGTTTAAGGGCACGTTAGCAAGCTGCATGATTTTAGTAATAAGGATTTTTTTAAAACCACTATTTGTAACTTTAAAAATCATGATTTTCATTTTAATAACACTGATGATTTTAAATGATATCAACATGGATGGGGAATATGAGCAAAGGTCATTAGGAGTAACCTCTCTTTAGCATAGAAGAAGCCTAACAGCAGTGTATCTTATTTAACATCCCCTGCAGTGGCAAGTGCTCACCCTTAGATTTCTACATATGCTGTAAGCTCTGGAGGAAGGTAGGTGAGCTGAAGAAGTCCCAAAACAGGTGTTGGGGATTGACTGTGTCCTCCAAGACATGCTGACACGCTAACCTTCAGGATCTCGAAAAGTGACCTTAACTGGAGAGAAAGTCCTTGAAGATATAATTAGTTAAGATGAGGTCATACTATAATAGGTTGTGTCCTAAATCCAATATGACTGGTGTTCTTATAAGACCAGGAGAGAATGCCT
Source organism: Tadarida brasiliensis (assembly GCA_030848825.1). Classification (NCBI taxonomy): domain Eukaryota; kingdom Metazoa; phylum Chordata; class Mammalia; order Chiroptera; family Molossidae; genus Tadarida; species Tadarida brasiliensis. Next base: position 79,535,621 of record CM061260.1, read on the forward strand.
GTCAGAAATGGAAGAGGTAGGAAGAATCCTCCCCTAGAGCCTCCAGAGGGAACATAGTCTTGCAGACACATTAAAAAGAACTCATGCAACTCAATAACAACAAAAATCCAATTAAAAATGGAAGGACATAGATCTCAGGGCCCACCTTTCATCTCTTTCCCATTACCACACAAATTACCTGTTGCCCCATGGAGCATGAGCACACAGACCTGCAGAATTAGACAGCAGTGGAGCAAAACTACTTCAAAACATGGGTAACAAACTGAACACCATATACTAATGCAGGATTATGACCAGGATGAACCAAAACCTAAAAATAAGATGGTAAACACACTAAACAAGATAATAGAAGATATCAACAACATAAGCAAAATCAGAAATTCATAAAAATAGAGATAATATTAGATATGAAAACTAGAACAGTATAAATGACAACTACTGTAGATGGAAGAAGTAGCAGGCTGGATGGAGCTGAAGAGTGATTAGTGAGGTGGAAGGTGAGATGAGAAAGGTCCACTGAAAACAGAAAAGAGAAGTCAGCAACATGGAGAACAGAAATAGAAGTGTTGACATCTGGATGTTGAGAAGTCTCTCAATGAGAGAAAAAGGAAGAATAAATATAAATATTTGAGGAGACAATGAGTAATTAATTTATCAATATTACAGAAAGATGAAAGACTTCAGAATAAAGAGCTGAAAGGGTACCAAACAGGAATGACAAGAAAAATTCCACACTGAGGCTCATTATAATGAGACAAAGAAACATGCAAAAAGCTCCCAGAAAGAAAGGATTGCCTACAACAGAATAACAATCACACTGACATCAGACTTTCAACAGCATCAATGGGTTTAAGAAGAAAATAAAATAATGGTTTATAGTAGTGAAGAAAAATAAGCTTGAACCTAGAACTTTATATATGTCTAAGTTGCTGCTCAAGTGAGATGGCATAATAAAGATATTCCTATGCATACAAAGCCTTAGAACACAAAGACCCATATTGAAAACAGTCTTGGAAGAAGTACTCAAATACAAACAGAGTCAAATCAAGAGGTTACAACAAGGAATATAGGAATAAGGGTGCTTTATCAACAAATGCAGAACCATAGTAAAGTGTGTGTGTGTGTGTGTGTGTGTGTGTGTGTGTGTGTGGTGTAACTTCAGATTTTAAAATCTACACAATATCCACTTGGTAGAGGAATTGACAAACACACACACACAGGGAAGAGGAACTAAGTACACATTTTTCCAAAGAAGACATCCAAATGACCAACAGGTACATGAAAAAGGCTCAACATCACAAACCATCAGAGAAATGCAAATCAATACCACAAGGAGATATAACCTCACACCTGTTAGAATGGCCATAATCAAGAAGATAAGTATGTGTTGGTGAGGATGTGGAGAAAAGGGAACCCCTGTACACAGTTGGTGGGAATGTAAATGAGCTGCTATGACTGGAGGGTGCCTGTCCCACGTCTGTTTCACTCCTATGGAAAACAGTATGGAGGTTCCTCAAGAAATCTACAAAATAGAACTACTACCACATGATCCAGCAATCCCACTTCTGGGTATATATCCAAAGGAAATGAAAAAAGGGATCAAAAAGATACCTGCACACATATTTATTGTAGCATTGCTCACAACAGCCAAGACATGGAAACAACCTAAGTGTCCACTGATGTATGAATAAGAAAATACGGTATGTGTGTAGGTGTGTAGGGGTGTGTGTGTGTGTGTGTGTGTGTGTGTATGTGTGTGTATAAAATGAATTTATTGGGACATGAGAGAGAAGGAAATCCTGCAGTTTGTGACAACATAGATGGACCTTGACAGCATTATGCTAAGTGAGATGAGTCAGACAGAGAGAGAGAAAGAATGTGTGACATCACTTATATGTGGAATCTGAAAAGGCTGAAGTAGTAAAAGCAGGGGCTGGAGGGTGGGGAATCGGGGAGATATTGTTTAAGGGTACATACTTGCAACTAGTAGATAAATATGTCCTGGAGATCTAATGCACAGCACAGTGATTACAATCAACAATACTGCATTATAAACTTCCAAGTTGCTAAGAGACTAGATCTTAATTGTTCACACCACAGAAAAGAAATAATAATTATGTGACATGATAGAGGTGTTGGCTAACGCTATGGTGGTAATTGTATTGTTATATATCAATGTATCAAATCAACATACTGTACACCTTAAAGTTACACATTCATAAGTCAATTATACCTCAATTTTAAAAAAGAAAAGTAAATTTTCCCTTACCTACTAATTACCTTTAGGAAATATTCCAGCCTCCCTCCCATTTTTTAGTTGTTATGAGGATATAACAAACCATTAAGGACCAAACCATGCACAATGTGCTCACAGTATAACCCCTCTGCTTCCTACCCTGTTCCTCTCTTCCTTTCCCACTCTCACTCTTGTTCCTTGGGTAGCCCCACCAACTATTCAAGACCAGCTTATTGACCCATGCAGCCACCCAAGAATATCCAGACACTTGGTGCTTAGCCACCTGAATTTTATTCACAAATGAAAAGGAATGCAAAACAGTCAATTTGCTTATTTTTCCTAAATGACAACTCTATTCCAGGCCAGTGATAAGTGCAACCGCAGGGCCTGCGATCTTTTTAGATTCAGAGCCAAGAGAAAATACCAATGGTCACACTGTAAGCTGGGGACTGGAGGGTGCCTGTCCCACGTCTGTTTCACTCCTTACCTACTGAAAAACAGCACCGCTGTTTGCTGACCTGTCAGCTCAGGGGTGATCTGAATGATCAAAGGATAATCCCAAGTGACTGATTCAGGAATGGGCATGTGAACCAATTTGGGACTATGAAGAGGTTACTTAAGGTTTCTCACAGATGCATGTAGCCAAATCCAGATTCTCCCAGTGCTCTGAGAATGACAAGATGCAAGTAATCCCTTAAGAAGGGTTTTGAGGGAATAAATCATCTCTTAAGCTGGAGATGTACAAGGAAGCAACCACTTCTTGTTACAGCAGCATCCTACAATCCAACCACAGAAGAGAGAAAAGCCATGAACTGACACACACAAAGGAGGGCACAGCTGACAGACTTCCGGAGAAACAGTGTCTAAAATATGCCCAACCCACCTCCTGACTTCTATTCTAAATGAATAACATTTCTCAATATTACACTGGTAGTTTCTATAATCAGAAAAATATATACTTCAAGTATCAATGAGTAAGGAAAAACAAACAAACCAAAAATCAAAGAAATACAGGCCATGCTCAATGAGAGCTTATCCCTGAAATACTAGACAACAATTCTCCCTACAGTCTTTTGCTGGATATTGGTACATAACCTCCTTCTCATATTTATGTGATTTATTTTTATTAAAATAGAGTCTGTGCCTTTTACAAAATGCTCAGATACTCTAATCACAAGAAGAGTATAATCAGGATCAGAAACAGAGAACGGAAAGGGAGAGAGACTGCCATGTTTCAGAGCCTTTCCCGTTCCCCTCCGCCAACTTTTTTTGTTTGTTTGTTTTAAATCATTTATCATCACAGTAATACACTGAACAATTTAAAAGTTATGACAATATTCTCTCCCTGGACAAGATGGCCTCTTTAGACTAGGGAAAATGTTTTACCACACTAAATGAGCTACTTATTATTTTCAGTATCAAAATTGTCTTAATAACTTACTAGAGCCACCTCTCTTCTCCATTATTCTTCAGTTTATTTGTGCAGAAAATTAGTGTTGAGCATGTTAGCTGACATGAAGCCCAGAAGTTTGCAAGAACAAACGTAGGACTATTAGAGGAATTTGATAACATTCCTTCCTGACTCTAACATTAATGATGTGAAACTCTGGCCTAAGAAAGTAAGTTTTGCTTCCTCCCTTCTCGAACTACCTCTTCACCTATCCTAGACCTACACAACTATCTTGTTTCTCCACTCTAGAACCAGGCTGTTGAATGTGGTAAAAGAAAAACACATACTCGCATAACCAATGAAGGTGAGTGCCACGCACACACACAGACTTGAAATGTATTGCCCCTCTGTCGTCCTGCAGGGTCAGCTCCATCGCCCAGACCCATTCGTTCAAGCCCCTATACACAAATCTCCTGGGCTCCACCCTCCTTCTACCTTCCACCTCCTCCACAGGCAAGAACTCCCTCAATGTCCTACCCTCCAGCAACAAATGTATCTTCACTGCCAACCATCATGACTCCTCCTACATAATAAATAAAATGATAGCAACACTCCCAATGCACCTGCCCCTCATCCTACATAAAGTTATATGATCCACTTATGCTCTAGATCCCACCTTCTCCTCTTCCTCTTGATCCATTAATCCTTCTCCTCTCCAGCTTCTCTATTATCTCCTTCTCCTCAAAATCAAGTCCCTCAGACTTCCACTTCCAGCCAAGAGAGTGAAACAGTGAGATTTACCACTTCACCTGAGACAAGTTTTTTTTTTTTAATCCATATATAAAACAATGGTTTTCCAGACACCGGACATCAGACAATAAAAGACAATGGTGCCTGAAAGGAAATGAATGAGGTGGTAACTGTAACTGCCCTTTGCTTACAGCCTTGAGAGCGTTTCCAAGCTGCAGCATAGGGAGGGGAACCCAGGTGGAGCCTGGTGAACTACTTCAGTTGAGGTGATGGAGTTGAGAGTCTTAAAAGACCAAGCTGAACAGAATCCACAGGACAGAGTACAGGAGGAGAGAGTGGCCCAGAGAGAGAAGTCAGGAGATCTCCAGAGCATCCCACTCGAGTATTTAGCAGAGTACTTAAGGGCACATGTGTGTAATTGTAACTGGAACCCAAGTTCAGCTGCCTGTTGCCACAAAAACCAAACTCGTGAGACAGATGCTGGTGAAAAAGGAAAGTGGTTTTTTTCAGGTGCCAGTAACCTGAGGAGATGGGGGACTCTTATCACAAAGCCCATCTCCACATCTCAGTGCAGGCAGAGGTTTTTATAAGAAGAGAGAGGCAAAGCAGAACAAAGAAATCAAGAGGAGCGGGCTGAAAAGTTCTCTACATGCAGTCCAGTCCAGTCCATTCCAATAAGGACCTCAAAACTGGTCAAGTGATGGTCTGGTGTGCATCATCCTGGTCTTTGTCATCTGGTTCTACATCATCTTAGTTCTATGGTTGACAGTCAGCAAATCTCCCAGAACTGGGATGACTGGAGGTCGGAGCCTGCATCTTCATTAAGTTAGTCCCTGGGGTCCTTATACAAACATGCTGTTTACCTACATGCTACATACTAGTCAGAGTCAGCGTCTACAGAAACAATGTCAGAAGAATGGTGAAGAGGGTTACAATTCCCAGTTATGTAATGAAACTTCTAGAAGCTGGGGAAAGACCACCTGAAAGCCTAAAAGAGAACAGTAACCTGAGTTCCCACAGGACTGGGATGTTTGGGGGACACAAACATTCAGTCCAGAGCAAAATCCAATAAACACAGAAATACCATAAAGTTAGACTTGTAACCTGAGAATTACCACAAGCCAACAAAATTAAAAGGACAGCACCATTTTATATAGAAACTACTCCATAAATTTTGGTGATATAGGAGTTCATGCAGGGGGTGGCAGACGTGGGGGTAGGGGAACACTAAGTATTTTCTTAGTGCCAGGCACTAGTGAGATCGGTAAGACACGATCCATGCCCTTGAATGCCATACAGTAGACTTCAAAACAGGCTCACCATCAACTACCTCCCTGAAATACTCCTTTTGCTTTTTGCCAGGAGTCAGCTAAAAGGTCTCTGCCTTGAAAGGCTTTCCTTCACCACCCTAAAGCTACTCTAGAGTAGTATTCCGCTTTCTTTTCTTTATAGTACTTGTCACAATGTTTAATTATCCATTCTTATTATTATATAATTATAATTACTTATTTAGTACTATTATTTTCTCACACGCGTATTTAGAATATGAGCTACAAAAGTGAAAAAATTATGTCTGTTGTCTTCACCACTGTACCCTTCGTGACTAGCATAGTATATAACCATTGTAGGCTCTCAAATACCTACTAAATTAATGTAAACAAGAACTATAATCAGGATAAGTTTCCTGATGATCAATATTTCCCAAAGTAGTTAGTCCCAAAATTCCATGATTTGGTTCGCTTAGTTACAAAAGAGTATACTTGAGTACTCACCTCTACCTGAGTGACATTGATGACAAGCACCACCACCATCAACACTGCAAGCAGACAGCAGAAAAGCCGTAGTTTAAAGAAACTGATCAACATTATCTGGCTGTGTCTTGATCATCCATGGCTGACACCACGCTACCTTCACTCCTCAAAACGCCATGTCTTTGTTTTTCTGAGCTGCAGGGGAGCTTTTGGTTTCATTTGCTTCTTTTCTGCTAGCATCCTTAAGAGTTCTTCGTATAAAGGAGAAGCTGGGATTGATTTAAGAAGCACATTTTTCTTCAGAGGACTCCTGCAAAGAGGAGAAATCAGAAAACACATCACCAGCTGTAAAAGCCTGGGATAGGGTTAGAGGAAAGACACTACATTTCCTCTTCTTTAACCTTATCGAAGGCCCAAAGTCATGCGGAGAAAGCAAACAGCCAGAGCACAGGAACATCTATTCCATATCCAGACAATTTACTGAAATCCTACCGCAGACTTCTGTGTAAATACAATGATATTGGTCCTGCTACCTATTTAAGTTTTAACTTTTAAAAGAGCAAAGAAGAATGTCTTTAAACTCTTAGAAATTGCAAAGTTAAAGTAACTTAAATTTCTACAGAAGTCTAAGTAGATAAAATAACTTCAATTCCATTACAGTTCAAGTTATATAACATTATCGGAGCAATTATATTTAAAGAGCATTAAGAGGAAACATTGTGATTTTATGCAGAATTCTGGAATACTGTGCAAATCATCCTGACATACTCTGAAAAACAGAGTGCTGTCCCTCTGTATGGCAGAAGTCAGGAAACACTCTTTGGGTCTCCAATTTCCTCAACACATATGTGGTCTCCACGCTCCCTCAGCTGAGTAACAAGGCACAGGAGGAAAGACACCTGCCCTGAAGATGTAGGAGAGGACAGCTAAGAGGAGTAACTGGACCAAACCCTTCAGCACATCTGTTATAGGCAGAGGACTTCAGAGTCTGCCACTCCTGTTCTCCCTTGTAATGAATACAAAATGCTCTCCTGGTTGCTATTTTAATACAGGTAAGCAGAGAAAGTGCTAGTATTTTATTCCTGGCAAGGCTTTCCATGGAGGGCAGGGTGGAGAGGTAAAGGACAAAAACGTGAATAGTCAGGGTGCGGATCTCGGAATACCTCAGCAGCACCATCGCTCCCTGCAGCTTTGTGTTGGACCTGGTAAGCCCCACATTCTCGCACTCATCTACTCCTCCTAATTCATTCCCATACCACAAGGACCATGACAACCCTTCCTCACCCCAGCTTCGTAAAGGAGACAAGTCTAGGCTATTGTAACATACTCTCCATCCTCAAATCCCACGCCACTTACTATTTTCACTTCTCAGCTTATCTCTATATCTGTATGTATTTCTTGTCTCCAATTAGACTATACCATTTATGGCTTATTTAAAACAGAAACAAGACATATATCGTTAAGAAACAACTTAATGACAACAATATACCATACCTTTTTGACTTTCCCACAGTACTTAGCTCTTGACATAATATAAGCTGATTCAACATTCCACACAACAAATAATTATGGAGGCCTAGTCTGTCCCACACACTGTACTAAGTGCCAGAATTTCCTCTGGAAGTACTCATACTCGGCGAGAGGTAGTTCCCCTCCTAAATTAAAGATGGAAAAACCCACCCTCCTGGCCACTTCCACAGGGATGCCAGGTACTGCGAAAGGCTGTACTTAACCATTTTGTAACCCCAACACTGCCCCACCCCAACACCCAGGTAACCACCACCCCAAAGTGCCTCTAAATTCTGGGAAGAAAATGGCTGTGAAACAGAGGGGGAGACTCTGTCACCAGGGTGCCAACTGCTCCTCTGGAGAAACCTTCTCGAGGAGCTAGTCATAAGAATCAGGTTTCCCACCCTGGATAGTTTGGCTTAGCGGTTAGAGCGTTGGCCCGTGGACCAAAGAGTCGTGGGTTTGATTCTGGTCAAGGGCACGTACCTCGGTTGGTTTCACCCCGGCCTTGGTCGGGTTCGTGTGGTAGGCAGCCAGCCGATGTGTCTCTCTCACATCAATGTTTCTCTCTCTCTCTCTCCCTTCTTCCCTCCTTCCCACTCTATCTGAAGATAAATGGAAAAAAATATCCTCAGGTGAGGGATAAAAAAAAAAATCAGGTTTCCCTGATGGCCAGAGAAGACAACCAGAGGTGAGACTCTACAGAAACAAACTGCACCATGGTAGGCAGAGCCTATGTACTGTGTGAACAACATCCGTTTAGAGAATGTCAGTGTGGTTCAGAGCCAGTCAGCAGCAGCACAGCTATGGTTAGTGGTGCAGAAGGATGGCAAGGGCAGCAGACCCAAGAGCTAGAGAAACTACAGGGCTATAGGCAGCAATGCAAATATGCAAGAGACCCCTCAGGGCCAGAGACTTCTACTGAAATCATTATGGAGGATAATGCCAGGAAAAGACCTGACTTCCTGCTACGAGCAAGTAGAGCATTAAAATATGAGGGACCATTTGTATCAGCGGTTCTCAACCTGTGGGTTGCGACCACTTGGGGACGACCCTTTCACAGGGGTCGCCTAAGACATAACAGTAGCAAAATTACAGTTATGAAGTAGCAACGAAAATAATTTTATGGTTGGGGGTCGCTACAACATGAGGAACTGTATTAAATGGTCACGGCATTAGGAAGGTTGAGAACCGCTGATTTGTATATCTAACTAGATGCAGCCTAAACAGCACCAAACAGACCTCACTCATTTTTTTAAAAAATATTTTTCTTTATTGATTTTAGAGAGAGGAAGGGAGGAGAGAGGGACAGAAAGATCAATGAGAGAGAACATCGAGTGGCTGCCTCCTGCATGCCCCCACTGGGGATCAAGCCCACAACCTGGGCATGTGCCCTGACCAGGAATCAAACTGGCAACCTCTTGCTGCATGGGTCGATGCTCAACCACTGAGCCACACCAGCCAGGCCAAACAGACCTCTCTTTCAAAACACATATACTGCCCTGGTGGTTTGGCTCAGCGGTTAGAACGTCAGCCCATGAAGCAAAGAGTTAAGGTTTGATTCCAGTCAAGGGTACATACCTTGGTTGCAGTTCAGTTTCCAGCCCTGGTTGGGGTTGTGTGGGGGGCAAACAATCAATTTGTCTCTCTCACATCGGTGTTTCTCTCTCTATCCCTCCCATTCTGCCTGACAATAAATGGAAAAAATATCCTCAGGTGAGGAAAAAAAAGAAAACACATATACTAAAATGTTGACAGTTGTCACCCTTGGGCAGTTTTTGTTTTTCATCTTTATCTTTATGTCCTAATTTTTCACCAGGAAATAAAAATCACAAATACCAAGCATAAAGCTGGTTTCTAAAAGTAATAACTAGGATCTGAAAAATGGCGGTGGAGTGAATGGAAGCTACACAGACCATCTCCCAGGACCAAACTGGAATTACAACTAAAATAAAGACAAGTCATCAGGAAAAGCCAACTGAAGAGCAATTGGAGAGAACCTTATAACCAGGGACAGAAAGAGGATGCCAAATCGAGCCTGGTAGGAGCTGGGAAGTGTGAGAGGGCTGGCTGGGTGCCCACAGCAGCAGCTGAGGGCTATCTTAGCTCTGAGAAGTTCCATTTGAGAAGTCAGGGGTTAAAACTCCAAGCCGGCTCCACAGCACAGAGTGGTGGAGCAGGGAAAGGCTCCCATATAACACCTGGCTGAGGGATAACCAGAGCAGAGGAGATGGGAACATTGGCATTTTCCTGAAGGGCCAGAGCACTAAATCAGCTACAGTCACTCACCTTGCACTCTAGCAGACAGAGGGCGGACTGGACTGGAACTGTGTGAAGAGAAACAGGGGTTTGTGGCACTGGGGAGAGAGCTAGGAAGGATACCAGGAGTTTTATACTGAATCACCCCCCCCCCATAGGACAGTAGCCACCTTACTCAAAGAGCCTCTTCCCAGAACCCTGGGGAGAAGCAACAGCCTTTCTCTCAGGAATTTAACACCACCCGGCTGGGGAAATGCAAATTGAGGCTCATTAACAGCTAGAATCTACCAGAAAGCAAGGAGGGGGAAAAAAGCTTCTTGAAAATTGGACCAGGCTTACAGTGTTGGGGGTCCTGGCTCTGAGGACAGAGCTGTGAAGGATAAGTCCTGAGTTCCTATGCTGAGCCCCTCCCCCATGGTTTCAGTAGCCGTCTCTGTCAAGTAGCCCTCCGTTTTAGCCTGGGGGAGAAGCAACTGGCAACTGCCCTCCCTTAGGAATTTAACACCATCCTGTGGCTCTGGGGACTGCACTGAGCCAATAATCCATACCCTAGAAAACACTTTCTTATCAAAGCAATTTTAACACAGAGGAAAGCAATTGCCCAACCCTCTTACCCTGTCCACCTGCAAATCCTCTTACCCTGTCCACCTGAGAGATTTTTCATCAGCTGAGAGCTACAATGAGAGGCTCATAAAGTAACTGAGACTAATAGCCTGCAGGCAAAAGCTATTGGATAACTGAATCTTTGCTTGGTTTGAGAATCTACCCAGAAAAGTAAGACTTGACATTGGTGTTTAACGTGGGCCCTCCCACACTCATCCAAACCCAGTAGAGGGAGTCACAATCAGCAGAACACTAACAGCCACAAGGAAAATTTGGCATGCTCCAAAACCCACTGAGACAGCCAAACTGGCGAAACAAAGAAACAAATCCCAAATGAAAGGACAAGAGGATTCTACAGAAGAAGAAGGGATAAATGAAATGAAATTAAGCAAGTTATCAGAGGTAGAGTTCAGAGTAACGATTATGATGAAGCTCAACAGCATGAGTAAAGATATAGAAACAATAAAAATCAACCAATTGGAAATGAAAAACCACCAAGCGGAAATGAAGAATGACACAGCAGAAATAAAGAACACACTGGAAGGAATAACCAGCAGAGCAAAGGAAGCCGAGGATCAGATCAATGAATTAGAAGACAGGGTAGAAAGAAATCACCCAATCAAAGAACCAAGAAGAAAAAAACAATTAAAAAACAGGAGGACAGCTTAAGAGAACTGTGTGACAATATGAAATGTAACAACATCCACATCATAGGAGTTCCAGAAAAAGAAGAAAATGAACAAGGGTTAGAGAATATATTTGAAGAAATACTGACTGAAAACTTCCCTAACACGGTGAAGGAAAAAGGCATACACGTTTAAGAAGCACAGAGAGTCCCAATTAAGAAGAACCCAAAGAGCCCTGGCCAGTTTTGCTCAGTGGTTAGAGCATTGGCCTTCGGTCCAGAGAGACCCGGGTTCGGTTCCCGTTAAGGGCATGTACTTTGGTTGCAGTTTGTCCCCAGCTCTGGTTGGGTCATGTGGGAGGCAGCCACTCAATGTGTCCCTTTCACATCAATGTTTCTCTCTCTCTCTCTCCCTCCCACTCTATCTGAACAAAACAAAAACAAAAACAAAAACAAAAAAAAATGGAAAAATGTCCTTGGGTGAGGATAAAAAAATAAAAAAGAAGAAGAACCCAAAGAGGTCCACACCAAGACACATCATAATTAAAAATGCCAAAAATTAAAGAGAAAGAGAGAATCCTAAAGGCAGCAAGAGATAAGCAATAGGTTACCTACAAAGGAGCCCCCATAAGGTTATCAGCTGATTTCTCAAGAGAAACACTACAAGCCAGAGGGGAATGGCATGAAGTATTCAAGGTAATGAAAAACAAGGATGAATCCAAGACTACTCTATCCAGCAAGGCTATCATTCAAAATAGAAGGTGAAATAAAGAGCTTCCCAGACAAAACAAAAAACAAAAAAGAAACGCTAAGGGAATATATTAGCACCAAACCAGCTCTGCAAGAAATGTTAAAAGGACTTCTGTAATAAGCAGAAGAAATAGGGACAGACACATAACTATGATAAATAAAAATGGCAACAAATAAGTACATATCAATAATAACCTTAAATGTAAATGGATTAAATGCTCTGATCAAAAGACACAGAGTAGCTGAATGGATAAGAAAGCATGCCTCAAACGCAGTACTTGCCTCCTCCCACAACCACATAAAAATTACAACTAAACTACAACACAGCCATCATTCAGCACCACCTGAAATCCAGCTGAATGGAAGTCCTATAACTACGAAATTAAAGCAGCTGCCACACCAAGACTGGTAGGACGGGCTGGTCCCACACCAACATGTGGCAGATAAAAATGAGGAAGGACACCTCGGCTGCGAAGGTTTTCCATGACAGGTCCCCATTCCACACACCAAGCACCCAGCTCAGGGTTCCAGTGCCAGGAAGAGAAGTCCCCATAACTTCTGGCTGGAAAAACCAGAGGGAACTGAGGCTGAGGGAGGCTGCAGCTGCTGGAGCCCCAGACAGCCCCTCTTAAAGAGCTCGTGCACATATTTACTCGGACTTGCTCCCTCTAAGCTCAGAGGGGAGGCAGCTTGAAAGGCACCAGAGACATACAGGGAAGAACTGAGCTGTTTGGCCTCGGGAGGAGGGCTGGAGAGGTGGCTTTCTCCTTGACAGACTTGCTGGCGGAGGCCTTTGTTCCTTTGGTGAGCACTTCCCCCACAGGACTGGCAGACAGGGGCCATATCTGGGACTCCAGCAACCTGGCTCACACTGTTTGCCCCACCCTGGTGATTCCCTGAGGCCTTGCCCACCCAACTTTCAGGTCCACTCAAGCTGTTTCCAAAGACTTTACCATAGGATTGGCCTGTCTTGGATACTGTTTCAGAGTTTCCTAAAATCTCTCAAACAAGCAGCATCTGGTCTCAGCGAGCCCCATACTTCTCATTAAGTGGCCCCAGGCCTGTCACTAGAAGCAGCCAGCCTTGGTTCACAACTTGGCTTTTCCTGGACACCTCCAAGCCCAGCACAAGAAGCAGCCATCGGCAGATCACTTTGTAGCTTATGCTGGGTGGCCCCGGATAGAACACAGGCAGTTGTTGACCTTGCCCCAGAGCGAGCACACCCAGTGGACAGCTTCAGACCACATAGAAACACCACCACCCAACCACCTCCACAAGTGACACACTCAATGATTGGACTCAGTGGGTACCAGAGCCCTGATGAAGTAAGTCTTGCTCTGTGTGGTTGGCCCCTACAAGCTCATCCTCCAAGGTAGTGTGGCCTCTGGGAACAGCCAGTCCTTGCAGCTGATCAGCCTGAGTAAATCCCTCCCACTAATGGGCCAACAGCAATCAACACTCAATTACAACAGGAGGGTGTACAGTCCACAGTAGAGGTGCACCTCAAGGGTCCGGCTGGGGTGATCAGGGAAACTGTGCCACTGGATCCTACAGGACACCTAAAACAATAGGCCACCCTACGAAGCCTAGGAGACATAACAACTCTACCTAATATATAGAAACAATCACAGGGAAGTAGCCAAAATGAGAAGACAAAGAAACATGTCCCAAATGAAAGAAAAAAACAAAATTTCAGGAAAATAACTAAACAAAATAAAGATAAGCAATCAATCAGATGCAGAGTTCAAAACACAGGTTATAAGGTTGCTCAAGGAACTTGTTGAGACATTCAAGGAACTTAGTGAGACCTTCAAGGAACTTAAGGAGACCTCCAAGGAACTTAGTGAGAACATTAACAACATAAAAAAGGACCAGTCTGAAATGAAGGATGCACTAACTGAAATAAAGAATAATTCACAGGGACTCAATAGTAGAGTAGGTAAAGCCAAGAAGCAAACCATTGATTTGGAATATAGGGAAGCAAAAAACACCCAATCAGAAGAGCAAAAAGAAAAAAAAAAATCCAAAAAAATGAGGATAGTGCCCTGGCCGGTTTGGCTCAAAGGTTGGAGCGTCGGCCTGTGGACCAGAGAGCAGAGAGACCCAGGTTCAGTTCCCGCTAAGGGCACATATCTCGGTTGCAGTTTGTTCCCAGCCCCGGTTGGGGTTGTGTGGGCGGCGGCCACTCGATGTGTCTCTCCCACATCGATGTTTCTCTCTCTCTTCCTCTCTCTCTCTCTCATGCTCTATCTGAAGATAAATGCAAAAATGTCCTCGGGTGAGGATAAAAAAAAAAAAATGAGGATAGTGTAAGGAGCCTCTGGGACAACTTCAAATGTGCCAACATTCGCATCATAGGGGTGCCAGAAGGAGAAGAAAGCGAACAAGAAATTGAAAACCTATTTGAAATAATAATGACAGAAAACTTCCGTAACTTGGTGAAGGAAATAGACATACAAGTCCAGAAAGCACAGAGAGTCCCAAACAAGATGAACCCCAAGAGGTCCACACCAAGACACATCATCATCAAAATCCCAAAGGTTAAATACAAAGAGAGAATCTTAAAAGCAGCAAGAGAAAAGCAGTTTGTAACCTACAAAGGAACTCCCATAAGACTGTCAGCTGATTTCTCAAAAGAAACTTTGCAGGACAGAAAGGAGTGGCAAGAGATATTCAAGGTAATGAAAAGCAAGAACCTACAACCAAGATTACTCTATCCTGCAAAGCTATCATTTAGAATCAATGGACATATCAAGAGTTTCCCAGATAAGAAAAAGCTAAAGGAGTTCATCACCACCAAACCAGTATTACATGAAATGTTGAAGGGTCTTCTTGAAGGAGAAGAAGAACAAAAACATGAACAATAAAATGGCAATAAATACATATCTATCAACAATTGAATCTACAAACAAAATGAGCAAGCAGAACAGAAAATGACTCCTAGATACAGAGAACTTTTTGTTGCTTGCCAGATGGGTGGAGGCTGGGGGGAGGGGTGAAAAGGATGAAGGAATTCATAAGCACAAATTGGTTGTTAGACTGATGAACCTCAAAGGGAAGAGGGGAGGGAGGGCAGGAAGAGATAAACCAAATAATTTCTATGCATATATGCATAACCAGTGGACACAGATAATAGTGTGGGGAAGGCAGGAGGGGGCTGGGATTGGGGAGGAGGGAATACATTCAACAATAAAAATTTTTTAAATGGGCAGAAGACCCTAATAGACACTTCTCCAAACAGGACATACAAATGGCCAGGAGACATATGAAAAAAATGCTGAACATCTCTAATCATCAGAGAGATGCAAATTAAAACAACTATGAGATATCACCTCACACCTGCCAGAATGGCGACCATCAACAAATCCTCAAAAAACAAATGCTGGCAAGGATGTGGAGAAAAGGGTACTCTAGCACACTGCTGGTGGGAATGCAGACTGCTGCAGCCGCTATGGAAAACAATATGGTGTTTCCTCAAAAAATTAAAAATGGAACTGCCATTTGACCCAGTGATCCCACTTCTTGGAATATATCCTAAGTAGCCTGAAACACCAATCAGGAAGAATATATGCACCCCTACGTTCACAACAGCACTATTTACAAATAGCTAAGATCTGGAAATAGCCAAAGTGCCCATCAGTAGATGAGTGGTTAAAAAAGATGTGGTACATTTACACAATGGAACACTATGCAGCTGTAATAAAGAGAGATATCTTACCCTCTGAAATGACATGGAGGAACCTGAAGAATATTATGCTAAGTGAAATAAGTCAGTCAGAGAAAGACAAGTATCACATGATCTCACTTATTTGTGTAACATAATGAATAAAATAAGCTGTCAACCAAAAGAGATCCAGAATCATGGAAGTAGGGAACAGTCTGACAAACCTCAAAGGGATGAGGGGTAGGAGGGGTGGGAAGAGATAAACCAAAGAACTTATATGCATATATGCACAACCAATCTACATGGACACCAGGCTAGGGAAGGCAGGAGAGGGGTGGGAGTGGGAAGGAGGAAGTCAATGGGGGAAGAAGGGGGACATCTGTAATAGTTTCAACAATAAAAATAAAATAAAAAATACATTTTTTAAAAAGTTAAAAAATGGTAATAACTAAAGATAAGACAGAAGAAGAAATAAGGCATTAAATATCATATGGGAAAACAATCAATATAAAATGAAAGGTGTAAGACTTTAAAACAAAGGCTATAATAAGAGACAAAAAAAAAAAAGGACATTACATAATGATAAAGGGATCAATCCAACAAGAGGATATAACCCTTGTAAACATTTATGTACCTAACATAGGAATACCTTAATATATAAAGCAAATCTTGATGGACATAAAGAAATAAATCAACAGTAATACAGTTATAGTAGAAGAATTTAACGCCCCATTGACAATGGATATAGCTTCCAGAAAAAAATAAACAAGGAAAAAGAGGTTTTAGATTATACTAGACCAGATTGATTTAATTGACATATTCAGAACATTTTACGCCAAAGCAACAGAGTACACATTCTTCTCAAGTGCACATTTTCTAGGATAGACTACATGTTAAGACACAAAACTAATTTCAGTAAATTTAAGAAGGCTGAAATCATATCAAGCATCTTCTCTTGGTATGAAATTAGAAATCAATTACAAGAAAAAAACTGAAAAAACACACAAACACATGGAGGGTAAATAACATGTTATCATCAAACAATGAATGGGTTAACAATGAGATCAAGGAAGAAACCAAAAGATACCTTGAGACAAGTGAAAATAAAAACACAGCAATCCAATATCTATGAGACATAGTGAAAGCAGTCCCAAGAGGGAAATTCATGGTAATACAGACCTACCTCAAGAAAAAAGAAAACTCTCAAAGAAACAATCTAACCTTACACCTAAGGAATCAGATAAAGATACTACAAAAAAAAAATAAATAAATAAGAAAAGAAAATTATAGGCCAATATCTCCAATGAACAGATGCAAAATTCCTCAACAAAATATTAAAAAATCAAATTCAGCAATACACTAAAAAGATCATACACTATGATCAAGTGGGATTTATTCCTGAGAGGCAAAGTTGGTACAATATTTGCAAACCAATTAATGTGATATAGCACATAAACAAAATGAAGAATAAAAAATCATATGATCATATCAATACATGCAGAAAAAGCATTTGAAAAAGTCTAGTACCCATTTTTGATAAAAACTCTCAGCAAAGAGAGAAAAGAGGGAACATGCCTCAACATAATAAAGGCTATATATGACAAACTCACATCTAACATCATACTAAATGGGAAAAAAATAGGTGTTACCTTTGAGGTCAGGAACTAGACCTGGCTGGTGTGGCTCAGTTGGTTGGGAGTCATTCCATGCATCAAAACGTTTCTGGTTCAATTTCTGGTCAAGTTGTGGGCTTGATCCCCGGTAGGGGGTGTGCAGGAGGCAGCCGATTGATGTTCTGTTCCTCTCTCCCTCTCCCTTTCTCTCTCTTTAAAACTCAATAAAAAATCTTTTTTAAAAAAAGATCAGGAATAAGACAGGGATGTCCATTTTCACCACTCTTATTCAACACAGTACCAGAAGTCCTAGCGATAGCAATCAGACAAGAAGAAGAAATAAAAAGCATCGAGATTGGAAAGAAATAAATAAAACTGTCATTATTTGCAGATGACATGATAGTATATGCAGCAAACCCTAAATATCCCACCAAAAAAATACTGGAACTAATAAATGAACTTAGTAAAGTCGCAGTATACAAAAATAAATATTCAGAAATCGGTTGCATTTTTATATACCAATAATGAACTACTAGAAAGAGAAACAACAAAAAAATTCCCATTTACAATTGCATCAAAAAATAAAATAACTAAGAGTAAATTTAATGAAGAAGGTAAATGACTTTCACTAAAAAAATTATAAAACACTGAAGAAGATACAAATAAATGGAAGTATATACTGTGGTCATGGATAAAAAAATTAACATCATTAAAACGTCCATACTACCCAAAGCAATCTACAGATTCAATGCAATTCCTATCAAAATACCAATGGCATTTTTCACAGAACTAGAACAAATAATCCAAACATTTATATGGAATCACAAAATATCATGAAATATCACAAAATATCATGCCACAGCAATCTTGAGAAAGAAGAATAAAATTGGAGGTATCATGCTACCTGATATCACACTATACTACAGTAATTAAAATGGCATGATACTGGCATAAAAACAGACACATAGATCAATGGAACAGAATAGAGAAATCAGAAATAAACCCACACCTTTATGGTAAATTAATATATGACAAAGGAGGCAAAAACATACAATGGGATAAAGAGAGTCTAATCAATAAATGGTGATGGAAAAAATGGACAGATAGATGCAAAAAAGTTAAACTGGACCACTTTCTTACACTATACACAAAAATAAACTCAAACTAGATTAAAGACTCAAAACCATAAAACTCCTAAAAGAAAACATAGGCAGTAAAATCTTGAACATTTTTCTTAGCAATCTTTTTTCTGACATATCTCCTCAGACAAAGGAAACAAAGGAAAATGTAAACAAATGGGACATCAAACTAAAAAGTTTTTACACAGCAAAGGAAACTATTAATAAAAAGAAAAGACAACTTACTAAATGGAGTAAGATATTTGCCAATGATACATGTGATAAGGGATTAATATCCAAAATTTATAAAGAACTCATACAACTCAACACCCAAAAACAAACAACCAAATTAAAAAATGGGCAAAGAACCCGAATACATACTTCTCCAAGGAGGACAGACATATAGATGGCCAAAAGACATCTTTTCATCAAATATGAAAAGATGCTCAATGTCGCTAATTTTCAGAGAAATACAAAAACCACAATGAGGTATCACCTCACACCTGTCATCAGTAAATTAACAAACAACCAGTGTTGACAAGGATCTAGAGAAAAGGGAACCCTCGGTAATCTGCACTGTTGGTATGAATGCAGACTGGTGCAGCCACTAAGAAAAACAGTAAGAAAGGTCCTCAACAATTTTAAAATGAAACTGCCTTATGACTCAGCAATTCCAGTTTTGAGTATGTATCTGAAGAAACTCAAAACACTAAGTTGAAAGAATATATGCACCCCTATGTTCATTGCAGTATTATTTACAATAGCCAAGATATGGAAGCAACCCAAGTGTCCATTAGTAGATAAGTGGATAAAAAAGTTGTGGTACATATATACAATGGAATATTACTTGGCCATAAAAATAACAAAAAAGAACTCTTACCATTTGCAACAGCACAGATGGACCTAGAGGGTATTATACTAAGTGAAACAAGTCAGTCAGAGAAAGATAAATACTATATGATTTCACTTATATATGGAATTTATGAAACAAAATAAACAAACAAAATAGAAACAGACTCATAGATACAGAGAACAGACTGATGGTTGCCAGAGGGGAGGGGGCTTTGGCGAGTGAGTGAAAAAGGTGAATAAAAGGTCTGAGCCAGCAGGAGACCACATCCTCAACGCAAGGCCAGTGTAGAGCAAAATGGCTTTATTGCATACGCCTGGGTACAGGACGGGCCACACCTAAGGAGCTCAGCCGAATTGTAAAGGAGCACTTTATTACACCGGTGGGCTGGGGGGCTCTCCCCAAATCCCATCCCTGAGCCTTCTTTGTTGCCGCTTTTAAAGGCACAAACTACAGGCAAAAAAAACTACATTGTCTTGGCACCACTTTCGGCACCGTTAAGGGGGGGAACTGATAGAAGGGGGTGAAAGAAGCTCTTAGGTCAGGGCAACCATTAATCTCCTTCTTCTCATGGTTCCTCTGAGTTTCCCAAGGCCATCATTAACCTCTTATCTTTATAGTTTTCTTTGGGTTTCTCAAGGCCCTTATGTTTACAAAAAAAGAAACTGCCAGGGTGTGTACGTGCAGTAACTGAGGGTCAGAATGGAGTTTAATTTTGTTAAAACATTATTAACCCTTTCAGTGAAGCGATTAAGAAGTATAAATGGGCAGTTACAGAACAGTCACGGGACTGTAGAGTACAGCATAGAAAATGTAGTCAATAATATTGCAATGACTATGTGTGGTTCTAGAAGGATACTAGAAATATCAGGGGAAACACTTTGTAAAGTATATGATTATTTAACCACTATGCTGTACACCTGAAACTAATACAAAATAATACTGAATGTAAATTGTAATTGAAAAATAAAATTTAGGTTAATAAATAAAATGAAAGGTTTCAAAGTGAAAGAAGACATATGTAACAGGTTTCTGTGACTTTCCTACAAATGTTAAAAGGAGGCATTATAACAAAAAAGCTATTTGCAAAGAGAGCAGAAAAATATCCCTTAGTAGCTCAAACTGCCTTAGAATTGAGTAAGAGCAAGAGTGCTAGATGGGAATTACTCTAGAAAAAAGTTTCCTAGATCAAACAACAAATAAAAATATATAAGAAAAATAATTTATCTTTTTTGGAAAGTTCCAGTTCCCAAGAAGAGGTGCTTATTAGAACTAAGAAATTAGAGTTTACATCTAACTTTCTTTCCATTGTAAAGTCCTGACCTCAAGCAATCATGACAGCAGCCCTCATTCTTTTCTTGCCACATTGAAAGCACATGTTGATGGTTGGTTTGTTTTTTTCATTATTATTATTATTATTTTTTTTTAATCCTCACCCGAAGATGTTTTTCTATTTAACTTCAGAGAGAGTGGGAGGGAGAGAGAGGGAAAGGGAGAGAGAGAGAAACATCGATTTTTTTCCTTTCTCAGTAACAAATAACGACACTTTATCAGGCCCAGAGAGCTTGTGAGGATAAGACATAGAGAGAAGATACTCAACAGTCAAAGGAAAGTAGAACCCAACACTACGGAAGAATAGTGTGCTAAAACCTGCCCCGTGGAATCAGACAATTTATTAGGGTCTGGGAACTTCAAGCACACTCAGATGTTCCAAATGATAATTAACCAGAGTGGGGAGGAGGTAGGCCAATCAGAGCAGCGTGACTCTTTACCTTTAGGAAATATGACATCAATCTTCCTTTAGTGTAATGAAAAGCAATAAAAAGTTTGCAAACAGGCAATTACATACAATTTCTTTTTAAATAAACCCTGCCTGAGAATCTCTCTTACCACCCTAGTGGCTTTTGATCAAGCGGAGATGGGCAACAGGCCAAGGTTTCCACATCACACCTTGTAAAGTCACACCCTTTTCTCCCCCAAACGACCTGAATCTGATGTCAGTGAGGCCAGAGCAGCGCGGCGCCCAGGACCGAGCTGAAGGGGAGGGGGCGGGGTGTCTTTAGCGGCTGCCCCGAGCCCGCGTTGCGGCGGGGGCGGCAGCGGCTGCACCGGCTGCACCAGCTGCACCAGCCGGCGGAGCAGCGAGTCCATAAAGCTGAGGGTGGGGATGCTCTCGCCCAGCCCCGCCCAGCCCCGCACCCTCCCAGCCGGGACCTGCCAGGGCTCCAACAACTCTAGCCCCAAGCTGCCCCCGCCTGGGGCCGGAGCCTCCCGTTCCAGGCTCCGACGCCCCCAGCCTTGTCCCTGCGGCTGCACTTCCTCCGCCGGGGCCGGGGCCGGGGGCTCGGGAGCCCGCGCGCGCTGAGGAAGGACCTCGGCAGCCGAGAGGCGCGCGCGAGGAGCGGGGCTAGGGATCGCTCGGACGGCAGAGGCCCGGCCGGGTGCGCGCACACAACCCGCAGGTCCGCGCTCACCTCCAAGTCGGGTCCGCCGTTGAGCACTCTCCTGCGGCTGCAGACGCTGAAACCCCGACTAGTTGCCGCCGAGCCAGGCCGCCTGGTCCCTGCTTCGTGACCGCGCTACGTCGTCTCATCCCGACCCCGGGCTACGATTGGTCGAGCTTCGGAAGGGGCGGGTCGAGGATGCCGACTGACAGCCGCCGGCGCCGAGTTCGGGGAGCGGAGGCCCGAAGCCCTGGCCGCGGAGTTGGCTCATCTCACGCTCCGCGCCATCCACCCCAACCCCCGGCCCCTGCGCGCAAGGGTGTCCTGCACCTGTCGCCCGATGGCCTGAACTCTGGGCCCTCTCGGGACCCAGCTCGTCGTCGCTTCGGACCATCAGGGTTTCCCCAGGGAGCATCCGTTTCAGGTCTTCTCTTGTCAGCGAAGCGACCGAACAGGAGATGCCCCTACTTGTGGCGGAGTGTATTGTTCCCGTTATCAGAGAAACACGATTTACCGAGCGCCAGCACGGAGACAACTGGTCTTGCCGTCTTTACTTGCTTCTTAAAGGACGACATATTCTTCCCTTCGCCCTTGAAACAGCCCTGTTCCTTTTACTCCCCATATACAAGACGTGGGGCTTCTGGCAAAACGCCTGGACATCCCTGCTCCCCCCCCCCAACTCTCGCGCCCCTATTTGGACATTCTTCTAACCAGTAGAAGGTCCATAGCAGCCTTGTGAAATTCAGGAACTGACAGGCATCCTTAGAAAACAGACAAGCCCTTATTTGGGAAGAGAGAGGACAGTGGAGTGAACCAAATTTATTATCCAAGCAAAACCCAGGCTAGAGGTACATCTGCCCCCAGACTATTACCTCAAGGTTGAAGATGAAGAATTCATATAAATTACAACTAACATTAATTATTTTTACATGTATTGACCACAATGGACTCTACGTGCTTATTTAGATGTTTTCATGGCAGGACTACATGCATGAGTGACCAGACTCATGAATGGAGCAAAAGGAGGTTATGTATTTGGGCAGTCTGTTCTGAAGTAAGTATTTCATTCTCTTCATTCCTCGAGGAAATTCAGCCTTCCAGGGTCTTTTATAATGATAAAAAGTGCTTTCATTGCCTCTGAGCCTAATGATGAAGAGCCCCATACGTTAGACTTTTGCTCTATCAAGTCCTGTCTCCCAGTAAGTGGACTCCCAGCCAGCTATCTTTCACAGTTTGGCTGTGTGGCAAGTGACAAATACTTAAACAGGACATCCTGACTTCTAGATCATGATTTTGGACTGCGTTAGTGATCCTTATTAAGCCCCATTCACACAAGCAGTCATAATACTGAGGAATTTGAGTGCTCTTACATATATTTTTCTGTCTTTATAGCCACAAACAAGAGGGGCTGGACCAAAGAGGACTGTCCTTCACTACTAGATTCTTAAAATTACTCTGACTACCAAGTCACCACACTCCCACTGCAGAGTAATACAGCACAAAGAATATGCATTTTTGGATCCTAGCCTGTCTGGGTCTGATCCACAGCTTTGCCTCTTATTAGCAGTGGCAGTTTAGGCAAATTGCTTTACTTCTCTGAGCTTATTTCCTCAACTGTGAATTAGAGGCAACACTGCCTGCACTTAGGAATAAATGAGATGACATATGAAAAGTGCCTAGAACGGTGTCCCAATCTCTTCCTTTTGAATTCCCTATCTCAGGTTATGACACAGCATAACAAATTTCTAAATGTCGCATATATGGTAACCTAACAGAGAGAGAGAGAAAAAAATGAGAACATACGTAAATACACGTGTTGTGATATAGAACCAAAGGAACTAGTCATTTCTGACCTGTCTGAAAACATAGTTTAGATACTAATGTTATTAAACTTTATTTTTTTAAGCAAGACAAAACATCAATCTTAAGGTTAGATAAGCAAAAGCAAATTAAACCTGCTTCTGATGCAGCTAACTTGGGGTATATTCACCAGCAAATCTGGCTACGTGTCTGGTGGCAGAAGCTTGGAGGGCACAAGCACTCCTGAGCCCATGTCAGTTCCTGATTTAGTTCCTTTGCTTCCTCCCTTTGAACAAGTAACTAAAATTTGGACTCAGGAACCATTAAGAAGCATTATTCAAAATAAGTGACTGGCCCTGGCCGGTTTGGCTAAGTGGTTAGAGCATTGGCCCGCAGACCAATGAGTCATGGGTTTGATTCAGGTCAAGGGCACGTACCTCGGTTGCGATCCGTCCCCGGCCCTGGTTGGGGTCATATAGGAGGCAGCCACTAGATGTGTCCCTTTCACATTGATGTTTCTCTCTCTCTCTCTCTTTCTCTCTCTCTCTCTCTCTCTCTCCCTCCCACTCTATCTGAACAAAAAACAAAAGGAAAAATATTCTTGGGTGAGGATAAGAAAAAAAATAAATAAATAAGTGCTGTCACATTAGATACCAACCACCCTATTCCAAAAACACCATGAACCAATCATCAGAGGATTCTGCCAAAGATAGGAGACTAGAAGTATTTGATGCCTGTATTAGTCTTTTCAGGCTGCCATAATAATGTACAATAGGCTGGGTGGCTTAAATAATAGAACTTCATTTTCCTCACAGTTCTGGGACAAGATGTCACTAATTAAGG
Organism: Tadarida brasiliensis; assembly: GCA_030848825.1. NCBI lineage: Eukaryota > Metazoa > Chordata > Mammalia > Chiroptera > Molossidae > Tadarida > Tadarida brasiliensis. The sequence continues at coordinate 79,559,826 of CM061260.1, forward strand.
TGCCAGCTGATTCATTTCCTGGTGAGAGCTCTCTTCCTGGCTTATAAACACCTTCTCACTGTGTTCTCAGATGGCAGAGAGAGAATGAGAACTCTTTGGTGTCTTTTAGTCTTCTTAAAGGAAACCAATCTCATCAGATTACGGCCCTATCTTTATGACCTCATTTAACCTTAATTGCTTCTTGTTGGGAAAGGTAGTCTCTTGCATACAGTCTTTCATGCACTCAGCCTTGGCCAGGAGTACTTCCTTACCAAGAGATATAAGTCCTCAACAGCTTGTGCTGGGATTATTGCCTAGTATGGGAATATCTTTCCCTGTTTCAGAGTTAATGCATATTCCTTTGTTCTGCTTAAGAGACCCCAGAGAGTTCCCTCGCCCCTTCCACCATGTAAGGACATAACCAGAAAATGGTCATCAGTGAATCAGAAAGCTAGCCCTCACCAGACATTGAATCTGCCAGTGTCTTGATTTTGGATTTCCCAACCTCCAGAATTATGAGAAAGAAATTTCTGTTGTTTATAAGCCACCCAATCTATGGTATTCTGTTATAGCAGCCCAAATGGACAAGAAAATGATCAAAGATCAGAGGGAGAAATTATAAAAATCTAGACATATTCTACATTCAGATAATTTTACAAGTGCCTTTAAGTTCTCACTCCATTTTAGAGAAACTAAAACTTGAAATGGTGCATGATAGGTAGAATTTACAAAAGCCACAGAACTCCAGAGCATCTATAATAAAAGAAAACAGCGTTGAAAAATAGCAAAGTTGAAAGACTTACATTACCTAATTTCATAACTGAGTATAAAGCTATAGTCATCAAGATAATTTAGTATTGAGATATAAACAAATAAATCAATGGAACAGAATAGAATCCAGAAATGGACACATACATATCTGGTCAACTGATTTTTGACAAAAGTGCCAAGGTACTTAAATGGGGAAAAGCCAAACTTTCCAACAGCTGGTACTGAATAACTGGATAATCATATGCAAAAACAAACCTTAAACCACATAGAAAGAAAACTGCTGGCCAATATCCCTGATGAACATAGATGCTAAAATCTTCAACAAAATATTAGCAAATCGGATCCAGCAATACATTAAAAAAATTATTCACCACAACTAAGTGGGATTTATTCTGGGGATGCAAGGTTGGTACAATATTCACAAATCAATAAATGTGATACACCACATAAACAAAATGAAGGATAAAAATCATATGATCATATCAATAGATAGAGAAAATGCATTCAACCAAATCCAGCATCCATTTTTGATTAAAATTCTCAGCAAAGTGGGAATAGAGAGAACATACCTCAAGATTAAATAAAGACCATATATGACAAACCTACAGCCAACATCATACTCAATGGGCAAAAACTAAAAGTGTTTCCCTTAAGATCAGGAACAAGACAGGGTTGCCTGATGTCACCACTCATTCAACATAGTACTGGAAGCCCTAGCCACATCGATCAGACAAGAATAAAAAATAAAAGGCATCCAAATTGGAAAGGAGAGAGTAAAACTGTCATCGTTTGCAGATGACATGACATTGTGCATAGAAAACCAACCCTAAAGACACCACCAAAATCTACTAGATTTAATAAATGAATTCGGCAAAGTAGCAGGATAAAAATCAACATCTGAAAATCAATGGCATTTTTATATACCAATAATGAATTCTCAGAAAGAGAAACTAAAAAAATAAAATTCCATTTACCATTGCAACAACAAAAAGTAAGATACCTAGGAATAAACGTAACCAAGGAGGTAAAAGACCTGTACTCAGAAAACTATAGGACATTGTAAAAAGAAACAAAGGAAGATACAAACAAGTAGAAGCATAGACTGTGTTCATGGATTGGTACAATTAACGTCATAAAAATGTCCATACTACCTGAAGCAATCTATAGATTCAACACAATTCTTATTAAAATACCAATGGCATGTTTCAGAGATGCCATTGGTATTTTAATAATATAGAATATATATTGCAAAAATTTATAAGGAACCATAAAAGGCCCTGAATAGCCAAAGCAATCTTGAGATTGAACAATCTTTGAAGAACAAAGTTGGGGGTATCACAATACCAGATATCAAACTATACTACAAAGCCATTGTAATTGATACAGCCTGGTACTGGCGTAAGAACAGGCATATAAGAGGTCAATGGAATAGAACAGAGGCCCCAGAAATTGACCCACACCATTATGGTTAATTAATATTTGACAAAGGAAGCAAGAGCATACAATGGAGTAAAGACAGTCTCTTCAATAAATGCTGTTGGGAAAATTGGACAGATCCATGCAAAAGAATGAAACTAGACCACCAACTTACACCATACACAAGAATAAACTCAAAGTGGATGAAAGATTTCAATGTAATTCACGAAACCATAAAAATCCTAGAAGAAAACAGGCAGTAAAATCTCAGACATCTCACATAGCAGAATTTTCACCGATACATCTCCTAGGGCAAGAGAGACAAAGGCAAAAATAAACAAATGGGACTATATCAAACTAAAGAGCTTCTACACAGCAAAATAAACCATCTTCAAGATGCAGAGAAAACCTTTGGCATGGGAGAACAATGTTCGCTAATGATACATTTGATAAGGGGTTAATCTCCAAAATATATAAAGAACTCATACAACTCAACAAAAGGAGGACAAACAATCCAATTAAAAAATGGGCAAAGAACCTGAATAGACATTCCTCCAAAGAGGACATACAGATGGCCAATAGACATGAAAAAAAAAATGCTCAACCTCACTAATCATCACAGAGGTGCAAATTAAAACCACAATGAGGTATTACCTCACACCTGCCATCAATAAATCAACAAACAACAAGTGCTGGCAAGGATGTGGAGTAAAGGGAACCCTAGTGCACTGGTGGGAATGCAGACTGGTGCAGCCACTTGGAAAACAGTATGGGGTTTCCTCAAAAAAATTTAAACATGGAACTGCATTTGACCCAGTGATCCCACTTCTGGAAATATATCCTAAGAATCTTGAAACACCAATCAGAAAGAATATATTTGTTAATAGTAGCATTATTTACAATAGCTAAGATCTGGAAACAGCCCAAGTGCCCATCAGTAGATAAGTGGATAAAAAAGCTGTAGTACATTTACACAGTAGAATACTATGCGGCTGTAAAAAAGGATCTCTTACCTTTTGAGACAGCATGGATGGACCCGGAGACTATTATGCTAAGTGAAATAAGCCAGTCAGAGAAAGATAAATATTACATGATCTCACTTACATGTGGAATCTAATGAACAAAATAAACTGATGAACCAAATCGATCCAGAGATACAGAAGCACAGACAGACTGATGGATCTCAGAGGGAAGAGGAAGCAGCAAGGGGGTGGGGGGTTAGATTAACCAAAGAACTTATATGCATATATGCATAGCCCATGGACACAGACAATAGTGAAGTGAAGGCCTGGGGTGGGGCGGGAGCTGGGTAGAGGGGGGAAAAGGGGAGAAAATGGGGGACATCTGTAATATTGTCAACAATAAAAAAATGATGTCAGCATATGAAGCTTTGGGAAATGAGGAGACTATGCAGGGAAATGTCAACTGAAAAGAGTAACTATAAACTGACCATTTGCCTCTCTTGTAATAAAATGTTTTATCTTTACTCCAAATCATGAGCTTCTATACATGAGTATATGTACAAACTCATTTTGCAACAAATGACTAACAAACAATTGTAGAGAATAACATAATTGTTTCATAACTGACTTTAGAAAAACTTTTTTCCTTTGAAACTATGGACTCACAGGAAATTTCAAAATAAAACAGGGAGGTACTATGTGCCTATCACGCACTTCCCCCCAACAGTACATCTTACATGACTATGGTACATTATCGAAACAGAAAAATTAATGAATGGACTTTTTAAAGACGTTATAATTACAAAGATAATTTAGAGATTAAAAGTTTAGGCTTTATTTAATATTATAAGTAAATAGTAGACAACTTAGCTCTCTTCATTTTCATTTTTAAGTACTCTTCTGCCCATTTCAAAGACATAAGGACTAATGCGCTATTTCACTAAAATTATAAGCATCTAGGACTACAAAATAAATGTCTTTGTTTAGTAATGATCATTTGTTTTGAATTTGTTGAATGTGCAGATGGTCTAAATTTCTATATGATAAATCTGAGTGAATAAATTTACTTTTTATTAACAGTTTTCACATTTATACAATCACTATTTTCATAAAGCTTAGACTACTGACCAATGCTGCAAAAATTCTCAGACATTCTTATGGTATATCCCTGGTAAGGTGAATAAAATACTGAGGCTTATCATTGTTAAATTAATTAAACAAAGAGGCCATCAGACTACGATGGCTCTAATGCCGTGGCAGCCTACATAAGCAACCCAAATCTAAGTGTGTAAATGCCTCAAGGTTATGAAATAAAAGTCCTCAGAATAATCAGTCACAAACAGACAACTAGGCTTTAAGCTAGAGCCAATCCAATAATTTTCTTTCTTTGCTTCCTCATCTTCATATATAAGGATTTCTCAGGCTCCTGTTTGAGGGGCTCCTAACCACTTACAGTATTTTTAACATTTAGTTGCATATTTATTTCTTTGGAATTTACAACACATTTTTCTATTGGAAAAGAAAGTCAGAAATAATATTTTTTTCAAGGTCACCTCTCAAAGCCTATTTAATAGATAATAACTCTGAAGTGATATACATTTGCAATAAAACAATGGGCAAATACTGTTGCAAAACAAGTAAACAGAAAAAACACAAGTCAACAGACAAAAATAATAATAATAAATACATAATCTAAAGAAAGAGAGCATAACTAGAAAAAGTGACTTTGGTGGAGTTTTTGAAAAGTTACTTACACACTTAAAAGTGATGTAGATATTGAGGATCCTATATTTTTACTATGCCTCATTTCCCTTTTCATTTAATTTTTATATTTGATAAAATATGCTATATTATTTCTATAATACATAATTATAATTAAGGTCACTTTAGCTTAATTTTCATTGTGAAGAAAACGTTTGAAGAGGAATGATTTGATCGAGATAATTAGAGTGGGGGATAAATGATGGATGTTAAGATAGTATATGTGTATATCTCAAGAAGAAAGAAATTATATCATTCTGAGGGGAAATTAACCCACTTGAGAATTATGTGTTCCAAGCAAATATTTATTGGAAATTATATAACTTTTTTCTTTCTGAAATAAGTTATTTCATCAGCAGAGTAATGAGTCATTCATTCAACACATTGTTTTTAATGCACCAATCAAATAAAGATCATTTACTGCAAAATGAAAGTAAAATCATGTATGTGCACAAATACTTCTGAACATTAATATACACAAATATTTTTGGAAAAGCAAAAACAAATTATTTCAAAGGAGCAACAAATGACTAACAAACTAAAATGGGCTAGAGTTAAATGAAAGAAGTTACCTTTTAGTAGATAATATTTAATTCAAACTTAAAAGAGAATGCTTATGAACAAAAGCATATACCAATTTATAGGAAATACAGAATTAATTTAGGGAAAAAGAAGAAAATGGAAAAGATAGGTCAAAATTTTATTGTGATGGATTCTTAATTCTAAACTATTATGGGTATTTTTAGGTGAATACTGGATGTAAATCAATACATTTTCCATTGAGAGTGACATTACTAGAGTCAGATCCACAGTGTATGAAATGGATTTGCAAGGCGTTGAGGTAGGTGATGATTTCCACAGATATAAGGACCAGAACTAGAGGTATAGCTTAGTAAATAAAAGCAAAAGATTGAGTGAGAAACAAAGAAAGAAGGTGGGTGAGAAGTCAGTACAGCTGTTGCCCAATGGCCTGGGCTCACACCTCCCTGTCCACATCCTCCAGTGGGAGATACTGGCATGTCCACCTGACATCAGCCTCTTGGTGGGTCTTGTATTTATAGTCAGACTTGTTCCCTCTGTTCGGAGTCAACTTTATGTAAGACGGGAAGCGCAGCTGGCAACAGCACTCTTCCTGGGCCTGCAGATGGCTGTTTTATCACTGTGTCCTCCAACGGCCTTTCCTCTGGGTGTGCCTAGGAATAAGATCTCTTGTATATCTCACTTTTTATAGGAACAGCAGATGTATTCGGTTAGAGTCCCACGCTTACGACCTCTTTTAACCTGAATTACCTCCTTAAAGTCCTTATCTCCAAATACAGTCACATTGGGGGTTAGAGCTTCAACGTATGAATTTGGCAGGGAAGACAATTCAGTCCATAACACCAACCAACTACAGGTCCTTATTGTGTGAAATAAGAGGCCTTCTACTTTCCTCATTCACTTACCCCTACACTCTTGGCACCCACTGCTTCAATAGCATCTGACAGTATCACCTGTGCTCTTGGAGGGATAATATCTGCTCTTCTTTACCCAGAGTATTTCAGTGACTATCCTGAAAGTAATTAAATCCATACCAAATAAAAGTAAATGAGCATTCCTTCCATTTCATATCCATGTTCTTAAGGCTAGGACTGTTTTATTGTAAATTCACTTATATAACAACAACACTCAGAACTTTCTTTGTTAGACTTCTGTCTGCAGTTTGTTCTGAATTTTAATTACCCATTAATTACAAGCACAATGAATAACAACCATTACTACTAATTGTAATAAACAGATAATCACTCAAATAAATGTACAAACTTTTTATTTAGAATTACAGAATCAAATTCAAATTAAATAAGTACAATATAAAATAGGAAGCCTTCCTAAAACAGACCATAACCCCTTGAAATCATCTACTGTTTCTTCAACAAAATGAAAGAAAAACCTAAAAAGAGTCCAAAATCAAATTATTTTTAAACTCTTGTTGTCAACAGTACAATGATTACAAAACACTCAAAGAAATTTAATTAGAAAATGAACACAGCTACTGCAGAGGGACTCCTGCCAGCTATTCACTAAAATCAATTAAGAAATTAAAATTTAGTACATTTCTATTCATTCACAAATAAAAAGCACCTCGTTTTAAAAAGACAATTATTTGTTTCTCTCCAGGCTGTGGGGACTACTTTGCTTACTTGAATTTTAATTTTAATATGGCACAATAGATTCAATCAGTAAAAGCAGTATCACTAAAAATGTTTACAATGTTCCTTACAGACCCTTTCTGCTTTACTTCACGGATGAGAGGGGGTTCATATATTTAAAAGTTAAAACATTACAATATAATAGATATCACTCAGTAAGGTACATGGCAAAATAAAAATATACATTAAACAGTAAAAGTCTCTTTTTGTTTAATTTATGAACAGGAAATTGATCAGACTCGTTTTATATTTTCCCTTTTTACTAGGTCTTAATTCTCCAGAAAAAATATTTTATATTAGTTATAAATCCAATTCTTAGAATTTGCAACAAAAAGGTACCAAGGGAGATAGTATAATTTTTAAAGCCCATATTGTTTTTGAAAATACTTATAAAAAGTGGAACTAGACTTGTTTTAAGGAGATAACAGAAAAATACACTATTATGGTATTTGCATATTTAAAAGAATTCAAAACAAAAGAAAAATTCACACTCAAAAATGGAATCCACATCATTCAAGGATATAATTATATGCATATATACAAATACTTGTGAGGTTTTCCTAAAACATGCACATTCTGAGCCTTTTGTAATTAAATGTATCAAATATATGTGTCAACTGTCGTAATTGGAGCTTTCTGCACACCAGCAGAGTTAAAACTTGAACATGTGTTGTTCTGTAAAACTGAAGATGAAATATAATCAAACTCAGCATTTCACTAGAAAATTTTATATATCTCAGTAACTTGTTATACTTGTCCTCAAATAAATGGACTCCAAGATGCAGTTGTTCTTTCAAATGTCTTGTTTCTACTATTGCTCTTTAAAATCAAATCAAATTTCTCAGAGAAAATTCACTCAGGGTTCTGAAAGAATTAATTGTGTTTTACAAGCAACTTTTCCTTGAGGGGTAGAGTTCTAGCTCTCAGAAATTTTTGTTCTCTTTGAAAGAGAATGGAAAATATGTGAGATTTTCTTACTGACTCACTAAATGTAAAGATTAATAGAGAGTGTAGAATAAACTTTTGGAACACAATAACTTTTCAGTTTTCAGTTTATTCACTACCAAGTAGCTAAAACATCAGACAAGTAACTTAACCTCCCTGTGCCTTAGTTGTATCTTTAAAACAAAGATATTAGAAGGAATAATCTCTAAGGTTCCTTCCAATTCTCACATGGTATGATTTTGTGCTTCTGCAGAAGTATCTACTTAATGCATTGACTTTTCCACAAATCAAGAGAACTAATAGGATCTAAGAAAGCACAGCTGAACTCAATCTCCTGTAAGAGAAACACCAAGACTGCGTTACAGTCAACTTCCCAAACTCCAGCAGACCCATCCATTCCCTCTCTAGCCAGACCAATGAACAGCCCATAGTTAGAAACCAAGTATCTTAGTCACATAAATGATTTTAAATTACACTGTAAACCTATTAAAATATATTAACTCTATGCCACAGTTTTCCTGCATTCTAATTTACATTATTTTCATTCTATCTACATTCAAGATAATATGTAGAGTTAAGGTAGGGTGCTACTTAATATTATTCTTGTACTTCAAAACACTAGTAAAGTTAAATAGAATGAAGAGCAGAATATTAATCATTATCATATTCTGTCAATTTTAAAATAAAAGTACGCTGAATACTATTTATACGCTAGAAAAACAAGGCAAAGGTGAAAAAGGAAATCTCACTGACAAATGCTCATGTTCAAATGAATTTAGTTGTGTTTTGCCATTGCTCAAAAAAAGAGAAGAGGGACAAGATGTGAGCAGAAACCTACTTAGGCAATACCGAACCGGGACATTTCAGGAGCCTTAATGAGAAATTAATGAACCAGGAGGCAGTACTTTTGGTACTAGTGAGTGCAAGTTGATTTTTCTTTGTCTAACAATGGGCAGCAAATGAGGCACTTAACTGTAAAATAGAAAAATAGGGAATATTTAGAGAAGAAATTCAAAATCATTCATAAAAGATAATTAGCATTATTCAAAAAGCAAAAAATTCTATTTCTATTTAACATGCTTTCAACGTTACACAAGCTTCATTAGGAAAAATACTTTAGAACATAAGACTGTTGTTCAGTTTATAAGAGACAGAAAATACTTCTTTTTCAAGAGATTTTGGATTTCTGAGAATGAAATTCAAGTCTTCTTAGCCTGAGTGTTACATATTTATGAACGAAGAAAAATATATCTTACCCATACTGGAGAAATGTTTCTATCAACAAAGTATAATATGTGATCCCTGACCTTATTCTTGAAGGATCAGAAGTTTTCAGTTTACATAACTTCAAATGAGGGGACCTAGTGACTGTCACAGAATAATAAATAGTTATTTAGCACCTAAATTTAGAGAACACATAAATATTGCCATAGTTTTAAATAGCTGTATGTCCACAGATCGGGGAAAATTAGATATGTATTGTTCAATATTAGAACATTCTCAAAGATTAAAATATCAAGCTTCCAAAATTATCCTTGATTTACGAATACATGTACCTGTAACATTCAAACAATTATTATCATTCCTTCCTGAAGTTACATATATTCTTTTTAACAAGTAAAATTAACTGAGGTTTATTTTTTCTTAATCACCATTAAATTGTCTTCCAAATGTGGCACTTTTTCAGAGATTTAGATAGAAAATAGTTCTTAAAAAAACAATCATCATCTTCTACCACTAGTAATATTTTAAATGTTCTTCGTTATGAGGCAGAGGTCAAAAGTGAAGTAAACGACCATGGACCTTCTGCTGATATACATATGCAAACACAGAGCAGGAACACAAGATAAACATATGTGAATGTCTGGCAATATACTGGCACAAAAATGCTTATCTGCAATGTAAAAAAGGACTAACTGAAAAGATAGTAAATGTTTACCACGACATTATTCCAAATGAATGGAGCCTAGTGTTTGCTTTCTTCATAAGTGAGAGGAATATTCTTATGTTGCCTCTTTAAATAAACTTGATTTTAATTATGGTTGGAACATTTGGCTTCATATGTTAAAACTGATACATGTCATAAATAAAAGTTTTCCATGAGATAATTTAATCATCCCTATTGAATAATCCTATATTCCTCCTTCTCTCCCTATTTGCTTATAAGAAGGCTTTCCTTGGGAGAAGGCTTTCATAAGGGAGGGAAAAAGCCTTAAAAACACAAGTTCTTCCTCCAAGGAGGCTGGCAAATTTCAATAGTCACAATCCTCATATATGTTATTTACATTCACTTTAACAAATTGCATTCTTCACTACACAGAGGAGTCAACTTTTCTTATTTGTTTTAAGGTAAATTTTTCTGTCTTCTTTAAGATATTATAGTTTGTTTTTGAAAGGACAGGAATACATAAAAAAACAGGAACACTGGTGATGGCAATCCAGTTGTTAAGAAATAAAGTGCATATGGCTTCCAATATAAATATTGTTTGATACATTACAGCTAAGTAAAAAAGTTAACCCAATTAATATGAAGATTGCCCTCAGTATCTAGAATATGGAAAATATGAGACAAGAATACAAATTCTATATAAATAGTAAAAAAATTGGGGGAAATATTCCCATTCCCCTTCAAAAAAAAAAGAGAGAAAAAAAAGAGAAGGCAACTAAAAATATTCTTAAGCCCCGGCCGGTTTGGCTCAGTGGTTAGAGCCTCAGCCTGCAGACCAAAGGGTTGAGGGTTCAATTCCTGGTTAAAGGCATGTACCTGGGTTGCAGGTTTGATCCCCGGTCGGGGTCATGTGGGAGGCAACCAATCGATGTGTCTCTCTCACATTGATGTTTCTCTCTCTCTCTCTTTCTCCCCCACCCTCCTGTCTACTCTATGTAAAGATCAATGGAAAAATATCCTTGGGTGAGGATTAACAACAACAACAACAAAAAACATTAAGGAAAGTTAAGTGGATTTCTGCTTCCAAAGCAACCAGACATGCTACACAGTAATACCAACATGCAATACCTGAAATGTAGAATCACATTCTGACTGCTGCCCTTGAACTTCTACATTTAATTTACAGTTCTCTGGTGTCTGGCTGATTTCATCTTGCAAAGTAGGAGATATGCCATGAGTATCATCTACAGAAGCATTGTCAGACAAGGCATCTAACTTCTCAGGGGAACAAGCCATGTGAAGCGTACTATCTCCTGCCCCTTCAGCAAAATCTGTCCTCTCCTCTGCATCTTCTAGCTGTTGAACAGAAGTTAAATACTGTTCAAGCAGATTATCCTGCTCATTGTTTGAGCTTTCCTTACTCCACTCACCATGCTCCTCGCTAACATCTGCTACATCTGACTCTTGGCAACATTTGACTGTGTCAATGGAATTCCCCATTACCGAACTTGCACCGCTTTCTGTGGAACTTTTTCCAAAATCCAAAGAATCCTGCAAACAGGGAACTTGTTCTGTTAGGGAGGAATGAAAACCAGAGTCTGGAAATTCTGGTAAGGATTTCTCTTGAAGCGCTTCATCAGGAGCAACAAACCAATCAGAATTTTGATCAGAAGAGGGCTCCTGGCTTTGAGTGAATGCTGGAGGTTCAGATGGCAGCAGAGTACTGGATATAGGAGGAGCATTGGTACACCAGGAACTTAGACGCTGGTCCACAGTCTGCTGCCATGCTTGTAAAGACCTTACCTATAAACCAAAGTACACAGTTTTATTATAAAATAAAAATCACACCTGTTTTATAATTGTCCTTGGACCTTTTTTCCCAACACATGTGAAGTTGTAAATGGCAGATGGCAAACCTGGAGTTAGAAATGGTCTGACTTTCCTTACCCTTTCTATAGCACCTCCTGCCTAAACCAGGCTGGTACAAGTGGTACACGTCCTTAATCAGAAAAGGCCCTCACCAGGAGAATAGGGATGGGCCAAAGCAATTCTCTTGCTTCTTCTGGATAAACAATCAGAAGTACAACGGCAGGTGTCTAGCTGACTAAGGGGTCAATAATATACTTGATATATACTGAGGTCCATATAAGACAGATTAGAGCCTACTAATATAAGCAGATGCACTAATATAACTAGAGTCTCATTTTAGATATCTATTTGGGATGAGAGTTTAAATATTATCTATACAACTAGAAAATACCTCAAGTTATTGGTAATATGACCTTTACATTTTTAAAGTACAATGAAGATCTCAAAATTTTACTATAACATCTGAAACAAAAAACAATATATAGAATTTTTAGTTTCCCTTTGACTATGCTCCAAGGTAATCACCAATAGCAGTTTGATATGGATCCTTCCAGACGTTTTACTATGTATTTTCAAATGTAAAGGGAGTTTGCAAAGCAAGGGGAACACCAAGTTCTGCAATTTGTTGTTTTTCACTCATCAGTGTTATCTTGAAGATCTTTCCACGCCAGTCCAGTTCTTCTTTTTAACTGTTCCATAGCATTCCATAGTATTATTATTTCTATAATTTATTTAAGCACTCCCCTATTATTAGTCATTATATAACCTTAAAAAGGTTTTTTGAATTTTACGGTTAAAATCCTATTATAAGAAATTCTTTTATAAAAATATTTCTAAGGAATGATCTTCAAAAAATATTTGCTGGGATACAATTATAATAAAACCGATTGTCTGAACTGTCCCTAAAGTGTGCTTTTGTAAGATTCAAACTCTCTCTCCCAAGAAGTCATGCATAATTTTAGGACATGCATATTGTAATCATCATACCATGTTAGTCACCTTTCACTCAAATATTCTCAAAAGATAAAACAAGATATATAGTTACATAAAACTTCAAATTGGGTTTTTATATCTACGTATTGGAAAGTTATAACAACATCTCTCAATTTAGTCACTTGCCTTCATCTTTATACTTCTTTATCTTTTGTTCAAAATTATAAAAATATATATTTTCTTCAGATTAAATAAAATGTAACAAAGTTCACTGCCCTAGTTCCAAGTTAGTGGCAAAAAGTACAAATTACATCTTTGACCTTGGGAAAGGGTGCTTATTATGCCTAACTACTCTGATTATCTCAATAAATATAGAATTTTTCTTTGTTCACACATTAGGTAAATCAACAGGAAGGGGTTTACCTGGTTCCAAAGGAATCTGACAGCTTCTTCTTGTACAAAATTTTTAATACGTTCTTCATCTCTTTCTTTCCTTAATCTATAATAATTCAAAATCCATTACTGACACAAGGCAAGGGTGCTTTGACTCTCACGTCTTATAACAACTAGTAAGCACATGCATTGTAGACAGATTAAAAACCAAATAACAGTCCTTTCCATTCTTAAAATATTTAAGCTGAAACAAGTTTTAAGCTATGACTCAACAAAGAAGCCAAATGAGATGTGACTGAAATTCAGATTATATTGGTTCCACAAAGTACTGCTAGTGATGAAAAATAAAATAAAATATTAAATGACTCTTTATCTGGCCTCAATTTCCCAGCCAAACACTCCAAAGGGGCAGCAGCTGCAGAAAGGAGTTAAAGATTAGGATCACAGGAAGAAACACCCTCTAAGAGACTAGCAGGATTAATCCCATCAAACTTCACTCCCAGTTTGCCCCAGTTCCTGGCCTTAGCTGTCATCAACAGACAATCCCCACCTCATCCCATCATTTCCTCTAATTCGTTCAAGTCTTACTCTGGGCTCACTGCCATCTCTCTCCATACTTACGCCTATCACAAACCTAAGGCTCCCCTAGTTGTCCATTATCTCCCAGACTGTCACCACCCTCTTGTTCTGAATCTCTGACCCAATTACCCCAAGCCCTTCTCCTGTGCCATCTGAGACTCCTCAACTGGAATCAGCAAACTCCCTTATATAGTCAATCTCTCAGGTGAACTTTTCCTTGACCAAACCCATTTCCACCCTGGCTGATTTGGCTCAGCTTTTAGAGCATCAGCCCTTGGAATGAAGGGTCTTGGGTTCAATTGCCAGTCAAGGGCACGTACTGTGCGGGAGGCAACCAATGTGTCTCTCTCACATTAATGTTTCTTTCTCTCCCTCTCTCCGTTCCACTCTATCTGAAAATCAATGGAAAAATATTCTTTAGGTGAGGATAACAAACAAACAAAAAAAAAAATCAGACCCACTCCTGAGGGCTCTGCAGCCCTCGCAAGTGGAAGCTATCTTTCTCACTTATTCATTAGTTTCAGAAGACTGCTTCTCACTGCTGTGCACGGACTGTTCTTTACCTTCCTCCTTAAGGAAGTAAATCTCCCCAAACTCCTTTTAAGTGCCGACTTCCCATTACCCGCCCCTGCGACCCCATTTCTGCCACCATTTCTGGAGACCTCAACGTTCCAATGGATGCTCTATCTAAGAATAATCCGCCCACGTCATTCCTTCTCATCATCTCACTCTAAACCCAGTCATTTATTTCCACTACACCATTTTCAAAAATGATTTCAAGTACCCACACAAACCACTACCTCCTACCTTCCCAGTTCACCTGCCTTGCACCTCACAGCAACAATCTAGAAGTCCAGTCTTCATCTAGACCTCCTAACTAATGATCCTCTTTCCTCTTACTTTGTTTAAATTCCAAGATCCAGCATTATAATTATTCCCCATGCCTAAATGTCTTTGACTCCCTTGCCCTTCCCTCTCTCCCTTTCCATACACACCTGGAAAAAAACCATTCCTGGCTAAAGCAAATTAACCACCCCCAAATCAGAATGGAATAGAACAGCTGAGAATTGCTGATGAAAATCATACCACCTGACCTATTGCTTTAAGCTTTCTCACACTGTCCAGCAATCCTCCTCCATTCCCCTTAAAAGTGCACTTTTAAAATGAATACCTCACACCTCACATCTCTCCTTAAACCTCCCACACCCTCACCCTCTCTTCCTTTTCAAATGTTGACCACATCTTACATATTACTGAAAAAGGAGAAGCATCCATCACACAGGACTTCCCCACCCCCACCATCAAACCTATCGCCCTAGCTGCTCCTGCCCTGCCTCAGGCCACTCTCTCTGCTGGTGCACTGGGTCCCTTCCTCGCTCACCTCCTGAAGAACTTCAAGCCTGCTCTTCTTTCCTTCCTCCGTACCATCAGTTCTCTCTGCATTGAATCATTTCCATCCACACACAAACATGCTCTCTCCCATCTTTAAAAATGTTTCTCCTTAACTCCAGATTCTTCTCCAGCTTTTCTCTTCCTCAACATGTCCCCAGAAAGTTGGCTACACTCACTCTTCACCTCCCACTCACTTTTCAACCCATTCCAAATCGCCTGCATCCAGCGCCACCACAGAAGCTGCTCTTTGGAACCTCACTGGGCAGGAAAGGGTTAACTTAGCAGGACTGTGGTGTTCAAACCCTATGTATTCTAAAGACAACTGGCCTTGATTGGCTCCTGGGAGGGAACCTGTAGGCCCTTGGAATGTCCTGCCTGCTAAAAGCATCTGTACACACAGGGCTTTGGGCTAAACCAGATAGTTTATTCTAACTATGTGCTTTCTGGTGAATAAGTGGTCTTTGTTTTTTGTTTGTTTTTTTAAATTTTCACTTATAGATTTGAGAGAGAGAGCAAGAGAGAGAGAAACATTAATTTGTTGTTCCACTTATTTATGCATTCATTGATTGATCCTTGTATGTGCCCTGACTTGGGACTGAACCCACAACCTTGGTGTATTGGGACAACGCTCTAACCAACTGAGCCACCCAGCCAGGGCTGGTGAATAAGTGTTTTTGTTCACCTAAGGGGCTGAGGTCTGAGTAGTTAAGGCCAGTCACTGCCTATGTGACTGACCCCCAATGAATACCCTGGAAGTCGAGGCTTCAGTGAACTTCCCTGGCTGGCAATACTTCACAGGCATTATCACACATGGTTGCTGGGAGAATCAAGCCCTGTCTGTACAACTCCAGTAGGAAAGGGCAACTAGAAGCTTGTGCCTGGTCTCTCCTGGACTCTGCCCTATTTGCCTTTCTCCTATGCTGACTTTAACCTATATCCTTTCATTATAATAAACAATCATGAACAGAATAGTTTTCCTGAGTCCTTTTAGCAAATCGTAACTCCCAGCTTCTCAATCTAATGTGTACTTCTCTGTCCTCCCTACAGCCCGTTTCTTCTGTCCTGAAACCTTAACCTGTTGGAGCTAGGACACACACTCTCCTTGTTTTCTTATGACTCTGGCTGTTCCTTCTAGTCTCTCTTACTGCCTCCTCCTCTTCCACCTGATACTATTAATAGATATTGCTGGCTGCAATACTAACACTCAAAAGAAATTCTGAAATTCTAATTTTCCTGGGTCAGCAGTCAGTAAAACACGTGAGCCACGCAATCAAGGTACACTTTCTACCACTGTGCCAGCATTTTAAATCCCTGCTCTTGACCGGCCAGTGGGGCTCAGTGGTTGAGTGTTGACCCATGCACGAAGAGGTCGCCTGTTCGATTCCCAGTCAGGGCACATGCCCAGGTTGTGGGCCAGATCCCCAGTGGGGGGCATGCAGGAGGTGGCCAGTTGATGTTCTCTCTCATCGATGTTTCTATCTCACTCCCTCTCCCTTCCTCTCTCTGTAAAATCAATAAAGAAAAAAAAAATTTTTTTTTAATAAATAAATAAATCCCTGCTCTTTCTCAGGTCACCTAGTCAGTTCTTTGTTTTTTTAACATATATATATTTTTAATTCTCACCCAAGGATATTTTTCCATTTATCTTTAGTCAGGGAGGGAGGGAGGGAGAGAAAGAGAAACATCGATGTGAGAGAGACACATCAACTGGTTGCCTCCCGCACGACCCCAACCAGGTCTGGGGACCGAACCGCAACTGAGGTAAATGCCCTTGACTGGAATCTAACCCGTGACTCTGCAGGCTGACACTCTTAACTGCTGAGCCAAACTGGCCAGGGCACCTAGTCAGTTCCATGTAGACTTTCTTATCTTCTCATATTTACACTTATTTAGTTTTTCTACATTTTCTGTACCTTTCTGTGTTTAGGTTTATAGGTCTTTGTAAGGCATGTATTCATTCAGCATTTAATGCTATACTGCATCTATGTACCAACTGCTGTGCTAGACACGGAGATGCATGTGACAGTGTCTGCCCTCAAGATGCTTTCAGCATGTTGCAGGAGACAAGTCACTGAATCAGCTCTTAAGAATCTGACACCCCCAGACCAACAAAACAGCACCTGACAGGACTTTTGACTCACCTCCTTACTTCATCGGTGAGGCAGACGATGTGCTCCTGCATTCTGCGCAGCCGGATCTCATAACGTACGTCTTTAGCTTGAGGGTTGTAGTTCCTGGCATAAAAGCCCCGCCAAGAGGCCTGTAGTGTAGTGGCTGCTTCATTCAATTTCTGAAGGGCAACTTTATCTTGTCCCAAAGCAACAGATCTCTGGGTTAAAACCCCACATGGAAGTTCCTCTGAAGCAGTTTCAGACGTGGTTTCTTCACTGTCCGGTTTTGTATGTAAGACACTGTGTCCACCTGACTCAGGAAAAGATGGAAGGCTGTGGGTGTCACCTTTCGAGACGGCACTGGCTACTGCTGGCTGAGGACAAGGTAACAGCCCATCTTTCTCATTGACCTCTGCATTGACTGCACTTTTCATCATTTGAACAGAATTCCCATTTGAAGCCCAAAAAGCTTTTTCCTCTTCTTTATCCAAGTCCTGGTCTTCCTGCCCCTTCACAGATTCAACTGCACCATCTTCCAGGCTCAAGTGAATGCCCTGTAGCCTCAGCTCAACTGTAGGTGATACTGGGGAGAGTCCTGATGCAATTGGCATAAAAGTAGACTCTGAAGAGAGAAGACTGCAGTTCAACTTGTCCTCATCGGTCTGTATGTCTTCCAAGTGCAGGTCATTTCGAGAATACCTTGTAGTGTGTACAGAGGCTGGAAAGTTACTCCTAACAGCATATAACTGATCATCATTATTGCTTATCCCAACCCAAGAATTGACTTGGATGACAGGGTCTAGAAGAATCAACAAAGTATCATTTAAACCACTAAATATCTAAAGGTTTTGATTTCTAAAAAAATTTCAGCTCTATCAAGGTGTAATTAACATAAAAAATTGTAAGATACTAAAAATGTATATTGGGGTGATTTGATATACCTATACATTATGAAAATATACACCCCCCACCAACTAGTTAATTAAAACATCCATCACCTTGCATATTTATTTTTATTTATTTTTTGGTGAATCAAGACATATTTTTCAGTTACATCTTTTTAAGGAAATCTAATCCTTGAAATAGAGTCAAAGATAATAAAATGCCTTATTGACTCCTGCAATATGCCTAAAACATCAAACCAAATATTTTTAAGAAAATACATTCTTTCAATAATCATAAGAATAATCAAAGTATCGGACCAATACCAAAAGTAGCAGCAGTGCTCTGAATTTTAAAAAATTAGAAATAAAATAGTTATGATATATATACATACATATATATGTATGAGTGTATACACATATATATAAAACATAAGATCCAAATGACCACTTAAGTTAAAAACTAATGAATTATGAAAATATGAACCTTTTCTGTTTTATGATGCCTAACAGATCAAATAACTTGGAGAAAACACAACAATTTGTTTCTCACCGATTTCCTGGACGATCTGGCAATCTTGAATGGGGCTCGAGCACTCCGGTGCCCTTGTTTCCGTAGGAGGAAGACAAGACAACTCTTCATTTTGGCTTTGGTTCATTAGCTGCCTCTGGTGAAACCTAAAAGCCAATAACATCGGACGTGATTTAACACACATCAAAAAAAGAAAGCTTTTCTCCTTCGTAGGTAACACTGTCAGAAAGGTAGAAGTTTACAGGTCTTCAAAGTAGATTCCTCTAATCATCACCAAATTGCAATGTCTCACTTGAAAGCACTGGATAGAAAAGGTTAAGGAACTTGTTTGTAAATCACATAGACACCCTCATAGGCATACACTTGCACAAACATTTAAGGCAGGATCTCTGATTTAAAAAAAAAAAAGTGACCAGTAAATGCTTCTAGCTATACTTCTTTTTCTACCCAAGGATATTTTTTCCATTGATTTTTTTTAGAGTAGTGGAAGGGAGGGATGGAGGGAGGGAGCAAGGGGGAGAGGGGGGAGAGAGGGGGAGAGAGAGAGAGAGAGAGAGAGAGAGAGAGAGGTAGAGAGAGAGAGAGAGAGAGAGAGAGAGAGAGAGAGAGAGAAACATTGATTTGTTGTCTCCTGCACACACTCCGACCAGGGTCAGGGATCAAACCTGCAACCCAGGTATGTGCCCTTGACCAGAAGTCAAACCCACAGCCTGTTGGTGCACAGCCGATACTCTAACTACTGAGACACAGTGGCCAGGGCTCTAGCTATATTTCTTAATTTTAGTGTTTAAAAACCCATATGGAACACCTACATTAAAAGAACAGATCCAGCCCTGGCCAGTTTGGCTCAGTGGTTAGAGCATCGGCCCGCAGACTGGAGAGTCCAGGATTTGGTTCCTGCTAAGGGCATGTACCTCGGTTGCAGTTTGTCCCTGGCCCCGTTGGGGTCGTGTGGGTGGCAACCACTTGATGTGTCTCTCTCACATCGATGTTTCCCTCTCTCTCTTCTTCCCTCTCTCCCTCCCACTCTGTCTGAAGATAAATGTAAAAATATCCTCAGGTGAGGATAAAAAGAACAGATCCATTTTTTTTTAATTCCATTCTCCCATACTTCTTGGTTCTCCCCAGACATGATTAGCGATACGGTTGCTCTAGAGCAAACTGGACTGCACTGCACGGCTCAGTTCCCTGCCGGACTGCTACAGTGACAAGGGGCCCAAACACCCAGAAATGTAGGCCGCAGCACTTGCCTCAGTCCTACTGAGCCTGCAGAAAAGACTCAGAGGTATTTTCACTTGTGAATTCATCAGCTGCTACAACTAAATGGGCTTACCTCTGTTTGCTCAGAATCTTCTCCAGTTTGGCATCCTCTGCAGTTTGAAGGCCCAGCGTAGAAGTGAGAGGACAGACCGTAGCTAGATACTGGACGAGCTGGATGTGCTGGCCAGGCCGATATGCTCTCCCCTTGCCTTGACTATAGAGCCATTCAGCTTTCAAACTGGAATTGGGGGACGTAAAGAGAAGATGACACTAGGTAGATAAGATATATTTTCAAGCAACAATGATCTCCCTTCTTAATTTACCTTTATGGCACCATTGGATGCTTTTCATAAATTAAACTCACTCAAGTTTAAAAAACTCTGTCCTTCTGATTCACTGCCCTTACTCTTACCATGATTTAAACCTTTTTCCTTGCTTAGGAACACAGATTTTCACTAATGGTTCCAAATATTTAAAAAAAATTTTTTTTTACTTTATTTTTATTGTTGACACTATTATAGATGTCCTCTTCCTACCTTTGTTAAAATTATTTTCAAAGAAGCTGTAAGTATTCCTTCCATTCACTGTCAAACTGAAGTACCTAAATAGATCACAGGTGAGACATGATAACAGTATTATAATTATTTCTTGAAGAGCCATAATCTTTTAGAGACATGTACTGAAACAGTCACAGATGAAATTGTACCTAATCTGAGATCTGCTCAAAAATAACACAGGAAAAGAGGAATTAAGTGAAGGTAAATGAACAAGGTTGGCCATTAACTGAAAACTGCTGAAGTTGGAAAATGTATTCATGGGAGGTCATTATATCAGTATTTACTTTTTCATATATGTTTGAATTCGTTTATTTATTTTTTTATTTAAGATGCCATTGCCTCAATTTTACGTTTCTCAAATCTGTCCCTCAACTTGAAGTTGAGGTTGGATCATTTTGGTATACTTTGTTTCTCTGTTCTTATACCATTAACTAAGCATTACAAATAGTTTGAAAATCACTTCCAATCCACAACCATTTTCTGAGACCATCATAGCAAGGTATTCACAGCATACAAACTGCACTGTCCAACTGTCAAGCCACTCAACGTGTATTACAGACTGGAAAGAAACTGGTTCTCTTGATAACTGGTTAAATCATGCAAAAGAGTTGTGGTGCAAGAACATGTAATAAGTTTAGTTGGCGATCTCCCAGGAAAGGCTGCTTTCTTGCAATGAGATATGCAGTATGCCAAGTAGATTAACTGAAGTCAGGTAATCCCATCCTTAGTCTAACGAAATATTTACTCTATTTAATAAAAACAATTAAAAGTATTTCTTCTGTGAACACATTACTGTGAATTAAATAAAGATCATTCAGAATCTTCATGAAATCTGCTCTGAGTTTCCATAAGTTCTCCTGCGAAGCAAATCACTTGTTGAAAAGCTCTCCTCCAAAACAGGTCCATAGCAAAGGATAATAGCCACCTTTAACAAAGCCAGCAGGCAACATTTCCAGGTTACAGATGGTCTGTGGTCTGGGAGGAAGGAGCCACGAAAGTAAGACAGAAGGCTCGGGCTTGAGCATTTCAGTTTAGGAGTGTGAGGAAAATCATAAATTGTGCAGCCTCAGGCGATGTAAACTCTGCTTTTCTGCCTTTGCTTTACGTTCATCAAAAACACAACCATTATATAAATTTATTCATCCATAAAATTTTCTCCTAGGTAAAAAAATCTCCCTGCCCATTAAAACACTATTGCCAATGAAAAGAAAAACAAAATTAACATTCATTCAGCTGTAATATATGACTTGCAAATTACTGGAATATGATACTTCTCTTGAAATTAAAGGAATGGTTTACATAATATAACAGAAGTAACGACTATTATGAGAAAAAAATGAAAACAATCTGCTCTTTCTCAAAAAAAAAAAAAAAGGAGTATTGAATAAAATGATACTGGTATTTGCTTTTAAAATACTCCAAGAAAAAAGTGGGGAGGGGGGGTGTAGATGAAACAAGATTGGCAAAATGTTGATCACTCTGAAAGCTGCATGGTGGGTATTTATGTGTTCCTATGTTACTCTCTCTACTTCTCTATATTTTGAATATCCCTTCAAAAAAGAAACATCTCCAAAGTTCTGATCCCTAAGTTCTGATCTCTAAGCAACAGAGGTGTGTAGTTTGGTCCTGTAAAACAGATGGAAACAAATTCAGAAAGATGTCCGGATACTCAGGTGCTATACAAAGGTGCTGGTCTTTCCACAGGTGTGAAAGCATTAGCCCGAGCACTACAGGGGTGGGTGACTGCTCAAGTGACTATTTTCCATGACACACACTTAAGATCTGGCTATCTCAAGTCACCCAAGAACCTGGGGTACTTTCCATAAGGGAGAAAAATTTTAACCTGGATGTTTTTTAGCAAATAACAGTTAGGCTGGGTAGATACAAAAACTGGAAATTCCTTCCTATCCTCAGGACAATTCCCAAAGCTGACCAGGAGAACGTTTTGAACACTGCTCATGCTATCCATCGATTTTTAAGACAATAGCTCTCCCTTAAAATAATTCCTCCCCCCTGAACAAAACACTTCTAGAGATATTCTAAAACCTGGGAGTACAGTGTAGACTCCAGAGTTGTCTCAGAAATTAACTGCAACAGCATTTTTCACACTAGTGTGGCATCAATAATAATCAAGGTTCCTTGGTTTGAATATAACTCTATTTACCCATTCTTCTATGGACTGACATTTGGGCCATTTCCCAAACATCCCAAATAGCTCCCAATGCTTGGAGCTATTATGAATAAGGCTACTATGAACATACTTGTACATGTCTTTTAGTAGACATAGCACCTATTTTTGTAGCGTATAGACCAGAAGTCAAATTGCTGGGCCACAGGGAATGTGTTTGTATGTTTAGCTTCAGTAAATACTGCCAGTTTTTCACAGGGATTGTACCATTTACATTCCTAGAACAGTGTATGAGAGTTCCAATTGCTCCACATTCTTTGTATTGTCCGTCCTTTTAATTTTAGCTACTCTGGCGGGAGCTGGTTGATTTAAAAACTCCATACTAGCCAGGAAAAATAATAATCTTTCTGGATTATCAAAAAATCAATACAGTGGCTATCTCTAGTAGGGAGGGGAGTTTTATGATGGGAGTGGGGCAAAGGAGATCTCTGGAGCACTGGTTAGGTTCTGTTCTTATTCTCAGTGGTGATTATATGGGTATGTGTAAATATCATTGTTTAACTATACCTGAAGTATGAAACTTTGCAATTGTTTTAAATTTGGGGGTGGGGGAAGGGAGAGAATCTGTCTGAGAAAGGGTTGTTACTGTGCCACGCTCCCACCTTCCTCCCTCCAGACTTTAGTGCAGGACACCTACAGAAAGGGAGGCTGCCCCAAGTGAAAGCACTGTTCCCTACCTCCTGAAGTCTCTGAAATTAAACATTTGTAAAACAGCACACAGAAAGTTCAAAGAAGTACAAATCAGCTGGGAGTCACTTGGAGAAAAACCATTTCCACAGTGTAGAAACATAGCCTTTGTATTATTATTCATCTACTCAACAAATATTTTGTTTTTTAACACTTACTTTTTAGTTTTTTTCAAAACGCTTCAATCCCTAGTCCCTATCCTTAAGTAATGACAATGATCATTTATTAAGTACCTAGTGTGTGACCAGTATTATGCTATATACATCCTTCTTCCTCACAGCATCCTGGAAAGCGAGGTAATATTACCCACATTTTACAGATGAGAGACTAAGGCTTGGAGAAGCCAATGGACCTGCCCAGGCCACACAGCTAATGGGTGGCAGGGAAAGATGTGAAGCCTTCTCTTATCTCTCCTGACCAGGTCTCATCTCTCTTCCCAGGTCTCTCTGTGCCACACTCTCATATCTGCCCGTCTCTCCATACTGCCCCCCACATGTGAAAATGTTGCCAGTCCTATCCCACAGAAAAATGCAACAAGGTACTTCTTAAAGAAAGACCCAGAGAAGGTAATCCAAGTGAAGCCATATGCCAGCTTTAGAACTATCCACAGTGAGAAACAACATGAGGTTCATGAGTACTCGGCAACACTTACCGTAGGAAAAAGGAAAAACCACACTTCCTGGTAGGCAAACTAGACCTGACGTATGTCCCTCACCCTACACCAGCACCATCACCAGGTAGCTCCTGGTTGCCATTGCTCACTGCTCCACATCCTGCTCAGCAACCAGATGAAACAGCAGGGAGAAGGAAAAGGAAAACCTTGCCTGTGATCTGTCACTCATCCTCTCACCAGCAAACCCCTCGAGGGACTACTACCAGTCCCCAGGACAGAAAAGCCACCACGGTGAGGAAGAATGTATGTGTTGAGTCCATGAATGCATGTACATATGCACTGAAAGGAGGAAGTGAAATGAGGCACAGCGATGAGAATAAACTCACCTCAATTCTCACCATCTCCTCTAATTACATCCCCTTTTGTCCACATCCTAGTTCCTTAACTCCCCTAAATCTCTAATTCCACTGGTCATGTGTCAGTGTCCAAAAGACCCCATCAGGGAGGGGTCCCAACTCCAAGCTGCAAAAACCATCAGTGATCTAGGGATAGGAGAGTCTCCATTTCTGCTGCTTCACAGGTAGGAAAAGGAGAGGTCCAATCAGCATGTCTGCTTCCAGCTCCAAATTAGAATTCTGCATGCATTTTCCCACAGAGCCACTGTTATAAGGGGTAGTTCGGTCCTAAGGTGGTATTATTATTATTATTATTATTACTATCATCATCATCATTCTTTTTAAATCCTCACCCGAGGATATTTTTCCATTTATCTTCAGACAGAGTGGGAGGGAGAGAGAAACATCGATGTGAGTGAGATACAACAATTGATTGCCTCCCGCACAACCCCAACCAGGGCTGGGACCGAACTGCAACCGAGGCACATGCCCTTGACCAGAATCGAACCTGCAACAGTTTTGGTCCACAGGCTGATACTCTAACCGCTGAGCAAAACCGACCAGGGCCTAAGGTATTATTAATACTGCCTTACATATCCAGTGAATTACAAGCTTTTGTGGGACTGATCTGAAACCCAACCTCTAGAACGGATATTTCTTTTCCTTTTGTAGAAAGGATAGAAAATCCTAAGCAAGCAGCACATAGTCTACTATATGACTGCATTAATGATCTTCATTTCTAAGTGCACATTTTAAGAAATATTCAGCTTATTAATCTTTAGAAAGCTAGAATTGGTCTTTTCAGTAACTTCATGATAAATGTGAGGTTAAAGAGGTCATGTTCACCTTTCCTTCTGAGAAATCATGTATCCGTCCAGGACTCTGAGGTTTAAACACCAGCTGACGATGTAAGGCCGATAGTCGAACCCTGGAATGGAAGGTGTTGCCATCACACAAGGATTGCTCATGATCGACAACTGTTCCAATTCGGTTAAGGATGCCAAAAAAGAGATCTGGAACAAAGGATATCTTTGTTGAACAAAATGGACTATCCAGTGTCAAGCACAGGGCTTCCGCTGATTACACATCTTTGGCAACTTGAGAATGTAACAATTCCCCTCTTGTTCTGAAAAGTGACAAGTAACACTCTTATATTATCCACCACCTTCCAAAATTCCAACAATATGGCCATCTGTCCTGGCTGCACAACGTCCCTTAGAAAGTATCAGCATGTTTCCCACCAGAGCGAATCCTATTTTAAAACCCAACAGTAGCCAGAGCAAGGTGCACAGAGTGCCTTAATCACCTCTTTAATGTAGATGTCCCTCCACCACCAATCACTTCCAAATGGAATGATAACTGTGCATTTCATATGAAATTAAGCCTTAACGACCCACTGACATTAACAAGAAAATGAAAGAAAAATAATGATCAACTAGAGCCAAGTGTTTCATCCTGATGTAGTTTCTCCCAAGAGGCTCACAGTTCAAAAGTGAGCTCACAACGTTCTCCTGTGTTTCTCCTCCTTTCTCACAACTTTCTAGCTTCCTGGATCCCAGAGAACACCCTCAAATTTTACCTCATTTAAGTCCCGAATTTCATTTTCCGCCAAAGAAAGGATAGCAAGACTTCTGGGTAGATAAGCTGGTACCATTCTAAGAGAGGTGATGATATTTCCATGTAAAAGCAGAGTCTTAAAAGTAAAAACAGGATGAATTACAAATGAAAAGATTACAAATAAATGGGTCTATTTTGACAAAACCAAAATGGTATGTATGAAAACAGGGGACCTATTTTATTATATATCTCATAGCACATAAATCAAAGACAATGCTAGGTCGTCTTCTGGTCCACTTTCTCTCTTCTTGTCCATTTTCTAAGCCCAAGAAAGTTTAAAGACTTGTCCAAGAACACATGCTTGGTGTAGTAACTAGCATTTTGCGAGATTTAGTTTATTAAAGCTTGAGCAATTTCCAACATACTGGTTCATTTCCTTTTAAAACATCAATATAGAAGGAAGGAAACGGGAAAAAAAATTAATTGAAACAATCATGTATAAAGCAAATTTTCCAAAAGAGAAGGAGGGGTGGAGGGAGGGAGGAAGAGGGAGAGAGGGAGAGAGGGAGACAGGGAGACAGGGAGAGGGGGAGAGAGAACCTATCCCATAATTTGCAACTGTATTCTTTTGGAAACTAAAAGCTTGAGGAAGCTAGAATGTGCTACTCCCAGGTGAAGCTGCAACAATGAGGAATCAAAAGCTCTGAACACTCAGATTCAAATAGGATAATCATGCTTCCATTTCAGAAAAAAAGAAAAAGTTTAATCATCTTTAGTTCATCTGAATTCTCTTAGTATCTGGCTAAATCAAATTGTTTAGAATAATTGTTGCATTTTCTGCTAAAGATGTGGGAAAGTTGAGCTAATAATACCCCTTCTAAAACTTATTGAGTTCATCTGATGCTAATAATATCCAATGAAGCAAAAATATGGAAAATGCCTACATATGTCTTTTGAAGTTGTTAGTCCAACTGTTACTTATTTAATTGCATGATATATTCCCCTCCATAAAAAGTGCTATATGCTACAGGGTTTTTTTTGTTTTGTTGTGTTTTTTTTATTAAAGTGAAGTTAATTTTGATAACTTAGTAATACCTATTACTAAAAAAATAGCAAGTCCAAATGTCAAAAAAACAAGCTCAAGTTCAGGAATAATTTTGCTCAACATCACTAACATGTTATGTACTTACCGCAAAGCTGTTAGCATGGCTGGTTGGGCATGGGGAATTTCATGTTTGAAGGATGGTAAATAAGAATTAACCTTAATTGCAATGACCAGTTTTAATTATAGATACTAGAAACAAAAAGTTTCATACTTAGTTTCTGCTCCTCTAGCAGGATTTTTATTGTAATGAACACAATCTGTTATTTATACACAGCAGGCTGCTTAAAGCCAATCAGATCACTTTCTCTTGGTATTTGAGTATCAAATTTCAGAAATGATATAGTCAGAACACATGCTTACCTTCAGGGATACCAACTTAGATAGATCACCTATCTGGGATAAGTTATTGTCTGATAAATCGAGGTGCTGTAGAGCTGGGCAGCTGTTGACTTGTTCCATGGCCTATCACAAGAAAATTATCATGTCAGTTCATGCAAACAAAATCAAAATAAAGAAACTCTTCCCTAGTTCCTCATAGTTGAGTTTCCTGCCTCCTCTGCTTATTATTGGAAGTAGAGAAGCGGCACTTAGCAAGAAAGAGAAAGTAGTGCTAACAGAATCTGGTAAAATGTTACGTAGCAAGTTTCCACCTTCATTATTGCTCTAAGAGCAGATGATTATATCATCCCAGATATTCAGAGCCTGAAGAAACCTTAGGGATGACACATGACAGCTAGGAGGGCACAGATTTCACAAGTTAAGAGTGGAGCCAAACCGCCTGGATTCAAATCCTGACTCTGCAACTTCCTGGCTATGTGACCTCAGGCAAGTTACTTAACTTCTCTACACTTTGGTTTCCTCATCTATATAACGGGCATGGCATTACCTACCTCACAGCCTGTGTTGAGACTGAGTTAATACAGTTAAGATGCTTAGAACAGTCCCTAGCCTCTATTACCTGTTCAATAAAAGTCTGCTATTAACAATATCTTTTAATCCAGTCACCTCATCTAGCATGTCGAAAAGTAAGACACAGAGATATTTATTAACTTATCCAAAATTATAGAGCTCCTTCGTGGTGGAAGCAGGACGAGAATCCAGATCTCCTGACTTTTAAAACAGTATATTTTCCACTATACCATTAAACATTTGCTTACAGCTTAATGTAGCATGATATAGTCTCTCTCCTAACATTTCATTCTATTTGATCCACTTTTCTAAGTATAACATAGGTTCTTTGTTCACATTTAAAAGAATATTCTACTGCATCATGTGTTTCAAAATAATACATATTTTTTGAGATTTTTTATGCTAACTGAAATTATTTCTGTAGAGTATGAGTGGGTACTTTCATTTCTTGTTCTACTCATCTCTATACTGCTTGAGTTTCTTTTTTACAGTGAATACTTTTATAAACTGAAAAAAAAAGAAAACATAATTACTGAAAAAAAAAAAAAGAAGAAAGAAAAGTTCACCTTGATATTATTTCCTGCCAAATTCAGCCACTCCAAATGCACTAGTTCCTTTAGCCCTTCCACATAGCCAATGCTATTATGAGGCAAATTTAACACTCGGAGTTGGGTCAATTTGGCCACACCCATCATCCGCACCAGCCGATTATTAGCCACTGACAACTGTGGAAAGGAAACATATTATTACTCTTAGGAATAAAATATATAGATTACACTCATATTAGGGTGCTTAAAAAGATTTGTTTATATGTCCAAACATGTCCAAATGTATAAACCCAATTTTTACTTTTCACATATATTGTCTACATATTCTACAGAGTAACTATTAGTTTGTTGGTGTTGCTGCTACTCTTGAGCAATGGAAAATACACATAACCCTCAGCAATCAGATCTTCCCCAACTACTAAAGAGAAAACATTGTTAACACAGCAACTACTTGAGAATGTAAGTTCCAAAGAATGGGGTCCTTAAACTGTCTCATTCAGAATCTAGAACAGTGCCAGACACATACCGGGGGCCTAATAATAAAACATTGGTTGAATGAATGAATGAATGAATGAATGAACTCTTTACCCTCATCATGAGGTAAAAAGTTATCTTAATATACTTTACCAACATATATTGGCTTTTTTAAAACAAATGCATCTTTTTCTAGTCCACTTTAAATGTAGCACATATGTGTTCATCTTCAGAAGAAATTGCCAAGTAAAGATTACAGGCAACATTTACTACTTTCCAGGCCTGCACAGTTACTTTTTGGTTATTTAATTGTTTTATTAGATATAATAATCAACTGGGTCTACATAACTATTTCCCTAGATATAATACCTACCTGTATTAATTGTCTGTATTTCTCAAGATTTTCCAATTTAATAATCTGATTTTTATCCAGAATCAAAGTATGAATATCAGCTTCACAGGGTAAGTTTGCACTTAATTTCTGTAGCCCCTGCCCTGACCAATTGACCACTGATCCTTGAAAAGAGAAGGGAAATTATTAGAAAACACAAATACAATACCTCAGCAATGGGGTGAAATTATACTCATAAAATCCCATTCAGAGTTAGAAAACACCAGAGCACTATAAATATTAAGATCTTAAAACGAAAGCAATCAAGTTTTAAAGAACTACTGGTTGAAATTATTCACTTGCCCTCAGAAATATTAAATTACACCAAGATTTGTGATATTCTACTCAAGATTCTATGATGAAATACTTTGGAATTCTTCACATTTAAATATAAACTAATATTTCCATATTCGGTGCCTAAGGAATGACAGTATTTTTTAATTGGAACTCATCTTTTGCTAGAGATTAACTTGCTTACAACCTAACTACATATCCTAAAAGTGCCCCAAATCAAAGTATATAATTGGAACTCATCTTTTGCTAGAGATTAACTTGCTTACAACCTAACTACATATCCTAAAAGTGCCCCAAATCAAAGTATATACTTCAGTTAATTTATGTACAAAATTGGAATAATGCACCTAATTCATTGATGTGGGGATGAAAAGAGAACACTTAGCCCCATCCCTGGCACACAGTACTCAATAGACTAATTTATTACAACAGACGTTCAAATCCTGGCTGCACCAGTTCACCACTGTGGTATCTTGGGCAAGTTACTGATCTCTTTGGGGCTCACCTTCTACTCTGTAAGATGGAATTGATAATAATACCTGCCTTATGTTATTCGACAGAGAAAATGAGATGATGCAAAATCTTTTTTTAAAAAGCACTCAAAACATCGTCTATCTCACATAAAATGTGCTCTATAAACGTTAAGTTGCTTTGGTGGGCTGGGGAGGTGGAGTTTAAGAGAAGCAGGTACCAGAGGGAGACGGGCCCAGAGAAACTGCTTACTTCAAACGTATACTCAAATCAAGGCTACTGAGGGAAATAATTATTCGAGATTCAACGTTTTTCCATTGTCCAATGGCTTCCAGCATTTGGGGTTGGGGGCGAGGGGGAGTCATGGGATCCTCTGAGAATTTGGTTAAGCTGTGGTCTGTGTCCCAGGAAAACGCACAGCCTTTGCACACAATTCCTAGGAGTCCACGGACTTCTTAGAACCATGGATTGACCCCTTCCCCCAAGAATATAACTGAGCCCGACCTAAGCCTTGGAGAAAGGCCTCGACCCTCAGGCTGGCCCGGACCGGACCAGAGGGCGGATGCAGAGCCTCAGAGCTGCGAGATCTGTAACCAAAACAAAGGAGCTCGACTCCTGCGGCTCCCGGCCACAGAAGCACCCACGCCCCGCGCTCCGCTGGGCAGCCATCAAACCCGATCCCAGGATCCCGTCTGCAGAAGCAAGTGTGGAGAACTGTGGGCTCTGGATCACCCCCAGATTTTATCAGCCACACTTCCAAGAAAGGGTTCAACGTCAGTCTAGGCAGGTGTGTTTGATAAAAGGTGTCCTGAACGTTTTAGGAACCGAGGGGAAAGGGCGACAGTAAAGTGAAAGAGGGAGAGCCTGCAGTTTTCACGTAGGCACCCAGAACTCCAAGTAAACATCCTAGAAAGGTCACCTCAGTCCGAAACCCACCACCCAGTAGCCAGGGTACGCGGGAGCCGGGACGCCCAGCGCGCGAAGGGCCTTGGGGGCTGTAGTCCCCCGGCCGAACCTCGCCGCGACGCCGGAGAGCTAGGCAGAGACCCGGGACTACAGCTCCCAGAGGGCAGCGCGCCTCCGCGACGCCCACAGATTACCCCCCATCAAAAGAACTGGTCCAGAACTGCACCCCTAAAGCCTTCTTTTCTCTACCAGGTAACCATTTAATTCAGTTCCATGGAGTAAGCCTTGGGACTCAAGGGTGAGGATCACCTTACCTTCTCCAGGAGGCAAAGCCGCGTCGACGCGCGCCACCGCCATACTTCCCGCTTGCTAATAACACCAAGCAACCGTCCTCCAGCAGCGCCGCTTGTCAGGAGGAGCAGGGGCAGGAAACTACAGCTCCCAGGATGCACGGCACTCAGAGGGCCCAATTGGCTGCCTACGCCTGATGCTGAAAAACCCGGATTAGAATCTGAGCCGCAGTGAGTTTGGGAACCCTGGTCAACTCCTCCGTTGGCCAGGTGAGCAAACTCTGGCGTTAGATGATCATTTCATTCCCCTTTTCTAGGTGTTTGCGAAATTTGACACTTTTACCATCGGGCTGATTATACGATCGCTGCTTAGATACAGACTGAATTCGAGAGCTCATTGCCAGGAGTCTTTGTAGGGGCTGCCCCTTTTTTGGACAATTCTGCATAAATTGAAAGATTTCAACTTTGCTCTAGGAATGCGTTGGACATCTTGTTGAGACCGTCAAAACTGATACGTTTTATTTGAAAATGTAGTAAAAGCGCTCAGGAATAGAAGCTTTCATACAGTATTTTTAAGTGGTTGTTCTTAAATGTGTAACAGAACTTTAGACCTGGGAGTATATTTTATAAGTGTAAACCTAGAATTTTTCCAGGGAGTATACAAAATAAATTTATAATATAGGCTCCAAACGAAGGAATTACACTGCCTGGCTAAAGGGGAGTAGGCTCACACTTTTGATACAACTATCGGATGCTAACTAGTGTGATTGTAACTATGAACTCGATAAGAGTTCAAGGAATGGAGAATCAAATTGAAACTGTAATCTTCAGAGAAGACTTGAAGGAAGAAGTGAAACAGAGCTAGGGCTTAAAAGATGGGTCGACTCTAAGCAGTTCAGAAGTTGAAGGTGAAAAACGTTAGCACAGGCTGCAGGTGGGGGCTGGTAGTAATGAAGCTGTGCGCCCAGGAAGTGAGGAACCAACCTAATGGCACCACAGAATGTACAGAGGAGCTTCCAACTTCTACTGCTTATTTCTCGATTGCCTCTTGCAAACTTATCTTCTGAACTTTCCTCTTTCTGAAACAGCAATTTCCAAAATCTGATCATTTCTGTTTGGGAAAATTCAGTAGTAACTCAGGCTTCTAGATTTCCAGGCACGTGATTCTGTGAGCATTCCCTCCTTCCTGGGTTCTCCTCCTATTGCTCTGGCTGTACCTGCTTAACCCCTCTCCCCCTTTATTTCCCACTGTTTTAGTCTAAAGACAAATGTCCTAGTTCTGAAGAGGGAATTAAGACTAGGAATTTTTTTTCTTCTGACCAAGAGACCCCTTACCTGGAAAGTACAGTCTTACTATATAGGTGTAAGAACAAAACAAGCCTCAATGCTATCTCCTACTAACTTTGTTCCTGGGATGGCTGGTGAGGATTAAGGAGACTGTTTAGCTCAGGGAGGGAGAAAGGGTTTATAGTTTTCTCCAATGTAACAGTGTAATGAATGACCTGGAAGAAGGATCCTGGAAGCCCAAGGGGTAACCTAAGGAACACATCTTCCTACAGGTTTACAGCAATAGCAGAACCAGAGTTTTTTTGGTCTGGTTCATCTGATCTGGAATCCTGAGGAAAGGGATAAAGGATTTTTTTGTGTGTGTGTGGGGTTGACTAAGCATAGTCATGGCTCTTAAAGAGAGCTGCCAGATGTTCCTGGGCACAGTCCTACATGCTCAGGTGAACCAGCAACACTTTAAAAAAATTTAAAAATCAGATAGTACGGCCCTGGCCGGTTTGGTTCAGTAGTTAGAGCATCGGCCCGCGGACCAATGAGTTGCGGGTTCGATTCCAGTCAAGGGCACATACCTCGGTTGCAGTTCGTCCCCCGCCCTGGTCGGGGTCCTGTGGGAGACAACTAGTTGATGTATCTCTCTCACATCAATGTTTCTTTCTATCTCTCCCTCTTCTCTCTCTCCCTTCCTCCCACTTTATCTGAAGAAAAATGAAAAATATCCTCAGGTGAGGATTAAAAATAATAATAAATAAAATCAGTACGGCATTTGCATCTAAAGTCAAATTGCTATACTTAAACTAAATTGCCTTATCTTGTATCTATATTAAACCCTGCAAGCTCCAATCAGTTTGGAGGATGCTTCTTACCTATACTATGAACCACTCAACAAGGTAACATTTTTTGGCAGGACCAAACCCCACAAGAAAGACTGTCCTTCCCATCAGCACAGTATACCTGATCTATGTGACAGCTGATCACCCTGACTCATCTCCCCCATCTCTCATTCATCTGCCCACTACTACTGGCAGGATCTCCGTAAAACAACACCTTTTATCGCGTTGATCCCCTCCTCAAAAACTTCTCTCTTGAAATGGAGCTTTCAAGGGCCACCAGAATCTGGCCTCACCCTACTTGCCACCCCATTCATTCTACTAGTTTCCACTTGGTGTTTTGAGTTAGGGATTGACAAAATGAAACATGTTTTAGAAAGGTTAAGCCGCTCATATAACAAGGATGAATTGAAAAATAGAATAGTGGTAGGAAGGAGACTATTGTACTAGTGGATGGTAACCTTTAACAGATCAGTTTCGGGAGAGTATTATATACAAGTTTAGGTAACACGAAGTTAGGAGACCAAGTGGAAAGGAAACTCGAGCAGCATTTGTGGATAGTGCAACTTCTCTCTTCCAAACAAAGGAAGCTTTCTAATGAGGATGAGAACCTATATTTTAAAGAAGTAAATATAATAATAACTTTAAGTTTTAAAATTAAGGTTATTAATATAAAGAATTTTGACAATGTAAAGATTTTGAAAATGGGTCCATTTTTTTTTTTACAACAACAAAAAAAAATCTTTATTTATGTGAAGATGCGGCTGCATAAAATTAGATGTTTTCTCCTCTGGTTAGTATTCATTGGTAGACTCTTTGGTCCTGCTCCCTTATCTATGACATATGACATGGAAGGAGAGATTGCCACTATGAAATATCTATTCATAGGTTATCAAGAAGCCCCAAATGAGCATTAACTTTCCTCTTTAATGTGTATTATTAATAGGTGTTACACACACGTGATAATAAAAACACAGCAGTGCAAAAGGTTACACACCGATAGTTCCATGTGTTTTGTTTGTACACTTGTCCACAAGAGGGGTTTTGGTTCTTCAGATTATCAAAGTCATCTGGAAATCAAAAAGAAGTTTAAAAGCAACGTTAAAGACTGTCAGTAATAAAATCCTAACATAATATTTGGATGGAGGGGCTAAGCATCCTGCTTTACTATTATAAGGAGGCTCTAGCTGGGCTCCTGTGAAGGAATTAGTGCTGAACAAATAAGAAACTCTCTCAGGGAGAAGAAACATGTTGGGGGACCCGTGAGTGACTGCTTCCACCACCCCTCTGGATGTAAACTGCTAGCCCACCATTCTTCAAAGCAATGAGATTTAAGGAAGGTAGACAGAACAGTCTTAAGACATCAATCCTAAATCCCATGCAATGTCAGGGCCAAAATAATGAATACAGAAGAGTTAGCTAACTCAAGATGAGATACTAAAATTTGTATTTTATTTTTTCCACATACAATTTATCAGCTAATACCTGAGAAAAAGAAGAAGTATAAATAAATTGCAAGAATAAAGCAACTGTGAGCTATTTTTCAGGTGTCTTTACCTAATTAACTGGGAAGAATTTGTCTTTTCTTTAAGAAAGTAATAAAGGAATCCTTGCATTTTAATTTTATTTTATCTTCTTTGGGCTATTTCTAGAAAGCAATGAAACCCATAAAAGTGATTAAAAGTTAAGTGAATGTTTAAATTAAAAGTTCCAACTTTAATTTATGCTCGGGAGACTTTGAATTAAAAGCTCAAAAAGTTCACTTATAAGAGTGAGAGTTTTACTCTTCACCCCCATCCCCCATTCTTTCATTTTTTAAAATGAGGGGGTATGATGGTTAATTTAATGTGTCAACTTGGCTGGGCACCAGTGCCCAGATATATGATCAAATATTATTTTGGATGTCTCTGTGAGGGTGTTTTTGGCTAAGATTACATTTAAACTAGTAGACTCTGAATGAAGCAGATTGCCCTCCATAACATGGGTTATGTCCTCCATAACATCCAATCAGCTGAAGACCTGAACAGAACAGAAGACTGACCTCCCCCAAACAGCACAGAATTCTCTAGCAGACAGCCTTTGGACTTGAACTGCAACATTGGCTCCTTGCTGGGTTTCCAACGTGCCAGCATCCGGCAGATATTAGGCTTGCCAACCACCATAACCACAAGAGTAAGTTATTTAAAACGAGTCTCTTCATATGTATCACACACACACTATTCCTATTCATGGTTCTTTCTGTATTTTCTCTCCTGATTCCTTCAATGTCAGTGTACTGAATCCTAAATGACATGTTCTGCTGTAAATTTCGCTATACAGACCCCCTGACTAGACGCGACATCTGCCAATGTGGATCCTGAGAACAAGATGACTGATGCCTCTTGTGAATCCTTATAGGAGACAGGTTCTGAATATGAGCGTGGATGTGGGGACATTGGTGTTCACGTCACTTTTGCTTTGAAGTGTCTACCCCTTTAAGTTTTGGTGGCACTGCTGTGAGTTGTTGAAATTGGTTTGGTGGAAGAGGTGGGTATGGTTCAGGAGGAGGCTGCATAAATGAAAAGAGAGGGCAGATGGATCACTGTCCAGCTCAGCTCCTTCTACAGACTCCTGACTCGTGAAAAAATGCTTTGCTGTTATGACACAGGGTGATCATAATATTTGTATGTAAGGTGTGTCTCACCCAATGGTATATAGGGACCCCTGAAAACTCAGGGCAACCAGAATTTGTCATAAGACCATCAATGATTGATATGCTAGTGGAATTGATATTGCACTGAAAATAAAATAGAATTGACATGCACTGAACAGAGGACCTTCTGCATGAACTTCTAACCTACATGATATACATGCCCTGAGTAACAACTAAACCATGGAAGACAGTGAGTGGTTTTGGGGATAAGATTAGGAAAATTGATTCATGATACAGCTCACTTCATTTTATGTTTGTGACTCATCTTTGCTTAAAGTGATCAATCACACCAGACTGGAAAAATGTTATTTTAGTGAAGAACTGAGGTTACTGGGCTATACGTGTATACAGATAAGTGCTTCCAACACAATGTTTCCAACGCTACCTTGAAAGAAAACTTATGTGCTCCTACTTCCTATTTGCAACACATTTTTGAGCCAATTTAGGTGTGTGTGTGTGTGTGTGTGTGTGTGTGTGTGTGCCTGTGTGATTGCTTCTGGGACCCTCTTTTATAAAGACAAGGCCATGATATTTTATCAGAAGTCAAGGCAAGCAGAGTACCCAACACTAGCATTAACTCCATATCAAACATTCTTTTTTGTCCTCTCCTAGAGGACTCTTCAAAATAACTCATCAGTCTTATCATTTAGACTTGTTTGTTTCAAATGAATTTCCAGTGTTACTGGGCGACAATTCTGTCAGAGGTAAGTGTTATCTGCTCTGACCTGTACTCTAGGCTCCAGTCCTTGATCCTTCTCTCCCTAGAATGGGGCTTGTCTACACCAAGGGCAGCGGAATCACTTTATTCTGCCATCACCTCTGGGTGTCTTGAGCATCTCTGTCTTTGGCTCTAGGTTGCAGAGCTCATTATGCCTTTCTAGTTTGATTCTGTTCAGAAACAGTCAGGGCAGGGAGTGTGGCTCTCTAGACAACATGCTTGTCTGGGCAGGGACATCAAAGCAAAAACCCAACCTTCTCCAAGGGAATGGGAGACAGCAGAAAGCAGAGCTCTTGAGACTGGACTTTTCTTCCTTTGTAAAGGACCATAACTGTGATTTCTTATGCTATGCGCCACCCACAAAGTGAGAGGCTGACTGCACTGTGGTTCACAGATCCCCAGCCTACCAAAAGGGAAGAGGCAAGAATCTGGAATGGTCTGTGGGAGGCTGAGAAGAAGACAATGGCTTATTGAACTCAACTCTGTTAGTAACTCAAAAACTGTAGGCACCCCCATGGACCAAATAGCATGTCTGTTGGTCTATTTTTAGAAACAGAAATGCTAAGGAAATGTGTTCTTCAGGTACCTACTGTGAATGATTTGTTGTGACACATAGTTCTTTTTGTCTCCAAGGGTCAGCTCTGAAAAGGATGAGGCCCCATAACCACTCATTGGTGAGTGTCAGGAAAAATCTGAATTACTTGACTGGGTTCAGAATTGTAACTCTAGTCCTAGCCAGTTTTGCTCAGTGGTTAGAGCATTGGACCTTAGACCAAGGGTCTTGGGTTTGATTTCTAGTTAACAGCACATACTTGGGTTGCAGGCTTGATTCCCAGCCCATGTCATAGTCATGCGGGAGGCAACCAATTGATCTGTCTCTCTCAGATCCATGGTTCTCTCTGTCTCTGTTTTTCTCTCTCTCTCTCCCCCTCTGCCCCCGCCCCTCCATTCTACTCTCTCTAAAAGTCAATAGAATAGACTTCCCGTCAAGATGGCACGGTAGGTAAACGCGGTATCGCCTCCTCCCACAACCACATCAAAATTACAACTAAACTACAGAACAACCATCATTCAGAACCACCTGATATCAAGCTGAATGAAAGTCCTACAACTATGAAATTAAAGAAGCAGCCACATTGAGACTGGTAGGAGGGGCGGAGGCACAGATGGGCTGGTCCCACACCCACGTGTGGCGGATAAAAATCAGGAGGGACACCTTGGCTGGGAAGGTCCTCCCTGAGGAGTGAGGGGTCCCCATCCCACACCAGGCACCCAGCTCAGGGTTCCAGTGCCAGAAAGAGAAGTCCCCATCACTTCTGGCTGTAAAAACCAGTGGGAACTGAGGTTGAGAGAGGCTGAGGGAGGCTGAAGCTGTGGGAGCCCCAGGCAGCTCCTCTTAAAGGGCCCACACACGGACTTACTCCCTCAGAACTCCAGTGTGGGGAAGGCAGCTCGAAAGGCACCAGAGACATACGGGGAAGAACTGAGTTGTTTGGCATTGGGGTGAGGGCTGGAGTGGCAGCTTTCTCCTGCAAAGACGTGCTGTCAGAGGCCTTTGTTCCTTTGGTGAGCCCTTCCCCCACAAGGCCGGCAGATGGCAGCCATATCTGGGACTCCAATAAGCTGGCTCACATTGGTTGCCCCACCCTGGTGATTCCCTGAGGCCCTGCCCCACCCAACTTTCAGGTCCAGCCAAGCTGTTACCAGTTGCCTTATCATAGGATTGGCCTGTCTTGGATCCTGCTTCAGATTTTCCTAAATTCCCTCAAACAAGCAGCACCTGGTCTCAGCGAACCCCATACCTCTGATTAAGTAGCCCCAGGCCTGGCACTAGGAGCAGCCAGCCTTGGTTCACAACTTGGCTTTGCCTGGGCATCTCAAAGCCTAGCACAAGAAGTAGACAACTACAGACTGCTTTGTAGCTTATGCCTGGTGGCCTGGGGTAGAACACAGGCAGTGGCTGACCTGCCCCAGAGCCAGCACACCCAGTGGACAGCTTTAGAACACCGTGAAGCACCACCCAACCACCTCCACAAGTGACACACTCAAGGAATGGACTCAGTGGGTACCAGAGCCCTGCTGAAGTAAGTCTTGCTCTGTGTGGTGGGCCCCTGCACAGCTGATCATCCAAGGTAATCAGTGGTTGGTGGATAGTGGGCACAGCCGGTCCTTGCAGCTGATCAGCCGGAGTAAAACCCTCTCATTGATGTGCCAACAGCAATCAAGACTCAATTACAAAAGAAGTGTGTAAAGTCCACACAAGGGGTGCACCTTGAGGGCCCAGCTGGGAGACCAGGGAGGCTGTGCCACTGGACCCTACAGGACATTGACTACAATAGGCCACTGTAGGAAGCCCAGGAGACATAACAAGTCTACCTAATACATAGAAACAAACCCAGGGAGGCAGCCAAAATGAGGAGACAAAGAAACATGTCCCAAATGAAACAGAACAAAACTCCAGGGAAAGAACTAAATGAAATAGAGATAAGCAATCTAACAGATGCAGAGTTCAAAACACTGCTTATGAGGCTGCTCAATAAACGTAGTGAGAACTTCAGTGAACTTAGTGAGGGCCTCAAGAGCATAAAAAAGAACCAATCAGAAATGAAGGAGTCACTAACTGAAATAAAGACTAATTTACAGAAATTCAGTAGTAGAGTAGGTAAAGCCAAGAAGCAAACCATCAATTTGGAATATAAGGAAGCAAAAAACACCCAATCAGAACAGCAAAAAGAAAAAAGAATCCAAAAAAATGAGGATAGTGTAAGGAGACTCTGGGTCAACTTCAAGCATACCAACATTCGCAGCATGGGAGTGCCAGAAGGAGAAGAGAGAGGGCAAGAAATCGAAAACCTATTTGAAACAATAATGGCAGAAAACTTCCCTAACTTGGTGACGGAAACAGACATACAAGTCCAGGAAGCACAGAGAGTCCCAAACAAGATGAACCTCAAGAGGCCCACACCAAGACACATCATCATCAAAATGCAAAAGGTTCAAGACAAAGAGAGAATCTTAAAAGCAGCGAGAGAAAAGCAGTTAGTTACCTACAAGGGAGCTCCCATAAGACTGTCAGCTGATTTCTCAAAAGCAACTTTGCAGGCCAGAAGGGAGTGGCAAGAAATATTTAGAGTGATGAAAAGCAAGAACCTACAACCAAGATTACTCTATCCTGCAAAGTTATCATTTAGAATTAATGAACATATAAAGAGTTTCCCAGACAAGAAAAAGCTAGAGGAGTTCATCACCACCAAACCATTATTATATGAAATGTTGAAGGGTCTTCTTGAAGAAAAAGAAGATAAAAAATATGAACAAACAAAATGGCAATAACTACATATCTATCGACAATTGCATCTACAAACAAAATGAACAAGCAGAACAGAAGCATTCTCATTGATATAGAGAACATTTTGTTGGTTGCCAGATGGGAGGCAGGTTGGGGGAATGGGGATTAAGAAGTACATATTGGTTGTTAGACAAACCTCAAAGGGAAGGAGGGTGGGAAAAAATAAACCAAAGAACTTATATGCATATATGCATAACCAATGGACACAGACAACAATGTGGGGAAAGGCAGGAGGGGAGCAGGAGCAGGGAGGAGGGGGTCAATAGGGGAAAAAGGAAGACCATCTGTAATACATTCAACAATAAATATAAGTTTAAAGACAGGAAAAATAAATAAATAAATAAATAAATAAATAAATAAATAAATAAATAAATAAATAAAAATCAATGGAAAAATTTCCTGGGGTGAGGATTAACAAAAACAACAAATTGAAACTCTAAAGTCTCAAAGTAATTGTTGTTTGGTCCTAAGCTCAAATACTCTTGAAAGTAAAAATTTCATGCAGTCTTCATCCATATACTTGATAAATAATGTGTTCTCTCCCAGACACTGATAACATCTCTTCATTCAGCAACATATGGTCTAGTTGGAGAAAAAAATGTGAATTTTTCTTCTCTATTTTTTTATTTGATAAACAGAGCTGTCTTGAAAAATGCCTCTGCCTGTTCATAGGTATAAAACTGACACAGATTGGATTCTTTTCCCCATCCCTTTATTTTTCATAAAGTAGTCTTGAATTCCTCTGTCCTATTTCCTAACTAATAAGTAGCCTCTGTTTGGTGAAAATCTTTTAATTCCTGTCCTGCCTCTGAATCCAAATGTAAGTATTTATTTAACACCTGCTCTGTGCCAAGAACTTCTCAGCATCTAGAGAAAACCAGACCATTACCTTGAGATGCCTCAGGACCTCACTGCCTGAACCACATACACTGTGCTATTTCCCAGGCTGAGTTTTCTGGCATGTTCTTGAGGCCATTGATAGATTACACCTCTTCTAAAACAGTTATTGGCACAACTTAGCTAAAAGATAATGACAGATTCTGGATCGACAGGTTTGTTCAGTGTGGTTAAGGGAAACAGAGGGAATAAAAGAAGGGCAAGGCTAGGATCTGTAGCAGACCCTGCACTACAGTGATGGTGAATTCTGCGAGAAATCTGAGAACATCCCCTCTAGCATGCATTCTCTTTTTTACTTTCAACAATCCTGTGAGGTTATTACTCCTTTCAAATCATCTGAAAAATCTAAACAAAATAATATTGTTTGAAATGTGTATGTTTGAAATTTTCTATGAAATGAATATTCCCAGTGTGGGAACACAGAGAATCACCTGGTACACAGCTGAGGACAAAATCCTCGCAGAAACTTCATGTTGTTTTTTTGTTTTGTTTTGTTTTATTATCAATGTTGACATCTTTGTAAAAGTCAGTTGCAATAAAGTGAAAAAATAAAATACTTAAATACATTTATACTAACAAAATGTTTTAGTATAGACAAAAGAATCCTGAAAACAACTTTTAGGATTAGGACACCTTTCTGCAACATGACTGACTTAAAAAATCCTACCGACCCCTTAGAACCAATTCTTAGTGCATTTTCCAACTGCTCTCAATTCTCAGTTGCAGATTAACTCCTGGCTATCATGGAGATTTGCTTGCACATTATTG
Source organism: Tadarida brasiliensis (assembly GCA_030848825.1). Taxonomy (NCBI): domain Eukaryota; kingdom Metazoa; phylum Chordata; class Mammalia; order Chiroptera; family Molossidae; genus Tadarida; species Tadarida brasiliensis. The sequence goes on from CM061260.1 coordinate 79,601,610, forward strand.
CTACTGCAGAAGCTGCCTTTGCTCTGAAAGATGGATGTTGTTATCTTGTTCTGAACAGAGCCCCGACATCACTCCATGGCAGATGAAAGGGAAACACAAGTGCTTCCTAGTTACACTCAGTAGTAAATTTTGAAGAAGGGACTTCCATTCTGTTCTGAAACACAAATCCACCTCACAAAGTCTTTGTAAATTCCACGGAGAGGAGGCAATTTACAGCATGAAAATGCCAAACAAATCATTTGGCCACAATCCATGATGATCTTGGTGCTGTTTCCCACCATGTACATATTGTTTTGTACGTCGTTTCTGGTTTCCCACGACCAGACAGCTTCCCCTCTGATCACTGCCTGGTAGGACCCCCTCAAGGGGTGGAACACGGTGGGGGAAGGATCAGGGCAAGCAGCCAATAGCTCTGGAGTATGCCTGCCTATGAAACTCCAAAATGGCAGTGAAACAAACATCTTTTAAACTGACTTCAGGTGGGAGAGAATAGCAATTCTTGACAGATATGGCACCATTATTTGAAAAATACTAACCACAAATGTTGATTAATATATTTACTTTGATGATTACCAGTCTGGGTAACAGAGAGGTAAATGTTAAAAAACTAAAGTTGGGCTCAGAGTTGTCGAGTATTTTGACTAAGTTGTACAGATGTAGTTGATGTCAAGGCAGAAACTAGAAAATTTTAAATAGTCTCAGATGGAAACAGCAAAAGTCCACCTTGTGCAACATACTGATGGATGTGCCTTCCACACAAAGCAACATGATTCAATATTTGTTTTCTTTACTTTTTAAACTCTTGTACACCTGCCTTATGCAGGGTGTCTGCAGTGAGAATGCCCATGATGCTCACTCAGGAGGCACAGCCTACTTTATCCAGAAAACCAAAGATAATGGCACACCAGGGTGGTGTCAATGCTTATGGTAAGGCAGGAATAATCACACCCATCACCAAAAGCCTGAAGTTATATCTGGGTTTTCCTCTGTCTAGGTCATAGACATCTCTATTTCCTAACAGAGAGACATCTTTCAGCCACTACTCTCCTGCCTCAGGGACCCAAGGACTCCACTTCTTCTGTCCTGAAGTCCCCAAAGATGCAAGGCCAGTTCATCCTGCAGCCCAGACACCAGCAGGAGAGAGGTGAGCCTGCCCTTCTCTCAGGTGTCTCCTCTTGTTCAAGACTCCGTTCTTTGAACAAACTCATGCAGATGTCCATGTGCAGATGGGCGGGGTAGAGTACCCATAGAGTCCAGTACCCACTCAGAATGAAGCTGAAAGGAACCTCAAAGCTCTGATATCAAGACCCATGTTGGTTCTAGGAAGAACTGACCCTGAGTCTGATAAAGTCTCTGGGTTGAAGTACTGGTTTGCAGAATACGAGGAAGAACACCTCAATGCCACAAGGGTGCCATCAGTCAAATTCAGAATGTGGGAAATTCTACACAAAATGTCTCAGTTTCTCCCTCTTTTTTTTTATTATTTATTTTTTTATTTTTATTTTTTTCATTTATCTTCAAATAGAGCCGGACGGACAGGGAGGAAGAGAGAGAGAGAGAGAGAAAAACATTGATGTGAGAGAGACACATGGATTGGTTGCCACCCACACGACCCCAACCAGGGCCAGGGACAAACTGCAACCGAGGTACATGCCCTTAGCGGGAACTGAAACTGGGACACTCTGGTCCACGGGCGGACGCTCTAACCACTGAGCAAACCCTGCCAGGGCAGTTTTTTATTTCTTACAGTGGCTTTTCATATTGTCGGTACCTGTGGTAGAAACTACTATGGTCACCAATTTCCACATTACCCTCTTCCTGAGCACACAGCCTCCCTTGTGGCTGAGTGGGGACATGAGACCGAATTTTGGCCAGTAGGATATGTGCAGAAGTAATGTATGACAAATCTATGTGTGAATATGCCGGTCAGCTTCCTGTTTACTCTCAGATGTGTCTACTGTCCTTCTGCTCTTCTGCTGTGACTACTCATTTTCCCAAGCTCCCTTCCCTTCTGAATTCTGGGTAGGTTAAGCCAATGGGAGAAACCGACTGAAAATTGCAGTGTGAAAGGAAAAGAAAGCCAGGATGCATTCTCTCTCTCTCCCTGCTTCCTATGGCATCTCTATTAGCAGCCACTTTCTTCTCTGGTTCCTGGTCCACTGGACAAGGTCCTAGTATGACTTTTGCTCTTGTTGGATATTCTAGGTTCCTGAATTCTGGTAAAAATATCACTCAGTTTCTCCCTCTTGTAGCTTCAAAAAAACAAGCTTAAAATGAAAATGGTAGAAGTAAGGTAAAGTGAATTAAGCTACTACTATTAATGCTCTCATTTCTTCCTAGATCCAGGCCAGAAAAAGGATAACATAAAGAATCCTATAACATCTCCCTTCTGAGGGGACCCTCGCACTAGCCAGAACAACCAGTTTCCCGACCCCACTGCCCACACAGCCAAAACAGCTCTTTGGAGATTCTCTCTCAGACCTGTGTGAGGATGACACCCTGCCCGGACCTCTTCTTGTAGGTCGCATTATGGTCTCTGTAGCCCCTATGAGCAGAGGAGGGAGTACCCTGAAAGGTGATGTTCTCACCTAAATCTATCCTCAAATAGTTGTCATTACCCAGACCCTGGCTTTGGCTGAGAAGTTTTGTAAACATGACTCAAAGAATAAAATCGGATTCAGGTGGTGCAGAGACATAAGGCAGGTACAACAGGAAAAGACACTCTTGTCCATTTCACGGATTCAGCAAAGACCCACCACACAGGCTCAGACCAGTCAGGATGGGTCTGTGTGCAGGTATCTGGAGTCAGCCCCTCCCTCACCTCCTCCTGACATCTCCTTCCTTCAAAGCCACACTCCTCTCATGTCACCTTTAATTCTATCTTCAGCTGAGTCTTTTCAACCTTACAACTCAGGTACCTCACATGGATTTGACTGGTATTTCACGTGCTTACACATGAATTCTCAGCCTCAAGAAAATAAGGATCCCTTCATCCTAGCAGCATGTGTTCAGAAAATGACCTAGTGTTTGCCTGTGTTATCGCAAAGTGAATTCTCAGTGTTAACATTGATTGAATGTCCAGGGTCCCTTCAACCATGGTACTGGATGTGGGGAATTCTTTCTAGAGATGAAGAAGTTTGTCACGTAGGTCCATCCTAGCCATTTCCACAGGCCTGTATCTTTCCCCGGGGCTTGTGGGTCAACTGCAATTATCATCACCCCACTTCACAAATCTAACAAGAAGCCTTGGTGAAGTCTGTACTTTACCCAAGGCCACACAGCAAAAGAGTAGCATAATAGGTTTCAACTCCATGGATTCCTGACTCCAATCCCTGTGACCCTCTACACTTCGAGCAGAGGACAGGATGATGCAGCAAAAGACATGAGAGACTGATGGAAAGGGAATGTAATCAGAGGAGGACAGGAATTGTGAGCCTGATTTTACAAGAAAAATCTCATCTCCATTCACTTAATGGGGAATCAAGAAGTGGGAATGAGCCTTGGTTGGCACTGCTCAATGATTAGAGCATCAGCCTATAGATGCCAAGGGTCAAAGGTTTGAATATAGATCAAGAGCTTCTACTTGGGTTGCAGGTTAGGTCCCCAGCCCCCTTCAGGGCATGTGGAGGAGGCCACCAATCAATGTGTCTCTCTCACATCGATGTTTCTTTCTCTCTTGCCCCTTCCTCCCTCCCTACCTTTCACTCTCTCTAAAAATGGGGAAAAATGTCCCTCAGTGAGGTTAATGAAAAACAAGAAGTGGGAACGATTATGAAAAAAATGTTCAGTATCTGTTTCAGTCTAGGAATGGAGACTGGACTGTTGGGTAGGAAATACATTGAGACACTAAAAGACAAATCAATTTTTTGTTAGGCCTGATCTCCAGCACTGTATCCTCACTTACCCAGGTCTTCCTGTCAAGGAGATAAGCTTGTGCTCTGGGCTTGTGGACACTGAATGCTTGATCCTTTTCTTTCCTATAGGATACACTTTCTTTTATTAATGCAAAAGGGCCGGACACACAAGGCATCTTCTGGAATTCGGCCAATATGGATTCACACAGAGTCCTAAAGGAGAAACTAAATTCTGGGGACAATGTGAACCTGGACAGTGAACCTGTGCTCGTGGTCGCCTGTGTCCTAAAGGTAGGGAACCTTATAGAAGTATCCAAATACAAATAAATCTGACACTAAAAGACTGGCTTCCACCCTTCCTGGTTTTGCTCAGTGGTTAGAGTGTTGGCCTGTGGACCAAGGAGTCATGGGTTCAATTCCAGTCAGGGACATGTACCTTGGTTGCAGTTTGATCCCTGGCACTAGTCAGGGTCTTGCGGGAGGCAACCAATTGCTATATCTCTCTCTTATCGATTTTTTTCTCTCTCTCTCTCCCTTCCTCCCTCCATGGCTCCTACTCTAACTGAAAATCAGTGGGAAAATATCCTTGGGTGAAGATTTAAAAAAAAAAAAATAATGCCCAGCCAGTGTGGCTCAGTGGACTGAGCATACACCCATGGACTGAGAGGTCCTGGTTCGATTCCAGGTCAGGGCACATGCCTGGGTTGCCAGACAATCCCTGGTGGGAGTGAGCAGGAGACAGCATATCGATGTTCTCTCTCATTGATGTTTCTGTCTCACTCTCTCTCCCTTCCTCTCTCCCTAAGAGCAATAATGAAAAATACTGAAAACAAACAAACAAAAAAAAACAACACTGGCTTCCTTCACCCTGGTTGCCTAAGAACCAAAATGGGCATAATAGAGTTAGAATCTGAAAAGCTGAAAAACACTTATCCAAGTCAAAATTTAAAGTACCCATTTTTTTGTTTTGTTTTGTTTTTAAATTTATTTTTGTTACAAATGTTTCTCCTTTTTTCCCCATTGACACCCTCCTCCCCGACCCTCCACCCCTTCCCCAGCTTTGTTGTCCATGTCCATCAGTTATGCATACATGCGTATAAGTTCTGTGGTTTAACTCTTCCCTCCCCCCCACCCCCTCTTCTGAGGCTTGTCAGTCTGTTCCCTACTTCCACATCTCTGGGTCTACACTGCTCCCCAGACTGTTATGTTTATTATAATCCACAAATGAGTGAGATCATGTGATATTGTCTTTCTCTGCTTGGCTTGTTTTGCTTAGGATAATACTCTCCAGGTCCCTCCATGTTGTCTCAAAGGATAAGAGATCTTTCTTTCTTACAGCTGCATAGTACTCCATTGTGTATATGTGCCACAGCTTTTTTATCCATTCATCCACTGATGGACACTTGGGCTGTTTCCAGATCACAGCTATTGTAAATGTGCTGCTATGAACATGGGGTTACATGTATTCTTTCTGGTTGGTGTTTCAGGCTTCTTAGGGTATATTCCTAGGAGTGGGATCACTGGGTCAAATGGCAATTCAATTTTTAATTTTTGAGGTAACGCCATAGTGTTTTCCACAGTGGCTGCACCAGTCTGCATTCCCAACAGCAGTGTACTAGAGTCCCCTTTCTCCACACCCTCACCAACACTTGTTGTTTGATGATTTGTTGATGGCGGCCATTCTGACAGGTGTGAGGTGATAACTCATTGTTGTTTTAATTTGCATCTCTCTGATGATTAGTGATGTTGAGCATTTCATCATATGTCTCTTGACCATTTGTATGTCCTGTTTGGAGAGGTGTCTATTTAGTTCCTCTGCCCATTTTTTAATTGGGTTCTTTGCTTTCCTTTTGTTGAGTTGTATGAGCACTCTATATATTTTGGAGATTAACCCCTTATCTGCTGTATCATTGGCAATTATGCTCTCCCATACAGTGGGTTCCCGTTCCGTTTTGATGGTTGTTTCTTTTGCTGTGCAGAAGCTTTTGAGTTTGATGTAGTCCCATGTGTTCATTTTTTCCTTTGTTTCTGTTGCCTTAGGTGGTGTATCAGTGAAAATTCTGGTGTGTGTGATGTCCGAAATTTTGTTGCCTACATTTTCTTCTAGGATTTTTATGGATTCACGAGTCACATTTAAGTCTTTTACCCATTTTGAGTTTATTCTTGTGTATGGTGTAAGTTGATGGTCTAGTTTCATTTTTTTTGCATGTAGCTGTCCAATTTTCCCAACACCATTTATTAAAGAGGCTGTCTTTACTCTATTGTATGCTCTTGCCACCTTTGTCAAATATTAATTGAGCATAATGTCTTGGGTCAATTTCCGGATTCTCTGTTCTGTTCCCCTGGTCTATATGCCTGTTCTTGTGCCATTACCAGGCTGTTTTGATTATAATAGCTTTGTAGTATAAGCTGATATCCGGTATTGTGATCCCACCTACTTTGTCCTTCTTTTTCAAGATTGCTGTGGCTATTCGGGGTCTTTTTAGGTTCCATATGAACTTTTGAAGTATTTGTTCTAGTTCTGTGAAATATATCATTGGTATTTTGATGGGGATTGCATTGAATCTATAGATTGCTTTGGGTAATATGTACATTTTAATGATGTAAATTCTTCCAATCCATGAACAAGGTTTGTGCTTCCACTTTTGTATATCTTCCTCTATTTCTTTTTTCAATGTCCTGTAGTTTTCTGCAAATAGGTCCTTTACTTCTTTGGTTAAATTTATTCCTAGGTATCTTAATTTTTTTGCCGCAATGGTAAATGAGATTGTTTTTTTAGTTTCTCTTTCTGTGAGTTCATCATTGATGTATAAGAATGCCGTTGATTTCTTGACATTAATTTTGTATCCTGCTACTTTGCCAAATTCATTTATTAAGTCTAGTAGATTTTTGATGGAGTCTTTAGGGTTTTCTATGTATAATATCATGTCATCTGCGAATAATGACAGTTTCACTTCCTCCTTTCCAATTTGGATTCCTTTTATTTTTTCTTCACGTCTGATTGCTGTGGCTAAGACTTCCAGACTATGTTAAATAAGAGTGGCGAAAGTGGGCATCCCTGTCTTGTTCCTGTTCTTAAGGGAAATGTTTTTAGTTTTTGCCATTGAGTATGATGTTGGCTGTTGGTCTTTCATATATGGCCTTTATTATATCAAGATATGATCCCTCTATTCCCAAATTGCTGAGCGTTTTTATCAGAAATGGGTGTTGAATTTTGTCGAATGCTTTTTCAGCGTCTATTGATATGATCATGTGGTTTTTATCTTTCATTTTGTTTATGTGGTGTATCACATTTATTGATTTGCGAATATTGAACCAGCCTTGCATCCCTGGGATGAATCCCACTTGGTCATGGTGAATAATTTTTTTGATGTATTGCTGGATCCGATTTGCTAATATTTTGTTCAGGATTTTGGCATCTACATTCATCAGGGATATTGGCCTGTAGTTTTCTTTCTTTGTAGTGTCTTTTTCTGGTTTTGGAATTAGAATTATGCTGGCCTCATAAAATGAGTTTGGAAGTCTTCCTTCTTCTTGAATTTTCTGAAATAGTTTGAGAAGAATGGGTGTTAGTTCTTCTTTGAATGTTCGGTAAAACTCCCCCGTGAAGCCATCTGGGCCTGGGCTTTTGTTTGCTGGGAGAATCTTGATTACATCTTCAATTTCCTTTGTTGTTATTGGTCTGTTCAAGTTTTCTATCTCTTCCCGGTCCAGTTTTGGGAGACTATGTGTTTCCAGAAATTTGTCCATTTCGCTTAGATTGTCGAATTTGTTGCCATATAATGTTCATAGTATTTGTTTACGATCCTTTGTATTTCTGTGGTGTCAGTTGTTACTTCTTATCTTTCATTTCTGATTTTGTGTATTTGGGTTATCTCTCTTTGTTTCTCGGTGAGTCTAGCTAAGGGTCCATCAATCTTGTTTATCTTTTCAAAAAACCAGCTCTTTGTTTCATTGATCCTTTGAATTGTTTTTCTGGTCTCTATGTCATTTATTTCTGCTCTGATATTTACTATTTCCTTCCTTCTACTTGCTCTGGGGTTTTCTTTCTGTTTGCTTTCTAGTTCTTTAAGTTGTGAGGTTAGAAAGTCTATTAGAAATAATTCTTGTTTCTTGAGGTAGGCCTGTAGTGCTATGAACTTCCCTCTCAGAACTGCTTTCGCTGCATCTCATAGATTTTGTGTTGTGCTGTGTTCATTTTCACTGGTTTCCAGGAAGTTTTTAATTTCTTCCTTGATCTCCTTGGTAACCCATTCATTGTTTAATAACATGCCATTTAGCCTCCATGTATTCAAATGTCTTTTTGCATGTTCTTGTTGCAATTGATTTCTAGTTTCATGCCATTGTGAAGATGCTTGATATGATTTCAATCTTCTTGAACATGTAGAGACTTCGTTTGTGTCCTAACATGTGGTCTATCTTTGAGAATGTCCCATGTGCGCTTGAGAAGAATGTGAATTCTGTAGTTTTGGGGTGTAATTCTTTGTAAATATCTATTAAATCCATTTGGTCTAGTGTGTCATTTAGAGTCTCTGTTTCCTTGTTAATTTTTTGTCTAGAGGATCTATTCAGTGATGTCAGAGGGGTGGTGAAGTCCCCTGCTATGATTGTATTGCTGTCGATATCTCCTTTGAAGTCCTCCAGAAGATTTTTAATGTATTTTGGTGCTCCTATATTGGGTGCATATATGTTTACCAAGGTTATCTCTTCCTGTTGGATAGATCCTTTCAATATTATTTAGTGACCTTCTTTGTGTCTAGTTATGGCCTTCATTTTGAAATCTATTTTATCAGATATGAGTATTGCTACCCCAGCTTTTTTTTCCTTCCTGTTTGCTTGGAAGATTTTTTTCCATACCTTCACTTTCAGCCTATGTGAGTCTTTTGCTGTGAGGTGGGTCTCTTGTAAACAACATATATATGGGTCATGCTTTCTTATGCAGTCAGCTACTCTGTGTCTTTTGATCGGGGCGTTCAGTCCATTTACATTTAAGGTTATTATTGATATGTACTTATTGCCATTTTTGTTTAGTGTGGTTCTGTTTTCCTTTCTATTTCTTCTACTAATTACAGCAGTCCTTTTAACATTTCTTGCAGTGCTGGTTTGGTGCTAATGTATTCCCTTAGCCTTTTTTTGTCTGAGAAGCTCTTTATTTGACCTTCTATTTTGAATGATAGCCTGGCTGGGTAGAGTAGTCTTGGGTTGAGATCCTTGTTTTTCATGACCTTGATTATTTCATGCCATTCCCTTCTGGCCTGTAGTGTTTCTATTGAGAAGTCAACTGATATCCTTATGGGGGTTCCTTTGTAGGTAACCTGTTGCTTAGCTCTTGTTGCCTTTAGGATTCTCTCTTTGTCTTTAATTTTTGGCATTTTAATTACTATGTGTCTTGGTGTGGGCCTGTTTGGGTTCTTCTTACTTGGGACTCTCTGTGCTTCTTAATCTTGAATGCCTTCTTCTTTCACCAAATTAGGGAAATTTTTTGTCAATATTTCTTCAAATATATTCTCTAACCCTTTCTCATTTTCTTCTTCTTCGGGGACTCCTATGATGCGAATATTATTACGTTTTCAGTTGTCCCACAGTTCTCTTAAGCTGTCTTCCTGTCTTTTCATTGTTTTTTCCTTTTGGTTTTCTGATTGGTTGATTTTTTTCTACCCTGTCTACTAATTCACTGATCCTGTCCTCAGCTTCTTCTAGTCTGCTGTTTAGTCCTTCCAATGTGTTCTTCATTTCTGCTATGTCATTCTTCATTTCCAATTGGTTTATTTTCAATATTTCTATGTCTTTGCTCATGGTGTTGATGTCCTTACACATGCTGTTGAGCTTCCTCAAGATCATGGCTCTGAATTCTAGTTCTGTTAACTTGCTTAACTCCATTTCATTCATCTCATCTTCGGTGGAGGTCTCTTGTTCTTTCATTTGGCATCTGTTTCTTTGTTTCACCATGTTTTGCTATCTCATTGGTTTTTGGAGCCTGCCAAATTTTCCCAGTGGATGTTGGTATTCTGCTGTTTGTGGCTCCCTCTACTGGGTTTGGATGAGCGTGGGAGGACCCATGTTATACACCACTGTCAAGTCTTACTTTCCTGGGTAGATTTGCAAGCCCAGAAAAGGTTCAGTTATCCTCTAGCTTTTTGCCTAGAGGCTATTAGTCCAGGTTACTTGAAAAGCCTTGGGTTCTCAGTTGAATGAAAACCCCCTTTTGAATATAAAAAGCCCCAATATGTTAGATACATTTTCCTTAATTACATACACCATACTCCCCCTCTTCACCTGTGAACACTCTGGAAAATAATCATAACAACATCAATCATGGTGATAAGAATTTCAAAATACACACACATCCAGAATGTTTAGCTATCAAACATTATGTTTTTGATGAAATCTTAATCATTGTTTTGATGAAGGCAAAATTTCACAAAGAAAATTCATATTAAATGTTTAAAATGGTTAGAGAAGTTTGCCAGATTTGGCAAGCATTTGATGAATCATAAAATGCTTGACGAGGCCACGGGGAAGCCCTGTACACCCCGTAATGGTCAGTGGTCATCTCTCAGGGCCTTTGGTTGGAAAGCCATGTAGGGATGAGTCCACACTGGGGCCTCCTTTCACTTTCCCCAAGTTGACATCCTTTCTCTGCAGTTTTTATACTTAACCCACTACCCACAATTATGGTTACAAGGTAATGAGCCCCCAACACAAACCCCTTCTTAGAGTTCTGACATTTAAAGTCAGTGCAGTAGCCAAAATTAGTTTGGAATTCTGACAATTCAATACATTTATAAAAAAGACAAATTGTGAAATGATACAGTAAAATCATAAGCATCCAGATACATGTCCAAAAGGGGAGTAAAAACCAGAGAGACAATTTAATCAGTCCATGTTGGTACTTGTAAAAGTGCTGAACAACAATATGATAATGTAGAAATGACTACAAACAGGATATGACAATTGTCTTAGACTCTCGGTTGAATTGGTCTTTTTTGAGCCCCCTTACCATTCACCTGTACGATAAATTAGGGCAGTTCAGAAACGACATGGAGTCCACCCCATACACCAGACCACACTGATGCACATGGGAGCACAGCCATGCACATGGGAGCTCAGCGAATCACACAGGGCCATAGTGATGCACACTAGGTGTGCAAATAGCATGCAGGGTATTGCCCTCTGGAAGGTGAACACATGGAACAGCCTTTCCAGTGAGCAGGGTGGCCCATGTGTAGACTCTTGCCTATTTCTGTGCTAAAAGTACAGACTAGCAAGTGGGTGGCCCCTGTGGGGACAGTTCTAGACATTCCAAGTTTTCCTAAAGTGGAGTGATGTTGGTATGGTCAGACTGTGCAACCTTGGCCTTGATATGCCATGTCAAACTAGCTAGAGACCTGAATTGAAATCAGAAAAGAAGTTTTGAACAAGGTCACACTGAGTTTGCCATGGAGCAGTCTATAAACCACAGTCCAACAGTGAATATCCTGGGCATCTTCTGCTTGCTTCCTGTCCTGACATCCCCACACTCAGCCTCACTAGTGGACTCCACAGCCCAGGGTCCAGGAAGAGAGAGGAGACAGGTACCCCCAGAGCAGGCACTTTGTTACCTGAGGCAAAGTTGTTTCTAAACCATCCAGACTATCAGAGTCAGCCAGGGCTGGACGCTTCCTTCCTGCTGACACACTGGGGCCCCTCAGTAGGAAACAGGGACAAACCCCAACTACCGTGGCGGGTGTCGTACGTGGAGAGGCAGGAGAGGACTGGAATTTGTCCACTTGCATCACGGCTCTGTCCTCAGAACTCAGACCAGTGCCTGCCACAGCAGCAGCTCAGGAAGTATTAGGAGTGAACCTTCCCTGGATTAGAGCCATGAGCATTGCCTGGGGGATTTCCTGACCCAGCTGAATGAAGAGACGTCTTAGACCAGTGGTTCTCAACCTTCCTAATGCCACGACCCTTTAATACAGTTCCTCATGTTGTATGTGGGTGTATACAGTTCCTCATGTTGTATGTGGGTGTATCTGCATGTGGGCGGACCTGCCTGGAGATGGATAGAGGAGCAGTGTCTTGGTTCCTAAGACCATCGGAAATATGTGTTTTCTGATGGTCTTAGGCAACTCCTATGAAAGTGTCATTTGACCCCCAAAGGGGTCGCGACCCACAGGTTGAGAACTGCTGTCTTAATCTCTTTAATGAGACCAGTGGAAGGAAGGTGTGCCTTTGAAGCTAGCAGGACCATGTGACAACTTCCCCTCAGTCATAGACAAAACATTTAAAGCTCATACATATTAAGACGCCCAAATCTAAGGTAGTAAGACTTGTTCTTCAACCACCTACACTGACCACTTTTCCAGGCCTCCACTTAGGCAGCTGACATTTGTTCATATCTTCCCAGATTACATACAGACCTGAACCTATCTACTACATTCTGATGAAGTTTCTCTGGGGGAAGGATTTATCTGTTACACTCAAGGGGTGGCCAGGGGTGACAGGTCCTTCCCCACTGGAGACTGGGACATAGTTCCCACACATGCTGCTTCCAGTCTGCAGAACTGAACTTTCACACAGTGAAACTTAAGGAGGAATGAAGCTACTCTCAGAGTCTTTTTCTCCCAGAAGCACCTACAGCTCGAGTCAGAGGCCCAGTTTTCTCCTCATACGTGTGCAAGAGCACGGGCTGTGTGTGCTTCAAACTCTCCTGCCAGGAAATAAGAGCGAGCACTGTGTCTACCTGCACATGCACAGGGGGATGTGTGTTTCTTTTCAAGAAAAGACTATGTTGTTCTGTAGCAGCTTCCTAACATGTACGCAGAGAGGAAGGGCCAGACAACAGAACAGCTTCATCTTCATTCCCACCGCAGTCTACACTCTGATTCCGAGGGTCTAAGTTTAGCTGGAGATCTCCCAGCTCTTGTCTCTGGGTTGGGGCTTCAGCTAGGAGCTGGACCCACGATATTCTGGGGGTCACAGTCAGAGAGGCCATGAAGGAAGTGGGGACTGAAACTTAGTTTTCAACTGAACATTTTCTATGTAATGTTTCCAAATACACATTTGCCATAACAATAATATTCCTTTTCCTCTGTGTAAGAATTTCCTTCTAAATATCCAAGGAAGTATATTTTCACCAGGTGTGTGCAATCAGTGGCTCGGTGTCATGGATGAAGGGACTGAGGAGGAGAAAATTGCCTTGTCCCAGAGGTAAGGAGGCAGTGATGACTCCACTGGGACACACTTCCAAGCACAGCAAACATACCTTTAGGAAAATGTTAGCTTAGAGTTCACAGCCCTGTCCACTGAAATGATGACGAGTGCCACAGTGTTCATTCCATCACACCCAGGGAGGCCAATTTAGTCACAGATGCATATGTACAGCTGTTATTGAATTCTTATTTTCTCCTAATCTTATTAATGTGGAATCCATGACCATCATATACCTTCTGCATACATGAAACTGATAGGAGATGAAATCCATTGGTCCAAGTGAGATGCTAGATGGACCACTCACCAATGATAGGCTCTTATCTCTTTTACTTATGAACCAGAGAAGCCCTAATCTGTTCCAGGAATGGAAATCAATGAGGCATGTTTGTATGCATTCTTGCCGGAAACTCTGCTAGGCTCCTGGATCATATGCAATGCTCAGGCTCTTACCCTGAGATCGCCTGTCCATACTGCTACCTCACAAATGAAGGAGCCTCTACTAATTTGATATCGCTTTAATTGAATCCATGAGCTCTTGTATGCTTTAGTTCAGTACACTCTAAAATGTTTAATAGTTTAAAATATATACTTATATAAAATGAGACATTAATAATTTTGGTTTTGTCCTCCAAAGTCATATTACAGGAGTCTCAGGGAACTATGTCAGGCAGTATTTTCATGAGACACATTTCTACATTATTTGCCTTTTCACTGGGTTCGTACTTACTACAGAGAAGCACCCTGTTCCCGCCTCTCTGTTGCGACTTCCTGAGAGAAATGGCTGGTCTATGGAAAGTGTATTCCGTCCTCAGGCTCCTGGAGCAGCTGCCCAGAGCGAACGCTGTGCTCCTGCGACACCTGTTTGGGCTGCTGCACACCATCCAGCAGCACTCCTCCTCCAACCAGGTGACAGCTCGCAGCCTGGGCGTGTGCCTCACCCCCAGCAATTTCAGTCTGCCCAGTGCCTGCACGTCAGACTTAGTGAGGGACTTGAGAACAAAGGTAAGGAGATCTCTCACTTTGATGCCCTGGTGCAGGGTTCCCACTTGGAATTCAAAATGTGCAGTAATAACCGTGAGGGACCAGTGCCTGGAAGTGGGCACTTCAACCTCAGGCCTCTGCAGTGGCAGGGTCATTTGGCCTACCCCGTGGGGTATGAGACGGTGGGTGGTTTATGGGCTAATTTAAAACCCTTCAGTCCCAGGAGAAGATTAAAGACACAGAGATGAGGTTGGTATGGCAACATAGAAAGAACCTGACCTTTTGAATCTGACAAGCCAGGTTCCACTCTCGGCCAATCACTGAGGGATGTGTAACCTTGGGCAGAGTTTGCAGGTGCTGGTTCCGTCATGACACAGTAGTGGCACCAGGTCGTCTGGCTCCTGTCTAGCACGTCCTCAGTGCTGGGGAGACGTGAGCACCCATGGCCACACTCACACGGGCTTCCAGCCAGTGTGGCCCATTGAGAAAACTATTGGCGACCCTTTGGCTTCTGCTACGGGTGAGGAAACTGGTGTAACAGTCCAGAGCACCTCATGCAGCCACCACAGGCCTGGGAAGATCTCAGCTCTTCCCCAAGCTCACCCTCCAGCAAGCGTGATCAGGCAGGCAGTGCATGAGGACCCCGTGCAGTTAGACAAACGGACATGCTCCCCCCGTTTCCTGCTTCCTGCACGAGAACCACAGACCTCTCTGCTTCCCATGCCTCAGACACTCTTCACTTCACAAGTTTTGTCTACTGGATGCTTTACAAATGTTAATAAATGTGTCATTTGTACTGCAATAAAATAGGGAAAATTTTTACTTTAGAAAAATATAAATAAATAAATACAACTTAGAGAGTATATATTTTCACCACAAACATTTTATATGGGTTACTTGAAAGTTATCTCAATTTTAACGTTGTAACCATTGATAAAAAATGTTAGCTGTAGAACTAGCCAACAAATTATAACTTTAGACTCGTGATTAATAGTATTTTAAAATTTGTTTCCAAAGTAATCTTGAATGTTATTTCTTTGAGAAAACTGCTTTAAATATTTTTCATCCAATTTCTGGAGTTATCTCAGAATTTGTTCCCATTTTGTTAGATCCAGGATTCATCTATGGCATGTTATTTATATCTGATTAATATGATGCCCATTTTGCCCTCATATTTACAGTTTGATGTTGCACAATTTCTCATCAAAAATGGCCTCAAGGTCTTTGGAGAAGACACCCCTCCCTCTGTGGGCAGAGCCCCATGAGTGGTGACAACAGCAAAAAGGCTGCAGGTAGCAGGATGGATGGAACAGGCATTGGGGAGAAACAGACCCCAAGATGCCTGGGGATCCGGGAGAGGCTCGGATGGCGCTGCAGGGCACATCCCAGGGTCAGTGACTCCACGTGCTCCTTCTTCAGAAGGCTGGCGCTCAGGTCAGGGAGGGTTCACACTGTCCTGGGACTGAGGGAAATAACACTGGGAGGCCTCATAGGGATCAGTGGCCCAGGGCTCTACCCTTTGCCCCCTTCTAGGTGAGGCCACTTGTGGCTAGATACCTGTCCCCTCTCTTCCCCCCTTCCAATTTCCTGGAGTAAGAAATAGTTGAGACAAATGAAAACGAGTCATGTTGAACTGCATCTCGGATTTAACCCTGCTCTGCCCTCCAGATAGCCACCATCTGGAGAAAAGAGAGTGAGATGAACTACACTGAGGACCATCCCCTAGTATCAGAGACCACACACCACCCCCATTCCCTCCACTTGCTCACAGCTGATAAAAACCTCCACCCACACCTCTCGGTGCCACTCACATCCTGAGGTAGACCCCAATCCTCTCCATGTGCCCTGCACTGTTCAATCTCTCTATCACACCCTTGAATCCTTTCTTGTCAGTGACATGAACCCGGACACAGCCATTGCTCAAGGTTCCCTTGCCTACCAGCCCCCTTCCCCCAACCCCACCCCACATGAGCCCTTTGGCATCAATAGTAAATGGAATTTACCATGTCTTTGGCACATACACAAGTGTTATGAGAATTCAGGGTTAAGCCCAAATAACGCAAAGCACTCACCAGAGGAAATAAATATCAATTCCACAGCAAGTAGGCATTGGGCACCTACTATGTGCTGGCTTTATGCCAGCCTTGAAGATGCTAATATAAGGTGTGCAATGTATTGCGGAAGTGTTCATTACGCTGGGTACATTCAATTGAAGCAACTAAACCTCAAACATGCCAAGAATAATCACAAACAGCTGAAAACAAGGAGAGATGACCTCTAACTCAGGTTAAGCAGAAAAATTTAAATAGCCTAAAGACATTGGAAATTGCCTCACAAGCAATACCTGAAGGATGGTCTAAGAACAGTCTCAGAGTCCATCCAGTAACTCTGTATTCCATTCATTCCCAGTTGCTTTTCATACAAGTACTCGGGTACCTTCTGCCTTCCATTTTTCTGGCTATGTGTATTTACGTTCACTTTTTGTCTTGGTTTGAGATGGTTGCAATGAATTTATTCTGTCAGCTGAAATATTTAAACCTAAAGAAGTTAAACAAATTGGTAAGGCTGAGGTTTGTTTTCCCTATTAGCTCCATACCTGTGTTTTCACAGATGGTTCCATTTACTTTTATTTATTTTATGAGTTTTCAAACTGTTTCCTCTAACAAACATTTAGGTATCTAGACAATTAACTTACCAGGGCTCAGCCCACATCCATCATCCAGGAAGCACCATGTGAATCCACCCTGCAGTTCTTTATTATCCCCTGGAAGAGAAAGCAGTTATTACCAATAAATATTGGGCATAATTTGTTTGTCAGAAAGTCATGCTGCTCTCATAAGTATTCGTCCTCTTCAAATGCAGCCACTGAGTGACAGAGGTATGGCACAATGATAGAGCTCAGAAAGGCATTTGACTACAATTTCACAAGAAATTGCAGGGGGAGAAACAAGTAACAAAAAAGCTTTGAATTAACATAAAACATCTACACATTCGTAAATTAATGACATGCCCAGCCCTAGAATTTGACTGGCCCTTTAGACCCTATGTATTTCCTCCCTGGGGGAGGGAAGAAAGGTAGATGGTGAGGTGCCTCCAGGATCCCTTTATCCAAACTGATCAACCTTTACTCCCTTCCACCAAAGTTCGAATCTAAAGTCAAGCAATGCTATTCTTTTTTTTTTTTTTATCCTCATTCGAGGACATTTTTTCATTTTTCGTTCAGATAGAGTGGGAGGGAGAGAAAGAGAAACATCAACATGAAAGGGACACATCGAGTGGCTGCTTCCCGCATGACCAACCAGGGCCAGGGACATATTGCAACCGTGGTACGTGCCCCAAGTGGGAACCGAACCCGGGTCTCTCAGGACCGCAGGCTGACGCTCTATCCACTGAGCCAAACCAGCCAGGGCAAGCAATGCTATTCTTATTAAACTCATCAAGCTCCCTTCCAAGTAGTTAAATCCCATAAAAGCCATGTGAGCATGCTTCTTTTATTGATGTTGCTGTTGCAGATATTTTGAGTCTATAGATTTTTGCTTCTTTCAATATCACAGTTGTCATGGGGCCAAAATTACAAAGAAATGACCAATCTTAGAAACTTTCAGAACTCTGACAGTTAGTACAATCAACTTTTTCAGTAGTCTTTAATTACAGATTTGTCCAATTTGAAAGTTTTACATACTTATACTAAACCCTAGAAATGTCTACCAATTCTAAAGAAACCTTTCTCCCTTCCTAGGAACTGGTACAGACAGGAACAGCAAAGAAAGATGCTCAAGAGCAAGTACTGAATACAAGTCGAGCCAAGAGATGACTTGAGACAACCTTTGTTGTGTGTGCATTTCCATAACAAAACTGAGAATACAAATTTTCATTCTTAAAATTATGCTCATAGTGATCATTTGAAAGTATGTCATTCCAACATAATTTCTCAGAGATCTACTATTCGCTGTGGTCGTCTTATCCTTTGAACATCAGACAGTATTTCATTCAAATTTCCATGTATGTATGTTCATTTTTATTTTTTCCTTTAGGGACTGATAGCTTTATACTTGCTGGTATAATTCCCAGTCAGGGCACATGCCCAGGTTGTGGTTTCGGTCCTGTACATGGGAGGCAACTGGTTGATGTTTCTCTCTCACATCGATGTTTTTCTCTCTCTCTCTCTCTCTCTCTCTCTCTCTCTCTCTCTCTCTCTCCCTCTCATATCAATTAAAAAAAACATAAAATATTTTGACTAGGATCATTTTAATCACAAAGCGAGCACATGTTACTGAGAGTCTAGTTAAAACCTAGTTGCTCAATGGGACCAACAGCAGCAATAGCCAGAGTCTTATAAATATATTTGGTACATACTTCTCAAGTTGTCTCAGCATTCACAGGATCAACTCTTGCTTCAAGCTCAGGGAGGGATGGGAATTCCTCTATTATACTATAATATTTTCCTACCAATAGCTTCACAGATTGGAGTGGAACTATCGAGTTGCAACAACATGTTTGATGAGAATAAAATGATAAATCAGGTATAAACTCTTTCTTTGAGGTCCTTAGAGTCTAGTGGGGAATAAAAGATATGTATACAAGTAACCACTACAGGAGCCTATGAGGCAGTGGTTCTCAACCTTTAGGGGTCAAACGACCCTTTCACAGGGGTCGCCTAAGACCATTGGAAAACACATATTTCCGATGGCAGTTCATAACAGTAGCAAAATTACAGTCATGAAGTAGCAACAAAAATAACTTTATGGTTGGGAGTCACCACAACATGAGGAACTGTATTAAAGGGTCACGGCATTAGGAAGGTTGAGAACCACTGCTATAAAGGAAATGACAAACTTTGTTAGCGACATCAGGTTTCAGCCCTCCCTAGCTGTCAAGGAGAGAGGTCCCTGAGAGAAGGGCTGTGACTCCTAAGCAGCAGGACAGGGACCCTCCTGTCACATCGTGGCTGCTGGGCTGCAAAGCCCCTCACCTCTCTGTGCTGCCTCCTCATCCGCAAAGTGGTCCATTGTCTGGTGGGAGGAACTCTCTTCACATGAAAGGTGTTTAGCAGAGTGCCATAGGTCCACTGACACTGAAGAAGATGGACACATGCAAATAAGCTCATGAAGAGACATCAGCACATTAACATCAGGAAAATACAAATGAAATCCACAATGAGGTCTCACCACACAGCTATCAGAATGGAGAAAATAAGAATGACAACACCGAATGCCGGTGTGGATGCGAGAAAACTGAATCACGTAAGCAGTGCTGGTGAGACCGTGAAATGGTACAGCCGCTCTGGAAAACAGTGTGACAGTTTCTTTAAAAAACAATACTTAGAACTCCCACATGGCCCAGCCACTTCACATGTGGGTGGTTAAACCCATGGAAAAAAAGACGTTCATTGACACAAAACCCTGTACACAGATGTTAATAGCAATCTGACCCATAATAACTCCAGAGTACACACAACCCAGAAGTCCCTCAACAGTTGGGTAAACAAACTGATACATCGCATCATGGGCCTCCCATGTGATACAGAGTAATGAACTACTCACACCTGCACCAATGCAGACACACGTCCTGTTATGCTGAGCAGAAAGTGTCAATATAAAAGGTTAAAACTGTATGAGCCCATTTATACAACATTCCTAATAGGGAAAAATTATAGACATAAAGAACAGATGAGTCGTTGTCAGGGATGAGAGAGGTGGTTGAGGGGGGATGGACATGTGTGTGGCAGCAGAGGTGACACAAAGGGCCCTGTGGGGATGGTAGTGACTCGACCAACATTAATATCACAGTTCTGACGTGGCCTACAGTTGAGAGAGATGTTACCATTGGGTAAAACTAGGTAAAGTGTGGATGGAATCTCTGTTTTATCTTTACTACTGTGAATGAATCTAGTTTCCTCAGAATCACGCAATTATTCAAATGTCAAAATGGAGGACGAAGCAGGGAAACGGTCTGTCCCTTGGTCACGGATGGCATGAGCCTTAGAACCTCGAATCATCATGGCCGGTGGTCTAGACGACTGCGGAACCCTCGGCTTCCTGGCATTCTTGACAGTTTTCTGCCAAGTGCTGGAGACACACTCGTTTTTCTGTGCCAAGAATTGGAGAGAGAAGGATGTTCGCGTCAATTAGAAAGCATTTCGGGCCTCCAGATGGCATTTCAAGGCTTTGCTGTATAAGGTAGTCTTTGAATATCCCACCTGTGATCATAGAAATGGTCTGGGATTCATGGGAAGTGTTCTGTTTTGTTTCCTCTCAAACCCTGGGCTAATTCTCCACTTCAGCACTGGTTTCAGGAAAAGCTACTTGACTCAGTGTTGCTGAGCACAAGAGAGCAGGCTTTTCATTATCAGGGAAGGGGGCACATTCCTGACTCTAAGGGAGAGAGTTTTCTGTAGCTCTGTGAAAATCTCTGTCCTATTATTAAAGAGTTTTCCTGTTCCATTCAATAGAGTGGCTTTACCCATGATGACCAGCAAGTCCTGTTAAGCTTAGTTATAGCTCAACCGAATCAGACCTAAGCACTTGTTTGTGTTTAAAAACTCTTTGATGTTTTCAGTATTATTTGCTGATTATTGAGAATTTCCTTAATTTTTCATTATTGACTTAGATAAGATTGAGGTCAGTTATCCATAATCCTCAATTATCTAAATTTGTACATTCACATGAAACCAAATTGTCATTCCTTCCTCACATCTTCATATCATTCTCTTTACACATCATTAGGCCATAAACTTTCCCGTTTTGTTTTGGTTTAGCCTTCTTGGAATACTCCCTCCCTGTGGCCTCTTGGTTCTTCTCTCCCAACAGCTCTGATCTGATCCATTTTACTGCTTTCTCACTTCCCACCTCTAATAACTGGCAGTGCCCAGGACAAGTCCTGGAAAGAGTTCTCCATCTACATCAGCTCCCTAAGTGACCTCCTCTCTCTCAATCACTGTCTATGATGCAGTGACTCCTGCATTTGGGTCATGGAGCTCTGGGTGGGGGATTGAGACTCATTTTCAGTTTTGTGCCAACCTTGACCTTTAGCATAAAACTCTCGTGTATGTTTGACCAGTGACTAATTGATCTGTGGCATCTGTTATGATGCAGGAGAAGCCCTTCTGCTGAGGTAGACGTCGATATTGGACAAGGTCCATCTGAGGATGCCGAGATGGAGCCCTCTGCAGGGTGTGAGGACACCATCCTGAAACACTCTTCCACAGCTGAGGACAGCAGGTTCACCCTGCTCCTGCACAGTCCCGTGGTGCTGGGAAGAGGCTGCAGGAGGAAGGGGCGGCACTTCTTCTTGTTCCGTGATTTGTTGCTTGTATCGAATACCAAGTACGTCTACACCACACACTCTCTTGTTTACCACAGAATTGCATTTTCACTAACCCTCACTGTAAAAAAATATTCATTTATTGAAAACCTTTGGTTTAGCTGTAAATGTTCCTTGAATTGGAGGAGTCATAAGAACATTTGTACATGGCTTTCTTTGATCTCTTTTTATCTTTGGTGTTTCCACAAGTGTTTTCTGAATAGCAGGGACTTCCAGATGTGTGCCCCTATTGCCTGGACATGCTTCATCGGTTCATAGGGCTTGCGACTATTTAACCCAGGCTACCTGATCGTCAGAGTTGGTAACCAAGATATATGGTGATTTCCATGTCAGAGGTCAAAGGCAGATAAGTCAGAAATAGAGATTTCACTGCTGACAAAGTTGATCACTTTCTGGGTTTCCAGAGATAACTGGGAAGTATGTCCATCAATTACATTTAATACCCCTTGGTCACTGGTCTGGGATGGATGGATGAATGGATGGATGGATGGATGGATGGATGGATGGATGGAAGGATGCATGGATTGACGTCTAAGTTGGGTTCTGACCTTAAAATAATAGTTTTGCAGTTTTATTCACAATCTAAAACAAAATGTTATTAATGAAAGGTTTAGAAAGGAATTTTATAACAATGTATGCCTTAAAAACTAGAAAATATTTTTACAACTAAAGTTTGAAAAGGTACTTGAAATCCCTCCAATCCAAGCATTTAAGTTTTTCTCTCTTAAGAACAAGGTTGAAGTAATATTTTATACACCATGTATCTTTGTTTAACCTCTCAAATAATTTTGTAGTAAACATGTATACATAATAAATTAATGATAATAAATGTAAAGATAACATATGATAATATGTAATAAAGGACAAAAATAAACAAAATTAATTAGTTAATTAATTAATGGTTCTCTAAAAAAGATCTAAAATATGAAGTTGGTCCATATCCAATACTCAGCTTCCAGAAAAATGTCTCTTTGCTGCCCTCAATGAAGTGAGCTCAGGGCCTTGCTGAGCCAGGCTTCTGTCAGCACATGTGGTCAGGCCCCACACACCTCATCATTGGCTGTGCTGTGCACAGAGGGTGACGGAGGGGGAGGAGGCCTGCTTTCCTGAAGCAGTGGGAATGGGCATCTTATGATGAGCACAGCTGCTCACCACAGGAAGCTAACAGAGGCCCTGTTTGGTTATCTTTCTAGGTATAAGAAAATCTTTAAGATAAAGAACAAAATACCACTGAACACCATGTGGGTTGCCGACTGCATGAATCAAGGAGGGAAAGCCAACAAAGGAGCCAGGAGGTCCTTGGTCTTGGGCTACTACACAGGGAACTTTGTGGCCACATTTAGGTAAGACCTATCCCTTGGTCCTATATTTACCTAGGTTTAAAATGGAAACTATTTAATTGACTGTATATTCTTCCAGGTCCTTACATTGTGCGGTCTCATAATGACATTTGTATACCTTGTACTTTCCCCAAAAAGTTTCTTATGTGCCAAAAATGTATGGAAGTGGAAAGGGTGGGAACTATTGATGTGATTCTCATTGAGATGGATCAGTGGTTTTCAAAAGGGCTGTGAGTTCCACTTGGGGTGAGAGGACAAGGGCCTTGTGCCTCTCTCCAACATCCTGCCCCTAGTCTCCGGATAGTGTCTGTGTTTTTAAATCACTGGAATAGCTTTCTTGATCAAGCACTATCAAGGGGTACAGGTCCATTGGAAACATTCCTTTCATACTCCCAAATTAATTCCCTTAAAATTACAAATGAAAGTCATCATGTCATCAAACTCTGGGTACCAGGTTGGCTGTATACACATTATCTTATTTGGTGTCTTTAGAGAGGTGACAATCTAAAACAAATATATGATTCATGGAATGCATGTTACTTTTCCAAGACATATTTCTCAGCTGCCATGAGGACGGAGATGTGGCCCCAGCCCTGGACCACAGAGTCTCATTCTTCTTTTATTTGTCAAGTGTTCATCACCTGCAGTAGGGCTCTTGTTTCTTCCTATCCTTGCCCCATTTGTGCAAAATCTCACCCTTCACCATAATGGGGAGACAACTAAAATGTTCCCAAGTTACTAATTTACTAAGTTTTTTGATGCAACTGTTGATTTAGAAATTATTTCAAAAGTTATTAAGAAACTTGCATTTACGTCATTCTCTACATGTCTGTTTCCCGTGACATATTTCTCTAAAGAGTATCAGTTCCACTTGCTTCATATCGTCTTCATCTTGCAGGGAAAAGGCACTCTCAATGGGGCACAGAGTAAGTCTTTGGAAAAGAAAGTTTCCAAAAAAAGGTCTTTGTCTAATGAGGGGGAAATGTGGAAGCCAGGTTCACTGAAGTGTTTAGATTTCAAAGCAACTGTTCTCATACTTAAGATCTACCTCCCATCACTGTGACACTGTCCAAGAAAGAACAGGGTCCCTGGGAAGTCCTCATGAGAAGGGGACAACTTACACACGCATCCACATTGCTAACTACAGCCTGCTGATATCATTATCTGGAATGACCGTCTTAATATGCTAGTGTATGCATTTTATGTAGCTTAATTGTTTTCTCCCCTTTTAAATTGCAGATCTTCAGAGCTAAAGGAGAAATGGCTCTCGTTCCTTCAAAGGTACTTTGTCAGTGTACATATTTGACATCTTTAACCCCTGATAAAAGAATGCAAATCTCTGCTGAGCAGTGTCCCCACCCGTTCTCCCTGTTCTCAGTGAAATCCTCAGCCTGTTCTCACAGAACTGCCTGTTGAGACTGACCCTGCAGTCAAGTGCTCTCACTGACATGGGTGTTCACTTTTCACGAGGAAGATCATGTTTTCACTCTCCTCTTCCCTTCTCTGCAACCCTAGGGCTTAAAGCTAACATTAGTCCCAAAATATATATTAAACTTCCCTAAAGGCTGGTGACACTACTACTGATTCACCAAGTGACTGCTGATTTCTGCCCTGGAACCCAGGGGAGAGCTGGGCCCCCAATCTAGACAGGAAAGCTTAGAGGACTGGATTTGCTGCCCAGATCTCACATGACAGGGGCAACCTGTTATTCTGGGGCCAGGATTTATTTTCCTGAAATACTTTTGCATATTTTCTTTCCTTCAACCCATATATTTTTTGCTGAACCAATATGTGATATTTAAAATTGTGAATTACACTGAAAATACTAGCAACATAGATTAATTTGAAAATAAGCTATGAGCTAATTCCTCCTCCTCTCTTTTGGGTTAATTTTGCATTTGATTAGATACATTGACCTAGCCAAAGGGATGGACCAGGACAAATGCCTTCCTCTCAACATCTCCAAGGAGGGCATGGAGAACTGTGCACCTGTAAGTGTTGTTAAGACCCAAAATTAAATCCAAGTTCCTAATTTAGGCAGAATGCAAGGTCGGGGGTGAGGAGGATGGACAAGAAAAGGGAAGAGAGAATACTTAAAGAGAACTATGTGGGAAAATGTATTTTCTAAGTACATGTATGTCTTTGTATATATAAATAGCGAATCCAGGCAATAGGAATTAGGGGAATGCATAATAGCTACAATTCTTATTCTTGGAAAGAATATTACATAACATTTCTCTGCATCTTTCCAAGATAAACTTATAGTGGTTTGTAATAATATGATTTTCTCAAGCAGACACTTTCTATGAGAATGAAACATTTTTTTTAAATAATAAATTAGGGAGCGCTTGTTATTGTCTCAAAAAAGACTATTTTTTTCTTTAAAAAAATTTCATGGGACAGTTTTTAAATTGTGAAAAGAGAGGGGAGTGACCTGCAGATGTATGTCCCTGCAGGAATCAGCTCTGCTCCTTCTACAGATCCCTGACTCGTGGGAAAATGCCTTGCTGTTATGACCTGGGGTGATCATAAGATTTGTATGTAGTTGTCTCTCACCCAATGGTATATAGGGACCCCTGAAAACTCAGTGCTACCAGAATTTAGCAAAAGGTCATCAATGACTGATATGCTGGTGGAACTGAATATGTATCAATAATAACATAGAACTGACATGCACTGAATAGACCACCTTCTGCATGGACTTCGGACCTACAGGGTATACATGCCCTGAGTAACAACTAAACAGTGGAAGACAGAGAGTGGTTTTGTGGATAAGATTAGGGAGATGGTGCCCTGGCTCAGCGGTTAGAGTGTTGGCCCACAGACCAAAGAGTTTCGGGTTCGATTGAGGTCATGTACTTTGGTTGTGGTTCAGTCCCCTGCCCTGGTTGGGGTATTGCCGGAGGCAAGCAGTCAAAGTGTTTCTCTCTCACATCAATGTTTCTCTCCCTCTCACTCTCTCTCTCCCCCCTCCCTCCCACTCTGCCTGAAGATAGATGGGAAAAAAAACAATCCTCAGGTGAAGATTATAAAAAAAAAAGATTAAGGATATTGGTGCATGATACAGCTCACTTCATTTCATGTTCGTGATTCTCTTTGCTTAAAGAGATCAATCTCAGTAGATGAGAATGTTCTGTTTAGTGAGGCACTGGGGTTACTGGGCTATACGCGTATGCAGATAAGGCCTTCCAACACAGTGTTTCAAAAACTCCCACTTCCTATATTCAACACATTTTTTAGCCAACTTAGTTGTGTGTGACTGTGTGATTGCTTCGGGCACCCTCCGTCCTAAAGACAAGGCATGATATTTTATGAGGAGTCAAGGCAAGCAGAGTACCCAAGAAGCTTTAACTCCATTTCAGACCTTCTCTGCTTTGTCCTCTCCTAGAGGATTCATTAAAATAACTCATCAGTCTTTATAATTGGACTTGTTTGTTTCAAATGAATTTCCTGTGTTACCAGATCTCAGTTCTGCTGGGTAAGTGTATTCTGCTCTGACCTATACTCCAGGTCCCAGTCCCTGTCCCTTTTCTCCCTAGAATGGGGTTCATCTGCACCAAGGGCAGTGGGCTCCCTTCACTTATCCATCATCTCTATGCGTCTTGAGCATCTCTGCCATGTTTTTCAGGGCTGCTGAGCTCATGATGCCTTTCATGTTTGAGTTTGTGCAGAAACAGTCAGGGCAGGGTGTGTTGCTCTCTGGACAACATTCTGTCTGGACAGAGACATCAAAGAGAAAACCCAACCTTCTCCAAGGGGATGGGAGACAGCAAAAAGCAGAGCTCATGAGACTGGAATTTTCTTCCTTCTCTGAGGACCATAGCTATGATTTCATATGCCATGCGCTACCCACAAAGTGAGGGGCTGACTGCACTGTGGTTCATAGATTCCCCAGCCTACCGAAGGGGAAAAAGCAGGAATCAGTCTGGAATGGTGTCAGAGGCTGGGAAGGGAACCAGTGTTTACCAAACTCAACTCTGTTATCTCAACAACTATAGGTTGCTCCTTGGACCAAATAGCATTTCTATTGTTCCCTTTTCTGTCTGTCTTTGGAAACATTGGAATGCTAAGGAAATGTGTTCTTCCGGTACCTACTGTGAATGATGTGTTGTGACACGTGGTTTTTTTTTGTCTCCGAGGGCTCTGGGAGAGATGACCAGCTGTGGGTCGGCTCTGGAAACGATGAGGCCCCATCCCCACTCATGGGTGAGTGTCAGGAAAAAAATACATTGATTTGAATGTGTTCCAAATGTAACTCTAAAGTCTCAGAGTTGTAACTATTCAATCCTAAGACTAAATACTCTTAAAAGAGAAACTCTCATGCAATCTTTATCCAAACATTTCATAAATAATCACCAAATATTATTCTCTCTCAGATACTAAGAAATTCTCTTCATTCAGCAGCATAAAATATGTGAATATTTCTTCCCTATTTTCTACTTGAGAAACAGAGCTGTCTTGAAAAATATCTCTGTCTGCCTGTATGTATGGAAGCAAGATAGCATGAAATTCCTTTTTCTCACACTTGTTTTTTTCAAAACCTACTCTTGAATTCCTCTGTCCATTTTTCTGACTAATAGGTAGTCCCTGTTTGGTGAGAATCTTCTCATTTCTTTCCAGTCTAAAATCCAAGTACAGATAATTATTTAACACCTGCTCTGTGCCAAGAACTTCTGTGGGAAATCTGAGAACATCCCCTCTTGCATGCATTTTCTTTTTTTTATCCTTTAAACCATTTCTGGGAGGCTCTTACTTCTTTTCAAGTCATCTGGAAATTCTGAATAACCAAATATTTACTATGAAATACAGCTTCCCTGTGTGAAATCAAAAAGAGTCACCAGGTACATACTTGAGGACAAAATCCCTGCAGCAACTTCATGTATTTTGTTCATTTGTTTTTTTATCAAAAAATCAAATAAATACTTAAACATATTTATATGAATAAATGTGTTACTATGGACACAAGAATGTAGAATACACCTGTTAGGTTAGGAGAGCCTCCTCCAGCAAGGCAGGCTCTAAAATTCTACCGACCCCTTAGCAACTACTCTGAGTGCATTTTCCAACTGCTCTCAATGCTCAGTTGTGGATTAAATCTTGCCTTTTCTGGAGATTTCATGTTACTTTACTGCTGATGAATCAGTGCCTCCCAGGCAGTGCAACATGATTCAATATTTTATTCCCTTTACTGTTTAAACTCTATTTCATGGACACTGGCCTTACAGGGTGTCTTCAATGAGAGTGCCCATGATGCTCACTCCAGAGGCACTGCCTTCTTTATCCAGAAGCCCTGGGAGAACGGCACACCAGGGTAGAGCCCATGCTCACGGTAAGCTATGTGTGATCACTCCCATCACCATCAGTCTAAATCTACATTTTGATTTTTCTCTGTCTACGTCATGAACATCCCTATCACCGAACAGAGAGCCATTCTCTGGCCACTGATGTCCTGCCTGAAAAAGCACAGCAATCTATTTTGCCTTCTGTCCTGGGGTCCCCAAAGAAGGAAGAACAGTTGATCCTGACCTCGGTCGAGCACCAGCAGGAGGGAGGTGAGCATTCCCTTCCTGCAAGTGTCTTCTCCTGGCTCAAGTCTCCATTCCTTAAACAAGCTCATGACGTCCTCCATGTGCAGATGGGTGGGGGACAGTAATGGTAGGGACCAGAACCCACTCAGAATCAAGCAGAGAGGAACCTCAAAGGTCTGCAATCAAGATCCACATCTGTTCTAGGAAGAACTGACCCTGAGCCTGGTGAAGTCTCTGTGTTAAAATACCGCTTTGTAGAATAAGGGAAAGAAAAATATCTCAGTGCCACAAGGATGTGATCAGCCAAATGCAGAATGTTAAAAATTCTACACAAAAATGACTCAGTTTCTCCCTTTTCTAGACTCCCAAAAAACAAGTTTAAATGAAAATGGGGGATGTAAGGTTAAGATAATTAAACTATTACTGTTAATTATTTTATTTCTTCCTAGATGCAGGTCAGAAGAGAAGGTCACCAAAAACACCTGTGTGGGGAGACCCTAGCACAGGCCAGGACAACCATGAGGAAACACCACCATCCTCACAACCAAAACAGGTCTCTGGCGCTTCTCTTGAAGAGCTATGTGAGGGTGACCCCCTGCCTGGCCCTCTTTCAGTAGGCCTCATTTTGGTCTCTGTAGCTTTCTTGAGTGGATGTGGGAGGACACGGAAAGATCACATTCTCACCAGAATCTATGCCCAAATAATTGTTATCCACAGTCCCTGGCTTTGGCTGAGAAGCTTTGTAAACATGACTTCAAAGAATCAAATCTGAGATAGGTGTCACTGAGTCCTAGGGCAGGTAGAACATAAAAAGACACACTTGTCCATTCCATGGATTCGGCAAAGAGCCACCACACAGAGTCAGACCAGAAACAATGGATCTGTGTGCAGGAATCTGGAAACGGCCCCTCCCTCACCTCCTCCTGACATCTCCTTCCTTCACTCCTCTCCTTACAACCTTACAACTCAGGTACCTCACATGGATTTGATGGTATTTCATGTGCTTACGCATGAAGTCCCACCCTCTGGCAAATGATGAGCCATTCATCCTAGCAGCGTGTGTTCAGAAAATGAGCCAGCATTTGCCCATGTTGTCTCAAAGTGAATTCTCAGTGTTAACACGGATTGAGTCCAAGGTCCCTTGAAACCTGACACTAGATGAGGGGAATCTCTCTAGAGAAGAAAAAGTGTGCCGGGTATGACCACATCCTGTATCTTTCTCAGCAGCTTTAGGGGCAATTACAATGATCATCACCCCATCTCACAAATCCAAAGAGAAGCCTTGTGAATCTGTACCATGCCCAAGGCACAGAGAAAATGGTTAGCATAATCAGTTTCAAATCCATGGATTCCTCACTCCAACCCCCATGACCCTCACCAGTGTGAGCAGAGGACAGAATATGCGGCCGAGGAAATGAGAGACTGATGGGAAGGAAGGGAATCAGAGGAGAACAGGGATTTTACATGAAAAACACCTCTGTACCTGTTTCAGTCTATGAAATGAGAATGGACTGCTGGGTAGTAAATATATTGAGACACTAAAGGACAAATCCACATTTTCTTCAGACATGAACTCCAGCACTGTCACCTCACTTACCCAGGTCTGCCTGTCAAGGGGACAGTTTGTGCTCTTGGCTGTGGATACTGAGTGGCACATACTTTTCTTTCCTATAGGAAATGTGTTCCTGCCTAAAGGATAAGCGGCCGTTTATAGAAGGCATTTTGATTTTTATTTTATTTATTTATATTATTTATTTATTTTTTTGGTAAGTTTTAGATATTTTTGAATTTTATTTAAATGTACATCATATATTGAGGTAATAAAAGCCCTTCCATTACTTAGTGGCTGAGACACCCATTTTTTCTGCTCACGATTCATGTTCACACTTTGGTGGAGGCTCCCTTGTGCAGTTCTGGTCTAAAATGAGGTCACCCGTGCACCTGCAGTCAGCTGGCAGCTCAAATGGGGCTCCCTTACGTGTCTGTCTGCTGGTGCTGGCTCTTGGCCGACCCCCATGTTTTCAACAAGCTGACCCAGCCTTCTTTCTATGGTGGAGGACGAGTTCCAGCAGCAAGAGAGTGTTTTTAAGTCAGCGTGGAAGGGGACTGAGAAGGGATTACGTACTCACATATGAAGGAAGGCGGGGGAGCAAGGTCAGTTTCTTACATTGAAAAAAACAGGGTCTACATCCCGAACACATTGAACTATCTGCCAACCTTGAACCAACTGTCTCCAGCTTTTTTAATGAGAGAGAGAAATGTCTGTTTTAAAGAAGCTACTATTATTTTTGGTTTTCTGTTACTTCCTGGGAGAGCTAATCTAGTTAATATTTCCACACATATAGTGGTTTTACTTATTAGTTCCCTTTTCTTTAAGAGGGGTAATGAGGAGTACTAAAATAGTGTCATTTAGGGTGAGGGGGTGTTGGCAGAGTGAGATCCACTCACTTTTTTTTTAGGACTGAATCTGCTCCATGACACTCAGATTATTCTTAGAGATAAGGAAGCCAGTTTTGAAGAAGATAATATTGAAATTTCTTACAAATGCATACACTTGTTTCCTCTCCATTAAAACTTAGAATATTTTATGTAGGACTATGAAAATTAAATTTACATGTAGTTATCAGTTATATTCACCAATATTGAGAAATTATAACCAAAGGAATAAAATTGTGCCTTAATGAGATCACTTAAAAGAAAATATTTGATGAGATATTTTAAAATAATATTAAACAACTTATTTTTGGTTATTTATACTTCATCCACTCTCTAAATCTTACTATCAAATTATTAAGGACAATAATACTTGCTGCATTTTTAATTACCAAGTTGCTATCCCACCAAAACCAGTCAACCTGGCAGACCCTGGCAGATAAGTTTCCAGCAAAGATATCAATCAACTGGCCTGTAGAGCTCAACTGACACAGGTTAGAGGAAAGGAATGCAAAAGGACAAAGGTCAGTTTCTAACCAGAAGGCAGGTGTGCAGACTCTTGTAGGGGATTTAGGAGAGCAAGGGAACCTGCTCCCCTGGCAGGAGTGCCTCAGTTTGCCTGCTCTCTAGGGTTTGAAACCTTTGAGTGCCCCTTAAGAAACCAGTACCTTTGTCATTTGCTGTCTGTTGACATCACTTTGTCAATTCCACCATTCTTGAATTCTCTGCATTCAATGAGGAATAGCACATTTCTCATTTGGAAAATCAGAATGTGGAAGATTTATGCTACCTGCACCTTCTTTCCCTGTTAATGAAGTAATCCTAATCATTTCTTGTTCCATTTCTGCAAATAAAAATGAGGTCTTTGGACTGTGGTTTTTTCATTTTTTCTATACCTTTAATGCTAAGTAATAAAAGTTAGCAGAGTCTCATCTTGAAAAAAGTACAAATATTCACAATTAATAAAAGCAGTCTAAAAGAGATATCCTCTCTCTTTAAAGTTACAGAGATAGACCTTTCCACACCATAAAACACTTTCAAACAGCCTGACTTAATAAGGTATTAAAATGAGAACATTCTCAAGAATATCAGTCCTGTTACCTCTGCAACAGGGGGCTTGTGTGAACATTCATAACTGTTACCAACTTGTACTATTCTATTAATATAAATTTGTTCTTGAAAATATCGTCTGACAAAAATATTCTGGTAAGATTTTAAAGAGTTCAGGGATTGTTGCCAGGCCTGGTAACGATAACCAAATGTAACTCGCAATTCTGATTGGTTATATTATTTCACCTGGTAATATT
Source organism: Tadarida brasiliensis (assembly GCA_030848825.1). Lineage (NCBI taxonomy): Eukaryota > Metazoa > Chordata > Mammalia > Chiroptera > Molossidae > Tadarida > Tadarida brasiliensis. The sequence goes on from CM061260.1 coordinate 79,633,571, forward strand.
ATTATAACTGATATCTCAGTGTTTTTTAAACAATATAAATACTTGTAAGATTTGCAAGTCATATCAGAAAGAATCACTGGCATTTTCCTCTTCTCTGACAGTCATGATGGAAAAAAATTAAACCTATGCCTGCAACTCCCCTCATTTTAACATGGGAGATTGAGTCTACATCTTATGAGGAATAATATTTCACAGATATTGTAAAAATGAGGGCATAGTCCATCCATATGCTGCCTACAAGTAATATATCTAAAATATAAGGATTCAAAAGTTGAAAATAAAGGATAAAAAATATATAGTAAGCAAATAACAAAATAAAATTGACATGACTCAATTTTAAGCAACATAAACATAAAAGCAGAAAGTAATACAATTGCAGTTTATTAATTGCTGTAAAAAAACAACATTTACTAGGAATATGTAACAATTCTAACTTGTATATATCTAATATCATATATAAAGCCAAAATTTGTCAAACTACTAAAGAGAAAGTATGAAAATAAGAGACACAAAACACAAGTTTCTTTGTAATTAAAAGATTAATAGTTTAAGAAGGATTTGGAAATTTTGGAAAGTGCAGCTAAAATCGACCCAATGCAGAACTTATCAGCTGCTGAGCTCTGGCAAAGTGGTACATGTGAAACTGTTTCAGGTTGGCCCAGATCATCGTCCCTCCCTACTAGGGATAGCAGTCTGAGGGTGTGGGGTCCTGAGCACTGCAGGTCAGTCGAAGCTGACTTCAAGCTGTCTCATTCATACACTACAATAAGACATAACATGAAAATGTTTAAGAACTAGGATAATTAACTTGTACCAAAGACTGTGTTCAGCAATTGGATGCTATTTACAAGAACACAGAGACCTAGACAACAGTATGGGAATTGCCAGAAGTAAGGGGGTGTGGAATTCCTAGTAAGGAGGTAGAGAGGGTAAAGGGGGGATAAATGGTAATGGAAGGAGACTTGACTTGGGCTGCTAAGCACACAATAAAATATACAAATGAGGTATTGTAGAATTGTATACATGAAACCTATACAATTTTGTTGACCAACATTACCCCAATCAATTTAACTTAAAAAAAAGAATAAATAAAACAGACTACATAGAACATTTTTTAAAATTATTGATCATATTCTAAACCATAAATGTCAACATCTATCAAAGGATCCCAATTAGGCATATTCTTTGACAAAGGAAATTAGAAATCATTTCTTAAAAAATAAGTTCAAAATCCATACATTTAGAAATTATAAAAACATTTAAAAATTTTAAACCATGAATAAAAGAGATGAATAAAGTTCACACTGAAATTAAAACCAAACTATAGTTGCGCCTGCCTGTGGATTGCAGTTAAGTGATACTTAGAATGAAATGCCTTAAACACTTGTGTCAGAAAAATAATAAGGTGAAAACTAAAGGGTTAGCAATCAATCATAAAAAGTTGAAAATAACTACTACTAAGACTAAAGAGAGAAACAAAGACAGAGAAGGCAGCAATTAAGTAGAAAGAAAACATAGAATTAACAAAATCAAAGTTCATTCTTCAAAAAGGCCTCCTACAGCTAAACTTCTGGATCAGTGGTTCTCAACTGAGAGCAATCTTGCTTCCCTTTGCCCCCCCTTTCCCAGGGGACATTCATCTGGCAACGTCTGGAGACACGGTGACTGGAAACGGCACCTGGGCTGGGAGTGACACTGGCATGTAGTGGGCAGGGGCCAGGATGCTGCTCACATCTGACAGTGCCCAGCACAGCCCCGCCCAGAACCACCTGACCCACATGTCAAGGCTGAGGAGCCCTGGGGAGATGGATGGATGAGAATAGAGACAAGCCATTTAGGAAACTATATTAGGAATGAAAAGAGGTCACATCTACAAATACACAAGACTTTAAATACAGAATGATAATGAGAACAAATAAATGTAAAAATGTGTAGATTTAGATAAAGTGCATAAATTCCTAGAAAAGTACAAATGACCAGAACTACCTCGAGGGAAAAAAACAGACAAGGTTCTATAACTGTTAAAGTAAACGGACACAAGGCTCAAGATGGTGGCTCTTGCTCCCCACGCCTCCCAGAACAAATGGTAAGTTACAGTTAAATTGGGAAAGAATCTCTCTGAATTACTAACCTGAGACTGTAGGAGGAGGAGACTGTTCACCTAGGACTGCAGAAGCCACCTGGGACTGGCAGCAAGGGCGGAGTCCTGACAGTGCTGGCCCTGCTCCCACAGATGGCCGGCTCAGGTGACAGAGGGATGGCTCAGTTGCAGGGGGTCCCCCTGAGCAGCATGAAGCACAGACCCCAGGCAAGGCTCCCCAGTTCAGAGTACCAGAGCCGGAAACAAGTGCCCACATGGCACCCAGCTGTGCCAGGCAGCAGGGTTTCTGTCCACCAAGGAGAGGCAGATCCTGCTGGAGTCAAAGCCACAGGTTTAAAGGGCCAACACACAGAAGTTTGTTCACAGCCATTCACCCTGGGCTTCGGCATTGGGGGGGCAGTGAGGACTGGAGTCCTTTGACGAGAGTCTGAGGTGGCTGGCTTTGGGGAGAGACATGGGGGAAAGGCTGCCAGACTCCCTGTGCTATTATCCTCTGATACCACAGAAGCCATTATTCTAGGGAGGAACAATCCCCTCTGAGCGGAATCAGCCTGAGGAAAAGCAGTTACTCCACCCTCTGGGATCACGCTCACCCCACCCTGCATTTTGAGCCCTGCTGAAGAGTCAGCAGCATAGGCTGGGGCTTAGAAAGCTGGGCAGTCTCAGATGTTGGCAGTGGCTGGATCTGGGGTGGGGCAATTTCCTCACGTTCCAGGGAACTTTATGGGAGATCCAATATAAATCCCTTGCCTAGCTTCCAAAAGACCCAACCTATGGGCTCAGTAGGCCCCATCCTCCTGACTACTAGGGGCTCCTGGCTGCTGAGCTCAGAAAAAAATCCAGGTCAGACTTAGACCTGTGTCTCAGGGGCAGGGAAACTTACCCACCATGTTCCCTGAAGTCTGAATGGCACCTCCCCTTCATGGGAGACCTAGAGGCCGCATCCTAGGGATTCTGTCACAGGCTCTATCAGATCTAAACCTTTTCAGGTGAGTAAGCCTAGTAGCCAGTCAGCAGGTGGAGGTAGGTGGACGCAGATCCTGGGTGCCTTTTGTGCTTGCTGAGCTATCCCTGGGCTCGATGGAACTGGTACTGGGGAGAAACACACCCCAAAGTTGGCCAGGGTTCAGGGAGATGCACCAATGGTGCTGCAGAGCACATCCTAAAATCAGAGACTCCACAAGATCCTTTTTTGGAAGGTTGGCACACAGGTCAGGAGGGTACGCATTATCCTAAGACTGAAGGTAAATGACATTAGGAGAGACATCATGGGCAAGGGTGTTGGCATAGGGAATAGAGGCCCAGGGCTCTACCCACCCTCCTTGCTTAGGCCACTGGTGATGTGACTTATGGCTAGACAACTATCCCCTCTCTGACCCACTTTCAAATGTCTGGGGTAAGATAATGTAGAGACAAATGAAAACTAGCCATATTGACCTAAATCACAGTTTTAAAGCTGCTCTGCCCTTCAGACAGCCACCCTCTAGAGTAAAGAGACTGAGATGAGCTGTGCTGTGGGCATCTGAGACTACAAACTATCCCCAATCCATCCCCTGGCCCACCGCTGATAAAAACCTCCACTCAGACCCCTTGGCAGGACTCATATTCTGAGTTCCACCCCATCCTTCTTCATCTGCAGTGCTTTCCTGAATCTGTGTCTCAATCCTGACCCTTCCTTGGGCAATGACAAGAATCTGGACACAGCCATAGGTTTGAGGCCTCCCATGGCCTCCCCGGGAGCCCTCCAGCATCAATAGTAAATGGAATTTTTTAAAACAAAACTTGAACTCAACCCCTCTAAGCATGATAGATGTGCCCTGTTTCAAACCAGATTCAGGTACCTGGAGTGGTACCTGTTTTATCCCCCCATCTGCCTTTTCTCCTCTGAGTTACCAGCTGATTTATCTTTGGCCAGCTCTAGTTTATGCTATATTTCTTCATCTCTAAAATGTTGATAAAAGTGATGTCTGAAATATTCTCAGATGGAACAGTAAAGGTCAATATTGTGCAACATACTGATGGCTGTGCCTTCCCAGCAAGGAAAAATTCAACATTTTTTCTCCTTACTTTTTAAACTCTTCAGCTTAGGCACCTGCCTTATGCAGGGTGTCTCCAATAAGAGTGCCCATGATGCTCACTCCAGACACACTTGTTTATCCAGAAGCCCCAGAAGGGCACACTAAGGTGGTGCCCAAGTTCATGTAGGTAGGATTGATCACATCTATCATCATCAGCCTGAATCTACATCTAGATTTTTCTGTCTAGGTCATGAACATCCCTATGACCTTACAGAGAGCCATCTTCTGTCCACTGCTCTCCTGCCTCAGGGACCCGAGGACTCCTCTTCTCCTTCGATCCTGGGGTCCCCAAAGATGCATGGCCAGATCATTCTGGAGCCCCGGCACCCAGCCAGGCAGCAGCAGGACAGAGGTGAGTCATCCCTTCCTGTAAGTGTCCTTTTTGACTCATGACTCCATTCCTTAAACAATCTCGTGCCACGGAGCCCATTCTCCATGTGCAGATGAGCAGGGGACAATACCGGCCAGGACCAGTAACCACTCACAATCAGGCTGAGAAGAACCTCAAAGATCTGAAATTAAGACCCACGTCAGTTGTAGAAAGAACTGACTGTGAGGCTGCTGCTGAGGCCCCGGGCCTCTCGGGCGCTGCGCGGGAGCCGGGCAGCCCCTTCCGCTGCAGGAGGGCCTGGCCGCCTGGTGGGACTGAGTCCCCTGCGACCCGCACCACTTCCTGCGCCGGTGTGAGCACCTGGACTGCACCCCGACATCTGGGCGCTGCACCACTGGAGCGCCTGGCTCACGTTGTCCAGTTACCCTGGCGGCCGCCTCCTCCACACGACCTTGTTCCTGTGCTGCCTGCGGGAGCCTCCGCCCGCCCGGCTACCCAGACTTGGCCGAGTGGGGGGCTGCCAGGTAGGGCGCCCTCAGGGACCCCCGGAGGCCAGGCCCATCCAGAACCTCCGCAAGGGCCGCACCGCCATGCTCATCTCCGTTGGAGGCAACTGAACATTTCATATCAAAAGAAATTTGGTTGGCACCTCCACAGATCTATGAAATAAGAAGACTCGAAAACTTTGCCTCTCTCTCCGACTTGCACAAATTTTGTTTGGATCATGCATTAGATGGGGTGGGAAGATGGATGCCGATCACGTTATTAACTGCGGATGGGCAGATGTCACTTTTACCAGGAGATGAGCTGTACATAGAAGATTCAAACTTCTTAGAACATCTTTTGTCCACTGAAAAAAAGACTGAAGAAATCGTGAAGGAAGGCAGGAAATTTCACCGAGTAGTGATATACAGGAGCCATGTTGATAGTATCCACGTGACTGTTCGGTCAGAGCAGAAACATGTTCATCCTGAGCCCTATGTAGTAAGGAAGAGCCATTTGTAGTGTATTGCTTGAAGGTGTCCCAATAAATAATGAGGGACAACTAGACTTGCTGGAACTTAAGGAACTTTGTGCCTGGGAACGTTATTGTACAGTCTTTTATATTTCAAGTGTATTAAGGCGCTCTCTTGCTTATTTACACCTTACACTCTCACAGAAGGCTCATTTTTATGCAGTATAATTGTTACTGAAATGAGAAAAATTTCACAAGGTTTTCCACCTCTGCATTGTTTTATTATCTAGAGTTTAAATAAGCTGTTCTACTGCTTATTTAAGTGTATTAGCACTTTCCTTGATGTGCTTAGGAGATTGATCCATGAATCCCTTAGACTTTCTGCTCGAGTTAACTTAAGGGTGTCTGATTACATGATGAACAATAGACTTAGACAACCTTTTAGTGACAATGTCATTATTTTTTTGTTATGTCTTTACCTTGATGATTGACACAATTCTGTTGAAAACCAAACGCTATTATTTATTTATAAGGTTTACCAAATTCTAAATTTGTCTTAGTTAATATTTTAAAGAAATATGAAGCCATTTCAAAAGTCATAACTATTTTTACTCTGGAGGCTAGTTAAAGAAACAAAGAGGTTATTTTTAATATGGGTAATTTTTCACCTCTTCTTAAGGGGAATAATATTTATTGATTAAAGATGGGAAATGGTTAAGACACCAATTGTATTTAAGATCTTTGACTGTATTATGCATCATAAAACGTTTCATTTTTCATACAATGTGTTAATTTTTCTACTTATAAAATGCACGTATTGATACAAGAGAAAAAAAAAAAAAGAACTGACTGTGAGCCTGATGTAGTCTCTGGGTTAAATTACTAGTTTGTAGAATATGGAGGAAAAGAACACCTTAGTGCCATATGTTAACAACAAATTCAAAATGTAGGTAATTCTACACAAAAATGACTCATTTTCTCCCTCAGCAAAACAACAAACAATCTTAAAATGAAAGTAGTAGAAGTAACATTAAGTGAATTAAACTACTACTACTAATGATCTCACGTCTTCCTAGATCCAGGCAGAAGAGAGGTAACATAAGGTCACCTATAACATCTCCTGTCCAGGGGGACCCTCGCACGAACCAGCACAACCAGGTTCCGACCCCATGACCCTCAAAGCCAAAACAGCTCTTGGGAGCTGCTCTCTCAGACCTGTGCAAGGCTCTCTCTTGGTAGGTCTCATTTTGGTCTCTGTAGTCCCACCCATACTCCTAGAAAATTGGGGAGAACCCTGAAAGGTTCTGTTCTCACCAAAATCTATCCCCAAATATTTGTCATTAGACACCCCTGGCCTTGGCTAAGAAGCTTTGTAAACATGACTTAGAAGAATAAAATGTGATTCAGGCGTCAAAGGGTCATAAGGCAGGCACATCAGAAAAGACACTCTTGTCTATTCCATGGGATTCAGCAAAGAGCCACCCCAAAGGCTCAGACCAGTCAAGATGTGTTTGTGTGCAGGAATCTGGAGTCTACCCACCTTCACCTTCCCCAGACATCTCCTTCCTTCAAAGCCACACTCCTCTCATGTCACCATTAATTAATTCCATCTTCAGCTGAGTCTATTCAACCTTACAACTCAAGTATCTCGCATGGATTTGACTTGTTTTTCAAGAGCTAACATATAAAGTCTCACCTTCAGGCAAATAAAAATCCATTCATCCTAACAGGATTGTGCCCAATCCTGACGCAACATTTGGCCTGTGTTACCTCAAAGTGATTTCTCAGTGCTAATAATGATTGAATCCATGGTCTGCCCAAACGCCCTCAGATCCCATGTGTAGGCACAGGCTACAGACGCCTGTTTGCCCCACTGATCTGTTTTGTTCTGTAGAACCATTTCACCTCTGAAAAGCCTGCTCCTTAGATAACCTCATGAATTACCTGTGGTCGCCTGTCCTATACCCACTCGTGCCAGGTCCTGGACAACACAACACATCAGACAGCCATCACCACTTACACCCTGAAGGCTGAATAGTCATTTTTGGCTGAAATCTGGCTGTCTTCAGGGCTGTACATTTTCCTTTCATTCTTAGTGTGTGTGTTCTGATGAGCAACCTTATCACAGAACTAAGAGAACATTCAGCATACAATTTTATTTTTATAGTTAGTACACAGGGAGCAAAAATAATAGACATCATTTATCAAAAAAAACCCCTGCTCATGTGTACAGGAGGAAGGACCATCTGCAGTGTCTCAGGGATGCCAATCAATATCTCAGGCCATAGGACAGCACAGTAGCTGAACATTTATTTTTAAATATATATATAAATATACATATATATATATCCATTTTGGGGGAATTTTTAACTTAAAACCTATGCTGATGAGGACTCTCCACTCAAGTCACTTTTCAAGTTTGTAATTTCAAAACAAACAAAAAAAATACTAGATGGTATTGTTGTAAAAGGGTGCTCTTCATCCAAAAGAAAGCTAGTGTATAAAAATCTCAGAAAAGCCAAGGGGAAGTGTAGGTAATATTTTTACAAAAGCAGTATTTTAACCACAAGCCTTTCTAGTGGATTTAGAACACATGATTCAATGTACAAAATTCAAGAAATCCTTCAGGAAAGTCGTTGCAATGATTCTGACCAAAATAAAATATCATATGAGTTTCTGTACTTTTTGACTCGAGATTGTACTGTCTGTTTTCCTTGTGCCAATGTGGAGTGACATGGTCTTTACCCTTGGTAGCTCGAGCTAGTGGGGGGTATGGAAAATACACAAGTCAGCAAAAACCTCAAGCTGATGTGACATTGTGATTAGGAGCTATGAAGAAGGAAGACGGGAAGAAAAACTGGTGAGGATAGTGCATGGTGGTAGGGAGAGACCCTCCATAGAAAGGATTTAAACAGAGCCCTGAAGGAGGAGGAGACCTTGCTCCTTCTCACAGCCAAAGTGGAATCTCCCAGCAATGGCAGGAGATGCAAAGACCTTGGAGCAGAAAACAGCCACGGAGGCCGTCTGCTCTGGCTCTGGTGAAACAGAAGATCGTGTGGACAGTGGGATGGCTGGGTCAGGGTTAGGAGCTTCTGTGCAGTTTCCATGCACCTGGACACCACTGTCGTGTTTTAAGAAGAGTGACACGTCCGGTTTACTTTTTTAAAATGCTCACACTGACAGCTTTCAGGAAAATGGACCATTTGGGGAGCATGACTAGGAAGCAGAGAACCCAGTTCAGAGGCTCTGTGGAGGAGTCCAGAAGGGAGATGGCAGTGGTGTGGACCAGTCAATGGTTGTGGAGATGGGGAGGAACAGATGAATTGGAGACCTAGGTAGAGACAGCATGAAGAAGACTTGACGATGGATTGGATAGGGGGTGAATGAAGGAGGGAGAAATTCAAAATCACCCCTGTGTTTGCTGAGGGAAGTCTCAAACAAATGACCTGGGGATGAGGAGATGCCCGTTCGTATCTGATTTTGCTCCTGCTGCTCAGCTGCTCTCACTTCTGTTACTCAGTTTCCAGACCCCAGCCTGATGATGGGGAGCTGGGGAGGAGGAGGCTTGGAGCAATACCTGCAGAAATACACAGAACTGAGGCTGAGGTAATATCTCAAGATCAAGCTCACAGTCCTTCTAGCACTCAGCTTATAATTTTTCCTAAAATGCAAATCACAATTGCCATTTCCTCATTTGTCTTCCACCTCTGTTAACTTTTAATTAACTGTTTGATCGCTTCCAGCTTGAAATCATTCTCCATGACAGAGAAATAAAAATTATATATCTGCTGAATATTGCCCGTTACACTCGTATTTTCTGTAGAGATTGTATTATAATTTCCCACACAGCAGGGCTGGCTTTCCCTGGTTTTCTTTACACTTTTCTATGGTTTCAAATTGGATGTATCCCTATATCAGCAATTTTCTACTGGTGAGCCTCAGAATTCTTAAACATGGAATACCTAACTATTTAGTCAGTGGCACCGTGCACACTTCCCCTAGATTGTCAAATTTAAAAATGGCCAGACCTAACGCAACAATAGTGGTCCATTGGGAAAGAATCAAAATTATACCTATTTTTTGTTCAGATCAGCAAAAAACAGAAAATATTTTTTGGTGTGCTGCAGAATTTTAGTAATTAGTTTATGTGTGCCATGATGAAACAGGTTAAAATCACTGCCTTGTATCAATGAGTATTTTTAGGAAATCCAAAGTGTGAAAATATCCCCAGGAAACAAAAGACCACCGTGCATTACACAGCACTCACTGCCATGCTTGGCTGAGCTGGGAATGACGCTGGATACAAAACCTTTGTCATCTTCCTCTGCAGTCTGAGTACCTGAAATAACACCTACTCAGTAGCCAAGAGGCATCTAAGAAGTAAGACTGCCCTCGTAATAACTAAAGGGTGAGAATTTTACCCTTAGACAGGTTACATTTTTGGAAAGGGTCTAGAGGCCAAAGAGGCTGAAAACAATAAATACAAATTATCCTCTGGAGGCTACTTAATCTTTAAAATGTCAGTATATTGGGCAGAGAAAGCACTAGAGATAGGTAACTTTGGTGGAATGAGGGTTCTGCTGGCCTACAATTATATAGTTTTGTTCAATGTTAAAATAAGTACCATCCTGCCACTTGGTGTTATTGGGAGAAAAATGTTTGGTGGGGGCTTTTGTCTGGCCCAGAATATATATCTTTATTGATTTTATTGGTTTTTCTTTTTAAGCATAAACAACTTTAGATAAATAAATATAATTTCTATAAGTCAATGGTACCAAGTGTATGTATTTCCCTAGGAGATAGAGCAAACTTTTCACTGTGAGACCCTCCCCCGTTCAGGCTCTCCTGAGTCAGTCAGGAGTTGGCGTGGAAAAAATCCACATGCGGTTGTGCCCGCCACAGAGCAGCATACTTGTTGCCCATGTCTTCCAAAGCCACCCAAGTGCCCCTAAAAGACATGGACTAGCAGCCCTGTAGTGATTCCCTCACACAAAGACCTCCAGGCCCTGAAACCACCTCGGGGAACACCTACTCCCCCTGGAGGCCAGAGTGAGAAGTTCACTCGGGGCTGTAGGCTGGTGTCTGGCAAGATAACTTGCTTCAGGTCTTGGATGCACTAATGTGCAAATGAGGCATCTGAGATTTATGTTGTTGTTCCTGCAATTCCCCAACTGGGTCATGGAGCCCAAGGTTGTGGTTAGAATTTGATCAGAAATGGTTACACACACACATAAGAATGTGATGAATAGGGTGTGTGGGAAATAGAAAAAAGCTCACAGATACAGAGAACAAATTGATGGTACCAGATGGGAGAGGAGGTAGGGGGATGGCTCACACCTGTCAGAATGGCAATCATCAATAAATGCACAAATGATAAGGGTTGACCAGGATGTGGAGAAAAGGAAACTTTCATACATTGTTGGTGGAAATGCAGATTGGTGCAGCCAGTATAAGAAAACATTATTAAGTTTCTACAAAAAATTAAAAATGGAATTGTCTTACAACCCAGTGATTCTACTTCTGGGGATTTACTCAAAGAAACCCAAAACACTCATTCAAAAGAATATAGGCCCCACTATATTCATTGCAGCGTTATTTATAATAACCAAGATATAGAAGCAACCCAAGTGCCCATCAGTAGATGAGTAAATAAAAAAGGGTGGTACATACATAAAATAAAATATTATTCAACCATACATTAGAATGGAACTTACCTTTCACAACACCATAGATGGCCTTGGAGAATATTATCTTAAGTGAGATAAGCCAGTCAGAGAAAGGCAAACATGACATGATTTTACACACATGTGGAATCTCGAGAACAAAATAAATGAACAACCAAACTGAAGCAGACTAACAGACACAGAGAGCAGACTGGTGGTTGCCAGAGGACCGTGGTGTTGGGGGCGTGAGTGAGAGTTGAGAGATATAAGTACAAATTGGCAGTTACAAAAGAGTATGGGCATGCAAGGTACAGCATAGGAAATACAGTAAAAAATATTGTAATCACTATGTATTTATGGTGCCAATTGGGTACTGGAAATATCAAGGGAAACACTGTGTATAGTATATGGATATGTAACCAGTAAGTTGTACATCTGAAACCAATACAAAATAATATTGGAAGTTAATGTAATTGAAAAAGAAAGGAAATAAAAATAAAAGAAATGCATGTTTTGCTACATCTGATGAATCAGAAACTTGGGGAGGGAGCCTGAAAATTTCCCCGAGCTTTTGGAATGCCTATCAGCATTGAAGACCAGCCTCAAGCTTCTAGAAAGAGAAAAGTTGCCCTGCCTCTAACCTCTCCCAAAGGATGAGGCAGAGAACGGAAGCTAATCTGAGACATAAGGAAGATCCAGAGATTAGACTTTCTGCAAGTATTTCCATATCTAGACATGGACATTGATTGATGGAGGCAGGAACGTGTTGTCCACTGAGCCTCCAGGGCTCCACATCCAGGCACCCATGGCCAGACTAGCATTGTCCATAACAAGGGGTCACAAGTCCTGGAGGACACTAGCTAGAAGCTGCTTCTATGCTAATTTGGTTTTAGGAGGAGAACCCTTAACAAGGTTTAAAAGGACTCAAAAGAGAAAAACAAAACAAAACTGTGCTCTGAACTGTCTCTGCCATTTTGGGCTTATTTCAAGCTCTCTACATTCTGTTAGTGTCTTCAAAGTAGCACACTCTTCTTGTCTCTGAAATTCATGTAGTCAAATTCTATCCCTTCATATGAAAATGAAACATCCCTTCTAACACACACACTCCTCTCTATCCATCTGTGTATCTACACACCTATCTATCCATCTTTTTATCAATCTAAACATGTAGCCATTGATTCATCTATTATCGAGGTTTGCACCTATCTATCATAGAACTTGTCATCATCTATCATTTATCTGTCTATCATCTATCTGTCTATCTATCTATCTATCTATCTATCTATCTATCTATCTATCTATCTATCTATCATCTATCATGTATGCATGTGTCTATGTATCTGTCATATATCTGTCTATCTCTTTACCAATCCAACTCTCTATCATCCATCCATCCATCTCCAAAGCACCCTGTAAAGGCCATTTCAAACGAGACTTCAGAGAAGCTTTCCTTCCACGCACTCTGCACAGTGGCCTCAGGGATGGGCCCCTCTTTTATGTTCTCATCCCACTCTCTTGGCAGCACTGTCCAGATTCTGCCCTGACATAGTTATTGGTGGGACTCATTGTTTAATTTCTGTCTCCCCCATTCAAATCTAGGTTTCAGAGAGTTGGACTGGTGTCATTCAATAAAAATATTTAAATTCCTCTAACACTCAATGAGAATTAAATGATAAGTCAGGTATAAATTCTTTCTTTGAGGTCCTTAGAGTCTAGTGGGGAAAAAAAATATGTATACAAGGAACATACAGGAGCCTATAAGGGAAACAACAAACTTTGTTAGTGACATCAGGTTTCAGCCCTCCCTAGCTGTCAAGGAGAGAGGTCCCTGAGAGAAGGGCTGTGACTCCTGAGCAGCGGGACAGGGACCCTTCCTGTCACATCATGGCTGCTGGGCTGCAAAGCCCCTCCCCTCTCTGTGCTGCCTCCTCATCTGCAAAGTGGTCCGTTGTCTGGTGGGAGGAACTCTCTTCACATGAAAGGTGTTTAGCAGAGTGCCATAGGTCCACTGACACCGAAGAAGATGGACACATGCAAATAAGCTCATGAAGAGACATCAGCACATTAACATCAGGAAAATACAAATGAAATCCACAATGAGGTCTCACCCCACAGCTATCTGAATGGAGAAAATAAGAATGACAACACCGAATGCCGGTGTGGATGCAAGGAAACTGAATCACTTATGCAGTGCTGGTGAGACTGTGAAATGGTACAGCCTTTCTGGAAAACAGTGTGACAGTTTCTTTAAAAAACAATACTTAGAACTACCACATGGCCCAGCTACTTCATGTGTGGGTGTTTTAACCCATAGAAAGGAAGATGTTCATTGACACAAAACCCTGTACACAGATGTTAATAGCCCTCTGAGCCATAATAACTCCAACTACACACAACCCAGAAGTCCCTCGACAGTTGGGTAAACAAACTGTGATACATCGCATCATGGGCCTCCCATGTGATACAGAGTAATGAACTACTCACACCTGCACCAATGCAGACACACGTCCTGTTATGCTGAGTGGAAAGTGTCAATATAAAAGGTTAGAAACTGTATGAGCCCATTTATACAACATTCATAAAAGGGAAAAATTACAGACATAAAGAACAGATGAAGGGTTGCCAGGGATGAGAGAGGTGGTTGAGGGGGGATGGACATGTGTGTGGCAGCAGAGGTGACACAAAGGGCCCTGTGGGGATGGTAGTGACTCGACCAACATTAATATCACAGTTCTGACGTGGCCTACAGTTGAGAGAGATGTTACCATTGGGGAAAACTAGGTAAAGTGTGGATGGAATCCCTGTTTTATCTTTACTACTGTGAATGAATCTAGTTTCCTCAGAATCACGCAATTATTCAAATGTCAAGATGGAGGACGAAGCAGGGAAATGGTCTGTCCCTTGGTCACGGATGGCATGAGCCTTAGAACCTCGACATCATCATGGCCGGTGGTCTAGACGACTGCGGAACCCTCGGGCTTCCTGGCATTCTTGACAGTTTTCTGCCAAGTGCTGGAGACACACTCGTTTTTCTGTGCCAAGAATTGGAGAGAGAAGGATGTTCGCGTCAATTAGAAAGCATTTCGGGCTTCCAGATGGCATTTCAAGGCTTTGCTGTATAAGGTAGTCTTTGAATATCCCACCTGTGATCATAGAAACGGTCTGGGATTCATGGGAAGTGTTCTGTTTTGTTTCCTCTCAAACCCTGGGCTAATTCTCCACTTCAGCACTGGTTTCAGGAAAAGCTACTTGACTCAGTGTTGCTGAGCACAAGAGAGCAGGCTTTTCATGGTCAGGGAAGGGGTCACATTCCTGACCCCAAGGGAGAGAGTTTTCTGTAGCTCTGTGAAAATCTCTGCCCTATTATCAAAGAGTTTTCCTGTTCCATTCAATAGAGTGGCTTTACCCATGATGACCAGCAAGTCCTGTTAAGCTTAGTTATTGCTCAACCGAACCAGAGCTAAGCACTTGTTTGTGTTTAAAAACTCTTTGATGTTTTCAGTATTATTTGCTGATTATTGAGAATTTCCTTAATTTTTCATTATTGACTTAGATAAGATTGAGGTCAGTTATCCATAATCCTCAATTATCTAAATTTGTACATTCACATGAAACCAAATTGTCATTCCTTCCTCACATCTTCATATCATTCTCTTTACACATCATTAGGCCATAAACTTTCCCGTTTTGTTTTGGTTTAGCCTTCTTGGAATACTCCCTCCCTGTGGCCTCTTGGTTCTTCTCTCCCAACAGCTCTGATCTGATCCATTTTACAGCTTTCTCTTCTCCCACCTCTAATAACTGGCAGTGCCCAGGACAAGTCCTGGAAAGAGTTCTCCATCTACATCAGCTCCCTAAGTGACCTCCTCTCTCTCAATCACTGTCTATGACGCAGTGACTCCTGCATTTGGGTCATGGAGCTCTGGGTGGGGGATTGAGACTCATTTTCAGTTTTGTGCCAACCTTGACCTTTAGCATAAAACTCTCGTGTATGTTTGACCAGTGACTAGTTGATCTGTGGCATCTGTTATGATGCAGGAGAAGCCCTTCTGCTGAGGTAGACGTCGATATTGGACAAGGTCCATCTGAGGATGCCGAGATGGAGCCCTCTGCAGGGTGTGAGGACACCGTCCTGAAACACTCTTCCACAGCTGAGGACAGCAGGTTCACCCTGCTCCTGCACAGTCCCGTGGTGCTGGGAAGAGGCTGCAGGAGGAAGGGGCGGCACTTCTTCTTGTTCCGTGATTTGTTGCTTGTATCGAATACCAAGTACGTCTACACCACACACTCTCTTGTTTACCACAGAATTGCATTTTCACTAACCCTCACTATAAAAAAATATTCATTTCTTGAAAACCTTTGGTTTAGCTGTATATGTTCCTTGAATCGGAGGAGTCATAAGAACATTTGTACATGGCTTTCTTTGACCTCATTTTATCTTTGGTGTTTCCACAAGTGTTTTCTGAATAGCAGGGACTTCCAGATGTGTGCCCCTATTGCCTGGACATGCTTCATCGGTTCATAGGGCTTGCGACTATTTAACCCAGGCTACCTGATCGTCAGAGTTGGTAACCAAGATATATGCTGATTTCCATGTCAGAGGTCAAAGGCAGATAAGTCAGAAATAGAGATTTCACTGTTGACAAAGTTGATCACTTTCTGGGTTTCCAGAGATAACTGGGAAGTATGTCCATCAATTACATTTAATACCCCTTGTTCACTGGTCTGGGATGGATGGATGAATGGATGGATGGATGGATGGATGGATGGAAGGATGGAAGGATGCATGGATTGACGTCTAAGTTGGGTTCTGACCTTAAAATAATAGTTTTGCAGTTTTATTCACAATCTAAAACAAAATGTTATTAATGAAAGGTTTAGAAAGGAATTTTATAACAATGTATGCCTTAAAAACTAGAAAATGTTTTTACAACTAAAGTTTGAAAAGGTACTTGAAATCCCTCCAATCCAAGCATTTAAGTTTTTCTCTCTTAAGAACAAGGTTGAAGTAATATTTTATACACCATGTATCTTTGTTTAGCCTCTCAAATAATTTTGTAGTAAACATGTATACATAATAAATTAATGATAATAAATGTAAAGATAACATATGATAATATATAATAAAGGACAAAAATAAACAAAATTAATTAGTTAATTAATTAATGGTTCTCTAAAAAAGATCTAAAATATGAAGTTGGTCCATATCCAATACTCAGCTTCCAGAAAAATGTCTCTTTGCTGCCCTCAATGAAGTGAGCTCAGGGCCTTGCTGAGCCAGGCTTCTGTCAGCACATGTGGTCATGCCCCACACACCTCATCAGTGGCTGTGCTGTGCACAGAGGGTGACGGAGGGGGAGGAGGCCTGCTTTCCTGAAGCAGTGGGAATGGGCATCTTATGATGAGCACAGCTGCTCACCACAGGAAGCTAACAGAGGCCCTGTTTGGTTATCTTTCTAGGTATAAGAAAATCTTTAAGATAAAGAACAAAATACCACTGAACACCATGTGGGTTGCCGACTGCATGAACCAAGGAGGGAAAGCCAACAAAGGAGCCAGGAGGTCCTTGGTCTTGGGCTACTACACAGGGAACTTTGTGGCCACATTTAGGTAAGACCTACCCCTTGGTCCTGTATTTACCTAGGTTTAAAATGGAAACTATTTAATTGACTGTATATTCTTCCAGGTCCTTACATTGTGCGGTCTCATAATGACATTTGTATACCTTGTACTTTCCCCAAAAAGTTTCTTATGTGCCAAAAATGTATGCAAGTGGAAAGGGTGGGAACTATTGATGTGATTCTCATTGAGATGGGTCAGTGGTTTTCAAAAGGGCTGTGAGATCCACTAGGGGAGAGAGGGCAAGGGCCTTGTGCCTCTCTCCCAACATCCTGCCCCTAGTCTCTGAATAGTGTCTGTGTTTTTAAATCACTGGAATAGCTTTCTTGATCAAGCACTATCAAGGGGTACAGGTCCATTGGAAACATTCCTTTCATACTCCCAAATTAATTCCCTTAAAATTACAAATGAAAGTCATCATGTCATCAAACTCTGGGTACCAGGTTGGCTGTATACACATTATCTTATTTGGTGTCTTTAGAGAGGTGACAATCTAAAACAAATATATGATTCATGGAATGCATGTTACTTTTCCAAGACATATTTCTCAGCTGCCATGAGGACGCGGATGTGGCCCCAGCCCTGGACCACAGAGTCTCATTCTTCTTTTATTTGTCAAGTGTTCATCACCTGCAGTAGGGCTCTTGTTTCTTCCTATCCTTGCCCCATTGGTGCAAAATCTCACCCTTCACCATAATGAGGAGACAACTAAAATGTTCCCAAGTTACTAATTTACTAAGTTTTTTGATGCAACTGTTGATTTAGAAATTATTTCAAAAGTTATTAAGAAACTTGCATTTACGTCATTCTCTACATGTCTGTTTCCTGTGACATATTTCTCTAAAGAGTTTCAGTTCCACTTGCTTCATATCGTCTTCATCTTGCAGGAGAAACGCATTCTCAATGGGGCACAGAGAATGTCTTTGGAAAAGAAAGTTTCCAAAAAAAGGTCTTTGTCTAATGAGGGGGAAATGTGGAAGCCAGGTTCACTGAAGTGTTTAGATTTCAAAGCAACTGTTATCATACTTAAGATCTACCTCCCATCACTGTGACACTGTCCAAGAAAGAACAGGGTCCCTGGGAAGTCCTCATGAGAAGGGGACAACTTACACACGCATCCACATTGCTAACTACAGCCTGCTGATATCATTATCTGGAATGACCGTCTTAATATGCTAGTGTATGCATTTTATGTAGCTTAATTGTTTTGTCCCCTTTTAAAATTGCAGAACTTCAGAAATAAAGGAGAAATGGCTCTCGTTCCTTCAAAGGTACTTTGTCAGTGTACATATTTGACATCTTTAACCCCTGATAAAAGAATGCAAATCTCTGCTGAGCAGTGTCCCCACCCGTTCTCCCTGTTCTCAGTGAAATCCTCAGCCTGTTCTCACAGACTGCCTGTTGAGACTGACCCTGCAGTCAAGTGCTCTCACTGACATGGGTGTTCACTTTTCACGAGGAAGATCATGTTTTCACTCTCCTCTTCCCTTCTCTGCAACCCTAGGGCTTAAAGCTAACATTAGTCCCAAAATATATATTAAACTTCCCTAAAGGCTGGTGACACTACTACTGATTCACCAAGTGACTGCTGATTTCTGCCCTGGAACCCAGGGGAGAGCTGGGCCCCCAATCTAGACAAGAAAGCTTAGAGGACTGGATTTGCTGCCCAGATCTCACATGACAGGGGCAACCTGTTATTCTGGGGCCAGGATTTATTTTCCTGAAATACTTTTGCATATTTTCTTTCCTTCAACCCATACATTTTTTTGCTGAAGCTATATGTAATTTTTAAAATTGTGAATTATACTGAAAATACTAGCAACATAGATTAATTTGAAAATAAGCTATGAGCTAATTCCTCTTCCTCTCTTTTGGGTTAATTTTGCATTTGATTAGGTACATTGACCTAGCCAAAGGGATGGACCAGGACAAATGCCTTCCTCTCAACATCTCCAAGGAGGGCATGGAGAACTGTGCACCTGTAAGTGTTGTTAAGACCCAAAATTAAATCCAAGTTCCTAATTTAGGCAGAATGCAAGGTGGGGGGTGAGGAGGATGGACAAGAAAAGGGAAGAGAGAATACTTAAAGAGAACTATGTGGGAAAATGTATTTCCTAAGTACATGTATGTCTTTGTATATATAAATAGCGAATCCAGGCAATAGGAATTAGGGGAATGCATAATAGCTACAATTCTTATTCTTGGAAAGAATATTACATAACATTTCTCTGCATCTTTCCAAGATAAACTTATAGTGGTTCGTAATAATATGATTTTCTCAAGCAGACACTTTCTATGAGAATGAAACTTTTTTTTGAATAATAAATTAGGGATTGCTTGTTATTGTCTAAAAAAAGACTATTTTTTTCTTTAAAAAAATTTCATGGGACAGTTTTTAAATTGTGAAAAGAGAGGGGAGTGACCTGCAGATGTATGTCCGTGCAGGAATCAGCTCTGCTCCTTCTACAGATCCCTGACTCGTGGGAAAATGCCTTGCTGTTATGACCTGGGGTGATCATAAGATTTGTATGTAGTTGTCTCTCACCCAGTGGTATATAGGGACCCCTGAAAACTCAGTGCTACCAGAATTTAGCAAAAGGTCATCAATGACTGATATGCTGGTGGAACTGAATATGTATGAAAAATAACATAGAACTGACATGCACTGAATAGGCCACCTTCTGCATGGACTTCGGACCTACAGGATATACATGCCCTGAGTAGCAACTAAACAGTGGAAGACAGAGAGTGGTTTTTTGGATAAGATTAGGGAGATGGTGCCCTGGCTCAGCGGTTAGAGTGTTGGCCCACAGACCAAAGAGTTTCGGGTTCGATTGGGGTCATGTACCTTGGTTGTGGTTCAGTCCCCTGCCCTGGTTGGGGTATTGCCGGAGGCAAGCAGTCAAAGTGTTTCTCTCTCACATCAATGTTTCTCTCCCTCTCACTCTCTCTCTCCCCCCTCCCTCCTAATCTGCCTGAAGATAGATGGGAAAAAAAACAATCCTCAGGTGAAGATTATAAAAAAAAAAGATTAAGGATATTGGTGCATGATACAGCTCACTTCATTTCATGTTCGTGATTCTCTTTGCTTAAAGAGATCAATCTCAGTAGATGAGAATGTTCTGTTTAGTGAGGCACTGGGGTTACTGGGCTATACGCGTATGCAGATAAGGCCTTCCAACACAGTGTTTCAAAAACTCCCACTTCCTATATTCAACACATTTTTTAGCCAACTTACTTGTGTGTGACTGTGTGATTGCTTCGGGACCCTCCTTCCTAAAGAGAAAGCCATGATATTTTATGAGGAGTCAAGGCAAGCAGAGTACCCAACTAGCTTTAACTCCATTTCAAACCTTCTCTGCTTTGTCCTCTCCTAGAGGATTCATTAAAATAATTCATCAGTCTTTATAATTGGACTTGTTTGTTTCAAATGAATTTCCTGTGTTACTGGGTCTCAGTTCTGCTGGGTAAGTGTTTTCTGCTCTGACCTATACTCCAGGTTCCAGTCCCTGTCCCTTTTCTCCCTAGAATGGGGTTCATCTGCACCAAGGGCAGTGGGCTCCCTTCACTCTGCCATCATCTCTAGGCATCTTGAGCATCTCTGCCATGTTTTTCAGGGCTACTGAGCTCATGATGCCTTTCATATTTGAGTTTGTGCAGAAACAGTCAGGACAGGATGTGCTGCTCTCTGGACAACATTCTGTCTGGACAGAGACATCAAAGAGAAAACCCAACCTTCTCCAAGGGGATGGGAGACAGCAAAAAGCAGAGCTCTTGAGACTGGACTTTTCTTCCTTCTCTGAGGACCATAGCTATGATTTCATATGCCATGCGCCACCCACAGAGTGAGGGGCTGACTGCACTGTGGTTCATAGATTCCCCAGCCTACCGAAGGGGAAAAAGCAGGAATCAGTCTGGAATGGTCTATCAGAGGCTGGGAAGGGAACCAGTGTTTACCAAACTCAACTCTGTTATCTCAACAACTATAGGTTGTTCCATGGACCAAATAGCATTTCTATTGTTCCCTTTTCTGTCTGTCTTTGGAAACATTGGAATGCTAAGGAAATGTGTTCTTCAGGTACCTACTGTGAATAATGGGTTGTGACACGTAGTTTTTTTTGTCTCCAAGGGCTCAGGGAAAGATGACCAGCTGTGGGTCGGCTCTGGAAACGATGAGGCCCCATCCCCACTCATGGGTGAGTGTCAAGAAAAAAATACATTGATTTGAATGTGTTCCAAATGTAACTCTAAAGTCTCAGAGTTGTAACTATTCAATCCTAGGACTAAATACTCGTAAAAGAGAAACTCTCATGCAATCTTTATCCAAACATTTCATAAATAATCACCAAATATTATTCTCTCTCAGATACTAAGAAATTCTCTTCATTCAGCAGCATAAAATATGTGAATATTTCTTCCCTATTTTCTACTTGAGAAACAGAGCGGTCTTGAAAAATATCTCCGTCTGCCTGTATGTATGGAAGCAAGATAGCATGAAATTCCTTTTTCTCACACTTGTTTTTTTCAAAACCTACTCTTGAATTCCTCTGTCCATTTTTCTGACTAATAGGTAGTCCCTGTTTGGTGAGAATCTTCTCATTTCTTTCCAGTCTAAAATCCAAGTACAGATAATTATTTAACACCTGCTCTGTGCCAAGAGTTTCTGTGGGAAATCTGAGAACATCCCCTCTTGCATGCATTTTCTTTTTTTTTATCCTTTAAACCATTTCTGGGAGGCTCTTACTTCTTTTCAAGTCATCTGGAAATTCTGAATAACCAAATATTTACTATGAAATACAGCTTCCCTGTGTGAAATCAAAAAGAGTCACCAGGTACATACTTGAGGACAAAATCCCTGCAGCAACTTCATGTATTTTGTTCATTTGTTTTTTTATCAAAAAATCAAATAAATACTTAAACATATTTATATGAATAAATGTGTTACTATGGACACAAGAATGTAGAATACACCTGTTAGGTTAGGAGAGCCTCCTCCAGCAAGGCAGGCTCTAAAATTCTACCGACCCTTTAGCAACTACTCTGAGTGCATTTTCCAACTGCTCTCAATGCTCAGTTGTGGATTAAATCTTGCCTTTTCTGGAGATTTCATGTTACTTTACTGCTGATGAATCAGTGCCTCCCAGGCAGTGCAACATGATTCAATATTTTATTCCCTTTACTGTTTAAACTCTATTTCATGGAGCCTGGCCTTACAGGGTGTCTTCAACGAGAGTGCCCATGATGCTCACTCCACAGGCACTGCCTTCTTTATCCAGAAGCCCTGGGAGAACGGCACAGCAGGGTAGAGCCCATGCTCACGGTAAGCTATGTGTGATCACTCCCATCACCATCAGTCTAAATCTACATTTTGATTTTTCTCTGTCTACGTCATGAAAATCCCTATCACCGAACAGAGAGCCATTCTCTGGCCACTGATGTCCTGCCTGAAAAAGCACAGCAATCTATTTTGCCTTCTGTCCTGGGGTCCCCAAAGAAGGAAGAACAGTTGATCCTGACCTCGGTCGAGCACCAGCAGGAGGGAGGTGAGCATTCCCTTCCTGCAAGTGTCTTCTCCTGGCTCAAGTCTCCATTCCTTAAACAAGCTCATGACGTCCTCCATGTGCAGATGGGTGGGGGACAGTAATGGTAGGGACCAGAACCCACTCAGAATCAAGCAGAGAGGAACCTCGGAGGTCTGAAATCAAGATCCACATCTGTTCTAGGAAGAACTGACCCTGAGCCTGGTGAAGTCTCTGGGTTAAAATACCGGTTTCTAGAATAAGGGAAAGAAAAATATCTCAGTGCCACAAGGATGTGATCAGCCAAATGCAGAATGTTAAAAATTCTACACAAAAATGACTCAGTTTCTCCCTTTTCTAGACTCCCAAAAAACAAGTTTAAATGAAAATGGGGGATGTAAGGTTAAGATAATTAAACTATTACTGTTAATTATTTTATTTCTTCCTAGATGCAGGTCAGAAGAGAAGGTCACCAAAAACACCTGTGTGGGGAGACCCTAGCACAGGCCAGGACAACCATGAGGAAACACCACCATCCTCACAACCAAAACAGGTCTCTGGCGCTTCTCTTGAAGAGCTATGTGAGGGTGACCCCCTGCCTGGCCCTCTTTCAGTAGGCCTCATTTTGGTCTCTGTAGCTTTCTTGAGTGGATGTGGGAGGACACGGAAAGATCACATTCTCACCAGAATCTATGCCCAAATAATTGTTATCCACAGTCCCTGGCTTTGGCTGAGAAGCTTTGTAAACATGACTTCAAAGAATCAAATCTGAGATAGGTGTCACTGAGTCCTAGGTCAGGTAGAACATAAAAAGACACACTTGTCCCTTCCATGGATTCAGCAAAGAGCCACCACACAGAGTCAGACCAGAAACAATGGGTCTGTGTGCAGGAATCTGGAAACGGCCCCTCCCTCACCTCCTCCTGACATCTCCTTCCTTCACTCCTCCCCTTACAACCTTACAACTCAGGTACCTCACATGGATTTGATGGTATTTCACATGCTTATGCATGAAGTCCCACCCTCTGGCAAATGATGATCCATTTATTCTAGCAGTGTGTGTTCAGAAAATGAGCCAGCATTTGCCCATGTTGTCTCAAAGTGAATTCTCAGTGTTAACACGGATTGAGTCCAAGGTCCCTTGAAACCTGACACTAGATGAGGGGAATCTCTCTAGAGAAGAAAAAGTGTGCCGGGTATGACCACATCCTGTATCTTTCTCAGCAGCTTTAGGGGCAATTACAATGATCATCACCCCATCTCACAAATCCAAAGAGAAGCCTTGTGAATCTGTACCATGCCCAAGGCACAGAGAAAATGGTTAGCATAATCAGTTTCAAATCCATGGATTCCTCACTCCAACCCCCATGACCCTCACCAGTGTGAGCAGAGGACAGAATATGCGGCCGAGGAAATGAGAGACTGATGGGAAGGGAAGGGAATCAGAGGAGAACAGGGATTTTACATGAAAAACACCTCTGTACCTGTTTCAGTCTATGAAATGAGAATGGACTGCTGGGTAGTAAATATATTGAGACACTAAAGGACAAATCCACATTTTCTTCAGACATGAACTCCAGCACTGTCACCTCACTTACCCAGGTCTGCCTGTCAAGGGGACAGTTTGTGCTCTTGGCTGTGGATACTGAGTGGCACATACTTTTCTTTCCTATAGGAAATGCGTTCCTGTATAATGGATAAACGGCCGTTTATAGAAGGCATTTTTATTTTTATTTTATTTATTTATATTATTTATTTATTTTTTTGGTAAGTTTTAGATATTTTTGAATTTTATTTAAATGTACATCATATATTGAGGTAATAAAAGCCCTTCCATTACTTAGTGGCTGAGACACCCATTTTTTCTGCTCACGATTCATGTTCACACTTTGGTGGAGGCTCCCTTGTGCAGTTCTGGTCTAAAATGAGATCACCCGTGCACCTGCAGTCAGCTGGCAGCTCAAATGGGGCTCCCTTATGTGTCTGTCTGCTGGTGCTGGCTCTCGGCCGGCCCCCTTGTTTTCAACAAGCTGGCCCAGCCTTCTTTCTATGGTGGAGGACGAGTTCCAGCAGCAAGAGAGTGTTTTTAAGTCAGCGTGGAAGGGGACTGAGAAGGGATTACGTACTCACATATGAAGGAAGGCTGGGGAGCAAGGTCAGTTTCTTACATTGACAAAAACAGGGTCTACATCCCGAACACAGTGAACTATCTGCCAACCTTGAACCAACTGTCTCCAGCTTTTTTAATGAGAGAGAGAAATGTCTGTTTTAATGAAGCTACTATTATTTTTGGTTTTCTGTTACTTCCTGGGAGAGTTAATCTAGTTAATACATGCACACATATAGTGCTTTTACTTATTAGTTATCTTTTCTTTCCGAGGGATAATGAGGAGTACTAAAAGAGTGTCATTTAGGGTGAGGGGGTGTTGGCAGTGTGAGATCCACTAACTTTTTGTTTTAGGACTGAATCTGCTCCATGACACTCAGATTATTCTTAGAGATAAAGAAGCCAGTTTTGAAGAAGATAATATTGAAATTTCTTACAAATGCATACACTTGTTTCCTCTCCATTAAAACTTAGAATATTTTATGCAGGACTATGAAAATTAAATTTACATATTGTTATCAGTTATATTCACCAATACTGAGAAAGTATAACCAAAACAATAAAATTGTGCCTTAAGGAGATCCCTTAAAAGAAAATATTTGGTGAGATATTTTAAAATAAATATTAAACAATCAATTTTTGGTTATTTATTCTTCATCCACTCTCTACATCTTACGATCAAATTATTAAGGACAATAATACTTGCTGCATTTTTAATTACCAAGTTGCTATCAATCTGACCAAATTCAGTCAACCTGGCAGACCCTGGAAGATAAGGTTCCAGCAAAGATATCAATCAACTGGCCTGTAGAGCTCAACTGACACAGGTTAGAGGAAAGGAATGCAAAAGGACAAAGGTCAGTTTCTAACCAGAAGGCAGGTGTGCAGACTCTTGTAGGGGATTTAGGAGAGCAAGGGAACCTGCTCCCCTGGCCAGGAGTGCCTCAGTTTGCCTGCTCTCTAGGGTTTGAAACCTTTGAGTGCCCCTTAAGAAACCAGTACCTTTGTCATTTGCTGTCTGTTGACATCACTTTGTCAATTCCACCATTCTTGAATTCTCTGCATTCAATGAGGAATAGCACATTTCTCATTTGGAAAATCAGAATGTGGAAGATTTATGCTACCTGCACCTTCTTTCACTGTTAATGAAGAAATCCTAATCATTTCTTGTTCCATTTCTGCAAATAAAAATGAGGTCTTTTGACTGTGGTTTTTTCTTTTCCTTTAACGCTAAGTAATAAAAGTTAGCAGAGTCTCATCTTGGAAAAAGTACAAATCTTCACAATTAATAAAAGCAGTCTAAAAGAGATATCCTCTCTCTTTAAAGTTACAGAGATAGACCTTTCCACACCATAAAACACTTTCAAACAGCCTGACTTAATAAGGTATTAAAATGAGAACATTCTCAAGAATATCAGTCTTATTACCTCTGCAACAGGGAGCTTCTGTGAATATTCATAATTGTTACCAACTTGTACTGTTCTATTAATATAAATTTGTTCTTGAAATTATCATTTGATGGAAATATTCTGGTAAGACTTTAAAGAGTTCAGAGATTGTTGCCAGGCTAGTAATGATAACCAAAAGAAACTTGCAATTCTGATTGGTTATCTTACTTGACCTGGTAATATTATTATAACTGATATCTCAGTGTTTTTTAAACAATATAAATACTTGTAAGATTTGCAAGTCATATCAGAAAGAATCACTGGCATTTTCCTCTTCTCTGACAGACATGATGGAAAAAAATTAACCTTATTCCTGCAACTTTTCTGGATTTAATAAAGGAGATTGAGTCGACATCTTATCAGAAATAATATTTCACTGATATTGTGAAAATGGGGGCACAGTTCATCCATATGCT
The DNA here is from genome assembly GCA_030848825.1 of Tadarida brasiliensis. NCBI lineage: Eukaryota > Metazoa > Chordata > Mammalia > Chiroptera > Molossidae > Tadarida > Tadarida brasiliensis. Next base: position 79,659,808 of record CM061260.1, read on the forward strand.
TCCTATAAGTAATATATCTAAACTATAAGGATACAAAAGTTGAAAATAAAGGATAAAATATATATAGTAAGCAAATAACAAAATAAAATCGACATGACTCAATTTTTAGTAACATAAACATAAAATCAGAAAGCAATACAATTGAAGTTTATTAATTGCTGTAAATAAACTTAACATTCACTAGGAATATGTAACAATTCTAACTTATTTATACGTAATACCATATATGAAGCCAAAATTTGTCAAACTACTGAAGAGAAAGTATGAAAATAAGAGACTTGAAACACAAGTTTCTTTGTAATTAATCGATTAATAATTTAAGAAGGATTTGGAAGATTTGGAAAATGCAGCTAATATTCACCTGATGTAGAACTTATCAACTGCTGAGCTCTGGCAAAGTGGCACATGTAAAAGGGTTTCAGGTTGGCCCAGATCATCGTCCCTCCCTACCAGGGATAGCAATCAGAGGGTGTGGGTTCCTGAGCACAGCAGATCAGTCTGAGCTGACTTCAAGCTGCCTCATTCATTTACTGCAATAAGACATAACATGAAATTGTTTAAGAATTGGAATAATGAACTTGTGCTGAAAATTGTGTTCAGCAACCGGATGGTATTCTCAAGAACACAGAGACCTAGACAACAGTATGGGAATTGCCAGAAGTAAGGGGGTGTGGAATTCCTAGTAAGGATGTAGAAGAGGGTAAAGGGGGGATAAATGGTAATGGAAGGAGACTTGATTTGGGCTGCTAAATACACAATAAAATATACAAATGAGGTATTGTAGAATTGTATATATGAAACCTATATAATTTTGTAAACCAAAATTACCCCAATCAATTTAACTTAAAAAGTAATAAATAAATAAAAAAGAATACATAGAACATTTATTAAAATTATTGATCATATTCTAAACCACAAATGTCAACATCTATCAAAGGAATCCAATTAGGCATGATCCTTGACAAAGGAAATTAGAAATCATTTCTTAAAAAATAAGTTCAAAATCCATACATTTAGAAATTATAAAAACATTTAAAAATATTAAACCTTGAATAAAAGAAACAGTTAAAGATCAAACTGAAAGTAAAACCAAACTATAGTTGCACCTGCCTGTGGATTGCAGTTAAGTGATACTTAGAATGAAATGGCTTAAACACTTGTGTCAGAAAAATAATGAGGTGAAAACTAAAACATTAGCTATCAATCATAAAAAGTTGAAAATTATTACTACTAAGACTAAACAGAGAAACTGAGACAGAGAAGGCAGCAATTAAGTTGAAAGAAAAAATAGAATTAACAAAATCAAAGTTCATTCTTCAAAAAGGCCTCCTAGAGCCAAACTTCTGGATCAGTGGTTCTCAACTGAAAGCAATCTTGCTTCCCTCCACCCCTTTTCCCAGGGGACATTCATCTGGCAACGTCTGGAGACACGGTGACAGGAAACGGCACCTGGGGTGGGAGTGACACTGGCATGCAGTGGGCAGGGGCCAGGATGCTGCTCACATCCCACAATGCCCAGCACAGCCCCGCCCAGAACCACCTGACCCACATGTCAAGGCTGAGGAGCCCTGGGGGGATGGATGGATGAAGAATGGAGAGAAGCCATTTAGGAAACAATATTAGGAACAAAAAGGGGTCACATCTACAAATACAGAAAAACATTAAATGTAGAATGATAATGAGAAGAAATAAATGTAAAAATGTGTAGACATTTACATAAAGTGCATAAATTCCTAGAAAAGTACAAATGACCAGAACTACCTCGAGGGAAAAAAAACAGAAAAGGTTCTATAACTGTTAAAGTAAATGGACGCAAGGTTCAAGATGGTGGCTCTTGCTCCCCACGCCTCCCAGAACAAATGGCAAGTTACAGTTAAATTGGGAAAGAATCTCCCTGAATTACTAACCTGAGACTGTAGGAAGAGGAGACTCTTCACCTAGGACTGCAGAAGCCACCTGGGACTGGCAGCAAGGATGGAATCGTGACAGGGCTGGCCCTGCTCCCACAGGTGGCCGGCTCAGGTGACAGAGGGATGGCTCAGTTGCAGGCGGTCCCCCTGAGCAGCATGAAGCACAGACTCCAGGCAATGCTCCCCAGCCCAGAGCGCAGAGTCGGAAACAGGTGCCCACATGGCACCCAGCTGTGCCAGGCAGCAGGGTTTCTGTCCACCAAGGAGAGGCAGAGCCTGCTGGAGTCAAAGCCACAGGTTTAAAGGGCCAACACACAGAAGTTTTGTTCACAGCCATTCACCCTGGGCTTCGGCATTGGGAGAGCAGTGAGGACTGGAGTCCTTTGAGGAGAGTCTGGGGTGGCTGGCTTTGGGGAGAGACATGGGGGAACGGCTGCTAGACTCCCTGTGCTATTATCCTCTGATATCACAGAAGCCATTTTTCTTGGGAGGAACAATCCCCTCTGAGCGGAATCAGCCTAAGGAAAAACAGTTACCACACCCTCTGGGATCACGCTCATCCCACCCTGCATTTTGAGCCCTGCTGAAGAGTCAGCAGCATAGGATGGGGCTTAGAAGGCTGGGCAGTCTCAGGGGTTGGCAGTGGCTGGACCTGGGGTGGGGCAATTTCCTCATGTTCCAGGGAACTTTATGGGAGATCCAATAGAAACCCCCTTCCCTGGCTTCCAACAGACCCAACCTATGGGCTCAGTAGGCCCCATCCTGCTGACTACCAGGGGCTCCAGGCTGCTGAGCTCAGAAAAAAATCCAGGTCAGACTTAGACCTGTGGCTCAGGGGCAGGGAAACACACCCACCATGTTCCCTGAAGTCTGAATGTCACCTCCCATTCATGGGCGAGCTAGAGGCCCCATCCTCGGGATTCTGTCACAGGCTCTATCAGATCTAAACCTTTTCACGTAAGCCTAGCAGTCAGTCAGCAGGCAGAGGTAGGTGGAGCAGATCTTGGGTGACTTGGGGGTGTTTGCTGACCTATCCCTGGGCTCGATGGAACTGGCTTTGGGGAGAAACACACCCCAAACTGCCCAGGGTTCAGGAAGATGAACCAATGGCCCTGCAGAGTGCATCCTAAAATCAGAGACTCCACAAGGTCCTTTTTCAGAAGGTTGGCACACAGGTCAGGGAGGGTACGCACTATCCTAAGACCGAAGGTAAATGACATTAGGAGAGACATCATGGGAGGCAAGTGTTGGCATAGGGAATAGAAGCCCAGGGCTCTACCCACCCTCCTTGCTTAGGCCACTGGTGATGTGACTTATAGCTAGACAACTGTCCCCTCTCTGACCCACTTTCAATTTTCTGGGGTAAGATAATGGTAGAGACAAATGAAAACTAGCCATATTGACCTAAATCACAGTTTTAAACCTGCTCTGCCCTTCAGACAGCCACCATCTAGAGCAAAGAGACTGAGATGAGCTGTGCTTAGGGCATCTGAGACTACAAACTATCCCCATTCCCTCCCCTTGCCCACTGCTGATAAAAACCTCCACTCAGACCCCTTGGCAAGACTCATATTCTTAGTTCCCCCCACCCTTCTTCATTTACAGTGCTTTCCTGAATCTGTGTCTCAATCCTGACCCTTCCTTGGGCAATGACAAGAATCTGGACACAGCCATTGGGTTGAGGCCTCCCATGGCCTCCCCGGGTGCTCTCCAGCATCAATAGTAAATGAAATAGTAAAATAGTAAATTTTTTAAAACAAAACTTGAACTCAACCCCTCTAAGCATAACAGATGTGCTCTGTTTCAAACCAGATTCAGGGATCTGGAATGGTGCCTGTTTTATCTCTCCCATCTTCCTTCCTGCTCTGAGTTACCAGCTGATTTATCTTTGGCTAGTTCTAGTTTATGCTATATTTCTTCATCTCTAAACTGTTGATAAAAGTGATGTCTGAAATATTCTCAGATGGAAACAGTAAAGGTCAATATTGTGCAACGTACTAATGGCTGTGCCTTCCCAGCAAGGAAAAATTCAACATTTTTTCTCCTTACTTTTTAAACTCTTCTGCTCAGGCACCTGCCTTATGCAGGGTGTCTCCAATAAGAGTGCCCATGATGCTCACTCCAGAGACACAGCCTTCTTTATCCAGAAGCCCCAGGAGAAGGGCACACCAGGGTGGTGCCCAAGCGCATGGCAGGTAGGATGGATCACACCTGTCGTCATCATCAGCCTGAATCTACATCCAGATTTTTCTCTGTCTAGGTCATGAACATCCCTATGACCTTACAGAGAGCCATCTTCTGTCCACTGCTCTCCTGCCTCAGGGACCTGAGTACTCCTCGTCTCCTTCAATTCTGGGGTCCCCAAAGATGCATGGCCAGTTCATTCTGAAGCCCCAGCTCCCAGCCAGGCACCAGCAGGAGAGAGGTGAGTCATCCCTTCCTGCAAGTGTCCTCTTTTGACTCATGACTTCATTCCTTAAACAATCTCATGCCACAGAGCTCATTCTCCATGTGGCGATGAGGAGGGGACAATGATGAGTCCATGGTCTGCCCAAACATGATACCAGATGTAGGAATTCTTTCTAGAGATGAAGTTTTTCATCTATTTCCATCCTAGCTATGACCACAGTCCTCTATCTTTCTCAGCAGCTTTAGGGGCAACTATATTTATCATCACCCCACTTCATAAATTCAAAGAGAAGCCTCATGTAGTATGTACCATGTCGAAGGCCACACACAAAATTAGTACCTTAATAGGTTTCCAATTCTTGGATTCCTGACTCCAACCCCCATGACCCTCTACACTGAGCAGAGGATAAAAACATGCAGCAAAATAAATGAGAAACTGATTTGAAGGGAACATAATCAGAGGAGGACAGGCATTGTGAGCCCAATTTTACACCAAAAAATGTGGGTCCCTCGTCACTCAATGGCGAATAAAGAAGTGGAATGAGTATGGAAAAAGACCTCTGTACCTGTTTCAGTCTATGAATGGAGAATGGACTGTTGGGTAGAAAATATATTGAGACACTTAAAGACAAATCCAAATTTGTGTTAGGCCTGAACTCTAGCACTGTACCCTCACTCACCCAGGCCTGCTTGTCCAGGGGACAGTTTGTGCTCTGGCCTTGTGGATAGCAAGTGCCACATACTTTTCTTTCCTATAGGAAATACTTTCCTGCATTAAACAAAAGGGTCGCTCACAGAGGCATCTTCAGAAATACAGCCAATATGGATGCATGCAGAGTCCTACAGGACACATTCAATTCTGGGCAAAAAGTGAACCTGGACAGTGAATCCATGCTTGTGGTACTGTGTGTCCTAAAGGTAGAGAACCTTCTAGAATTATCCACACACAACATAAGTCTGACACTACACAACTGGCTTCCTTCACCATGGTTGCCTAAAACTGAAATAGGCATCTGAGAGTAAGAATCTGAAACACTGAAAATAATTCACCAAGTCAAAATTAAGGAAGCCCCTTTAGGTATAGATACACTTTCCTTTATCACACATATTATACTCCCACTCTTCATTCCTCAACAGTCCCTAGAAGAAAATAGTAATACTATAATATTATTAATCATTATAATAAAAGTATCAAAATACACACATACACACACAGAGTGTTTACCAAAACAAACATTCTGTTTTTGATGAAATCCTCCTCCTCTTCCAAATGAAGGCAAAATTTCCAAAAGAAAATTCAGATTGTTTGAAAATAGTTATAGAAGTTTACCTGAGTTAGCAAGTATTTGCCTTATGGTGAATCAATAAATGCTTGATGAGGCCACGGGAAGCCCTGTTCAGCAAAGATCACACAGCTGATCAATGCTACAGCCAGGATTACAACCCAAATTTGTCAAAGACCAGATCCCACGGTTTTCATTACACTCCATATAGACTCCCATGTACTGTGGCCAGAGTTCTGGGCAGAAGGACAGAGCACTGAGTAGGACAGACAGGACCCTTGCCTTCAACAACTTTATGTCATGAGGAGAAAGAGATGGAATGAAATAGGCAAATAAACAAGATCATTGCTGAGAGTGTTAAGTGAGGGAAACAAAGCAGGGTATGTGACGGAGAATTGACAGGAGAGTGTCCAACAGACAGAATGGTCAGGGAAGGCCTTTTACAAGGTGTCAACTGAGATGAGATTCAAATGATGAGGGGCCAGCCAGTGTGGCTGGAGTGCTACAAGCAAGGAGGTGAGTGGGAAGAGAAAAGGTCAGGGGGCAAGTAACACAAGAAACTGAAAGTGTTATTGGGGAGTATGAATTTTATTTGAAAGTAATGGAAAAACCAGTAAGAGTTCTAATCAGCAGAATCATATGATATGATTCACATTAAAAGAAAAAAAATTCTCTCAGGATTTCTGTAGGGGAATGAATGTCACAGGACAGACTGGAGGTGAATGACTTTGGAAACCACTGCAGTCCTTTTCTGTGGGTCCAGACGGATCTGGCTCAGTTTGGACAACAGGCAGATTCTACTTTCAGTTTCAGATAAATTCCTCCTTCCAGCGTATTTCTTAATTTCTAATCCATGTTAATAAAGAATTGCTCTCACAACACTAGTGTGGTTTTTTTAATACTCTATATATCAACTGAAGTGTGTTCCTTCTGAAGATCTGTATATTTGTCCCTTTCCTGTGTTTTGATCATTTTGTTCAAGGAGCCCTATAAAATGAGCTGCTTTGTCCTGGCCGGTTTGGCTCAGTGGTTGGAGCGTTGGCCTGTGGTCCAGAGAGACCCAGGTTCAGTTCCCGCTAAGGGCACGTACTTCGGTTGCAGTTTGTCCCCAGCACTGGTTGGGTAGTGCAGGAGGCAGCCACTTGATGTGTCCCTTTCATGTCGATGTTTCTCTCTCTCTCTCTCTTCCTCTCTCTCCCTCTCACTCTATCTGAACAAAAAATGGAAAAATGTCTTCAGGTGAGGATTAAAAAAAAAAAATGAGTTACTACTTTTTTTTTTTTTTTTTAAGAATTGCCTTGGAATGTATAACATATTCTGTTATTTATTTTAAGAACTCTGGAAAATGAATTTAACATTCAGCCTAGGAGTGAAAAATGAAACTGCTTTTTCAGCATTGTTTCCTTACAAACTCTGCTCTCTTATATAGTTTAAACACTAAAGAACCAACAATACCTTTTAATCAAACCTGGAAATACCAAAATTATCCCAACAAAGTCAGAACAAGAACTGAGTTGGATATTAGAGCATTTCTAAATTTGTTAATAAATTATTCTTTGGACTATTTAGACCAAGGGGAAACTTCAAAGACTCAGAAAAAGATAACTGCTTTTCTTTGTATTCTCAGTGTCTATCAGCACGAATGACCATACTTTCTTCTGGTTTTATTTGGAATCAATTTTGATGATTAAGAGATATCATTAAGTTACATAATAGAATTGCTTTTATTTTTTAAGAAATTTCAAGGTATAACTAACAGTATCGAGACTAATTTTAATGCAGTTTATAATCTGGTCCTGAAAGTAATTTCATTATGTGGATATATAAGTTCCAGCACATCTTGTTGGTTTTTTTTTTTTTTTAATATATAATAGCTTTATTGAGAAATAGCTTACAGACAAAAAAAACTGTACATGTTTAAAGTGTACAATTTAGTAAACTTCAATTCATATATGTGCCAATTTCAGGCGGTTCTGAATGATGGTTGCGCTGTAGTTTAGTTGTAATTTTGATGTTGTTGTGGGAGGAGGCGAGTACTGTGGTAACCTACACCGCCATCTTGACCGGAAGTCCCTGCACAGGATCTTAAACACTTAGAAAACTGGAGTGAACTGAGTTGCTTTTAAAATACAGATATGGGTTTATACCATAAACCATATTCTCTCGCCTCGGACCAATACACAATATTTACAGGAGATCTGACAGGGCTGGGGGTGGGATCACTTTTAACACCACATCCTTTTTTCTCTAGGTGGTGCTGAGTACAGGAATGGATCACAGAACCTAACAACATTTGCAGCATATTCTATGAAATGATCTAATAAGTTCAATAAATACTTGGTGAATGAAAATGAAGTTATGAAGAAAACATATTTGGAGAGAATTTTATAGCACTTGAACATTTATACTGTACGTTCATTGATGCATTTTAAAACTGTGATAAGTTGAGAATGATGTATACTTTATTATAGATACTTAACATGCTTTTTAAAATAAAACTGTTTTCTCGTGGCAAAGTGACTGTTCCAAATCACTCCGCTGCTTTCACAAAACCCTGAATGATCTGACTTTGTAAACAGGTCCGCTCATAAGTGAACAATGTCACTCTTGCAGTGTGCTTTTCTCAAATGGGCCCCCATGGGGACACTGTAGTCACAAAGCACTTACCTTACCTTACAGATCTATAGAATGTGTTGGATTTCATGGAATAAAACAAATGCAAAACAACTACAGGCTTTTCCATTAGAAGAAGAAAAAGAAAGCAAATCTGCTCACGTGAAAACACATCAAGGGTAGCAGCCCCTGTGCATCTCTGGACACAGTATAAAAATATCATTGCTTCAGTGTAAAAAGTTTTTAAAAATTACATTAATCTGAATTGCTTATGTGAAGCAGAGCCTACTATCAGGTAGCAAACAAGAAAGAAAACCACCTAATTGTTTCAGGAACAACATCATTATTAAAATGTTTCGCTCTACATTTATATACTAAGACATGATTGCTCATAATTTGAGATGTTACAAAGACTGAATGTAAGAAATTTGAAAGAAGGTGTGAAATTAATGGTGTTTTCACAAACAACTCATCAAAATAGACATGAATATCAAAAAAAATAAATTATTGGAGAATAATCCAGAAGTCAAGAAAGATTTTCATGATATATTCCAGTTCTAAAAAGAGGTAGAAAAAAAAGCAAATTACTAAGCAATAATATACTGCATAAATACGTTTCAGGAACACACATATTGTACAGGTGCATATCTCTAATGAAAGAAATAAAAATGCTAACAGTGTTTTTCTGTGGGTCAGAAGTAGGAAATATTATATAGACCACTGAACAAATCTGGCCCACCAACTGCTTTTATAAATAAAGCAGGGTCATTCATTTACATCTTGTCTATGGCTGCATTCACACTACAGTGGCAGAGTAGAGTGGTTTCAACAGAGAACAAATGGCCCACAAAGGTGAAAATATTTCCTATCGGGCCTTCTGTGGAAATGTATCCTGATCCCCACTCTATGTGATAAGAGTTCTCAGTGAGATTTTCTTTTCTTTTTTTCGTAATTTTCTACAATTCACAGATATCATTTGTGTATTTTCAAAGTCAAAATTCAAAAAAGGAAAGGAGAAAAAGGCATAAGATCCTGGCTTCAATTTCAAGGGTGTGAGGGGAAAGAGAAAGATGATGAGGAATAAGGTCTTAGATGCAGAAAAGGGTATGTTGAGGGAATGAGGAGTCTAAATGGAAGCTCAGAATAATAACAACAATCAGTCAAAGTCTGATGGCAAAATCTGAGTCTCTCCCTAAATTTCCATCAAACTCCAACCCAAATCTACCCCATATAAATCTGAAAATGTTCACTGTACTGGTTCTCCATGCCTAGTTTCAAAGTTTGCCCCTTAGCTCCTTCCTCTACCAACTGCTTCTTCTAAGCTCCTGCTATATAGAAAGTCTGGTGTTACAATTGCCATTTCTGAGCATTTTCTGTGTGTCAGGTTAGCACTGAATGAAGTGTCTTTGAACTATTTTTATTTTGAATATTAGAAAAATTGTCTTCTAATATTTACCACCATCACATGAAACGTAGGTATCATTAATTCCATTATACCATTATACATTATACAAAGTACCATGTACACAACAGGTGTTCCATAAATGCCCCTGCTGGAAATTTCTCTCTGAACAGCTACTGCATTTGGTAGAGGCTGCTAACCACGCCCTCCTGCACTGCCACACACTGTCCTTTCCTTTTCACAGCATTCCTTTAATATCTTCCAGGTCTAGTTCTGGAAACTACACGAAGTCATCAAAATCTTGACTGAAATCGTATAAAATAATTTTTTAGAGTACCCGGGACTATATGCAGACCTTCCTAGGAGACCACCGAGCATCTTGAATGAGTCTGTTAAACAGCTCCACTGGATGTCAAACACTGGCATCTATCAGAGGTGGCATAGTCACGAGTCCACTGAGCACAGAGGGACTGAGGGGTTCAGGCTGGCTGGGGCATCAGAGCTGAAGGCACAGGTTGGATCCAAGAGACCACCTGCTCAGGACCAGATCCCTTTGGGGATGTGGTCTCAAGATTGCTGCTCCTAATCTTTAAAACAAACAAACAAAAACAACAAAAATATGGGGAATCCACATTTTCATGTGGCACCTCCTATTTCTTAAACTTAATTAAGAAGTCCTTCGTTTCTTTATAAAGGCTGTGTGGACTTTCACTGTGAATCAAACAAAAATGATACACGCAGGACTTGTTTAGGGGCTGTCAGTTACAAATGTTGCTGTAAGAATTCCTTTACTGATCACATTTCTCTCCCTCCTCTGAACTGGAATTCAGTCTTTCTTTGCCAGTCTCTCAGTCACACCCTGCTACACAAACTGTTCCTGTTGTTCTATTTCTTCTGCATTCTGATTTTACCTGCCTGATTTTACCTGTTGAATGAATCAGTGAAACAATTCAGAGGAGAAGACAGTTGGCAAAATAGACCCATGGGTTCTTTCAGAGTAACAAATGTCTTCTTTCACGTTACAGATATCAAGATGCTGAAATGGACATTTAGTAGGAGGAAGGACTAATGGACACCAAGGAGCCTTGCTGCAGAGCTGTGGGCACAACAAACAGCAGCAGCCCTGAAATCCTGTGGGAGACTAACCATGAATGTCCATGAGTCTTGGCCCCTTCCTGGTTGGCTCCTTCTAAGTTGAGTTTAGGGCTCTCCTGACCAATCAACCTTTTTCTTTTTCTCCTCTCCCCACCTTTTCTCTGATAACTGTCATTCCACTAGTTCTACAGAGACAGAATTTCATAAAAGGATGAGCCAGTGACTTTTTACCCAGTACTGGGCATTGCTGTGCAGAAAGTTCTGGATGGCTGGTTAACTGACTACATGCTGCATTCACACTCTGTCACCTCCCTTCTTAGGCCATAAATGGGGGCCAAATGCAAGATGTTGAAATCCATTTATCACACCTGTGGCAGGGAAATTAGGTGTCTCTACTGAGATCATTGATCTATTCACCACCTACTACCTCCTGCATAGACTGCTTTGTGCAGTAAAGGTGAGTAAAATTGTCTGTTATAGGAGTATACAAATATAAAACAAATTCAGAGTCATATTCAAGTAGCTGAGCACTGACTCACAAGCCCCCACAAATACACTTAAGTGTGCCCTTAAATTGTTAAAGAAATGTCTTTAAACATCACTGCCTTTGTCAGAGACAGTAAAATGGGGCTGGGGAGTTCTGTAGCCAGACAGACTACATGTGAATTCTAGCTCTGCCAATATCAGTTGTATGACTCTGATTAAGTCATCTACCCTCTCTGTGCATCAACTCCCACATCTGTAGAATTGGGACAATTACAACCACCTCAATGTACTGTTGTGAAGATGAAGGAGCTATAATACCCATCTCTAAGGCGCATAGAAGAGGGTCTGATACAGAGTAGGAGATCACCAACAATGAGCCATTTTCTCCTTAAGTTGCAATTCATTTTGATGCAGAGTTCACTAAATGCCCAAACCCCAAAATTCTCAAGATACAGTATATATGTTGATACGTAACTCAAAAACTTCCACATGACTATCTGGTGTTACATGCTTATTAACACAGAAACAGACATCCAATTTACCTGTACTTCAAGTTTGATTGTAAATACAAACTGAATAATCCCTCCTCTCACCTGTTCCTTTTCCTAAAATACTTTGTTTTTATAGCAAGTCAATTCACAAAATATTGCAGGTGGGGAAAAATGACACTATCTTTGCATCTTCAAATATAAAAAGCCTGGATATGTGTGAGGTTCCCGCTATGACCTTTGTCCACCAGTGAGCCTTACCTTGCATTATCCAGCCATTCAGCCAGGGCTCAAAAAAAGAAACTGTGTGTGGTGCTCAGGAAGAAACAGAGGGAAAACAAAAAGTTAAACTAAGTCTGGAATCAGTGCAATAGTTACAAGAAAAATGTAGACAGATGTTTTCCAGGTCTAGCCAGGTAATCAATTAAGGAGTTCTTCTAGAAACAACTTTTTCAGCACCATCAAGATTCAGCAGTAGGAGATTCCAAAATGGCGGCGGAGTGAATGGAAGCTACACAGATCATCTCCCAGGACCAAACTGGAAATACAACTAAAATAAAGTCAAATCATCGGGAAAAAGCAACGGAAAAGCAGCTCGCGAGGACCATACAACCAGGGACACTGACTCAATCCTGGTAGGATTGTGGAGGCGCGAGAGGGGGGCTGGGAGCCCACGGACAGCAGCGGCCTTAGCCGTGAGCAGCACCCATCCTCGGGGTAAAAGCCCGAGCCGGCTCCACAGCGCAGAGCGGGGACAGAGTGCTAAAACAGCCAAAGCCACTCACCTCGGACTCCGGCAGAGGGAGGGCGGACTGGACTGGAACTGTGTGGGGACACTCTGGATTTGGAGGGCACTCAGAGCTTTTGCTGAGTTTCAGCCACGCAGTACTGTGGCCTGGTCAACTTACTCCATCCCAGGGCTCTCGGGAGAGGCGGCAGCCCCTCCCTCGGAGATTCAGCCACACCCACTTGGGCCATTGAAATGCAAATTGAGGCTCATTACCTACCAGCATCTGCCCCACCCTCGGGAAATCCTCTCATGCTGAACACCTGAGGGAGGTTTTCATTCAACTGAGAACCCAAGGCTCTTTAAGTAACCAGGACTAATGGCCTCTAGGCAAAAAGCTAGAGGATAACTGAACATTTTCTGGGCTTGCAACTCTACCCAGGAAAGTAAGACTCGACAGTGGGGTATAATGTGGGTCCTCTCACGCGCATCCAAACCCAGTACAGGGAGCCACAAACAGCAGAACACCAACATCCACAGGGAAAATTTGGCAGGCTCCAAAAACCACTGAGATAGCCAAAATGGTAAAACAACGAAACAGATGCCAAACGAAAGAACAAGAGACCTCCAATGAAGATGAGATAAATGAAATGGAGTTAAGCAAGTTAACAGAGCTAGAATTCAGAGCCATGATCTTGAGGAAGCTCAACAGCATGTGTAAGGACATCAACACCATGAGCAAAGACATAGAAATATTGAAAATAAATCAATTGGAAATGAAGAATGACATGGCAGAAATGAAGAACACATTGGAAGGACTAAACAGCAGAATAGAAGAAGCTGAGGACCGGATCAGTGAATTAGAAGACAGGGTAGAAAAAATCAACCAATCAGAAAACTGAAAGGAAAAAACAATGAAAAAACAGGAAGACAGCTTAAGAGAACTGTGGGACAACTGGAAACGTAATAATATTCACATCATAGGAGTTGCCGAAGAAGAAGAAAATGAGAAAGGGTTAGAGAATATATTTGAACAAATAGTGAGAGAAAATTTCCCTAATTTGGTGAAGGAAGAAGGCTTTCAAGTTCAAGAAGCACAGAGAGTCCCAAGTAAGAAGAACCCAAACAGGCCCACACCAAGACACATAGTAATAAAAATGCCAAAAATTAAAGACAAAGAGAGAATCCTCAAGGCAACAAGAGCTAAGCAACAGGTTACCTACAAAGGAACCCCCATAAGGCTATCATCTGACTTCTCAATAGAAACACTACAGGCCAGAAGGGAATGGCATGAAATAATCAAGGTCATGAAAAACAAGGATCTGAACCCAAGACTACTCTACCCAGCAAGGCTATCATTCAAAATAGAGGGTCAAATAAAGAGCTTCCCAGACAAAAAAAGGCTAAGGGAATACATTAGCACCAAACCAGCACTGCAAGAAATGTTAAAAGGACTGCTGTAATTAGTAGAAGAAATAGAAAGGAAAATAGAAACACACTAAACAAAAATGGCAATAAGTAAGTACATATTGGTAATCACCTTAAACGTAAATGGACTGAACGCCCCGATCAAAAGACACAGAGTAGCAGATTGGATAAGAAAACATGACCCATATATATGTTGTTTACAAGAGACCCACCTCACAACAAAAGACTCACATAGGCTGAAAGTGAAGGGATGGAAAAAAATCTTCCAAGCAAACAGAAAGGAACAAAAAGCTGGGGTAGCAATACTCATATTTGATAAAATAGATTTTAAAATGAAGGCCATAACTAGAGACAAAGAAGACCACTACATAATATTGAAAGAATCTATCCAACAGGAAGAGATAACCTTGGTAAACATATATTAACCCAATATAGGAGCACCAAAATACATTAAAAATCTTCTGGAAAACTTCAAAGGAGAAATCAACAGCAATACAATCATAGCAGGGGACTTCAACACCCCACTGACATCACTGGATAGATCCTCTAGACAAAAAATTAACAAGGAAACAGAGACTCTAAACGAAGCACTGGACCAAATGGATTTAATAGATATCTACAGAGAATTACACCCCAAAACTACAGAATTCACATTCTTCTCAAGTGCACATGGGACAATCTCAAAGATAGACCACATGTTAGGACACAAACGAAGTCTCTACAAATTCAAGAAGATTGAAATCATATCAAGCATCTTCTCAGATCACAATGGCATGAAACTAGAAATCAATTGCAACAAGAATAAGCAAAGACATTTGAATACATGGAGGGTAAATAGCATGTTATTAAACAATGAATGGGTTACCAAGGAGATCAAGGAAGAAATTAAAAACTTTCTGGAAACGAATGAAAATGAACACACAACAACACAAAATCTGTGGGATACACCGAAAGCAGTTCTGAGAGGGAAGTTCATAGCACTACAGGCCTACCTCAAGAAACAAGAAAAATTTCTAATAGACTAACCTCACAACTTAAAGAACTAGAAAGCAAACAAAAAGAAAACCCTAGAGCAAGTAGAAGGAAGGAAATAGTAAAGATCAGAGCAGAAATAAACGACATGGAGACCAAAAAAACAATTCAAAGGATCAATGAAACAAAGAGCTGGTTTTTTGAAAAGATAAACAAGATTGATGGACCCTTAGCTAGACTCACCAAGAAACAAAGAGAGAGAACCCAAATACACAAAATCAGAAACGAAAGAGGAGAAGTAACAACTGACACCACAGAAATACAAAGAATCGTTAACGAATACTATGAACATTTATATGGCAACAAATTCGACAATCTAAGCGAAATGGACAAATTTCTAGAAACACATAGTCTCCCAAAACTGGACCGGGAAGAGATAGAAAACTTGAACAGACCAATAACAACCAAGGAAATTGAAGATGTAATGAAGACTCTCCCAGCAAACAAAAGTCCAGGCCCAGACGGCTTCACGGGGGAGTTTTACCGAACATTCAAAGAAGAACTAACACCCATTCTTCTCAAACTGTTTCTAAAAATTCAAGAAGAAGGAAGACTTCCAAACTCATTTTATGAGGCCAGCATAATTCTAATTCCAAAACCAGAAAAAGACACTACAAAGAAAGAAAACTACAGGCCAATATCCCTGATGAACATAGATGCCAAAATCCTGAACAAAATACTAGCAAATCGGATCCAGCAATACATCAAAAAAATTATTCACCATGACCAAGTGGGATTCATCCCAGGGATGCAAGGCTGGTTCAATATTCACAAATCAATAAATGTGATACACCACATAAACAAAATGAAAGACAAAAACCACATGATCATATCAATAGACGCTGAAAAAGCATTCAGCAAAATTCAACACCCATTTCTGATAAAAACGCTCAGCAATTTGGGAATAGAGGGATCATCTCTCAACATTATAAAGGCCATATATGAAAGACCTACAGCCAACATCATAATCAATGGGCAAAAACTAAAAACATTTCCCTTAAGAACAGGAACAAGACAGGGATGTCCACTTTCGCCACTCTTTTTTAACATAGTACTGGAAGTCTTAGCCACAGCAATCAGACATGAAGAAAAAATAAAAGGAACCCAAATTGGAAAGGAGGAAGTGAAACTGTCATTATTCGCAGATGACATGATATTATAAATAGAAAACCCTAAAGACTCCATCAAAAATCTACTAGACCCAATAAATGAATTTGGCAAAGTAGCAGGATACAAAATTAATGTCAAGAAATCGACGGCATTCTTATACACCAATGATGAACTCACAGAAAGAGAAACTAAAAAAACAATCCCATTTACCATCGCAGCAAAAAAATTAAGATACCTAGGAATAAATTTAACCAAAGAAGTAAAGGTTCTATTTGCAGAAAACTACAGGACATTGAAAAAAGAAATAGAGGAAGATATAAAAAAGTGGAAGCACATACCTTGTTCATGGATTGGAAGAATTAACATCATTAAAATGTCCATATTACCCAAAGCAATCTATAGATTCAATGTAATCCCAATCAAAATACCAGCGACATATTTCACAGAACTAGAACAAATACTCCAAAAGTTCATATGGAACCAAAAAAGACCCCGAATAGCTACAGCAATCTTGAAAAAGAAGGACAAAGTAGGTGGGATCACAATACCAGATATCAGATTATACTACAGAGCTACTATAATCAAAACAGCCTGGTATTGGCACAAGAACAGGCATATAGACCAGTGGAACAGAACAGAGAATCCAGAAATTGACCCAAGACATTATGCTCAACTAATATTTGACAAAGGTGGGAAGAGCATACAATGGAGCAAAGACAGCCTCTTTAATAAATGGTGTTGGGAAAATTGGACAGCTACATGCAAAAAAATGAAACTAGACCATCAACTTACACCATACACAAGAATAAACTCAAAATGGGTAAAAGACTTAAATGTGACTCGTGAATCCATAAAAATCCTAGAAGAAAATGTAGGCAACAAAATTTCGGACATCATACGCAGCAGAATCTTCACTGATACATCACCTAAGGCAACAGAAATAAAGGAAAAAATGAACACATGGGACTACATCAAACTCAAAAGCTTCTGCACAGCAAAAGAAACAACCATCAAAACGGAAAGAGAACCCACTGTATGGGAGACCATAATTGCCAATGATACATCAGATAAGGGGTTAATCTCTAAAATATATAGAGTGCTCATACAACTCAACAAAAGGAAGACAAAGAACCCAATTAAAAAATGGGCAGAGGAACTAAATAGACACCTCTCCAAACAGGACATAGAAATGGCTAAGAGACATATGAAGAAACGCTCAACATCACTAATCATCAGAGAGATGCAAATTAAAACAACAATGAGGTATCACCTCACACCTGTCAGAATGGCCGCCATCAACAAATCATCAAACAACAAGTGTTGGCGAGGGTGTGGAGAAAAGGGGACTCTAGTACACTGCTGGTGGGAATGCAGACTGGTGCAGCCACTGTGGAAAACACTATGGTGTTACCTCAAAAAATTAAAAATTGAATTGCCATTTGACCCAGTGATCCCACTTCTAGGAATATACCCTAAGAAACGTGAAACACCAATCAGAAAGAATATATGTACTCCCATGTTCATAGCAGCACTATTCACAATAGCTAAGATCTGGAAACAGCCCAAGTGCCCATCAGTGGATGAATGGATAAAAAAGCTGTGGTACATATACACAATGGAGGACTATGCAGCTGTAAGAAAGAAAGATCTCTTATCCTTTGAGACGACATGGAGGGACCTGGAGAGTATTATCTTAAGCGAAAGAAACCAAGCAGAGAAAGAAAAATATCACATGATCTCACTCATTTGTGGAATATAATAAACATAACAGTATGGGGAACAGGGTAGACCCAGAGATGTGAAAGTAGGGTACAGACTGACAACCCCCAGAAGAGGGGGTGGGGGGGGAGGGAAGAGATAAACCACAGAACTTATACACATGTATGCATAACTGATGGACATGGACAACAAAGCTGGGGAAGGGGTAGAGGGATGGGGAGGAGGGTGTCAATGGGGAAAAAAGGAGAAATATCTGTAACAAAAATAAATTAATAAAAAAAAAAAAAAAAAGATTCAGCAGTAGATGGGCCCCATTACAAAGCCAAGGTTGAGAGCAGGAGGGCAGAGCATCCTGTCTATGCCCCATGGGACAAGGCTTCACGGGCCTCACTCAGAGCTAATACTGGCATTTTAAATTGCTTTATAAGCCTTCATTCAAGTTTTTTCAAATATTTTGTCATTAAAATTATATTTTTAACACCAAATTTTTCTGAGAAATCCTGATCAAAACTTTGGCATCCCCATTCCCAGCCAGTGTGGCTCAGGGGACTGAGCATCATCCATAGACTGAGAGGTCCCGGTTCAATTCCTGGTCAGGACACATGCCCAGGTTGCAGGCTTGATCACCGGAAGGTGGCATGCAGAAAGCAGCGGATCAATGTTTCTCTCTCACATAGATGTTTTGATCTCTCTCTTCCTCCTTCTCTCTCTAAAAAAAGTCCAATAAAAACATTTAAAAAAAAACAAACCTTGGCCCCTGGCCCTAAAACACACCTATTCCCCATGTGTATGCACAGGCTACAGACCCCTGTTTGCCCCACGGATCTATTTTTTTCTGTAGAAACTTTTCACTTCTGAAAAGCCTGCTCCTTAGATAACCTCATGAATTACCTGTGGTCGTCTGTCCTATACCCACTCATACCAGGTCCTGGACAACAGAACACACCAGACAGCCATTGTCACTTACACCCTGAAGGCTGAATAGTCAGTCATCTATGGCTGAAATCTGGCTGCCTTCAGGGCTGTACATTGTCTTTTCACTTCTTGATGTATGTATTCTGATGAGCAAACTAATCACAGAACTAAGAGAAGATTCAGCATGCAATTTTATTTTTATATTTAGTAAACAGGGAGCAAAAACAATAGACACCATTTATCAAAAAACACCTGCTCATGTGTACAGGAGGAAGGACAATCTGCAGTGTCTCAGGGACACTAATATCTCAGGCCACAGGACATCACAATAGCTGAAAATTTATTTTTTAAATATATATACATATATCCATTTTGGGGAAATTTTTAACTCCAAACGTATGCTGATGAGGGCTCTCCACTCAAGTCAGTTTTCAAGTGTGTAATTAAAAAAAAAATACTACATGGTATTGTTCTAAAAGGGTGCTCTTCATCCAAAAGAAAGCTAGTCTATAAATATCTAAAAAAAAGCAAAGGGGGAATGTAGGTAATATTCTTTACAAAAGCAGTATTTTAACCACAAGCCTTTTCTAGTGGATTTAAAACATAAGATTCAATGTACAAAAATTCAAGAAATCCTTCAGGAAAGTCATTGCAACCATTCTGACAAGAGGAAAAAAAATGCCGTATGAGTTTCCATACTATTTCATTCTTAAGATTGCACTGATTGCCTGCCATGTGCCAATGTAGAGGGACATGGTCTTTACCTTTGGGAGCTCCACCTAGTGGGGGGTATGGAAAATACACAAGTCAGCAAACACCTCAAGATGATGTGACATTGTGATTAGGAGCTATGAAGGAAGGAAGACGGGAAGAGGAATTGGTGAGGAGAGGGCATGGTGTCAGGGAGAGACCATCCTCACAGAAAGCATTTAAACAGAGCCCTGAAGGAGGAAGAGACCTCGCTCCTTCTCACAGCCAAAGTGGAAACTCCCAGCAAGAGCAGGAGATGCAAAGACCTTGGAGCAGAAAAGAGCCACGGAGGCATCTGCTCTGGCTCTGGTTAAACAGGAGATCGTGTGGACAGTGGGATGGCTGGGTCAGGGTTAGGAACTTCTGTGCAGTTTCCATGCACCTGGACACCACTGTCCTGGTTTAAGAAGAGTGACACATCTGGTCTACTTTTTTAAAAAGCTCACACTGACAGCTTTCAGGAAAATGGACCATTTGGGGAGCAAGACTAGGAAGCAGAGAAGCCAGTTTGGAGGCTATGTGGAGGAGTCCAGAAGGGAGATGGCAGTGGTGTGGACCAGTCAATGGTTGCGGAGATGGGGAGGAACAGATGAATTGGAGACCTAGGTAGAGACAGCATGAAGGGGACTTGATGATGGATAGGATAGGGGGTGAATGAAGGAGGGAGAAATACGAAATCACCCATTTTTACTGGGGGAAGTCTCAAACAAATGACCTAGGGGATGAGGAGATGCCCGTTTGTATCTGATTTTGCTCCTTCTGCTCAGCTGCTCTCACTTCTGTTACTCAGTTTCCAGACCCCAGACTGATGATGGGGGGCTGGTGAGGAGGAGGCTGGGAGCAATACCTGCTGAAACTACACAGAACTGAGGCTGAGGAAGATTCCCAAGATCAAGTTTGCACTCCTTCTAGTGCTGGGCTCATAATTTTTCCTAAATGCAGCACACAGTTTTCATTTCCTCATTTGTCTTCCACCTCTGTCAACTTAATTTACTGTCCCATCACTTGCAGCTTAAAATCATTCTCCATAGGGGCCCGAGCCGGAGTCTGGGCTCTGGGACCCCAGGGCGGTGTCGCGAGTCACCAGTGTGAGTCTGGGAGCCTTCCAGGAGCGTGCCCTTTAATTTTCTAAAGTGAGGCAGTGTGGAGCTGCCGGATCGCTGCGCTAGCCTTCCATTTCACCATAAGAGTACCACTTCACAAGTGTCAGCACTGAAAACCTTGATCAACTTTATCTACAGAACCAAGAGCTAAAGAGGCTCGGGATCTTCAGAGGATTTGTGCCTGTGGAAATTTGGGAAAAGAAAATATTGATCAAGAATTAAAGTATAGAAAAGGCTGTGTGTGATTCCAAAATGGCGGCGGAGTGAATGGAAGCTACACAGACCATCTCCCAGGACCAAACTGGAATTACAACTAAAATAAAGACAAATCATCGGGAAAAAGCAACAGAAAAGCAGCTTGCGAGGACCATACAGCCAGGGACACTGAATTGATCCTGGTAGGATTGTGGAGGTGCAAGAGGAGGGGGGCTGGGAGCCCACAGAGAGCAGCGGCCTTAGCCGTGGGCAGCGCACCGCCCTCGGGGTTAAAGCCCGAGCTGGCTCCACAGCACAGAGGGCCAGGACAGAGCGCTAAAATAGCCACAGCCACTCACCTGGGCTCTGGCAGAGGGAGGGCGGACTGGACTGGAACTGTGTGGGGACACTCGGGATTTGGAGGACGCTCAGAGATTTTGCTGAGTTGTGGCCACCAGCCACGCAAGACTGTGGCCTGGCAGTCTTACTCCATCCCAGGGCTCTGGGAGAGGTGGCAGCCCCTCCCTCTGAGATCCATCCACACCCTAGTGGGCCATTGAAATGCAAACTGAGGCTCATTAACTACTAGTATCTGCCCTACCCTCTGGAAATCCTCTCACGCTGAACACCTGAGGGAGGTTTTCATTCAACTGAAAACCCAAGGCTCCTCAAGCAACCACAACTAATAGCCTCTAGGCAAAAAGCTAGAGGATAACTTAACCTTTGTTGGGCTTGCAAATATACCCTGGAAATTAAGACTCCACGGTGGTGTTTAACATGGGTCCTCCCACGCACATCCAAACCCAGTAGAGGGAGCCACAAACAACAGAACACCAACATCCACAGGAAAATTTGGCAGGCTCCAAAAACCACTGAGATAGCCAAAATGGTGAAACAAAGAAACAGATCCCAAATGAAAGAACAAGAGACCTCTACCGAAGATGAGATAAATGAAACGGAGTTAAGCAAGTTAACAGAGCTAGAATTCAGAGCCATGATCTTGAGGAAGCTCAACAGCATGAGTAAGGACATCAACACCATGAGCAAAGACATAGAAATACTGAAAACCAACCAAGTGGAAATTTAGAAGCAGCAAGAAGAAATGAAGAATGACATAGCAGAAATGAAGAACACATTGGAAGGATTAAACAGCAGAGAAGAGGAATCTGAGGACCGGATCAGTGAATTAGAAGACAGGGTAGAAAAAAATCAACCAATCAGAAAACCAAAAGGAATAAACAATGAAAAAACAGGAAGACAGCTTAAGAGAACTGTGGGACAACTGGAAACGTAATAATATTTGCATCATTGGAGTCCCTGAAGAAGAAAATGAGCAAGGGTTAGAGAATATATTTGAAGAAATAGTGACAGAAAATTTCCCTAATTTGGTGAGAAAGAAGGCATTCAAGTTCAAGAAGCACAGAGAGTCCCAAGTAAGAAGAACCCAAACAGGCCCACACCAAGACACATAGTAATAAAAATACCAAAAATTAAAGACAAAGAGAGAATCCTAAAGGCAGCAAGAGATAAGCAACAGGTTACCTACAAAGGAACCCCCATCAGGCTATCATCTGACTTCTCAACAGAAACACTACAGGCCAGAAGGGAATGGCATGAAGTAATCAAGGTCATGAAAAATAAGGATCTGAATCCAAGACTACTCTACCCAGCAAGGCTGTCATTCAAAATATAAGGTCAAATAAAGAGTTTCTCAGACAAAAAAAAAAAAGGCTAAGGGAATACATTAGCACCAAACCAGCACTGCAAGAAATGTTAAAAGGACTGCTGTAATGAGTAGAAGAAATAGGAAGGAAAGTAGAACCACACTAAACAAAAATGGCAATAAATAAGTACATATCAATAATCACCTTAAATGTAAATGGATTGAATGCTCCGATAAAAAGACACAGAGTAGCTGACTGGATAAGAAAGCATGACCCATATATATGTTGTTAACAAGAGACCCACCTCACAACAAAAGACTCATATAGGTTGAAAGTGAAGGGATGGAAAAAAATCTTCCAAGCAAATGGAAAGGAAAAAAAAGCTGGGGTAGAAATACTCATATCTGATAAAATAGATTTCAAAATGAAAGCCATAACTAGAGACAAAGAAGGTCACTACATAATATTGAAAGGATCTATCCAACAAGAAGATATAACCTTGGTAAACATATATGCACCCAATATAGGAGCACCAAAATATATTAAAAATCTTCTGGAGGACTTCAAAGGACAAATTGACAACAATACAATAACAGCAGGGGACTTCAACACCCCACTGACATCGTTGGATAGATCCTCTAGACAAAAAATTAACAAGCAAACAGAGACTTTAAACGAAGCACTGGACCAAATGGATTTAAAAGATATTTACAGAGAACTACACTCCAAAAGTACAGAATTCACATTCTTCTCAAGTGCACATGGGACAATCTCAAAGATAGACCACATGTTAGGACACAAATGAAGTCTCTACAAGTTCAAGAAGATTGAAATCATATCAAGCATCTTCTCAGATAACAATGGCAAGAAACTAGAAATCAATTGCAACAAAAACATGCAAAGACATATGAACATATGGAAGCTAAATAGCATGTTATTAAACAATGAATGGGTTACCGAGGAGATCAAGGAAGAAATTAAAAACTTCCTGGAAACCAATGAAAATAAACACAAAACAACACAAAATCTATGGGATGCAGCGAAAGCAGTTCTGAGAGGGAAGTTCATAGCACTACAGGCCTACCTCAAGAAACAAGAAAAATTTCTAATAGACTATCTAACCTCACAACTTAAAGAACTAGAAAGCAAACTAAAAGAAAACCCCAGAGCAAGTCGAAGGAAGGAAATAGTAATGATCAGAGCAGAAATAAATGACATAGAGACCAGAAAAACAATTCAAAGGATCAGTGAAACAAAGAGCTGGTTTTTTGAAAAGATAACCAAGATTGATGGACCCTTAGCTAGACTCACCAAGAAACAAAGAGAGAGAACCCAAATAAACAAAATCAGAAATGAAAGAGGAGAAGTAACAACTGACACCACAGAAATACAAAGGATCGTTAGCAAATACTATGAACATTTATATGGTAATAAATTCGACAATCTAAGTGAAATGGACAAATTTCTAGAAACACATAGTCTCCCAAAACTGGACCTGGAAGAGATAGAAAACTTGAACAGACCAATAACAGCTAAGGAAATTGAAGATGTAATCAAGACTCTCCCAGCAAACAAAAGCCCAGGCCCGGACGGCTTCACGGGGGAGTTTTACCGAACATTCAAAGAAGAACTAACACCCATTCTTCTCAAACTATTTCTAAAAATTCGAGAAGAAGGAAGACTTCCAAACTCGTTTTATGAGGCCAGCATAATCGTAATTCTAAAACCAGAAAAAGACACTACAAAGAAAGAAAACTACAGGCCAATATCCCTGATGAATGTAGATGCCAAAATCCTGAACAAAATACTAACAAATTGGATCCAGCAATACATCAAAAAAATTATTCACCATGACCAAGTGGGATTCATCCCAGGGATGCAAGGCTGGTTCAATATTCGCAAATCAATAAATGTGATACACCACGTAAACAAAATGAAAGATACAAAACACATGATCATGTCAATAGACGCTGAAAAAGCATTCGACAAAGTCCAGCACCCATTTCTGATAAAAATGCTCAGCAATTTGTGAATAGAGTGATCATATCTTGATATAATAAAGGCCATATATGAAAGACCTACAGCCAACATCATACTCAATGGGCAAAAACCTAAAGCATTTCCCTTAAGAACAGGAACAAGACAGGGATGCCCACTTTCGCCACTGTTATTTAACTTAGTACTGGAAGTCTTAGCCACAGCAATCAGACATGAAGAATAAATAAAAGGAATCCAAATTGGAAAGGAGGAAGTGAAACTGTCATTATTCGCAGATGACATGATATTATATATAGAAAACCCTAAAGACTCCATCAAAAATCTACTAGATTTATTAAATGAATTTGGCAAAGTAGCAGGAAACAAAATTAACATCAAGAAATCAATGGCATTCTTATACACCAATGATGAACTCACAGAAAGAGAAACTAAAAAAACAATTCCATTTACCATCACGCCAAAAAAATTAAGATACCTAGGAATATACTTAACCAAAGAAGTAAAGGACCTATTTGCAGAAAACTACAGGACATTGAAAAAAGAAATAGAGGAAGATATAAAAAAGTGGAAGCACATACCTTGTTCATGGATTGGAAGAATTAACATCATTAAAATGTCCATATTACCCAAAGCAATTTATAGATTCAATGCAATCCCAATCAAAATACCAGTGACATATTTCACAGAACTAGAACAAATATTTCAAAAGTTCATATGGAACCAAAAAAGACCCCGAATAGCTACAGCAATCTTGAAAAAGAAGAACAATGTAGGTGGGATCACAATACCGGATATCAGGTTATACTACAAAGACTGTAATCAAAACAGCCTGGTACTGGCACAAGAACAGACATATAGACCAGTGGAACAGAACAGAGAATCTGGAAATTGACCCAAGACATTATGCTCAATTAATATTTGACAAAGGCAGCAAGAGCATACAATGGAGTAAAGACAGCCTCTTTAATAAATGGTGTTGGGAAAATTGGACAGCTACATGCAAAAAAATGAAACTAGACCATCAACTTACACCACACACAAGAATAAACTCAAAATGGATAAAAGACTTAAATGTGACTCGTGAATCCATAAAAATCCTAGAAGAAAATGTAGGCAACAAAATTTCGGACATCATACGCAGCAGAATCTTCACTGATACATCACCTAAGGCAACAGAAACAAAGGGAAAATGAACACATGGGACTACATCAAACTCAAAAGCTTCTGCACAGCAAAAGAAACAACCATCAAAACAGATAGGGAACCCACTCTATGGGAGAGCATAATTGCCAATGATACATAAGATAAGGGGTTAATCTCCAAAATATATAGAGTGCTCACACAACTCAACAAAAGGAAGACAAAGACCCAATTAAAAAATGGGCAGAGGACCTAAAGAGACACCTTTCCAAAAAGGACATACAAGTGGCAAAGAGACATATGAAGAAATGCTCAACATCACTAATCATCAGAGAGATGCAAATTAAAACAACAATGAGGTATCACCTCACACCTGTCAGAATGGCCGCCATCAACAAATCATCAAACAACAAGTGTTGGCGAGGGTGTGGAGAAATGGGGACTCTAGTACACTGCTGGTGGGAATGCAGACTGGTGCAGCCACTGTGGAAAACACTATAGTGTTACCTCAAAAAATTAAAAATTGAATTGCCATTTGACCCAGTGATCCCACTTCTAGGAATATACCCTAAGAAGCCTGAAACACCAACCAGAAAGAATACATGTACCCCCATGTTTATAGCAGCAGTATTTACAATAGCTAAGATCTGGAAACAGCCCAATTGTCCATCAGTGGATGAATGGATAAAAAAGCAGTGGTACATATACACAATGGAGTACTATGCAGCTGTAAGAAAGAAAGATCTCTTATCCTTTGAGACGACATGGAGGGACCTGGAGAGTATTATCCTAAGCGAAACAAGCCAAGCAGAGAAAGACAAATATCACATGATCTCACTTATTTCTGGAATATAATGAACATAACAGTCTGAGGAACAGGGTAGTCCCAGAGACGTGGAAGTAGGGTACAGACTGACAATTGCCAGAAGAGAGGGTGGGAGAGGGGAGCAATGAACCACAGAACTTGTACGCATGTACTCATAACCAATGGACATGGACAACAAAACTGGGGACGGGGCAGGGAGGGAGGGGGAGGAGGGTGACAATGGGGGAAAAAGCAGAAACATCTGTAACAAAAATAAATTAATGAAATAAAAAATAAATAAATAAATAAATAAAATAAAAGAAAAAATTTCCAACATACAGAAAATTTGAAAGACTTATTATAGTGAACATACATAAACTCGTTTTGATTCTCTTATCAACATCTGTTATGCTTGTGTTATCCTATCTATCTATCTATCTATCTATCTATCTATCTATCTATCTATCTATCTATCTATCCCTTAACCCATCTTGTTTTTGATGTATCAATATCAATACACCTCCCCCCATACTTGCAAGTGTTTAACTAGTGCTCAATATTTATTCACAATTTCCTTTCTTTTAAAGTAAAATTTACATACAGTGAGATGCTCAAATCTTACATGCACATTTCCTGAATTTTGACAAACTGTAATTAACCCTGAACCCACAAAGATATAGAACATTCCAATTAACACAGAAAGTTCCCTTATAGCCCCTCCCCCCAATCCAGTCCTTCCTCTCCCACCCAGAAACAATCGCTCTTGTGATCTTCCTTTTTTCACCACAGATTAGTTCTGCATGGTATAGAACTTGATATATACGGAGACATACAGTATAGACTTTTTAAAAAGTCTTCTTTCATTTAGCTTAATGGTTTTGGAACTTACGTTGATGTGTAAAATCAATAGTTCGTTCCATTTTATTTCTGAGTAGCAGTCCATTGTATAAGTATATATATTATAGTTTGCTCTTATAGTCACCTATTGATGGGGCACCTAAATTGTTCCCTGTAGGTATTATGAATAAGAATGCTATACACATTCCTGTATGAATTTTTTTTCCCTTTACATTTTTTTAAAATTACAAAATAATACAGATGGTGCTTACTTTTCTTATACTTCAGGAATGAATTGTGGGACTTAAATCTTTTCATCCAAAGCAGATTATAATTGTTTGAAACTTTTTACCATAGAAAAGTAATTAAAAGAGTACATTACAGCCTGGCTGGTATGGCTCAGAGGTTGAGCATTGACCCATGCACCCAGAGGCTGCTGGTTTCATTCCAGGTCGGGGCACATGCCCAGGTTTTGGGCTTGATCCCCAGCTGGGGATGTGCAAGAGGCAGCCAATTGATTTTTCACTCTCATTAACGTTTCTATCTCTCTCTCCCTCTCCCTTCTTCTCTTTGTAAAATCACAATATAGAGACTATTCCCCTATCTAACACCCAGCTTCAACTATTATCCACTGTTGGCCAATCACTTTTTCATCCATGCCCTTAACTATTGGACCCTCCCTCATATTATTTTAAGGCAAATCCCAGTTATCCTACTGTTTCATCTATAAATATTTAGTATGTATCTGGAAAGGTAAACTATTAAAATTAAACATAATGAGACCAACTGGTGTGGCATGTTCTCTCTCGTTGATGTTTCTATCTCTCCCTCTCCCTTTCTCTCTCTCTAAAATCAATAAAGAAAAAATTTTTTTTAATTCAATATAATGACAGTTCAATGATAACACCTAAAGGATTAATAATACACATTAATACCATCAAAAATTCAATCTGGATTCAAATTTCCCCATTGACTGTCCAGTTTATTCAAATTGGGCTTCAAATAAGATCCATACATTGCGATTGTTTGGGGAGGCTCTTAAATTTCTTCTCATTATGGACAGCCAGCTTCGAGTTGTGCAAGCAGTGTATTCACACAGGGTCCCGTGCTCGGAAGCATCCCATACTTGAGGTTTAATGCTCTGCAGTAGCTGTCTTGAAAGTGTCAATAACTGTAGCTGTGATTTGTGATTTGTAGGTGAAGTACAGTGGACAGTAGAGCTGGTGCTTGGAGCTTGGAGCCTCAGCTCCCATGTGGGCCCACTTCCTGGGGATGGGTCCTGAGAACGGAGGGTTGTACAGTCCGCTGATGCCAGCCTCCGCCTCTCCCTCCCCTCTCTCCAAAGCTGGCAGCACTACCATGCATTCTACCAGGGGCTCAATGCCCACCCACATTCCTGGTATTGCGTTTCGCTGCAGGCTGGGCCAGGAAGATGGTGGAAGGACATGGCTGGCTTCACTATGTCACCCCTACTGGCAAATGAAAAAAAAAATATACCAAAAAGGTCGAGAGAGAGATTGCAGAATACTTTCGTACTTTTTACATCATCTTTTACACTGATTAGTACCTTTTACAGCATCTTTTTTCCTGGTCTTCGCAAAATGACCCCGCACTGGGGGTCCTGAAAATTATACCTGGCCCTGAAAATTAGTTATGCAGCTAGTCCTGTCCATAGGATCTCTCTCTCTCTTCTCTCTCTCTCTCTCTCTCTCTCTCTCTCTCTCTCTCTCTCTCTCCCTCCACCCCCTTCAATTTACCTGCTGTTGAAGAGTTAAGTTACCCAGTAGATGCCGATTACATTCCCGTGGAGTCATTTCCTGTGTCCCTTTGTCCTCTATGTTTCATATAACTGGTAGTTAGATATGAAGAATTGATTAGATGTATGTTTTTTAAAAGAATGCTTTATAATGTTCAATTTTAAGAATATTTCCTGAATTTTCATTTTAATAATGCTTCTTAAATTTAAAGAAAGCTTCATAATTTTTAATGCTGGATCATTTTAAACCTCGTAATTCTCTAACCTAGTTACTGGGCATTGCTTTCAAAGCCCTCCTTGAGGTGAATCCTGAGAGTCTCGGGAAC
Source organism: Tadarida brasiliensis (assembly GCA_030848825.1). Lineage (NCBI taxonomy): Eukaryota > Metazoa > Chordata > Mammalia > Chiroptera > Molossidae > Tadarida > Tadarida brasiliensis. The sequence goes on from CM061260.1 coordinate 79,688,999, forward strand.
TCTGGTGGTAGATTGTAAAAAAGGCAAGATGCCTCCTACACCTGAGAAAAGAAAGTTACTGGAAGAAAACACTCAGAATGCCCGTACCTGGTTTCCAGGGCCGGTACACACAGACATGCACTACCCAGATCCCTCTTCAAGCAAGGGCTGCTGCCCAGCAACAGGCATCGAGCCAGCAGCATCCTCCAGCTGTCAGTAGGGTCTGGCTCAGCTGCTGAGAACCACCTCCCTTAGGTCCTGACTCTCTGGGGCAAGGCACATCTGGTGACAAAGCGACACAGGTGTATAAAGGGTTGATCATTTGGCCCAACACAGGATACTCTGACAGGTAGTAATTGTTCCAGAGCTCCTGGTAGGGCTGACTGAGGTTTCATTGGGCCAGCAAGGTATTTACCTTCTGCCTAATCCTGCGTTCTCCCCCTTCTTTCACAGGACTTGGTCCCTAATAAATATCTTGCGCCCTAAATTCATTCTCAGTAAATGCTTCCAGAAAAGCCAGCCTGTGACACTAGGTGATGTTTTCCCACATATTCTACTATCTACTACCATAGGTACATGACTCCAAACACATTTCCTATTCCAAACACTCCTCTGATCTTGTTCAACTTCCCACGACAGAGTTCCACCTTAATGTCGTATGGCACCTTAAACGGAGTCTTGCCAAAACTGACCTTTCCCCCACAAACATGCTCCCTCCTGGCATCTGTCTTCTTTAGACAAATGATACTACTATTCACCAAGTCCCCATTTCCACAACTGCCTTACCTCCTGTATTACCTATTGTTATGTTAACCAATTATTCCCCAAACATAGCAGTTTAAAACAATAAACACCTATGATCTCACAAGTTCCAAGGGGCTGGAATTCAAGAGGGTTTGTCTGGGTGGGAACTGGAAGAGGAAGGGACACATTCTGCCCCAGAGCCTCTGGAGCAAGCACAGAGACCTGGATTTCAGTCCAGCGATACTGATTTCAGACCTCTGGCCTCCAGATTTGAAAGAGAATACATTTCCAATGTCCCCAGGGTCCTGTGACTTGTCCAGGATACCTCGAGAGATCTCATTGGTCTGCTGTTTTCTTAGCATAAAAACAAGGGAAGAAATCACAAAGGAAAAGATGGATTTGACCTCAAAAAATAAAGCTTCTAGTTTAGCCAAAAAATGTTTTACACAAAGTTGAAATGCTTATTACAAACCCATGACAAATAACTATCACATACTGACCCTGTTAACTGCCAATATACAAAGAACTCATAAAAATGATTAAGAAAATGCTTGTCCCAATTTTTTTTTTTTTTTTTTTTTTTTTTTTTTATTTATTTTTTATTTTTATTTTTTTTTTATTAATTTATTTTTGTTACAGATGTTTCTCCTTTTTTCCCCATTGACACCCTCCTCCCCATCCCCCCACCCCATCCCCAGCTTTGTTGTCCAGGTCCATCAGTTATGCATACATGCGTACAAGTTCTGTGGTTTATCTCTTCCCTCCCCCCCCACCCCCTCTTCTGAGGGTTGTCAGTCTGTACCCTACTTTCACATCTCTGGGTCTACCCTGTTCCCCATACTGTTATGTTTATTATATTCCACAAATGAGTGAGATCATGTGATATTTTTCTTTCTCTGCTTGGTTTGTTTCGCTTAGGATAATACTCTCGAGGTCCCTCCATGTCGTCTCAAAGGATAAGAGATCTTTCTTTCTTACAGCTGCATAGTACTCCATTGTGTATATGTACCACAGCTTTTTTATCCATTCATCCACTGATGGGCACTTGGGCTGTTTCCAGATCTTAGCTATTGTGAATAGTGCTGCTATGAACATGGGAGTACATATATTCTTTCTGATTGGTGTTTCAGGTTTCTTAGGGTATATTCCTAAAAGTGGGATCACTGGGTCAAATGGCAGTTCAATTTTTAATTTTTTGAGGTAACACCATAGTGTTTTCCACAGTGGCTGCACCAGTCTGCATTCCCACCAGCAGTGGACTAGAGTCCCCTTTTCTCCACACCCTCGCCAACACTTGTTGTTTGACGATTTGTTGATGGCGGCCATTCTGACAGGTGTGAGGTGATACCTCATTGTTGTTTTAATTTGCATCTCTCTGATGATTAGTGATGTTGAGCATTTCTTCATATGTCTCTTAGCCATTTGTATGTCCTGTTTGGAGAGGTGTCTATTTAGTTCCTCTGCCCATTTTTTAATTGGGTTCTTTGTCTTCCTTTTGTTGAGTTGTATGAGCACTCTATATATTTTGGAGATTAACCCCTTATCTGATGTATCATTGGCAATTATGGTCTCCCATACAGTGGGTTCTCTTTCCGTTTTGATGGTTGTTTCTTTTGCTGTGCAGAAGCTTTTGAGTTTGATGTAGTCCCATGTGTTCATTTTTTCCTTTATTTCTGTTGCCTTAGGTGATGTATCAGTGAAGATTCTGCTGCGTATGATGTCTGAAATTTTGTTGCCTACATTTTCTTCTAGGATTTTTATGGATTCACGAGTCACATTTAAGTCTTTTACCCATTTTGAGTTTATTCTTGTGTATGGTGTAAGTTGATCGTCTAGTTTCATTTTTTTGCATGTAGCTGTCCAATTTTCCCAACACCATTTATTAAAGAGGCTGTCTTTGCTCCACTGTATGCTCTTGCCACCTTTGTCAAATATTAGTTGAGCATAATATCTTGGGTCAATTTCTGGATTCTCTGTTCTGTTCCACTGGTCTATATGCCTGTTCTTATGCCAATACCAGGCTGTTTTGATTATAGTAGCTCTGTAGTATAATCTGATATCTGGTATTGTGATCCCACCTACTTTGTCCTTCTTTTTCAAGATTGCTGTGGCTATTCGGGGTCTTTTTTGGTTCCATATGAACTTTTGGAGTATTTGTTCTAGTTCTGTGAAATATGTCGCTGGTATTTTGATTGGGATTGCATTGAATCTATAGATTGCTTTGGGTAATATGGACATTTTAATGATGTTAATTCTTCCAATCCATGAACAAGGTATGTGCTTCCACTTTTTTATATCTTCCTCTATTTCTTTTTTCAATGTCCTGTAGTTTTCTGCAAATAGATCCTTTACTTCTTTGGTTAAATTTATTCCTAGGTATCTTAATTTTTTTGCCGCGATGGTAAATGGGATTGTTTTTTTAGTTTCTCTTTCTGTGAGTTCATCATTGGTGTATAAGAATGCCGTCGATTTCTTGACGTTTATTTTGTATCCTGCTACTTTGCCAAATTCATTTATTAGGTCTAGTAGATTTTTGATGGAGTCTTTAGGGTTTTCTATGTATAATATCATGTCATCTGCGAATAATGACAGTTTCACTTCCTCCTTTCCAATTTGGATACCTTTTATTTTTTCTTCACGTCTGATTGCTGTGGCTAAGACTTCCAGTACTATGTTAAATAAGAGTGGTGAAAGTGGGCATCCCTGTCTTGTTCCTGTTCTTAAGGGAAATGTTTTTAGTTTTTGCCCATTGATTATGATGTTGGCTGTAGGTCTTTCATATATGGCCTTTATAATGTTGAGATATGATCCCTCTATTCCCAAATTGCTGAGTGTTTTTATCAGAAATGGGTGTTGAATTTTGTCGAATGCTTTTTCAGCGTCTATTGATATGATCATGTGGTTTTTATCTTTCATTTTGTTTATGTGGTGTATCACATTTATTGATTTGCGAATATTGAACCAGCCTTGCATCCCTGGGATGAATCCCACTTGGTCATGGTGAATAATTTTTTTGATGTATTGCTGGATCCGATTTGCTAGTATTTTGTTCAGGATTTTGGCATCTATGTTCATCAGGGATATTGGCCTGTAGTTTTCTTTCTTTGTAGTGTCTTTTTCTGGTTTTGGAATTAGAATTATGCTGGCCTCATAAAATGAGTTTGGAAGTCTTCCTTCTTCTTGAATTTTTAGAAACAGTTTGAGAAGAATGGGTGTTAGTTCTTCTTTGAATGTTCGGTAAAACTCCCCTGTGAAGCCGTCTGGGCCTGGACTTTTGTTTGCTGGGAGAGTCTTGATTACATCTTCAATTTCCTTGGTTGTTATTGGTCTGTTCAAGTTTTCTATCTCTTCCCGGTCCAGTTTTGGGAGACTATATGTTTCTAGAAATTTGTCCATTTCGCTTAGATTGTCGAATTTGTTGCCATATAAATGTTCATAGTATTCATTAACGATCCTTTGTATTTCTGTGGTGTCAGTTGTTACTTCTCCTCTTTCGTTTCTGATTTTGTGTATTTGGGTTCTCTCTCTTTGTTTCTTGGTGAGTCTAGCTAAGGGTCCATCAATCTTGTTTATCTTTTCAAAAAACCAGCTCTTTGTTTCATTGATCCTTTGAATTGTTTTTTTGGTCTCCATGTCGTTTATTTCTGCTCTGATCTTTACTATTTCCTTCCTTCTACTTGCTCTGGGGTTTTCCTTTTGTTTGCTTTCTAGTTCTTTAAGTTGTGAGGTTAGATAGTCTATTAGAAATTTTTCTTGTTTCTTGAGGTAGGCCTGTAGTGCTATGAACTTCCCTCTCAGAACTGCTTTCGCTGCATCCCACAGATTTTGTGTTGTTGTGTGTTCATTTTCATTCGTTTCCAGAAAGTTTTTAATTTCTTCCTTGATCTCCTTGGTAACCCATTCATTGTTTAATAACATGCTATTTAGTCTCCATGTATTCAAATGTCTTTGCATGTTCTTGTTGCAATTGATTTCTAGTTTCATGCCATTGTGATCTGAGAAGATGCTTGATATGATTTCAATCTTCTTGAATTTGTAGAGACTTCGTTTGTGTCCTAACATGTGGTCTATCTTTGAGAATGTCCCATGTGCACTTGAGAAGAAAGTGAATTCTGTAGTTTTGGGGTGTAATTCTCTGTAAATATCTATTAAATCCATTTGGTCTAGTGCTTCATTTAGAGTCTGTGTTTCCTTGTTAATTTTTTGTCTAGAGGATCTATCCAATGATGTCAGCGGGGTGTTGAAGTCCCCTGCTATGATTGTATTGCTGTCGATTTCTCCTTTGAAGTTTTCCAGAAGATTTTTAATGTATTTTGGTCCTCCTGTATTGGGTGCATATATGTTTACCAAGGTTATCTCTTCCTGTTGGATAGATCCTTTCAATATTATGTAGTGGCCTTCTTTGTCTCTAGTTATGGCCTTCATTTTAAAATCTATTTTATCAGATATGAGTATTGCTACCCCAGCTTTTTTTTCCTTTCTGTTTGCTTGGAAGATTTTTTTCCATCCCTTCACTTTCAGCCTATGTGAGTCTTTTGTTGTGAGGTGGGTCTCTTGTAAGCAACATATATATGGGTCATGCTTTCTTATCCAATCCGCTACTCTGTGTCTTTTGATCGGGGCGTTCATTCCATTTACATTTAAGGTGATTACCGATATGTACTTACTTATTGCCATTTTTGTTTAGTGTGTTTCTATTTTCCTTTCTATTTCTTCTACTAATTACAGCAGTCCTTTTAACATTTCTTGCAGTGCTGGTTTGGTGCTAATGTATTCCCTTAGCCTTTTTTTGTCTGGGAAGCTCTTTATTTGACCTTCTATTTTGAATGATAGCCTTGCTGGGTAGAGTAGTCTTGGGTTCAGATCCTTGTTTTTCATGACCTTGATTATTTCATGCCATTCCCTTCTGGCCTGTAGTGTTTCTATGGAGAAGTCAGCTGATAACCTTATGGGGGATCCTTTGTAGGTAACCTGTTGCTTAGCTCTTGCTGCCTTGAGGATTCTCTCTTTGTCTTTAATTTTTGGCATTTTAATTACTATGTGTCTTGGTGTGGGCCTGTTTGGGTTCTTCTTACTTGGGACTCTCTGTGCTTCTTGAACTTGAAAGCCTTCTTCCTTCACCAAATTAGGGAAATTTTCTGTCACTATTTCTTCAAATATATTCTCTAACCCTTTCTCATTTTCTTCTTCTTCGGCGACTCCTATGATGCGAATATTATTACGTTTCCAGTTGTCCCACAGTTCTCTTAAGCTGTCTTCCTGTTTTTTCATTGTTTTTTCCTTTTGGTTTTCTGATTGGTTGATTTTTTCTACCCTGTCTTCTAATTCACTGATCCGGTCCTCAGCTTCTTCTACTCTGCTTTTTAGCCCTTCCATTGTGTTCTTCATTTCTGCTATGTCATTCTTCATTTCCAATTGATTTATTTTCAATATTTCTATGTCTTTGCTCATGGTGTTGATGTCCTTACATATGCTGTTGAGCTTCCTCAAGATCATGGTTCTGAATTCTAGCTCTGTTAACTTGCTTAACTCCATTTCATTTATCTCATCTTCATTGGAGGTCTCTTGTTCTTTCGTTTGGCATCTGTTTCGTTGTTTTACCATTTTGGCTAGCTCAGTGGTTTTTGGAGCCTGCCAAATTTTCCCTGTGGATGTTGGTGTTCTGCTGTTTGTGGCTCCCTGTACTGGGTTTGGATGAGCGTGAGAGGACCCACGTTATACACCACTGTCAAGTCTTACTTTTCTGGGTAGAGTTGCAAGCCCAGAAAAGGTTCAGTTATCCTCTAGCTTTTTGCCTAGAGGCTATTAGTCCTGGTTACTTAAAGAGCCTTGGGTTCTCAGTTGAATGAAAACCTCCCTCAGGTGTTCAGCGGGAGAGGATTTCCCGAGGGTGGGGCAGATGCTGGTAGCTAATGAGCCTTGATTTGCATTTCAATGGCCCAACTGGGTGTGGCTGAATCTCCGAGGGAGGGGCTGCCGCCTCTCCCCAGAGCCCTGGGATGGAGTAAGTCGACCAGGCCACAGTCCTGCGTGGCCGAAACTCAGCAAAAGCTCTGAGCGCCCTCCAAATCCCGAGTGTTCCCACACAGTTCCAGTCCAGTCCGCCCTCCCTCCGCCGGAGTCCGAGGTGAGTGGCTGTGGCTGTTTTAGCGCTCTGTCCCGGCTCTGCGCTGTGGAGCCGGCTCGGGCTTCAACCCCAAGGGCGGAGCGCTGCTCACGGCTAAGGCCGCTGCTGTCTGTGGGCTCCCAGCCCCCCTCTCGCGCCTCCGCAATCCTACCAGGATCAAGTTAGTGTCCCTGGTTGTATGGTCCTCGCGAGCTGCTTTTCCGTTGCTTTTTCCCGACGATTTGACTTTATTTTAGTTGTATTTCCAGTTTGGTCCTGGGAGATGATCTGTGTAGCTTCCATTCACTCTGCCGCCATTTTGGAATCCCCATGCTTGTCCCAATTTTAAAAGTTAGCCAAATATATACAATGATATTTCACAGAAGAGAAATACAAATAAATATCCAGTAAACATAAAAATTCCAATGATAATAAAAATTTTTAAATAAAATAATGGGATACCAAAATGTGTCTGATTAGCCCCCCCCCCCCAAAAAAAAGGAAAACGTCTTTTAAAACGTCACTGCTGGTGACAGTGTATTTTGATATTTTATATCTGTTGGGATCCTGGTCTACATTCCCATTTTCAACTGTATTAACTGTTTTGTCTTCTCATTGCAAGTTTTCCAGGAATGTCTTTTTTTTTTTTAATCCTTACCCAAGGATATTTTTCCATTTATCTTCAGATACAGTGAGAGAGAAAGAGAGAGAGAAACATCAATGTGAGAGAGACACATTAACTAGTTGCCTCCCGCATGACCCCGACCAGGGCCGGGGACCGAACCGAGGTACATGCCCTTGACCGGAATCGAACCTGGAACTCTTTGGTCCGCGGGCTGACACTCCAACCACTAAGCTAAACCAGCCAGGGCTAAGAACTTCATTTTAATGGCTGCATCATACCCATGACATGGACAGTGTATTGACCTAATGATTCCCCAATGCTGACATTTAGATTGTTATCATTTTCCCTGACACTCAGTGGCCTCTACAACCTTCGCCTTCAAAATTGCAACCGGAGGTCCAGGAGCTGATCAACCAGCTACAGAATTGCTGGCCAGTCAGCCCCCTTTTTCAAAGACCAAGGCCATGGACACAGAGCACAAGGAGTTCAACCTGACTGCCCCCAGGCCTTGCGCCATTCCAGTGCCCGAGCCAGTACCTGATGTGACCAAGCCAAGACCAGTAAGTACCAGTGTTTGCAGAGAGCACAGGCTGTCCAGGCCTGGAGAGTGGACTGTATGGTCAGTGGGGTCTGGGCATTCCCGGGGCCGAGGGTGCACTGGACCTGACCAAGAGGATTCGATGATACCACCCCACAGAGAGGGAAACCCAGCTGACCTGGCCTGCCAGTGGGTTCCTGCACTCCACATGCTGAGGTCTGGTCAGTAGGCATGGAGTGAAGATGCTGGGCTGTGGGACTCAGACTTGTCTGGACTTGGTGCTCGCTCCCCATTGAATAGTGCCCATGAGCATCATGGTGTGCTCTTAGGGGTGAGGGGGAAGTGCTCCTTTCCCTCTCAGTGGAAGCTGTCAATGCCATGAGGCCAGGGTGTCCTGTAAAGTGTCATCGGGGCCATGCACATGGTACTTAGTGTCAGCTCTCTTCACCGCCACCTTCTCACCACCGTGGAGACCCCGGTCCACCTCACAGCATGTTCCGAGGGGCAAATTAGACCGTGGCCCTGTGGAGACACAACTAGCTGGAGAGTGCAACGCCTCATGGGGTGTGGTGGGGTGCAGTGACTGCCATCCCGCGCTGTACAGCACACCCATGTGGGGACACTTCTTTGGCATTCCAACACCATTATTTATTTTAGAATCCTATACATTATGAAGCTCACTCCACCTCCACCCCAGGTGGTGACTCATATTCCACCCCAAGTCCTCTGTAGTCTGTCCTAGGGTGGGTATGCTCGGGTCATCACCCTTGCCCACTTTGGCATGTTGTCTGGATGGCAAAAGTTTCCAGGAGCCTCTGCACCTCACTGTAGAAGCTCTCCAGAACTTGGACCTCAGCCTGCTGGTGGGCCTGCTGTAGTAATGTCTCCACCTCCCATGCCAGGGTGCAGTGCCTGTCCCTAGCCTGGAGGAGCTCAGCCAGGGGCGACTCTGTGCTCAGGGCCAGGATTTCCTGTGGACCTTGCTCCCAGCCCCCCGCCTCAACACACGGCATGTCCAGGGAGGCCTAGTCTTTATCAAAGGCTCCTCTAAACCACAGATCTCCCCAGATGAAAAGGCTCCTCCGGGTGAGATGCTACCAGGACATCAGGCAAAAATTGTTTCCAGGCCAAAAGTCTTCAGGCTGGGGCCCCATCTGGGAGCCAGGAACAGAGCCAGGAACAGGGGTGCTAGGAGGCAATGGGGAATTTGTGAGGCTCTCTTCACTCCCCAAACCTGAGGTCATATTATTGGTGGACACTTTGGTGATGGGGTGAATGAGGATGGGTATTAAATATTTTTTCCAGATCAGGTAGCAACATCTTCCACCAATCTCATCTGACAACTACAGGCAGATGACCATCTGAGGAACATCAAGGAACACTTTGGCACTCGTTTCGGAGTGTGCATGTGAATGGGGTCCTGGAGGTTGGGGAGCAGGAGTTGTCAACTTCCCTCAGTGGAGCAGGATGTCCAAGGGGAGATACTGTTCTTAGTAAAATCATGTGCATTTAGAATAATCACACACACACACACACATACCCTAAAGATGTAAAATATGGTGTCAAAAACATAAAACATGGAGAAGAGTGAGTAAAAAATGTAGTGCTTTTAGAATATGTCAAACTTAAATGACCATCAAATAGGCTGCTAGAAACATAGGTTGTTATACATGAAGCTGATGGTAAACACAAACTAAAAACTTATAATACTAGATACACAGAAAGTTAAAAGGAAAGAATCCAAACATAACACTAAAGATAAAGTCATCAATACACAAGAGAAAAGTGCGAGAGAGAAAAGAAATAGAAAAGCACTACAGAAACAACCAGAGAACAATTAATAAAATGGCAATAAATATATACCTATCAATAATTGCTTTAAACATAAATGGAGTAAATTCACTAATCAAAAGACACAGGATGTCTGAAAGGATAAAAAAACAAGACCCATACATATGCTTCCTACAAGAGACTCTCTTCAGAGCTAGAGACACACAGACGGAAGCTGAGGAATGGAAAAACATATTTCCTGCAAATGGAAACAAAAAAGGTGGGTAGCAATACTTGTATCAGACAAAAGAGACTTATTCTCTTTGTCTTGAACATTTTGCATTTTGATGATGATGTGTCTTGGTGTGGGCCTCTTGGGGTTCATCTTGTTTGGTACTCTCTGTGCTTCCTGGACTTGTATGTCTATTTCCTTCACCAAGTTAGGGAAGTTTTCTGCCATTATTGTTTCAAATAGGTTTTTGATTTCTTGTTCTCTCGTTCTCCTTCTGGCACCCCCAAGATGCTAATGTTGGCATGCTTGAAGTTGTCCCAGAGGCTCTTTACACTATCCTCACTTTTTTAAATTCTTTTTTCTTTTTGCTGTTCTGATTGGGTGTTTTTTTGCTTTATATTCCAGATCGATGGTTTGCTTCTTGGCTTTACCTACTCTACTATTGAATCTGTGTAAATTATTCTTTATTTCAGTTAGTGCCTCCTTCATTTCTGACTGTGCATCCTTCATTTCTGGTCCTTTATTATGCTCTTGAGGCCCTCACTAAGTTCATTGAGCATCCTTATAAGCAGTGTTTTGAACTCTGCATCTGTTAGGTTGCTTATCTCCATTTTGCTTAGTTCTTTTCCTGGAGTTTTGTTCTGTTCTTTCATTTGGGACCTGTTTCCTTGTCTCCTCATATCCTTCTAATTTTTATCTGCCACACATGGATGTGGGACCAGTCTGTCACGCCTCCGCCCCTCCTACCAGTCTCGGTGTGGCTGCTTCTTTAATTTTGTTGTTGTAGGACTTCCTTTCAGCTTGATTTCAGGCAGTTTTGAATGATGGTTGTTCTATAGTTTAGTTCCAACTTTGATCAAAAAGAACAAAATTTTGCCATTTATGACAACATATGTGAACTAAGAGGGTATCATGCTAAGTGAAAAAGTTCAGACAGAGAAAGACAAATACTTTGTGATCTCACTGTATATGAAATCTTTAAAAGAAATAAGAAAAAGAAACATTATAGATACAGAGAATCAATTAGTGATTGCCAGAGGTGGGGGTTGGGGTATATAAAATGAGTTATGTCACTTACATGTAGAATCTAAAAAAAAAAAAAAAAAAGATGAGCAAACAAAACAGAAATAGAGATATAGAGAACAAACTGATGATGGCTAGAGGGGAGGGGGTCGTGGGATGGGATAAAAAAGTGAAGGGGAATAAGAGGTACAAACTTCCAGTTATAAAATTACGTCAATAGTAAATAGTACTGTAATAACTTTGTACAGTGACAAAAAAATAATTTTTTTTAAATTTAATAGTTTTAATGTGCTATTTGATTATTTCCCTGAAATTTCCAAGGTATATAGTGGATTTATTAATGTATAGATTCAGATATTATTTTATTTCTGGAAAGTTTTCTGAAGTTATAATTTTAACAATTCTAATTCATTTATTTATTTTTCTTCTTCAGGGGCTCATTACAAACATATTGGATTTTATTTGCCTATCAGCTATACCAATCATTTTTTTCTCTGATCATTTTTACATCCTTTTACTTCTATTTTTCTCATTTGACTGTTTTCATGAGTTTTCTCAATGTTTCTATTATTCATTTATGCATTAAAATGACCAACATTTAGTGAACTACCAACAATCTAATAGTTTACTAGATTTGTTTGGTTTACCATGTCCTTCCTCTGATGGTCTATAGTGAAATGAAAGTTTCAAATTTCTAGGACCTTCCCAGGAGGAGAGTTTGAAGTGTCTTCTACTTTTGTGTTTCTCTTTTGTTTCTTTAGGACCTTTTATTTCCTTCTTTCTCTTTACTACCAAGCCTGCTAGGAGTTCCTCCTTCTTCCATATCCTCCCTTCCACAGGTGTGATGCTGACTGCTTATTGTATTCCACACTTCTAGGTCCCTTCCTTTTGATACTTCATAGACTTTGCTCCTACTTATCATGTCTCAGGCTGGTTCTCTGTATTTCCTCCACTCAGGATGGACCTTTCTATTTCTGGGATTGATTTTATCTGTGTTCTGCTACTCTGAGGCCTTAGTCTTTTTTCCTCCTTTTTTCTTCTTACTTTTTCTTTCTTCCTTTTCTCTCTTCCTCTTCCTTCTTTTTTTCTGTTTTTCTGTAGAGTCTCCATCTTGTCTTTAGTCTGGTCCAGTCTCCAGAGTGTGTGTTTGGGATCAATTTATTGCTTACCTATAAAGTTCATAGTATGTATGCGCTATTTCCTATACTGAAGGTGTGCTTTGTGGATAGTTTTGTTCTCTTTGTAAATCAGCAAGTGTTTTGTTTTTAATTTGAGGATATGTGAAGAGATTTGGATTTTTCCAGTTTTTATTATCACTTGGAAATCATAACATTGCCCGGCGAGTGTGGCTCAGTGATTGAGCATTGACCCACGCACCAAGAGGTCGCCGGTTCGATTCCTGGTCAGGGCACATGCGCAGGTTGTGGGCCTGATCCCCAGTGGGGAGCATGCAGGAGGCGGCAAATCGATGTTCTCTCTCATCGATTTTTCTATCTCTCTCTCCCTCTCCTTTCCTCTCTCTCTGTAATATCAATAAAGAAAAAAAATTAAAAAGAAAAGAAAAAAAAGGATTACATTAATTTTTAGAGCCCACATTAATTACTTTTTGGTGACACATGGTACAAATAAATAAAAATTAATTGAATCCATTCTATACCTTTTTCAACAATTCTCTGGATGAGGCAGCATAGTGTAGGGGTAAGTCAGATGCATTTTAAGGGCAGAGGATAGAAGCTACTATATTCTTCTGAATGGTAATGGTTGGGAGATTGTGAACTTCACATATCTCTATATTTTAATACATATCTTTTATAGCAATATAAGATCCTCCTTGCATGCTTGATTATTGGATTAAATATTGTGTCAAGTATTGGGTTTATAATTTTTCACATCTGTATCAGCTATGAGGTACTATTCATAAATATGATGACTAGGCTATAGTATCTGAACATTTAATCTTTATAGGACTTTCTCTTCATTAGTGGAAACTGGATTAATAAATTGAAATTCTGCTGCTATCTTGAGAGAATTCTGTACATTTCTCAACTATTTGTGGCGCTAGCTTTAAATTCCACACAAAAAATTACACTTAGGTAGTATTATAATACCTCAGGCATTAACAAAAAAGCAGAGAACTAAATTAATATGGTGACCAAGCTCTTATTGGAGTGGGTAAATGTAGATAAAGAGAGCCTGGTGTCAGTATGATATTAAAGTTCAAGCTAAGGCCAAAGAAGTCAAATTTTATCATTTTCTTTTTGACCATAAAAGTTGAAGCATCAAACAATATAATACTTGGATTCTGTAGCAAGGTTGACCTATGTTATCTATATAAATTCTATAAATATTTACTTAAACTAAACAACACATAGAGATATCACTAGCCTGCCAACATGTTTATGTTAGTTATCGCTTTGCAAACAGAGAACTTAGTCACCATAAAAAAATAAACAAGGATCTCTCCTATATAGGATAACCTGAAGAAGGTGTTCAACAAAGGCAGGGAGGACAAAGAAAACATTTGAAAATTTGCAAAAGTAAATACTTCCTTGGGATAAATTACTACAGATTTCATAGTTACCTGTTTAGTGATCAACTGTATATACTCTTATTTTTTCTCTATTTTCACCTGAAGATATGTTTGTTTGTTTGCTTGTTTGTTTTTTAAATTAATTTTAAGGGAGAGAGAGAGACAGAGGGAGACAAATATCTATGTGAGAGAGAAACATTGATCTGTTGCCTCCCATATGTACCCCGTGCGGGGATTGAACCCATAACGTAGGTATGTGCCCTGATCAGAAATCGAACCTGCAACCTTTTCCTTTGGTGCATGGGAAGATGCTCCAACCAACTGAGCCACACCAGCAAGGGGATGTACTCTTATTTTTATTAATGAATTATTCAAGCATTGAAGATTTTAAATTATCATATACCCAATAAGGGGAATCAAAGTAAATTGAGAGATTAAAAAAAGATAAAAAACTTTCTGTCTCCTAGTTTGGTGAGCTATAATGCTGGATTTTTAAACATTTTCAAATGGCTCAGAAATGTTGGAGCAAGTCTTTTGGGATAGTTAGCTCCTGGTGAAGAGTCAGCCTTATTAGGTCAATAATCAGGTGGATAATTAAGTGAGAAGAGACTGGCCCAGGAAAAAGTCACTTGGTTCTTAACCTGGGGAGATGCAGGCACAGGGGAGCTCTTTTTTGTCCAATCTGAACTCATTTCAGGCTTTTAAAGACCAACGATGAAGCAGACTACAATGAGTGAAATACAGACTGTATTCAAGCTCTGTTACACCAGCCTTGAGGGTGATCACCTTTGCTCTTATGGAGGTAAAAAAAAAAAACTTAACAAGGTGCCATGAGAATAGTAATCATTTGAGATAATGAGAAACTACCCAAGGGAAATTTGCAAAAGTTTGGTGACAAAAATGTAGATAACAAGTTCACTAAATAACTTTCCAATTCTCATATGAGCATTATTAGTAGACATTTCCATCAGTCCCCAAAACATCTCAAAATGAGTACTGGGATGATAATGAGAGCCTTGAAGTCGAGATTCAAATTATATAGGGTATTGATTAATAAAATCCCGCAACCCTTATTAATCCTCATTTAAATCAGGTCCTTGTCAGCTGGCATTCTCATTTATTTCTTCCTTTCTGAACTCCATCATTTTCAGGATCTCTGGCTCTTTACAATTCAATCATGGTATGAATCAATGGAAGTAGCTGACAAACTCCTAAAACATATTTGTAAATGACCAGTTCTCAGTCTGTACAATGTACATGCTATTGAATTCTTCTGAAAACTTCAGAAAGCAAAACTATGTTTAAAATAGATATAGCTATAGTTTGATGTGTTGAGTTCGAACAGAAATTATTGTGATATATTTGTCTTAATTTCTGCAACTTTCAATAACTAAGGAAAGAAAAATAATATAGTAATAAAATGTATCATACTTATTCTAGACTGTTGTACATTAACAACAATCCCTGTAATATTGTTTTATTTGATCTTCCCTGCTCTCCACATATTGCTTGCTCTCTATTATTTTTAGTTCACACATCTTCTCCCATGGACAGCTAAGGAAAAAGCAAATACTTATCCCCAAACCTTCTCGCCTCCTGTTTAAGTAAGTAGTTACTTCGTTTTCTTCATAAAGGTACATACAGCCCCCTCCTGCCTCCAGAGATGTTTGTCTAATCTATTCTGCCATAAAATTCTCATTATCTTCTAGTGGCTTCTTACCATTCCATATAAAGTTTACAGTCTTAATCCTTTTTTTCTCCTATCTATATCTCTTGCTTTCCATAGTGTTCTTTCTTTTTGTAAAATTTCAGTCTTCATTCAGCATTTTATAGTTTTTTCCATTCAGATAAACATTCTAAATAGTTACTTTTCTTTTCTTTTTTTTCTCAAGTTTCAAATATATATTAATCAGTGTAATCCCCAACATAATACACCAATGTGATTTTGTGCTTTTTGGAGGGGGAATATTTCCTGGTTGAGTGGAATATTGTGCGGATGGCTTCTAGAAGACCTCATTCTGAGCAGCTTTATAATGACACATTTCATTTCGAAGTCTGGACCTTCTTTCTTCAGTTTGCTGTAATCTACATTCACTTGCTTTGATCATTGGGACCCACTTTGTTCCAGGGTTCTGGGTTATTATTTCTGTCCTAACAGACATCTAGATTAAACAATGCCAGACGCAGGCCATACAGCGCTGACCCAGTACCTCCAGCTCCAAGAAGCACGAAGAAGGAGATCAAGCTTGCATGCTTCTTGGCCTGACTGAGGATCTGGCAGGGCATGGTTGTGGCAGAGGGCCCAGAAGAGAAAAACAAAACTGCATGGCCTGGGAGCAGGTAGTCAAGTGTATCCAGGATGAGGGGACAACCCCAAGTTTATTTTCTTTGTACTTCACTTTAATGTTGAATTTCTTCAAGTAGCATTATATGATGGCAATGGCTTTTTGTACTATTTATTAGTCTAGAAATCTTCAGTAAGTATTTTTTTTAGGTTCTACTGATACCCAGCATTTTAAGCTCTCTCTCCCTCCCCTCAAAAGTATAAATTCCAGGACACTAAAAAGGAGTCGTTCTACATTATTTATGGCATGAGTGTGCATGTTTCCAATCATCTAGGTACTTTATTGCTCTAATTATAGTTTTTAGTATTGTATTGGCTAGATTATTAGTAGAGTGAGAAAATGGCATAAATGAAATGACTCTTCAATGAAGTCTGGAAAATCATTTATGGATTCTTTTTGTATCTCTTACCCTCCTTCCATAAATTGAATAAAATGCTGGATTGGAAGGAATATAGTGCTAAAATAATTTTATAAGAATTTATTGGACCACAGTGCCGTTTACTCCAAGGACAAACTTTCTAAAATTCCACACCTGGAGTGACCCTAATCCCTCAGCATTCACTTTGTGTCTCCAGATTGTGTAGGACTGTGTGATCTTTTCATTAGTTCCGGAGAAAACACAATGAAGCATTCCATTTCTTTTATTCAAAGCCATTAATGAAATATGCAGTTGGTCAGCCCATCGCAAAGTTTGTTTTATCAGCCAACAATACGGATTCCGTAGGTGAGCTTCCCAGGTGGCTACAGACATCAAAGTCATATCTTAGCCGGAGTTCAGTCTTATTCCCCCAAATTAATTCCCCCAGTGCTTTTCTTCAGGATTTTAGTATAGGGTAGGCTGTGTCTGTGGCGTTGCTAATGCATCTCCCAGATTTCAAAGAACTATCAGTTTTCCATGACTCAGATCTTAAAGAGTTTCTCAAACTGAAGATCACTGGAAAAATAATGTTATTTGTCTTATTATAGCAATTATTTCTGATAAAGCAGTATTTAATACAATTTCCAGTATTTTTCTTTGGAGAATTTTGTTATCAGTGCATTACCTTGAATGTTGAAAGATGTGGTACGTGTTGCCTGTTCCCTACATAAATAATAAGCACAATACAGTGGATGCTAAACCATCAAACACATAAATGCCCCGGCTGTGTCCCTGAAAATGTAATAAGCAAGTTTAATAAATATTTTAATTTCAGTTTTGTTATAAATATAACTTATGAGAAAAAATTTGATAGGAATAATACTGTGTATTGCTCATTTTTAACTATCCCTACTGGCAAACCTTATGATTCATAGACTTTCCTCATATACGGTATTCATTGCACAGAAATCTTATGATGGGTTCAAGTTAAGTGATTTCCAACTAAAACTCAACTCTGAGTCAATATTTCTGGTTCTTTTGGCTGTATGTTTTTAGTATCGGGCTTCTTATGCCTTTCATTCATCTTTGAGATTTGAGAGCACCATATTTGGGATATGAGAGAATGAAACAGTAACAAGTTTTACTTTCAGAGATATTGTAGGTGCTAATACTGGATTTACCCTTTCAGATTTAATTTCTTTTATGGATCTGTCAGTAACTCAATAAATCCCATAGGTCTGTGTAATATTTTAATTGTATAAAACACCTTTGTTACTTTATAGGCTCTAATAATGTGTTTGTCTGCCTTTTAAACCCGTTGCAATAACTTTGCTGAAATATTAACACATTAGTAAAACTTTTCTTAAAAACAACAAAAATTTTTTTTCCAATTTTATATTCAATATTATTTTGTATTAGTTTCAGGTGCACAGCATATTGGTTATAAGGTCATATTCTTTATAAAAACTGTGAAACGCTTCATGAATTTGTGTGTCATCCTTGCACGGGGGCCATGTGAATCTTCTCTGTATTGTTCCAGTTTTAGTATATGTGCTGCCACATGAGCTCTGGACTATTTCTTTCTTTTTTTTCAGTAGTTGCCAATGAGCTTGAGTTGGATATTTTCAAGTAGCACAGATTAACATAAATCCAAGAACATGGATGATTCATACTTATATGTGTGGTGAAGAATACATATGCTCTTATTTGATTTTAAAATGAAAATACAAAATGTATACATTTTAACTTTTTTACTATATGGGGTATATTGTGTAAATATTTATTTAGCAAACATTAACATGACACACATGTAAGGCGGTGTTCTAACTATAAGTATTACCTCATTTAATCTTCATAGTATGCCGGGAAGTTGGAACTTTATTGTCCTCATTTTCCATATGAGGAAACTGAATTATAAAGAGATTAAGTAATCTTAAGTAGTGTCTGAAAATAGGATTAAATCCAGGCAATATGTTTCCAGGATCTCTCTCTTAACCACCATACTACATGCTAATAGGTATCTGAGAAGGCTCATGGTCTGGGAAGGAAGAAAATGGGCCAGGAAAAATAAGATTGTGAATAAAGGTCTAAAAGTGTGTACGAGAGGAAAATGGAAGGAAATAATCAAGTCAAAAGAAGAATTTGGATGAAGATAGGGTCAGTCACATTCCCCCTCCCTGTTTCTCTCCTTTATCAAGATGGGACCTGAGGGGTAAAGGTTAACCTCTGACCATGCTTCCTAGATTCCTCTTCTTATTATTTCCCAAAAGATTGGGAGACCTTGTTGGATTTTCCATTAGATTTCATAAGCTATTTGCAAGGATTTTTATTCTTTGCAATTTTATATTTTGTGGTGGAAGATGATTTGGATACCACCTTGTTGCTACATCACCCATGTGAGTAGGAGTGTTTCAGGAGCTATCAATTTACAGGATATTTTTGAGCTGGACAATTCTCTCACTCACCAGACCCCAGAGATAGGCAATAATACAATGAATGAAAAGTCATTGTCTAGACCTTGTCTTGTTTATCTTCTTTTACCACATCTTCCACTAAAAGATATAGATCAGTGGTTCTCACCCCTTGGTTGCAACATAGAATCACTTGGAGCACTGTAAGAAATACTAATATCAGGTACCACCATATGCCAAATAAATCAGAATTACTAAGGGTGAGGCCTAGGAAACTATTCTTTCAAATTTATCCAAATGGTTCTAATGTCCATCCAGAGTTTAGAATTATCTGTGATGACTGTTGGAAGACAATTTGTCATGAGTCTTCCATGTTTCTCCATGTCTTGCAAGCACAGGCACTACCTTTGTTCTGGATTATCTATCTATTCAAAGATGTTTGCATAGCGAACAACCTTGGAAGACAGAGATTGTGTCTTCCTCCAGAGCAAAGACTTACTGCCCATTATAAAAGACTCGGGTTCTTTAAACGCAGGGTTTCTCTCCTATAACACAACCCACTACAGGCAGAAGTATACCTGGCCCACTGAACATCAGCTTGTGAGAATTGAGTTTAGAGGAACTGGTGCAAAGCTTGATAGTCTGGATACTGTTACTGCTGTAAGTAATAAAGTACTTTGTTTCTGACTCTATAAGATGTCTCATATTTTCTGGCAGCATCCATGAAACTGTGACAGGCTAACCCAAATTCTTGACAATAATTACTTCTTAAAGTTTAACAAACCACCTGCTGAAGATGAGATGATTAAGTCAGAATTTTTTCTGTTTGATGAATATAGCGGCACTACCCCAAATGGAAATTTCATCAAGGGTTTACCTAAGTTCCTATGGTACCTCTCCTCCTCATAGTTCTGTATTTTATTAACTAATGAAATCTAGAATATACTTTTATCTGAGGGAAGGAGAAAATCTTCAAATGGTTGTTGACAGAGAAAATTTACACAAATTTGGTGTTCTGGAAACACCAACATGACAAAGGCTGATAACTTCTGTTAAACAATCATCCGATGATCACAGATTACTTATATAAAGTAAGTGTAGTTCTTTCTGGAATGATTATTTGTTAGGCCTTCTCAGAGTTAATATTGTAGCACATTTTTTCATTTATGTTAGATAGTTTTTCATTTTTGTTTCTATTACAGTACAATATAATTAATTCATTAAGTATCAGTGGAGCTCTTAAAATGTATCTAGTATCTACCCTGTTTATATACACCTATGTAACATTTGCAACTATTCTATGTAACATTAGCAACCATCTGCTTAAAGGGAAAATGCCAACGATAGTTTATTCACCTTCAATTTTTGTTCTCATATTTTAGTATGCAGGTGCTCATATAATCTGATTAATCAGATATTTGATAGAGTCAGAGGTTATGCATTGTAATAAACATCTAAGTAATTATGACTCTCATGCATTTTCTATTATGCTTTGAGAAATACTCTACTGTAAATTACTTAAGCAATCCTGAGGATATATTAACAAAATAATATTTCTTCCTTAAATCATATTTAAATAATATCAAATGGCATTTAAATCGATCCATTAATCAGTCTTTAGAATAAGGGAAGGTATCTTGTATTTATTATATTTGTAGATAATAGGTACTGCATCCATTCTCCCATTCAGGTGTATGTTGCAGATGAGCAATTCTAGCAGGCTTAGCAGCTGAGTGGCAACTCCCATTTCCTCCAGATCCATGAGTAGAAGAGCTATTTTGAGGGGATTTAGCATCCAGAGAATATTGGAAGATTTCATCTCCCGCAGCTCCATGCTCCATAAGATTATATGGGGCCCTGGTGGCAGCCAAGTGTCATCACCAGTTCTTGCCACCTCATCTGAACCCTTACAATTCCCTCTCTGTAGGGAGAATATGAGTAAAAGCTGGTGAAGAGTGACTTCTCTATCCTACCCTACTCCAGTTTTAGTTCCATAGCCCAGAGATTCTGCCTTCAGGAGATCGAAAAAAGGCTCAAAGGTTGGCAAATTTTCCAAATTTAATGAAAAACATCAACATACGCAACTAAGAAGGTCAACAAATTCCAAGACCAGGATAAGTGCAGAGATCCTCCTCTAGACACATCAAAATCAAAATATTGAAGGCCATAGATACAGGGAAACTACTGTAACTAGTAAGAGACAAATACCTCATCATGTATAATAAAATTAACAACTGACTACTCATCAGAAACAGTGGAGACCAGAATGTGGTAGGATGAGATATTCAAAGTGCTAGGGGAAAAAGCCTCTGAAACAAGAATCTTATACCCAGCAAACCTATCTTTTAAAAATAGTTTTGATAAAATATTCCAGAATAAACAGAAACTGAGAGAATTCATGCCTAGTAGACCTACTTTAACAAGGACAATTCTACAGGCTGAAAAGTAATGACACTAGATTGGCCACCTTCTGCATGCACTCCACTGGGGATCAGGCTCATAACCTGGGCATGTGCCCTGACCAGGAATCAAACCGGCGACCTCTTGGTCCATGGGTCAATGTTCAACTGCTGAACCACACCGGCTGGGCTAAAGATAAATTTTTGAAAAACAATAGACCAACTGATCCTGGCCAGTGTGGTTTAGTTGGTTGGGCATCATCCTGTGCACTGAAGGGTAGCAGGTTTGATTCCCAGTCAGGGCACATGCATGGGTTGCAAGCGTGATTTCAGTAGGGTCGTGCAGGAGGCGGCTGATTGATGTTTCACTCTCACATCAATGTCTCTCTCTGTCTCCCTCTCCCTTCCCCTCTCTCTAAAAATAAATTTTTAAAAAAGAAAACTAAGAAATTTGTTTACATCTTATTTGAGAGAAAAATAAACTTACTGTGTTAACTCACTAAGATATTGAGGTCCATTTCTTTCATTTTTTTTTTCATTTTCCTTTTTATTGATTTTAGAGAGAAAGGAAGGGAGAGGGAGAGAGAGATAGAAACATCGATGAGGGAGATTCCAAAATGGCGGCAGAGTGAATGGAAGCTACACAGATCATCTCCCAAGACCAAACTGGAAATACAACTAAAATAAAGTCAAATCGTCGGGAAAAAGCAACGGAAAAGCAGCTCGCAAGGACCATACAACCAGGGACACTAACTTGATCCTGGTAGGATTGCGGAGGCGCAAGAGGGGGGCTGGGAGCCCACAGACAGCAGCGGCCTTAGCCGTGAGCAGTGCCTGCCCTTGGGGTTAAAGCCCGAGCCGGCTCCACAGCGCAGAGCCGGGACAGAGTGCTAAAACAGCCACAGCCACTCACCTCGGACTCCGGCGGAGGGAGGGCAGACTGGACTGGAACTGTGTGGGGACACTCGGGATTTGGAGGGCGCTCAGAGCTTTTGCTGAGTTTCGGCCACGCAGGACTGTGGCCTGGTCCACTTACTCCATCCCAGGGCTCTGGGGAGAGGCGGCAGCCCCTCCCTCGGAGATTCAGCCACACCCAGTTGGGCCATTGAAATGCAAATCAAGGCTCATTAACTACCAGCATCTGCCCCACCCTCGGGAAATCCTCTCACGCTAAACACCTGAGGGAGGTTTTCATTCAACTGAGAACCCAAGGCTCTTTAAGTAACCAGGACTAATAGCCTCTAGGCAAAAAGCTAGAGGATAACTGAACCTTTTCTGGGCTTGCAACTCTACCCAGAAAAGTAAGACTCGACAGTGGTGTATAACGTGGGTCCTCTCACGCTCATCCAAACCCAGTACAGGGAGCCACAAACAGCAGAACACCAACATCCACAGGGAAAATTTGGCAGGCTCCAAAAACCACTGAGATAGCCAAAATGGTAAAACAACGAAACAGATGCCAAACGAAAGAACAAGAGACCTCCAATGAAGATGAGATAAATGAAATGGAATTAAGCAAGTTAACAGAACTAGAATTCAGAGCCATGATCTTGAGGAAGCTCAACAGCATGTGTAAGGACATCAACACCATGAGCAAAGACATAGAAATATTGAAAATAAACCAATTGGAAATGAAGAATGACATAGCAGAAATGAAGAACACATTGGAAGGACTAAAAAGCAGAGTAGAAGAAGCTGAGGACCGGATCAGTGAATTAGAAGACAGGGTAGAAAAAATCAACCAATCAGAAAACCAAAAGGAAAAAACAATGAAAAAACAGGAAGACAGCTTAAGAGAACTCTGGGACAACTGGAAACGTAATAATATTCGCATCATAGGAGTTGCCGAAGAAGAAGAAAATGAGAAAGGGTTAGAGAATATATTTGAAGAAATAGTGACAGAAAATTTCCCTAATTTGGTGAAGGAAGAAGGCTTTCAAGTTCAAGAAGCACAGAGAGTCCCAAGTAAGAAGAACCCAAACAGGCCCACACCAAGACACATAGTAATTAAAATGCCAAAAATTAAAGACAAAGAGAGAATCCTCAAGGCAGCAAGAGCTAAGCAACAGGTTACCTACAAAGGAACCCCCATAAGGTTATCAGCTGACTTCTCCATAGAAACACTACAGGCCAGAAGGGAATGGCATGAAATAATCAAGGTCATGAAAAACAAGGATCTGAACCCAAGACTACTCTACCCAGCAAGGCTATCATTCAAAATAGAAGGTCAAATAAAGAGCTTTCCAGACAAAAAAAGGCTAAGGGAATACATTAGCACCAAACCAGCACTGCAAGAAATCTTAAAAGGACTGCTGTAATTAGTAGAAGAAATAGAAAGGAAAATAGAAACACACTAAACAAAAATGGCAATAAGTAAGGACATATCGGTAATCACCTTAAATGTAAATGGACTGAACGCCCCAATCAAAAGACACAGAGTAGCGGATTGGATAAGAAAGCATGACCCATATATATGTTGTTTACAAGAGACCCACCTCACAACAAAAGACTCACATAGGCTGAAAGTGAAGGGATGGAAAAAAATCTTCCAAGCAAACAGAAAGGAAAAAAAAGCTGGGGTAGCAATACTCATATCTGATAAAATAGATTTTAATATGAAGGCCATAACTAGAGACAAAGAAGGCCACTACATAATATTGAAAGGATCTATCCAACAGGAAGAGATAACCTTGGTAAACATATATGCACCCAATACAGGAGGACCAAAATACATTAAAAATCTTCTGGAAAACTTCAAAGGAGAAATCGATAGCAATACAATCATAGCAGGGGACTTCAACACCCCGCTGACATCACTGGATAGATCCTCTAGACAAAAAATTAACAAGGAAACACAGACTCTAAATGAAGCACTAGACCAAATGGATTTAATAGATATTTACAGAGAATTACACCCCAAAACTACAGAATTCACTTTCTTCTCAAGTGCACATGGGACATTCTCAAAGATAGACCACATGTTAGGACACAAACGAAGTCTCTACAAATTCAAGAAGATTGAAATCATATCAAGCATCTTCTCAGATCACAATGGCATGAAACTAGAAATCAATTGCAACAAGAACATGCAAAGACATTTGAATACATGGAGGCTAAATAGCATGTTATTAAACAATGAATGTGTTACCAAGGAGATCAAGGAAGAAATTAAAAACTTTCTGGAAACGAATGAAAATGAACACACAACAACACAAAATCTGTGGGATGCAGCGAAAGCAGTTCTGAGAGGGAAGTTCATAGCACTACAGGCCTACCTCAAGAAACAAGAAAAATTTCTAATAGACCATCTAACCTCACAACTTAAAGAACTAGAAAGAAACATCGATGAGAGAGAACATCGATTGGTCGCTTGAGGTCCATTTCTTAAAGCAGCTAGGGTTGCTATAATGAATACATCTACTCAATGCAAAAGGAAACACAGGCTATGTAATTAAATATTGCATCTGTTTTCTAATATGGGATTAGGGAAAACTAGGCTTCAGGATTTTGGTTCTTGGCTTAAACGAAATGGAAAAAAATTACAAGTTTTAAGTGGAGATGGGATGGGTGGATGGATCAGATTATGAGGGCTGCCATAGCTAATACCACAGACTGAATAGCTTACACAACAGAAATTAATGTTCTCATAGTTCTGGAAGTCCAAGATCAATATATCAGTAGATTGTTTTTCTCTAAATCCTTTCTTCTTGGCTTGCCTTCTCCCTGTGTCCTCATACAGTCTTTCCTCGATGTGGGCATAACTGGTGTCTCTTTGTGTCTTCAAATTTCCTCTTCTTATAAAGACACCAGTCAGATTGAATTAGGACTCACCTTAATGGCCTTATTTTAACTTAATCACCTCTTTAAAAGCCTTGTTTCCAAATAGAGTCACATTCTGAGGCACTGAAGGTTAGGGCTTTTACATATGAATTTGAGGGAGACAGAATTCAGTCCATAACAGTGGAAAAGAGAGGAGTCTGGATAGTGACATAACAAGTTTCACATTTTATAAGATTGGTCTTGAGGTAGTGTGGAGAATGAACTGAACCAAAGTATTAATGGATTCAGATAGATGAGTTAGGAGGTTATTTTAGTAGTTCTTGCCAGAGGTGAGCATAGCTAGAATTTGGTTGTGCCTATAGAGAGTGTGAGGAGTGCATGGATGTGAGAGACTTTTGGTTGAACTATTGAATCTGAGGGAGCATTCAGTGTCAACAGCATCTCTCTGTTTTATGGCTTGGATAACTGTTTGGTGATATCATTCCTCAAGACAGAGAACATTGGAAGGTCTGGGAGTAGGATAACTGAAGGTCCTAATTTCAAATTTGGATCCAAGGTAACTTTGAGACTTGCAAAGGAACATGTAAAGTAGGTGTGGCAGGATAGTAAGAAGCTAGGAAAATTGACTTCCGGTCAAGATAGTGTGTAGGTAATCGCGGTATTGCATCCTCCCACATCCACATCAAAGTTACAACTAAACTACAGAACAACCATCATTCAAAACCGCCAGAAATCAAGCTGAATGGAAGTCCTACAACTATGAAATTACAGAAGCAGCCACATCAAGACTGGTAGGAGGGGCGCAGGCACGGATGGGCTGGTCCCATACCCATGTGTGGCAGATAAAAATCAGGGGGATACCTCAGCTGTGAAGGTCCTCCCCGTGGAGTGAGGGCTCCCCCTCCCACACCAGGCCACCAGGTCAGGGTCCCAGTGCCAGGAAGACAAGTCCCCATAACTTCTGGCTGTAAAAACCAGTGGCAACTGAGGCTGAGGCTGCTGAAGCCCCAGGCAGCTCCTCTTAAAGGGCCCACACACAGACTTACTTGGACTTGCACCCTCCAGGCTCCAGCGTAGGGGAGGCAGCTCGAAAGTCACCAGAGACATACAGGGAAGAACTGAGTTGTTTGGCATGGGGGCGAGGGCAGGAGAGGCTGCTTTCTCCTGGACAGATGTGTTGTCAGAGGCCTTTGTTCCTTTGGTGAGCCCTTCCCTGGGGTGGCAGACAGCTGTCATATCTGGGACTCCAGCAACTTGGCTCACACTGTTTGCCCCACCCTGGTGATTCCCTGAGGCCCTGCCCCACCCAACTTTCAGGCCCAGCCAAGCTTTTGCCATTTGTTTTACCAAAGGAATGGCCTGTCCGTGATCCTGCTTCACATTTTCCTAAATTCTTTCAAACAAGCAGCATCTGGTCTCAGAGAACCCCATACCTCTCGTTAAGTGGCCCCATACCTGGCACTAGAAGTAGAGAGCCTTGGTTCACAACTTGGCTTTTCCGGGGCACCTCCAAGCCCAGCACAAGAAGCAGCCATCTGCAGACTGCTCTGCAGCATATGTCTGGTGGTCCTGGGTAGAACACCAGGTAGTGGCTGACCTGGCCCCAGAGCCAGCACACCCAGTGGATAGCTTCAGAACACTGCGAAGCACCACCACCCAACCACCTCCACAAGTGACACACTCAAGAAATGGACTCAGTGGGTACCAGAGCCCTGCTGAAGTAAGTCTTGTTCTGTGTGGTGGGCCCCTGCACAGCTGATCATCCAAGGTAGTCAGAGGTCGGTAGATAGTGGGCACAGCCAGTCCTTGCAGCTGATCAGCCTGAGTAAAACCCTCTCATTGATGTGCCAACAGCAATCAACACTGAATTACAACAGAAGGGTGTAAAGTCCACTCGAGGGGTTCATCTTGAGGGCCCAGCTGGAAAATCAAGGAGGCTGTGCCACTGGACCTACAGGACACCTACTATAATAGGCCACCCTAGGAAGCACAGGAGACATAGCAACTCTACCTAATACATAGAAACAAACACAAGGAGGCAGCCAAAATGAGGAGACAAAGAAACATGTCCCAAATGAAAGAACAGAACAAAACTCCAGGAAAAGAACTAAGCGAAATGGAGATAAGCAATCTAACAGATGCAGAGTTCAAAACACAGCTTATAAGGACGCTCAATGAATTTAGTGAGAACTTCAGTGAACTTAGTGAGGGCCTCAAGAGTATATAAAAAGACCAGTCAGAAATGAAGGAGGCACTAACTGAAATAAAGAATAAGGTACAAAGATTCAATAGTAGAGTAGGTAAAGCCAAGAAGCAAACCATCGATTTGGAATATAAGGAAGCAAAAAACACCCAATCAGAACAGCAAAAAGAAAAAAGAATCCAAAAAATGAGGATAGTGTAAGGAGCCTCTGGGACAATTTCAAGCGTGCCAACATTCACATCTTGGGGGTGCCAGAAGGAGAAGAGAGAGAATAAGAAATCAAAAACCTATTTAAAAAAATAATGGCAGAAAACTTCCCTAACTTGGTGAAGGAAAGAGACATACAAGTCCAGGAAGCACAGAGTCCCAAACAAGATGAACCCCAAGAGGCCCACACCAAGACACATCACCATCAAAATGCAAAAGTTCAAGACAAAGAGAGAATCTTAAAAGCAGCAAGAGAAAAGCAGTTAGTTACCTACAAGGAAGTTCCCATAAGACTGTCAGCTGATTTCTCAAAAGAAACTTTGCAGGCCAGAAGGGAGTGGCAAGAAATATTCAGAGTGATGAAAAGCAAGAACCTACAACCAAGATTACTCTATCCTGCAAAGCTGTCATTTAGAATCGATGGCCATACAAAGAGTTTCCCAGACAAGGAAAAGCTAAAGGAGTTCATCACCACCAAACCATTATTATATGAATTGTTGAAGGGTCTTCACGAAGAAAAAGAAGATAAAAAATATGAACAAACAAAATGGCAATAAATACATATCTATTGACAATTGAATCTACAAACAAAATGAACAAGCAGAACAGAGACATTCTCATAGATACAGAGAACTTTTGTTGGTTACCAGATGGGTGGGGGCTGGGGGGAGGGGTGAAAAGGTGAAGGGATTAAGAAGTACAAATTGGTTGTTAGACTGACAAACCTCAAAGGGAAGGGGGGTTGGGGGGTGGGAAGAAATAAACCAAAGAACTTATATGTATATATGCATAACCAATGGACACAGACAACAGTGTGGGGAAAAGCAGGAGGGGGGAAGGAATGGGGAGGAGTGGGGCAAAGGGAGGAAAAATGAGGAACATCTGTAATACATACAACAATAAAGATAAGTAAAAAAAAAAAACAAAACTAAAAAAACAAACAAAAAAAACAAAACAAACAAACAAAAAAAGTTTTTATTGCTTTTTTTTTTTAAGTCCTCATCTGAGGTTATTTTTCCATTTATCTTCTGATGGAGGGGTGGGAGAGAGAGAGAAACATCGACATGAAAGAGACACAGGGCCGGGAACTGAACCACAACCGAAGTCTGTGCCCTTGACTAGAATCGAACCTGAGACTCTTTGGTCCATGGACTGATGGTCTAATTGCTGAGCTAAACTGGCCAGGGCTGTTTTTATTGATATTTTTAGAGAGAGAGGAAGGGAGAGAGAGAGAGAAACATTGATGTGTGAGAGAAACATCAGTTGGCTGCCTCCTGCATGGCCCCTACTGAGGATCCAGCCTGCAACCCAGGCATTTGCCCTGACCGGGAATCAAACCAGGACCTCTCAGTCCATGGGATGATGTTCAATCCACTGAGCCACAATGGCTGGGCTGCACATAAAATATTTTTGAATAACTATAGTTACCATGCTATATTGTATATTTATGTTGCTTTATATTACACTATACTTCCTATCCTGCCTCTAATGCCCAATACTGGTTTATAGACATATGAATAAACATTTTTTTCAAGGAATGAATGAACCCAATTCACTAACAAACTTACCCTCTTTGAGAAATGAATGGAAAAATCATGTGTTTAGTTTAAAATTTTGTTTTAATAAAGTAATGAAACTTTCAAATTGATGTAAATAATTCATGATATTAGTTTTAAATTTCTGAAAGACAACACTCAAATACATCCAAGGATGCAAGGAAGTCTTTTACTTGCTCCAATGTAAGAACAATTATCTCCTAAAACACAAGTATTTTCTCCCCTGTACACAGTCCAAATATAGTCCCATCTTGACATTTAAAATATAAGCTGAGAGTTATGAGATTAAACTGAAGGATTAAAGTTTTAATATTTATTGTGATTTCTAGAGTTCAATGGTTTATAGGCATTACATCCTGCTTCTCTGATATTTCATCAGCATCATTTATTCACAGATATTTAAAACCATGTGGTGAGACTGGCTCGTCGATAAAGCAGACCTGTATCAGCAAGCAATGCCAACTTCAGAGCAATTTTTCTGGGCTGGAAATGGGAAGAAAATGAGGACTAATATAATCCTAAAGAAGAATGATCCCTAGAGGGGACATAAATGGCATGCACAGAATAAATATTCTTCAGTCTACTGAACTCTGGATACTCATATAGTTGGCAATTCATTCTGGTAAGAGAAAATAGCATATGACATTTTAATTATTGGAGGTTTACTTGAATCCAAACAATTAAAATGTAGAGAGAAGGTATTGACAACATTAAAAATATCTGCACATTAGCTCAAATGTTAATATTTGTATGGACAATAAGGTATCATTTTGGTATTAATTGATGAACCAACATGGAGGTTCTCGTTATCATAGTATCAGTTTTCAAGTCCCTGAACTGACAATGCTTTCTTAGGGAAGTAAGAATTTTCATAACATACAAATATTCCTGAATAAACTAACCACTTATAGAATTAATTTCCTCTTAAACATCCCTCCCTTCTTAACACCACTATCTTCCATCCATTGTGCCAACAACTTACTTACTCATTGATTTTCTGATCTAGTAAATATTATTCCAGTTGTACATGAAATGATCTTGAGAAAGATGCAATAGACTTTTCTAAGTTGATGAGTGTGATGTGCAAGAACTGCTCGAAGGAAATGTAAAGTCCTATTGATAAATGGCACCTGGTAGAGTTCAAACAATTAAAAAGTGAATAATAGCCCTGGCTGGTTTGGCTCAGCGGTTAGAGTGTCAGCCCAGGGTCCGAAAGGTCATGGGTTCTATTCCTGGTCAAGGGAACGTGCCTGGGTTGCAGGTTCAATCCCTGGCCCCAGTCGGGGTCATGTGGGAGGTAAGCAATTGATGCATCTCTCTCGCATCTCTCTCTCTCTCCCTCTCTTTCATTCTATCTAAAAATCAATGGAAAAATATCCTTGGATGAGGATTAACAACAACAACAAAAAGTAAATAATAAAATGAGAAAAATAAAAACAAATTCAATAGATAATAATTTGTAAAATAAGAATTAAGAAGGACCCTAGGAAAATTGGTGAAGACTGAATATTTTACAGAATTACTCTATTACTATTATTCATTACTATTATTCTTTGAATTCAAAAGTTAAGTAAAGGTTATATCTAGTTAGTATACTTAATTCTTCTGTAAAATGATACCAGAGGAAACACTTGACTCTTGGTTCATTTTTTTGCTTTCTAAAAGTAGTATACAATTGTGATTATAACTAAAATTTGTCTAAATATAAAATAAAATATTTGTTTTCATAATTTTTGTTTTTATTTTTCAAAACAACATCCCAAACACATCTCTTTTTCTATGAAATATTGGCCAGTATTTTGTTTATTTATTTATTTAATTAATTTATTAATTTTTTAAAATCTTCACCTGAGGATATTTTTCCATTGATTTTCAGACAGAATGGGAGGGAGAAAGAGGGAAACATTAATGTGAGAGAGACACATCAATTTGTTGCCTCTGGAATGACCCTAACCAATGCCAGGGATGGAATCACAACTGAGGTACGTGCCCTTGACTGGAATCGAATCTGCAACTCTGGTCCACGGGCCAACACTCTAACCACTGAGCCAAACCGGCCAGGGCTGATTAATGTTTTAAAAGGGTTCATATTATAACATTTCGGTTCCTATAACCAGTAACACTTAGATGATGCCTGTCTGTAATCTATTCTGCTCAGTGATCATTCCTGCCATTTCAGACAACAGCTTGTGCAGTTCAGGCTTATTACTTTAAATGAAGGAGAAAAGAGCACAACAAGGTGAATCTCCCATTTTCTCCCATAAACATACCTTTGAAAATTTAGATAGAATAGATTTAGAGAAAGCCTCATTTCTGAGAATTGTTCCAGGATCAAAATTTATTCCATAAAAGTAGATTTATTTGGGAAGCATTTATGATGATGTAAGAGCTAGGTGTCACCCTAGAAATAAGGATTTATTGAATTGAGGGGTAGGAGTCAGAGGGGAATAATTGGTTAATGCTGAGATGGGGCTCTGTGACATAAATTCCCAGGGGCTATCCTGGGAATGAGATGTGAGACAATCAAATGCTCATAGAGGATTGGATATCTATGGAAAAAAGGGACCTTCTCAAGAGGCCCATGAAATGGGCCTTTAAAATTTTGGGGTTGTACCAGACTGTGTGTCATCAGAAGTCAAAAATGGTGCATTTCAACTTGGAAATATAATGTTCACTTTTATTTGAAACCTTTATTTCCTCTCTATCTCTTTCCTAAGTAAAGTACTGTCCCTCCGAAGCCTATGAAAACAGCTTCCTCATAATTCCCTTTCTTCAACTTTGTCACTCATAGTTGTGATTTCCTTGGCTGAAGGTTCACATGCTGTTGTTACAGCCTTTTTGCTTACCTGGAGTGTTCATGCTCCAGGATATTAAAGTGGGCTGGCTACAGATGTTTAATAGAATTCTTCTTTATATTTGTATTGCTAGTTTTGTTGTTTTTCTTTTAGTCTAGCCGTTTTTAAAATGTTCATCTTTTTCCAGTTTTATTGCTTTTCGTTGGATGCTGATAATCCCAGATGCTGACACATTCCATGAGCTTGGCAACATACTGAGTTGTTCCTTGAATGAATTCAGTTTGGTTCTCATTTTTTGTTATTTTTGAGTTTAGATTTAACACAGTTGCTCCTTAGTATAAATTTTTTTCCTTTATGTATTGCTGCTTAAATTAATTTTACTATGATATTTTAAAATATTTTATATACAATTTGTGAATTCTCTGTGTAGTCCCGCATAAAGTTTTTTTCTACATTTAAATCATTAAGCTGCGGTAGATGTCATTTTTCTTCAAACTTTCTTGTGATATTTTTCTTCACTATTTTTCTCAAGACACTTATTATTTTCTTATTTCTCAGGCTATAAATGAAAGGATTTAGTAAGGGCACTACTACTGTAAACAAAATAGCAGCAGGTATATCTTTATCTCCTTCTTCAAGCAAATTTGGTCTAATGTATATGAAAAAAAGAGATCCATAGAATAATGAAACAGACAAAAAGTGGGATGCACAGGTAGAAAAGGCTTTAACCCTTCCCTCTTTGGATTTCATTGTCAAAACAGTAAAAGGAATGTAGAGATAAGATATTAAGACACTACCTATGGTGAAGACTTGAATTGAGCCTGAAAAGACAAATAACACCAGTTCATTGACATAAGGGTCAACACAGGAGAGTCTGTATAAAGGAAGAATATCACAGTAAAAGTGGTTGATGTGATTAGATCCACAGAATGCTAACCTGAATAGAAGCCCTGTATGAATCATGGAATGCATATTTCCAGCCACGTAGGCCCCTGTGGTCATCTGAATGCAGAGTTTCTTTGACATCCTGGTGTGGTACTGCAGTGGGCTGCATATGGCCACATAGCGATCATAGGCCATTGCCGCCAGGAGAAAGCAGTCTGCAGTTTCAACAGTGCAAAGAAAATAAAATTGTGCCATACAGTCATAGAGGGAAACCATTCTGTTCTCAGAAAAGAAGGTCCCTAACATCTTAGGAGAAATGGCACAGGAGCAACAGGAGTCCACAAGAGCGAGGTTGCCCAGAAAGATGTACATTGGTGTGTGAAGACTATGCTCTCTTGAAATTAATATCAGACCAAGATTCCCCACCATGGTGATCAGATAGATGGCAAAGAACACCACAAAGAGAAGGGTCTTCAGCTCTGGGTGATCTGTAAATCCTGTGAGGATAAACTCATTTTTTATGGTATGGTTTTCTTCAGCCATTCCTGACCTCTCTGTTGAGAAAAAAATTGTAGAGAAATGAAGTACTAATTTATAATATGCTCATTTCAGCCATTTATTGCTTTCTCGCCCAGAAAGACAAGGAGCATCATCCATAATGCTTTCCTAAATCTGGTACATGACCAGTTCTGGGGAAATATCAATTTCCTGAAGCTATTATCTTTTTAGCTACTTATTTCACATTCCCAACATCAGATTAGATACACAAAGATGACTTGCTAGAAATATTTGAGGTCTTGCTAGAAATATTTTTGAGGTCTTGCTAGAAATATTTTTCTATATGGGTTCTTTTATATGGTTTAGGTAAAGCTGATTCACAATTTAAGTGTTAACAATTGGTATCCACGTTCCCAAATTTAATGACTCTGTACATCCTGATTAACAATGTTGTCTAAAAGACTATTTTCATATACCCATGTTAATAGTAGCATTATTCACAATAGCCAACTGAAACGTCCTCTTATGGATGAATGGTTGAACAAACTGTGGTATATACATACAATGGAATATTATTCAGCCATAAAAAGGAATGAAATTCTGATGCATGTGAGACATAGATGAATCTCCGTGACATTAGGCTAAATGAAATAAACTAGACACAATGGATAAATACTGTATGATTTCACTTATGTGAATTAAAGTAGTCAAATTCACAGAGACAGAAAGTAGAATGGTGATTGTTAAGAAGGGAGGGAATGGGGAGTTATTGTTTAATGAGTATGGAGTTTCAGTTTGGGAAGTTGAAAAACTTCTAGAGATGGATGGTGATAATGGTTGCACAATATAAATGTACTTAATGCCACTGAACTATATACTTAAATATGGTCAAAATGGTAAATTGTGTGTTATGTGTATTTTCCACAAGAAAAAAAAATTTTTTTTAAGATTACTTTCATTTGCATATTCTTAGGAATTTACTATTTCCAATGCTAGTTAAATACATATTTAAAAATAAAATGTTTTGGGGACAAACAAGGGCTATTTACAAGGTATTTATATCAAGGGGGTGGGTGGGGGAGAGGGGGAGTGATGTGGATGGAAATAGGGAGGAGAGAGACAAAGGAGGTGAAAGAAAAAACAAAAAGACGATATTAATAATCTTCCAGGTTATTTATAATATTATCTATGCATGCACTATAAAGTTATTAATGTGTGCATGTGCATAAAGATATTTAAATACATTTAAATACATTTAAATGCTACCAAAAGAATTTGGAGAAATCAAAAGTGTTAAAAAATGGTAAATTCAATTATATGTCAAAAACATGAGTAAACTCAGATTTCAAATATGAAATGGGGAATTATTGAAATAAGTGATACTATTTCTATAGTTTATTTTATAAAGAGCTTATACAAGATAGGAATAATTACTAGAAAACAGATAAAGGACAGGAATAGCAAAATGTCAAAGATACAATTTTTTAACAAATTTGAAATGTTTGACTTTATTACTAATTAGAGAGACATCATTTGAAATAGTTATGAGGGCATATTTATTGTGCCCATCAAAATAGCAAAGAAATGATAATATATAGTCTTCTCTAAAACACTAAAATGGGAATCTAATTGCATTCCTAGCAGAAGTATAAATTGGTGCAATATTGGAAAATAAATTTGGTAATAAATTAAGGAAATCCTTATATGTTCATGCCCTATGAACAGTAACTAACAGAAAGAAATAATTAGACCCTCAGCCAAAGATTTACATATAATAATGTTCATTGTAATTTCATTTATAATACTGAAATGTTCAAAACACCTAAATGATAAACATTTGGTCAGTATATTATGTAATCATTAAAAATGGTGTTTATTTAGAATATTTATGTAATGTAATGGGAAATTAGACATGTGAAAAAATATATAGTTTTATGTACAAAATAATCCTAATTTTCTAAATAAATATTTCTATATAAATGTAAAGGAAAAGAAGCACAGAAATACATCAAAATGTAATACTAACTTTCTCTGTGTAACGGAAATTGTAGATTATTTTTTTCTTTGCATTTTTATCTGTTTCATATTCTCTACAATGAGTATTATTTTTATAATCAGAAAATAATGTTTTATTTAAATAGATAAAATGACATGCTCGTAGGTCTGCTATGTATACTTGATAATTCCACAATAGCGTTGAGGCTCCAACTAATATTTTCTGCACTTTATAATTCTATAGTACATAACATGACATTGGATGTATCGAGGATGTGTCATCCCTGTGATAGTGGTATTTATTCACAGTTATACATCGTAATAGTTTGCTGACAATCTTGCATATATCTCAAACCATTCAGGAATATATTCAAATCTTGTGGTAATGCATTCTTAAGGCCACTTACCTCTGTGTAAAGCAATAACTCTTTGGTGTTGTTTTATTCTTTTGAATGTTGTGTTTCCATGGTATTCTAAGATGCTATGATGCTCACATTTATTAAATTTTCAGTCTATTTTTAAAACTTCATCTATCTCTTAGATTTTTCCTTAAACATGGAGTTCTAAACTATTGGGGAATGCTGTATTTCAATCTACTTTTATTTTAGTTCATTCAAGAATCATTTATTCATTGACCTGGTATTTATTAAATGCCCACTCTGTGCTACATACTTCCTTAGAAGACCATTTCTCCATTGATAATTTTATGGATAGTCATTGACTTTAACTGCTCCGTATTCCAGAACAGAGGAAAACATTTAGAGAGCTATAGAAAGATCTCTTTCCTTTCAGTTTCCTGAAAATATTACTAACTTTTAAATCTCAGACAATTTGAGGCTGATCCTTTAAGGAACAATATTTTCAAGGAACATTTGCAATCTATGTAAGTATAATTTGAATAATTTTTTCATTAAATGCCTTACGGTTAGTTACCAGCTTGAAGTGAAATTACATAGTAATATTTTCTTCAGTTTTCTTAGTTGATTATAATTAATCAGACAGATATGTTTTACATTGATATGTAATTTCTCTAAAACAAAACAAAACTATAACTTTTCCTAAAATTACTTCAGGAGTTTAAAAGAATGGTTTGAAATTATATTCCTTCCTCATATAATTGTTTTAAGCATAAGAATGTCTAACATAAATTTTAAATACCGCTTCATTGTAGATGTTAATAACCCATTTCATCTGTTAATTTGTAAATTATATGACAAACATTGTTCAAAGAGGTTTCCAAAACATCACTAATGTTTTCTGTTATTACTTATTTATTTTTGGTAAATTTAGGCTTCTCTGGAATTCAGAAGTGATACAAATGAATTTTAAGAATTTGACTAGTACTTATACAATAGACTTTAGGTTAAAGGAAAGAATTTAAGGAACTTTAAAAATTGAAAAAATAAGAATTGTAAAGACAAAACATAAAAGAACTTAAAGAAATAAATGTTCTTGGAGGTTAATAAAAATTTTAAATACGTACTTTCTCACTTGGACTTCCCTGATAAGAGTTTTATAAAGGCTGGCTGGTTTTCTGATGTTGGTTTTTAAGTAGACTCAGAAACAAAACTCTGTGTTCTTGATAGTTTGGGACGATACCAACATGTCAATGATAATATTTATGTCATTGGTGGGGAATGGTTCAAATATTTTAAATAATTCTAAGGGATTTACTTGGCATTGTCATCAGACTATAGCCTGAGAGACCTAAACATTACAAACAATCTAAATTGGAATAATTAAATGTATCCTTTGAGACCTGAAGAGTAAGACAAATGCTCATTTCTAAGCAACTGTTAAGGGCCATGTTTTGATTTTAGTTCATTTGAGTTGATACCATTTATCCTTCTCAGCAACCTGAATATAAAATCCTAAGTAGGAAGAAAAAATTCCCACTAAATTGATCAGCAAAGTCTTCATAGAGAAAGTGGGAACTGTGTAGGATTTGTTGCCTCAGAGGAGAGGTGTGATGTGAGCAGAGGTCATAAAGTAGTGCCTTTCCCATCTCTCTTTTTTTAAATCTGCATTTGAGGATATGTTTACTGATTTTTAGAGAAGGGTGTGGGGAGAGAGACACACATCTCTGTGAGAGAGAAACATTCATTGGTTGCCTCCCATATGTACCCTGACCAGGGATGGAAACTGCAACCTAGATATGTGTCCTGACCAGAGTGGAAGTCACAACATTTTGGTTTATGGGACAATGCTCCAATCTACTGAACCACCTGGCCAGGGCTTCCACCTCTTTTAAAAGTCATTATACAATTCCTGGAATCTTCCTTTGAAATTATATTTATAGTGCCTTTAATAGATACCTTAGATACCTTTACATCTCTCTTGCTTCTCAAAAGACTTTTTTCTCAAAATACTTTCTTATTTAGGACTCCACCATAATTTATGGTCCACCGCCCTGGCCGGTTTGGCTCAGTGGTTAGAGCGTCAGCTGCAGACCAATGAGTCTGGGTTCGATTCGGGTCAAGGTCATGTACTTCGGTTGAGTTCGTCCCCCCACCTGTGGGAGGCAACCAGTTGATGTGGCTCTATCACATCAACATATCTCTCTGTCTCTCTCTCTCCCTCCTTCCCACTCTATCTAATGATAAATAGAAAAATATCCTGGGGTGAGGAATAAAAAAATAAATAAATAAAAATTCATATGGCTCTTCCATCTCAAGTTTCAGTTTATTTGGTTAATTATCTTGATTTTTCTAACTCTACATCCATGTATGGGAGCCTGTTTGAGAACCAACAACTATATGTCATCACAGTTATAGATTCTGTTTTCAAGGAGCTTGCATACTTATAGAGTAGACTGGGGAAGCAAATATAAATAAATACATATATAAGAAAAATAGTGAAAACTAGCAAGTGGGAATACTGAGGATAAAATAGAGCAACGTGATACAGATGGACTGTGAGTTACTTTAGATCAGATGGTTGGAAAAGGTCTATAGGAAAAGGTGAGCAGATAGCTGAAACATGAGTAGCAAGAAGCCAGTCATGGAGGTTTGGGAAAGAGCATGTTAAAGACACAGGGGAGGTAGTGAAAATTCTTTAAGGTGGAAATAAGCTTTGCTGGTTTGAGGAACCTATAAAAGGCAGGGAGAACTGGTTGGTGATAAAATTGAAAAGTTGATCTTGCAGGGTTTGTAACATAGAGTATGGTGATTGCATTTTATTTTCAATGCAGTAAGTCTTGGGAAGGGGGTATTAGTTTCCTATTGCTACTGTAACAAATTGCCACAAACTTAGTTGTTTAAAAAAACACAAATTTATTCTCTCACAGTTCTGGAGATTAGAAGTCCGAGATGAGTCTCTCTGAGCTAAAATCAGGGTGTCAACATCCCTTTGGGAGGCTCTAGGGGAAAATCTATTTCCTTGCATTTTCCAGCTTATAGAGTCTGTCTGCATTTCTTGGTTCATGTTCCCCTTCCATCTCCAAAGACGGAAATGGCCAATTAAATCTTTCTCACAGTATATCTCTCTGATTCTGACTCTTCCGCTTCTGTTCTCAACATTTAAAAAATTACATTGGGCCCATTGGATAATCCAGGATTATTTAATTCCCCCTTGCCATGTAACATAGTATATGGACAACTTCCGAGGATTCAGGATGAGGACATATTTAGGGAAACCAGTATCTGCCAACCAAACCAGAGTTTTTAAAGCAAGGAAATGGCATTACTTTATTTACATTTTAAAAAGGAACACTTGAGAGAGGGGAAATGGCGGCGGAGTGAATGGAAGCTACACTGACGATCTCCCAGGACCGAAAGGGAATTACAACTAAAATAAAGACAAATCATCTGGAAAAAGCAACAGAAAAGCAGCGAGAGAGGATCATACAACCAGGGACACTGAATGAGCCTGGTAGGATCTGCGGAGGCACATGAGGGTGGCAGGCTGGGAGCCCATGGACAGCAGCAGCCTGAGCTGTGAGCAGTGGCGGCGCCCACACTTGGGGTCAAGAGCCCCAGCTGCTCCACAGTGCAGAGGGCCGGGACAGAGCGCTACATAGCCACAGCCACTCACCTGGGGCTCCAGCAGAGGGAGGGCAGACTGGACTGGAACTCTGTGAGGACACCCGGGATTTGGAGGGCGCTCACAATTTGTGCTGAGCTGTGGCCACAAAGGACGGTGGTGGCCAGCCTCTCCTTCCTGGTTACACAGAACTGCAGCCAAGTTTACTCCTTCCTGGAGCTGTGGTAGCCCCTCCCTTGGAGATTCCCAAGTGAGAAAAAGAGGTAAAGAAATGCAAATTGAGGCTCATTAACAACCAGCAGCGGCCCCACCCTCGGGAAATACTCTCACACTCTAAACACCTGAGGGAGTTTCTCATTCAACTGAGATCCTAAGGTTTTTCAAGTAACTGAGGCTAATAGCCTCCAGGAAAAAGCTAGAGCATAACTGAACATTTCCTGAGCTTGCAAATCTACCCAGGAAAGTGAGACTTGACAGTGGTGTTTAAGGAGCGCCCTCCACGCTCATCCAAAACCAGTAGAGGGAGCCACAAATAGCAGAACACCAAACCCACAGGGAAAATTTGGAAGGCTCCAAAACCCACGGAGATAGCAAAAATGGTGAAACAAAGAAACAGATCCCAAATGAAAAAACAAGAGAACTCTACCAAGGATGAGATAAATGAAATGCAGTTAAGCAAATTATCAGAGGTAGAGTTCAGATCCATTATCTTGAGGAAACTAAACAGCATGAGTAAGGATATCGACACCATGAAAACCAACCAAGTAGAAATAAAGAATGACATAGCAGAAATAAAGAACACACTTCAAGGACTGACCAGCAGAGTAGAGGAAGCAGAGGACCGGATCAGTGAATTAGAAGACAGAGTAGAAAAAAATCAATCAATCAGAAAACCAAAAGGAAAAAACAACGAAAAAACAGGAAGATAGCTTAAGAGAACTGTGGGACAACTGGAAATGTAATAACATTCACATTATAGGAGTCCCTGAAGAAGAAGAAAATGAGCAAGGGTTAGAGAATATATTTGAAGAAATAGTAACAGAAAACATTCCTAACCTGGTGAAGGAAGAAGGCATTCAAGTTCAAGAAGCACAGAGAGCCCCAAGTAAGGAGAAATCAAACAGGCCCACACCAAGACACATAATAATTAAAATGCCAAATATTAAAGACAAAGAGAGAATCCTAAAGGCAGCAAGAGCTAAGCAACAGGTTACCTACAAAGGAACCCCCATAAGGCTATCAGCTGACTTCTCCACAGAAACACTACAGGTCAGAAGGGAATGGCATGAAGTAATCAAGGTCATGAAAAACAAGGATCTGAATCCAAGACTACTCTATCCAGCAAGGCTATCATTCAAAATAGAAGGTCAAATAAAGAGCTTCCCAGACAAAAAAAGGCTAAGGGAATATATTAGCACCAAACCAGCACTGCAAGAAATGTTAAAAGGACTGCTGTAATTAGTAGAAGAAATAGGAAGAAAAATATAACCACACTGAACAAAAATGGCAATAAATAAGTACATATCAATAGTCACCTTAAATGTAAATGGATTGACTGCTCCGATAAAAAGTCACAGAGTAGCTGACTGGATAAGAAAGCATGATTCACATATATGTTGTTAACAAGAGACCCACCTCACAACAAAAGACTCACATAGGTTGAAAGTAAAGGGATGGAAAAAAATCTTCCAAGCAAACAGAAAGGAAAAAAAAGCTGGGGTAGCAATACTCATATCTGATAAATTAGATTTCAAATTGAAGACCATAACTAGAGACAAAGAAGGTCACTACATAATATTGAAAGGGTCTATCCAAAAGGAAGATATAATCTTGGTAAACATATATGCACCCAATATAGGAGCACCAAAATATATTAAAAATCTTCTGGAGGACTTCAAAGGAGAAATCGACCACAATACAATCATAGCAGGAGACTTCAACACCCCACTGACATCACTGGATAGATCATCTAGACAAAAAATTAACAAGGAAACAGAAATTCTAAATGAAGCACTAGATCAAATGGATTTAATAGATATATACAGAGAATTACACCCCAAAACTGCAGAATTCACATTCTTCTCAAGTGAACATGGGACATTCTCAAAGATAGACCACATGACAGGACACAAACTAAGTCTCTACAAGTTCAAGAAGATTGAAATCATATCAAGCATATTCTCAGATCACAATGGCATGAAACTAGAAATCAATTGCAACAAGAACATGCAAAGACATCTGAAGACATGGAGGCTAAATAGCATGTTATTGAACAATGAATTGGTTACCATGGAGATCAAGGAAGAAATTAAAAACTTCCTGGAAACTAATGAAAATGAACACCCAACAACACAAAATCTATGGGATGCAGCAAAAGCAGTTCTGAGAGGGAAGTTCATAGCACTACAGGCCCACCTCAAGAAAGAAGAAAAATTTCTAATTGACTACCTAACCTCACAACTTAAAGAACTAGAAAGCAAACAAAAAGAAAACCCTAGAGCAAGTAGAAGGAAGGAAATAGTAAAGATCAGAGCAGAAATAAACAATATGGAGACCAAAAAAAAAAAAAAACAATTAAAAAGAATCAATGAAACGAAGAGCTGGGTTTTTGAAAAGATAAACAAGATTGATGGACCCTTAGCTAGACTCACCGAGAAACAAAAAGAGAGAACCCAAATACACAAAATCAGAAATGAAGAGGAGAACTAACAACTGACACCACAGAAATACAAAGGATCGTTAACAAATACTATGAACATTTATATGGCAACAAATTTGACAATCTAAGCGAAATGGACACATTTCTAGAAACACACAGTCTCCCAAAACTGAACTGGGAAGAGATAGAAAACTTGAACAGGCCAATAACAACGAAGGAAATTGAAGATGTAATCAAGACTCTCCCAGCAAACAAAAGCCCAGGCCCTGACGGCTTCACAGGGGAGTTTTACCTAACATTCAAAGAAGAACTAACACCCATTGTCCTCAAACTATTTCTAAAAATTCGAGAAGAAGGAAGACTTCCAAACTTGTTTTATGAGGCCAGCATAATCCTAATTCCAAAACCAGAAAAAGACACTACAAAGAAAGAAAACTACAGGCCAATATCTCTGATGAACATAGATGCCAAAATCCTTAACAAAATACTAGCAATTCGGATCCAGCAATACATCAAAAAAATTATTCACCATGACCAAGTGGGATTCATCCCAGGGATGCAAGGCTGGTACAATATTCAGAAATCAATTAATGTGATACATCACATAAACAAAATGAAAGATAAAAACCATATGATCATATCAATAGATGCTGAAAAAGCATTTGACAAAATCCAGCACCCATTTCTGATAAAAACGCTCAGAAATTTGGAAATAGAGGGATCATATCTCAACATTATAAAGTCCATATATGAAAGACTTACAGCCAACATCATACTCAATGGACAAAAACTAAAAGCATTTCCCTTAAGAACAGGAACAAGACAAGGATGCCCACTCTCACCACTCTTATTTAACATAGTACTGGAAGTCTTAGCCACAGCAATCAGACATGAAGAAAAAATAAAAGGAATCCAAATTGGAAAGGAGGAAGTGAAACTGTCATTATTCGCAGATGACATGATATTATACATAGAAAACCCTAAAGACTCCATCAAAAATCTACTAGACTTAATAAAGGAATTTAGCAACGTAGCAGGATACAAAATTAACGTCAAAAAATCGATGGCATTCTTATACACCAATGATGAACTCACAGAAAGAGAAACTAAAAAAAACAATCCCATTTACCATCGTGGCAAAAAAATTAAGATACCTTGGAATAAACTTAACCAAAGAAGTAAAGTACCTATTTGCAAAAAACTACAGGACATTGAAAAAAGAAATAGAGGAAAATATAAAAAAGTGGAAGCACATACCTTGTTCATGGATTGGAAGAATTAACATTAAAATGTCCATACTACCCAAAGCAATCTATAGATTTAATGCAATCCCCATCAAAATACCAACGACATATTTCATAGAACTAGAACAAATGCTTCAGAAGTTCATATGGAACCAAAAAAGACCCCGAATAGCTACAGCAATCTTGAAAAAGAAGAGCAAAGTAGGCGGCATCACAATACCAGACATCAGGTTATACTACAAAGCTACTGTAATCAAAACAGCCTGGTACTGGCACAAGAACATGCACATAGATCAATGGAATAGAACAGAGAACCCAGAAATTGACCCAAAACATTATGCTCAATTAATATTCGACAAAGGTGGCAAGAGCATACAATGGAGTAAAGACAGCCTCTTTAATAAATGGTGTTGGGAAAATTGGACAGCTACATGCAAAAAAATGAAACTAGACCATCATCTTACACCATACACAAGAATAAACTCAAAATGGATAAAAGACTTAAATGTGACTCATGAATCCATAAAATCCTAGAAGAAAATGTAGGCAACAAAATTTCAGACATCATACGCAGCAGAATCTTCACTGATATGTCACCAAAGGCAACAGAAACAAAGGAAAAAATGAACCCATGGGACTACATCAAACTCAAAAGCTTCTGCACAGCAAAAGAAACAACCATCAAAGTGGAAAGGCAACCCATTGTATGGGAGAGCATAATTGCCAATGATATATAAGATAAGGGATTAATTTCCAAAATATATAGAGTGCTCATACAGCTCAACAAAAAGAAGACAAAAAACCCAATTAAAAAATGGGCAGAGGAACTAAATAGACACCTATCCACACAGGACATACGAATGGCCAAGAGACATATGAAGAAATACTCAACATCACTCATCATCAGAGAGATGCAAATTAAAACAACAATGAGGTATCACCTCACACCTGTCAGAATAGCTGCCATCAACAAAGCATCAAACAACAAGTGTTGGCGAGGGTGTGGAGAAAAGGGGACTATAGTACACTGCTGGTGGGAATGTAGACTGGTACAGCCACTATGGAAAACACTATGATGTTACCTCAAAAAATTAAAAATTGAATTACCATTTGACCCAGTGATCCCACTCCTAGGAATATACCCTAAGAAGCCTGAAACACCGAACAGAAATAATATATGTACCCCCATGTTCATAGCAGCGCTATTTACAACAGCTAAGATCTGGAAACAGCCCAAGTGTCCATCAGTAGACGAATGGATAAAAAAGCTGTGGTACATATACACAATGCAGTACTATGTAGTTGTAAGAAAGAAAGATCTCTTATCCTTTGCAACGACATGGGAGGAACTGGAAACTATTATCCTAAGTGAAACAAGCCAAGCAGAGAAAGACAAATATCATATGATCTCACTTATTTCTAGAATATAATAAACATAACAGTCTGAGGAACAGGGTAGTCCCAGAGATGTGGAAGTAGGGTACAGACTGACAATTGCCAGGAGAGGGGGTGGGGGAGCGATGAACCACAGAACTTGTACACATGTACTCATAACTAATAGACATGGACAACAAAACTGGGGACGGGGCAGGGAGGGTGGGGGAGGAGGGTGACAATGAGGGGAAATGGAGAAATATCTGTAATAAAAATAAATTAATAAAAAAAAATAAATAAAAAATAAAAAGGAACACTCCATCAATTGTTTTGAAAATGGATCATGAAGGGTAAGGCTGGAAGTGGGGAGACCAGCTAAGAGGATATAGCAGTAGTTCAGAATTAGGAGGATAGTAGTGGACATGGAGAAATGTAAATGGAACTGGGTTGTTTTTGGAGGATGAGCCAGCAGAATTTGCTGATGATTTACTTTTGAGAGGGAGATGTGAGGGGGTAAAAAGAGCTAGCAAGGAAAATGCCTAGAT
The DNA here is from genome assembly GCA_030848825.1 of Tadarida brasiliensis. Taxonomy (NCBI): domain Eukaryota; kingdom Metazoa; phylum Chordata; class Mammalia; order Chiroptera; family Molossidae; genus Tadarida; species Tadarida brasiliensis. The sequence continues at coordinate 79,733,781 of CM061260.1, forward strand.
TTTTTGCCTTGAGCATCTGAGAGGAAGATGTTAGCATTTCTTGAGTTGAAGGAGACTAGAGGAAGAATGCTTTCTTGGGGGAGGTGCGGGAGGTTGGTCTGGATTTAGAAATATATTTTATTTTATTCATGTTATGTTTGAGATGCTTATCAGTTATGTAAGTGGAGATGTCAAACAGGCAATTGAATATAAAAGACATAGCTAAAGATTAGGAGTTATCAGCATATATATATTTAAAGACTTGAAACCGAATAAAATGATCTAGGGAGAGTAGGAAGGAAGAAAAGAGAGGGGTACTGGGAGAGAAGGGTACTCGGACTCTGATTTATATCACACCAGATTATCTAGCATAAACACCTGGTGCGAATAGAATGCAATAATGTAAGAAATTACAGAAAATACCCTAAAAAAGATGAGGTCAGAATACCAAATCAAAGAGCATGAATTGTATTTAATAGGCCCTGAATAAATCTGTCAAGGGCTGACACACTCAGATCTGAATTTCAGAAAAACAACTAACTCTGTGTGTGACTCATTGCTTTATGCCCTATGTTACATTTGCATGTTGGTGTGACATAGATGATACATTAATTAATACATGTTAGAGTTCCCCTTATGTGCCATGGATGATTAAAGATGTGGAATAAAGAGTAGCGTCTTAAACTAAGATGGTTAGTTAAAAAAAATAAGACAAAAAAAGAGACTCCGAATTTAATGTGATGAATGGTTGTTTGCTTTTCTGGTCACGTTTGATTCATTGATCAAGAATTGATAGTGCTTATTACAATGCCAACCATATGCTAATAAGCAATAGTAAATCAAAGCAATATAAGGCCCCATCCATATTTGCTTTGACTTCTCAATATACTGGGAGGAAGTCATGTAAAAAATAATTAGAATGCAAAGTGATAGACTTTATAGTATAATCATACATTCAAAACTATGGGAAAAGAGATGGGGATGACTTAATTTGCCTGGGGGGTGTTAAAAAGCTTTCTGTAATAAAACTACCTTTTCCATAATAACATTATATTTTAGTTTGGCAGTGGAGAGCAAATCTTGTGGGAGAAGCAGATCTCCACAGCCTACATACCTGCTTCCAGACACTCATGTTTCCCCTGGGGAAGTAATCACCACTGCTGCCTAAGACATGGTGACTATAAGAAAGCTTTGCTCTCCCGCTCACTCTGGCCCAAATGATTCATTGAAGCACAGAGACGATTTAGAGGGATCATTTGTATATTCTTTTACTAGACTTAGAGATTACCACAAGGAAACAAAATGTGGTAATATACAACTAGAAGAGTAGGTCTCAACCCTTTCTCTCCACTGAGAAAGCAAGTTGGCAGATAATGTTGACTGTGACACACTCCCATGGGCTTCCTCATGTGATGAATGAGCAATTGTCTCTTGGCTTAGCTATGATTCCTCTTCATTTTTCTCCCATTCAGGATAGCATATCATAATGTAAAGGAGTGAGGAAGGTATTATTAAGATAATCTGGAACCCACTCTAGTTATATAAAAAAGTAAATCATATTAAACTATGGTAGTTTATCATTAGGAATGTACTAATTACCATGAATCTCATTACTGATTGTGACAGATCAAGGTGTTGAAATAGTCTGAAGGCTGCTGATCTTGATAATCTGGTTCATACGAATGAATTGCTCATCTTGCATTTATGGTTCCCTATAGTGAGGCCTCCTTACCCATCTCCAAGTCTACCTCTGAGAAGCAGGTGCTGTCTTTTCCCAGTCATTGGGAAATTCAGTCGTGGCTCAGCCCAAGGAAATCTATTTCCAAGAGTGTGAAAGACAGAAGACTGGTTTCTTGTCTGTGGGCTTATGTCTGCCCCGTATGATTCACACAAGGAATGCCCACTCCTTCAGGGGAGCTTCCAACCTTAACTACAAGGATGTAGCATACCTTCGACAGAACAATCACATTAAATTATTCTACAATTAGGCCCAGCATGTATATAAGAAACATGCACGTGTACACACACAAAACAAAAAACAACAGTGGTTGTTTTATTACAGATTACCCAGGAGAAGACATTTGACCTTGACCTTAAAAGATATATAGATATTTTCTCAGAAGAGGAGGGTTGGAAGGGGAATATTAAGCAAAGCATCAGAGGCATGAAAGCTCATGAAGTATTGAGTAAGAAAGTAGTGCCCAGCCTGGTTGCATTGTAGGGTGTATTTAGAGAACTTGGTACTCATAATTATATTATAGGTGATTACTCAACGCTTGATCCAATTTTGACATACTCTGCCTAAAATAAATATCGAATAAATCAGCTATTTTTTTTTGTTGGTTTTTGTTTTGTTTTTTATCCTCACCGAGGACATTTTTGCATTTATCTTCAGATAGAGCAGGAGGGAGAGAGGGAAGGAGAGAGAGAGAGAAACATCAATGACTGGCTGCCACCCACACGACCCCAACCAGGGCCGGGGACAAACTGCAACAGAGGTACGTGCCCTTAGCAGGTACCGAACCTGGGACTCTCTGGTCTGCAGGCCAATGCTCTAACCGCTGAGCGAAACCGGCTAGGGCTGAGTCAGCTATTCTTAATCAAGTAATTGCTCAAGAGAGGTTCTAGAGTCATTTGGTACATGCCAGACTGGATCTCTGAATTTGTTATTGTCAGAGTAAAAGTCTGAATTTCTAAAAGAGATGTAGGAATTAAGAGATGGAAAGTGGTTGACTAAGCAATACTCAATATGGAAATCATAACTTGACACATGGAACTTGCTTTCTTCTTCTCCTTCCTTCTTCCCTCTTTCCCTCCCTCACATAAAATGTCTATTTTATGCCAGCTGCAATACTAGGCACTATGGTTAAGCAATAAACAAAAACAGATATGGTATCTTCTTCTTCTCCCCTTAAAAAATTGGGAAGCAAGGCTTCTCTTCCGTGGGATTTCAGGCGTTTTATTCTCCCTAGCCAGGCTGGAGGCCAAGATCAACCCTTGAGGATCATTGTCAGGGTTGTCAGGAGCTGGGTAGCCTTGTTTTCCTACCTCAGACATTTGTAAAATAAAATTTAAAAATTAGGGGGGAGTTTTGGGAGACAGACATTAATCAAATAATTATCCAAAGGAATTTAAAATTACAATTTTACTATTATCAAGGCAAAGTTATTGGAGATACGAGACTTATACGAGGGAGGTTTAGCCTAGTCTTAAAAGGCAATATAATGTAGTAGTTAACCCTGTGGGCTCTGGAACCAGGATACCTGGTTTTGAATCTTGACTATACTACTTTCTTGTTGATTGTGAGAAAATTATTTAATCTGTCTGTGTATCAATTTCCTCATCAAAAATGGGTATTATAGTGGATTATACTCTGAAAATGGAGAGTAAAAGGTATTTTTAAGACTTAATGAATTATGTGTAAAACACTAGAAGAGGGCCTAGAACACAAGTATCAATAATTGCTATAATCACTGCCACTGCCACTGTCATTATTACTGTTGTGGGTAGAGGAGTGGGGAGAGGACAGAAAGCCTTCCTTGAAGAAGTGATGACTGGGCTGAAATCTGGAGGCTGAACAGAACTTACCAGGGAAAGGTGAATTGGGTGAGTTGTGAGAACAAACACAAAGGCCCTATTTCTGGGCAGAATATGACAAGTTCAAGGTACTGAAAGAGGGTCAGTGAGGCAAAACGAGTTAGGGGACAATGGTACAAGGGAGGGTGGAGAGGTGGGCAGGGGACAAATACTGTGGAGATACTGTAAACAAGATTACAAATTTGGGTTTTCATTCTAACAGCAATAAGAATCCATGGAGAGTTTTTATAAAGAAGGCTGACATGAGACTTCCGGACAAGATGGCGGTGTAGGTAAACGCTGTATCACGTCCTCCCACAACCACATCAAAGTTACAACTAAACTACAGAACAACCATGATTCAAAACCGCCTGAAACCAAGCTGAATGGAAGTCCTACAACTACGAAATTAAAGAAGCCGCATCGAGACTGGTAGGAGGGGCAGAGGCGAACGGGCTTGTCCCACACCCACGTGTGGCAGATAACAATCAGGAGGGACACCTCGACTGGGAAGGTCCTCCCTGAGGACTGAGGGGTCCCCGTCCCACACCAGGTGCCCAGCTCAGGTTTCCAGTGCCAGGAAGAGAATCCCCATCACTTCTGGCTGGAAAAACCAGCGGGAACTGAGGCTGAGGCTGCTGGAGCCCCGGCAGCTCCTCTTAAAGGGCCCACGCACAGACTTACTCAGACTCCCACCCTCCAGGCTCCAGCATGCGGGAAGGAGCCTGAAAGGCATCAGAGTCATATGGGGAAGAACTGAGCTGTTTGGCATTAGAGCGAGGGCTGGAGAGGCAGCTTTCTCCTGGACAGACGTGCTATCAGAGGCCTTTGTTCCTTTGGTGAGCCCTTCCCTGGGCTGGCAGACACCGCCATATCTGGGACTCCAGCAACCTGGCTCACACTGTGGGCCCCGCCCTAGTGATGCCCTGAGGCCCTGCCCCACCCAACTTCCAGGCCCACCCAAGCTGTTGCCAGTTGCTTTACCATAGGATTGGCCTGTCTTGGATCCTGCTTCAGCTTTTCCTAAATTCTTTCAAACAAGCAGCATCTGGTCTCAGCTAGCCCCATACCTCTCGCTAAGTAACACATAGAAACAAACACAGGGAGGCAGCTAAAATGAGGAGACAAAGAAACAGGTCCCAAATGAAAGAACAGAACAAAACTCCAGGAAAAGAACTAAGTGAAATGGAGTTAAGCAACCTAACAGATGCTGAGTTCAAAACATTGCTTATAAGGATGCTCAATGGACTTAGTGAGAACCTCAGTGAACTTAGTAAGGACCTCAAGAGCATAAAAAAGGACCAGTCAGAAATGAACATGGCACTAACTGAAGTAAAGAATAGTTCACAGAGACTCAATAGTAGAGTAGGTAAATCCAAGAAGCAAACCATAGATTTGGAATATAAGGAAGCAGAAAACACCCAATCAGAACAGCAAAAAGAAAAAAGAATCCAAAGAAATGAGGATAGTGTAAGGAGCCTCTGGGACAACTTCAAGCGTGCCAACATTCGCATCTTGGGGGTGCCAGAAGGAGAAGAGAGAGAACAAGAAATCGAAAACCTACTTGAAACAATAATGGCAGAAAACTTCCCTAACTTGGTGAAGGAAACAGACATACAAGTCCAGGAAGCACAGAGAGTCCCAAACAAAATGAACCCCAAGAGGCCCACACCAAGACACATCATTATCAAAATGCAAAAGGTTCAAGACAAAGAGAGAATCTTAAAAGCAGCAAGAGAAAAGCACTTAGTTTCCTACAAGGGAGTTCCTATCAGACTGTCAACTGATTTCTCAAAAGAAACTTTGCAGGCCAGAAGGGAGTGGCAAGACATATTCAGGGTGATGAAAAGCAAGAACCTACAACCAAGATTACTCTATCCTGCAAAGCTGTCATTTAGAATCGATGGCCATATAAAGAGTTTCCCAGACAAGGAAAAGCTAAAGGAGTTCATCACCACCAAACCATTATTATATGAAATGTTGAAGGGTCTTCTTTTTTTTTTTTATTAATTTATTTTTATTACAGATGTTTCTCCTTTTTTCCCCATTGACACCCTCCTCCCCATCCCCCCACCCTGTTCCCAGCTTTGTTGACAATGTCCATCACTTATGCATACATGTGCATAAGTTCTGTGGTTTATCTCTTCCCTCCCCCCCACCCCCTCTTCTGAGGGGTGTCAGTTTATACCCTACTTCCACATCTCTGGGTCTACCCTGTTCCTCAGACTGTTATGTTCATTATATTCCACAAATAAGTGAGATCATGTGATATTTGTCTTTCTCTGCTTGGCTTGTTTCGCTTAGGATAATACTCTCGAGGTCCCTCCACGTCGTTTCAAAGGATAAGAGATCTTTCTTTCTTACAGCTGAGTGTACTCCATTGTGTATATGTACCACTGCTTTTTTATCCATTCATCCACTGATGGACACTTGGGCTGTTTCCAGATCTTAGCTATTGTAAATAGTGCTGCTGTGAACATGGGGGTACATGTATTTTTTCTGGTTGGTGTTTCAGGCTTCTTAGGGTATATTCCTAGGAGTGGGATCACTGGGTCAAATGGCAATTCAATTTTTAATTTTTTGAGGTAACACCATAGTGTTTTCCACAGTGGCTGCACCAGTCTGCATTCCCACCAGCAGTGTACTAAAGTCCCCTTTTCTCCACACCCTCGCCAACACTTGTTGTTTGATGATTTGTTGATGGCGGCCATTCTGACAGGTGTGAGGTGATACCTCATTGTTGTTTTAATTTGCATCTCTCTGATGATGAGTGATGTTGAGCATTTCTTCATATGTCTCTTAGCCGTTTGTATGTCCTGTTTGGAGAGGTGTCTATTTAGTTCCTCTGCCCATTTTTTAATTGGGTTCTTTGTCTTCCTTCTGTTGAGTTGTATGAGCACTCTGTATATTTTGGAAATTAACCCCTTATCTGATGTATCATTGGCAATTATGCTCTCCCATAGAGTGGATTCCCTATCTGTTTTGATGGTTGTTTCTTTTATGTGCAGAAGCTTTTGAGTTTGATGTAGTTCCATGTGTTCATTTTTCCCTTTGTTTCTGTTGCCTTAGGTGATGTATCAGTGAAGATTCTACTGCGTATGATGTCCGAAATTTTGTTGCCTACATTTTCTTCTAGGATTTTTATGGATTCACGAGTCACATTTAAGTCTTTTATCCATTTTGAGTTTATACTTGTGTGTGGTGTAAGTTGATGGTCTAGTTTCATTTTTTTGCATGTAGCTGTCCAATTTTCCCAACACCATTTATTAAAGAGGCTATCTTTACTCCATTGTATGCTCTTGCCACCTTTGTCAAATATTAATTGAGCATAATGTCTTGGGTCAATTTCTGGATACTCTGTTCTGTTCCACTGGTCTATATGCCTGTTCTTGTTCCAGTACCAGGCTGTTTGATTACAGTGGCTTTGTAGTAAAGCTGATATCCGGTATTGTGATCTCACCTACTTTGTCCTTCTTTTTCAAGATTGCTGTGGCTATTCGGGGCCTTTTTTGATTCCATATGAACTTTTGAAATATTTGTTCTAGTTCTGTGAAATATGTCACTGGTATTTTGATGGGGATTGCATTGAATCTATAGATTGCTTTGGGTAATATGGACATTTTAATGATGTTAATTCTTCCAATCCATGAACAAGATATGTGCTTCCACTTTTTTATATCTTCCTCTATTTCTTTGTTCAATGTCCTATAGTTTTCTGCAAATAGGTCCTTTACTTCTTTGGTTAAGTTTATTCCTAGGTATCTTAATTTTTTTGCCGCGATAGTAAATGGAATTGTTTTTTTAGTTTCTCTTTCCATGAGTTCATCATTGGTGTATAAGAATGCTGTTGATTTCTTGACGTTAATTTTGTATCCTGCTACTTTGCCAAATTCATTTATTAAGTCTAGTAGATTTTTGATGGAGTCTTTAGGGTTTTCTATATATAATATCATATCGTCTGCGAATAATGACAGTTTCACTTCCTCTTTTCCAATTTGGATTCCTTTTATTTTTTCTTCCTGTACTATGTTAAATAAGAGTGGCGAAAGTGGGCATCCTGTCTTGTTCCTGTTCTTAAGGGAAATGTTTTTAGTTTTTGCCCATTGAGTATGATGTTCGCTGTAGGTCTTTCATATATGGCCTTTATTATATCAAGATATGATCCCTCTACTCCCAAATTGCTGAGCGTTTTTATCAGAAATGGGTGCTGGATTTTGTCGAATGCTTTTTCAGCGTCTATTGATATGATCATGTGGTTTTTATCTTTCATTTTGTTTATGTGGTGTATCACATTTATTGATTTGCGAATGTTGAACCAGCCTTGCATCCCTGGGATGAATCCCACTTGGTCATGGTGAATAATTTTTTTGATGTATTGCTGGATCCGATTTGTTAGTATTTTGTTTAGGATTTTGGCATCTACGTTCATCAGGGATATTGGCCTGTAGTTTTCTTTCTTTGTAGTGTCTTTTTCTGGTTTTGGAATTAGGATTATGCTGGCCTCATAAAACGAGTTTGGAAGTCTTCCTTCTTCTTGAATTTTTTGAAATAGTCTGAGGAGAATGGGTGTTAGTTCTTCTTTGAATGTCCGGTAAAACTCCCCCGTGAAGGGTCTTCTTGAAGAAAAAGATAAAAAAATATGAACAAACAAAATGGCAATAAATACATATCTATCAACAATTAAATCTACAAACAAAATGAACAAGCAGAACAGAAACATTCTCATAGATACAGAGAACTTTTGTTGGGTACCAGATGGGTGGAGGCTGGGGGGATGGGTGAAAAAGGTGAAGGGATTAAGAAGTACAAATTGGTTGTTAGACTGACAAACCTCAAAGGGAAGAGGGGTTGGGGGGTGGGAAAAATAAACCAAAGAACTTATATGTATATATGCATAACCAATAGACACAGACAACAGTGTGGGGAAAAGCAGGAGGGGGGCAGGAATGGGGAGGAGGGGGGCAGTGGGGGAAAAATGAGGAACATCTGTAATACATTCAACAATAAAGATAAGTTAAAAAAAAAAAAGGCTGACATGATCAGATTCACATTTTATAACTTAATTCTTGGTAGAAGCATGAAGAATAGAATGGAAGCTCGCAAAACCGGATGTGGACAAACTATTGAAATTGCCCAGGAAAGTGATTATGGTGGCCTGGATGAGGTGGTGGAATGAGAGGAATGGACAAATTGGAGAAATCTTTAGCTTGTAAAATAAGCAGGACTTTCGATAGATTAGATGTAGGGTTCAAAGGAGAAGGATCTAAAATTCTGGCTTATACATAAGGGTGATAATGTCAATCATTGAGACTGGAAATACTGGAAGAGGATCAGTTGTGGGGAAAGAGGAGCAGAAGATAAGTCTGATTTCACATTTGCTTCATATGAGGTGCCTTTGAGACTTCTAAAAGAAGATGTCTAAAAATAAATAAAAAAAATACATGTCTAATTGGCAATTGAATATAAGTGTTTGGGGCTCAGTACTCAATAGCCATATGCTTAGTGGCTACTTGCTGAACAGCACAAGTCTAGGGGTAGGGAGGGAAAAATGAGAGGAGAGAGAGCAAAAGGGAGAGGAAGAGAGATAGGGTAATATAGTAAAAGCTAAAGAGATAGAATTTCTTTCTTTTTTTTTCTTTTATTGATTTTAGAGGGAGAGGAAGGCAAAGGGAGGGAGAGATGGAAACATCGATGAGAGAGAACATCGATTGGCCGCCTCCTGCATGCCCCCCACTGGGGATTGGGCCTACAACCTGGGCATGTGTCCTGACTGGGAATCAAACCAACGACCTCTTGGTGCATAGGTCGATGCTCAACCACTGAGCCACATTGGCCAGACAAGAGATAGTATTTCTTTAAAAAAAATTAGTGGTCATAAGATTCAACTAACTTCATTCAGACTTCGCTACTGTAAAAGGTGTGTTTTGTTTTGTTTTTGTTTTTTCCCTAAAGCTGCATAGTTCTGCCCTATTTTGCAAAACTTTAATTGACCACACAACTCTTTAGTTCCTATCTCATTTTTCTCAACTATTAGTATCAAACTTCTTAGAAAGCTTTTTATACCTGCTATTTTCATTAACTCTCTTTAATTGCCTGTAACCTACATTTTATTCCCATCATTTTGTAAAAGCTGCACTCCCCAGTGATATGTCCATCAAGTGCAATTATCTTTCCAGAACATGTGTTCTCCTTGACCTATCTAAAATATTTGAAAGTTGAAACATTCTCTTATTCTTAAAACTATTTCTTTCCATCTCAACATAGGCATTTTTTTGTTGACCATCTCTGACCAATTCTTCTCTCTTCGAAATTAGTAACTTACAACTAGATGCCAGTGGCTGCCAAGTCTTCATTTGCAGCCTTAATCATCCCACATAACTGATGGCTGTGGGGGTATTTCCATAGTATCTAACCATCATCTCAAACTAGCCCGACTTGCAAGGGAAATTACCTTGTACCATGAAGGAGCTTTTCCTCATGCCCCTCAGCTGTTACAGCATCAGAGATTGCTCAGGAACAGAATCCCTGAGAAAACAACACATAAATGGAGCCTTGGAGGTACTTAAGAGTTAACCAGATAACAGAGGAAGAAGAAAGGGAATGATATTCCAGGTTGTAGATACCACTTGTTAACTCAAATGTCCTCCAATACTTTAGGAACAAAGTGTCAACCGCCTACTAAGTCCCATGCTCTGTGCAAGTCTCTGGGAATAGACAGTGAGCAAGTCAAACATGGTCCCTGCCCTCATGGAGCTTATCATTTAGTGGTGAAGAGAGACACACTAAACAAATCATTACAAGTGTATTAAATGCTACAAAGAAAAGTACAATAAACTATGGGCTCCTATTAAATAGGGGTCTTACCCTAGTTTGGGGCAGGGGCAGAGAAAACAGCACATAAGCCAAAGCCTTGAGAGTATATGAATTAACCAGATAACAGGGGAAGAAGTGAGACAAATGGCATTTATGCCATAGTAGTATTTGGAGGGTCAGAGTTTGGAAGTAGCCTAGTGGGTTTCGGGAAATGTAGTACAGTAAATTAGTAGGATAATGGTTGTTAAGTGATGCTAGAATGGCAATCTAGGGTCAGATATCACAGGGTCAAGATTCCCAAATGTATCCTAAGATCAACAAGGAGACTTTCAATATTCCCAGCTTCAAACCTTCAGGACCATATATGACACCTACCACTGTCCTAACTCCCCATATCCAACTTGTCATCAAGTTGCCGGTGAGTTCCACGGATTCTTCCCTTATGATGCCTCTCATGTCAGTCCCTCCTACCACTCTCACTCAGGACTGGATCCTGTGATTCTCAGCTCATATGTTTTAGACTTTGCACAAGGGGGCCACAAACTTGAGATCAATAAGATTAATTTTGATAGTTATTTTTCCATACTTTAATTAATGTGTAAAATTTACTTTTTCTACAACTGACCACACAATCTGAGATGGCACTACCCATCAGATGGAGTATTAATTGAGAGGGTCTTATGTAGAGCAGGGTGTTGCTTGCAGCAAATAGGTAGTTAGAAGTATACAAATAACATTGAACCGGTACCACAGGAAGATGTAAAAAAATGCCTCATGAATATGTAGGAGAGCTTGGTCAAACCAGTGACCAGTTCTTTCAAAATAGAAACACTAGATTTCCAGTCAAGATGGCAGTGTAGTTAAATGTGGTATCACCTCCTCCAACAACCACATCAAAATTACAACTAAACTACAATACCATCATCATTCAGAACCACCTGAAATTGAGCTGAATGGAAGTCCTACAACTACGAAATTAAAGAAACAGCCACACCGAGACTGGTAGGAGGGGCGGAGGTGCGACGGGCTTGTCCCACACCCACGTGTGGCAGATAAAAATCAGGAGGGACACCTCGACTGGGAAGGTCCTCCCTGAGTGAGTGAGGGGTCCTCATCCCACACCAGGCCCCCAGCTCAGGGTTCCAGTGCCAGGAAGAGAAGTCCCCATAACTTCTGGCTGGAAAAACCAGCAGGACTGAGGCAGAGGGAGGCTGAGGATGTGGAAGCCCCAGGCAGCTCCTCTTAAAGAGCCCACACACGGACTTACTCAGACTTGCTCCCTCTAAGCTCAAAGGGGAGGCAACTTGAGGGGCGCCAGAGACATACAGGGGAGAACTGAGCTGTTTGGCCTCAGGACAAGGGCTGCAGAGGCACCTTTCTACTGGACAAAGGTGCTGGTGGAAGCTGATGTTCCTTTGGTGAGCCTTTCCTGGGGCGGCAGAGGGCAACCATATCTGGGACTCCAGCAACCTGGCTCATACTGTTTGCCCCACCCTGGTGATTCCCTGATGCCCTGCCCCACCCAACTTTTGGGCTCACCCAAGCTGTTCCCAAAGGCTTTACCATAGGATTGGCCTGTCTTGGATTCTGCTTCAGAGTTTCCTAAAATCTCTCAAACAAGCAGCATCTGATCTCAGTGAGCCCCATACCTCTCGTTAAGTGGCCCCAGGCCTGGCACTAGAAGCAACCAGCCTTGGTTCACAACTTGCCTTTGCCTGGGCACCTGCAATCCCAGCACAAGAAGCAGCCATCTGTAGATCACTTTGTAGCTTATGCCAGTGGCCCTGGATAGAACACAGGCAGTGGCTGACCTTGCCCCAGAGCCAGCACACCCAGTGGACAGCTTCAGACCACATTGAAACACCAGAAACCAACCACCTCCACAAGTGACACACTCAAGAAATGGACTCAGTGGGTACCAGAGCCCTGCTGAAGTAAGTCTTGCTCTGTGTGGTGGGCCCCTGCACAGCTGATCCTCCAAGGCAGTCAGAGGCCAGTGGTCAGTGGGCACAGCCAGTCCTTACAGCTGATCAACCTGAGTAAATCCTACCCATTGACGTGCCAACAGCAATCAAGACTCAATTACAAAATAAGGGTGTACAGTCCACACTACAGGTGCACCTCGAGTGCCCACCTGGGGTGATCAAGGAGGCTGTGCCACTGGATCCTATAGGACACCTACTACAATAGGCCACCCTATGAAGCCTAGGAGACATAGCAACTCTACCTAATACATAGAAACAATCACAGGGAAGCAGCCAAAATGAGGAGACAAAGAAACATGTTCCAAATGAAAGAAAAGAACAAAACTCCAGGAAAAGAACTAAACAAAATGGAGATAACCAACCAATCAGATGCAGAGTTCAAAACACTGCTTATAAGGTTGCTCAAGGAACTTGGTGAGACATTCAAGGAACTTAAGGAGACCTCCAAGGCACTTAGTGAAAACATCAACAACATAAAAAGGAAGCAGTCAGAAATGAAGGATGCACTAACTGAAATAAAGAATAATTTACAGGGAATTAATAGTAGAGTAGGTAAAGCCAGGAAGCAAACCATTGATTTGGAATATAATGAAGCAGAAAACATCCAATCAGAACAGCAAAAAGAAAAAAGAATCCAAAAAAAATGAGGATAGTGTAAGGAGCCTCTGGGACAAGCTAAAGCATGCCAACATTCGCATCATAGGGGTGCCAGAAGGAGAAGAGAGAGCGCAAGAAATTGAAAACCTATTTGAAAAAATAATGACAGAAAACTTCCCTAACTTGGTGAAGGAAACAGACATACAAGTCCAGGAAGCACAGAGATTCCCAAACAAGTTCAACCCAAAGAGATCCACACTGAGACACATCATCATCAAAAAGCCAAAGGTTAAATACAAACAGAGAATCTTAAAATCAGCAAGAGAAAAGTAACTCTTTACCTACAAAGGAGCTCCCATAAGACTGTCAGCTGATTTCGCAAATGAAACTTTGCAGGCCAGAAAGGAGTGGCAAGATATATTCAAGGTGATGAAAAGCATAAACCTACAACCAAGATTACTCTATCCTGCAAAACTATCATTTAGAATTGATGGACATATCGAGAGTTTCCCAGACAAGAAAAAGCTAAAGGAGTTCATCACCACCAAACCAGTATTATATGAAATGTTGAAGGGTCTTCTTGAAGGAGATGAAGTACAAAAACATGAACAATAAAATGGCAATTAATACATATCTATCAACAATTGAATCTACAAACAAAATGAGTAAGCAGAACAGAAATAGGCTCATAGATACAGAGAACTTTTTGTTGCTTGCCAAATGGGTGAGGGCTGGGGATCGGGTGAAAAAGATGAAAGAATTAAGAAGTACAAATTGTTTGTTAGACTGATGAACCTCATAGGGAAGGGGGGAAGGATGCTGGGATGTGATAAACCAAAGAACTTCTATGCATATATGCATAACCAATGGACACCAACAATAATGTGGGGAAGGCAGGAAAGGGGTGGGATTGGGGAGGAGGGGGTCAGTGGGGAAAAGGGGGGGAAATATCTGTAATACATTCAACAATAAAGATGAGTTAAAAAAAAGATACTATGATACAGCTGGTAAATGTCAGTTAAATAATATGAGAGTTTAGACCAAACACTTAAGTCATGGAAATTAATGTAAATGGAATAATTTCAACTATTACAATAAAAAAGATTTACAGATTTGCTCAAAAAAACCCAACCCTCAGCTTTATACTTTGTACAAGATATAAAACTAAAACAAAGTGATTTTAAAAGGCTCCAAATAAATGTGTGACTAGAGATGTATCAAAGTATAGAAAACAATCTAAAAACTAATTTATAAGAGGCTGGTTGAATAAATATGCAATGGAGTACTTCATGACTATAAAAAAAGAGAAATATCAGTACATATGACATGGAATGATTTCCAAATTATGTTGTAATGTAAAATATAATAAAAAAATTAAGGTACAAAATGTGTGTGTGTGTGTGTGTGTGTGTGTGTGTGTGTGTGTACATGCTACCATTTGAGTGAGAAAGGAGAAATAAGATTGTGTAGATATGCATGTATGTTTGTGTGTTTTCTTAGTTTTAAAAAATAACTGAGGAAGAATGATCCAGAAACTAGTGAACATGATTGCTTACAGGGCCAATTCAGAAAAATATCTAATTCCCATTTGAGGCAGGAAGTGCTCAAGTTTAGCTTAGACATCTTATACCAGAGAACAGGAAATTTATCAGAGACTACTGCAGTCATATTAGAAGGACTCAGATACCATCTTGAAGTTTTTGAGTTAAGTTTTTACATGCCAAATATGAGATAAGGAATAATAATTATGATGGATTTAGGCTGATAAAACATAATACAATCTATGGTGATATTTAAAATATTAATGATCTTCATAAGAAATTAGAAACATAACTTATTTTGAAAACTGGTAATTAGATTTGTTAATTCTTTTTTTTTTTTTTCCTATGGGAATTGTATCTATTTTGTTGTACTCTTGGTTTGGTTTTCATTGAGGAAATAAAGCTTTGAATCTATACAGTGAAAGAGACAGAGAGAGAGAGAGAGAGAGAGAGAGAGAGAGAGAGAGAGAGAAGAAAAGAGGAAGGCAGGGGAGTAAGGTAGGGAGAGAACAAGAGTAGAGGAAAAGGGAGTAGATAGGAGGAAAGGAGAGGGAAAAATAGAGATGGAAAAAGGGAAGAGAACACATAGAAAAGGGGAGGGATGGAAAAGGAAAGGATAATGAAAAGAAAATAGGAAACAGAGCCAAGAAGGCTAAGATAAAAGAAATACAGATTCCATCACTATGTAGAAAAATGAAGGAAAAAAAATGGCAGAGATAGTTATTCTGAGATTCTATAAAGCCAGATATAAAGAAACATCTAAAGTTTCCAGAGAGACAACAAAGGAATGGGAATCAGAATGACATGCAATTTCCCAAAAGTAGCACACCTTGCTACAATATAAAGGAAGAATGCCTTCAATTTTAGAAGGAAAATATTTTAAATCCAAAAGTCCACAGAAATCAAATTATTAATCATGTGTGAAGAAAGAACAAAGATCATTTGGAAAATGTCCAGACTCCAAATCTTACCTGGCAAGAGGCAACTAAGATTTCTTAGCAAAGTGAGAGAATGAATCCTGAAGAGGAAGATAGAAACCTTGAAAACAGTCTAAGGCAGGAAATCAGCAAAGGGAAGTCTCAGCAGGACAGCTGATCCATTGGGCCCAGAGAACAATCTCTCTAGACCAGAACAAGAAGAAAGAGGGCACCAGTAAAAAGTCTCTAAGATAAAAAGGAACAAAATATTATTTGATACAGTTGAGATTTTAAGGAAGATATTTGATAGACACATGATGTATCTAATTGAAAAAGATGGGAAGATAAAGTTTTATTAACATTTTTAAAAGCCCCACAAAAATCATACAGAAAAGAAAATATAAGCATGGTACACTAGTTGTTTCAGTGGTGGAAAATATTTCCATGTCCCTAATAAAAATTGATTATTGAATTATTGAAAATTGTGATATATACCATTAAGGATGAGAGAAGTGGGGAGAGGTTAATAAATAAATAGATATTAATTTATCAAAACTAAGAAATATAAGGGTAAATTTTTAGAGAAATTGCTAAAACAATTACAAAGTGGCTGTAGCTAAAATGTAGAGGTCTTGGTGAGCAGACGATTAGCCATTTTAGAATGCACCTTTTAGTACTATTGTAAAAATTGATTTGAATGAAAATTTAAAACTAAAAATAAAATAAAAGGAGCAACAGAAAGGGAGACTAGTCTGAATCATTTGGTAACGTGCAAGTGAAAGATGATTGCAGCACAGAAAGGTAATGTAAATGGAGAGATTTGGGCACATTCCAGATATATTTCAGAGACAGAGTTGACAGATCTTGTGAGTGTTTGGATGTGATAACAAAGAGATATGGAGAATTGCTCCTAATTTCTTCCTTGCCCAACTGGTTGGAGGCTGCTACCAACAAAACAGAGAAGACCGCAAGAACCATGTTTTGGGGAACATTTGAGAGTTGCTTTTTGATCATGTTAAATTTAAGATTTCGTTGAGACATTTGAATAATTATGTTCTGCTTCACAGTTGGACACATGAGTCTGGAGATTAGAGGACATTTCAGAACTAGAAATATACATAATGAGTCATCTTCGTATTGATGATATTAAAATTTACTCAAAATATATGGAGTCACATGAAAAGAAAGGATAAAAAGAACAGAGAATCTTATATCTTAAACTTACAGAACCCAAACATTCAGACTATGGTTAGGGGCAGAAGAGTCTTTTCCAATTATAAAAGTCATTACTGCTTAGTTTAATTACTTCTTAAAATGTCTCTCTTCCTTACTAGAATATAAGTGGAGACATTGGGACTGTCTGTTTTTGTTTTTGATGGGTAGACTAGAAATAGACCTCTCTGCATGTGCAAGTGCCTATGGGTGTATGACTGTGTATGAACTAAAAGAAATCATAAGGAATCAGTGAGTAAGGGAAGAGTTAGTTAATAAATATTTTGAACTCCTGATTAGCCATAAAAAATAAAATTTTAATTGTCACTTTACAACATTCTAAAATCAATCCCAGTTGAGTAAAGGTGCTATATATAAACATTTAATCTATGGGAAAAGAAAAATATGAATTATGTTTATAAAATATCTCTGAATGAGGGGAAACATAAATTTAAACACAAGTAGAAGAGAAAAATAGCTAACCAATTTATCTGGACCATTCACTTATAAATGCTTTCTTTCCCCATTGGTTTGTGATGCTCTTCTTATTTTATATGGGAGTAATGAAATGTGAATAATCTGATTTTTTTTCAATTGAATACCTACTGATTCTTGATTTTAAATAAAATTGCTTTGATTATTGGAACTTCATATATTTTAATCTATGTACATCAAGTCTATTTGTTTTATTTATTCTTATTATTTATTATTATTTTGCCAGGTTCTCAAAGAAATCCTCCTTGAATATTTATGTTAAATTAATCTGTGGATAATTTTTAGAGAAACAAGCCAAGTAAAGTTACATCTTCAATTCATGACATAAACTAATAAATTCCAGGCAGAATCAGAAGTGAAGTGCAAAAATTTAAACTATCAAAAAGAAAAAGAAGAAAGAAAGAAAGAAAGAAAGAAAGAAAGAAAGAAAGAAAGAAAGAAAGAAAGAAAGAAAGAAAGAAAGGAAGAAAGAAAGAAAGGAAGAAAGAAAGAAAGAAAGAGGAGGGGGAAAGCAAAGAGGAAGAGGAGGAGAGAAAAGAAAAACAGAAAAGGAAATATTGATAGTAAATCTCAGATTAAGAAATTCTAAACAAAAAAACATAAGAGATCATACAATACAAAAATCAATATATATGAGGTTATCAAATTTAAATTTTTATCAATTATATATAACAAATATTAAACTATTAATATACAGGAATCATTTGTCACAAATAGTTTCAATACTTTAATATCTTTTCTCTATGAACAGTTGTATAAATAAATTAGGAAATAACAGGAATACTTAAAGAAAAAATGAACAGATAATTCATAGAATTAAAAATGACCAATAAACACAAACTATTAATTAATTTTACTATTATAAAAAATAAAACAGTGACTTTATTAATGTTTTTCAATGCTTATTGAGTGTTTACCATGCAAGTTGCTGTTCTATATTTCATAATGCATAACATGATACTTGTAAAAAGGTAAAGGACTTTAATCATACTTCAGGCTAAAGTAGATCTTAATCTACTATAGCCAACTTGTTATAATTCATTATTAATTAGTCTGCAAAATGTGTGTGTGTTTCTTGTCATTCCATTTCCCTCTCCATTCATGGGTCTTATCTAGATTAAACTTCATTACTTTAAAAATAGATTAATGCAATTAGTTTTCTTCTAGTCTCTCTCCCCCACAACTAATCTACATGTGTCTGTCAGGTCAGTTTCCTGAAAAGGAAATGATCAGACTCCTGTCAGAAAATTTTAAATATTTCAAATACTCTACATAGGATTAGATATAATGTCTTCAACTAATTTAACAAAGTTAATCCAGGCAGACTCTTCTACACATTTAAATATTTAATTTTGATATTGTGTTGATTTATTGAGGTTTGGAACACAATTCCATGAGAGTTGATAATGAAAGTTACCATTGAGTTTCCTCCTGTTTTACTTGGAATTGGTGTAATTAGAATTAGAATTTGCCAGTTTTGAAATTCCATTCATATATCTTTAAAAAAAACAGTCTAATGATTTAGAGAATATTATTTTATATAAAAACATATTTGTCTTTTTCTATGTGCCTTATCTATGCAACCATATTAATAAATTAAAATGTTTTCCATTGAGAATGAAGTTCATTAAAGAAAGTGATTCCTCATAATTTTTTTCAGAACATTTTTCACTTCCTTATTTCTCAGGCTATAAATAAAAGGGTTTAATAAAGGAATTACTATTGTATAAAAAATTGCCACTGGTATATCTTTCTCCCCTTCTTCAGGTGGTCGAATATACATGAGAAGACAAATGTAGAATATTGAGACAGATAGAAAGTGGGATGCACAGGTAGAAAATGCTTTACCTCTTCCTTCTTTGGAGTTCATTTTGAAAACAGTAAAAAGGATACAAATATAAGAAATCAAGACAGTGGCAACGGTGAAGATTTGAATTGGCATTGAAAAAATATATATCATTAATTCATTGATGTAAGGGTCAGTACAGGAGAGTCTATAGAGTGGAAGGATATCACAAAAAAAATGGTCAATTTTATTAGACCTGCAAAAAGTTAACCTTAATAGAAGCCCTGCTTGGATCATGGAGTGCAGGTTACTAGCTATGAAGGTCCCTATGGTCATCTGAATGCAGAGTTTCTTTGACATCATGGTGTGGTACTGCAGTGGGCTGCATATGGCCACATAGCGATCATAAGCCATTGCCGCCAGGAGAAAGCAGTCTGCAGTTTCAGCAAGGCAGAGAAAATACAATTGTACCATGCATTCATTGAAGGAAATCTTTCTGTCCTCAGAAAAGAAGTTCTCTAACATCTTGGGGGTAATGGCACAAGAACAACAGGAATCCATCAGAGCCAGGTTGCCCAGAAAGATGTACATTGGTGTATAAAGACGACAATGCGTAAATATCAATGCCACCAGGCCAAGATTACCCATCATGGTGATCAGATAGATGGCAAAGAACACCAAAAACAGAAGGTTCTTCAGCACTGGATGATCTGTAAATCCTATGAGGATAAACTCAGTTGTCGAGGAGTGATTTTCCTTGGCCATTCCTGGCTTCTTGGCTGAGATAAAAATTGTGGAGAAGTGAAATTCTAAAGTAGAGAGGTCTAATTCTCCCCTCTAATATTTCCATATACAAAAAGAAAAAAGCTCTCTTCACTTACCCTATGCTGTCTCCTGAAAGCTAGTACACTCACAGTAAGTCAAGTCTGTGAGAAGAAAAGTATCACAGATAGTGTACACAGGTTAGTCTAGAAATGCTGGCATGGATTCCTAAGACAGAATGGCTGTTGTTGCATGAATTATCCAATGCTGGTGTGAAAATTCCTACTCAGTGTCTATAATTTGGCATTTCTAAAATTAAAAGACATTTTCTTATGGTGTCTTTTTCTCCAGGAAAAAAATAAGTTTAAAATACTTTCCTATGGGACTGGTGTGGTGTTTGAAAATAAACTGCTCTTTAGACATTTTAAATGTCCAATATTAAAAACTCTGTAGAATCACAGGTGGTTTTTAAAAATGGTTTCCCTAGCTTAGTATCCCTTCACAGATAAGTTTACCAAGGGATATTTTAAAGAAAGACCTATTCATCTTTAAGACAGGGTAAGAATATAAGTTAATTTTATACCATTTTTATATTTCAACATTCTGAATCCTACTCCTATATTAATAAAACATATTCCTCAAGAAATTATTATTCTTAATTATCTGCTTATCCTAATATTTTCTGTCTTTAGTTTTAAGTATCCTACAGGCATGTCGAATATTATGAGATTTGGCGACTAAGTCTCCATTTACAGTGTTCACATTCTTCATGAAAAATACCTATCTTGTACTCTCTCATACTTCTTATGTCCTCATTTTTAGTGAATCCCATCGAGGTTCTGCATTTATTATATGATTATTTACATTTACAAATTCATTTGCTACTAAGCCACCATATGTTTATTTGAACTCAATGATCACCCAAGTTTATTATATATTTATTATAGTTTAACATCTATAATATTATAAGAAACATGGGTTTTTAAGAATACCAAAATTATCTTTCTTTTCCAGAAATTGCTAAAAATATTTAGCTTCAGCATTTTTTAGATAGACAATTTTGAAGAAGAGCCTATAATGGTTAATCAAAGTACACTGCTTTTAAAACATATTTTGGTTAGTTTTTTTCTGTTTCTTTTCATCATTTACACTGAATTTAATATACTATTTTTCTATTTGTTCACAAAGTATGGTAAGGCTTTCTGGAGTCTTATCAGTAGAGGGGTATAATCACATGAATAAAATAAGTTTGCCCTTTGTATTTTAGGTCCATAACACTTAAAAAAAAAAAAAACCTTTTAGAATTATAGTATTTTGGAAAAACTTAGTAAAAGTATGCAAAGACAGTTGTATTATTATTATTTTAGCAACACATAATGGTAAGTCAATTGATAATACTTACCATATGAACTCTGGTTTAGTTTTCAATAGTCACCATTTTATATAGAAGATAATGAATCAGAATAATGAGTGAAAACTCATTCTCTCTCCCCTGATGTTAAATACAAATTATTCAACTGAATTAGAAATCAATTTTACTTTACACCCCATAATTAT